>JAHFWI010000033.1:2980137-4470206 GCA_028554975.1 Himalopsyche kuldschensis | reverse complement strand
ATGATAATAAGACCTAAACGTTTAATATAACGCGAATAAATTCACGAAATGTTATAAAATCTTGTAACCGACTTCTAGAAACGACGTCTCTCGTTCAGTTCATTTGCGACCGCTTCGCGTCGATTGGTTGAGCTCTTTTGCACACTAGAATCGTAGGGTATAAATATGCCTGTCTAAAGCTAAGAGTCGTTTCGACTCTCGCGGTGTCAACACCATTCTGAGCCGAAATCCGATCTTCTAAGCTGCCAGTGTTTTGGGACTGGTGAACTGTTTTAAACAGCTCACCAGATCGAACCCAAATACTATCATCATCATCATCCAACCGCCATCATCATCCTCCGACAGTTATCATCATCATCCGACCGTTATCACCATCCGACCGCTATCATCATCAACACCAAGACACCGACCGACCACATGAACCAGACATATCAGAAGACCGCCCAGCAGCCGGGATTCCTGCCGATGGACACCTCATCTTTCGTGATGAACAGAGCACACACTGCATGGGGTAGTTACCACTCCGCATGGAATAATGACTGCCGCGGTCGCCTTTTTTCTCATCAGACGGCTCCTGAGGACCATCACCGACTATCATCATCATCATTACCAAGATACCGAGCAGCCACATGAACCAGACATATCAGAAGACCGCCCAGCAGCCGGAACTCGTGCCGATCAACGCCCCACACGAACCGATGGGTGTCGAACACATCGGCATCGGTTACTGTCTGCCGCGGTCGTCTGTTTCTAATCAGACCGTCATCATCATCATCCGACCATCATCATTATCAGACAACTATTATCATCACCCGACCAGCATCATCATATCTTCATCACTCTCGACCTCCAGCAACCTCGACCGAAGCAAAATCTCCACCCTCTCATCTTCACCACGACACCAAGCTTCCGGTTGCCGTAGAAGCCAGCTTACGCCAGCCGAAGCAACGGCTGCAAAGATTTTAAAGTAACATTAACCCTTACAGATGAATATTATATGTCAATAGTTTTTGAGTCCCATTAATAAGATATTTCCATCAGGGATATCTTTCGTTGGCTGCATCGATGACAATAATAGCCAGTAGAATTGTGAAATCAGTATAAAAACACATATTTTATACAATATAAGTATGGAAAAGTAGCATTTAATACAAAAGTTGTCTGTCGACGCTAAAATAAAACCAAACTGCGTGTAAAATGCCAAATCAAACATAACATACTATTTGGATTCATCTTTGCCGGGTACCATGGACGTAGGGACTCCAATTACTCTTCATCTCAACTACTCGAGTATTGAGTATTAAAATGTTAAAATACTCGAGTAGTTTCAGATGTACCAAAATATATACTATTAATTCACATTTTTAAAATAAATATGGTGATAAATAAGCCTATTTAATTTCATTGATAAATTTAATTCATTTTAATGCACTAAACACTAAACGTAACACATATTTTAAAAATAACAGAAAATTAAATGTTTTAAATTTAAGATTTGTTAGAATTTTAGTTTTAATTATTCCCGCAGTTGAAAAAACTCGCTAGCAGAGGACGTTGGTTTTATCGTTAGCAATGAATTGAAGAGTGTATCTAATTTATATGAACATAATGTATAAAATATACGTAGTTCAATACTTATTACTTTTATATCAATTAGTTTTCAATTAGCTTATATTGATTAAAAAAATCCAAGGAATCACAAAACACAAAACGGCACAGAAACTTTCACTAATTGGGTTGTCAAATTATTTTTAATATATGTTTCAAATAAAGCAACGAATTTTATAAAAAGGTTTACTATTTGGGTACATAATCTGTGGCCATATATTATTGTGAAAATAGTCTGTGGTAGTTTCCTAGGCTTAAGTGGACTAGAATACGTTGTTGACATTGATTGTGGTGCTCACGGCTTTGAATCCCAGTACGGACAGCTAAATAAATTTGTTTTTCAATCGATTACGGATTTGTGTTTAGTGGTATGAATAGCTGCTTTACATTAAATTCTTCCTCATTCACACAATACTCAAAATGAAAGAAGGTGAGAGCGATTAAATTACCTTATGCTTAGTAAGGATTCCTTACTTTTTTCAAAAAAGAGGTACGTCTGATTTAAGAAAGTTGGTTAGTAAAGATAATTTACACTAAAAATGTAAAAAATAGCGTTTCGATATAACACCTAACTTATGTTCCCAAAAGTGAAGAAAATGTGAATGGGTTCTTTGTGAAACCCTTCTGTCAAGGAAAATCTGAAATATTGATCTTCAAGTTAAATATAAATATCAAATAAAAAATAAATTCTCCACAAAAAATATTTTTAATGATATTTTTAAAAATTATAATATACATAATCATGCCTAAGTATAACGTTTGAAGTATATAAACCTAATAAAGTGGAGTGCAAAAGATGAATATAATTCGTTATAATTATATCTTAATATTATTATTATATACATTAATAGAAATATTAATATCAATATAAATATTGATATCTTATAAATATTAATAAAATATTATTATCTTACTTGTGTACCCACAAGTGAAAAAAATGAAGTGAATGAGTTCGTTGTGAAAGTCGTTTATGCATTGAGTCAAGGAAATTCTGAAATATTGTTCAAAAAATAAATTTTCTACATATAATATTTTTAATGATATTTTGACACATTATAATATCATTTTAATATACACAATCATGCTTAAGTATAAAGTTTAAAGTATATCAACCTAATAAAGTAAAGTGCAAAAGATGAATATAATTTGAGGGTTGCCATATGCCTTATGGTAAGTACATATACGTGTACATATGTATGTGACACAAGAGATGCAAGGCGGTTTTTACTGTGTTTGCAACGTGCCATATGCCAGTCATGCTCTCGTGGTACTGTGGTGTCAAAGTGTTGCTTCAAGACATAACGAAATAAATATTTTTCAATAAAATCTCTGATAACAATCAATCAATTTGATTCAAAACAGTATATTTTGTCAATTTTGTCATTTCGTGATCATCAGAATGCGGACACGTTGCCACATTTTCATTGTTACTAATATGTATAACGCCATTACTCTGTGTTGGTAAAAATGTAAGCCAAATGATTCTATATTCCCTATTGACAATCATACGAAATATGAATAGTGTAAAACCTTGTGCCGCCTCGACGTAACAAAAGAAATACGCCATATAAATATCATTTGAAAAGAGGCCAAACGTCCACGTCAACACATAAATTAAAAATATTATAAAACTTGAACACACTTTTATCATCATATTTTTCTTATTATCAGGATACGTAATATTTTTTCTTAAATTAATATTGTAAATGGAGAGTACAAACAAAATTGTGTTGGCGACAACAACCATCCCGACAGGGACAAAGACTGACAACAGATATCCAAGGCCACTGGGGAAGAAAACGTCCACAATGACTGCTCGAGTCTATGCGTATTAATAAAATAGTTGGCAATACGGGAAGAATCCACCCTAAAACGCACAGAGTTTGAAACCTGTGCGGAGAATCTTTTTTGGCTCATTTTATCTTTTTGTAAAACATAAATGCGGATAAATTCGTCCATGAAAAGAAAGACAAAACTGAATAATGTAAAACAAACCCAGTGCCAATGCAGAATGCAGGCGTGTGTGAAGCAAACTTCAGCATCGAAGTTATCAGAAATGAAACCTTTAGTAGAATTTCTGATATTGATAAATGCAGCCAAAGTTGATTTGAAAATTTAACTCTCTGAGATTCAGAAATCACTGCAGTCAAACAAATTATTATCAGTCCAATTAAAGAAATACAGCCGCTCAAATACATTAAACTGAATAAAACTAATTTATGTTCTTTCTCGTGTGCAATATCAACGTATGTGACTATCTGAGCAAAATGGGTCAAATGGTAGCATCTGCAAATGTCTGACGGTCGAAGCTCTTCCGGGGGCAGTAAAATGCAAATATTTGTTGTCCAATTACCACGGTCAAAATCCCAATATGCGCAGGCTTTATATTTTTTGGATTGCTGAGCATCGAAGGGCTTGAAGTATATATCTACGTAGTCTAATTTTTTGAAACATGTTTTGTTATCAAGAGATATGCTGATCACCCGACTGTTCACTTCCCAGTCGCTGTTATTCTCTTTAGGGAATGCTGCATCATCTTTAAATACAGTAAATGCGAGCGTACTGTTATCACCATGTACTGATGTACAAATACTGGAAAGCACTTTAACTACTATGTCGTCACTGGAGTCAAATGAGATTTGATCTAAATAATCATCTGGAAAATGGATAGATAAAAAAACAATGCTTAAAATTTGTCTATTATATATCTAAATAATCGATTAAACTAAAAATGATCAGGTAATGCAGAGGAATTGGATTTCGAAAATTTGAGTAATCGAGATTGTTTTTTTCAATTTGTCGGTAATATGAATATTTAAACGAAATCAACATTTGTAATCATTACTATTTGTCAAAACTTATCTTCATAGCACGCATGTATTTGAATATATAAAACACAACTGTGACAAATATAATATTTTTCAATTACCAATCATTAGTATTGGAATAAATCTAACCATACACAGATATCTAGTGATTTTGAGGGTTGAGTTTTTTTTGCCGATACATAAGTTTGTACCGATTTTGAACGAGTTGGTTAATTTGATCGCAAGAGGCATCAAAAAATAAAAAAATATTTCTTCATGAAACAAAATAAATAAATTCAATTGATACTTACCTTCAGTAAGTGGTTCAACGGTATTCATGCCGCCATCTCCGATATTTTTTACGGTAATTCCAACAACTGGGTTCGGTCCATCCCTTTTAGCAACCAATTATTAATTTTTGTATATGTTTGGTTGGCAGGAATTGTTACTGCGCTTACTAAATCTTCGAACAATTCAACTGCAGTCTGAGGAATATTGACATCTTTTAAGAATAATCACACTGTTCATGGCATTCGTTGCGTTTTCTAAATCGCCAACCTCCACTTTGGAGCCAAGCATTGTCTGCAGATTATCTATCAAATTGTTGACTTCACTGGAACTCGTCTGAAAAATAAAATGAAGAAGAAAACAATCGATTAAGGGTTTTTTATAGTTTGACAAGACCTCGATATGTTGTAGCAAAAATATCCACCAAAACTCTTTCAGTGCCTGTCATTCGCGCTAGCTTCATACTGATAGATATGATAAACACTCATGTATGTAGGTTACTCACATGTTTAAATATCCTCAGAATTCAGCGAACCTTCGAAATATTTTCTTACCCACTGAGAACCGCAGGAAAATTTTACGAACATTATACCATTCAGATCTAATAAAAATAATAATACATTTTTAGTAATTTTTCCACATAAAATTTATTTGATCAGGACCGGTTTCGCTCAAGGCGAGCATTGTCAACTGATAAGAAATACAATTAAACAGTGATATTTATACAAAAGTTAAGTATGAAAGAGAAGGTATGACAAACAATTAGTTGTATTACTAATTTTTTGTCATACCTTGTTTTTGTCATACCATCATTAATGAACTTTTAGTGTGACACTTACCTATGTCTGTGTTGGGAAATCGATCAAAACCGTCGCTATATTAAAGATTTCGACTAAACAGCACCGTGTATCCATCTTGAATGTTTGTGATTGGAGGCGTTGAATGTATCAGAACAGTAATATTCATGTAAATCTTTTTATATGCGGCGGAAAGAAATTTATTCCAATAGTTTCATTCATTTCCGCCTGGTTCAAGTGCACGCTAAATTGTAAAAAATAGGATTTCAATCCATTTGGAGGGACTCCGTTGGGCAAGAATAAAATTCTATTCGATTCCGTTTTCGTATAATAAATATTGTCCACTAATAAACACCAATAATAACCATTTTTCTTTCCATTAACAATGAAGCTATTTGAGGATCTTTCATCGGATATCTGTTCAGTTATTTCAACGGGCGTTGGATAATACAATGAAGAATCCGTAAAGCATGATATTCCATCTTCTTGTATTGACCTGTCCACGTCCAATTGCAATGTGTAAAAAGAATAAGCTGAAAAAATATTTCATTTATTACACATTTTTTGCACTTATTTCACATACAATTTTATACGATCAGAACCGGTTTCGCTCATCGTTAGAATAGCGTTGTTTATACAAAAGCTAGGCATGGCCAATAAGAAGTATGACAAACGATTGGTATAAATATGCAAATACTTAAAACAAAAATAAAACAAAATAAGCACTATTAGCAATATCACCTACTACATGAAAAACCAATCGAGTAACAATGATTATTAAAACTTGACTTACGTAGTTCTGATACCAGTTAAGATGGAAAGAGTCATTTTTACATCGAGGATTTTGTGGATATACTCACACAAATAATTTGTATACTTATGGTCAGGACCATTAATAAAGAATGTATTGTTTTTGAAGCTTACGCTGGAAATATTGTTGATATCTTCCCAGTTACTTTCTGGAATCTGAAAAAATGGTTAAATTATGTAACATTTAAAAAAGAATGCGGCTCGGGATATAAAGAAATTCAATTATTTGACAAACATTTGATTCGGCATACTACGTAAAGAGACGACACGTTTGATCTGTATGCTTCAGAACATTTTAGAGATTTCTTCCAGTTAACTCGGAATATTAATGAAAATCGTGACCAAAAATTAAAGACGAATAAATAATATTTCAGAATTCGCCTTAAGAAAGTATTCTGGTCTAGGATTCTGAAAAATTCGTTTTTTTTAATGCATACATATTTTCAAAGTTCAATCTTTTGAAAATATGTATGTATGTTTTTACAAGATTTTTGTTTGAATTCTAATTAAATTTAGAGACACAACTACTTTAGTGACGTAGAATCTATCCAATCTGGGCGATTTTTAACTTTGCCGGAAACTTTAAACACGTTTTTCTCGAAAAAGAATTTCGGATTTTTTTAAAAATAGTTGCCATGATATCTCAAGTTCTACATAACCGATATAATGATGGGATCATGATAACTATGGAGCGCCATTTTTTTGGGACACCCTACTTTACCAGCTTATAACTTTCAGGTTTTTAATTTTTTGATTTGAATATTTTTTTTTTATATTTGTTAAGTTTTTATAAATATCTAGTAAGAAAATGGACGCTAAAATTTTTATTCCTTTTTTTGTAGCACTTGAAAAAACACTCAAACACAAAAATTCAGCCTCTAGACCAGAATACTGCCTTAAGCTATCTGCGTCAAGTGAGAAATGTATTTATTGGACCTTAGGAATTGCATTTCATCAGTTCCGAGGGCGATTCGCCAGCCACTAGGTATTCCAACAATTCGTCAAAATCATCTATTCGTATATCGAATAGTAAAACTTAAGCTATCCGGATGGTTTTGACATGGCTAAAATATTGTACAATAGTATAAAAATTATGACTTAAGAAGCATATTTTAATAAACAAGAAATTGCCAGTTGCTTTAACAAGCCAACAGTAGTCTCGATTTCTAAGTTTTTATAAATAATCATATAACTCACACGCAAATAGAGATGTTGCACGATCAATGTTTCCTTGTTCACTTCTGTACATTTATAATAATTTAAGACTAAATTTTTCCCCACTTTTGTAAAATCTGAGATAGAGACAAAACATATAAACACACATTTCAATACCGTTCCATTGTATTAAAATATTTAAAATTTGCAGCTGCATAATAATTGAAATTACGGCAATAAAGGTTTTTTAAGACGGTTTGTTAAATAAAGTATTATGACAAGATATTGATAGCACCTGAGTTGTCGAAGGCAAAAGAAACCACTACCTGGGATATTCAAAATTATTCTTTAAATGTGGAGAAATTGTGATGTGATCTTTCCTCGAATACTATCCTGATATTTTCCCAAATATCCGAATATCGAATTGTTTTAAAAGGGCCAAATATATCCAGATATTGAATATTCGAAAATCCTAATAGGAATCCCTACTAGCCACTCATGCTGTACCTACATAGTTCCAAGCTTCTATGCTTACAATCTACGAAAAAAGTCTTACAACTGAATAAAAAGACACGCGTAGGACAGCTGATTAGGAGTCCATATGCATTTTCTAGATGACAAAGATTTTATCGAAAATATAATTCAAGATAATACTATTTTTCAATTTTATTTTCAACTCACTTCAGTGGATCTCCCAGTGATATTATTCGGGACCAACCAATCTGATCATCGTTTGCTGCTTGTAATACCAATAGGATATTCAGGCATTTCTTCTCTACTGCTATATTGTATATCTGGATACACTGTGTAAATATATCCGTGTTGCAGAAGAAGTCCCGAACTGTTTTTGCAGATCTGTTCTATTTCTGATGACGTTTTTCCGGGATAATTTTCATCTGCGACCAGACGTAGACACATTGGAATCGGAGAGCCAAACGAAAAGTTATATTCGCTTCGACAACTGCCAAGCTTCATAAGAAATATGTACTCTTCTATATTGCAGAGGCTGTGATACATATCAGAACATGACACGGCGTGGAGAATGCTGGTCGTTATGTTGACCACTACACACATATCGGAACCATTCATGGGATTTTTTTCCATCACATCTTGCGGTTTTCCAATATTTGTATCTGAAATTTTCCAATTAACAAAAGGTCCGTTTATATACGCTCTCATATAATCAGTCCAGTATAAAACATTTGTATCGATTATATCATGAATGTTAGGATATGTGTAGAAGTTTATTGGTAATAGATTTTGTTCACAATCTCTATTTTTACTGAAGAACGTATCTGGGCTTTTAACTTGAAGGCACGTGGATTGTCACGGCTCCCTAGGTTGGTGTTGAAAGCCAACAGGGCACTGACTCAATGGTTTGTTATAATTCTCACTTTTGCACATGCCATAGATATTGCACAGTAAAAATAGTAGTGTAGTCTGATAAAGGCTCATTATCAACAATACTATCAAAATATTTACTTTAGTGTTCAGAAGATTTTATTTAGTTTTATTTTATTTGTCCACATCTGAAAAAAAATATTAAATGAAATATAATATTAATTAAATCCATAAAATTCAATTGACAAGCGTATTAGGTTTTGGTGGTAAATATTATACACCTAACTCTTCTTTTGTGCGGTAGATGCGTTCGGCGGAAAATCACACAAAACAAAATTGTACAAAACAAGCTAAGACTTAATATGGGAAGATAAAATGTACAAGGTCGCACGTGTCAAGGTTAAATTAAAAAAAACAGGTAATACACTGGAGGCTGATTTCAAAAATCTTACCCGAACTCGAACTCGACCCGAGCCCGACAATTATAATCAGCATAGTTTTTGAAAATTTTATCCCGAATTATTTATAACGCTTAATTTTTTTTGTGATTTTCTTGAATTCGTTTATCTTCTCAAATTTAAATTCTTTCTTAATTTCAACAAGATCTGAGATGATATATTTACGAAACAACAAATTCTTCAAATTTTATTTGATTTCAATATAATTTTATAAAAAAAAATATTCTTACTTAGAAGTACGATTAATGATGGCGGGCCGCAGAAAACACTCGGAGGGCCGCACTTTGCCCCACTCTGTTCTAGTCCTTACACATAATAATATGAGCTCCTGAGAAGTAACGAATGAGTTAGATGCAGTTTCATATATGTATGTCAGGTCTTGAAGTATCAAACGAAGCGACCATTTAGAAAATATTAATATTGTGTTTTTTTCATAAAATAAAGTATGCTCTAAGCTTATTACAAAAGTTTTATCATCTTGTTACTTGGATCACGCCACTTCTCGAATGATTTGCTTTCGGTGATCTAATTTTACACCTTTTATAAAGTTTTACCATTTTTACACTTCGCTCACTTTACCCCTCAAGGGCTCATTTAAGGAAGGCTTCGATCTCAATCAGATAAATCAAATAATATTCGAAAATTTATATTTGTTACAGACTTACGTATTTGTATTGTTTGTATCGTTTACATACCTAAATTTCAAATCAGTTTTAAAGTATATGTTTCTTCTTCTTTATAACGGAAGTAGTTCCGAAGCCGTCCTCCAAGTTGCAGTGGAGGCAGCGCTCACTGTAGGAGTGTAGGATATCGTCACATTGACACAGCTGCAATCTACAATACAGAAAAGGAAGTTGGCAAAGGACTAAAAGGCAAGACTGCTGATGGAACTCTCAAACGAAAAGAAGTTTACACAACCACTAAGGAACATTATCAATATATCGTATATTTTTTTTGCGTCCTATAAATTTAATACATAAAAAAGCCTAAAAAGGTGTATAAAACATAAATAAGAACAAATTGTATTTGAGTAATTCGGAGAATATAAATAATTCCACGTTAGTTTAAAGTTCTAATGATATAGTAGTAGTTCAACTATCTACCAATAAAAACAATTATAGAAAACCGGCTAGCCAACAAACTCGGGAACTATTTTTTTAGACACGTGGCAATTGAAATTTAAAACTGGCGAAACGATAGAAAAAATAAATAAACTTAATAGTAAATATAATAGATCGCTTTCAATAGATTAAGCAGTGAGTTTATTTAAGAAGTGAAGTTTGCCAAGTTTATATAGATCAGCATATAAAATGCCCAGGAAGCAGGCACACTTTTTGTCTATTAGTGATACCAAATGTCTAAATGATTATGTTATTAAATAAATTTAAATGTCATCCTATTATGTAAAAATAATATATTATGAGAAATTTAATACGTTTTTTATTAAATATATTTGATAATAATCTATTTACCATTTTTGTATGATCACCTTGTATTTTGTTTACGTTTATTTTTGTTGCATGGTAGTCCTTTGGAATATTTCCTCTGAGTAAAATACAAATTGAACGTTATGTACAAACTTAAATTGGGACATGTACGATACGCCTTTCCAATAAAAAAAAATTAAATTAAAAATACATAAAAAGGTCTGACTTACTGGGACTATACTGTGAAGTGTGAAACTTATTATTTGGTCGTGTTTAGATGGAGCCCTTGAAGTCACTGAATTGTATTGAAGTATTAGATACACTTGATAAATGTTATCAGCGAGATATCAAAAAAGACAGTGATAACGATAAAGCAATTTTATTTTATTTATTTGCAGTTTGCGTGAAATGATTCATGCTTTCAATTGTCATATTTTGTGGGTAATTCCACTATCAATTATTTCTGTGGTTAAAACCTATACGGTGACATGTGTGGCCGATCATTTATAAGTGAGTGGTGGCATTATAACGACATAGAAAAGCATTGATGTGAGTTTTAGAAGTTATTTTTATAGTCATTTTGTGTGTTTTAAAAAAACAAATGCGAAGCGAAAGAGATTATCTTAACACTCCTTACTTTACTATCTCTACGAAAAAAGGGAGGTTGCACTCACAACTGAGGAACAAGTAATTCTCGAATAAAATTTTCATGGTTCAGCTCGAACAGAAGTTATATACTACAGGATGTTTATCCTCAAAAAGTGAATCGATGTTCGTGTAAGTATTAAATTATGATAACCTTGTTTGTTGTCGACTGTGTATTAAGTTTTTAGAAAATATACAGTGTTTATCTAAAATTGGTGAAAAATAACAACGTGTTGAACTAAAGTGTCGCTGCTATCACATTTAGCACATGTTTTAGTTACTCGATTTTTATTTGGTATCTGCAATTTAATTTGAAGGCCATCCTGCTAAACTAGAATCATACATAAAGTAAATGTTTAAATCAGGGCTGTGGAGTCGGAGCTTTTTGGCCGGAGTCGGAGTCGGCGCGGCGATTTGGCCGTAGTCGTACTCGGAGTCGGAAACTTTGAAATGTTTGAACTTTTTATTTTTGCATTTTACATGTCAAATTTGGCTTTTGGTCGCATTGATAGGGGTTGATATTTAATTGAATACACATAAATAGGAAAATTATGGGGAAAAAGTGACGATATTGGTATTTACTAGCTGGGTCAGACTGTACATTTATTATTATTTTCCACATTAGTCCAAGTGGTAAGGGTCTTTGGATTAGCCATCGGATGGGTCCCAGCTTTTTAATTTTTTTACTATCAATATTTAAAATGTCGGAGAAATGTCGTTGTGTGCATTCCTTTCAAATAAATTACAATCGTGATAAGCTTATATGGTTTAACAAACTGCGGAAAATTACTACAGAAACAAAACGATTGTGTAAACGGAAAAAACAATGAAATAAAAAGTTGAGCCATTAAATATAATTACAAAAATTCGGTGCTGAATATGTACGTTTCATACAACAAAAAAGGATTACAGTTTTGGTTACTTAAATACAATTTAAGAGCATAAAATTGTACATTCACAGAAATACACAATTTTGAAATTGGCCGTGTAGAAGAAGTGGAAAATGCTTTTAAATCGAAAAAGATATTCGAGCGTTGAGTGAGTGAAACTATAATCAAAGATATTTGGTTGAGTTTTAAAAAATGAAAAGAATATACCGCAGAAATTTATTACTATTTCACTCCAATATTTTTTAGGAATTTTCATAAATACTGCTGATAATGGATCCATATTCATGGGTACTGAGAAACAAGAAATTTCCCCAAAAAAAATGTTACGATTTGTGATAAATCATCTAGGAATGTATGGGGAACTTCCGCATTAGTCATTACAAAAATACATTTTGATCAAAGGGTCCAAGGACTTTCAATGACTTAGCTCGCGTTAATAAATCACGGGAGAAAACCTTGTGTTGTCAAAAGCAGCAATGGTCATTGATTATTTAAGACATTAAAAATAAGTAGGACCAGCACGAGAATTGTTTTAGAAATATAACAGTAAAACTCAGTATGCAATCATTTAGTTTTTAATATTAACTGTCTTCGCTTACAGAAATAAACTATATTTAGGAAATCTCCAAATATTATCATATAGATATTTTAGTTAAGCCGAGTAAATACTTTTTTCTCACTAATTTCAATATTGACTGCCAGTCCCAATCTCGTGCCGCCGCAAGTGTATTTTTTTGCTGAAATTTTGTTTGTAACAGGAAAAGTTTATCAAACACACACTATATCTGCTATCTGCGCGTACGCTGACAGAGATACATACATAGATAGAGAGAGTGTGCGTGAGGATATTTTCATTGAATTCTATATCATTACATTGTAAAAAATATTGAAAAAAACTTTTGTTCGATTATAATGACTCATCTATTACTTTCCCGTTTTTTCGTACTACTTCCACATATATTATAGCATTATAGAACCAGTTTCACATTTCGCGAATAACTATTTATATGTCATCAGTTGAAAATGTTCGCGATGAGCGAAACGGATCCCTTTCTTTACAAGACACGTGTGTAGGTCGTAAAATAAATGTGTATTATTTCATTAAATATTATGCCTTTCATCCATCAATATATAATGGAGTTCTACCAAGTAAATGCCTACTCAATCAAAAAGAACTAGAGGTTTGCAAATATGGTTACCTTATCATTGTTTTCGATTTTTGGATGCTTGTTAATTATTTACATTCAAATAATTGACTATAGTAATACTAGCTCCAATCTAATCATTTTTACAAAATACAGTAACAAATCTGAAGGGCCGTATCCTGCAAGTTGATTTATCTGTTTGACGATTTTTTGAATGTGTCAGCTTAGTTGCGGAGTGTGAGGAATGCTAATCTTTTTTTTATTTCTAAAATAGAAGCTTTTTTTAACAATTAAAATTTTTAAATTTCTCTTCAAAAGTAGCTGAGTAAAGTGAGCAGCATACAATCCTACCTCAGTTTATTTTATAATAATATTTTTTCATTTTCATTATTTTATAGATGAAGTGGAGATGAAATTGATTTACATGACTATATCGGGCATTTTCCCTTGAAGAAAAACAGTGTGCTAAATTTTACAATGGAAATTCCTAAAGTACTATTTATTTTTACAATATTTAATTTATATTGTACCTGCAATGCACTTCGGGAGTTCTAGTTACAAATGCCCCGTCGATTTTATACCTATGTCTTTTGAACGAGCAGCAAACTCACCATCAATAAATTACTGTGGAAGAAAAATGGCTCGTGCCACATATTATGAACGAAACAAAAATTGCTTGAGAAATATTTTACCATCGAAATATTTTAGTTCGCCGATGCTTTCGCTAAAAACCGATTTATTATATTGGACTGATTTTAAGAGAGCTTACGAAAAAGGACCATTTATCGATATGAATAAAATCAATCCAAATATCGGAACAATTATAGTAGACGAAGATAAAATTGATGATACATATCCTATGTGTGCTGTGGCCAATTTAACATCACGTCAACTTAGCGCTGTAAATTGCGATAGCGAATATGAAAATTTTTGCGTTGTGGATATTAACTTTATTCGAGGCCACGATGAAGTGGACAAACTTTGCTCCTTCCTACAAATACCTTTCATGGCTCCCATTATGACATGCCTGAAAAAATTTGATAACTTCTCTATAACGTCACTCGAAGCTAGATCTCTCTGCAAAAAAGATTCTGGACGTCTTGTGCAACGGGGGTATATTTATTTAAACTCTGATGATTTCCAACCCAAAACAAATGAGTACCCAATAGGTATAACATATGAAGATGGACCCCGGTGGTTGGGACCAGATGATGATCCATATAGTGAGGTGAGAAATTAGTAATGCATATTTTTTAGTATTAATTTAACTTTCTTAAGGTTAATTTGAAAAACCAAATATCAGTTATTGCTAAATACATAAAATGCATTTATATATTTTTTAAATGTGGCGTTTCCACTATAATTATGACAAGTATGTTTTAGTGAATTTGATCAATTACGGACGTAGTAAACACTTGAACAATGCTTACCACGAAGTCATCGTGGTAAGCATTTGTATCCGATAGACTTTGGTCGTGAAATATGCTTCACGTGGGCCTTAGATTGAATAACATGGATAATATATATTTAATTTCATTAAATACATGTTATAAACTTTTCCACAATATTAAAGAATCATTATTTTATTTCTGGGAGATTAATTAGGTCTAAAATTAATTGTATGATAATGTACGAATAATTATTTGTTTAGCTTCCAGATCAAATAGTGAATGAGCTTTCAAATCGCATGAATGAGCTTTTCAGTGTTAGTTTCAAAAATGGAAAGTTAACTATTGAAGCACCAGACTACTTATTTTCTAGTGTAGTTTGCGAATATGACGTAAAACATTTATTTTCGGAAATGATTCTCAGTAATAAATCAACACTGATGGTCAATGAAGGCGGTAAGTTTAGTACCTTAAGATTTGCAAATTTTAATGTGAGTAATTCAAACATCTAGTACAGAATTTAATGTCGAAAAGCTTAAAATGTATTGGTTAGCTTCCTTCCGGTTTTTAGTGGATCTTTACGCCGCTTTCATGTCTCGGTAATCAATTCTTGATTAAAAAAAAATTGTGTACTACTTACACATTTATTTTTTTAGAGATCAGGGCCGGCTTCAATATTTTCAACGGTCTGCTCACAATGAGTGAAACAGGTCCTGATCATTTCATACTTTTTGTGGTACTGAAGTATCAACTACAAAAATGGTGTCTGATTTATTCGAATGGGCTGAGTAAGTACATGTCCACTCTAATGTGGAGCATGTGGAAGATTAGTGGAGTTTATCTCACCAACAGTTTTCCACGAAAACCCTTTGAAATTTGATTAGCGTTGAGCTAAAATCGGTGTATATTATTTTCAATTAAAACCACAATTGTTCAAAATTTATACGTTTCCTCGCTCGAAAGATGCACTAGAATGACAATAGGAAATATGTACCCTTAACGTACATACAATGTTATTATTTATTTCTTTTAATTTTTTTCTGAATAAGTTTACTGCAGGATAATTTCCTTTTTATATCATTGTTTATTTTAATACTATAAACTGATTTTTAACACATAATACTTATTATGAATCTAATGCCATTATTTTTTTAGGAGTTTATAAAAACATTCTCGTATTAAAATTGAACGGACATTGGAACGAAGTTGAAGAATCTGACATTGAGTGTTCAACTGATTCAGAAACATATCTTCCTACGCGAGTATCTATTAGCAAGAGCAAAAAGTCTAATCGAGAATTTTTTTTAAATGGCGCAAAATACGATGGGCATTATTGGTGTGTAGCTTTCAACGCAATAACATACACAACACTGGAATCAAACAAAGTATTGTTCTTTCAAAATTTTGTCCCACTGATAAAATTAAAAGCGTACCTTATACAGCTTCCCGAAGAAAAAAGTCTAGAGAATGTCACAACATTGATTGGAAATCAATTTCATTCGCCTATATACAAAAGAATGTACAAAAACAATTCGCTTCTTATTCACTCTCCATCACGAAAGAAAATTGATGGATATAGCATCTTATATGAACGAAATCTTCAACGATGCGATGCATTTAAAACAATACATACCACAGATATTGGTAAGCACATCATTTTGTATATTCAATTAATTAGGACTTAAATAAAACATAATTTTGCAGTCACGAGTAAACTCGCTAAAAAGGGATTGCTATAAAAAATATATGCACTAATTACATAATTAGTTTAAATAAAATAACTGAAGAATGTAATTTATTAGATGGGTAAACTCATGTTTCAATTTTATGAGAACAACGGATATTTCTTAACGATTGGATACAGTGCATATTTTTGTATAACATAGTGAGCTTAAATAATAAAAGTGATAATTTCATCCCATCTAGGTAAATTAGTAGTAGATTTGCCGTCACAAAAAAAATATATCTGCCAGGGAGATTTTAATGTTGGTGCATTTTGGGAAGAATATGATGGCCCAGATCTAACTACAGAAAAATTTTATTCGGGAGACTATTCAACGGAAGAAAGTACCACTGGAAATGACGATCTGCTTTCATCGACAACCGTAAGCAATCGATTGGTACTTATGATAGATTCGGCGGTAACTTTGTGGAAGTTCATTTTAATATAAAATTTGAAATATCTTTGATTATTCTACGTATTGGAATACGAATATAATCAAATGAATCAATAAAAATAAAAAATATCAAAATATCACATGTGTATGTTGAACCTCGTTTGCAGAAATACGTCGAATCATATATTGACTGTGAATGGTTATTTTAAATAAACGTAATAATATAGCAATTCTTATTGAATTACATATATTTGATTTCATCTCATTGGGCGGATTGACCTTTTACAATCTATTTAATTCTGATACTTTTAGAAAAAATGGATTTCCTTACAATATTCAAAAGTTGTATGCCTAGCTCGTCAGACCATGCCAGTTATGGGGCTTAAAAATTTCGTGTGCTTATGGCTTTGTATCTTTTTCAAGTTTGCGTCAGTAAATTTAATAAATGTTCAGTAATATGTCAAAACGGTCAGTGAATATTATAACCGGTCAGTATGCACTGTATCAGTATGAATGTTGTCAGTTATTAAATGAAACAGTTAGTAATTAATTATTTATTTATTTATTTATTTAAGAAAAAGCAAATCAGCTGACGCCAATGCGCCATGCATTTGACAAATATAAATACATGTTTTTATATATATATGTTACAGTGAAACTGTATTCTCAGTGAAAATGTATCAAGTAATAGATTTGTATGACAACATGATTTCACTGGTCACGGTCATTGATATTATTGGCCCAAGTCGATGATTTGCCGCCCTAAAATTTCGGCTTCCTTCAGTGAAACAAAATCAGCAAATAGTCCCTTTCATAAAAAGAGAATCAAAGAAAAAAACAGACAAACATAGGACATAGGAAGATAGGGCGGTCAAATTTAATTTCAAAGACAGCTTGGAGAAGATGTATTTTCACTGAGTATACATTTTCACTGTAACATATATACATATGTACATACATGCAAATACATAATAAAAATCACAAATTAATTAAAAAACAAGATTAAAACATTGTAGTCATAAAAACAGAGAGAAAAAGTTTATACAATCATATTAGAAATTTTCAAAGATGTCAACCGAGGGAGTTCTGAAAAATCAACTTTTATTCATAAAATATAGTATTCATCTGAACTCACTCACGTCAATATGAAATATGTCAACATCCGAAGCAATGCCGCTTAAAATTGTTAAAGCTCTTCTCAGTGGCATTCCTATTGGCAGATTGGTTCTACCCCTTGGAAGAACAAACAACTCATGTTCACGATTTCTCAAAAAATTATTAATTATTGTGAAATGGTAAGTAATATATGTTAAGCGATTAATATATAAATTAAATGGTCAGTAGTTTTAAGCAGGGCTGTGGAGTCGGAGTCGTCGCGGCAATTTGGCCGGAGCGTACTCGGAGTCGGAAATTTTGTAAAGAATGTAGTCTTTATTTTTGCATTTAATATGCCAAATTTGGTTATTGGCCGGATTGGTAGGGTTGATATTTAATTAATCAATAGGAAAATTAGGCAAAAAAAATTGCCAATATTTAACTTTTTAAGTCGGAGTCGGATTCTGAGTCGTGGTTTTGGTAAATGCTGGAGTCGGAGTCGAACATTGTTTTACCGACTCCACAGCGCTGGTTTTAAATAAATGGCTACTTTTAGTTTGATAGCTTGTGAATTTCATCAAATATGGTCGAAACGGGTAATTTTATGATTAGGTGTATAAACAATAAACACATGAAATTAAATGATGTTGAGGTATTTGATAGGAGATAACACTATTTTAATAAGACTAAAGTTTGAGATTTTTTTGAAATGTTTGATTATAACCTGACTTAACCAAAACTTAGCCTAAGCAAACCCAAATCTGACCTAATCTAACAAAACCAAATTGTCCTAACACTGACTATTTATCATTTTTAATGACAGCTTACCAAAGTAGATACTGAATAAATAATTAGTTGCCTTAAAAAAACAGATTTATTTGTTTGCTGATTTCATACCTTTAATACCATTTTGCCTACTTTTGTGCCTGATTTTTATTTTAATCTTTCAGGGGTATGCGAAACAGATAAATACAGTAATAGATACTATAGACGGAATGCTTGGTTCTCCTGTGAGTATCAGTAACTGTGAACATGCTGTAAAAGAAGTGAATAGTGTGCTTCTACTTAAAGATGCTAATATCCCTCAGAACTTAGCGAAAAAATTCGAAGATTTGCTGGATAGTGTTGAGATACCAGAGAACCAAACATACATACGGATAGTACAATCTAATGTTGCGGTCCTCGTGGCGAAGAGAGATGGGCACGATCCTGTAGTTGGAATCAAAGTCGATATGATCGGAACGGGCCCAATCGAGAATCACACAATACATGGACTTAATGAAGGTTGGTATACGGTTTAAATATCTATATTTGAATTCAATTTCAATGTTCTTCTCCGTTCATTTAGTCACTAACGACTTGGGTTTCGACTTTCAGCATCTTCAGCCATTTCAAGTGCACAAATGAATAAAGTCAAAACGTGATTGAACTTAGAAGTCTAATAGAAAAGTTCCACCATTTTTTGTCTTCACCTCTCAAAAGCTCTATAATTAATCTTTCCATGGGACATGCATAGTTTTTAATTTTACTTTACATGTCATAAAGTAATAATGTTCATATTTTTCTATTTATAAACCTCGGGATTTATTGAAATATAAAAAATACAGCATAAAAAATACACAAATAAGGCAGGTTTTATTAAGATTTATATTTCCATTTTATGTCACATATTGATGGTGACACAGCTGAAAAAATACATAATATATTATAGTAAAATTACCTACAAACCTCTTGTCTGATTTAATATTTTGAACAATAATCTTTCTTCATGAATTTAATGAAACGGATATTGATTTGATTTTTTATTCTTTCCAGCTGAGATGAAAGATCTAGATATCGATAAATCAAATAGTGACATCGTGGTTAAATTACCCTCGAATTTGTGCCACGGCGTGAGTGAAAAACTGTCGTTTGCCCTTTTTAAAGACGATGCAGCTTTTCCAAAAGTAAACAATACCCACTGGAAAGTGAACTCTCGAGTGCTCAGCATATCTATCGATAACAAGACGTGTTTCAATAATTCGGAGTATGTCGATATATACTTCAAGCCCTACGACAATCAGCAGAGTGACAAGAAGAAAGCGTGTGCCTACTGGGATTTTAACCACCGCAATTGGTCAACGGAAGGATGCAGATTGTTGCCCTCGGAAAAAATTCGACGATTAGATATTTGCAGATGCAATCATATGACCCACTTCGCTCAAATTATCAGATACCGTGATATTGAATCTGAGACTGAACACAAAAAAGTTTTATCTGGCATAACGTATATCAGCTGCACTCTATCATTGATCGGGATATCAATTATTTGTATGACAGGGATAGTTTCTCAAACGTGGAGGGCAGAATTTTCCAATCAAGTTTGGATGAATTTATCATTATCAATTGGTGTGCTGATTGTCTCTTTTTTGACTATTTCAATACTAGATTTTTCTTCACACGACCCTTTATTATGCATTGGGACCGGTGTTGTTTTGCATTTTGCAGTTCTGTCATCCTTTTCGTGGATGTTTTTATCGGCGTTCATGACGTACAAAAAAATTAAACGCGTTTTCGCTGACGATTCCCCGTACAAGCTTTTTAGAGTGTGTGTTGTCGGTTGGATTCTTCCTGTAATACCTATTGCCATTTTAGTGGGCATAGACTCTGACAGTTATCTGTTACACTATAAGCAAGGGCAATCTGAAATGGATTTCTGCTACCCTAGCGGCATAGGATATTGGTCAACCGTTTTTTTCCCTGTGTCTTTTATTGTTTTTGCCAACACAATTTTATTTGTGTTAATCATTTACAACATTTTTAAGAGCAAACAAATTGCTAGTCACGGCAACAACAAACAAGTATGGAGAAAAGTGTCCACAGGTTTTTTAATGTTTTTCCTTTACGGGCTAACTTGGATGTTTGGTCTGTTTTGGAATAATATATACGTCACGTATATATTTTGCTTAACAGCCACCGCACAAGGATTCGTGTTGTTCGTTTTTTTTATTCTTGTGAATTCAAAAACCAGAAACATTTGGCGAAGGTGCTTAAAATTGAATAGTCAAACAAAAATTATTAAATATTCGCCTACAACTATTAGTAAATCCTATCAAGCGAAAAGTGGAACGTCTCACGAAAGTCGAGAGCTTGTAAAGTTGACAAAGTATCACGATTCTGCTTTTGACTGACTTTTTGGAAAAGTGAATTTATTACAATGAGATATCATTTTTAATGAATTTTCGAAGTTTGAGTGCCAAATTCACATAATTTAACAATTATTACAATGTAATGAAAATAAACGATATTGCATATCTGTTATGAAAAAAATTATGTATATAAAAATTGCATGTTTTTTGAATGACTTAAATAATATACTCTCTCTCTAGAATATACAACAATTCACAAATTTGCTACATGGTTTTATAGACATGAAAACCAATTTGTAGACAGTGACATCTATTAATGAGAGTTTTTGTTTCCAAAATTCGTATTGTTAATGAAATGTAGTTAATTGGCTTTTAATTCATTCATACACTTTATGAATCCTACTGGGCGCAAAATTTGAAACATTTTTTTCAATAGAATAATTCATCTTTACTCCATATTTCACTTTGAAAAATAACATAAGCACTAGCAATAGAGTTTAATGTTCCCGAATGTTTTTTGAACTTTACACAGCTTGTGAAATCACGAAAACTGCTATTTAAATATTTTTATGCAAGAGAAAAAAAAAACAGTTTTGCTAAGAGATGCCGGTGTAAAAAAAATATGTTTCTTAAACTCCCACTATGACACTAAAGGTAAAAACATATTTAAATAATTAATTAATATATTTTATAATTCATTTTAATGTTATTAGACTAAATTGTTTTCTGACACTAGAAATGATCATGTATTATAAGTATATTTTTTTATAAGATTCAATAACATATTTATTATTTAGTATTAATTTGTGTGCACCCATTTATGCGGTGAACAGTTCAACCCTCGATGAGATTAACAAAGTCTGATTAATTCAGACACATTAATTTATTTGAGGAAACTATTTAAATATATTAAGAAGAACTATGTTATCATAATCATTATGTAATTTTACTTCAATAGTAATTACTAAATACACCCTTTTTACACGGTGATACTTAAAACCCATTAAATAAATGCTAAATCAATTGTTTAAAGCGTACGTGGTCAATCCTTGCGTTTATTGCCAAGTTATAATCAAGTGAAGATCATACGCCCGCCCTTTAGCTATCGACTGACAATTGTTAACTTTTTTGAGTCGCTCCCATTAAAGTGTGTGCGAATGAAAGCGACGACGATCTTGTGTAAAGCATAGACATAGTTGTCCGGTTCCTACATGAAATGCGATTGATTGAACACAGGGACGCAATAATGCGTCAAATTAAAAATAGTCTGTAAAATAAGTATTGGGTGTGAGAATCGTATGAGAAGAAATTTTTCCTGTAAAAATATGTTTTTGTTCATTTTTATTGACCTTGTAAAAAAAGAATTGATTGTATCAAAAATATTGTAAATATAATTGATTATACTTTTGTAGACATTCAAATTTGAATCGTTTGAATTGTGCACTTGAATTGTGAATTGTGAAAATCATCAATTATATCATGTTTCATAACAATCTTTTCAATAAATAAAATATACCGATAACCCGTACAATTGACGACTAATTTATTTTTTGATTTCCTGTATCCTAGTTGTCAACACTCTTGCATGTCCGCACTTTTTTGTTGTAGGATACCATGTCAACGTGATTGAATTCCCGCAAGGGCCATTTTATAGGTTGGTTTTCAATCGATACATGAAGTTGTGTTCAGAGGCATGGATGATGTTTTTTTCAAATCCAACTCCCATCCACCCGAACCCGACGTAATCAAAACGAAAAGTCACATGTCTCGTGCGTCGAACCCCTATGCAAAATTGTGGTCCTGCGATGATCACAGAAGGCGTGACCATGTGTTGCACATATGTACATATATGTTTCGTGTAAATGGTATTGCAACAGAGACACAAAATAGTAGTAGTTTTTTGGTTTTTAAAGTTCTGACTGTACTTTCAAATTTTTAAAGACTTTTTAAAAATAAAATGAATAAACATCGCGTGATTTGAAAGAAAAAAATATAACGGTTTAAATGAAAACGCAAATACTATTACCGTTGTATCAACCACGTTACACGATAATATTTTTATATCTTAATGTTGTACTAAGGAAGTCAAGCTTAACACTTTCGAAATGGAAATGCTTTCATATATAGTTCATTTAACACAATTATTGTAAAATTAGTGTCAATTCTTGGTTGATAGGCATTATATATAAATATTATATTACATTTTTTCTATGCACGACTTTCACATAGTCATTGTTGACCAGGACCAGTTTCACACATCGCCAGATTTACTAACTGATGAAATCCAAATAGAAATGGGTTTATTTATATCAAATCGAGGAAGACTTATGAAAATGTATTGTTATGTCAAAAAATAATTGAGATATGCTGTAATAAATAAAATGATAAAATTGATTATTTTCATATTAATTTCTGTTGGTTCTTTCTTTTAAGTTATTTTTGCTCGTATAGTTTGAAATCATAACTGAAATTTTTTCGAAGATTGTATTACAACGGCATCAAGTTCCAGACTCTTTTGGTAAGATTCAATTTTAATGTTCATTTGTCTGTAATTACTCAAATTGCAGAATGAATAAATAAGGGCTGTGGAGTCGGTAAAAAAAAGTTCGACTCCGAGTCCAGCATTTACCAAAACCATGACTCCGACTCCAACTCCGACATTGACCAAAAACACGACCCTGACTCCGACTACGACTAAAAAAGTTGAATATCGTCACTTTTTTTGTCTAGTTTTCCTATTGATGTGAATTCAATTAAATATCAACCCTAAAAATCCGGCCAATAGCCAAATTTGACATATTATATGCAAAAATAAAAAGTTAAAGTTTTTCAAAATTTCCGACTCCGAGTACGGCTCCGGCTAAATCGCCGCGACGACTCCGACTCCACAGCCCTGAAATAAATTTAAGATTCTATCCATAGTTTTGGGGAATGGAATGATTTTTTTACAATTTGCCACGAAGAAGATAGTCATTTGCATTCAATTTGAAACCAAAGCTCAAATAAACATTTAGATCGATGAGATACATTGCACATAAAGAATTTGAAAAAAGACATCTTATTAAGTAAATAATTTAGATAACGAAATAAAATTAATAAAATAGATTGAGTGCATTAGCACTGCAAAAGTATAAACTGTCAATTCTAGGGGGAAAAAAGAGAAAAATAAAACATTATGTTCGTAACATTATGAAGCGTATTATGAGCATTTTCAACTGAAACCATTAATTTCAGGTACGTTATTTTAATTGCCGATTCCGACTGAATGTGCTTGATGGAATTTCAATATCAAATTTTAATTGTTTGAATGTTATACCTACTTATCCGTGAGTTTTGTCATTTAAATTGCACTAATGAGCTTGAATTTGTCATTTCAAGTTCATTCGTGTACTTGAAATGGCTGAAGATGCTGATAAGCGAAAAAAAGTACAAAATTTAATCGATTAAAATATAGACGTTATTGTTTTAGTAAATTAATGAAATTACAAAAACAAAATGATGAAAAATATGAAATCACCCGATTAAATAGTAAAAATGAATTCTGATACGTTTTCATATTTCTGGAAAGCTGGGTTTTCTTTGTATCACAAAATTTATCAACTCTTGAAAACTTTTTGATGTCTGTAAAGATATCATTGTCAGAAAAAGTTTCAGTATTTTTCCTTTTCACCGTTCATTAATATTCCTTATTTCTTCAAAATAAATATACTATATTTTGTATGCCGAGGGCTAAAAATATCGTGAAATTGATTTGATCAAAATGTTTGTCCGTCGAATAAAAGACTCGGCCGTGACCGCTTATGTAGAAGAATAAAACATGTTTGCAAAAAAAATATGGATTTCAAAAAATAATCATGTTTTACGATCTGCTACAGATTGATTATCAACGGTAAGATGTTTAAAGTAAAAAAAGTTTCATGCCAGTTATTAACATTTGATTTAAAAAAATCTTTGTGATGCATTACAATGAAACAGTGATATTTTTACAACTGTTCACTGTTTCATTGTATTCCTTAACAGTTGACAATGCTCGCCATGAGCGAAACCGGTCCTGATCAAATAAATTTTATGTGGAAAAAGTACTAAAAATGTATTATTATTATTATTATAATGCCATTCCACCAAGTATTGACAGTGAACACCTTAATTAAAAGTATTGCCTGATTGTTTAGTAGATCAAACTATTACTATGGAAGTAATGTGTTTTTCTCTCTTTTTTAATTTGTATGGATATATTGTAAATCTTAACGGTCAACTAATTTAAGTAGAAATAAATCACACGGCGCACGCGCCAATATTTATTGCCGTTTTGCATGATTTATTAACTGACGACTCCGTCGCATATCCAATATGGAGAACAAGAAGATGCCAACTGCTTAAAGGTCTCTACAATTGGTATCCTCGTTATGCAGTTGATAAAACTAAGTATTTGGAAGTTTTCTTCGGATAAGCTTAAAGTATTATAATGAGAGAAAAATAACAATGCTCATAAAGTATTATTTGGAGGTGCTTCTAAAAAAACAGCTAAAACTGTTCGAAATTTAAAATACTCATTTCATTTTCCTACATTGAAATGTGAAGCAAAAATGTTCATTCATTGATAAAAAATCAATATTTTTACATTCTGTTTTTCATAAATCTTATATATAAAACTGAAATGGGGGATGTATGTCTGTAATTCCCTTTTGCATTGTTGTTGCAAGTTCAAACAAACGAATTGATTTCGCTCGCGAAAGTTTCGACGGTAAATTTGTTTCGTTATCAATGTGTGTGTAGAGACTCCAATTACTCGAGTATCGAGTAGTACGTATATAAAACCGAAACGGCGTATGTATGTCTGTGGGTCTGTAATTCCCTTTTGCATTGTTGGTCATTAAGTTGCCATAAAAACGAATATGAAAGAAAATATGTTTGATTTTTTTATCGGCGAAGACATTTAGTCAAAATGTAATAAATTAGTCTTCTACTGGACTTTTCCCGGCTTTTATTAATATAATAATGTTTTTATTTACGTGAAGGTATTATTTGACAGCAAATTAGATTTTTTCCTTGAATTTGGACATTTTAATGGGCGAGAATGGGGCTGTCAATATATGAAAGGGGCTGTGAAATGTCAATGCCAGTCTAAAATGTTCATTTTAATTCCATTTTAATTGACCTAGACTTTTGAATTTTGAAAAAATTTGTTTCAACTTGGCCCGTCTGAATTTACGCGCCGAGGTGAACATAACCCCAAACTGGTCCGAGCGAAGCCGGGTTCCAATACTAGTTATATGATAAAAAAGCCGTAGTTGATAATGTCTGTCTTATACTTTGTATGCGTCGATATATATTTCACATGTTATGAGTTATGCATACAAGCTACAAGCCAATCGTATGTAATAAATATACAGGTTTAGTGATGTAATAATAATAATAATAACAAAACAGATATAAGGCATTGATCCAAACCAGTGGTCGACAATGTCTCACCAAAATTCAGGCCATTAGAATTAAATTTATCGAAACATTTTTAGCATGTATGCCATGAAACAAACTCAAGGTAAAATAGTAATTAAAATACGGTTATTAACGGTTTATTTTAACTGCATGACAGTCTAAAGTCTTGTTGGAAAGGCATTGTACTTAAATCAATAATACACATTTTTGGTCAACTTCCACATATACATACATAGTTTGTTGCGACCAGGACTGGTTTTGTACATCGCGAGCGTTTAAGCTGAATGCCCTTTACACATATCAACCGAATGAGCTGAAAAGCAGTGAGCGAAACATGTCACGATTAGAGACTCAAATTACTCGACATCTCAACTACACGAGTATCGAGTAGTATAATTTTAAAATATTCGAGCACTCAAGTATACTCGAGTAGCTTCAAATGTCCCACAATATTAATTATAAATTCAAATTTGGGTATATATGTACATAGATGATAAATAAGCTTATTTCATTTCATTAATACATTTGCTTCAATTTTTAAAACATATATTTCAATATAATAAATTTTAAATTGGTTCGAAGTTTCATTATTTTATTTTTTAATATTTATGTAGTATTCTTGAGTGTCGAGTATTCGATAATCGAATTGGAGTCTCTAGTTCCGATCTATAAAAACATAGGCGGTATAAGATGTACAAAAATTATCAACTGTTTTACAATACCGAACAAATAATAATTATACTTCCATAATGTTGTATTTTATTGAGTGTAGCTTCTCTGATAAAATCCTTCGAGGTCAACCAGTGTGAGTAGATGATCAGTCAACAAGATTGTATTTGGATATACAATAAAAGGTCAGAATTCTGACATGTTGATTTGGTTGGTCCGCTGCCGTGATCTGCTGCAGTAGTGTTTCAAAATAGTGGAAGAAGTACTAACTTTCACGACATGAATAAGCTAGTCCTATTGTTTTTTGCAGTGTGTGCTAGTTTCGTTGTTGCTGTAAGTATTACAAAAAATTATTAATTATTAGATAAAATATTATCGAATTTCTTTAAGCAAGTAATGGGCCCGTTTCAAAACAACATGTTATGATTATTACAGTTTTTTATTTTATTTATTTATATTATTTAAGCATTAAAGAATTGGGTGACAATTAGAGCGTTTTTTCCGAACAAAACTTTGTTTTATAAATACTCAATGTAAAAGTAAATCGACATAAATAAAGAGGAATATGCTACCATTTTTAATATTAATGTAAATAGAAGGTTTTTCTTAAATGTTTAAGAATTTTCAACTGATTTTGAATTTTGAATTTTTTAACTCTTAACCATATCAAATATTCTTTTATCACTTTTAAGGTGTTCACTGTCAATACTTTGTGGAAAGGCATTATAATAAAAATAATAACACATTTTAGTACTTTTTCCACATGAGATTTATTTCATCAGGACCGGTTTCGCTCATGGCGAGCATTATCAACTGATTGTTATGTTTATGTGTATCAACAAGTTGATAATGCTCGCCATGAGCGAAACCGGTCCTGATGAAATAAATCTCATGTGGAAAAAGTACTAAAAATGTGTTATTATTTTTATTATAAATATTCTTTTATACATCAAACTGTCATGCTTTCGTTAATTTTAGCGCTTTTATTTAACAAAAAAACTGTTTATTGTCATTTGAAATGCTTACACAATACAAAAAACCAGAACTGAACATATCGAAACATGTTTTATACTTTTGTTTTTTTTGAATAACCCAGTACATATATATTATTATGTTTATGATGAAATCGTTATGCTTTTAAAAGTGTGTTTTTGTATATGTAATGTCGAAATTCTTTTAAATTCCACTGTGTGCTCAATAATTGATAATTCGATTTTGAAAAAAGATAAGATGTGTTGATAGACAACTAAATTTTATTTATACATAGTTTTTTGAAATATAAAAAAATATTTTACCAATATTTGAGTATCAAATGCAATAAAACCGACCAAAGTAAATATTTTTTTTATGAAATATTATAAATTCAAACACAATAAACAGCTAATAATAATAATAACATATTTTGAGTACTTATTCCGTATTGAACTTATCGAGATCAGGACAGGTTTTGCTCGGAAATACAAAAAAAGAGCGTTATTTATAAAAACGTTAAGCATGACATAAAATGTATGACAAACATGCAAATATGCATGGTGATACAAATTAATCAAAGTATAATAAAACAAAATTGACTTTAATTAAAATGAGTTATTATTTGTATGTATTACAATTCCATTCCACCAAGTATTGACAGTGGACACATTAAAAATGATAATAAAGCTACTTGAATATGGTATTGCTGTGGGAAATGATCTTTCACAAATAAATTATTATAACGAATTTCTCACAAAGAAAATATAAAATCAATCAATTTTTTATCACTTTTAATTTAATATTATTCAGATAATACACATACAGTAATGGCATGGTGTATTTCTCAATTCGAGATGCAAACAACTTGAAACAAAATAACTATAAGACTTAATACTTCCTTTTTCAGAATGCAGCTTCCGGAAAGGCAACCACGGTCAAATTAAACGATGGTCGGGATTTTCCCGTTCTAGGACTAGGAACATGGCTGGTAATAAAAATTAAAAATATAAATTATCATTTTCAAGTTTATTTAAATGTGTGTGTGTCTATAATGATTTCTAAACATGTGTTTAGTGATAATAATTTTCCCGTAGAATGTTAAGAAATTATGCAATATAAAAAAAGAGATGTGTCGTTTTTAGGTATTTAACAGTGAATACGGTCACCGATTATTTTATTTTTTTTCCCTTATCCGCTCCCTATTCGGGGCATATGGCCGCCACACGTTGCCTCCAAGATTCTCTGTCTCCCGCCAACCTCCTCGCATCTTCCCAGGTCATCCCGGCGTCCCTTAGCTCCCCTGAGTACATCCCATCAGAGGCCTTCCGCGGCGTCGGGATCCATCAGGTTGATAGAAGAGGCAGGCAGGATTCAGGCTCCCGTGGGGCATCCGCAGCACATGTCCAAGCCAGGTCCATCGTCGCCTTTTAATTTTAGACGTAATAAGGTGCGGGTTTGTCCGCTCTCTTACCTCCGTATTCCCGACAAAGTCAAACCACTATACTCCTAGTATTCGCCGCAGACATTTGTTTTCGAAGCACAGTATACGGTTACCATTCGGTAACACCGATTATATTTGTAGGTATTTGAAATCAAGCACCATTTGTAGATAATTTTAAATATTCAAAATTAATTAAAACTATTGCAGAATATCATCATTTAAAACACCTCAAAGCAATATAAATCAAAAATATTTTTTTTATGAAGAGTTTTTCTTTCCGACGAAAAATATTTTTTTGTATTTAAATATTACAATTACTAATACATAACACATAAGTGAGAAAATAAAAACCGTATTTTAATCAGTATAGTGAAAATAAATATCGTTTTACAAGAAATTTCTTATCTGGGCTTGTTTGTTTGGAATCAATACTTCTGGTATGGAAAACTGTATTTAGGTGAAATAAATTAGCAACGTAACAAAAAAACGGGTATTCTGTCTACATGGTCATTATGTTTTGAACTAGAAAAAATATTGAAAAATTGTATAGAATATCTTTTTCACGGATAAAATAACGATACCTGGCTATTTGATGAGAAAACATTTTATTAGTTTCAAAAAATATTTTATCTCAGACACTGGCGGTTTTTAAACTTACAAAAAGCTAAGACTGGCATCTGAGAGATGGCAGTATTTATTATGATAAATAATAAATAAATTTAAGTCTACCATTATTATTAAATTTCAAAATGGTTGTTCAACATAGTCATTTTAATAAAACAGAATTTTATTATGAATCCACCTCTTTCAAGCTTTTTAATGTTTGCTTTGTTTAAAAATGCCTTTTATTCTCGCGGATCTCGTTCTCGCACTCTATCAATTATTTTCGTGTATCATACGCGCCCTCCGTGCGTGTGTTGATAGTGCGCGAGAGCAGCCGGCACATGGGATGCAAGATAAGTATTGCGTTTTTCTTCAATTCATTTGTGTCCTTCTCTCCCAGTAAAAAGTTGACCACCTTTACGAAACATGATAAACGTTGCTAAAAAACGACATCATAAATCACTTTTAAGGTGTTCACTGTCAATACTTGGTGGAAAGGCATTATAATAAAAATAATAATACATTTTTAGTACTTTTTCAACATAAAATTTATTTGATCAGAACCGGTTTCGCTCATGGCGAGCATTGTCAACTGATAAGGAATACAATAAAACAGTGATATTTATACAAAATTTAAGTATGAAAAACAAGGTATGACAAACAATTGGTAAAACAACTAAGCAAATAAATTGAAGCAAATTACAAGGAAAATAGACTATAAATAAAATGTTGAAGACCTCTTTCCATAATTAGATGGATATCCCGGAAATGATTTCAATTGAACCAACGAAATTGTTTCCTGTGAACAGAATAAAAGCCATATCAATTCTTACAAATTAAAAACAAACAAAGGACTATATTTATTTATTTTTAGAAATAAAAGTGTACAATGAAGAAATACAAAAAGCCTAGGTTAATAAATCGGATATAACAAAGGTGAAGAAACGAAGACTAACTGATCGTTTAATAAATTGCAGGCTGGAATAAATTTATGTCGGTTTATTTCAAGGATTTCTAATTTATCGAGTTTTAAAGATTTATTGATAACATGCAGGATTTTAAAGTTTTATTGATATCAAAAGTATGCTTATTTAGGAACAAATGGTTTCCAAATGAAGATAATTCATTCCCTTTGCGTGAACAAGCTAGATGTTCTTTAAATCTGGTATTAAAAGTTCTTCCCGTTTGGCCAATATACCTGGCTCCACAGGATTCGTAATCAAGTAAATAGATCCGACTTTGGTTGAGAATATTGATTTTATCTTTAGAATTTACTAAAACATTTCAGAGATTGAAAGAATTGTAAAACGTTACCTAAAAAAGATTTTTATCAATTTTCCTTGAAATCTTTTCTGAAACTCTACCTAAGTAACTTAATTTCACCCACTGTTTCTTAACAGCAGGATCATTAGTTACCAAACTAGAGCTTACATTTAAAAGAGCTATTTTTTTGTTTTTTGCTTGAAGATGCCAAAAGGCGAAACCCGGGTCTTTAGCGACAAAGCTCATGGAAAAGTACAAAATTCAAGCGATTCAAATTTAATATTGAAATTCCATCAAGCACCCTCAGCCGAAATTCTTAATTACTCAAATGATATGTTTAAGTTATTTCAATCATTTTTTCACCGTCGAGGTTGTGTTAAAATGTAAAGTTCCACAAAAAAAAGTGAAAACGTGATTGAACTTAAAAGCCAAATAGAAAAGTTTCAGCATGGTAAGACTTCGCTCACTTCACCCCTCAAGGGCTCATTTATGGAAGACTTCGATCTCAATCGGTTCAATCAAAAAATATTGAAAAATTAAAATTAGTTAGAGATTTACGAATTTGTATTGTTTTTATCGTAAATAAACCTAATTTTCAAATCAGTTTTTAAATAATAGTTTTCTTCTTCTTTAGAACGGGAGTAGTTCCGAAGCCGTCCAAGCTGCTGTGGAGGCAGCGCTCACTGAAGGATATCGTCACATTGACACAGCTGCAATCTACAATACAGAAAAGGAAGTTGGCAAAGGACTTAAAGCCAAGATTGCTGACGGAACTCTCAAACGAGAAGAAGTTTTCATTACCACTAAGGTACATTAGCAATACATCGTATATTTTATTTTAAGCCCTATAAATTTAAAACTTATGTAAAAGAATAATTATCATACCTCAGGCGTAAGTCTGTTACATTTGTTTTTTCTTCTCTCTTTCCAATTTAGAAATGATCTTTTGTCGTATCGTCTCTCATCTTGTGATTTGAGAAACATTGATTATTTGAATTCACTGGAATAAAGAAAAAATGTATATATTGAGAAGACCTTTATTCCGGCTCCCTCGTAATCAGAAGGAGCCTCCTATCCGACACTCAGGAAGAGGGATTTTGGGGACGGAGTAGGAGAAACATGGAACTCTTTAAAACAAAACACGATCTCAAAGCGTTATGTGGGTGCGTTAGCACCCATTATTTAATTGTTTATGGTTTACACAGACGTTATACAACACACAAATATTACGATAGCGAAGAAGATATCAGGAATTTGACGCGAATTTAATTCTGATGGAGAGGATTAGGCGCGTGCATTCTCAATGCAGTCCAATCTCTCACTGCTGTATGAAAACAAACGGTTACTTTAGAAAGAAAAAACAATGGCCGTTTCAAAAATCGTTAACACGTGCGCCCGCCGATAAGGGGTTATTTATCGCCTTATGAACTTTTTATGAAGCACATGCATTGTCGGGCGTCAAGAGATAAGAGAAATTGAAATAACTCTACATTGCATCGCTATAGATTGCAATATAGATTATTATAAGAATGAATTTATTTCCTGATATCGACTGACTCATTGACTGAGGTGAACAATAGATCGTTCGAGAGAGTTCTGATGACCTACCACATAAGGCGGTGTCAATATATATATATATACATATGAGTAAGAATACTTCTAATATAACGAATTTGTTCAATTTCAGCTCTGGAATGATAAACACGCACAAGATCAAGTTGTCCCAGCACTTAGAGAGTCCCTTAAAAACTTGGATTTGGACTACGTAGACCTTTACCTCATCCACTGGCCTGTCAGTTTCTACGTAAGTTTTCCCTCTGCCTTAATCTTGGAAACGAACATTTAACATTGCTGTTTGCTAATACACCGTTTCCATAGTTCTTAACATCAGGTACAAGAAAATGAAATTATGCGTCGTAGCCTCCAAATTTGTAATACTTTACAATGAAGGTAAAATTTTATTTAAGTTTGATGTTATATACCAGGGGTGGCCAAAGCGTCGATCGCCTAGCTGATCTGTACAAATCTCTGGTGCCCGTCCCAAGATGCGTGCGAGACAAGTCGTGTTACAGGTACAGCAAGCAAAAATCTCGAAGATAGCCTATTATCGACGAAAATCTCTTTCTTAAGCCAAGGCCAAACAAGGGTTGACAATTAGATTGATTACTTTGAATTACTACTTTTAGGCTTTGAATTACTACTTTTAATGTTTGTCGATCGCCGCCAATAATTTCAAACGAAAGTCGATCGCAGGCAAAAAAGGCTGGCCACCCCTGTTCATTTTACTCCTACATAAATTTGATTCACGAGAAAGTTTTACTAAAACCTATAATGCTTCTACCATTATATAAACAATGTGAAGGGTTGGCCTATTAAATTTGTGGAATTTATCTATAATGTATCCCTTGTGAATAACGTCGGAAAGGCGTTAGAACTAGTGTTGCTGAACATGAATTCCTATAAAACATCCGCCGAAGCAATGCTCCTATTAAAATTTCGAAATTATATTGAATAGGAAAACGGATCATTCAACAGCCTTGACTATGTTGACACGTGGAAGGGTATGGAAGAAGCTCAGCAATTGGGACTTGCCAAGTCAATTGGAGTGTCTAACTTCAATGAGAAGCAGCTGGAAAGACTTCTTCAGTCGGTGAAGGTCAAGCCAACTGTCAACCAAATCGAGGTGAGAGAAAAATGTTTCAATTTTCAACGTTTAAATTCCATAAACTGTGCCATAAGAAACATACAAATTAAAAAAATAGAATACCCTACAAGAATAACCCCTTTAATGACCAATATAACATGAATAAATCACCACTGCCATACTAAGAAACACAGTAAGAAACGACTAATTATTGAAATTTCAGTAAAACTACTTTGTATATTAGTTCGATATATAGACTTATTTATTCTTTAACAATTTTAGCTAAAGAAGTCACATTATACATTGAATATAAACGAAAATAATCATGCTTTAGTTATTGAGATGAAATAATTTTCTAATTTTTATTGAAATTTGTACAAGAAAGTATTTAAGTCTTGTTCAGCTGAAATAAAATGATTGTGCAATCATATTTTTAAAAAAAGCTTAAAATAAATAAATCGATAAGTATTCTCTATGTAATTATAATACTGGAGTATATGCATGAGCAAGTAAACCACTATAAATGTGAAGCTCATAAATAAGAAAGATGCTTTCAGAAGCTTATGAAAATAGCACTGTAAGCTCTAAGTACATCATTTCTTTTAGTTTACCCTGCACCTAGAGATGGTTACCATAATAACGAATACTCCAGGAACCATCACAGCAAAACATTAGAATTTCTTAATCGATTCTTAAATATTTACGCGTGCAGGGAATTACTTGTTGTATTATATTTAAGTGGACTGAATTTTACTTGATTTTTATAGCAAAAAATACTTTAATGATTGATTGAAAGGTGCTATGTATATTCCGAACAAGTACACTCTATTTCTTAGTTAAAGCTGCAATTTTATTGCAATTTATGAATTTTGAATTCATTTCTGCGTAGTATTTTGTTTTCTTAGTAACATCTATCTATCTATATATGTATATAAAAATGAATGTCTGTATGTATGTCCGCTATGGACTACTAAACCACTCGGCCGATTGATGTGAAACTTTACAAATTTATTGAGTACACCCCCGCGATGGTTTCTGGCCTACCAACTCCTCTCCCAACCACCCCCCAACCTCCACGCCCCATTTTTTTTTAAACTTTACGAATTTTTCGAGTTCACTCCTTCGAAGGTTTCTGGCATACCCCCCCATATGCCCCCAAACTCTATGTGGCCTACTCACGCGTCAGAAAACCGTCTGATTTATTCGTTTACGCACCAGATGGAAAAACAAGTAATATTGTGTATCCCACAGCACTTCAATAAATATCGAATTGAAACGAAAAGCTGCAATGTCACAATTTTTTCAAAATGAACGAAATCAATAAATTGACTCAAATTGAATTGAATATTTGTGTAATGTCTTTCCTTCAAATTAATTTTAGTTGCTGGCGTAGCAACGCGCGCAGGGTACAGCTAGTTAATTTATATTTGAAACATCTACTTGCGTCGTATCATATTTAAATAACGTAATAAGCTAAAAATGATAAATTAAATAGCTTAATATATTTATCACAAACAATGTACAACTCCGGTTGAAAAAATCCGCGCAACTAGACAGGTGTATAATGCTTTTTTTGCTTTTTTATACATTCAAAGTGGAATCATAATTTATCTCTATAACGTAATGTTTGCGACATTTATATTTAAAAGATCGCCAAGTAGCAATATGATATCTTTTGTGACAAATATCACGTTTTCAGTATGCTAATATATCAGTTTTTCCCTTCAAAATATCAGTTTCATATATACTATATATATATTTTATATCGGAAATAACCGAGTGCATGGTTGCTTAGAACAGTGAGCGTAGGCTGTAGATGACATCCCTAAGTACCTGCTGAAGCTTTGATGTCTACGGAGCTTAGAAAGTTAAACTTTTTCATTTAAATAAAGAAAGATTACTCAGCATGTACTCAAAGTAAACTTTAATACTCTCAGTGTAGTCTTTGCCCTATTCTTAATTTAATACCAATAAACGTTACTTTCAATATTATTTTAAGAGTACCTAGTAACTAGGTAGCTCTGTTACTGGTTAAATAGAAGAAAGATGTATTAATCATATATATAACTTTAAAATAAGCTTATTAAAAAAAAATATTCATAGAATCATCGCGATATCACAGTATTTTTTTAAAGGTGGAGAGGAGTGTTTGTTATTTTATATATTAAAAGTTTATTTTTTTGTGCGTATGAGGGTGTTTTAAAATATATAATAAAGTGAATGAAAGTCATTTATATACGATTTCTAATTTATGTATCTTTTTTAACTCTCTTTGTAAGACAGTAAGAACGGAAAGACAGGGCTAGAAAAGTGGCTAATTAACCAAATTTGCTGTTTAACCCAGTGTTTAAGATCGAATGGTTGGTAGAGAATATTCAAAATTCCCACCACCAATGTCGCCAATGTCTTTTGATCACATTCTGATTAAAGCACCTTATACTAGGACTCGAGCCCGGGAGTACCGCAACTGAAGCCAACAACGATTACCGGCCCGGCAAAATATACTAATAAAAAAATATTTCCAATTTAAGAAGAAAATTATTTTGAAATGAAAATAAATAAATGGAAATAAGGGGATAAGTTATTTTATAGAAATATTAATGAAAGAAATTCATATAATATTACTATTGAAAATGTATTGAGAAATTTAGGTGTGAAACATTGGTTACACATATTGTTCAATGTCATTTCACTAGAAAATATTACCACGAGACTTATCCTATTTCTTTTTGGCTGAATTTCATCACTGTTGCTTTCGATTACATTTTCCGTGTTTGTCTATCTTTATTGACATACTTGTTAATCTCTTCATACCAAGCAACGCATTGCTTAATTTCTCGTTAAAATTTTATAGTTCGATCCATATCTAGGATCATAATATAGGATTTTTCCTTTTTCTTGAAAATACTGTTTTTTTTAATGTTTAAAAAAAAATTGCCAATACGCAAAGTATTTTTATTTGTGAAAGTCATATTAACTCGATGATAAATAATGAATCAGTCGTGAACAATTCAACGATTAGTTACAAACACCCAACCCATTACCCAACCCAAGATCTCCTTTTCAATTGAAAGAATCTGACCATGCCGGAAATTAAGCCCGGGCCCACCTGATCGCTCGGACAAAGCTCTTGCCACTAGACCACAGGGACCGACCGTTAAAGCTAAACCGTGCTAAGCGAGGGATGGGTGTATTTATGAAAGAGCTGAAATTTATAATGCAACTTGTAATAGCTATAACCATTATAAAAGGATTGAATACAATGTTTTAATTTTCAGGTGAACCCCAACTTAACTCAGAAGAAACTTGTAGCATACTGCAAAGACAAAGACATACAAGTCGTTGCATACTCACCATTGGGTTCAATGCCTGAGTCCCGATCCAAGAACCAGGATACTCCTGCTCCTCATTTGGACGATCCCATTCTTCAGGGTATGGGAGACAAGTACAAGAAAAGCACTGTTCAAATTGTCTTGAGATACTTGGTAAGAAATATTTGAGATATAAAATTCAGTTGACAATGCTCACGATGAACAAAATCAGCCCTTACCTTTATCAGAATATTTGTGAAAATAGTCTTGTTATTGATTCCAAATGTTAACTCACTGTCAATTCAATTGAAATTGTTGTGGAATGTGTAATTATAAACAGAAAATAACATTTACACATAGACAATAAAAGTGTATAATATGATAATTTTTGAATACCGCAATAGAATATATATTATATATTCGATCCAACAAGTTGCGAAATTAGGTGTGACTTGAAATAACCGAATCTGTTTTTCCTTTGTTCACAGATTGACAGCGGCTTGGTACCTATTCCAAAATCAGTAACGCCACTGCGTATTAAACAAAACATCGATGTCTTTGACTTCCAATTGACCCTAGAAGAGGTGAAAAAAATTGACGAATTTAACCTTGACAAGCGTGTTGTATCACCAACGGTCTGGAAAGATAGTCCATACTATCCTTTCGAGTAAAAGGAATCTTTGAAGAAAACTTCCGATCCAAAAGAAACGTCCTACGTGGTAATATTTTGGAGACTCTAGAAACTGTATCTTTAGTGATAATTTAACATCAAGATAATATCTTTGTAGCTATGCGAACCTTTCTTTATAAAAAAATAATCATTTTAAATCATGAAATGAAATAATAGTGATTTTAAGACAAATAAAGCAATTTGTTTTACATTGAAGAATGAATTGTTTTATTACAAATAAATCTTTTTCAAATATGTATCCGGGCAGGTTTGATATTCGTGCTATCTGGGAATCGATGCTCCTCCGTATTTGAAAACAGGTGTCGCCCTGACATCGCGTGACTTCCTTTGTGGCTTACTGGTATAAGTCGCCGCTTTTCAATCTGATTATTATTGGAAATTTTCTTTTGTTTTAATTTTCAAATTTATAAACTTGCTTCAATGCAAAATATTGCATGGTTCAAAATCAGTCCCGTGCAGATGTGTTGGGGCCATGAATGTGACTGATAGATTCCTTTTTTCTCTGTCGACTGAGTTGTAAAAGGTGACCATGAAACAGTGGCTACATAAACACAACGGGTGGTCGGGAACCAACATGTGACTTTTACCAGGGGTCGGAAATATCCAGCCAATGATTTTACTGGATATACTACTATCGAGCCAATGATTTTTTCATCGGCAGTTTCATCGGCAGTTACATTATTTACAGTTGAAATAAACGAAAAAAAAATTCTAGTTACTAACACACCTACATACATTAATTTATAAATAATATTCTTACAAATGTGTTACTTGTATGAAAATATCGAAAAAAAATCTTCAAATATCACAGCGTAATAAAAATGGTTACATGTTTTATTAATAGCTTGTGTAAACATTTTCAAGATTGCTTGCTGGTCTGTCTAATTTTTTTTTGATCTGGTCCTTTATGAAAAAAAAATAAAATATTAGAATACTTCTAGTAGGTACTATCATCATGTTTATTCTATGGAATTCTATTATAAACATAATATCAACAAAAAGCTTTTGAGATTTCATAGATTAGTGTGAATAATAAGTGAATGTAACGAACGCATTTACTTCGTTACAGATAGACAAAGAGATAACAAATAGATAACAAATAGAATATGATTTCATATACTATACATATATTGAACTAGTGGGCAATATGGATCTGCAAAATATAAATAGTTGACGATTTATAGAAGTACGAATAAAATATTAAATTATACAAACGCTTTGTTCAGGGGGATAAGAAGATAACAACGCGCAATTATTCCACTCAGTTAAGAAATTATTTATGCAGTATTCTTATCGTTTTTACAACTGAGATACCTCGAATTTCTCTTGTGACGCCTTCCTTCAGTCGAACCACATTTGAATTATTCATAAGGCTTTTTATGGTCATGTTATTTGTAAACGAAATAAGTTTACGGACTCTGATAAAAGCTTCCTCTATACGCAGGTTGGGAACTTTGGCACTTTTCAGAGCTTATGCACTGTTTCTCAAATGATCTTATCGTTGGCGCGACAGATTAAGTCATGTAAATAAATATCCTTGATTCAGTTGAACTGTAATAGAAATAGTACGCGAAATAATAAGGACGATGAAAGATAAATTCGGCTTGCATTTGGACTAAATTGTGAAAAACGACAATCGTGTCCGCCGACATCGTTTAACTTTTTTTCGATTTTCCTAAAATGGGTCGAATATATATATTTTTTGACTTGATCCCAATATTTTTCAACATTCATGTATTCGATATAAGTGCATAGAGTAGACTTGGGCTTTAACAATGCTTTTGTGACTCATTCGGAGTAGATTTACCCTTACGGCGGATTTACAAGAAACATTTCAAAAAATTTGCAATCGTTTCTGTTCTTCATAAATATATTTGATGGTTTAAAAAAAATCTTTTACGGGCTTGATCGAGTCGCAAATATTCGCGACCATTTCTTTGTACTGCCGTCATAAGTGAACCAAATCACAACAATCTTTCAAAATAGTTTTCTTATGAAAGATTTAACACAACTTATCGAATTCTGATTTCATTCAATGGGTGCAATTATTTCACCCTTTCCTTTTTTGAAAATTGTATTTGAAGTGTCAATAGACCACAAATGGAAATGTACTTTCGCAGACAATTTTTTACGAAAAAATAGACATCAATAGAAAGTGATCATGACAAGTAAAACCTGTCAAACTTATTTTATAAAGTTGTGGAAATACTACAAATAAATATTTAATTGAATAAATATGTCTTTGCATCAAGAATAGATAAAATTGTCTCAACTTCGTATAAAATTCAGAGTTAAATGTCTGCATTACGACTAACATGATAAAAAAACACCATTTAATCAATATTTAGTAATTAGTTTAGTAGTATAAATAAGATTCTTTTTTCTTGAAAAATATATCATTGACCTAAGCGTACATAATATTTCAACAAACACTGGTGACAAAACTATATTTAAAGTGTATGAACATGCTAAAACAGTATTTTACCTGACATGATAATATGATATAACTGAATCATTTTTCAGTTTTCTCAGTGAGACTGAGCTCTATTTCCAGTTAAAAATCTCATTTTAAAAAATAAAAATGACAATTTTTAGATTCTAAGTACCATAGTTCTTAGCAATTTGGGCAGGGAAAAATTCGATCGACGCTCCATCTATGTATGCGTTTATTTATGATTCGCAAGTAGGTGACTGGGAGCTGTGCAAAAAGTTAAGCCAAATATTTTCACAATGAAATCAAACCATTATATGGATAAGGATAGTATATTATAAACTGATTACGAACATATATTTAAAATAAATCTTGAGAATAAACGTATGAAAATAAATTGAGAATCTGTGGTAAGAAATATTCCCTCCACCAATATTCGAAATATGTAAACGGGCTTGGAAAATTTATTCGATATCATCAAAGAAAATGTACCTACTTATAAAAGTTACCTGCCGAATTTGATTAACGAGCCTCTGGAACCATAGTATATATGTTATTAATGTTTTAAAATCCCATCAAAGTGAAAATTATTTTTAATGATTGTGAAAGTTATTATCTTATCAAAAATTTAAAGAACTTAAAACTTACAAGTCGTAAAAATCTTTGACGAACATTAGCGAACTCATAGTTAATAAGACAATACTAACATATAAATCTGCAATTATATCAAGTTATCAAATCGACACCGTACTTTGAAAAGGTTCTAACTGCACTTGACACTGTTTTGAGATATGAGCGTTTGAAGTTTCGATTGATTAAAATTCACTTGTAACAATGAGCATAAAAAAATGTTTCAAATTACTTATTTTAAACATATTTTTCACAACTGTTGCTGAGAAATAATGATCTGAAAGATTTTATGATAGAAATAATGATGCCAATCTCAAACTCAAGTCAAATAAATTTAGTAAAAAAGTGTGCAGATGCAGTGCAACCATAGGTCATTATTTCACCATAGATAATTCTGAAATTCATATAAATATGACAGAATGCGGTAAATACAAGCTTTTCCGACCAAAAGGTCTTTTTAGGCAAATATGTCAATTAGAACCTTTTCAAATTAAGGTAACGCTATATTTAAAAATATTGGGTTATAACATGCCTAACAAAATTATATTTGAAGTCATCGCGCATGTTTTTTTGACTATTTTCGAGTTTTTCAAATGATAAATATTTTTCCGCTTTATCTTTTGAGCTGAGGAGCATTTTAATTCGATGAAATTATGCCAAGACTGTCGTGTCTCAAAGATTACGTTTTTATGCCAACCAACTGTGATTATTTGTGAAGCTGATAGCTTGGAGGAGTCGAAATTGACCTTTTTTGCAGATCGGTTTTCGATATCACTTGAATTTATTATTTTATGATGATACTTTGACAATTCCGAGTAGTAGAGTCCGTAGTAGTATGTTCAAAAACAGTTTATGAAAATAAATATGCTTCATACACTGTGGCAGAACACACAAGAATGTCGCTCAACACCAAACAGAAACAATCAAGGTCCTCGTCAAATTGAATTCATTCGGAATATGTCAATAGGCTATAGGGACAAATATAGTATAATAAATGTTGTCGTGGTATTACAAATGGTGACATTCGTGGAAAAGATGCACACAAATAAAATAACACTACTACATATTACAGTAGAACTCCGATTATCCGGTCCTCGATTGTCCCGATTATCAATTATCTGGATAGTTCAAAATAAACATTATTTTTTTAGAATTTGCTTATTTGTACGTGGCGAGAAACAAAGACTACCACTGTTTGTCATTAGAAAATCAAATATTCCCAAATGCTTCAAAAAAACTTCTAAGCTACATGTAAATTTGGACAAGTAAAAAATATTCATACTGAAAGTACACATCTTACCTTGTCAATTATGATTTTTTCAATTATCCGGATTTTTCGTTATCCGGCTTATTATCCCCAATAATTCCTGATGATTGAGGTTCTACTGTATTCTTATTTCATCAACTGATAAAAAATCTTAAGTCTGAAAATGTTTTTTGAAGAAATGAAACTCTGCTTCTTCTTGTTGCACAATTTATGGAATCACACAGTCATCAGTTTTAATTTTATATACGGACTAAGTTTCCACAAGTTTACTGCCGAGTCCATCAAAAGAACTGATGAAAAAATAATTCCATAAAGTCCCTCCATACATTTTTTTTTTGAAACGTGAACATGCTTTATCGAAAGCTGCACCTGTAAATTTAGATATATGAAGGCATTAAAGGAATATAATTATTGAAACATCCGGTCCGTGGCGCAGTGTCTACGGCGTTGGCTTGCTTGCCGGATCGCCCGTGTTCGATTCCCGGTACGAGCGTTTTTTTCAGTCGATAAATCTGCATGGGTGTTTGTGTTGTTGAAAATCCTTTCCCACCTTTCCGATCCCAAAAGAGCGATGCATAGTGACAGCGATTAGCTAATCACTAGTCCTGTCCTAGTCCTCGTATCCTTTCCATCCCTACTCTCTCCGAAGAAAGTGAGGTTGAGCAATTGAGTAACAATCAGTACTCGTAGAAAAAAAAATGTTGAGATAAACTCCGCGAGGAGCCCATATGCTCCAAATGGGAGCGGACATGGTTAAAAAAAAAACATTATATTTCTGAGAGTAGTTTTGGAGCCAAAGAATATGAAATTCTTAACGGCTTCGAAATATCGGCTACTTAGCACCGATTTACAATTCATTACAGCCAGGGCTGAGGAGGTGGAGTCGTATTTTTTTTCAACGACTCCACATCCTTGATTACAACAGTTGAGATGACAGTAAATATTTTTGTCGGTTTTTAGTGAAATGTCTCTAGCTTCATAAACTGTAACTTATCTTTATCCTGAAAATTGTATGTTGATTTTTTAAAGAATTAAGAAAAGTAGTTAGCATTAAATTTTGAATCCTAATCTCATTTTTGGTATTTTGAATGAAGCGAAGTTTACAAATCTAGATTATATTATATAGATTGTGTATTATTTTAAAATTTCAAGAATTACTTAAGCTGAATCTGTAATTATTATTAATAATTATTTAATTTTATCCTTGTATTTCTTTAAAAAAATGATCATGATATTATCACTTTCAAGTTATAAACTCTCAAATCGCGGGGAAAGGTATTATATTTAATACTTAATTTTTCTTAAAGAAAAAAGATTTACTCTGATTAATTTGTAACCTACATAATAAAGATTACAACTGTTTTGTGTATTGTATTTAAGCTGCAGTATTGAATAACCATACAATATATTTACCATTATCTTCAAGTTGCCAAAACAAATTTTGAATTTACCAAGCACGTACAAAATTGCGCGCGCACGCACAACTTCCAACGATGGTCGCTAGAGCGTCTACATCCTCGTCCAGTCAATTGTCAGCTACGTTTGACAGTTGCCGTACTGTCTGACTGGCACATAACCTACAACAGTAAATAGTGTTATCGGTGTTTTTGTGAATAAGTTGATTATGAATTTGTGGATTATTTCGTATCTGCTGATCGCCCGCCAAGCTTGAATCCGGACTATTTCCGCAGGTTAGTCTACATTTATTTAATAATTGAATTGAGTGCTAGATTTTAACCGACTCCACGCAAGAACTATGTCATTAACATTTTTGTAACAGTAAATTACGAGATGATTACGTTCCGATACTATTACTGGGTTTGATGTCACTTATCAAACATCGGTGCATCATCAGTGTTTGATGCCCGGACGAACAATATTTAATCCAGGGAATCTAATGTTTTGGTTTAACATTTTGTTTACACCAAATATTTTGACCCATAAAAGTATGATTCGTAACCATTCGCTTAAATAATTATGTATCATATAACGAAGTGCTCTGTTCATTTTTATGAATTCAATAAAAAATAAATGTTCGCTATAGTTTTAGCACTTACAGGATTCTAAACAATCGATAAAAAAAATAATAACTGTAATTCAGTAATTTACCACAAAAATACGTAGTTTCTGTAAAGTATTTCCATTTTTTTTTGAGAATCGATTTAAAAATCGTTTTGGATGTTTGCTTTGATATAAAATAATAATTATGAAACGACTAATTATCAATAAATTATTTTTCCAATGAGATTCTAATTAGATCGTAGTTTTCAATTATTTTTTAAATAATTAATTACTTTTGGATATTTAAGCAAGCATATACAGTATGCATTCCCGCTTATACCTGTTGAGATTCTATAAATAACGATATCGATAATTCTTTGGCCCACCACTCTCACAATTTTAGTTGGCTGGTGTATTATAAGAAGAAACTTATTGTATTAAATATTAAATGCATATTATTATGATCTTGGAGACCTATTGTAGATAAAATGACGACTAATCGGCGACAAAGAAAATAATTGTTTTTTATACAGTTTGAATTACTTAGCTGGTATTTATTTTGTAAACATCAAAGCACCAGTGGTAATAAACGATATCAAAAGTGTGTATAATGAACGTACGTGGCTGCATCGAAATGAGATTACCATTAATTAATGATTCATATAAAAACAGGCGACCACTGCAGTTACGTTGGGACGCGATGCATGATTTTGCCTCCATATTCTGATTGGGCATTTCGACTGAAGGTGCTTGATAGAATTACATTATTAATGAAATGAAATGCCTGAAGGTGCTGAATGGAAAATTCTGGACTGTTAGTGATAAAAATACAAAATTAAAACAATTCAAATTCCATAATCTAAAGTTTCGAATGCGTAAAATAGATTCATATAATATTTAAAAAATATATATAATACAATCAGGACAATAACTCCTTTCGATGAATTCGGCGGCTACTTTGTGGAAGCTTATTATATGAAAATTGATTTGATAAGTTTGTTGTTCCACGTATTGTGTAACAAATAGTGACTCATGTTTCATCTCTTTAGGAGGAGGCATATTCAGACTTACTATCATGAGGTTACTTTACTCAAGTAATTTTGTATATACTATGACCTTGATACAGTTTCAGAGGTTTTATACAAAGGTCAAAATCTTTCAAAAATGTTTATGCAGTTAGTAAGCTTATCGCGTATCGAAGATTAACCAATTCTCGTCGTCAAAAGTTTAACAACATTGGTATGTGCGCGACATTGCATTTATAAAACAAAGCACACAACTTCTATTCAATTACATTTGTAAATTGAATAATAAATTAATTCTTGGATAAACGATAGTATTCCTACTAAACTGCCATTTTTCGACAACTTAATGATCGTTCCAATTTACACTCCATGTTGTCAATCGAGTATATATGACATAATAGTTTCAGCAAACGTCAAAATAGGTCTTATGGATTGTAATATTGGTATTAATATTTTATACTTTTACCAAATGGGTATTTGGGATTTGTTTGTTCCGGACGATAATTTATTTGACGTGTAATTCAGTGTAAATATTTAATGAACTTCATTTTAGTACTCTTGTGGAACTCAATGCTATGAATTATAGAGCTCTACAGAGAAATTGCAAATTCATTCGTTTATAATATTATTGTTTCCTAGACATTCAAACTTATTTCATCGTCTTTGTTAATGAACTCATTATATATAAATGATATCTGCGTTGCAAACATATGATTTATCAACGCTTGGAACTTTTACCAACCACTTTTAAAGAGTATGCAACACACATTGTTGGGCATCACACATGGAAGGCCCATACTGTTTTAATTATATAATTTGTATATGCCTTTAATAAAGTAATATAAGCCAGTAGACGTTCATATTATATATTCGATTGCATTGGTTACGAGTTAGAATATCCGAAGGGACACTTTCATAAAAATCAATCATTTCATGGATGGACACATAACATTATATGTAAGTAACCTTAGTCGACCACTTTAAATTGTCATTGTTTAAGGGAATTTTAAAAACGAAGAAATAATATTGAATTTTGCTTTGTGTACGAAAACGTCTACCATAGAAATCATGGCATCATTTTCACTCTTTTTTTTGATAAATAGAAAATGCCGAAGTAAAGTCAGTTTGAAATTTAACAGCGCTTGCTTCGGCGTACAAATTGTTTACGATGCGTTTCAACTTCTCAGACGACGCCATCGTTAAAGCCAGTGTGGCAACCTTTGATTATGAAGTAAGTCTCCCCACGCTACGTCAAAATTTACGCTTTTCACTGTGGCCATAGCTTTAGTTTGAGTGGCGTGTCGTTACGGTGTTTTCTCATCGTTCCTGCATTTATATTTTTGAATTTTGGACTGTGACCTTCATTAACCTGTGTAGAATATGAATTCTAATTACTGTACACACGTAACTGAAAGTATGCAATTAAATATGATAATTACTATTGTAACTAGAAATAAAAATGGTAACTTTAACTTTATATTAGTCAAAACTAACGGATTTAATTCGATTTTATTTTGTAAAACAACGGTTGAGAGGGAGACAAAAGCTTCAGTCGTTGTGACTTCTTTTGATGAAAAATATTACGTTTAACATGAAAGAGTGTTATATTTTCTTTATTTATTTTTCTGGTTGCCGCATCGAATGCGCGCTGATGCATCTTTACAAGAATTAACATTTCAATATAGATTGCTCATTTAAATAAAGGAGTAAATGTATCAAATATTTGAATAAATAGCGCCATGAATGTTTCTACAGATATAATACAGCAAACAATTTTGGGATAACAATCATCGGCCGGCACCTGCTAAAACTGCTATGCTTGTGTGATCCGAGAGTGATTTAAACATATTCAAGATTAACAGGGATCATAATGATTTAGTAATTTGGTAAAAAGAAAATGTTGTATTTTCTATTGTACTAAGTTAATTGCCAAATATAAAGATTGGTTTGTTTTTGTTGAAAACCATTCATGTACACCAGTGATGCACAACCTGTGGCCCTTAATGATATTTCATGCACCCCGCAATGACACATATCCATCACCTTTGTTCTCCAGAACTTTTTACGGACAATAGAAGATCAATATAGAAACAATAAATTTTAAAATTTTCTATTCATTAAAAATATCAATTATTTTATCAGTTTTACCCATGCGGCCCTCGAACTATCTGAGATTTTATTATCTGACCCCTCTCCCAAAAATGCTTTGCTTCACTGATGTGCACCATGAGACTATTTTCTATCCAATGCATATAATAGAAATTAACTCAATAATTATGTTGGCTTTGGTATTGATGTTTGTTGATTGCCAACATACTACTAACGTCAACTGCCAAAGTGCTATCAAGTTCAGCAGCGTTAATAGTAATCCTATTTAAAAACAACTTCAACAGCTTGATTGATTTCGATACTAATGGCGGCTTAGCCATATGGTAAAGTAATCATGATTCCATGAAAGTAATTTTAAATCACCGGATCCGTGGTCGAATGTCAGCGACGAAGGCTTCGGTTGTAGTGCTTAAGGGATCGAGTCCCAGTACGGAAAGATTCACTTTATATCGAATTATTGATGTCTGTTCGTATACATGGATGGCTGTTATCTTAAACTCACTCCTCCGTCTATCCTATACTAAAAACTGGACATAGAGAGAGCGATAATCCAACCACTATACAGTACTGGCCAATTGATTGTTGATTCCAAAACAAAATATTTATTACAATTTTGAATAAATATTATTTATGTTTTAAATGAAATATTTACATTTTTCTTTCATGAACCACATGTGGACATGCCAATAAATCATTTCTAATAAATAAAAAAATAAAGGTAGGCCATTAACAGTGACAATATGACTAATAACATAGATGCATAGGGAAAAAACATGTTTGGCGCCCCACAGAGCTTTAATGGTTTTATTGCTGTAACATTTTATATTGCATTTCAAACCAAACTTTCTTGAAGCAGTATGATTGATACGATATTAACAAACACTTTAAAAAATATTTTTAAAATTAATTAATTATTGTGTATACACATTGAATATTTTTTATAATATTTAATATTTGGTCGAATCTCCCTTATTAATATGAGCCCTAGAATTCGTTTAGGGATAAAATCGTATAATTTTTTTCCGATGATATGTTTTTGATGTTATGTTTAAACTAAAATCTTCATTGCATCTGAACCGGCTGTATGTCTGACCCCGTGTCTTAGGTAAGCGACGCGAACCGGCAAGCGAACTTAGGCGAATCCAGTCAATTTAAAACGTAGTTGATCAAAGGTCTTATGTGCCATCGCTCGGCCAGACGCAATTAACGCTCTGATGAGCTTGGACCGTTTGATATTTTCAAGCGATTCGCGCGCGCCATGAGTCAGGCACTTGAGTCGACTTACGACATATGCCGTCCTGACCGGATCGCTTCGCCCACATATGACACTGGCATGGGCGAGGACCGTTTGATATTTTAAAACTCTGCCGCTTTCAAAGCTGCGCCGGATCGCCTCGCCCAGCTTCGCCCAGCTAAGACGACCCGTGAAACGTTCTCCGTGAGCGCAGTGCCGGCCATAGAAAATGAACGTGTATATGCGGTCCACTTAACACTCACTTATACTATACAAAATCGATCATTCTTTAATTCAAACATTTTATACACATAGCTATATACTTATCGTTGACATATTTTGTATTGTTATCAATGTAATATTGTTTTTAAAAAGAGCTTCCTTGTATTACGGAAAACCGTCGCCATTTTTTCAAAGACAATCGCGGTCATCGGTGCACGACCGTTTTTATACCTACCGGCATAAAACGGGTTAAACTTCTAGAGCTTAGGTTAATCATTTTCGAAACACCCTGCAGTTTCACTGCATTCAGTACCTACGTGTTTCAACGTACCTAACACGTGCCGGTTGATGATAAGACAAAACCTTCCTTACTTATTGTATAATTTATGTTATCTTATTTCTACTTTGTATCGTGTGCCTGTGCATCTATGCAAGAGCTTATGTCTGATACCGCAACGTAAGTAAGAATGCAACTTAGTGAAATGTTTACGAAAAAACATACATAAATATTTACATTGCCAATTTCAATGTTAAAATAATATAACAGTAAGCTGATGTCAGCTCAACTAAAAATATAACAGGTCAATAAAAGGACAATATAATAAACGATGCTCACCAGTTTTTCTCAAATATCTTTGAGAGCGACACCGTAGTGTAGCGATTAGTTTTGTGACCCCAAATCCATAATTGTTTTTAAGCATTAATATTTGTTTGAATTTAGTTGTTTTCCAGTGCAAGTCGACTCGTGCTGTTGAAATTCCTGAAGATACCGTAAGACGAAACCCGGGTCACAGTCAAAAGAAAATCCATATTAAAATTCCATCAATCATCTTTAGCCGAAATCTTAAATTATTCATAATAGTTTCTAATTAATACAAAATATGGTAAATTTCGCATTTTTTTTTTGAAAAATTATTATTATCTAGGTTTGGACTCCAACTAGTTACATGTAAAGAAGAGTGATACTTGGAAATTTTTAAATTTCTTGAAAAACATCTTAAGTCTACAATAGTTTTCAATTTGAAAACACAATTATTGTTTTCAATAGTTTTCAAAATTGATTGATGAAAAATTGATGATGATATTTTGACATCAAAATGTCAGCATGAAATATTTATATGTTTATACATATTGGAAATAGTATATCATTGGAAACACCACTCACCTGACTACCCTGTATTATCCAAAATAGTCGCGGATATGCTGAATACATGTTTCTGTAAAAAATGCGACGGGAACAAATTTCCTGCATACACTGTGATTTTGTGATGTTTATAACAAAGATAACTTTGAGTGACATTGATAACCTTATGAGATAACAAAAAAACTAAAATAATTTGAGAGTCGATGCTTACAAAAGCAGTACTTCTCAAACAATTTTGCTTTGCGGACTGGTAGATATTTTTCCACACTGGGACCAGCATCATTTTGTTAGTACCAAAGTTGAATAGTTACGGTGATAAAGCGGATCCAATGGGTGTAATGAAATAGAATATGTAAATATGAAAGAGTTACAAAGATATACTTGGATATTACTGTGTCCACTACTTGTACGACATAAAATATAATCAACTTGTTTGTTATTAGATAACTTATCCTGCCCCGGTCTTATAAAACAATTTCACACGTTGTGGATAATGCGTATCAATATTATTTCGATTTATTGCTATATATTACTTACTGTCTAGAACAGGGGTCTTCAAATTTTTCATGCCACCGCCTACTTTTTCATATTTTTCATGGTCAAATTTCCTTATCGCCCGCCAACATCGCTATTTTTCAATCCAGTATATATACAATCAGGTATTTAGGTTAGTTTTTATAACCAACATTTTATTGAAAAAAAAGCGTACATATTTAAAAAACAAAAAAAAAACGAATTTAATAGTTCGTGAGAACCTTGACCCTGATGCTGTGAGAATAAATATTTAATGTCTGGTTGAATTTTGCGTTGAAAACAAACGAAGGTATCCTCTTTCAATGATTATCAGACCACTTCTTTGTTTTTTCATGATTTTGGGGTAAAAGCAAAAATCGCCCACCGCCCACTACGGAGGCCTTTATCGCCCACTAGTGGGCGGTACAAACCAGGTTGACGACCCGTGGTCTAGAAGCTGGTCTCGTATAGGCAATGCGATAGAAATGGGAAAGGAGTTATTAGAAATGGTTCATATCGAACGGTTAAATTATGATGCCAATTTCGGAGATTCAACCGCGCAACTGCGAAGAATGATGGAAAGAGATAATATGTACATCGATTTTTAACATTATTTATATTTTAAACATTATATAATAAATATTGTAATAACTGCGGACTATCATTTGCATAGAACTGTACTAGGGAATGGCGCGGGTTCTGGGTTCGGGTCATGAATCATACTGCAATAGTATTTTTAAAAAAGTTAATATTATCTAGAAATTTATTTAAAAATTTGTTTTTAATTACATTATATTTTGGCGACATTGTACATATGTATGAACTTGATGCCGAAACACCCCATAAAATTGAAGTGTAATCTTAAAAAACTCTTTCTCTATATAAAAATTATCAATATTTTGTAGTGAGCATTATTGAGTATCTGATTTTCATTGTGTTAAAGCGGTTGTCAGTTTGTTCCATGGTAAAAATTCACTATGACAAAAAATTATTCGTTTAAAAATGTGTTAATTTACGATATTGTAAATTTAAAACTAAATCGGGTTTTTTATAGGATGAGAAAAATAATTATGGGCTAAAATGTAAAATTAAGAATTGGACCCGGGCTTGGACCCGGTAATTGAATAAAATTTGACTTATGAATACCTCTAGGCGTATTAACTGCGTTTTATTTAATTTCATTATCAAGTTAAAAATTGTCCAACAAAATATTCCTTTGCGAGCGTTGTGAGATGAAAAATTTGATTGCAAATAAATTATTCATGATTATTTGAAATTTAAATAAATTTATTACTTTCTTTTTATCAATTCCAACATGAATATTGATTTCAAGGAGTAGCAAATAAGAAATTTATTCACAGTTTTTTTTCATAAAATATACTTGCAATGGAATGTTTCATTAAAACTGTGTTGGATGCGACATCTCTCGACGTTGTTTTATTTTTACGTATTTTAAAATTTGATGAGTATTAATTTAAATTCATTGCCGGGCCCGCAAAAGCCGCAAAAGCTGTTGTTGAGTCACGTGACGGACTTCAGGGGTTCGAGTTTAAGTACATGCTGAATTTTTTCAGCCTATTTATTGATTCTGGTCGAAGCTATAGGAGTTTGTGTTGTCTGAAAAATCTTTCGACCCATCTGATCCCATAAGCGAGGCGTTTCCTGGCGGAGTCCCGTTCTAACCTCATACTTCTTATCTCTACTCGATACTCGAGTAATACTCGACTAGACTAAAAGAAGATTTTTTTCCAAATTTTATTTACTTATTAAAAAAATATATCTACATACATTGTTCAACCTTTGCGTTCAACTGATTTTCACGCGTGGATTTGAAACAAAATCTTGAACCATTTTAAAATTTGAGACGTCTAATTTTCTATTATTTTTTAAATATTTGTTTTATAAATTTAAAAAAATGTATGAATTAAATTAAATAAGCTTCTTTATTTATTTATCATATACACAAATTTGAATTTATTAGATATATTTTGGTACTTTTGAAACTACTCGAGTCTTTAATAAAATTACTACTCGATACCCGAGTAGTTGAGATGTCGTGTAATTAGAGTCTCACAATATTTTATGATCTATATAAACACCACGAATAGAATATAAAGTGTCCACCGAAGGGTTAAAGATGAACGAATTATAAAAGTTATCAAATGATATTCAAACGGTTGTTTTAAATGATTTTTTATGATGATTGTATATATTTAATTTTTAAGCGATTAAATCGTTTTAACTATAGCAAGTCTTAATCGCTTTTAATAGAGTATGTGCACGAATTTGAAATATGCTGATAAATGAGACATACTGAACCAACGACCGGAAACCCTTTAATGGAGAGTTATGATATATTGGTTGCACAAGAACCGTTCTATGTGCCACATTAAAAAAATAAACCGCTGAAGCAAAGGTTTTTAAAAATTTGTAGATATTGCTTATGACAAATGTTATGGGAATGGATACTTTCCATAAATAATTGTTTGTCGAATTCGATCTTATTGTGAGCGCATAATTGAAATAATAACATAACAATTTGTAATGTTTATTTTTGACACGGTAAAATATACAACACGTTCATAATGTACATAGATTATTTAAATCAATTAAATATAATAGATTCATCAATTGGTCACTTAAAATGATTGAAATTACTGTGCAATTTAAAAAAAAGCAAACATGGCACGAAGATGAAATACAGAAAACAAACAATGGGCAGCATGGTGAAAATGTGTATTCTATAAAAAAATACATAAACATACCTCATTCAAATATATTTTTTTTGCAATTTTTATAATTATATTAAACTAGCGAGTACCAGATATGCGTTGCAATGCCACTCAAAGAAAGTGTTCTGTTTATTGAAGTGCTTTTGGATACACAATATTTTTGATGACCGTTGCAAATCGTTGATGACCATTGCGAACGCGAGTACCACCGGAAACTGCAAAAGTTTTGACTCAAATGGCATATATGTCGTGTAATCATTGGGATGCGTGGAAACAGTATATATTGTCACTACAAATTTTAGTTCGATGATATTGTTCATTATCTTTTAAACGGAAAGCCTGATACCGTATCATAGTCGTGGTGGATGACTATTTTGGAGAAAAATTAGAGGTACGCCAATTTTCAATGTTTAAACGTGCGGCGGCATGCATGGCAGATCAAGTAAATCAAAAAATAAGTAAAATCTTTTTTATGATGAAGAAACCTTTGCGGACGTCCACACAACAACTCACCAAAGTTTTATCGCAATCAGATAAACAATGTTGGAACGCATACTGTACTAACAAAAAACCTGAAAGAACTTTTCATCTGAATCTATGTACGAGATTTGAATTCAGAAAAAGTTAAGGCTTACGTTATATAATATTATATGTCGCAATTATTCACCAACCGTGCTATATATGTTTCGTGTTATTCGAGAGCCGAGTGTACTTATGTAATATTTGGATTCCCCTAGATAAATGGAATTTATTTGTGAACCACTTTGTTTCTTCAGCATGAATTATCTTCAAGAGATAACGGAGTCGCATACATTTTTAGCGGACGGGATTTTAGAATATATGAGAACGACGCGCGGTGATCGTTAGATCGCTTGTTATTTTTTTTTCATGGCATTATTGAAAATATTTTTTTAGCCGCGCTTCTGATACTCAAGATGCAGTATGAACGAATACAGAATATCATACGAATGCGTGTAAACAGAAATATTGGAATGGAACATAAAATGTACTTGAGAGTCGATACATATTTAAACAGTGGAACATCTGTATTCTTTTTTTGAAAATGCGCTTAACAAAATAACTTGTAAATATTTCATATTGGAAAAAACCAAAATTTTGAAATGGTTGACTTGCTGTTATTTAAAATCTTTTTTGCCTACATTTAAAATGATTGAAATAAACACAGTTCATCAAGTTAATATAACTTTTGAGATGTTCACGGCGAATACTTGGGAGAATGGAATTATATAAAAATAATAAAACATTTTTTGTACTTTTTTCCACTGTAAATTTATTTGGATCAAGACCAGTTTCCCTCAGCGCGAGCATTTTCAAATCTTATCAGATAAAAATCAAAACGAGCTGAGCTAAACCGGTCCTAATTGAAATAAATTTAGTGTGGAATAAGTAAAAAAAGTCTTATTATTTTGTATGTTAATATAGTAAGAAAAAGAAACATGAGTCGTTCATAGTTACAGAATAATATATGCAAAATAAAGTTTTCAATTTATATAATATGACGAATATGTCTCGGAATTAATATTAAAAAAAATGAAAACAATATAAACGTCCCAGCTTCTCATGCCACTTTGAACTTGATATGGTAGCTTCTTCAAATACCTTTTTTGATTGAGGGATGATCATAACTGTTCAACGTGATCAACATTTTATATATATTATATCTACCTGTTATACTACTACTAAGATTGCTGTTATTGCGAGAAGTTCACAGAACAAAGGTTTATCCCACGAAAGATAAAAGCCACTCTGGGTCGTAACTTTACCAAACGCGCCAGAAAGGTCTTGCTAGATGACGAATTATAGAAGAAAACTTGCAGTATGTATAATAATACACATTGCTATGCTTCGTATTATTGTTTTCACTAGACCCGAAAATAACGAAAATGTTTTTTTATCATCAAATATTTTAGTCAAAAAAGATCGCGTTATATTTGTGCCGATACGGTGTGTTAAAAAGGAATCTCCTTTAAATTCGAGGGAAATATTTATTCATTTATTCAAAAAAAAAGAAATCATGATATTACAGCTCACGCCAATACGCCATGCATTTGACAAATTTATTTACGTATACATACATACTTGTATACATATGTATAATAAAAATTACAAACTGCAGCCATAAGAACAGAGAGGAAAAAATAATAAAATCACATTAGAAATTTTAAAGATATGTATCAACCGAGTGAGCTCCAACAAAATCAACTTTTATTCATAAAATATAGTATTCGTCTGAACTCACTCACGTCAGTATGAAATATGTCGACATCCGAAAAAATACCGTTTAAAAAAATTTAAGCTCTTCCCAATGGCATTCCCATTGGCAGACTGGTCATACCCCTTGGAAGAACAAACAACTCATGTTAACGATTCCTTAAAAAATTATCAGGAACATTCAATTAAACATTTTTAAGAATGGTGGAATTCTTATTTTGGTCTCGAATAATCCAAAAGAAATATAATGCCAAGAACATTTCTCTTCGAGCATTCAAACTATTGAAAGTGAGCATGCCTAAGAGAAAGTCGGTTGGATAAAGCCATGGGTAGTACCCATATGTCCTCAAATAGAGAATTCTCAAAAGTTTCTTCTGATCCCTCTCTACCATAAGAACACATTTCGCACCCCTCGGTGTCCAAACAATCGATCCACTCTCAAGTCGGCTTCTAACCAAATAATTATACATTAGTATCAAAATTTTTAATCCTAGTAAGACCCTGGTTGTGCAGAGGATAAAACTCAACATTTTAAAAGCTTTGTTGCAAGTAATCTTAATGTGATAGTTGAATGTTAGTTTGCTCTCAAATTGTACGCCAAGATCTTTAACTGATTCATTGAATATTGAAAGAATAACACTCGTGAGCTCCCCGTAAACGATAAAATATTGCATTTAACAATATTAAAATCAAATTTGTTACATCTTCCCCATTCTTCATATTGCAGATAATTTGCTTTGTTTTTTTTTGTTTTGTTTTTGTATATCTTATACGAAAATTGTCTTGATATACGTATTATGATTTCTTTTATTTATCCTACACCTATAAGAATGGTAAAATAGGTTTTCTTATTACGCTATTATCACTGCTCTTCCCATGTTCGCCATATATATAACAATTTGCTTGTCTGGCAGGAAGCCACGGAGATAAACAATATCTTTCAGGAGACCGATCTCCTATACCGCATATGGAAATTCTTCAGCCCGTAAAGTGGTTTATTGGATTTTTTCACTGCTCACTAACTAAATAATGTCACTATAACTCACGCTAAAATCTCGATTCAATTCCTATCGCAATTCGATTGAAATTATATAACAAAATATAGTATTGAGAGTATATTATAAAATGTTCGCATGGAATTTTGTAGCACATATTTCGGGTAGCCCTCATAAAGGACACTACTTAAATTTTCATCAGTCATTTTTTTAATCACTTTCAACTCAGTTTTTTAAGATTAATGTATATCAATTTTTTCTGGTTTTAAGTTATGCATGCCACTAGATAACAACTAATTTGTTAGGTTGTGCATCAAAGAGTCATATCGATAAGAAAAGTGAATACAAAGGTATTAAAATTATTTTTTTGTTCATAGCTCCACTATACTTTAAACAAAACATTAGAATGTATTACTATTTTATATTTATAAAATAAACCAGGCGGCCAATGCTTTGCATTTCAAAAGAATGAATCTGTATCTGTTACAAAATAAGTAAAATTAAATACTGGTGAAATCTTTTATTTTGACTCTTCCAAAAAAGTAGATAAAAATGAGTTAGGTTTCTTTACTTCTAAGGAGTCGATGACAAGGCATTTTATTAAAATAAATAATACATAATTTCGTTAACATATCTTCAAACATATCTTTTGTTAATTAATATCTATACCGGTTTCGCTCATCGCGAAAATTCTATTCTATATAAATTCTAAATTATTTTTTCAATTTAACGAAAACCTGTTCACGTTCGATTGTCTCAATCTCGAAAAAAATATTTACGGGCATATGTTTCTTTCTGCTTAAAGTTGATCAAAATGAGAATTCTGCCATTATTGTGAATGTCCAACTTAGTTTTTAACTATGTGTAAAATTTAGTCGGATTTCGATAGTTTGTCTTTACCTTAAGGATGTTTAAATTTATCAATTGCCGATGAAACAGCACTAACTAGAACGAAAGTAAAACATATTTCTCTAACTAATTCTTACTTATTTAAAAAAAACAAAGTCTTGCTAATTAAACAAAATTTATAAAAAGTAAATGTATGTTCTATGAATGTACGACGTTGATATGTTGAATACTTACTTGTTTCTTTGTTTTGAATGAAAATTTTGTTGAAAACTGCTCGATTGTTTTCCTTGCCAATTTACGTTACTTATTTACATACATATGTATATAAGTATTTAAAAAACTCAAAAGAGATGAATATTATTTTTTTTCAAAAACAATGTATGTATTCGATACCATGTTATCTGGCACTTAACTGCAAAAATATTCAATTCTATCGTAGAGTATTACGTTTGTTTGTGTTGGGTGCACAAAAGAAATAAATTCGTTGCTGTCACAGAACTTTTATAACTTATACAAATAGCATCGATATCCGGCTGAGGAACTTTTTAACTTCATCTACACATTATAGGTGATTCCCGAATCGAACTCAAGACCGTGTACCTACGTACAATACCATACGTTATCAGCAGTTGTGATCGACTATTAGCATCAGTTGCTTCAAAACGACATACGTAGTTTGTCATAATAATTTATCTTTAACATCATAAGATTGCAGTGGCTTTTTTAACCATGTTTTAGAATCCCCGTTGAACATTCATTCAACACGTTGATTTTTCAATCGATTTATGAATTGACCCAACAATACAAATGATTGTAATTTATTGTCTACCACCTTAACCAACTATACAACCTTTATATCATACATGAATTCTGTGCATATTTTCAATAATTTGGGTCAGAAAATTGCCGAGAAAATCTTTGATTTGGTTTCTTCATATAAAAACAATTTTTTTAGTTTTAAGCGATGCAATACGTGTAACTGTGCACTTTCCAAAGTTTGATATGTCTGAAAAAAGGTTACATTAAATAAGAAAATTTATAAATTTATGAATATTTTCTTTATTTTTAGAAACCAATTCTTCATATAAAAACAAAATTTTTAGTTTTAAGCGATGCAATACGTGTAACTGTGCACTTTCCAAAGTTTGATATGTCTGAAAAAAGGTTACATTAAATAAGAAAATTTATAAATTTATGAATATTTTCTTTCTTATTTTTTTCAGTGTAACTCGCCCGCTTCATTGTTTCAATTTATCGTGTAAAGTTTGTCAAATAAAAAGGAGCCTATAACTATTATTCGCCGCTGAAGGGGATAAAATTGACGACAGTTATTATTTATTTATGCGATTGTTCGATGTCTATGAGATATACTGATCTTAAGGGTGAGGTCGGATAAATATTTGTTACACTATTTCTCTACAGACATTGAAAGAGTGTGTATAGTTAAAATATCAGAAAATGATGGCACAAGCGTGTGACTTAAATTCATACATTATATTATTGATTGATACATAGTGTCTTAAAACTAGATATTTAAAAAAAAGATAATATAACAAAATGTTATATCATGATCAAAACGTTGGCTATCACCTTCCTGTTTCTTCACCACTTCAACCATTTTGTTTTTTAGAACATAAAGTTTTACAAAAGAGAACCGTTTCTACTCATTATTCTACGAAGTGCTTTTGTTTAGAAAACTTTTCGATCTTAAATAATTCACATCGCATATTTTACCGTCGAAATAAATCTGTCTCCGTTGAGCAATTCCTTGTTTTCTAATGAAATTGATAACTTCATCTGCCATTTGAATAGATAATTATTTTTGCTTTTTTATAAAATTATTCAACTAATCTTCGTTCTTTATGTTACAATCATACTATGAATCTAAATTTACGTATTGGGCGGATATTTTAATGAAGCGTTGATAAAGAAAGTAAGGGCTTTGCACATATAATTTAGAAACACTTTATTCTTAAGATAACTTACATTTCACATAACTGGTATGGCACTTTGAAGCGATAAACACTTTTAAAATGCCCTTCATCTTTCTTAATTATACCTTTAAACATTTTAATGGTATGCTGCCAAATAAATTCAGCCAATACGATTTATTTGTAAAGTTATAAAACACAGTTCTCTCCCGTTTCAATGAAGACGGCAGTAACTTGCTAGTAATTTACGAAATTGGATTATGAATGCAATTTGCTAAATATTTTTTAAAGCTGTATATCATTGGTTCCCAACCTTAAGAAGCAATGCGACCCGCGACCCCCGTGCAATTCAAAAAGGCATTTTACAAAGACAATACATAAGGTTATTATAAAAAAAATTGCAAAAATGCATTGAATTGAATATATTTTTTTAGTTGACTGTATAAGTCGTTGACCCCACAGAAAATCCGTTGCGCCCCCCTTAGGGGTCATGACCCATGGGTTGGGAACCCGTGATATATATGCTGCTCATTTTTTAAACTAAAATATTTTAATAATCTTTGCTCAATGCAAGAAAATTTAATTTTCTTAGTAAACAGGCAGTCAATGCAACTACTTCCTGCATTTTCAAAAAGAAATTAGTTCGCTTTTGCACCAACCACTTTTAATACATCGTAAAAACTGTAAATTCAAAAAAAAAAACATGATTTCATTGTTCTCAAAAGTTTGTCAAAGTCACTTACTGTCTTCTTGCTTGGAACGACATAGTAGAAGATGTCTCATGGCAAGGCAAAAAAGACAAAAAACGAGTCTACCAAATTCTGTTGCTGAATTTTAAGTGTAAAACTCCGATGGCAGATATTGTAGACAAAACTACATGCTCAAAGCACAAATGTCTTACTGTCATTAAATAATTATGAGCAGACATGGTAAAAAGAAAAAAAAATGTAATTGACAAAATATTCTCCTATAACTAAACATATAATCACTTTTAAGGTGTTAACTGTCGATACTTGCTGGAATGACATTATAATAAAAATTATAAAACATTTTTAGTACTCATTCCACCAGTTGACAATGCTCGCCATGAGCGAAACCGGTCCATTGTATGTGGAATACGTACTTAAAACTGTTTTATTATTTTTATTTTTTAAACATATAATCTTTGCGTTTTCAATTAATTAAAATTAACCGTACTTTTCGTTTGGTATATTAATCATTTATAACTTTAGAAAAAAAATAATCCTATTCGGCGCGTGTTAACTGGGAGTTCGACGTGACGTCTCTCAGCTTAGGTTAAATAACATAACTGCACGATTAGTTACGTTTCTTGAATATCGGTTCTCATTAGAGTGTTTTGCTCTACTGTCTCTGAACAAAATGTGAAGTCAGTAGACTCAAGTTACTAGGCGAAAGGCGGCCGAGGTCACGCAGCGGCCGAATATCGCGACCTTTCACTCTTCAAGAAATAAGAGCGTGGAGTGTTCCGCTCTCATCAGCACAATGGCATTCAACTGCTGTATAATAAACTTATCATTCGAATTCTGAAAAGTTGCCGCAATACTATTGTCAAACACCGGCCAATTATCATGAGTATCGTAAAAATACGATTCCGATTTCTTAGCTGATTTTGTCACACGGTGTTCTAAAACCCAAGCTAGAATTATTCTCACTTCAATATAAAATTTAAAATAACTTTGATTATTCCACGTATTGTGCTACCTGTGACACGTGTTTCGCCTCTTTCAGAGGCATCTTTGAACTAACTATCGCAAAGTTTGCTTAAGTAATGAAGCAAGATTGATTCTAATATTTTAAAATGATAAAATTACAAAATGGAGTTTAGGATTTCACTTCTTTCCATTAAGTGCAGTAATCGGTGAATGAAATAATCAAATGTCAATAATTAATAAACAGATACATGATGATTATTCTATAACTAGTTATATTATACACCAGTTGGAAGTGCCGCCTGATAAATTCGCTCAACACTATCTGTATCGTACGGAAGTGCAGTGTAAACACATCTATCACTACACAAATAAAAAGTCTAAATTTGATTGTAAGTTAATCCTTTACCGATTTTTAGTGTCATGGCCGATAAAAAAATTATTATATTATGACGAGAATACATCTGAGAATCCCCTCCATAAGTTGAAAAAATAACTAAATCATCAAAATTATTTTCGGTTTACTTTTTTGTGTACTTTGTGTGTGCATGCATGTATGTGTGATGCATACGCAATTAGACATGTATACATTTGTGTTTGTACGGGTATGCTATACATCATACGGGAAAGTGGTTTACATAATACATATAAATGTATAAGCTAATTTCTTGGACTGGCTTCACCATGGATTGCTCATCAATACAGCGATCACGCTCTCCTGTCAGCAACGATGGGAAATTAATGTAAATTAAATATGAACACTAATTGATAATTTTACGCAAACGTGCTCGAAGACGTGATGCTCCATCAAATAGATACATAAAAAATGTCATTTTCCTAAAAATGAGAGTTTAGCAAGGATTGACCCACATACTGTCGTCTGGTAACCTAATCGAAGTATCGTAGGACCAACTAGAATCAGATTGAATGTCGATATGTATTTTTTAATATACATAACTAGTAATTAACTACACAGTTTGTCGGATCCGTGGTCGTTGTTACTAGACATATCCTAGTCCTATCCGTACGCTCTTCGAAAAGAGAGGTTGAGCAGCTCCACATTGGAAGCGAATATGGTGAAAAAATATGAATTACTAAGACTATGTGTTGCATATCTACCCAGTTAGTTTGAAAGAATACCGGGTTTCGTTCTTAATGTACTCATCTATTTTATAGGCTGAAAGTGTACACTAGCTTACCGTCGCCGGTTATGCTGTTTATAAAGAATTTATAGTTGTTTCATAACCTTCTAAAAATTCATTCCACAAATAGCAAACAGCATTAAATTTAGCAATATCAATAAATACATCCATCTTATTGAGATTTAAAAGGTGTCATAAAACCAGTAGTTTGATATTTATTATGTTTCCATAATAATGGAAAATAACACATTACAACAAGTCTGGGCAATAATGGCATATTTCATCAGATCGAATGGATGTTTCGTTCACTTACCTATGTATTCAAATTTGATTGCATTTAACATTGTAGAAATACATCAGAATGGCAACTCATTTTGTGAACAGCTGTCAATTCTAGGTGGAAAGGCAAAATCTTATATATAAAACCGAAACGGCGTATGTATGTATGTATGTCTGTAATTCCCTTTTGCATTGTTGTTGCAAGTTGCTATAAAAACGAATATGAAAGAAAATATGTTTGAATTTTTATCGACGAAGACATTTAATCAAAATGTAATAAATTAGTCTTCTACCAACTTTTTCCCGGCTTTTATTAATATAATAATGTTTATTATTTACGTGAAGGTATTATTTGACATTTCTTTGACAGCAAATTAGACTTTTTCCTTGAATTTGGACATTTTAATGGGCGAGAATGGGGCTGTCATCAAATTAAATAAAGTTTGTGATTTTATTTTAACTCTATTTTGGATGTTAGATTTTGTGATATAATTATGTCGAATGATATATAACATTAAATAATTATTGGTCGCTTAGTCCGAGCGACGCCGGGTAGCAATACTAGTATTTTAATAAATAAAACATTTTTTTTGCTGTTTATATAGATGTTTATATAGTAAAATTTCCCACTTGTTAGATCTTGAATAGTCTGTCAGTTTGAAATGAATAACCTTATTTAAAAAAAATATATTTTATCAGTTGTTAATGCTGCAATGTGCGAAACTGGAATATTTGTGAAAGAATTAAAATTGTAATTTTCTTGATTCAACGCCAATTTCATTGTGTAAAATCAATCATTGTAAGTTCTTTTGAGGATGCCAAGTGATTGTTTTATTTGAGGGTTATCCATATTTAAGTCAAATATTTCCGAAAGAAACTAATCTAATGTTTTGTATATTGTCTTAAAAAACTTAAACAATGTTAATTAGTTATTAAGCGTTTCCTTCAACGTTGGATTACATTTGGGGTAAATGCTTAAAACATTTAAGAAATGTTGTGAATGTAAAATGAATAGCAAATTATTTATGTTTTTAACACGAGAGATAGTTTTATGTTCCATTGTTCGTAAATAAAACGTACCTATTTATGCAATAATCACACGCTTACTGGGTCATCGTTCTATCTGTGAAATCTACTGATATACTTTTATGTGTTGTCAGTAGCGGCCATCCACTATTTTAAAAATGTTTTAATTTGACCCATTTCGCTTTACAGGTTTTTTTTAAAAATGTTTTATAGTAACAATAAAACTGTATTGCATATGAAATATAAAATTTTCCGGTATTTGATTCGTATTCTAAAACGTACTCACGTTATATTTTGAAATTTCATTAAAAATTTTAAGTCATCATATCAACCGTTTGAAAATGGATCTGAAAGGTAAACGCTCAAACATTTTTACTATTTAAATTCTTATATCTTTCAAATACTAAGCTGCACTTTAATAAGATTAAAAGTAAATATTAACTGACAATCTTTACAGAACTTTACTAGATACAATATATACAATATTTGAGCATAATATGATGTAGATTATTATTATTATTATATATCATAGTAAGAGATAAAAACAGATGACAAACAAATCGTCTACACGGAATCACTAGTATTTTCATAGAAATATTTTACTTTATAAAATGCAAACAGAGACATGGGCAACGATGTTTTAATGATACATATAAAAAATATTTTTAGTCGCCTCTGGAAATAAAAAAAATGTGAATATTATATGGTACGATTTCATTTAGCAGTAGTAATTTTATTATTACTTATTTGCGTAAGTATATTTGTCTCGATTTGATTGGTCCAGGAATGTGTAATGCGTGATATGGTCCTTGGAATATTATACTGGATAGCAACGGGCTTGATAAAGCGTTCATTTATAATATCTAAGCGAGCCATTTTTATTGTTTTATAGGTTATTGCACTGTTGTATGTGCGCGGATGTATTCGAGCGTTGTATTACATTTTGTGGCAACAATGAATTGTAATTAAGATTTTATTTCGAAATAAATTAACAGATGTATACTCGGTATGAACTATTTTAATGATCAGACAGATGCAACTGTTCTACGAATACCTCTTCTTCAGACAATATGAAAGCTATCTTAACCTTAAAACTGCCCAAGATTTCAATAATGTTAATAACATGGTATTCATTAGTAAAATTATGCTTAACCGCTTCAGTGCCGATCAAAATGGTCTCATTGGTCACAACTAATGCCTTACTTCAAAAAAATCCGTTTTTCAACAAGATTGACTGATGACAGAAGAACCACTTTTTTCTAAAGACACATTGTAGACACATAGACAGCAATGAAAAGAAAAAAATCATAAGAATTCACACAGGAAGGTTTTTAATATATATTTTGCAATATTTGCGACGGTATTCGTGACGTCTGTACGCGGCGGCCACCGGTGGCCTTACGGTACTGAAGTGGTTTTAACAAGCACTTACATACAATATGCATCAACCAAAGCCGATCTTATATTGATTCCTAGTAAATTTCGCCAAAATCGATGCAAAGGTTAGGGGTGTCACAACAACGTACATAGTCAAAAAAAATATTCACTATATAGACGAAAATTCGATACCAATAAATGAAAAATTCTATTAATAATGCAAGTTACTAATATGCGTTGTGCCATCCTACGCGTCGCGAACTATCGATCGTGGATGTGAGATATGAATATGAAATGCGGGGGAACCTTGATTTTGTCCCAAGGGGAATGCCTTTTTTCCAGCAACATATTCGATAATCAATGTGTTTTAATGTTGAAGCTTATCCAAAATTTAACCAGAATAACCCAGGCGCTATATTATAATGAAAAGGATCATCAATCAATAGCACGCGGCGCAGCGTTGTTCCGGCCGGATGCAAAGGGTATAAATATGGGAAAACTTCGCGTAAGAAATAAAACAAAACAACGAGGTGATATTGGAAATATTATCCTGGGAAAATATTTATGACACCAAATCCACCGAAATCATTGTAGATATTAAACGATAAGTCGAGGAGATATTATAGAATTCGCGGCGTTTGATCGTCGAGGGTAAAAACTTTGACGATATTAGAAATTCCAACTAAATACTTTTCAGAACAAAAGCGATGTCTCGTGTATTTTTCTCTTTTACTTCCAAAGCAGCGGCCACCAATCCGTGGTCCGTATAGTAATTTTTTTATATTACCAGAGAATATTTGTTTTTAAATTATCACTCTTTTACGGTGTATGCTTTAAAATTTAAAGCATACAACGTAAACACCAATGGGGCAACATTTATCTAATGGGGTTTGCGAATAATGATTCTAAACATTATTTTTGTTGGACTTATTTATTATGTGGGAAAACTTTTGTCATCGCTATGCTATTATAATATTAATGCAATGCGATGATACGTTACATGTTAAGTGTTCAGTGATATTTCATATAAATTTCTGTCCCTGTGGTCTAGTGGCAAGAGCTTTATCCTAGCGATCAGGGGGCCCGGGTTCAATTCCCGGCAAGGTCAGATTTTTTAATTGATAAAAAGAGATCTTGGGCTGGGTGTATGTTATTTATCGTTTATTTCGCGCACAACTGATTCATTATTTATCATCGAGTTAATCCCGTATGACTTTCACAATTAAGAATATTTGGCGCATTGGCGTAAGCTGTAATGCCAAATATTTTCTTTTATTTTTTAAAATACAAATAAATATTATGCACTGTGGCATATTTAATGGCACCATCGAGCTTAAGATTAAAATGCTAATTTCATGTTAGTGATCTATGCAATTCAAACTATAGAGATAAATAGTCCGTTAGGTCAGAAAGATTTACAATCGCTGCTCTCGACCAGGGCTTCACAAAAAATTTTACGCTTCGGCCTCCTAAATCTAAAAAAATAATCCACGGACCCCTGAACAAAAAACATGTTTTTTGCGTCCCTCAGTTTGGGAAGCACTGGTCTTTACCACAAATATTTGTTGACGTAGTTAGCAGGCAGTGCTGTTGTCGTAAAATTCTTAGAGCGTATACGGTGGTGCACTCTTTGTTTTATATACCCCATTATCCTCCTATATGTATTTGTTTTACGTTAATTTTACTGTGCAGTACTTTTATGTACTGTGGATCGGAAAATACAAAATAAACAGTGTGTTTCGGCATGATTGTAGAATATTTAGATGTAACGAGAATGTATACATGTATACTAGAGGTCTGCACGGGCTCGGGCTTGGCCCGGGCCGGGTAACAAAGGTTAGGATTCGGGCCTGGGCCGGGCTCGGACGCAAGCATACAACAAAATATAACAAAAATCGGGCCATTTTCGAAAGAGCTCACTATTATCGTAAATCTAAATTTAATACTATAATAAACTTCATGTACTCGTATAAGTCATCTTTTCGACGCCTCGTTCGTTATTGAAAAACATTCTCTCATTAACACCCATTCGAAAGAACAAGATGCATTGTTCTTAACTTAATGACTTTTGACGCCATTATTTTAGTATTTTTTAATGATGACTGCTTCATCGGCGTTTGTACAATACGCATAATGAATTTCATAATATGATCCTGACTTCATTATGTTTTATATGGTTATTTCGATCGGTCACAATTCGATTTGTAAGGTTGATTTTTTTTAAATTTACCGGCAAGAAATGAGCTTCGAAAATATTAAGACAAAACTGAAGAGTGGAGAATATTATTTTTCAGTAAAAACCCATAAGAAAAGTGAAGTGTATAAAATGTAAATGCATTTTCAGCTTTTCTAGTTCAAAAATTTCTCACTTGAGTCGTCATTCCTGTAAAACAAACCAAAACTAATTCTAATTAGGAAGAAATGTATTTCGCACAACTGCACTCACACGATAGTTGGTGAATCAATTTTAAATTTTATTTGAAAAAAAAAATTTAAAATTGAAATAAAATTGAATAAAAATAAAAAAAAATTTCGGGCAACGTTGAAAAATGTCGGACTCTGGTCGGGTTCGGATAAGATTTTGGAAATGAGCCACGGGTTGGAGGTCTTCGGGTTCGGGCCGTGTGAAATTTTTAAATTTCGGCCCGTGCAGACCTCTAATGTATACCCTTCAGATCGGCACTGGTAGTAGGAATCTCGTTATAAAATACCGATATTGTTCAACTCAGCTATTAAAACTCCGGTTAAACCGATGCAAAATGACTGCTCTTAATAATGCTTTATTAAAAAATATATCCTATTATGTTGTTTTATCACTTTAAAAGTGTTGACTATCAATGCGTCGGTGGAAAGACAATACTTTAATAAATAAAACATATTTTTTGAGTACTATTTTCACGTATCGTACGAGGTTTCGCTCTTTGTCAGCTTTTTAAACTGATCAATTAAAAATGCTTGAAATGAATAAACGTTTTTGCACACAACCGTGCTGTCAACTTGTTTTTACGAATTCGTTTATTTAAAGCTCGCCCTAATTAGTAAGAACTAAAAAACTAAATGCCATGCTTAGTAAAATGATAATGCTATACCGGAAAATTATATGATTACTGAATAAATGGAATGAAATATATACTACGAGATTACTCAGCGAACAAAAAAATACTTCGCGCTCTAAATTTTAGTATCAATAGAATTTTGTAGTGATTGTTATAAATGACAATGGGCGTTAATTTGTTTTTAGGCTTCTTAATTGAAACATAAACAACGGCTTGTTAGAAAATATGCGATGAAATTAACAATGATTATGGAATTGTGAAAATATCTTTTCAGTCATTTATATATTATATAATAACATGTTGGTTATCCCACCACCTCCAGCTATGTGTATGCAGCCGTTGTTCATGGCCGCTTCCATAACGCTATGCCATCAAGAAAAGAAACTAATATACTCCACGCTTGATTATGCCGATGCAGAGCTGCACGGGACTGATCTTTTAACCATGCACCATGGTACAAGAAAAAAATAGTAAGGAAAAAAAAGGAAATGTGAATTGCCCAGCCTCTTTTTTAAGTGATGTTAAGTATCCTGTGTATCCGTTTCCTGAAAATCTTCCGCGGCGGTAGAGCTTAATCTACTTCGAGTTGAAGCTTGAGAAGGATCAAGACTATCTCGTTTCTCATATGATGCTGCAAAATTATCGAATGCCTCAAAGTTGGCCTGGTCGAGGGCAGGTCAGCTTGGCTTATTGGGCCCGTATGAGGACGGAACTCAGCAAACAGCTCTGCTCGTACGAAATTCATCTCGGGGTAGTCCCACAGTGCGTGATCAGCGCCTTTATACAAGGATCTTGAGCACTCAAATTTTCTTTTTAATTTTCCATGGCATGTTTTTGTCGTAGATACGATACACAGAAAAATCGAGCTGCGGAGTTGTTTTATTAATAATCTACCGGCGACGATTACGACAGGTTGATTTGATTTTCCACTGTAGTGAATAACCCTTTTAACTCATTATAGACCGTCGGTGATTTATAAAAATATAAAAGAAGGATTATTGACGACATTTACTCCGCCTAAATTTTCATAATTCTTAATATATTTTAATGAAATGTAAAAGTAAAATACGCTACTCAAAATGAATGACCAAAGTCGACAAAATTATACAACTATAACTGTATCGGAACATCAACACGATAAATCAAAACTACCGTGACTTAATATAGGTAAACCAAGTTTTTTGCCAGATCCGTTTGTCTCCTATCATAAATAATAGTTTTCAACTAAACAATGGCAATTAGCTTCTAACTAAATAAGCGTTCTATATAAATTTATTAGTTGCGATAGCTGTAATGTTGTTAACGACTATATTTCATCTGAAACAAAACAGGGTCTTAAGGTAATTTTTTCGTGGAATCATTCATACAGCCAATACAATACGAGGTTTTCCGCTTTTTTATTCTGTGAGAACGTTTTAAAATTAATCTTCCAGCATGCCATCAATAGTTGCTCGTTTAAAATACAAAACAAAATATGCGACTATGTTTTAAGCGTCAGTCAGTAAGTATCTCGTTCATTTATTCCGTTCACCTTGTTAACGTGATCACTTAACAATTTTAACACGTTTTTTTTTTTGATTAAGTATTTCGACTGAGGGTGCTTGATGGAATTTCAATATCAAATTTTAATTATTTGAATTTTGTACTTTTCCATGAGTTTTGTCGCTAACGACCCGGGTTTCGCCTTTCGGCATCTTCAGGCATTCCAAGTGCACGGATGTACTTGAACTGACGCGTAGTAAACAGTTTGTATCGTTTATATACAAAAATATAAGTAGATCACTAAGTTAAAAGGTTATTAAAATGTAAATTAGCGAAATTTGAATGAATACAAGTTTCAATGATTTAAGTGGGTTTGTTATAATTACGGGGATTTTTGAAAATATTAATGACCAGATGATAACATAAGAATATTTAAAATAAATCTAGGGTCCTATCCGACCTCTCGTTAATGAGTTGATTGATTTCAAGCCTTTATTATTATATTACATTAATGATAGTAAGTGAATTGATATTTAATAATATCAAGTGCTTGAATTGTAAATAAATGACAATAAATTAAAAATAACAATTATTTAAAAGGGTGCAACAATGGCGAACTAGGCAAATAAAGTTGCTCGTTCAAAATTGGCAGACCGTTGAGCTGAGCTCGATTAATCTCTAAGATTTCTTGATAAAATAGTTTAAACTCACCCCTGTTAGTATGTAACAAATCAATGCCTGAGTTTTTAGGAATTTTAACACGTGCTGGCCGATGATTTACGCCACGCCTAGCCGTGTGACTTTGTGTTTTTACTCCTAAATCTAATATAAAGATTCAGACAGGATTCAGTAAATTTATTAGAATATATATATTCATCCAAAAACCTAATACTTACCGTAACGGCAACTTTCTTCAGCAGACTGTTATATAGAAGTGTATCTGTAATATTTTGATATCTTGAAAAATATGATATAAAAAGTCTGTTGAAAAGTTGATCAGTTGACAATGCTCGCCATGATCGAAACCGGTCCTGATCCAATACATTTTATGTGGAAAAAGTACTAGAAATGTTTTATTATTTTTACTATAAAAAGTCTCATTAAATGTACACTATTTCATTGTATAGATAGATGTCCTCGAAGAAAAGTAAATAATGTCATGAATCGATTTTAAAATGGTACAGTTATATATGTACATGCCTCTTCTCATCTTTCAGCCTAAGCCGATATCTTAGATATTTTATTGTATTAGTATTCAAGCCGTCTTCCATTTTTCGATACCAGTCTCAAAATGCATTTTTGCAGCGATTTAATGCATTTGGCTGCACGCTCGAGTGAGCACCTCCCGCTTCGTTGCACATTTCGCTCCAGAGCACGTTTTTCCACTTTTAATAACTTTTATCCTCGCTAATGACTGCAGTGGATGTGCCAATTTTTTTTTTATATGGATCACTTCATCACATTTTTTGCAGCCGCCGCTCGCTTGAAAAGGCTTTTGTTTCGTTTGTGATAATGACATTTGGGCACTTTTTGTTTGTTTTTATAATTGCTGCCGGCTCAGTTATCTGACTTTTTTGGGTGAAGTGGGCACAATTGTGTCATCATTATTATTTTAATAGTCTCTGTACTATCAATGCTTTTCTTTGCTTATTTTTTAAAACTGAATTTACTTATTCCCCTGCTGCTCAACTCGCTACACATACAGCTTTTTGGGTGACAAACCTCGCAACGCAGCAGCGTTAAACTTTTCCAATGATTGCCAGGAGTGTTCCACTGTATATGTTTTGAAGTTTGGGCCGACAAGAGTTGACAGTTTTACATTTTATTTATTACCAAATTTGCTCTTTATGCATAAGGCCTGTCCCCAGCCATGTGTTTTTCTTCCTCCCACGATATGCCAGTATTCCTCAGATCTGCCTAGTACATCCGATGAATAGTTTCCAACAGTCATCCAGGACGCCGAACTCCTACCGGTAGGACGATGTGGTAGGCTCTCCAAGGGTACCCGCAGTACGTGATTCAACCAGTTCCAACAACTCTTCATGACCTATCTTCCCGCTTTTATATTTAGTTCAACTTCAATTTAATTGAAAAACAAACGTTAGTGTTAGTCGTTAATTGTAATTTATTTATGACAAGTATCAATAGTCGTGGTTTAATGAGTTTATTTTCAAATAATATTAAAAATAACTTTAATTATTCCACGTATTGTGGTACTAATTGTGCACGTATTTCGCCTCTTTCAGAGACATCTTCTTACTTACTATCGCAAAGTTTGCTTAAATAATAAAGCAAGTTGATTCTAATATTTTAAAATAATAAAAGTACAAAATGGAGTTTGGGATTTTTCCTTTTTACAAGAAGCAAGGAGGGGGTTATAGGATCAAATCAAAGCAAACAAATAATTATACTACTAATGAAGTTAGCAATTAATTAATATTAGATAACGAGGTGCAATCAATTAGGAACGGGTTAAAACTGTTTATTTACTTTTAAAAGATAAATACATAATATTGTCAACCTCTCTAGAAGAAAACGTAGCGTGTAAAATAAATTGTAAAACCACGTTTTTATAGTCATAAAGTGTCCGTTTAAGTATTCAAACACGAGACAAAAAGTAGTCCACTGACGATTGTAACATTTCATAAAATTATATTCCTCTGTGGATGTTTGGTCAGCAGTGTCAGCACTAAATCAATTATATAGTAAGACCAATTCTGTTGCCTTTTATTTCTCGCCATTTTTATTTCAGGCGTATACTTTTAAGTCAAGCAAACGATATGTGCTGGTGATAAACTATGTTCATATACTCACATTTTTTATAATATTGGCCACATTCAGGTGGGCAAATAACGGGTCTATTTTGGATGGCAAAAGAGCTCTTTACAACGCTCAAACGAGCTGGACGCGTATAAATTACTGGGTTAGCCTTATCTTCCCGAATCTGCCATAGTCTCAGATATATTCCAGTGGTCGTGCCGTATATTCAATTGTATTCGCAGCAACTCAAAAAGTGGTGAATATCAAAAGAAAGTTTGTCTACTTAAATTAAAAAGAGTATGCACACGTAAAGCATAGGTTTTTTTAAAATTTGGCTACGCATGGAAACATGTACATGGTAATATTTTCAACATTATTTAATTAATTTTTGTTTCATACGCCTACTGAACATCATTAGATATGTGTTGAAGTATTGAAAAATACTTTACAATTAAAAAATGGATATACTAAATTTAGTATCTTTGTTGTAATATGCCATTTTTATGAATAATGAATAATCAATTTTAATGTGGTAGCCGTTACTTCTTGGTGAAAAAACAATATATATCTAAATGAAGCACATAATATTGTACTACTTTCAAATATATAATTTCTTGATAATATATATTATAGAATATTCTGATAAAGATCAGGACTGGTTTCGCTTATTGCGAGCATTCCCAACCGATGAGTTGTCAGATTATTAGTAGTACAGTCAAACCTCCGAAAACACTACTCCGTAAAACACGCTGGTCGAAAATATTCGGCGCAAATCCCCCGATGGCACAGTCGCATTTCATTGTCGTTGCTATGTAACGTTGCCGGGTGTTATTCCGGGGCGGATGCCGATGCGCACACACAGCCAAACGGCTGACCGTCTCTACGGTGCATACTCTCGCATACACTCAAACAACACGTGCCAGACAATAAACGACTGCGTGCTGACTTCCTGTTTGCTACATTTTGCGAGCGCTATGTATTGTATAACCTAGCAACCAAATATATTTACGTAAATATTTCGTTCAAATATTTTTTTTGCAAAACTCATATATAATCTTAGATTGCATTTTTCGCGGAAAAAGTCCCTAATTTTGTATGAGATTCACGCCCCCTTTTACACTACTTCTTATACCACGGTCCTGACTATAGTGTTAGTGGGGGCTTAACTGTACTCTATAATGTATTTACTTTATTTGAAAAATAATTGTATAGACATTGCAACGCTAATAATTTTTTACAAGTTAAAAAACCTTAAACTGCTGTCAAGAATTATATAAAAATTGCGATTGACTCGTATCATAGATTCTAAATAGTTGCATACTTGATACTTTTAAAATCCATATGAGTCAATGAATTTATGTAAAGGTAATTCAGTACCTTTACTATGACAGCAATTTATTAAACACGCGTTTAAATAAACAAATAAAATTCAGGAAGTGAATAAAAAAAGACTATATTTGCTTTTCATGCCCTCCATTACCTATTATTATGACATTCAAAGATTAATTCCATGGATTTAACTTAGAAAACGGACACAATCGGCAGTAAAATGTTACCTCCATTTCGATGTATCCGTTGTCCAGCCCTGAATGAACCATCACGTAGCCATTCTATTTATTAATTCATAACATGTCGCTCCAATTTTTTTGACGATGCTTTATAGATATCACTGCAATATCCGTTACCACAATGCAATTTCCTCTAACGCAGAGATGAGGTAAATAATTATATTATATCACGACTATCAGCAATAATATAAAGCATTTAAAACATATCGATGACGACGACTAGTTTCACGGAGCAAATCGAACACCTATCGTCCAAGGATTTCATTTGTTTATTAAACGTCAAATATACAAAATTATCAATTTGTTCTCATATGATATCGTGTAGATTCTTTGATAATATTACTAGCCAAGAAGTCACAATATTCAAACACAATTGGAAAATAAATATTATACTTTTGTAAAAGTTTAATCTAGTCGTAGAAATGGAGCTTACACTTCCAATCTTGTCTGTCTTCTGTCTGATAAAAGTCATCGATTAGATTACCCACCCTATTGACCCTGATGTTCGAAATGCTATCATCTCGCCATCCATAAACCGTGTTATTTATATTTTGCTATAAAGCGTTTACTTTCTATTTTTCGAAATTACCTTAGAAAATATTCTGTTCATGATATGACCCGAGTGATCAATGGTCATTTAATTTGACTACCCTATTTTTAAACATTTTTATATAACATTTTTTTTAATAGATTAATATTAAATATAATTACCCTCAGAGATTGGCTATTGTATGGCGAGCCTATGATATACTGTTATGGGCGTAGGCGGGCCAAGCACCGAACAGATAGATGTAACTACTTACGTTTCTCCTGAAACATTCCTCGTATATATTTTACGTTTTACACGGGACATTTATGAGTATGACTAATGGGGAGGCATCTGCTCGCCTTGAGAAAACTCACTTTGCGCGTATTTTATTCAAGGACTATAATTTGTGTTTTATAATAATTTATTACCTTCTGCGAAAACACAGTCCATACAAACAAGAGATTTTGCAGTCTGTATTGCGACTTTTCCAACTCATTTTATTTCGAGTACATTCAAAACAAACTCAAAGTATTACACAGTTTGTTGTTTTTGCACTGCCATTGTGTAGATACGTTTCAAAATTAAATGTCGAACCCTGTGGTCTAGTGGCAAGAGCTTTGTCCTAGCGATCAGGTGGGCCAGGTTTCAATTCCCGGCAAGGTCAGATTTTTTCAATTGAAAAAAAATATTGGGCTGGGTGTATGTAATTTATCGTTGAGTTGTTCACGACTGATTCATTATTTATCATCGAGTTATTCTCGTATGATTTTCAAAATTAAAAATATTTGACGCATAGGCATAAGCTGTAATGCCAAATATTTGTGTTATTCTTTAACCCGCCAATCGCTTTGTTTTCTCTCATTTCATGCCACATTACTTTGGTTCAACCGAATTGTTCCCATAACCGACACCCGGAAATCTTTCAAATTACACGCCAAGATATATATTTTTTAAGTCTAAATCGCGCGTGCCGCTATCAAACGGTAATCATAGATGCAAATTAAATAATGATAAACTCTCTCTGAAATGACTAAACAAGAATTCCTTCATTGTTATTTGATATATTCATGTAAAAAATATGCTTTAATTGTGTAATTGCCGGCAGTGCTTCTCATGTTGTTTTCGTTAAATTAAATTGTATTCACCCCTTTCACAGCTCGGCTGATAAAAGTCACTTTTCAATCAAAGTCTCAAAAAATTGTGAATCTCCTCGGCTTGGATGACCCCATGTCAGAAAGACGGCTAAAGTTTTTGCTGCAGGGTGGCCGTAGGCAAAATTACACGATTAAACACAATACTGAATTTTATACAAGCCAGCAGTCCTTGTATCGCAAATTTGAATCGCAATTCAAACTCATAACTGTTATCTTTTTCTTCATGGTGATTGAATGGGCATTAACTTGGTAGAATTCCATTATAACTCGGTGAAAAAATAGAAATTAATTTCAGTTGTACAAAAATTATCAACTATATATCTTTTTTAGAACTTAGGTACATTTCATTGTTTTCACCGTGTTATCTTTTCCTAAATTTTAAAGACAAATTCACTCACGCTAAACACGTGTCACATTTAGTAACACAAAACGTGGAATAATCAAAGTTATTTTAAATTTTATAATAATTGCTTGACACTATTTTGCAAATCGATAAAAATGCATCTAAAATACGTCATCATTAATAAAACAGTTAAGTGCAGCTTTACATTGGGATTACAACGTAAACTGTAGAATCATTGGTTTTACATGATCATTATTGAGTAATGAAAGGCACCCATGTCTTCGAACAGAATCGATAAATCGACTAAAAAACACTGCTTGTACTGAGGCTCGAACCCGTCAATTGGAATTGCAGCAATGCCAATGCGCCAAATATTTTTAATTATGAAATTAAAACGAGATAAACTTGATGAGAAATTTTTATAAATCAGTCGAAAAAAAATGACATACACCTATGTCTAATAAAAAATCTGACCTTGCCAGGATATGAACTCAGACCCACCTTATTCCTTGGGTAAAGCTCTTGCCACTAGACCACAAAAACTCACAGTTGTTTAAACGATCCATTGCGAGTTATAAGTGGAGCTATTGGGAACTTGAAGTTGACAAAATATTCGGCTGTTCGATTTGATTCCTAACGATTTTTTGACAGTAGGCCAGATTGCTCCGTCTTATACGGTCTTGGCACAGCCGCGATATCGTGTTGTCGTGTTCAGAAGGGTGAGAAAGGATTACATCTTTTCGAGAGAATTCCTCTTAATATCACAGCCGGAAAAGTTTGAAGCTTTTCTCGTAAAGGCAGACAACCGCCCTTGAATGGAGTGCTTATTTAGTTCTGAAAAAGGGATACGTGTGTACAATGTCTTTTTTTGCCAGTCTACTTGTTAGATACATTGTTTATTCGCGAAGTGTTAAAGCATTTAGACAGAAAATGTGATAAAGTATTTTTTATAATTTTTTGCTCCAGAATACAAAATTTAGTAAAATAAACGTTAAACATATATGATCACAACATTACTTTCAAATATCTTAAATTCTACTAAATATAGCATAGGTGGCCAACGCGTGGCGTACCGGCCACGATTGACCCGCGGAGCTGAAGGAAACTTTAACTTCTTGTGAATATTTTATGCACATAATACTCATGAAATTATCTCATCTTTTACTAAAATTTCTTTTATATTCGTGTTAAAAAATGATCAAGCAATTATGTTTCCTTACAATCAATTCTATCTGCTGACATTACTCACTTAAGCAGTCGAATTTCTACTTAAAATCGTTTGATACTATAGAAGTGATTAGTTTTTGTTTGCTTTGCATACTTACATATATAAAATGATTGTGAAAATTCTGGCCTGTCAAGAAATCTTAGAAATGTATATAGTTTCATCTTTCCGATATGTTTTTAAAATTTCATCGTTTTGCAGTGTTCCATGATCATTGTAATAGATAGAACAAACAAAGACAAGTTTATTATAAAAATTAGACATATTATCATGCAAATTAAAAAATGACCAATTGTTTTATGTAAATTCTCATTACTCGATGAGTGAAACCGGTTCATCTTCTATTCTTTAAATGCTGTGATTATTACAATAAAATGTGTCATTTTTTATTTCCGCCGGAAAATTTGGACGGGACCGCACTGCGGTGATGTTGAAATATCTTGCGACCAGTGATGTCAATCCGTTTGCATTTCCTTTCAGAAGTTTCCCGCCCACGACAAAAAGCCTGTAACCGCTTGGAAAATTTAATAAATGCGAATATCAACTTTGGACTTACCGGGTTTTTACTCTAGCTGTCTATCTTTCCAAATGCCAGCGATGTATAATTTCACTTTTAATTAAAAGAGACTTATAAAGGGTAGAGTAACCTAATTTTATCTGAATTAATAAATAAAAATTAAGAAAAGTGCGCCAAACACGAAATTAATGAACACATTTGTTATCATGTCCGCTACTATTGTCGAGGCTATGGAATCCCGTTTTTCCCGAGGAACTGCTTTTTTTCCTCAGTTTACCGACCATTTCTCTGACAGATTACGAAAATAAAGATAGTGCCAAGATGTAACAAGTGGTTAGCTTATCGGTCTCGCTAGGTCTCGCTATAAATATTGGATAAGAGGGACAGACTTAAGATAGCATAGCCATTCATGCATACGAACACCGATCGATAAATCGATTGAAAAATCAGTTTTAGATGTTTGATTAACATTATTTTTTAAATCGATGGCTGGATTCGACTCTCGTGAAGAATCAAATTATCAAGATCCCCCTTAAAGATTAAAATTTATTTTTGTTAGATTTGATTCCAGTCAAAATCCATCTCCGTGAAGATTAATATAACGTTATTAATGCTCTTCTAGCATGTTCTCTAGTGCAATATTATGTCATTAAAACCATCCTTTTTATTTTCCATGAATATGATGTTCTAGTAATTTTATTTTATGAACAACTGTTACGTTTGTCGCCCCATATAGAAAGCACCTGTTCCGTCGTTCGAATCTTATAATTTTGAACATCAGGCACTTTATTCCGGAAATATTCAATCATTATAGAGGTCTGTAGATTAGTGATTTGTACAATGAATCCTAAATTGAAAACTCAACGCTTTGCCAGTCGGGCATGGTATGAGTTAAACTTATTTTACTGCCGCATTCCATCTAAAATATTATTTTTTTCTGTTTCTTTTTGAATTTGAAAATAATATATTCAACAAACTAAAAGTGTGTGCACGATATGATAAAATATTTTCATAAACACGTTCTCCGTGGAAATAAAATAACTCACCTGCATCATTTTAAGAAACGAAAGGCTTGAAGTAATCATTCTTGTGGAACGAGCGGATTTTTTCACGCTGGGGAAGAAGAAAACCCCGGGGAAATTCGATGTACATTTTTATGATGTTCACTGCAGTGTTGAATATTAATAACACTCGTCTATCTAGTACATGTCTGATGCTGATATTGTATTCAAAGAATACGTCCATTAACGGTTAAAACTAGCACTACCTTAGACGATGATATGAGTGTATTTTAAACTTTGTCGAATTCATTTACTTGGTAAAATTCTTTTACATAAATATAAAACTTAAATAACTTTGATTATTCCACGTATTGTGCTACTTACTGTGACACGTGTTTCGCCTCTTTCAGAGGCATCTTTGGACTTACTACTAGCAAATTTTGCTCAAGATGCCTCTGAAAGAGGCGAAACACGTGTCACAGTTAGTAACACAATACGTGGAATAATCAAAGTTATTTTAAAATGAAATTCCACAACCTTACCGCCGGATCTGCATTGGCATTTACTTGGTAGAACTCCATTAGAAGACGATGAAAAAATAATAGTAATATATTTTTGTACCGTAAAATAAATGTTATTTTGTAACCTTTAAACTTTAAACAACCCAACTGTTTGTCTAAGGCGGCGTAAAAAGTTTTCGGCTTGCATCGAAACTTCGCTGTACTAAAGACTTCAATATGATAACCTCAATACAATAAAGTTCTACTGAGTTAATAAAAATTCAATAAATGATAATATTATTGTGTATGAGACATATTTTTTTCATCCACTTTGATAGTGAGCTCTAATTAATTATCTGTGTTGAAATATGATGCTCGTTGTTTTGTCTACGTCTCGATTTAGAAATCAACACGACTGACTTGAAAATGTGTAAATTAAAAGTCCATTTGAAGAATCTAAATCTCCAACGCTAAGTCGCGGAGGAAAAAAGTCACGGAGAGATAGTAATCGGCTACGGCGATCGGCATAGAAAAATAAATCTCACTCACTCTCCAATTCATTCGCTCGAATTCGAATTGAGAAAGAAGCACGTTTTCAAATCTTTTCTCACTTGTATGCTCATATTAATATGTTATATTTATACCGGGCTATTTTTTTCATTAAAAAAATTTTCTTTCAACATATGAAAAATACAATGATATCTGCATGGCTTCCATCTATTTTTTCCTATAACTTAATTTTGTATCTAGATTATTGCATGTATATGAAAATGTATGAAAAAGAATCATTATTCTGTACACAAACAATTCTTCTAAATTATTTTAAAAGTAAAAACGGTTGGTGGAATGTTATCACATTTTATTTGTCCATATAATGCAAGTGTTGAGGAATAATGTTCCTGATTATTATAAAGAAATTGTGGAATTCATGAAAAAAAATATACTCTAAGACTATTTATATCAACTGTGTTTTATATTACTTTTATATGATATAAGAGTGTCCGTTAAATTACATCAACTGTCTTCTTCCAAAAACCTTACACGACCACTATGTCGTAATGTTTTTATGTCGAGTAAAATAACAAAATGTATTTGAACTATTGCAAAAATTTCGAATAATTTTTGAATGACTTGGCCAGAATTTGCAGAGTAATATAAATGTAGCATTGTAAATACGTGTACGGAAAAATAACATTGAGTAAGCAATTCCATTGTTTCATACGGATTTACTGGCTCAACCAATAATATACACCTGTGCCAAAGTAGGCTTATTGCAAACATTCACTGCGTTAAATTTATTAACAACCTCTGCACTATTATTCCTACGAAGCGTTTTCATAGTGAACCCAAGTGCCAGGCATAATAATATAAACCATCCAATACCACAAGATCCCAATGTGACTGTATTCTTGAGAAGTGGTCTATGAATTTTCGCAAAACATCAGTCCAATCGAAAAACTCTTGTCTGCTATAGGAGGAACGTCATGCTGGATATTCTGTGACAGTGAAATCTAAATAAATAATATGCAAAATTTCTTCATATAGTCTTTCAATTGATAAATTAAACTGGCTTCAATTTAAAAAGTTTTATTTAATCAACGTAAACATTGAACATGCATTTGCCTTTTTTTAAGTGTTGGTGATAATATATTGTAAAGACAATTTTTGTCAATCACCATGATTTTTTTACAAATGCATGTGCATTAATTAGTTTCACGCATATTTTGTAAAGATCAGAACCGGTTTCGCTCAACGCAAACGCAAAAAAAAAAATGAAACTATGAAAATATCTGTCTATGTTTTTTTTTAACCATGTCCGCTCCCAACTTAGAGCATATGGACTTCTCACGGAGTTTATCTCAACATATGTTTTACGAGAACTGTTTGTTACTTAGTTGCTCAACCTCTCTTTTTCGAAGAGAGTAGGGATGGAAAGGATACGAGGACTAGGGCAGGACTAGTGATAAGCTAATCGCTGTCACTATGCGTCGTTCTTTGGGATCGGAAAGGTGGAAAGGGATTTTCAACAACACAAACACCCATGCCTTTGAACAGATTTATCGGCTGAAAAACCCGCTCGTACCGGGAATCGAACCTGGGCGGTCCGGCACGCAAGTCAAAGCCGTTGCCACTGCGCCACATGTGTATGTTTAGCGTAAGGAAATAAATATAGCTTCTTAATAAACTGACATGTTTTTAATATCTTCGTGTATATTATATGCTCTGGTCAGAGACTAAGATACTCAAAGTAAAACATAGGATTAGGGTAAAACAAAATCTCGATTAGAATTGAACGGCGTATTAGCAGACCATCCACAGTCACTATTCGCAAGGGTTTTTTTTAATGACAGTACTGCGCTGAAATATCAAGATGATCTCGACTAAGGCCAACATTGAGGCATTCGATACATTTGCAAAACTCTTGATTCCTCTTTAGATTCAACGCAAAGTAGGCTTAACATAAAGGGAGGTGATGGGACAGCCAGCTTGTATTCGAAATCATATTAGAAAAAATTAAAAAAAACCGGAAACTGGCTGTATTTTGGTTGTTTTGGTCATCACTCATGTACTGTGCAGTATTGCCGCAAATAGTTTGAACTGTACCTCTCTAATACGAGTCGGGCTGTATTATTCGCATCACGCGTAATCAGGCTGCCGCGTGTTGTTAATTACCCGCTTGCCGAGCGAAGGGTTCGCTAAAATATCTGCAGACCCCTATCACCTTGCTGGAAACTCTGAACAAAAACAACCCCATGTGTATCTCTCAAATTCGTACGGACTAATTCATGTTTGCCGCTATGTAAACAACATATACTCATTTATATTTACATACTTTTAATCATGATCCGAGATAAATATTCTATGTCCTGATTTTACTTGAAAGGTTGGAAAACTGTCTTTAAGTGTGAAGCTTTGACTGTATCCAAATAGATAATTCATTCAAATTTGTTTTTAATAAAGTAGGTGTATTAGAGTATTAGACTGTTCATGAATGCTACAAAACGGTTAAATAACTTAACAATTGTAACAGTAGAATGGTGGAAAGACGACTTTGAGTGGAAGAATATTTGGAAGAATTCAAACGAATAACATTTATTTTTACATAAAAGATACATTTTATTTAGAACGGTAATGGCAGCTTTCGTTTATCAATCGATTATTAATTATAGTTCTCATCCGTTATCATTATCACTGGCTGTTTATGCTCGCAATGAGTGAAACATATAATCTGGAACAAGTATAAAATATTATCATCTATTTTCTAATTGTTTAGGAAAAAATATATAAGTAAGAGCAAAAAATAGACTTCATTTGCATTAATTTATACATAAGATAGGAATACTAGCATTAACTATTGAATTCCGTGTTGGCACACAAAACTGTAAATTTCAAAATTGCGTTAACTGGCCGTTTCTTTAATTTATAGAGGACATTTTCTTCTTTTGATGCCATCTGGTTAGTCTATCTTACATTATATTTGCAGACATACGTTAAGCTATGGTCGTTCTAAGAAAAATGACACGGTGACTTTGAGTGGCAGCCAGTCCAGACGCAGCCTTCTCACGTCGACTGCGGCTCCCTGATTTCATACTCCATGAAAGTGTTCCTATTTTTTCCTGAAAGAAACTTTTTAAGAGAGGATTAACTTATAATGAATGTCGCCTTCGCGGCAGACAGGTTTTAATTAAACTTTTTACATTGTCTTAAACAGTTTTTCATCCTATATGGAAATTTTTTCTCGCAGAGTTTCATAGCTGCGGGTTTAATATTGTTGAATAATGGATATAAACTCACTTCAAAACTTTATTACATAGACAATTGTATAACTTACATCAAAAAGCGTACATCGCTATGAATCTTCTTTTTTAAACACATTAGTAATTCATTCACGCCCGTAGTCTAGTGCCAACGTCATTGGTTTCGGTTGCAAATTTCACGGCTTCGAATCCATCTACGGACAGTTTCAATATTTTAACCGATTGTGTTAAGTCTAAAATTCACTCTCACCCATCTGATTCTAAATAAGAAGTGTCACGATGGCGATAATCTACCAACTTGGCCTGTTCTCTTCATCCTATGGTTATATCCTTACTCTCTTCAAAAACAGAGGTTGAACAACTGAGTAACGAATAAGTTTTCGTGGAAAACTTGCGTTGAAATAAACTAAGTTAAAAGTTCATATGCATGGCATTAGCTTTAACTGTCGATCGATGCTGAAATGATTATATATTTATAAAAAAAAATAGCTGTACTTCAAATTATAATGCTTCGTTGCTGAGTAAACCCAAACAAAATAAAAAACAAAATTGCGCAACAAACATTGACTTTCAATTGTTTTTTTATAACTAGATCGTAAAATTGGAGCGCATATGTGTTTTTCTAGAACCATTGTCTGTCTTTTGAATACAAGATGTTGGTAACTGAAAAACACTCAATTCTCCATTGAATGAGGTGGGGTGGGTATAGTAAATTACATTTTTCACCTGAATTGGAATTATTGGTGAAATGTATCAGAGTTATTTATTCATTGGAAAATAACTTTGCTTGACTAGCGGAGAAAAAAAAAACGAATTTCATTTTCAACGTACACGCGACGTTTCTATTATGACAAATTGCATACATATAGCAACTGAAATGAACATATTTCTTTGTCGCATCTGACAACTCCTCGAAATATTATATGAATACCAAAATGTACAGTCGTGCTCAAGATAAGACATAAAACATATCCGCAATAAAATTCGAAACAATATTTCAGCTGAACATTCTAAAGCATATTTTCTTTGTATCATGTGTTCTATATTGAAACGCATTACACACGTCTACAGCCCTTGTAACTATCTTTTATACTCATAAATCATCCTCTTCAATACAAGAGCATATTGTCGGAATATTTTAACCCTAGATATTTTTACGAAGTTCAACTTTCCTTGTTCAGAAACTGTTAACATAATAGTTGCCAAAAAATGCATTCGTATCGCTATCTAAAGTTTCATTTAATGAATATTTAAAAAAGTATATTTTATATTATGAAGTCTGTTTTATATAATTAAAACTGTATGTAGGTGTTCACATTACGATATTTATAATTCCAAAGAAGCGAAATTCTATTTGATATGCTTTAATCGAAACGAAATCGTATGAGACCGATTGGATATTTTGAGACAAAAAAACTCAAATTTCGCTTGTTTTTGCAACCCTTGTAGAAATATTCATGTTCATGTGATGCTCAGTAGATACTATCATAGCCTAGATCTGGGAAATCAGTAAAACAATGGTAATTACTGCTTTCAAATCAATTTCAAAAATGCTAGGACCGAGACAAGGTGAAAAAAATACTTTATCAAAAACACGTTTTTTTACATTTCGGGATGTGTGTGGATGGATACCTGAAAAGATAGATGTATCATTGATCTTAAATAAATACACGATTTATTTAGTATAACGAAATGAATAATAATTCTTTCGATAGATTCGGGTTTTAGTAATATAAAATTTAATTTATAATTTTGTAGTCCACTGTATTAGATTGTGACACGTGTTTCGCCTCTTCAAGAATCAAGCTCATACTTACTATTGCTAGCTACTTTAGAATTATTAACTTAATTAAGTAATCTTGCGATAATATGCGATGCTTCTCAAAGAGGCTGAACACGTGTCACTATTTTTTACACAACTAGTAAAATATGAATTGTCAATGAATATCTGAATCATTGACAGAGTTATTAAAAAGGTCTTAGATATCAAACTAATCATTTAACAAACTGGAACTCATCATAAATAATGATTTTTGGGGGAAGTCCTCATGCATTCCTGCATTTAATGCTAAAAGTTTTCTCATTAAAATTTACTCTCTGACATGTTGGGAACTTCTTAAAACAGTTTTGGAATTCTTTACCGAAATGTTGGGGAGCAATTATTTCCAAATTCTGACAATTTCCTTGCTTGGAAAATTCAGCATATCAAACTTAATTAATAATATGAACTCATAATTTTTCTTTATCAAATTCGAACACACGTCGCTGTGTATTACCGCTCTAAAGAAAAGTACCAGCTTTTGTTAATCGACTAACCTTTTATTTCAAAAGAATCTTAAATTCGCACCACCGTGTTCAAATGGCATGTATTGTTTCTTGTGTTGAGTTGCAAATTTCTTTATATATAAAGACTTATTTACCACACTAAATTTTACGCAAACTTTTCTGAATTTACAACTTTATTTTGAATTTACAATTACTGGATTAGTTCTGTTATAATCTTTCCACCTAAGTAATTTTTTACTGGCGGATAGTCGGGATATTTTTTAAATATGAGGCATTGTCTTCCTACTCATTTTATTTAATAATGGTATGTTCTTTTAATACGACTGTTCAATCAATGCTAAGAGATGTGTTTTTTTTTTATAAATTTTACTTTCAAATACTATTATTATGGATGATTGATGAACAAAATCTTAAATCATTTTCTCAAAACTTCGTATAATTTTGAAATTGGTTGGATAGGTTATCCTCGTCACACAATATAATACATTTTATCTACACGGATTTCGGGTTGCGGACCGTGTTTCAAAAACTCATGCCACATTTTTTACTATTTTTATAGCAGAATCTTTTTTCTCAAATGTAAGTTAAGTTTATTCATATACTGGCAAGTGCCTGTCTTCAGAGCTATCCAACAAAAGGTTTTTTATTAAGTAAATCTTTCTATTCTTTTAGCGTCAAAGGACTGAAAATTTTGACTTGCAAATGCCGCAGCCATCTCAGTCCCTCGCTTTATTCAAAATGTCGAAAACTTTTTTCTATTTCGCATCATGGAATCTCGGACGTTGTGGGTGTTATTTAAAGGAATCTAAGCTAACTTTGACGTCATTTAAGATTGTCAAATATCACACAATCCACTCAAATCTATCGTGCTTTTACACCAGCGCTTTTTTACACTTGAAAGATAGAATTTTGCAAAAAAAAATCATTTCATTGTCAATGTGAATTAACGATAACTTAGTTGACCTAACGGGGTTGACTTATGACCCCGGATGTCTTAACTAATTAATCTTCTGAAACTACTTAGAAATCAATTAACGACGACGCGACGGCGCCTCTTCTTAATACAAACTTGTTCAAAACATAAATTATTTAGTTTAACTACATGACCTGTTCCAACAGTTTTGGTATTCATAATACTTTTTTTACCAAAAAAGATTTAGAGACGCAGAAGTGACTAATATCTGTGGAAATCCCAAAAAACCCTACAAATAAATTATTTTACTACATTTTTTTTTCTTCTAAAAAGCGAACATTTTCCTATAAATTACCATCGATAATTTTGTTCTTTATTGGGTAAGTTTCTTAACGTTCAGTTCACAACGGAGTGTAGTGTTTATTATGTTTACCCCTTTAATCGATCGCGCTCATTAAATGTTAATATTAATGTTCAATTTCGATACTCTGGAACTGATATCGACCCATATTAATTGTGGTCTATTTTGCTGTTTTTTTAATCTAAGCACAATAATGTATTCTTAACTCTTTTAGATACTTTCGAAGCAATCTAGCCGGTAGACTTTTCTTTCGATGTTTTAATCAATGAAGCTTTTCATTAAGGCAGCTTTATCACGTTTTGTTCGTAATTGCGATGCGATCTTGCGAGACTTATTATCATCGGCGCAATGAAAACAGCGCTAATTTAAACCGCTTTGAATTCAGTGTTTCTTTATTATATTAATCGATTGAATGGACTTTCACTTTATGTATGTTTTAAAAGATTTTGATTACAATGTATATAAAATGAGTATCTTAGACATATCTCAAATACTATCTAATTATTGTATTGTTGAGCATCTAATTATTTGAGCCATACTAAAACTGGCCATTTATTGAAAATTACTGACAATTTAATTAAATTACTAACCGTATCACATAAATTACTGACCGTTTCATTTAATAACTGGTCATATTAATTCCGACCGTTTATCATATTTACTGACCATTTTGACATATTACTAAACATTTACTTAATTTACTAATCAAAACTTGAATTAGATACCGACCCATTACATCTCTTATTGTAAGTGCGAATTAAATACTATATTTATTCTGTATAAATCAATGGTAACAAATACATATGTATATGAATGTCTTCTCTAGGCTATATACTTTCTTACTTACAAGATTTGGTTTGTAAACGACGAGTTGTGGTAAAAGAAGATAAGGTATATTGGAAAGATAATAATGTTTGACGGCGTATGTCATTGAATTGAATGTTACGTATCGTCCGGATAGATTTGAGTAATTCTGCGAGCTCTTAGTTCACCTCGGGAATTTACCAAATGATCGGCATTTTGTTTAATATTGTTAGGCTTAATGGTAACTGGTCACCAAACCAAATTGAGCTTAGTATGACAAAGCTGTTAATATCATGCGCAATTGAACTCAAATATTGACCACATTATTTTCGGATACATCATCTAGTCGCATTGTATACCATGCTAAAGTTAAAACCATTATTATTTGATGTGATATATTAATGCTGATCAAATATCACTTTTAATGGTCTGGTTCAGTGTCAATACTTGATGGATTGGCATTATAATAGCAGTTCAGTGTAAGCGAGCATTATCAACTGTTATCAGTTGATAATGCTCGCCATGAGCTAAACCGGTCCTGATCCAATAAATTTAATGTAGAATAAGTACTAAAAATGTGTTATTATTTTTATTGATCAAATATCATGACACGTCGACGAATGTTGGAAATACTAAATGCTGGTTGCCAAGATCCGAATGATTTATTCTGGAATATATTATATTTATTTTACATTCTTATCCATAATATAAAAAAAATATCTTCGTCATGCATATTAAAAAATGGGCTTATTACATGACAACTGTTTGGTATATAAGTTTATATGTATAAAATACCTGCTACGACGAAACCAGGCTTTCGAAAAAAAAACTCATTTCCATATGTATCTCAAATTGTCCGTGGTTATCAAAAATGGTTTGACGGTTTCATATTGCTCTTTCAACTAACATTTTTTTTATTTTTCTAGGTGAGTGAAGAGTTTACAGTTACCATGGCGATATCACCCCCTACCGAGTACGCTTGAGCTGCCTGGCTTTCAATTTGTTACGTATGAACTGCATTCAACAGTGCCTTATTAATAATATAAGAAAATATGTATAGCGACAAAACGACGAACGCAAAGTTGATCAATTAAACAATGAAAATGTTTTTTTTTAACATTAATCATAATAATAAAAATAATAACACAATTTTTAGTACTTTTTCCACATGAGATTTATTTCATCAGGACCGGTTTCGCTCATGGCGAGCATTATCAACTGAACGAAACATTATCGAAACCGGTCCTGATGAAATAAATCTCATGTGGAAAAAGTACTAAAAAATGTATTATTATTTTTATTATAATGCCTTTCCACCAAGTATTGACAGTGAACACCTTAAAAGTGATTAATCATAATGCAATATTGTAACTATATATGTGTTTCTATTACTCTTACTCAGAATATTAACCGATGATTCTTTAACGAGAGCTGCTTATTATTCAGTCGTTCGATCTTTTGTTATTCAAAAAGGGTATGTATGTAAGATAGGGCTAAGAAATAACTGGTAGCAGCTTATCGTTGTCTTGACTTTATGTATTAAGGAAACGGTGGAAAAAGCTGGGAAGGGGTGTTATCATCGAAACATCCAAGCCTTTGGGTCTAAAACGATTGATAAAACAATATCCGAAGTCTCACAGTAATCAATTTATTTAAAGGGTGTAGTGAATAAAGACTGTCTTTATATCCCTTTTCTCCCTCCTTTGTATTCCAGTTAACTGTCCTAGAAATTCTTTCCAGTCGATAAAAGTGTTCCGCTCTTTTCAGGAATTACTCGTGATGTTCACGTATAATACAATATTTCAGTTGACCAGTAACTGATTTCGGAAAGTGATTCGAAGGTAGGTAAATATATTTTATGCCAGTTCCGTTGTATATTATTCACCGCTTAGTAACAATTTTGTTAAATGTTTGTTATAAAAAACCATTTCATTGTTTTTTACTATTTGCCTAAACCGCAGCCAACACCCATAATTTGGTTTTAACCACAGGTTTTTATATCAATGAATATTAACTCATTCATGTTTAGTAAATTTTGGATTTTCGTTTCACTTAAACAACACATTGACTATATTAAGATTACATAGCAGTCTTGAAACGGTAAATTGCTTGCTGAAAACCTGACCTCGTTTAAAATATTATACAATACGAATACACCATTGAACGATGTTAAATGCCACGTTTTAGTGGGAAAATAACACAAAACGCACTTATTTTTTAGGAGTTTACTGTCAATTATATTAAATTTAAATGAATAAAACCCAGTTTTTTTTACCACTTCCAAATATTATTATATAAAAATCAGAACCGATTTGGTTCATCGTGATCGAAATCGCTTCCAATCTTTTCAAAACAAATATGTATGTGAAATTGTGTCTTCTTTATTTGAAAGGAAAATACACTATTTGTCATTTTTATTCTACAGTTTCATCAGTTAATATATACATATGTCCTATAAGTACTCAAATAATGATTTAATTTTTAAATATAATGTAAGTAACCAGTAATGATTATTCTATGAAATGATTGAATGAGCAATGAATTTTGTGCTGTTCCTATAGCTAAATATTATTTGACTTCTCTAAACTAGTTTCTTTAATCGGTATCTATAAATGAAGAGTGCATTAAATGGAAACATTTTACTTTATCTAGGCTCGTCTTTGCATTTTTTTGATTCTGAAACATTACACTGAGCTGCCATAACCAGTTGTCGTACAGAGACTCATCGATAAAATACATATGTCGATATGCATTCAGTGAGCAGTTAAAAGATTTGTTTTTGATAATCGACGTTAAAAGCAAGGCTGTGTTTTTCTTCTTTTGATATTTCTATCGTTGCTACGATTTATCGACCTCGATAAATATACCTGTAAACATGATTAGCTGCGTACATGGTTAAATAATTTAAAAATCGGCCAAGTCTGACGACTTGTTACTTCGCTTAAAATAAACATGAATTACGATTACGAATGTACAGCCCTAGTTGAAAGCGACAAAAACTTTTCCAATGAATTCAAAAAACTGTGTGTACGTATTCTTCGGTAGGTTTGATATTTCCCTTTTTCCTTGCATGAATTCATTTTCTTGTAAATTGCCACAGGTGAGTTACTGAACTTGTGATTCTGCCACAGTTGAACCTATTAAATTAAAACTTGGCATCCCACGTGAATTGGCGGAACTTATTCCGGTAACTTTCTTAGAGAAATTGTCTTGTTCTCTTTCTTGGTACAAGAATCTTTCAGACTTTTCTTATGTATTTATAGAATAACATTTCTACCGTTTGAATACAGAAAGTTTTCTAGCTTACGAAATCTGCCGTCGCCCGAACACGTAGTTAAACTTTATTGGTACGCGAGTTTTGTAGACGCATTAATTTTCTATAAGATGAAGTTCTAAAACCAAAAGTAACTAAGTACCCGCTACAGAAAGCGCAGGTGTTTTAAGTGAATCTTAACGTTCTGTGGCCGTTTACTTGGCATACCACTATTGAAACAGTTATGTGGTTGATATATATTATTTCCCGAGAGTAATTTACAAATGGCCTCAGACAGCTTGGCATACAAGCACGCTGGTAGCATTACAATTTATGATAAAGCTATTTGGACCAAGATTGAATACTATTCATGTTATCTGAAGTCGACAACGCGATAGCATCATTGAAATAAAAACTCCTAAAATATTTATCACAAACTAAAGCTTTTTATGTAACCATGGATTATATTTGAATAATATTATATTTCCGGTGTATTTTCTTATAATTAAAGACTACAGCCATTGATACGGATTTCTATTAGCAGAATAGCTTTAGTATACAGGCTTCCACAGTCTCGCATAGATTTAATTACAGATTTGCTTGAATCCCCCTCCGTTGATTCTCCTTTGAAATAATCTTGCGAGCAGGTTTCGAGACGCTGTCAGTCAGTTCATCGATGGAGTTGCCTTAGAAAATATTCGACGTTGAAAATATTTTTGGGCGAAAGCTAAAATATTCCAATAATCATTCTTTCGTTATTTAGAAGAGTTTTGTAAATAATGAAAAAAGTATCTGACTGCGCTGATTGTAGAAAATATGTTGTGACAGAAAAATGACACTATAATCAGGTTATCAATGCCAGTATTCTAATAGTTTTTTACTAACATAATGCTTTAGGAGTGCACAAATTTTGCGGTTGCTAGTTGGTAATAAAAAGGGGCCGTAAAGAAAGTGTTAATACCAATATGAATGTGTCATGAATTAAAATCTTGATCTTATTTTTATTCCAGGAGGCAACGCAACTATGAAAACCATCTTGTAACTCTATAAGTTAATCAAAGTTGTACATATTCATTTACAAATGTTTCGATTAGCTTTGCTGCCGTAGTATATCGAATTCGAATAAGAACTGCACGAGTTTGAAATTTATTTTATTTGCTTTTACAAGAAGAAGAAAACAAACATATTGCAATTAGGCGTTTTTCAGGTGATTCAATATTTTTAAACGTAAACCAGATACTATTTTTTTGCACTAAACACTAAATAATATTTATTAAGTCACACATAAATAAAAATAAAAAAAGATATGAAAACAAAAAAAAATTGCGATATTTCCACGATTTTATCAAATAAAAAATGCACATCATTACTCAGTTTTCAGCAAACAATTTTTCTGTGAATGTCTTTTTTGCTACATTTTTTTAAACTTTTTTTTTTTTCTCGGCTTATTTCAAAACCGTGTAAAAAGTTATCCAGTGTTTCTAAAATTAAGCGAATTGCATAACTGACGGTAAACACTAAATTTAGCACCACACAAGTTAACATTCGTCGTGTTAATCTTTTCACGGTAATAAGAGCCTATTAGTTGATAACTTTACTAGTTTAATTCGTCGATGCAAGTTGCACATCGCCGCTAAGGCATGGAGTCGGTAGGCAAGAAAACTACCAGTGGCGAATGATGTCAACTAATTGGATTTAAACTTCAAGCACGAGCTCTTCGTTCAAAGGAATTCGAGGAATTGAATACAAGCTTGAATTTCGCCACTAGGCTTTTGTGTTGCAGGTCGGCCACCTCTGAGAGCTTTGCGACCAAGAAAAAAAATCTCGTACGAAACCAAGCTTTCAAATTTTTCGTCTGATTGTCATTTTCAGGAATAGTTTTACACGGCCTTTAAATAATACGTCCCAAAAAAGTGAATGTTTATTTGCTAAAATATTATACAAAAGTAAATAGAATAATTGTGGTTAAAAACATGTTTTTGCATCGAAATAATATTTTTATTTATACATATTCGGCCTTCTATTATTATTATTTTGTGCGTCATTTATTTGATAATATGTAATCATGCGCAATAGTCACTGAGAAAAATTGACACTTTACGCCTTTTTATTGCATGTCACGAAACCATACCATATATAAATAAAACAATTGTTTTATCAGCACCCATTGTGTATTAGCAGCTAATGTTTCGTGGCCGCCTTCCACATCGCCGTAGAAAAAAGTGCACCCCTCACATTCGTGACCCGAGCATTTATTTATGGGACTGATTTGGAACCATGCACCTGTATTATAGTATAAAAAATGTAAGTAATTTATAAACATTATACACATTAGGTGTGAATGCTATTGTATGTATTAAAAAAAATAATCCATACAGACTGCACACCAATAAGGGTGATAATCAAACGTTATTTGTAGAATTTGTAGAAGAAGACACAACTTATTTTAACGTAATTCGTGTGTAAGCATATCAAAGAAAGCTTCTTTGTGTCAGATTATCGAAATGTTTATAAATAATCCGGCACAACGTGATATATGAGACACTTACATCAAAGCTTACTCAGTGTTACGTATCTTCGTCTTATTTAACGAATTTTCTAAGGATTATGGAGATCGGTTTCAATTATATTGATGAACACGCCTTCGTGGAGAGAATCCGTAGACCTAATTGATTATTTTTGTGTTGATTGATTATTTAATGACGATTAGGGGATGTATAGGGGTTGCAAACAAATAGATTCTCAGAAACGTGGTTATAATTTTCAACGAATTATCTATTTCAATTTAATCATCATATATTTTGTTCTATATTTAAACGAAATTAAAATTTGTTTACTTCTCGTAATCATTGGTGATACGACTTTTGTACATCTGTATATCTATTAGTTTATTTCTAAATATAATGGACTATTTTCTTGTATCTAAAAAAATAAGGCAAGTGTTTTATTAGTAATGCCTTAATCAATTGGATCGTCTCATTTAGTCTAGCAAGCTAGAATTTATCTATGTCACTAATAGAGACTCCAATTCGAGTATCGAGTAATTTGAAAAATACTCGAGTAATACTCGTATTTTATAAATGAAGACTTATTTCCAATTTTTTTTTGTTAACAGCGGACAGAAGACTAGAAAGCACTATATATGTAATGCATTGCTAACTTTTAAACCAACGTCCACAGCAACAGAGAGAGTGTTAACTATAGCGGGATCTAAAAACAAAACTTCGAACCAAATTAAAATTTGAGACGTTTTAAACTCTATTATTTTTAATATATATGTCTCGTAAATTGAAATAAATGTATTGATTAAAGAAAATAAGGTTATTTTTGGTTATGTGTACACAAATTTGAGTTAATAATATAGTTTTTGGTACATCTGAAACTACTCGAGTATACTCGAGTACTCGAGTATTTTTAAATTTTACTACTCGATACTCGAGTTGTTGAGATGTCGAGTAATTGGAGTCTCTAGTCACTAATATGTGTATACATTTTATTTCCAATAAATTCACGTTACATTGAATAAATCTTAGTAATTTTAATGTTAATAAATATTAAAAATACTTACTACTTGAAAACAAATTATTTATTTATTTATAAGAAAAATAAAAATACAATACGTGGCATTACAGCTGACGCCAATGCGCCATGCATTTGACAAGAAAAAAATATAAAACAAATTATAAACAGAATTATATTAATTACATAAAAAGGAAAAAAATTAAAACAAAGCACCAAGTTCACTCCTGAAAAAGTCCACCTCAACAGGCAGTGCGTTCAACAGCCCAACAGTCCCTGCTTGGCTACGCTACTACTACTACTGGCTTGGCTTGGCTACTACCACGATGGTAAAAACTGAGAGCATGCAAGCTTAAAGTCATAAGGATATCAGGGTAATCATCTCGGTCCTGACGAAGAAGAGAAAAATATTTCAATATTAAAATCAATCTTTTAGCTTCAAGAGAGTGAAACGAAAGCATTCCTGAAAGAAACTTGGTTGTATAATATTAAATATGTCACATCAAAGTTCTTCTATCTATTGTTCCTTCTTAGCATCTATGAACGATTTTCCCAAATCGTTTTGGTATAACACAATACATTAATCCTGACCCTACTTTCACATCGAATCGAATCGATCGTTGTCTGAAATAGTTTATTTCCTTTTTGAAATAGTGGCAAATATATTTTCAATGTGCGTCTCGAAACGACACCATATACGAAACAAAATCGATTCGATCTTTTTCGATGTCAAAATTCGTCCATACAAATACTGGAAGTTTCCGCAATCGGGCACAAGTGGCTCATTTTTGTATCATATATCTCTGTCAAACGTTTTATCGACAGAATTTTATAAACTATGTTCTACATTCACAAATACAATTGCTCATGTAGTAGAGTCCTCACCATTAGTTCAAATCCCCAAACGACCACTTATATACATTGATTTATAAACTAGACTTTCGATTAATATTGAAATGTGTAGATCTTATTGTGTAGATAGTTATTTTGATTGCGTATCTCGTATGCATGCATTGTATCTCGATGTTTGCCGGTTTTGATTTATGATAAAAAATAATATTTACGTTATGTGTCAAAGAGCGAAAATTAATAGCGAAATGGACATAAAGATAGTCCAATACATTTTATATTTAACAAATAAATCAAAAAGACAAAGCATCGCCTTAAATTAAAGAAAATACTGATTACTTGAGAAACCTGTTTTTGGCTCTCGAAAACGTAGAGAAAAATGAATTAGGCTTTTCTGTCTCTAGAGGGCAGAATTATCCTCTCCGAGATGGTTAAGTGAATGAATCACAAAAAAAAATATTGGGTCGTTTTATTTTTAGGATTTGAGCGTGTAAATAAATTAATTGGTGATGTTGAATACAATGTTGGATGTACTTTCCTGGCAAACGCTGTTTCGACCCCTGACGAATCTCTACTTGTTGCTGCGAGATGCCCGTCGCTATGTCCGCCGGCTTTGAAATGTAATTAATAACCTATCGCTGTGGAAGGTCTTGCCAGTTGAACGTAGTGGAAGACAAACCCCTCCTGATTCAAATCTTTAATTATAATTTAGCCTAAAGTAGGGGAGAGTGAAGAAGCAATACAAGAATCGTAGTTTCTAAATTAGGTTGACAAAGCAGCGGGCATGGATTTAGAAATACGATAGATAGCTTTCAAAGAATGCACACAATAAATATTTGGTTTCGGCGAAATTTAAATCTTTACGAAAATATCACCAGACTAGATGCTGTATCACTGTAAGAAATATTGCGGCCTGTGATCATACTAATAACCGTAAAGCGCATGAATCTTTGAATCCTAGATCACTAATATAAAACAAAGTTTTATATTATGAGTGAAGTTTTTGTCCGAATATTTCCGGAAAATGTATTAAGAAGGTTCAACATGTCATAAATATGAGTTTATAAAGTTTCAATTAAGATGTTGCACACTATTGTAGACATTGTTTCACCAAGGTTCGTAATGCTGAATTAATGTTGTTGTGAAGTCAATACCATTTATGGCTTATATATAAAAATATAGCATTTTGACAGAAAAAATGACAATCTCAGAACTGTTTTATCAGCAAAACTCATCGTTTTGATTATCACATCATAAACGGCAACCCAATGTCCGCTCCCAATGTGAAGCTTATGGATTGCTAGTGAAGTTTATCACAACAGAAGCTTTCTTCAAGAACTGCTGAGCTAATTGCTCTCGCTACGTCTCGTTTTTGGGACCAAGTATGTGTGGGTATTAGTTTTGAGACAACAAATCCATGTCTCAAAGCAGAAATCAATAATAAGATTAAAAAATGAATCTGCCCGGACTGCGATACAAACCCGTGAGCTCCGCAACCGAAACCAACGTGGTCGACTATTCCATATGAAATCATTTTATTCCCCGATGTTTTCTCCTTTACAACATGTGAACAGATATTAAGGATAATACTGAAATGATATTGCGACACTTAGTACATTTCTGAAGCTGCAAATATCATTGATCATTTCATCAAGTAAAACGCAAGCCACGCATACAAACGGTTATGTATTTTATTATTCCACGTAAAACTTGACATTCAATTAATGTCAATTTGCTTTTTTTTTATTTCGTTATCAATTCAACTAAAGATACTGTTGCGTAGTAGACAATCATCTGAATATTAACTAAACGTCTTTTTTGTTGTGTCCACCAACTCAATTATTTATCTCACCGCGAAACCGCGATAATTATTATGCATTGCCCCGTCACGATTCTGCATGCGTTTCAGTCGACAACTCGGTACTTAGCGATTCATAATAAGTGGAATTATTCACATTTAAATGAATTCACGCATACTGATAAGGAAGAGCAAATTTTACCTGTGGTTTTGCGGCTTTATTTTGGTTAATTTTTATTTCCTCTGATAAAATTATATTTGACGGCAATAAAACGTATTTATGTTTGGCATTTTAAAAGATTAAAAAATAATTTTAATATACAATTTATATAAACGCTGACTACAGTAAGGCAGTTCAAAAAAATATTTAAAATGCAATTAAGTTTTTAATAAGTAATTTTTGATAAAAAAAAATTAATGGACAATTTTCTGTGTTTTTTTTTTACCCCCATACTTTCGAACATTCAACTTTCGCACACATTTCATGAACCAATTATGTGCGAAAGTAGAGATCCGCCTTTTACATTTGATGCTTCGGTTTTCTTTTCAATATGAAAAACGATACCTAAAATATATAAAATGCCATATTTTACTAGTTTTTTTTATTCAGAAATGGTCGTGGCTTCAGGATGTGTAAATTAAAAAACGTGATTAGCTTGCCGCCACTACAGTCGAATATAACAATGTTTTGCAGAACATCAACATTAGAATAAAATAATAAATAGTTATATTATTGATTTTTTATTCAAAAAACTAATTTTGCAATACCTCTTTGATTGATGTCTAACTCCATGAATAGAATTTAATTTTGCCTCGTCGGATCGCTCGAGTAGCAATAATAATTATAAAATACTAGTATTGCTACCCGGCTTCGCTCGGACCAGTTTAGGGTTATGTTCACCTCGGCGCGTAGATTCAGACGAGCCAAGTTGAAACAACTTTTTCAAAATTCAAAAGTCTAGGTCAATTAAAATGGAATTAAAATGAACATTTCAGACTGGCATTGACATTTCACAGCCCCTTTTATATATTGACAGCCCCATTCTCGCCCAATAAAATGTCCAAATTCAAGGAAAAAATCTAATTTGCAGTCAAAGAAATGTCAAATAATAAACATTATTATAAACACGTAAATAATAAACATTATTATAAATAATAAAAGCCGGGAAAAGTTCAGTAGAAGACTAATTTATTACATTTTGACATTTAGTCTTCGCCGATAAAAATTCAAACATATTTTCTTTCATATTCGTTTTTATGGCACTTAATGACCACCAATGCAAAAGGGAATTACAGACCCACAGACATACATACGCCGTTTCGGTTTTATATATAAGATAATTCATAACCCTCTAAAACACTCCGTTCCCGTGATTTGATTTTCTCTTTTGACATTTTTTTAAACTCATTAGGCAGCATACATATTTCAATTTCGTGAGTTATCAAACTATTATATTATAAAGTAATTATTTTTCGTACTGTAAATGTTTTTGATTCAAGTAATAAAACACATTTGTGAAACACTATGTCAGTATTACACAATAAATTAATTTATAATAAATTTTATTAAAATTAAACATAAATTTGAATTCAAAGAATTGAAAATCGAAACCCATTTCATTGGCAGTCGGTTTAGTTATCTTCCAATTCGAAAATGCTTTGATTCCAAGAATTTGATCGGTATTATTTGAATTCAGCCAAAATCCGGGAAACCTTGACATTGACGTGTACTTGTATATTTTTAACCTAAGCCAACACATAATAATAAAACTCAATAATAATTCTTGGCATGCTCTCGGTAAATAATTGTTTGCGTAGCATTTTATCAAAATAAATTAACACAATAAAACTAGCAGTACGAATTTGCGATTTTAAAATACCATTAAACAATCGTCTGAAGGTTATTGTAATCTAAAAATATATTAATTAAAAGCGTGAACCAAACAAATCACTACACTATGTAATAAATTATACAGATGTTTTTTTTTTTATCTAAACATTAATACTATTTTCTGACATTGAAATGTGAGTAACCACAAGTTACTTTTTGTAAACGATTTATTCATTCAAGTAACATTTTTTCTTTCTTTTCTACTGAACTTTCTCAGATGCACTACTTTAAAAAGACTTAGTTTTTATACTTCATTCTCATAAATCATGTGATCTATGTGCAGTATAATCAAAAATTTCAGCACCTATAGATGTGAGAAAAAACAGAATAATCATACCAGTGATGAACAACCTTTTTGGTAGAAGGGCCAGGAAATAAATTTTCAGATTGTGATTAAATTATTGTCATTTTTACTGTACATTAAATATTTTTTTTTTTGTTTTTCCATCGTCCGTTAAAAGTTCTGAAGAAAAAATGGTGATTGACGTTTATAATATTGGGCCGCAAAAAATGTCATTTGCTGATTCACTGATTCACTGATTCACTGATTCAAACGAAAGTTATGTGAAAAAATGCAATTTTTTCATAAAAATAACACGTATCAATATTTGTCACAGAAAACGTGAAATAAACAAACTAATTTCTAATTTGATATTATTCATATCATTCACAGTATAAAAAAAAACCATTTTTAAGCACCTCTACATTTTCCGGACTGAAGTATTGCGCGTACGTAAATTTAATTTAAAATATAACTAAATCTCGTCTCTGCGACCCTGATTCCGTTTCCGAATTTGACCCTAGTTTTTATAATACCTTACTCATCAATTTAGTGTATATGAATATGAAACAAAATTTGAATCAGTTTTAAATTCTTAAAATCCGCACCGCAGCTGGATTCAATTGGGAATATTTTGTTTTTAACAGCGTTTATTTATAATTAATTTTATATTTACTTGATAAACTTACATAGGTCACATAATCTCATTCCATTTTTTTTTGTTTGTAATAGTAATTCATTCGTTGAAACGTGCCATTTTTTCATTTTACTAATATCGTCGAGTTCGATCCAAAGTTTGCAAAATGTAGGAAACAACTGTTACATGGCAGTATGGCCTGAGGTTGACCGCGTCCGCCCGCCGCTAGAGTGCTCTGCGGTCTGAATGGATTTCAAATTGTTCGTGAACGTGCTAAATTCGAATTGCGAATAAAATTGAAGCACCATTGTTGTCATTTTTAAACTAACACTATTCATGGCTTATAGCTAGCGGGACATATATTTGAATGATTTTTCGTGATAATTACTTGTACAAATTAAGCAACGCTTATGCTGTTGGACATGAATGTTGAGTGCATTGAAAATTATTTCCGCAAAATTTTTGGATGTTTTCTGATCAGCTGTTTTTTTTGACTAATCATAGTAACTCAACTAGCGAAGAGCGTCAAATTCATATTTTTAAAATTACCTGGGTTTTGTTAGTTCAATGTTTTATTGTTATTTTGACACACTGTAGTCTAAGTGGTGAACTCACTTTGGCGTACGCCCAACTAGGTCGCGATTTTCATGTCCCGAAAACACACTTTGATACATTTTAATTGATGTATGTTAAAAATGATGAAAACGTTATTATACTTTATATAAGATTAATGTACAAAACTTTAATATACATTATGTCAGATTAAGAGCGATCAGATAGCGTTCCTTTCTTATTCACATTCTTCATTTCCGACCGTCACCGAAAAACATGAGTTGAGTGATAACAACCAATCGTCATACATCAAATTGTAATAAAATGTTCCATTACGTGTTCCTATACTAACATTAAACAGCTTCCATATTTTTTCGTGTATTTTTTTAATGTCGGCCTTTCAACATCTTGCTATGATCATTAAACAAAGATTTTAATCTGATTATTCAAATAAAATCAACTAGCCAACTCACTGAAGCATTAAATTTCATTTAGGTTTCGTTTCAAATCTACTTTGGCAACAGCTGAAAGGTTCACTTACACGCCCCTTCGAATCTCCTCACAATACTAAGTTAATTCGTCCGTAGGAATTTAATTCAAAATTATTTTTTAAGTAAGTGCTTCCAGTGAATTAGGGTTGTGGGTAGTAAGTTGGGTTGGCATGGTGAGGGTGGCCGCGTTCAATTATTCAACCACCGTCCCATTACAGCGGTAATTGTTAACGTAGCTCGAGTGACTGCTTTAACAATCGTTAATTTAACTTTTTTTTTACAACAGCCAAATAATTGTCATTGAAAACACTGTGATATTTTTTAAACCGCCCTTATTGACTCGAATCTTTGACATCAGAAAAATAGCTATAAACCCAGTATTCATTTGATTGCCAATATAATTATTATTACATGATATTTTAGAGAACTTGTTGCTATTTTTTATTGACATGTAACACAAAAAATAACAGTAAGTCAAATACTATGGTGAAAATAATAAGAAACGGCATATTATGACAACACACGTTTTTTTTAATAATTTATACATATCTAAGTAAATAAACACTACTATTTTTAATACTTCTACATTTATTCTGAAAGATCGGGACCGGATTCGCTCATCGTCAGCATTTTCAACTGATTCAATTTTGAAATATATGTGGATATAGTTTTATTTATTTGAATATAAATTCTTTCCGCAAAAAATTTATATACCATCTAAAAAGTGATAAATACACATATGCTGTCAACGTTAAAAAAACATATTAAGCGAAATGAAGATTTCATTCTTTCGATTAGCCGCTAAAAATCACTACATCTGTAGGTCTGCTCTTGAGTTCATTTTGATGTTAAAATACTATAAGTATACATAATACGTATGTAGTCAAGAAGTAAATAAGTAGCGTTCAGCTTTCATGTATTAAGGTATATTCCTAATACTTCCCACGTTTCCTATATATATTTATTTGCATCTCGTACCGGTATTAAGTGGAATTAATTAGCAGTTACAGAAGCTTAAGCTTTTCTTATAGTCACTCAGTGCTTCCAAAATATTTTACTTAACGATTTTCCCTGAAAAAAAATAGCAGTCAATCTTTACTTGTAAACGTTTGTACTTATACCTACTTGTGAATGCGTTTTCTGTTAATTCCTTATGAATATTGATAACAACAGATAAGTTAAATTGTTTGATATTTATATTAAACATACATACTTGGAGTTTTCATATAAGTATATAAGAGACCGAGAAGATTACTAACTTATATTACTATGCTAGTATACGAGTCAAGGATCAAAAAAGGAATTGATATCCAAGAATCTTAATTTGCACTAAAATTTGTGAACCAATATCTGATATTGCAGAGACGACATAATAATATTATAATTGTATTATTAAACAGCTTAGATTTTGTTATCGGTATCATTGAATTGCGACAAAAGTTTTTTTTTATTTTGATTGAGAAACGCAATGAAAATTCTATTGAAGAGCAGTTGTTTTTTTAAACACTGTTTCGCTATATTAATGAAGTGAAATGGTGGGCGCGTTGTGGAAATATTAAACTGTCATTATGCGTTTTTTCGAGAGCCCTAATTTGTTTTTTATTGTTTCGAGAAACCATTTTACAAACAATTAAAATTAGCAATTACATAAACCACTGCCATAAATAATTATGTTTTTTAAACTTTTTGCCAAGAATGCAAACCGTCTAGAAATAAAAAAAGTCGAGAATTATAAGTACATATATATATCAAAATTAATAATTTCATCATTAGCACACGATGATTTGGAATGTGCCAAAAATCAATATTGGGTGACATCTTATTTGTCCTACGTCCATATTACTTGTACATGATGTTTACTATTTCTATGAATAAAAGACTACCTAATACAATATGACTAAATCTTCTGAAGTATAATATCTTCTATAAATCCTTATAAGGTTATAGCTTAATGTACTTAAAAGATAAAGATACGGGGTAAATAAAATGAAATTGAAAACTATATTCCATAACCACTAGGAATATATTTATATTCTTAGTGGTTTTGCCTTAATATACTACTGTACAATTATCTCAAGAATTTTTGCGAACACAAATACAATCTAATGATTTATTCATGCTTCGTTATTTGAAAAAAGAATCATTTATTTGAAGTAGATATTGCGGATTGTATCGAGTAAAATATTTGAAGTGCCTGCAAAACGAAATTTTATTCAGAATACTGAAACAAATTTCTGAAGATGATAACCACGCGATCGTTATTTTTTCTGTGTCAAAAAAAAAGTTGCAATATAATACTTCGTTTTTAATGATGGAAACTATGGAATAATATTTGCAGTTAAAAATAGAATTAAAAAACTTGATATTTTCTTTTCTCTTACTGTTATAATGTAATACATGCTTTTAAATATAGTCATAGAGAATTATAATTGTGCTGGTTTGACACGGATTTGTCGTTGGTAAATTGTAATGAGGAAACGATGATTGTTAAAAAGCTTGCCTTTGTAATTATAATTCTCACGAAAATTTCTTTTGAATGAAGCATAATTACTTACTGCTACCACGTTAGAAAATGGTACAGAGCCGTAATTTACATTGCATGCACTAGTAATTCTTTTTTGTTACCCGTATCGTTAAAAAGATATCTTTAAGTTTTCAACACGCACATAGGTATTAAAAACTTATTTTTATACTACAATCAAAGATATTTTTCTCGATATTTCATATTTTCAATTATAAAATTGTGATTGTGTGTCAGCATTGATCGTTTTTATTTTACTGGACTTATATATGAGATGAGTTATCATATTTTTTTCAAATAAATTTTCTGCAGATAATTATTACAAATAATTCTCTTTCGAAATTGCAAATCAATCGAAAAACTACATTTGTTATAAAACATGTAATAATTCTAACGGAATCTGACTTTTTTCTTAAGTATTTCAGTGAAACTTACACTTTTTGACTGTGCAGATTTTGTGTTCGTTTATATTGGTTTATCTCTTGACAGTGTAAATATCTCCGTCAGAATGCATTTTAAGCGGTAAAAATGTTTGCCGACCGCATTTTTATACGCCTTAGAACCAACACTTCTGACTCCGGCCCTGTTCTTAAACGATGTGAATTAAACCCATGAGACAATACCTTTGATTTTATGTTGCATGATTAAATCAAATTTATTCTTCGTGTTCGTACTAATTTATTTTATACTTCTTAATTAATTATTCATTTCTTTTTGAAACACATTCAAAGAAATTTAACGTTATATCGGCAAAATCGAAGAATATACTGATGTGAAAACTAAAGTTAGTATTTCAAGTCATAAGTGTAATCAATGAAGCACTTAACATCGGCCGTTACGGCTTATCACCCTTAACCATTGTCGATTCATAATTTATTTATATTATATATCATTATGGATAAAATACCAACCAACATTTAAATTATCGCTTTGTGGTCAAAATCATTTTAAAATATATGTTTCGATGCGTTTGAATGATAAATATCTTGAAACGTGACAATTATTTATCTCATTCTATTAGGTTTTTTAAAAAATAGCTTATATAATGAAATGTTAGGTCCCTGGTTAAGTGTTTCTAGTTTCATAAATTGAGTTTCCGATAGATTGATGTTCGAATGCATGGTTGAATTAGACGTCCATTTTTATATAAATCTTTATCATTTTTTTTATTTATTATACCTTGTCTTGTATTTCTCAATTTGATATAAATAACTTTGTTTCTATTTGGTTCTGACCTTTACATAATATATGTGGAAGTATTGTGAATATTTTGACATTTCTCTAGTATCGAAATTGTTCCATTTCCCTTCATTAATGTAAAATGTTGCATTGAAAAAAAAATGTATTCCTCCCGGTACCTATTTCAGAAGTTTCAGCGAAGCGAATGCAATTCGGTCCCGAACGCAGTTTCGCGATATTGAAATCGTTGGCGGGGCCCATTTTCAGTTTTAACAAAACGATTCGTCGCCGACTGCGCACAATGGCGCCGCCGGCTCGTAAATCTTTCAACACCAAATGTGTGTCCATTGCAGCGGGGTTCAATCTTTCGGGTCAGTACTAAACAGTATTATCGCATAATTCTTCCGCATGCTGTGTGTACTTTAACAACTTATGGACAAAGCTTTCGAAATGTACCCTTGTCTACTCGTAAAAGTTAAATTTCATTATGTAACGTATTCTCTATAAATACGGAAGTTGAGTGTTTGACTTTCAAACAGCTTTTATGAACAAGTATGCAATCTTTTACTTTTTCATTACTAAGCACGTTCACGTGGCTTTTTCAAAGCTTCTTCAACAAGTCGATCAAGTTTTAAATTTAAACGTTTCATTCTATATTGACTAGTCAAACTATCAGAATGTTGTCACAGCCGCCAGGAGCTATCTCATTTGTGTAATTTGTGTAATCTAGATATTAGCATTATCTAGTTAAAACGAGATAAAAGCAAACGTTTCACTAGTTTATCGCTTGCCTGGAAAACTCTCTTGAAAGTCGTTAAATAAATCAAAATAGGTTTGAATTATTACATATATATATAACAGTACCTGTAGTTTATGGGTGAAGCTCTTGGATGTCCATTTTAATAGGCAGTTTGTCGCTTCGATTTTACGCTCGATTTTGATGAAAAATAGATTTATGCGAAGTTGATATATCCTGAAAATACAATGTAGCAAAAACTGTTTTTTGACCGCAAGTCATTTCATAGCTTTATCGTCATATCCTTGCACACAGCGATAAATAGAGGTTCAAAGTCTGAATAAAAAAAATTGAGATCCTCCTTTAATAGTTCTAAATAAACTGGAAAAGCTTTTATGATTGTATATGTATCCGATGAAAAAATATCGTACGCGATACATTCAAAAGCCATGTTTCATAGTTGGTTTACTGTCGCTGGTTCATTGTATCGCAGTCCCTTCGGCTGGCTGTACCTCGCCTGCTGCAAATGACTGTGGCTATTTTTCATGAGAAATACGACCATTTATGCTTGCCCACTCATCATATTCTGAAACATTTTTACATGAAAAGGGGCACTTTTTCAAACATTGCATATTATTTTCTCAGAAAATGGAGTAGCCAAGCATACAAATTGTTGTTTCGAATTCTTAGCATGAAGAGCTTCGCTATTTTTATTGAGAAAACATTTTTTTATACAGTAAAAGAATTGTTTCGAGTTGTGGCAATATCTTTCCTAGCAAAGCCTTTATTGCATGCTATAAAACGTAATCTTATAAATGTTACAAATGATAGATTATATACACAAATTATTTACGATGCAGGTGTCAATTAACAAGATTTTTTAACCCTGTTCCCTTGCAATACGAAGCAAGTTGATTACTCCTCCACAATTGCAATACAAGTTGTCGGAAGAAAAATTGTAGTAAGATAGACATTCTTTATTTCCTTCCGGATACAGTAAAGAATCAAGAGTAGTTAAATGTTCAAAATCAACAGGCAAATTCGATTGATAAATTATATTTTAGTGTGATTTTGAAAAAAATAAAGTGTTAGATACTAAAAGATTGTGGAGCTGGTTTTTTCTATTGCACGATATTGTTTGGTGGTAAAAAACTTGGGGTTCTCTTAGTTCTCAAATATGGCCTTCGATTGAACCCAATTCAGAATAAATTCAATACATTCTAAGTATAGGTGAAGCTTTTTTGTAGACTTATATTATTAATAAATTTATGCAAATGTACCCGATGATATTTGAACTGTCGCTCAATCACTCTATAGAACTAACGTAGATTTATAAAAAATAGTCTTTCTATACTCGCAAATGATGCTGTTCAAATTCACGACGGCTTGTTTTGGATATCGATTTGATGGAGCATTTAGTCATAAGGCGCGTTAGCGTCAGTGCTCTTCCCCTCTCTTCGTCTCTGAGCTTAGTTTTGTTACTTAATTTACATTCCCTTTCCATCGCTGCTACCAGGAGATTGTGATAGCTGTAGAGCTGAGGATTCCATAGTGAAGCCAGTTCAAGAGGTAAGCTTATGCGTTCGTATCAATTTATATTCTGCAAATAGATTTACTGTATACCATACCCATACATACACAAATTTATATATATATATATATTTGTGCATTATACATACACACATGCATGCGTCCACACAGCACACCGTAAACCTAAGAAATATTTTTTGTCATGCGAGAAGCGAGAGATCTTACTATCGTTTCCTTGCATAAGATAATTTTTCAACATATGGAGGGTCATGGAGGAGAACGGTTCTCGGTTTTTTTCGATAGATTTGGCGGTAATTTATTGAAAGCTTATTTTATTTAAAATTTATTAATCTGTTAGTCCACTAGTTGTGCTATTACGCCAGAGACGTGTTTTGTATCTGCTTAGGTAATAATTTAATAAAGAGTTATAACTGATATATTTTTTTAGCCGCAAAACTTTTTCGTACCATTTAAAAAACATTCTATTGATAAGGAAAAACTCTTCATATTAAAAAGCATATCTTTTTTTTTCTGCGAAAAAGCTTTGGATTTCCTCTCGCATTTTATGTAAAGTATTTTTCCGCTATCTGAAGAACTAACACAGAATATAAAGTTTGGCTGTACGTGATATAGGAACCATTACCATAGAAGACTTTGAGACTTATCTGTTTGTATATTGCGAGAAGTGAACAAGACGGCACGGGGACAATGGGTTCGGGAGAAGCGGCCGGCCGTTTTGTTATCGAACACTTCGGATGAGACACAATGAGGGCGATTTCTATGCACGACTTGTTTGTGTTTCGTATAAATGGCCATTTTTTCTACAGAGACTTTCATGTTTCGTCCATTTATACCTCTACAAAAGACTAGACGAAAGGTTGATTATGGAGAGCGAGAAGAAACTTCAGAGAGCCAATATAAACTCATGTAGATGAAAAAGATACGTAGGTGATAACTTTCCGATAGCCGACGACTCAGCGCCACCACGACGAGTCAAAACCATTTAAAATTCCACCACGTACACTCAGCACAATGCAGAGCTGCATGGAAAATGTATTTCAACTTGCAACATCAAAATGATATCCACGAATCTTAATGAAAGTTGAATGTTAGATAATAATAGTTTCTGAATGTTTCTGAATTCTCGTACTCGGAGTCGGAAATTTTGAAAAGTTTGAACTTTTTATTTTTGCATATAATATGACAAATTTGGCTAGTGGCCGGAATGGGAGGGTTGATATTTAATAAATTAATAGGCAAATTATGAAAAAAAGATGATTTTAAACTTTTTTTAGTCGGAGTCGTGTTTTTGGTCAATTTTGGAGTCGGAGTCGAAATTTTTTACCGACTCCACAGCCCTGTAAACTAGTCCAGATCTTAATAAATTAAATATGGTATGAGTACAAAAACTGTTTTATTATTTATTTATTATAATGCCTTTCTGCCAAGTATTGACAGTGAACACCGTACAAGTGAAACTTGAATGTATCCCAGGATTCCATGAAGCCGGATTATTATTAATTCCATTGCTAAAATTATAAATTTTCCCTAGTTTAAATACTACTTTCCATGCAATGTACTTTAAAAATGCTGCCAGCATAATTTTGTTCGTGATAATATAATTGTATGTCTTTATCTCTGGCTAAGCCATGTAATAACGATACTCGGCTACAAATAATACCATGTGTAGGTATAATATATATTTCCATGCATAGTTACACTATTTAGCAAAGTTTTTTTAGCTTTTAAAATAGGTTTTAATGACAGTTCATAACTGTAGACTAATGGTACTCCACGATAACGTAAGGGTTTATCAAGGATGGTTTTGTACAAATTTATATCATATATATATTTTATGCCGGCCCGATCCATGGTGCAGTGGCCAACGTCGTTGGCTACCGTGATAGACCGCCCGTGTTTGATTCCTGGTACGAGCAGATTTTTTCAATCGATTGTGTTCATTCCCATTCTCTTCGAAAAGGAGAGGTTGAGCAACTGAATAACAAGCAGTTCTCGTAGAAAAACATATGTTGAGATAAACTCCATATGGAGTCCATATGCTCCAAGTGAGGAGCGGGCATGGTTAAAAAAAATACATTTTATGCTTTTAAGATTTAACACATGTTCATCGTGCTTTTCATGTGTATTTCATGGTTCCTAAGCGACGACTATGTGAAATTACAACTAAAAATTCTGTTTTATTTTTATAAATTTATGTTATTGTGCTAATAATTTTTTATATTCTAAAAATGTTTTTTGTATCTTGCATTCATTACATTTTCTACTTTAAAGTAAACCTGTCATATCCCACCACACCAAAAAGCGGTGTTATCTGGGTCTCAAGCACCTTCCCAGTGCTCTTTTGCATTCAAATAGGATTTATTTTAATCCCCGCCCAGATATCCGGCCACTTTGGTTTTTATGCTGACTTACTGGACGGCCGAACGGTTCATTAAATTACTTAGGAGCTTTTTGTGCTACGGCGTAGCAGCTACGCGAGCTGTGTAATCATCGCCCTCTACGCTGGGGCTTCGATCGTCCGTTGCGCCAGTAATATCCTTTATGCAACTGGATCTTTTCCTCTCGAAAAGTCAATGGGTCTTCCGCTCAAGTTGAGTCGTAGCTGTTAAATAGAATTGCCATAGGTATCCACGTATGCGTGTCCACATTTTAGATTTATTTGGGTTCGCATATATGCAAATGTTTCAATTGAATTTACTATGCCAAATAATACTGTTAAAAGTCCTGAACCTTGGCCATTTTCCGGTGATCCAGACCCAGAACCATTCGCAGTAGTCAAACATGTGCGACTATATACGGAAAATTATATAGCCAAACTAGCCCGATCAAAATTGGTCAGACAATGCCGTGTATCTCGAAATAATTAATTTAATTGTATTGACTATTTATTCCAAATATCAGTTTCACAAGACGACTTTCTTGTGTGATTAAAGAGTCACGGAGAACTTTCCTTCTACTCGTTTTCCATGTTCTATTCATTCATAAATTTAAATAAATTCACAATCTTTCTTTCAATGTATAAATTGTTGTATTTTTTACGTTTTCATTAACTCATCCGATCCTTTAGTGAAATCAATTATACATACGGAAAAAAAACAATTATATTCATATATTTTAAACCAATTGTGTTTCGCTGGGAGGAGATATGGTTGATATAAGAAGCGTTTGAAAGCAAAAACCGATGAATCTATTATGTTTTGCAACGTTTGTCACACATTCACGTTTTTATTGTTCGGTTATATTGATATTCTATTTTTTACATTGTTTCGTGTTTTTAATTAAGATATATGTCGATAGCTTAAAGAGAAAATTTGTGCAGGAGAGGGTAAGAACTAATTATTTTGTAATTTGTCTGATGTAAAATTTTGTGTGATAAACAAAAATTGTACCACTGCTGAAAGACAACGAATAAATGACAGGTTACTATACAAAATGGTGTAATTGGATAATTAGCAGTGTAGGTTACAGAGCGACAATGGAGATATCAAATTTTTTCCGATGCACTTAAATAAGTTTTGGTTATAAATATTTTACGAGACATGCACGCACATTGGATGATACAACAAGATGGCATTTTTAAGTCATTTTCATCCAAAAGTGGAGTTAACCACATTACTCTTTAAGCCATCGATATATTTGCTTCTACTTGTCAGCTATTATAACGATGGTTGGAATGTTAAAATTGTGTATATTATCTATGAATATATAGATATCTGCTTAAAAGTTAAAAAAATTTAGAGACGAAGTAGACTGGAAGAACTTTGGCGCTAACACGCCTTAGAACTTGATGCTCCGTCAAATTGATATATAATAAGTTATAAATCATTCAACGTTCTTTGAAATGGCGTACTTAAAGTATATGTTTGTATTTAAAAAAATATATATATTTCGACAGGGTGTTTGACGTCTTGGCGTTAGTTCTTAGACAGCCTCTAATTATTTAAATTAAAACTAAATAAAAGCACATTAACAAGTTCATCACTGAACGTATCTGTCTGTTAAGATAGATAATTCATTAGTCTTAAATCCTTGCAATTGGCAGCTCAGAGAGTGCAAGGAACGTTTCCAAATTGAAAAAAGTTCATGACAGTGGCCCCCGTAGATAATTACAAGAAACACAATTTTTTATCGAAAATATAAATAGGATACAAAATAGGTTCATTTATAAAAAAACGGGTCAGATAATTTACGATTAAAGTAGTAAAACTATTTTCAAATACAGTAATGTACTTCTTTTAATAAACACAATTTAAAAATAGGTTTTACAACGTTCGGAGCGCAGAATTGTTTCAGAGTAATTCATAATATATAAAGAATGTGACCACAAACACCAGTTTTCTCGCCCAAAAAATCAGTTATTCATGTATTATTATAAATTATTCCGCTTGACAATAGATCGGTTATGTCCATGCTGGAAAATTAAACAGGAACTGTCCCGTCGCTTTATACTACTGAAATTTTTATTACTTAAATATTTTGTCATTTGTTCGTGAATTTTCCATTTCTTTTAGCGCGACGTAAAATTTATGGCCACTGTATAAGTTGAATTCGAAAAATTCACGAAAAGCCTTTTTTTAAATTGTATATTGAATTGTTACGTTCCATGCCAAGTGCTGTCTTTATTCATGGCGTATTGAGAGCTCGGTACGGGCAAGATGAGAGGGTGAGAAACCCGCGACCTAAAAGCCACATACGGCCGTTGGAATGAATACTTAATGCAGAAAAAACCTTTTTTTTTCGAATTCGATCATAGTATTAACGTATTTAAAATACCAAAAAGTAGCCACTTTTAAGGTTTGCACTGTCAATACTTGGTGGAATGGCATTATATTTAAAAATTATGACACATTTTTTGTACTTATTCCACATTACATTTATTAAGTTTAGGATAGGTTTCGCTCATCGCGAGCATTATCATCTGATAAAAAATACAAAAATACAGTGTTATTTATACAAAAGGTAAGCAAGACTAATAAATGTATGTCTATAAAGCATAATTATGCTGGTTTTGTTTTATTTTACGTATTTTGATTTCTTTGCATATTTGTATTACCAATTGTTTGTTGAAGCTTTATTAGTCTTTCTTAGGTTCTACCAAACTTTTAAGATATACAGTTGAAAGCTATTTCTGCATAGAAATATTACTGACTTGGGCGTAAGCCGAAAAAGCTATCAACTATACATCTTATGATTTTTGTAGAACTAAAATACATTGCTATTTTTCACTGTGTTATAATGGAGTTCCACGAAGTAAATGCCAATGAAATCAACAAAGATATGAAGTTATAGACAGGTTTAAAAAAAACACCTTTGAATAAAAATAAACTATTCATTCGTCGAAATTGATTCACCTTTTAAATACCTGAAGAATCGACGTTTTGCTAAAGGTTGAACACTTTTAACACTCCTATTTTTCAGCCTTCTGTTGTTGGAAATAATAATTTCATCAGGCATATACTATATACTTACTTCCCTAACCAATTACAGAGCTAGTCAAGTGCGCCAGCTATTCACGGCATGTAATTAAATTTAAACAATTAATATGTAAATGTAGCCATAATGGTTAGAAGTTGTGAGACGCTCATTGTGTAAGAAAATTTTATGAAAATATTTCAAAATCAGATATGTTAAATACTTAATTACGTTGTTAATGAGTTAAGGTCTTAGGCCCAAGTTAAATAACGATTATTAATTATGTAAACGTTCATAAGCAAAGTCTTCTTAGCATTAAAATTTCGTTTTTACCCATTATCGGGTTATTTTAAAGTCGGGAATTTCGCCCGGTAAAAGTTTTCCCCGGCGCCGCAATTTCTCTCGCCCCCCGAAAAGTTTCACAGTTTTCAATCCAACTTTGGTACGTTGCGTCCTCACACCCTCGAGCGGAACCCGGGGTATCGGCCGATTAATGGAGATCTCGTATCTCTGGCCGCGAGGTGGCGGTAGTGTTCGATTGTGTTTTATTGCGGTCTCTCGCGAACTTTTCGATGTTCATTAACATTTTGGTAAAACAATAATCTGACAAAGACAACAAGAATTTAAGATTGCTCTTGTCCACACTATAACTGCAGACCATATTGGAAACTCGCAGGCAAGTTAATAGTTTCTTAATACGTCTTAATACTTAGTAACCGGGTGCCTGTCACATTGTTACTTGATTTATTCAAACGTTAATATAGATCGTCACCTAGTTAGTATATTATACCAAAATTTATTGAACAAAAATAAGACAAGAAAAAATAAAATAATATGTTGTCAGGAAATTGATATACAGTAGAACCCCGAACTTACGTTCTCGCATTATACGTTTTCCCGCGTGATGCGTTTATTTTCTATAATCCCGGCATTCAGTTCACATATAAAACTTTCCCGCATTCATCGTTTCCCGCATAAATCGTTTGTTTTATACGGTCCCTTGAAAAACGTTGAATCAGGGTTTCACTGTATATATTTAAATATTTAACTATTCATTGTCAAAAAATAGAGAAATATCACAGTGACTCCATCTTAACATTTTCTTATATACGCCCACAGTGAAAATTTTCGTTCCAGAAAAGGTTCTGTCAGAAACAACCTTTCAAATATTTTTTTATCACAGTGTGAAGAAAAAAATCCGTGGCAATATCTTTTCAAAACAGATGATGCGTACATTTTTTTTGATTTAATAATAAAGTTTTCCATCTCGTAAACTCTTGTTTTTTGAAATCGATCTGGATTATTGCCAGCCATTCTTAATATAGAGTATTCTGTTTTCAAATTTTTCTTGAGATTTCAATTATAAATTAATTATTTAAAATAAATGTTTAATTCATCCAGCACCTTCAGTCGAAATCCTTTATTATACCAAAATGATTTAGTTTATTCCTAGTATTGTGTAATAAAAAGTGACACTTGTTTCTCTTCTAACGAAGTATCGAGTGTTAACGTCGTTGACTTCGGTTGCGGAATTCACGGGTTCGAATTCCTGTCAAAGTAGTTTCGTTTTTCAATTGAATTATTAGTTTCAATTCGAACACTTGGATGTCGGTGTTGTCTGAAACTCTCTCCGACACCCGTTCGATCCTTGAAAAGTACGTAACAAAAGCGACCAGCCTACCAGTAGTCCTGCTCCAGACTTAACTTTTCTATTTCTTCGATGTCAACTCATTCCGCGAAGATTTTGTCATCATGCATTTAACTACTTATTTGTGATTTTTAAAATATAATCGAAATAAAATAAACCTTAAAATTCACAGTATTGACAGCTAATCAATTTTTTAGAAAGAAATGGCTAAGTCTCCATGCTATTTTTTCAATATAATTATATCACATGCTCAATTCACGCATTTTATACCGATACTAAAATTACCCCTTACTTGGACGATGTAAACCGAGGGTGGCAAAACTGCATCCTTGGTGGCTAAACACAACTTTCAGGACTATAACGAACTACTTCTAGAAACAGAACTCGTTCGTGATTCAGGAAGTTTTTGTTCTCGTGAATAAACCGGACTTGATATAACTTTAAATATATATAAAAAAAAAAAGTAGATTGTAGGAAAAACAGGCAAAATGTATTTGTGTTGCGAACTGTATATGTCTAACCGTGTATTGTTAATTAGTTTACGTGGCGTCTTTCGTCATTAGTTATTAATTATGGTAAAAAAGATATCTGCCATAATTCAAAACTAGCGTATCGGTAGTTTTGAACATGTACCCAAAATATAACGACTTGTTCTCCTTAAATCAGTGTATTCCAAACAAGGAGCCGCAAGTTTTCTCGGAGGCCGAAACATGTTTTTTGTTCAGAAGGGGTGCGAATTATTGTTTCCAGATTTGGAAGGCCATTGCAAGAAAAATTTTGGGTAGCATTGATATAAGTAAATGACGTGTTAATGAAATAATAATTGTTGTCGCTTTCAAGTTTGATGAATTTATTCGTACACTTCTTTGCTCCATAGCTATACCTGAAAGTCATTTAATATCGATCAAATACACTCCCCCTACAAGATCAAATAATTGTATTAAAAATAGAAAATTAAACGAAATCTCTCACAGTAAAAGAAAACATTTGTAACACACGCCTTAGTTGATTTCGTAAACTGCATTCACCATGGCATGGATCACTTGCATGTAAAGTAAACATGCTCTTTTTCTCCAACCCACAATAAAGAAAATATTTTTAATTATAATTAGCAACATTTGGTAAAAATAAGTCCAGAACTCATAATGAAAGGTTTAACTTAAAAACTGACAGCGTACAAGTGTAAACTCATAAATTACACTACACAAAGTTTCATAGACTTAATATTAATAATTTACCATTTTATTATAATATAGAAATTTCAAGATGCTTTGGAGATGATAAATTACCTTAAATGTTCGCTATTTTAAATGTAAATTTATTTTTAGTTGTTTGTTATCCTTTTTGTATGAAAATTTATAATTATGTACTATAACAGTAATAGTGATGTAAAACACAGCCCTCCTTACGAAACTTTTGTATAATGTTTGTATTAACGTCATAATCGTATACTCCACTTTTTTCTACCTCATTCTATTATCTGTAATACAACAAAGAGTTCATCATTAAATTCGTTTCAGTCGTTAAATGTAAAGGCTCTGAAATATCCCTTTGTTATCTAACCTGTCGCTGCATGAAGGTGCTGAAAAATAATACCACACCAATAGGAAAAAGGCGCTTGTACAACTGAGTAAAATCATCCGTGTTGCTTTAGGCGACGCCGAAAAAACGGCCGAATTAAATCTTATATATTGATTGAGTAGGCATTTACTTGGTAGAACTCCATTATAATACGGAAAGAAAAATAACAATGTATTTTAATTCTACATAAATTATTTTTAAATATTTGTTGATAGCTATTTCGGCTTACGCCTTCGTCAGAACTATAGTTCTGACGAAGGCGTAAGCCGAAATAGCTATCAACAAATATTTAAAAATAATTTATGTAGAATTAAAATACATTGTTATTTTTCTTTCCGTATTAAATCTTATATCATTGATTTTAAAAATATTTTGCTGTTGATTCATTTATTGAATCTTCTTTTTTAAATTTACTGTTAATAGTTTAAGCCATAAGCATGAGCCAGATTAAAATATTGCTCGATACATTGTATTATTAATTGTGATCGGTATTATATTTGAATAAAAAACTCATTTCTTCAGTCCAGTTGATAATGCGCGCGATAATAATAAACATAAAAAATTACTAAAAATTGCATACCATCACTTTTGTCTGTGGTGAGTACTTATTTTCCTTAAATGCATTAAACTTCGCTTCCTTTTCTTCAGGACCGTGGGCATGAATTGTTTGGCTAAACGAATTTATATATATTAAATTCTTTAATGATACTTATTGAGATATCAACATAAATATTCTGATTAGAAAGAAGTGATTGAGTTTTTAACGAAGATGGATCAAAATAAATTTTATTAAACTGAGAATAATAACTGATATGCTCTTGTGCGGCTTTCCATGATATATGTTTTTAAAATATATAAAAGTATGCTTTGTTAATTTTATTCCTAGATAAGTCAATATGTTTTTCAAACGACTCTTCAGATTGAAGAAGTCATTTTTATTTAAAATTTGATATTGAATAATTTGCTACGAAGCAGTCATCTCCTCCCCTTCTTTCTACGGCTCATTTTCCTTCAAGACTAATTCTTGAAAAAAATAGAATCATTTGGTCACCTTTTCAATTCATTCGGTGTTCGACATCTTCTCAGCGTCTAAAAAAATAATCGAGAAAAGCTTTCAATAGTCGATCCACTGACGAAAAGCTCGACGAGAGTGCATAAATAAATACCCTTTTCTTTAAGCCGTTACAACACTTCCTATGCCTACTACGTAATATCGTTACTTTTACAGTCTTTTAAAATTGAGGGCCATTACGAAGGAAAGGCGGCAGAGTGAAACACATTCTTTATACAGCGGTCGCACACATTTTATTTTAAAAAATACAACATTGTTTTCCTTGAATATAATTAATCACTCACCAGGTGAAAACTGTATTCTTAAAAGACAGACATTATTTGAATACATAAAACACATATTATTGTATAACCTCCAGATATATGTATAATGTAAAAATCAAGACCGGTGTCTGTCATCGCGAGTATTTTCATTTAATTATAAAATTAGATAATCCCGTTTCGATTTATATGTAACCAGTTGAAAATACTTGCGATGAGCGATACTGGTCCTGATCTTACATAATACATGTAAAAGAAGTACACATTAGCAAAAATAAGTATTACTTTAAGCTAGATCTTACTGTTACACTCGGCAAGAACGCGCTTATTCGATTTACTTGAATTCAAATCCATAACTGGTTAAAGTAGCTGGAAGAATCTCCATAGCCCACAAGTGCATACGAGGGCATATATTATCAAAATCACAGTTTTCGGTCGATCCCGGGATTGGTCTTTAAGCATGTAAAATCCCGCTATTTTTAAAAAGACAATTTTGGGGTGCCGGGATTACAATCACACACTAATACTACAAAAAATAAATGAAAACAATTCGTTTAATTTAAAATTCTAAAATTGTAGGTCATACCAATATCAAAAAGTGCTAAATTCAAATATAGCGTTATCATTTTCAATATCATTAAAAGGACCGATTCTGTGTAAACGAGATTCTCTTGCATATTACAATGTAAAGTCAGTGCTCGCTTGCCAATGGTGGGTAATCACCGCGTACAGGGGCCCATAAATAACAACCGACCCGAATCCGGCTTAAGACGTTTCTATCGCCCCATAATTGATTATCCATTCTAATGGTAATGATATTTTTTACGTCCCCCTTCCCTCGAGACCCTTCGGTGGCAAAAGCCTGTGTCCAACAGTATAAATGATATATACATAGTGGATTGACATTTTGTAAAGATTACTCGTTTTAGATAAATCACGACGAGGTGATTGAAGAAGAAGAACGACTCGCTGAAAATTGTGACATTTATTTTTGTCGAAGTTTATTTGGCGCGAAAGCATTTTTTTTATGTTAGTAAATACATACATGAATTATGTATCTTTCCCCTTGTCGAGGAAAAACTTTTTCTCCGATTGTTTTTATCATTTCCAATTCCTCCTATAAATCGACTTTTTTGATTGGCTTAGAAGGCCCACCGAATCTCTGCCTTTCCAAAGTACTCATTGTACATACTCCACCACCAGCTATGCAAAACAACTCTGGAGTGTCAAGGGGAGCAGTTATCGAAGTGTCGGTTGCTTTTCATTGGTCATTTTTCTACACACCGATGGTACTGGGCTTCATCTTTTTACATTGTACAATCTGCAGCGTTACAACGTTACTCATGCTTCCACAGCTCATCTCAAGCAGTAAACAAGTTTGTTGCGAGCTTTTTTTTTGATCCAATATTAATATAACGTGACAGTGACATTTGTTTTTATCTTTCATAAAATTTGCGCTTGTATTTTCTAGTTTTGTTGTAATAGCGAACCGACAATGGATTAGTCCCGCTCTTCTCTGAATCTTCGGATAGGTAATGACATTTTTTTGTCGGTGCCACAAGGAAAGCGGTCGTAAAAAGGGTATTTGTATACTTTTACAGAAAGACAACCAACGTGTGCGAATGAGGGAAAAAGAGAAATAACCTGTGATGATTGGAAAATTAGAATATTCCGCTGATTAATCTAACTGTATCTAATTGGTGAGAATCGAATAATAAATGGTGTAAAAATAATTGTAATGTGGAACAAAGCGCAAACATGCAATGCGCATTGTTACTTGAACAATGTATTCATATTATCTGGAAGGATTCTTTCCTATTGTGATATTCGATGAACGATCATTCATAGCCTCATTATAAAAGCACGCAGTGCAATTGAAATGATCACATGCAAATTTTAATTAAAAGTGTCGTGTATTGAAAACAGTTGCAATTGTGGATTATATGCAGCGATGGCCTACTTCAGACCATCCACCGAGCAGATGTAATAATTCTATAATCGAATCGACTGCTGCTATACTTATTTAGTTGTGTCTAAAAAAACCTATATCTATTGACTCCATAAATTTTCGATATTTCTCATTAAAAAAGGTTTTTGATAAATTCTCCATAAGCCTAAAAACGTAAGTTTTAAATTGATTTTCTAATTCGATATAAATCTTTTATTTATGCTTGACATTGATGAGCAATGCTAGTACAAAACAATCTTATGAGAAAACGTAGTATTTCTTAGTAAGATTGAGACGCTTTTTCATGAAAAGTGTATAATTGTACCTTAATTAATTGGTAGCTGAGCAAAACTATTCTGAATTTCCATGTGTAAAAAATTCCGCTTCGAAATCGTAGATAATGTAATTGTCAATGAAGCTTATCTCAACAGAAGTTTTCTACGAAAACTGCTTGCTTATCAGTCATTTAATATTAAATATATAATTATAGGTATTCTTATCGCTCTCGTCTCGAGTAGTTTTTAGGATCGGATGAGTAGGAAGGAATTGCAGAATTATTTCTTAAATTTCTATGCCATCGAATACGAATCTATAAATTGATTTATGACACTGGAATTAAGATCTAGTAAACACTGCAACCGAAGCCAACATTGTTTACCATTCAACTGCATGCATAGAATAAATTTTTTCTTCTATAGTTTGTATTACATCACTCAAGTAAATTCAAACGAATGTATGACTATCAATTTAGCAATGTTTCTTACAATTAACATATTCTAAACTTTTTCCAAACGTAGTAAAGAAGCGAACCGTGACGTGAAAATTGTCGTTTCGGTCGATGTAATAGTTCCCGTCTTGAACTTTGGCCATTTTCCAGTGATCCAGACCCAGAACCATTCGCAGTAGTCACACATGTGCGATTATGTACGGAAAATTATATGGTCAAACTGGCCCGATCAAAGTTTGTCAAACAATGTCGACTGTCTTCAGTTTCTTCAAGCCATTAACAGGTCATAGTTTAATTGTATTTACTATGCCTTCCAAAACTCAGTCTCACAAAAAGATTCTGAATGTGTGTGAGAATTTTCTTTCTATTCGGTTTTCGTGGCCTGTATGCATTTTTGTATTTTGTACGTTTTCATTTAGCCATCCCATCCTGCAAACGGCGCCTAATTTGAGTGATCAGTTAATTTCTATGCGTACTATTTCCTCTAATATACAAAATAGTTAAACTCTCTATCAGTTCTTTTACATCAACTTTTAAATGTAAATGTTTTAAATTGTACAACAGTAAAATGAGTTCTTTGAATCATTTTCCTTTAATTCATCTGACTGTAAGTTGTATATGAAAAATAATTATAAGATATGAGTACGTATAGGGTATACAAAAAAATCCCGCAACCACTGAATCTATTATGTTTCCCTGGGAGTACATATAATGTTTTCAATGCATTGAAATCTCAATTTGCTACCGCTTTTACTCCACTGGGATGAGTACCGCTGTATTCAAGTGAAAATGCTAAAATAAGCCTGCCGCCTTTTTGCTGGCAGCAATCCCGCCGAGGCATTTTCGATCCTCCTGTAGGAAAAGCGCGGACGCTCGCTCTAGAAGGTTGATCGTATACGTATCCTTCGTCATCTAAGCTGAGTGCACATTAAAACTCGTACTTTCCATTGTGAATAAAAAATAAATGGCTTACAATAATGGTGACGTAAAACATGGTAACATTATTATCTCAACAAAACATGTAGATTTTAATCATAGAATTTGCAATATCGACTATTCATAACCAAAGCCTACAGGACGACATCGACGGACGCGCTCCCAGTCCTTGCTGGGGTGCTCCCACTAGATTTGCACATACAGTTACGTGGAGCAATTGCCCTTTTAATGGAGGGAATTAACACATCTATAGAAGGCATCCGGATAGCGGTCCCTCCTCGCCAGGAGATACCTGACGCCACACCTACCGCTCATTCGTTGGCGAGCTAGTGCTCTCAATTGTCGTCACAGCATGGCAGACCAGATGGACTGCATTTTCCAACGGGCGTCAAACGTATCAATTTTTCCCGGATGTGTCCTGGAGGCTTGCAATTAAATCACTAACACCGTCCCATTGGACTAGCCATTTTCTTACCGGCCATGGCAAGTTCAATGCAAAACTCTTCGCGCTGGGCAAGTTGGTTTTAAGGCCGGACTGTACTTGTGGACATGCCCACCAGGACGCTACTCACATCCTATGGGACTGCCCCCAAATGAATTCCGAACGAACAGAACTGTTTGTTGATGTCCGTCCTCACACGGGCCCAATAGGCCACGCTGACTTGATTGCAACTAAGGCTAACTTCATTGCATTTGAAAAATTTGCAAATTTATTCGGGGATCGACATAATCTCGATTCTTCACTAGAGTCAATATACTCGTCTAACATGACGGGCTCTCAGTATACGGATTAAACACAGGATACTCTGTATCAAAATGATTTCAGTGGCTGAGTTAGTCACTCCAATTTATTTTATTATTATTTTTTATTTTAAAGCACTTTAGTGTTTGGTTTAAAATCAGTCCCGTGCAAATCTGCTCGGGCCATGAATGTGAGGGGTAAATTCCTTTTTCTAAGTCGATAGCGTTGTGAAAGGCGGCCATGAAACATTGGCTGCATATTCACAACGGGTGGTGGTGGGAAAAACCAACTTATTCATAATAATATATAATGAAATTGGTAACTTTGTCCGCATATTGTGTAATAAGTGGTGTCGCGTGTTTTACATCTTTGAAAAATATCAATAGTGTAACTATCGACAGGTTAATTTACTCACACAATTGATTCTATTTTTTATAAATTACATTTATAACTTACAAAATTGAGATTGAAATTATTTCTCTCTACGATGCGCAGAGAATGAAGTGTACGATACATTGTCTGTAGATTCCTCGCAGAGTTTGCGACTACTTGTATTTAAATATTAAAATGAACTTCTACAAAGTTACCACCGAATCAATTAAAAGACTTCATACATATGTACATGTACATAACTTTACATCGTATTTTCCATCTGTCTGTATAAATACGCAAAATTATGGGACAATTCTAATATTAAACATATCGATGGCTTTAAGAGTAATGTTGTTGACTCCACTATTGGCTGAAAATGACTTAATAATGCCATCTTGCTGTAATGTGCATGTCTCGATTTTTTTTTTTAACCAAATCTTATTTAAATGCATCGGAAAAACCTTTTAAGAAAATTTGAAATCTCCACTGTCGTTATAAAACCTAGACTGCTAATTATCCAACTACACCATTTTTTATTGTCATCTGACATATTCGTTGTTTTTCGGCGGTACAAAAACATCGTTTGAAAGGGGTTTTTTTTGTTTATAACACAAAACTTTACATTCTCAAAATAATCAGTTTTTACCCTCTTCTGCACAATAGACAAAAACGGAGTTAGCAAATTTTCTCTTTAAGTTATCGATATTGATCATATATTGCTATGAAATAAAAAATATTAACTGAAAGGCTGCATAAACAATTATAAATTATGAAAAGATTTTATGATTTTGCTTGTTTCCGTCTCCTCCGACCTCCCCAAAGAAAGGTTACCCGTGATTCTCGTAAACCGCCGACGTGTTTTCAGGTGTGTGTTTTCTCTCTCTCTCAACCCAAGAGTCTCGCGTTTCATGTTTTGTTTGCTTTTATTGAGATTTTTTGTTTTTCAATTTTTTATTATCTTTTAATACTGATTGGTTGGAATTTTATGGCCTGTAAAATGTCGACGTGTATCGCTGTGAACTCGCTCCATTCCGCCCGACTTCATTACTTCATCCCCCAGAGCGGCTTGCCCAAATATTCATTTATCTTGTTTGGCCCTTTTACTTTTATGTTTTACTATGCTTAAGATTTGTTACTGCATCGCCATTTAAGCGTAAAGAGACGAATAATTCCGAACATAAAATATTTGTATTGCATTTATAATGATACAATATGTATATAGGAGGTAACCGTCTTGTTTGGCATATTTTCTTTTTTTGCTTTTTAAAAAATTTAAATACCCACACACTCTATTTTAACTAACATATTTTTTTGATTGTTGATTAACCCGATCACTCTCTTATTTTGAATCGCCAATCAAGTATTGCAAATTGATAATAATTAAAAGCAAATAGAGTTAACAGTGTTTAAACTATCACGGAAAAGATGTTTTCAACATTTTTTTAAGAGTCTATTTAACACAAAAACTGATGAAATAATTTTTCAAATCTTTTCTTTTGATGGAATACAGTCAACTCTCCTGCAGCACTCTATAATATAAAGCTTTTTGTATAGCGTGTGCTGCAGTCTTCAGGCAAATTGTACGTTTCTAAAATATGTAATATTATACATTAATATGTGCATTCGAAGAATATTTATCAGTTGCAGTACGTACCTTTACTTTTGATAAAGTAAATCATGAATAAACTCTATCTCTGATCTGTATTAGGGTTGACTGTATTCGTAAATTGGCTCAGCAAAGAAGAGGTGAAAATATGAATGCTATATCCGCAAAAAATTTATAGCTAAATTACATAAATGATACTTTGAACGCCTCTTCCTCTTTTCTTTGACTGACTTAACAGACCGTATTTTTAAAAATATTTCCATTGCAAAAATGCTCGATGATGACGTAATATTTTCTTTCGTTTCCATGAAGTTGGTTTAATCAAGTTGATTAATCCGTATTTTTTTTCAATTCATAAAATCTATGCTTGATATAAGTATGTAAAGCCCAACGATGTAATTGTCATTAATGTATTGTTTGTAACATTCAGTTATCGCGCGAAACCAATTTTCTTGATGGAGTTTTCGACGAAAACTCTCACATAGAAATGTTTTACTGGCAATGTTCTATTTAATATTTAAAAATGGAACGTTACATTTTCTGTGTGGGATGATGTGACAAAATGAACTTCAAACATTTGTTTTAATCTAAAGGAATATTTTCAATACATCATTATGTTCGTGGTTTTCTTTATTTTTTTACCCATTCCGAAGATTCGACAGCACACCAAAAGAGAATATTATCAGGGGTAACTGTTTTTCGTATTATTTACACTGCGCAAAAAATCCTTTAATTTTATTCATTAATTCAAAAATTAAATTCAGAATTTTTCTTCGATCCTATTCTTCCGTTTATTCTTTATAATCTTGCATGTAATATCTCTTTTTAAAAGCTCAGCTTAACCCAAGTAAAGAAAAAATCTTTGTTTCACCACATATCTTCCAAGTTTTATCTGTTTGTTTCAGTTACTTGAACATAATACGAAATAAATTGCTTTAATATTTTTTTTATTAAATTTACTTACATCCATAGATAAAGTTTGATATTAATTTGGTAATAAATGTGTTATGAAAATGCTCGTCTTAAAACTTTTACAAATGCGTTTCGCGTAAAAACAAAATAACGAAATTTTTAAAAAAAGAGCAATAAAAGCATCTAAACATTTTAATATGCTTCTCCACTGGTTTATTTTTCAATAATTGTGGATATATACTTCATAACTGAATATAAATTATAAAACTCATTTATTCCATTTGCATGTGACATGTATAAATTTCACGGACGAAATGGTCGCAATTTGGGCAACCCAAAATAATAACACAATTAAAGTTCTTATCCCACATTAAATTTACTAGATCAGGACCGGTTTTGCTCGTGGCGAGTATAGTTGGTATCGTCTGAAATGTAAAAATTTGATTAAAAATGAAATCCCTCACATTCATTCAGTCCCCAAAAAAGAGGCGCATGGAGAGCGATTCTACGCGAGAACTACTCGTTTTATTCGTCTTTTTATGTTTCCTTTATCCAACATAGTGACGTTAACGAAATAGGTAGCAGTTCTCGTAAAAAATCTTCTGCTTAGATACCTTCGGGAATTAGTACACGGTAACCGACATGGGTAATAAAATTCTAATTATTTGAAATGAAGTAAGCGTAGTATGTAAACTAGTTCGACAAAAATTATCACATATTGTTAATAGCGCTTTCAGCATCGGATCATCGTTGGAACTGTTTTATTAACAGCTTTAAATGGGTCCCTCGGGCGATTAAGAAGACCCCATAAGTGGAATCTCATATTGAAGTATTCTCTGGTATTCCCAGAGATGATTAATCTCTTGTCAACAATACCTATCTCAATATTTTTCATTTTTATTTAAATTTAACAAAAATAGTCATCACTTAAAATAATTTCGTTATCAAACTTCTGCCCCCGTATTATCACTCCCACAAATGTGTTTAAAACGTTATGTATTTGTTTGCCTATATTGTTTAGATGTAATTATATAATCGTATATTTAATATATTTTTGACGACTTACGACTATGCTCATCTTACACTTTCCACCCGTTCAAATATCACTTACATATCCGTGTATGATTTATTTGTTTGACAATTGCAACAAACAATTATTTTAACTCGTTAAAACATTAGAATGATTTTTTTTCTTCCTCTGCATTACTGATGAAAACACACGTAAACCTCTAGTTTCATGGCGAAGATTCTTGCTAGGGTGGGTACTGATAAATTGCGTATTTATTTTTTTCTCATGTGAGTTGGCTAAGTGTTGAGATCTTAAAGATTATGTTAGTTGAAGGTGGGAAAAACCCTTGCGAGAATAATTCTCTTAGAATCATGAATAAATGTTTAATTCTTACCAAAAAATGCTCCTTCTGTTTTCACGCAAACTTAAAGATTTTACTCTTCTTGTATTGAACATGCCAAGCTCTTGACTTAATAGTCGGCTCGTGTTTTCTAGAGCGTTTGTTCTCTACCAAAGACCAATTTTATCGAGTAAACTTAAAGTTTTATAGAAATAGAGATAGAGAAAGGCGTTTAAATAGAGGTCGGCATAGCTGTCAGCCTCTTACAAGTCCGCCCTTCGCCTTATAAAAATGCATACAAGAAAGGAAGGGAGAGCCTTAGCGCCCTGACATTGTCTTCATGAGGTTCTTAGAGATCCCAAGGTTATGATATTTGCATCTCTGAAAGTTAATGGAAGGTGTGGGTCCTGCTGCAATCTCTTCACAAAGATGGCATAGTGGAGACGTAGACTATGCGATCTCTGGGCCATGGCATTCTTTAAGCCTGAAATTTTGCAAAGGCATTTATTTTATACTCTGCTGAAGGAGTATTCAGCACGGTCGGCTTTGTGACGGTTTTGAATAATGTCTTCGTATAAGCCTCAAGAGAATTGTCGCCGTTGCGTAAAATGCGTATATTACTTTTTATAATATATCTCGAATAGATCCATACTTCGCCGAACTCAATATTTTATCATATTAATATTATAATGGCTATAATTTATGTTGCTTTTACGCTAAAACCATAATGATTAATGACCGTAACGTGGTTTGGCCCGTTAAAAGTACTTAAGCTGTATATAGCTTAACTTACTGGGGCGCCTATTCATTTTGATGTCTCGATTTAGAGGGTATCACATCAAAGACTATAAAATGTCTATAAGTTTATACAGTACAGACTGTCCTAGAGAATATTTATTCGCTTATATTATTTTCATACTTTGATTTATCAATCGATTCGCGGATTCGTGTTCAATATGTCTGTGAAATTTACATTCCTCTCCACTCAACGCCTATGCGATCCTAAGTGGGGGTTGAAGAAGCATATACGTAATGAATAGCCATCGGCCATATCGTACGCTCACATAAGAAAAGGTAACACAACCAACTCAGACTATTCACATTAAAAACGTCTGTTGAGATACTCCATTAGTAATCCATCTAAGAGTGGATATTGTTGAATATATTTTCCGTCAAAGTTTGCATCACCGACCAAAAAAGAATTTGTCATTACTGTGGCGCATTTTCTTACTTTAGACTGTATATTTTGTATTGCAAAATTGTATGGTGTTTCTTATTTCTTAATAACATTAAAATACAACGTATATCAAATCCATAAAAATTAAACCAGTTTTTATATAAAATGATAACTGTGATTATTATCAAAAACAATCCATTCGAAATCAAAATTTGACCTGCATACAATTCGCCACCAAAAAAGTGGCGAAGCCTTTTTTGTTTGTAGATTCTGCAGACTAGTAACGAGTAACGATTACCGGTCTTTTACTTCGACGCCTTTAACACACGCTGTTATTTCAAATTAATTTCTTCAATAGATGCTTCCGTGGAAAAAGCTTTTTTACATTGGTATAACATAAATGTTCGTTGTCATGTCGAGAATAACGATCAAGTAAAAAAGTCTTGAATAATGTGCCGCCAAATCTTGATATTCTATGATTTTGATTCTGCCGTCATTTGAAAATTCTCGAGTTCATCAAAATAATAAACGAGCTATTTATTGTGTCAGTTCTCGGCCATCGTGTAGTGTTAGTACAACAATAACGACCTCACAAGCTATTCTGTTGCCGAAGGGTTACAACATAACACCTTTTGTGGCCGGTATTCGAAGATGTGGCATTTATTGAATAGACCCGTCTTCCTCAAAGGAAGCGATTCGACGCCCGCGTTGAATATGTAAGGGTGTGCGCGGTCGACGTCGGTCAAGGTAACGTGCTTACACAAGCAATTTGGATATTGCGGCTGCGTTCCATTCTCTGCATATTCATTATCCACTCTAGTGCTAGTCAGTAAAGTGGCGGTAAATGGCATATTGCTAGCGATATTTTATTGTTACGACTATTTTGCAAAATTAATACAAGTGGTGAGTATATGGTCCAGTATCCTAATGTGCAATCGGCTTGGACTTTTAGTCTTACTTTATAACGAGATCAGGAATAATGAATCAATAAAAAAACGGTCTTTTAACTAAAACCAAATCCAACTTCGGCCTCCCAGTGATCCCAAAGCTTATCGTCCAATCACGCTTCTTCCCATTCTTGGGAAAGTTCTCGAAAGATTGATTTGCAGCAGAATCGAGTCACACCTGACAGAAAACTGCCCGATCTCGTAAAGACAATTCGGATTCAGACCGGGAAAGTCCACTGAAGACGCGATCCACTTCGTACTAAATTCAGTGGAAAACTCTTTAAAAAAATATGTCATTGGCATATTCTTGGACATTGCGGGTGCATTTGATACTGCGTGGTGGCCGCTGGTTCTTACCAAGCTCCGACTTCGAAAGATACCTGGAAACTTATACGCAATGATACAAAGCTATTTCAGCAACAGGGAAATAACTTACAACACTATCTTTACCACCAAATTGCACAATCATCGCCTATGCTGATGACGCGCTTCTGATTGTAGGGGCGAACAATCGCGCGGGCCTTGAGCGTGCGTCCACGGGGGCATTAACTAATATTTTGAATTGGGGAAGAGACAATAAGCTCTCGTTTGCACCTGCAAAAACCGAGTCTCTTCTACTCAAAGGTGGGACTAAACTAGATATCTTGAAACGGTCACCAAATATCCGTATGGGAATAACTTCCGTGCGCGTTTCAAAACAGGTCAGGTACTTAGGTGTCATTCTAGATGACAAGCTTTGATTTCTTGACGCTAAAATAACTGTCAGCAAGACTAATCTGGCCTTCCTCAGGATATCCAGGATGGCCGGCCAACACTGGGGTCTAAAGCCACGTGCTCTTAAAATAGCATATGGAGCGATTTTCATTGGGATCGCTGGCTACGCCTCTAGCGTCTGGCATCATAGAACCAACATCAGTTTCGTTAGGTGAACATTACTAAGTTGACAAAGGCTTGCATTAATATCACTAACCAAAGCCTACAGGTCGACATCGACGGACGCGCTCCCAGTCCTTGCTGGGGTGCTCCCACTAGATTAGCGCATACAGTTACGTGGAGCAATTACCCTTTTAATGGAGGGAATTAACACATCTATAGAAGGCATCCGGATAGCGGTCCCTCCTCGCCAGGAGATACCTGAAGGCCACACCTACCGCTCATTCGTTGGCAAGCTAGTGCTCTCAATTGTCGTCACAGCATGGCAGACCAGATGGACTGCATCTTCCAAGGGGCGTCAAACGTATCAAATTTTCCCGGATGTGTCCTGGAGGCTTGCAATTAAATCACTAAAACCGTCCCATTGAACTAGCCAGTTTCTTACCGGCCATGGCAAGTTCAAAATGATTTCAGTGGCCGAGCTAGTCACTCCAATTTATTTTATTATTATTTTCTATTTTAAAGCACTTTAGTGCATGGTTCAAAATCAGTCCCGTACAGATCTGCTCGGGCCATGAATGTGAGGGGTAAATTCCTTTTTCTAAGTCGATAGCGTTGTGAAAGGCGGCCATGAAACATTGGCTGCATATACACAACGGGTGGTGGTGGGAAAAACCAACTTGTTGTTGTTTCCATCCACCACATACAACATTTTGAAAACGAAGCATAAATAAGAATAGACAATAATAATATAACAACTTTTCCTTTCCTTACACAATTCTTCAATTCTCACTTTCTTTGCAGAGAAAGGTTGAACGACTTACCAAATATTATCAACTCCTGATATTAAAACGAATATTTCGTGATTCTGGTCTCTTAAATGCAAAGCACCAGGTACCGACACTTTTTCAAAATCTTAAATATTTTTTAATTTTGGCTGAAAATTACTTAACAATGCCATCATGTTGTATCATGCAATGTGCATGCCCCGCAAACATTTTTTTTGTAACTAAACATTATTTAAGTACGTTAAAACATTTTAGGAAAAATTTATAACTCCATTGTCGTTCTAAAATCTACTCTGATAATTATCCAACTCCACCATTTTCTATTGTCCCCTGTCAATCATTCTTTGTTTTTTAGCGGTGGTACAAAAAAATCGTTTGAAATTTTCCCGATCGGGTTGAAAATACCCTAATAATCAGTTTTTACCCTCTCCTGCACAATTGACAAAAACGGAAATAGCAAAATAACTCTAAGCCGCCAAATGTCAATGATAAGCTTATAGCATTTTTTTCATATCTCTTTATATAAATGATATTATAATTCAAAACAATAAATCCAAAGGTTATCTATCACTTGTAATATTGTGACGTTACATTTGTGTTACGTTTACAGATATCGGAGAGCTTTTGAGTAAGCTCTGGATGAGTGCGCACGTTCATTTTTATCAGTTAACCATTCTATGTTTACACAATCATACAATACAATAAACATTTTATGCTGCTCGTATTCTGTTGCTATTTGAAAATACTTCGTTGAAAATTGTTGCATTTTTCAGCCCGGTACTTGAAGCCAGTTAACCTTTTCATAACTATAAATTTAAAACTTTCTCCCATAAGGATTATTAAATAAAGTTTATAAATCTTATATATAAATCCGAAACGGCGTATGTGTGTATGTATGTATGTATGTCTGTGGGTCTGTAATTCTTTGGGAATGATATAACATTAAATAATTATTGTTCGCTTAGTCCGAGCGAAGCCGGGTAGCAATACTAGAAATACCGAAACGGCGTATGTATATATGTATGTCTGTGGGTCTGTAATTCTTTGGAAATGATATAACATTAAATAATTATTGGTCGCTTAGTCCGACCGAAGCCGGGTAGCAATACTAGTATATTATGATACGATGTATTGATTTTATCAGCTGTATTTAAAATTATTGTGAAACTTTTTTTAATCTTATTATTATAAAACGTTACCATAAACATATACGAGCGATATAGAATTAAAATGCTAATAAAATTTTGTGGCTATTATTTTTAGAAACAAAGTATGATTCTTTAGTTGCAGTAATTTATTGAAAATAAATGAGACTCAATGTAATATAAGTTATTCATCAATCAGCTAACATAGATTTGGGTGAACAAGTTGGTTGTCCCACCACCCTTCCGGTATGCGCGTGCAGCCTTTTTTCATAGCCGCCTTCCATAACGCTATACGATCAAAAAAAGAAACAAACTTATCCTCACTTACTTGGCCCGAGACAAAGCTGCGCGAGACTGATCTCTTAACCATGAAATAAAGTGCTTAAAGAAAATAAAAAAAGAAAGGAACAAAATAAAATGTGAATTGCTCAGCCACTTTGTTAAAGTGATAATCAGCTAATAAAAAAACTTAACGTATTTTTCCTAGCCTTAACCACTATGTTTTTCTTTTAGCAATTTGACAAAATTATGAGCAACATAGTTAAAGCTGTTCACATATTATCAATAAAGAACAATTTTCTTTTTAACTAATTTAACAATTCGTTTCAAATATAAATATATCTAGAAAGTTTTTTTTTTTACTTATTTAACGATTTAGTAAAAAAAAATGTCCCGTTATTATCAGTGACATTTTGATCATATCATTACGACGTGTTTTATTTTTATTATTTGTTTTAGTAGGGTTATTAGGGGTACAAAACAATTCATTCGTGCGTAGACCCTTCAAAGTCTTTTAATAGCCCTTTAGGGTTGGCATAATTATTATAGCTCTATTTTAACATTAAATATTTGCTTTTAAAGAACGTACTAGTCCCAACTCTCTTAATGCGGTCGTTATGCAGGGTCGGGTTAACTATCCTTGTTTTACTGCGTGCTTATACACATTTCAGTTGATTTTTTTCGTCGAAAATTTTCATACCGTTAATGAAGTTTTTAATCAAAAATAATTATACTGAAATTTCAACATAATTAAATAATAACTTTCTGAATAACCCTCATAAAAAACGCTGTAGGATTTTTGGGTAATATCCCTGGAAAACTAATTTGGTATTTTCATTTTTGATTCTAATATTATTTTTATTTTAAAAAATAATCAAAAATAACTAGATGTAAAAATTATAACTGAATTAATAAAAATAACCACTCTCAAATGCAATTTGATTCGTTATTAAAATCTTTTTCGTTACTTGATTTAAATGAGATGGAACATACTTTTATCAATCAATTATCAACTGTTATTTCTTCAGGCACTATTTTAAATAAATAAAACATTTCTTTTAGTACTACTTCTACAAACAAAATTTTATGTCGAGTAGTATAAAATTAGAATTTATTTGAAATAGAATATAAAATTACCGAATTTTTGTAATTTTAAAATCGATCGCGATTGAGACAGGCTAGGTATTTACATTTCACGGGACTTGAATAAAGTTACTGTCTCCTTCAATTATCCTCGAGTATTAATCAAGCTATTTTTTGTAACAAATTAATTCAGTTAATATTTTTTGAAATGGAAAATAATCAAGTTTACCAAAAAGTGCAGTAGGTACTATTTTTTTTTCATTACATAAATAAATAATGTCGTGTTTCTTATGATATGTATATATGCATCTGACGTAATCAACGTGAAAGTGGTCCTACTTTCAGTAAATTAAAAGACACTATTTTTTTCTTCTGAGATTTCTTTAAAAATTAATGGGCTGATAGACGTGTTGTGTCGTGAAAAAATAAATATTGCATTGCAAAAAAATATTTGTTACATATTAACATTCAAAACAAACGCCGTCGCGCGCTGTGACAAAAAAAAACGCAGACAAAAAAACTATCAACAAAAAGAAGCTGCGCCTTCTGCATTTCAACGAGATTGCCTCAGTCGGAAGCGCACACACTCCTGGCCTCAGTGCACCGGTTAGCGTAGCCATGGCAACCGTGTCCCGGTATTGTGTAACCGGTATCATCATCCGGTGTGCGAAATTATCCCGTGCACTTGAACCCGAGCGCTCGGATTATTCTCGGCTTGCGAGCGATACCCCGTGAATGGAGTGCCACAGAAGTTGCCTAGTCCACATCGTACGACACCACTTTGATACAATTACTGTCTCCCTCGCTGTTCGTGTATTTTTATACACGAAGTAAATCTATAATTTGATTTCAATTTCGCTACATGTAAGCCTTGAAATATTCGACGCGATTTAAACGTCAGTTGAATTAGTTAGAAGAAGTTATATTTATATATAAACTGTTTCTCATCATTTTACTAGTGCCCAATTTGAATCGTTTTATTTTTGTACTTTTCCATGAGTTTTGTCACTAACGAGATCAAGTTCAAAATGACAAAATTCATACGATTAAAATTTGAAATCGAAATCCTCAATGGTATTATTAATGTGTCTTAAGGGTTCCGTTATTGCAATTTAAATATTTTAATATGTTTTCTGTGTTCCGTTTTGCATTCAGATATTTTAGTAAAACAATGTTTCAAGCACTTAAAATATGTTCCAAATTAAATCTCAATTTACAACCTAATTGACAGACAAAAAGCTTTGTTTCTTCAAAAGATATCGAAAACTGAAATCTTACAAATGATAACTGACAGGCGCAAGCAACCCACCGGCTCAGTATCACCAATTACTTAAGACTAAATTATAGTCAGGACTATAATAAATTGATTTTCTATAATCATAATATCACATAAGAAATATACAAAACATACATGAAGCGATCACTTTTTATGTGTTGACCATTGTATACTGAACTGTTTCATTGCGATGACTAAATAAACCATAGACAATGATAAAAGTTTTCGGGTTGTTGTAATAATGATTTTTACAAATGGATTATGGTGCATATAAAAATATTTTTATAAAGAGATTAAAATTAATGTTTTTTTCACATAAAATTATAACTATATGGAATATATAACTTGGTGGAATGGCTTTATATAAAAAAATAAAAACACATTTTTTTGTATTTATATCGCTAGCATTATCAACTCAATCAGCTAAAACGGTCCTGATCTTAATAAATCTAATGTGGACTAATACAAAGAAAGTTTTATTTTTTTTAATACATGAAGTGAAAGATAATTTACGTTCATAGTTTTTTTTTTCAGCATTTTTTTTATTTACGTAAAAATAATAAAAATATTTATATTTTAATTATTTTTTTTTCTTCTTTTGCAGGTAAAGCAACAACAATTCAATTATTCTCGACCGCCTTCACTATAACTTAAGGGAAGATTGAATTTTAAACATTATTTTGTATTCATACTCATATTACTTTTTGAATATTTTATGAACAACTGGTCCTTGAAAGATTGAGTGGGATATAATTAGAAAATTCAAACCGATTGATAAATTGAAAGGATTTAAAAAAACAATCATTATACCTATTCTGCAAAGAGTTGATTTGGATCTTATTTACCAGGTGACTCAAGCGGACAATCCATATTATACATTCAACTAAATGCTTTTTTATATTAATTCAAGCCACACTGATTAAGGGTTTATTAAACACAAAGCACGTTTGTTAAGGACTGAATAAATCATTTATACACAGATGTATAACATAACTCATATCTCGGTTTTCGGCTTTTTTCTTACTTACACCCTGGTTTGTTTGTTTGTTATTCTTCGGAAAAGTTTATTGTTGTGAGCGTTGCAATTTTCATATTCGCTATTCCGCCGCGCGAATTGTCTGGTACGAGCCATTATTCACCTGTTGGCGTGCATACATATTATATTTGTATCATATGTATGAAAACATTTTCGTTTTCTCTACCCATTGTGTTTTCATAATGATAATACCATAAAGCCAACGGCGTGTTTTCACAAACGTAAACTTTAGTTTTTATGTCTGAAATGTATCGTATCGTAAAAGTGAAGCTGTAAACACGTAGACAACATTTTTTGTAAAAATATACGATGCGTACGCTATCTGTGAAGAAGTTTTGGCTGCTATTTTAATAAAATTATCATTTTATTATCTTCCCCGCATTGTTTATTGATGCTATGGAATTATATTAAATTGCTCGTACGACGTCTAGTAACAATAAAAAGTTATTTTTGCAGACCGATTCTGCTTATTTTGAATTCAAAAAGCATTTACACTTGCAAAAGATTTTGGCCGAAAGGCCGCATCATTTTATTAATGAAAAACCGACACTCAAGATAAATACTTTTTTCGACGTACTCAGCGCAATATAATGAATAGGGATACTAATATGATAAGGATTTTTACCAAATAAAACATAATTTGGGTGGTATAATTCTCTTTTATCTTTTCGGCTTTTATTATTTACGGAACACTATTAGCAAGATAAAAAATAATTGCCTTGTATTGCGAACAAAAAATTACTGCCTTTACATTAACTGTCCGCACCCGATGTAAAGCATAGTAACGCCTTACGTATTTTTTCTCAACAGAATTCTTCTACAAGATTTGCTTGTTGCTCAGTTTCTAAGCCTCTCTTTTTCAAAGAGATTGCGAAGAAAAAAGATAAGAATAAGAAAGGAATAGTGGTCAGCTTATCGCTTTTTCTTGTTTTCAATCGGAAGGGTGTGGGAGAGAATTCAATGTCTCCGAAATCAATAATTCGATTAAAAAATGATGCTGCCCGAACTGGGATTCGAACCAGTGAAATGTACAAACAAAGTCAACAAATTTTACACTCGACTACCTTTAAAAGGTTTTAATAAGCTGTAGTTTTTCGTTTATTTTGTACCGTTATTAAAGTTTTCCTCAGTTGCACACCAATTCAATAGGCGTCTGCCTCTCCGGCTATCACCAAATCCAAATTACTGTTTTATTGTAACTCTTGGTTTCAAATGGCCCGGAAAATGTGCTCAGTACCACACTAGTGGTATCATTATCTGAAGAAATTCTATCATCAAAATTTCATAGCTTGTACATCCCATATGAAAAATATTATTATACAGCATGTTTGTGTAAGCATATTTGGCATGCTCCCGTTAAAACCATTTATTTTAAAATCAAATAAATCGTATTAATTACACGACTGACATCGTGTCGTAGAGGTTTCTAATACATTTGAACTAAAAGGTTTATTTAAAAAAAATAAAAAAAAACATTTTGCTACTTCCACATATATTTTGATAATGATCATGTCCGTTTTCTCTAATCGCTAGTTGAATAAATTGAATAAAATCCTTTCCACCGAGAAGTGACAGTTAACACCCGAAAAGTGATTGATAAATTTATGGTACGTTTACGATCTCTAGCTTTAAAGGAAGAGAAATTTGGAAATTGGCAGATGCAGATACCGACTGTTTTTGTATATATTTTATTTATTAACTGATCGGTTGTTTATTTTCATCAGCATACATACTTGGATCGCTTTCTTATTTTTATTAAGATAGTCGGAGGGCCGAATCCCTTCACCTATAGATACTATAACCAATACATTCAGCTAAAATCGTACATTATAGTTTATAACATGATTGTATTTATGTATCCATATAATTGTATATTTCTTACAAATATTGTAACGCAAATTACTTTGTCCTAACAGAGCTTTCATCGCGTTGGGTAAATGAATAAAACCCTGCATGCAACCATTCCAGACATCGAATGGCAGTCACCGTTCCGGTAAACCTACCTCTGTCATGTCAGTTATATGTAAATATTTTCATCTCCCACAGTTGCCGTTTGCAATAGTGCATACTTATGTGGTTTTTATTCACACTATGCTCGGTTAAACCGTACATTTTTCTGTCTCGCTACATATTTTCATCGGGATGCAATCCTGTTTTCACCGCCTCCAGGAGGATCCCTGTCGTCGAAAACGTTTGTCTTATTTTTAATTCTATTCTTTACAGTTCGGTCTTGAATCAAAAGGAGAAAATTTCTTCTTCCAGCATGCTTTCTATACTAGAATTGTTTCCTTGTGCGCGTGAATTGTCCATTATATGCTGAAATAAAGAAAGTCGATCTATCTTCATAATATTGGCCATATCTGAGAATGTATTTACAAAGATCTCCGTGTTATCTATATTTATTCAATTCGCTAAAACACCACAGATGGACCTACACTGCCGTTCAAAGGAAAAAGGCAGTAACTATGAAAGCTTCTGAAATTGAGCTATGAATGTATTTTGCTAAAAACAATTAATAGTGCTCACTTTTATAGCAGTATAACTAAAATACTAATCTAAATTGTACATCTGCTTAATGTATAAGAATTAATTAGCCAAAAAGCATCAACTTAGTTTTCTTAGCAATGGGGCAGTCAGTGTAACTTCATCCTGCTTGTTTGCAAATACATCGCATCAACCACTTTTCATACATTCAAAATACTATAACTCTAGAAAACACATTATGTAATTTTTCTCAAAAGTTTATCAGTCAGTTATTGCTTCCTTGCTTAGAATGGCAGGACACTCTACTTAAGGTTCCAAGTATTTTACATATTAATCGTCTTCGACAAGACACAAAGTGTGCAAAATCTCAGCACATAACAATTTGAATCCTCAAAATATTTAATAACTTCTATATGTTACTGTTATAATTATCGTTCAGTTCACCGCGGTCGGTCACTTGTTTCAGTAGCAATTTCCTCCAAATACCTAAACGCGTGGTGAGTCAGTATTTATGTAAGCATTTTATTTCTTGTATTTTCTATCACTGAGCGAATTATTCATAAAGAATTCCAGTCTCGTATGCACCCGTTGCCACTGCAGTGTTCACGTACTATTATTAGTGTTTCATTCGCAGTAAATGTATAATATTACGTCACGCTATGTCGCTCAATTTTAGAATAACCCAGTTAATAGTGAATGCAATGCAAATTTAATTAAAACTTAACAGATTGCAAAAGCGCGATAAAAGTTTTGTCGGCTTTAATATTTGAAATTTAATTATTCTTTTTTCATGCACTGTTTTTGTGTATTACTAAATCACTAAAGTTAATACGTTATCTATTTTCTATTATCAATAATATTCAACATACTTTTTGAGGTGTTAAACATTGAATGCATTATAAAATATTTAAATAAATATATCAAAAATGTTTTTGTTCAACATCCATATATGTACGATCACTTTATAATGTCCATGGCTGGTTTAGCTCATCGTGATTTATTATTATTTGAAATTTTAGAAATAAATAAAATATATGTACATATGTGTTGGATCAGTATATAAATAGGCAAACATGGAATATCTCTTTATTTCTATGTGCCTAAATCAATTTATAATAATAATTTTGCTTCGACCATTAATTAATTTAAACAGATTTTCACTTCAAACACGTAATTGTGTTTTTATATTTAATATAATTAACGCCTTCATTTATATATCAATTATTATTCAAAAACTAAAATGCACGTAAATTTTATTTCAATAGAATTTTTTTACCACGCAATAAAAAACCCGTAACATACAAAACCACTAGTTTCTTTGGCAATAAATACAAAAAAAGTGTGATAAATTTATAATAAATATACCCATATAAGCACTTTAAAATATTTTTATTATTTATGGTGATACTATTTTTCTGTATATTGAATCGCTTAAAATGCATCCGGTACTTATTCTTCTTCCTTCTTTTTAGTCCATTTTCTTCCATAATTTTCCCAGTTAATTAATCACGTTACCCTTCCGGCTATGCAATAATGTGTATTTACGTTTTCTTCAACATCCATAATTATTCGTATTTAGCCCTGCTACATTATTCAATGTTTGCTTTGTTGCGTATTCATTTTATAATATACGTAGCTTTCAAGTGTCTAACTAGACAAGCATTTAAATTTATTTGAAGCTTCATCTTATACTAGCAAAAAGTTTTACAAATTCATTTGTCATTTTTAGTATAATAAGGCAATCTTTGATCAGTGATGGCAAAACTGTGACACGCATGTCATCAAAATTTGACAGTCTCTCACATTATACTATTTTTATCAGGCTTGTGCAATTTATTAATAATCTCAGATTTGCAATGAATTAACTCTTAATTTGCACCCGAGTGTTTGTAACTTATTATCGAGATTATGCCTTACAGCAGTTGAGATTGTTGAGTTGGATGTGCTGGGAATTAGCTAGTCAATGGCCAATTCAATATTTATACATTACTAGTATTACTACCTGGCGTCGCTCGGACTAAGCGACCAATAATTATTTAATGTTATATCATTCGACATAATTATATCACAAAATCTAACATCCAAAATAGAGTTAAAATAAAATCACAAACTTTATTTAATTTAATGACGGCCAAATTAGTTAATTAATTAAAATGTCCAAATTCAAGGAAAAAATCTAATTTGCTGTCAAAGAAATGTCAAATAATGCCTTCACGTAAATAATTAACATTATTATTAATAATAAAAGCCGGTGAAAGTTCAGTAGAAGACTAATTTATTACATTTTGACTAAATGTCTTAGCCGATAAAAATTCAAACATATTTTCTTTCTTGAATAAATAAATTTGACGACACTAAGTAATCACACTGTCTATTCTCTTTTTTGCGTGGGAGGAAGCAACAGTTTTTAATCTCAATTAAAAATGAGGTTTTTTTGTAAGGAAATTGCACCGTTAATTAATCACCATATTTGGTACGAACACGCCTCGTTCGATAAAGACCTGCGTCTGTTGCGCGTGTTTAGCATTCAGATTTGAACCTCGTTCAAGCATCGAGTCGAGGCAGATCAAACGTGGACTTAAACATAAAAAATATAATAACGAAATTATGGCGGCGAATTCAAATGCAATAGCATTATGCTTTTGTACATATTATTATTGTAAAGAATTTTGACAAAGAAATTTGAAGAATAAGTAATCTATTAAATAAATTCAATAATTTTGATTTTTTTTTACCCAACCCGTCAGAAATATCCCTTTATCGATTTAATACTCGGTGTTGACAGTCAATTAGTGGTGGAAATTAATTTCTTTCTACTGCTTCCACAAGCACAGTCAGGCCCAGTTCCGCCCATCGCGGGGATTTCCTGAAAAAAATGCTCGTAATGAGCCAAACCGGTCCTGATATTTACAAAATATTTAGACACAGTGTGACAGTAAGACTATCTCAAAACAACATAATGTTTCATAAGAGTACTTTTGACTACTAAAAAGTATTCTCGTAAATATTGTGTGCTACACAAAGACCAAAACTCACTATTAATATCAATACAATATTTGAGATGCAGAATATAGTGTATTGTGCATCAATAGTATGTCAATATTTTCCAGAATGACACTGGTGATTTCCGCATAAAACGTATTTTTTTAAGTTACATTGTAATTAACCATTAGTCATCATTATGTTTTCGTCAAAATTTCATTCATAGCCTAAACTATGTTTTTGTCTTAATTTTGCATTGACGTGGAAGTAGTCCAAAGAATGTATTATTTTTTATACATATTTAAATTTATTGATGTAATTGCTATTAGCTACCCAAAACTCTTTATAATTAACAAAAAAATATTAAATCGCTTTGTTTAACAAGAAATATAAAATAAAGTTAAAAGTCATTTTGGCACGCGTCGTCAGAACTGTGATAATATATACATAGCTCTGGCGATGATTTTGAATTTAATAGTTGATAAGATCTAATTTTGTAATAAAATTATTTATTTTTCACACATTTACATGCTATGAAATCATACTGTCATAGTTAGGTATGGTGATTCCATAAAACATTCATCATCTCATCCCGTTTTTCAGAGCTTTAAAATTGCGTATTTACATTTTACCCTAACGCAATCTATTTGGGATCGAACACCGCCCCTGCATTAATGAAAACGTAATTCACTTGTGTAATATTTATTTAGCGTCTTTGTAAAGTGTGAATTTTGACGCTCGCCAAGCGATGGGGCGCACATTGATTTTATATTGCTACTCTCAAAGTAACCGTCATTACCGATTTGAGTCTCAATCGCAATAAACGCAGTGCCGATATTAAATCTTCAGGAAAGATTTTTTTTAATAACATTGTTCTACGGTTACACAATAAATGCATTCTATTATTAAAAAACAGCTTTTATTAAAATGCAATGATAAATTGGAAAACATTTTTGGAAAAATAACGTGTTAAAAAATGATCTTGTCAAGTTACAAATCATGCATTTAATGTCATAAAAATTACGTTTTCATAATCTATATCTATTTCTCTGCTCTTGCTTCTAGAGAGAGAGAGTGTGTATTTGCTGTGTTATAGATATAAAGATATATAAAGACATATCTGAGTTTTTGGTGAAAAATACAGAATTGTAAAAAATATATTGAAAAATTCGTCTTGGTTGTCATCATAGCAAATACCCAGTATACACCTTGTTGGCAGTATTTTGCAATTACTGGGGATGTCAAATATTCGTGGTTGATAATGAATATTCGAATTTCGAATGTTAAAACCTTTTAGTATTCGAATAAATGCAAGTAATTTAATGTAGGAAATTTATTATGTACCTACTGCTCATTTTTGTTTTTATGTTGCGTAATAAATGTATTAATTGTGAATGTGTCTTGAGTGACTATATTGCTGTTGAAATAAATATTATAGGATTAATTAAGATATAATACGGCGTCGAATGATATTTTTTTTTTAACAAACTACTTTAATATTCCTACCAATATAAATTAAGATTTTCGAATGTACGAATAACAAAAAGGGTTCGAATATATTCGAATATTCGATTGGAATCTCTAACCTTTGCAGGGATCAATGTATTTGGGCATACATTGATTAATAAATCAATTCTTGGAATAGTCCTTTCGGAAATCCAAACCCATGAATTAAATATTTATTGTACTTGTCAATATTTTCTGCGGTTTCTGATAGTAGTCGATATCGATACAAACCGTGAACGAGTCTCTGCCAGAGCTTATCCTAATTGCGGACGTGTTTCTTCCTGATTCGAGATGCGAGAAAACGTCGATCCAGTAATTAAACCGGTAATTTTCGACTCATTCCGCGGGGATGTATTTCGGTAGAGTTCATGCGTGAACACAACATCGTAGATACATTACCATACTTACACGTATGTTAAATAAATGTAAATGCTCACCTTATTTACATCTCGGCGATAATGTTAAGCTGCTCGTTCAACCAATCAGTGTTGCCATCTTCACTCTTATTATAATTGAAAGTTTTAAATTAATCATAATAATATTCTGATATCATGTCAGTCCCTGTGGTCTAGTAGCAAGAGCGTTTTTTGCCTAGCGATCAGGTGGGCCGGGATTCAATTCCCGGCAAGAGTTTTTCAATTGATAAAGATATCTTGGGTGTATGTCATTAAATGTATCGTTGAGTTGTTTCTGTCTGATTCATTATTTATCATCGAGTTATTCTCGTATGACTTTCACAATTTAAAATATTTGGCGCATTGGCATTAGCTGTAATGCCAATGCGCCAATCATTATTTCAATATATAAGTTTTGTAAAGTAACAAATAGTTTTAATGATTGAAATACTAAATATATTTATCTTAAATAATTAACTCCTTCAATCTTATACTCTTAAACGAATTCGATAAAAAAAGCATTCTTCTAATGCCAAAGAATAATTGCTGAACTAATTTTACATTTATATTAAGTTTCTGATACCTTTACACTGTTATATGAAATTACATTCGTTGTAATGAATTATTATTAAGTAATATTTTCATTAATTTCGGGCTGCTTGAGCTTACGTATGCAAGATAAAAAATAATAATAAGACTTGACTTCCACCGAAAGGCTTTGTTAAAGATTTGTACATTCGTACATATCGTATGACAAAATAATTTGAAAATACAAATATATTATTTCACTTCGTGCTTGGCCTTATTTTATGCATGTAATTTCAATTTAATAAACGCTTTGTCAACTTGACATGCTCTGCGTAAACTATTACATTACATAAAATAATGCCATAATGCCGTCCGTAAATATTGCCTTTTCCCAAGCCAACAATGATTATTGTTTACTGGAAAAAATTGTAACACACGGCATTAAAACTGACGCCAATACGCCATGCATTTTAATATTATAATATAAAAAAAAACATTGTACAAAAGAGCATAAAAAACACAACATATGATTTACATAATATTTATAAGAGAACAAATAAAATCCCAAATTCACTACCAAAAATGTCCATCTCGATAGGCAGTGCATTGATCAGCCAAACAGTCATTGTGACTAATGACTCGAATGACCTACGCGACACACATAACAAAAAAAAATTGTTTGCTTTTGGTAACGACCACGTAGTTAAAATTAAAAACTGGGAGCATCCAAGCTTATAATCTTGAAGATATCAAGGTTATCAACTCAGCCTCCAAGAAGAAAAGAATTATAAAACATACCCTGAGTCAAATTATGCTGATACTTTGTCTTGCGCCTTTTGGAAAAAATTTGTAAAGCCATTATTAATAATCGTATACTGCTAGAAAACACTTGTAAGTGTGTATGCGAAAGGCGAAACATGCATCGTAAATGAAAAAGTTTACGGCAAAGTTTTATAAGCCGCATTTTTTCGTAATTTTATGACACACTTGGCAACATTATTACCACCCTTGGTTCTTATATTTGTTTTTATGATTGTTACGCTTCGTATGACGTCTTTCCCTCATCCCCTAATCACTGATTAGCTTGAGACAGTTTGTTTAATGTATAATAATAATCGGCACGTTCTTCAGCAATCATTGTTGACATAACAAAGAGAACGGTCTCACACATTTTTGATATGCATACAATCTTAATTCACATTTGTAAATATTTCGTGAGAATTAATTGATTTAAAAAAATCAAATACATTTACACATATATAATGTGAAAGTCAGGATAAGTTTCGCCCGTGATTGAAAATTTTAATTAACATAGTAATGTGTCGAACGAGTACATAATAAATGTTTTATTGTCATAAGAAATCGACAGTTAACACCTTTTAATTTGATTGAACATTGGTTAAAAATGCTTGCGATGAGCGAAACCAGTCCTAATATTTACATAATATACGTAAAAGTAGTAAAAAGGCTTGTTTATTTATTTAAATTTAAATTATCGAATGCTCCGTGGCCAACTCTTTCAGGTACCGGGCCAGATTTCGGTTATAAAATTGCTCTTCGGACCATAATCTTCATTAAACATCGACCCAATGCTTTTTTTATAATTATACAAACAAAAAAATATAATCCAAATAACAGCAAAAAGCCTAATGTCTAGTTATGTCAGCATATAGAATTATTTTTTTTCTATTGCCTGGAAATATTAAATCTTTTTCGCTTCTTAAGACGGATACAGAAGAAATTTTTATGAATGTTAAGATACATTCACAAATACAACCCAAGCATAAGTGAAATATGTTGATGTGCATAAAATACACACTAAAAAGAAAAAAAATACCAATAATCCAATGCCTTTCCAAAAGCAATTGACAGTTAACACATAATGAGGTTATGAATGATGCAAGGTTTTAATACAAAAGATATGAATATATCACTTGTATAAAATTCGTTGGATTTGTCTTAAATTTCCCAAAACCGGTGATAAAATCATAAACTGGCCCACGTGACCAACATGATTCGTGCTCTGAAACGTGACGTCGGGGTGTACTCGTAAATTTTTACTGCCTGAAATTTTGTAACAGAAGTACGTACATTTTTTATTTACTGTAGTATTCTGCAAAATTTATCAATAATAAATCGTTACTGCGGAATTCATTCATGCCATTTTGTGCAGCTATTTAATGCCAAATGATAATACGAAAATTCGCCGCAAAGAGTATTAAATACCGGCCTTTTTTGTCATTATCACTTTCACATTTTTGTATATTGATTCTTCAATAATTTCCAGAGTTTTCATATTTTTTCTGGTTTAATTGATATTTTTTATGATATTCGAAATTGTCGAATATAAGCGAAGAATTTTCTTATTGGGTACCCTTAATCACTTTCGGCGAATGCTTTTCCATCTTTGATTCATTCCCGCGCATTTTTTTTATCGAAAAAGTGATAAATGAATGGTGTCAGCGGGCATACTAATTAGATTTCTGATTGGTTTTGTAGGCACGACCACTTGATAAATATTCAAAGGAAAATTTTAAATTGGTATATTTATCAATGCTTAGAGTTGCTGGGAAAATTTTCAATACCGACGTGCCAATAGAGAAGTTTTCGGGAATGTTTCAAGAAATAATTGACGTGTTGAAAATAAAAGTATGTAACCAACATATTACGTAAATATATCGTCCTTACAAATAAATAACAATAGTTTTAAGTGAATTCATTTTTAATATTTGTTTCAAAGTCGTGTATATATTGATCACTTTAAACTATTTCCATATAAAGGGTCTTTTTATAAGGACGCTTAGTTTTGAAATGTAAATAAAACAAGTTGTTTGTGAGATTTCGACTAAATTTTAATTTCATTTGTAAGTATATTTTACGTCATTAAATATGGAATATAGCATCAAATGTCTGCCAATATCCAATATTCATTATAAAATGGGCCATGTCGCTAAAGTTGACTTTTTTGAGAAATTTGGGTAAACTTCCAACTGCTCCAGAACCCAATCAGGCGTTGTCTGTGGTCGTTTACCTGAAGTTCCTTGGTTAATGGATTTTATACGGGTGCAGACATAAGGCCCGATTCAAAATTCGCCAAGTTGAAGTCGCAGAAAAGCCAAGTTCTTGTGAACAACGAGAAATAAGCTGCCTTGGGTTTTCCTGTACACTTTCACACACAGCAGCAATGTTTTCACCATATATTGTATTTTGATGACGTACAGGTAGGTGTTGGCCGATTATTTACCAAACTGGTTGACTCAAATTTGGCCACTAAACAATGAATAATCTACTCAGCAGGACAAAGTAACATATTTTGAGCGTCCCTATTGAAATACCCTTTATCTATTACTAATTGATTACATTGATTAGTTTTTGTATTAATAACGCTATATTTTTTAAACACGTGATGAGCGAAACCGGTCCTGATCTAAATAAATTTAATGTTAAATAAGTACAAAAAATGTCTTATTATTTTTCAACATCTATGTATTGTTTCAGAAAAAACCACTGTTCTTAGTGTCCATGCATTGCATTTCGCATTGTTTTGCATTTCAAATGCATTATAATTATGTTTAAAGATAGATCCTTTTTTTGGTTTTTGCGGATGTGATGTGTGCGTTCGACTAGAATATATACAAGTCGGGTCCATATTCCAGCGTCGATGTCGTTCAATTTATTTGCGTAGCTCACGGGTTCGAATCCCAATCCGGCTAGTCTCATTTTTCAATCGAATTATTGATTTTTGTTCAAAAGCATGGATATCAGTGGTGTCTGTTATTATTAAACACACTGGGTTGGTCCTTAAAACGGAACGTAGCAAGACTTCCTTCCTGTCTAACTCCTGTCTTTTCTAGCCCCACTCTTCGAAGTACAGGAGGGTGAGGGTATGCTTAGAATAAGTATGTATGTATGGAAAATTGGTGGGTTTATAGTTTAACATTGGATCTATATTTTTTAAATCAGACAGCTCTATTTGTATTAATATTTCACAAAGCGTTTGAATATGTTGTCTCGTAATTAAATATATGTAAATGTACATAAATCAGGTTAATATTTTAACCTCCATTTTTTGTACAATTTTTTTATATTCAATAATGATTAACGGTTAAAAATACTGTTTAAGAAAGATTGTGTGTGATTTTTTATATTTTATTTAGAAGAAAAACAAAATTACATTTACCTAAAATGTTTTACTAAAGTTTCATGACAGTTCATAAAAGATTGGCTTGAATATTAAAATTATCGAATTAATTCAATATAAAATTTTATTTCAGTGAATGTATGATGAAAAATGGCATTTACTTATCTCAGTCGTAAAGCGTTGAATTCGCGATCGATGCTATTAATATTTCTCCATTGTTTTGAAAATATTTCGTACCAAAATTGAAAATCGGATTAATATTCCAATATTTTCATTTATTGGAAAAGTAAAATCAGAATAAATTAAATTTCTTTTTGTTTGATATAATTGAGTATCGACGTATGTAGAATGAATGGATTGGGAAATTTATTTACAAGCCTTTTTTCATACAAAGAAATTTACTGATGTTGACTTTTTTGTTAATCATAAATATTATATCGTAAGTTGTTGCTTTACTTCTACAATCTATAACTTTTCTCACACAAAAAGCACGTGTGGCGTGACAGAATCTCTGCCATAATATTGTTGTTACAGCTTATCACTTTTTATTTATTGTCAATAAAAACTGCCAATGCGTGCGGCACAATTTCTGCAATTGGTTTAAAACCATTGAGATTTGCCTAAAAAGAAATTCCAATGTTTAAAAATTGCGCTTTTGTTTTTTTAAATAATTGTGATTCACGAACTCTCTGACGATATGCCGTGCTTAGAAATAAAAAAAATCAAGATATTTAAGTGTTATGAATACTATATTCTAAATGCTCGCGATGAGCGAAACCGGGCCTGATCTTAATAAATTAACTGAAATGAGTACTATGTATGTTTTAATATATTCAATGAAATACGTTTTTAACAACCACTGAAAGTGAACACTTCAAATCTGGTGAGAGTAATTATAACGATAATGTAAAATAATGTATTCATAACGATTTATTATCAAAGCTAGGATTTATATAATGAATCAACTTATTATTTCGATTGTAATCTAAAAAAAACTCTTGCTTATATTTATTTGAACATTAAGAAAAATAGGTTTTTTCTCTCATTTTGTAATTGTTATTGAAGATTATAATTCTTAATTATTAAATGTTTTTTTTTGTTCCCAGATGTAGTTTATAATTGAGAAATTTAGTTTTTGTTTAAATATTCACCTGAACTTTTCCATATCGAATATGTGTGTGTGCACTCTAGTTCCAGCAAACCTAAAGTCAAAATTAGACTTTTTTCAATTTATGATATAATGATAAACGAAATTCCTTTATTTACAATTTGGTTTATTTTAAACACTCGAAAATTCTGTCGAAATATACCTTCTTTATTCTTCTCGGCAAAGCCAGTTCTTTAATTCCAAAAAAATGTAATGATTATATTTATTTTTACTGTTTTAAATTTAAATAATTCATTTCCTTTTAGATTTGACATCTAACGCTAGTGTTTCTCGTGAATTGTAATGCGCGGATTTATTACATTTTCCACGTACACGTGTGATATCGCCGGGGGAGCATTAATTAAATTTAATGTGACGAGACGTTTGCGTTGGTTCTGCGCCGACCTATACACCCCCCCCCCAGCGCGTACGTCCCTGGATGCTCAGAGTAAAAACTAAGGGGAAAAAAGAGAAACGGAGATAACAATCGAGCAATGCGTGTGCGAAAAATCTTATTATGACGTAACGTAGTTAATATGTGAACATACGCGGCCCCAAACTTGCGTACGGAATGAACATTTACGGCATGCACATGTGTTCCACGTTGTATGAAAAATAATATTCTACGAGTCCCTGCGAACATGTCATTTTTATGTTCTACGCAAAGGGATATTTTGAATTATAGCCGCCATATTTTGACTATATTCAACATATATGATTTTTTTATTGTTTTGTAGTAATACTTTTTTTTTACTCTTGGCTATACAGTTTCACTTGTGCCAGTGCAATAAAGATAACTACATCGTCGCTTAAATTGCAAAATTGCATTGCTATAAAATATGCGTTTTCTACTTCTTTGTATTATTGTATTAATAAATAGCTCGTAAAAAATCGCCTTTGTGCCTATTTCACAAACACGACTAACAAAACTTACGCTCGAGGTAATGGAAACTAATTACACGTTTTTTTCAGTTTTGTTTCGTTACAATAAAGCATTTTGTTTTACTGTTTTTATTCTTATTTAAAAAAAAATGGTTTTGCAGATATGCATTTTTGTAATTTAGCCAACTGTAGTATGGCTGAATGAATTCTGCCTCGCCATCAAATGATGTTGTGCGTTGGATTTATTGCACGATCAAATGGGATTGATTGATTTGTTCATTTCAATATCGATCTCTATCTTCACCTTTCCTAGACCTAGTCTTACCCTCTATGAAAAAAAACGATTGTGTTGCAACCATCTTCGTAAAAATAAACTTAATGCCTACGATAATATATTGGCTATGGTGACAAACAAATGGTCTGCCGCAATAAAAATACGAAATAAATTAATCATTATTTGCAATGTAATGTAGTTTGTTTTATACGAAAAATTTCGTTCGTGTAAAATATCAGCTTCTTGTCTTTTAACACGAAGTATTTTTTTATTTACAAAAACTTCCTGTTATGTGATCTTGATTCTAGCAAGTCATGCCGAATAAATGTAACACCAATATGGCGCGAAAAAGCTTCGAATTATTAATACAACCACTTTCCCCAACGGCCAGTGAGAGAACCCTCTTTTTCATTGCGAAGCGCTAAAACTTATTTCTCACACTAAAGACAAGGGTATCTAGATTCTGCCTTTCAGTTCTTTTCCAGGGGTCAGCGGAGGGGTCACTCACGGCCGCGAAGCCTCAGAGAAAAATTGCCGGGCCAAAGGTGTGGTCCACTTAGCCCGTGAGGCTTTGAGAAAAGTTTCCAGCACTTTGTCCTAACCGCTTTTCACAACCCCAATCTGCTGCAAAGGGCTCGCTGTCGTGCCCGTGTAGAAAATGTTTTAAGTTGACAACCCAAAGCGCATCCTGGGGCTTTACGAAAGATGTGTACTTTGTCAATTGGCATTACATTCTGTCTGCTGATTTTCTTATTTAATGCTTCAGTTTTATATGTTTATTATTGAAAAAACATTTTTTAAATATGAATAAAACACACCAGTGATTAAAACTGATGAAAATCGAGGACAATTGAAACTAGACACACCAGAGTATAAGACATTTTTGGTGAGATTATTATTTCAAAAAACATAAATATTTTACCAATGATAATTCCTTAAAAGAGTATTATCTAACCATGTTTCCTGTGTGTGTTTCGTTTCACTCTCTTTAAGCTCGAAGATCACTTTCATTACAAACTTGCATGATCCCAGTTTTTACCTACGTGGTCGTAACCAAAGCTAAACATTTTTTTTTTATCAAAACTTGCGTTGGTCATTTGAAACACTAGCCACGAGAGCTATTCAGCTGATTAATGCACTGCCAAATGAAATGGACTTGGTGTTTTGCTTTTGTATAACTTCTACATTGTGTCTTTTTTTTACATTTAACAAATATCCAATGCGCCAAATATTCTTAATTGTGAAAGTCATACGAGATTAACTCTATGATAAATAATGAATCTTTTATACTATTATCTGTTGAATGATTATTGTATTTTGTTATATGCTGTCTTTATTATATTGGTCAAATGAATGGCGCATTGGCGTCAAATGTAATTCCATGTTTGGTATTTTTTCCTTACAAATACTAGTTCATATTATATTTCCCGTCTTTTAGTTATTCAAATACTTTACATAACATATTCTTTGATATATTTCGTGTTCGTGTGTTTTCAATACGAATGTTTATTTATTCACCTGTACACTTCGATTAGGACATGTTTAGTTAAGAAACCCTTTCGAATAGATGGGTGCCTGTACGACGGTAATCTTTTGAAAGCTTTGAAAAAACGCTCGGCTTTCACCACTTGCCACACGGCTCGGTGAAATTTTTATGTGCCACATAAGTTGTTGGGCAAATTAGGAAGCCGTGGGAAAAATCCCCAGAGGGAATTCGAAACAGATTTATACTAGACGCTCTCGTGTAATATAAACCTGAACCTTTTAGTTGATTTGCTCAGTGAAAATGTAATGTAATTAATGGTCCCTCTCGGATTACCTTGGTAAAAAATCTGAAAAAGTACCCGATCATTGAAATCGATTCAATAGTGAGTTTTCATCTCAATAAATAGATTTTTTTTTATTCAAACATGATTATTTATATTATCTGCCTCTCTTAAAATTTAAATCGTTTTCGGTATCTTCAAGGATTTCAAATGCAACGGGTGAGTATTCATATATGTATGTATGTATATATAAAACATATCTTCTACAATGCGATTATTTTCATTTCATTAAATAATTAAAGTTACTTTATATTTAAATAGATTGAACATTTTTTCTATTAATTCAGTTGATAATGCTCGCCATGAGCGAAACCGGTCCTGATGAAATAAATCTCTTGTGGAAAAAGTACTAAAAATGTGTTATTATTTTTATTATAATGCCTTTTCACCAAGTATTGACAGTGAACACCTTAAAAGTAATTTTTTTCTATTGCTTCCACATATTTTATAATTTTCACAATTCAAAATACTGGTCTTTATCATTATACTATAGTGGTATAGTGTAACAATAGTAAAAAAATGGTGTTTTATTTATCAAGAAATAATGTTCTCCCGGTAATAATTGACACATTTCACATAAGAAGTGATTAAAAAATACATGTGTGCATACATATTATATTCGAAAAAAGTTGCCGACAAGAATTTGCTCATTGTCGATCATTAGCTCGCCGTTGATGGGTATTGCAATGCCAATTTAGCTTTGGAAGAAGTGCAGACCGATGATTCCGCCAGACCAAAATCCGCACCAAATAGTGACTTTCTCGGAATAAATTTGGTGCTGGTGTATCTCCTGTGGATTGAAATCGCCCCAAATGTGACAATTTTGCTTGTTCACATATCCATTCATCCAAAAATGGGTCTCGTCGCTAAAGTCAACGTTTCTCGAACGGAACATTGACTTTGATAATAAAACTATATGATTTGCACACATTGTTTAACACTTTATCCTTCCATGTTGATTTTCCGTACACAGCTAAACAATCGGAATTCTATTTAACAGATGTAACTTTAATAACATGGCCGCTATAACAATTTCGAAGGGTCCCTATAAAAATACCTGTAGATGTAATCCGTTCTCATATTATGACATTAGTAATCCTACTATTGTTGACATTGCACTTGACAATCAATTGTTGCACCTTACATTTGAATATCCTTAAAAATGGACGAATCTCTATAAAATGATAAGTACTTTAATAAATTTGGACTTTTCAGATACGATGCTGACTTGCAGAATTTGTGACGTTGCTGAATTTTTTGAATCGCTTTAATGTGGGTGAAATTGAATTCTACGCTCTTATTAAATATTCAAGACGTTGATAAATGAAGCTTTGATTTTCTACAGTCGCCTTTATGATTTCGTCAATTGAAAGACCGATAATGAATGGATAACGATAGACATTTTTGCTTTCGGTAATCGTTATTAAAATTAAAATGCACAATATTATTTGTAAATTCTTAATACCCTGAAAGTCTTACTTTCCAATAAAAAATATTTTTATCGAAGTTCATTTCGTCGAAAATTACAGTAGTGCATATTATTTCCTAATTCTTTGAATTGATATCAATGAACTTTAGGCAGTCCATTATCAAACGAATAAGAAGTGAATAAATAAATTTCTACAAAGTGATCACCGAATACATCGGTAATATTTTTTAACAAATAATTATTGTTTTAAAATCATTCAAGCAGATATCGCAAGAAACTTTGTGCTTAGATTTTCAATTGTAAATGCATTTTTCAAACGTTAATTTGGCTAGGCTTAACTTAGTGCTAGTAAATATGTTTATTTATACTTAAATATGTATGTATTGCAGGTTACGAGGTATCTCTGCAGTGGTTTTTTAAAATGGTCAAATAAAACTCGTGATTCCACGAGCAACATCAACTTCGATCCCGATCATTAATAGAATAAATGTGGAAGTAGGACTACCATTTTTTTTTATTTCCTACTTCATTAAAAACGACAATAAATACACACATACGTATCTTATAACGAACTATTTATGCTATAGATAGAAGGTTTATTATCATTCCTGGCCATGTTATTATATACCTTCTACTGTTAATTGTAATTAACTCGATTCCGACGAAGCAATAAGATTATAGAAAAAGTTTATACGAACACACATGATTTCCTGATATAAAATATTTGTGTTAAAAAAGTACAAGACAATAAATATAATTTGAGTTTTCGGCTTAAAAAATATTGTAGGGCGACACTCCTTTTTTGAAATTAGAAATAACGCACACCCGATGCATACTTTTATTATGATTCCCATAAAAACAGCTGGTGGATTTTTATCTAATTATAGCATCAGAACGTAGCGTGTGCCACTTATTATTCAAAAATAAAAACAGCAATTCCCGCGAGCCATTTATAACGCTCAATATTCCTGATGAAACAACAATTTTTAATCTACGAGAAGGTAGGGTCACGCTTGTCTGACAGCTTCGTAATATTTGCCACCCTGGACGTCGCAATCACCCGCCGATGCCGCACGATTCATCATGAAACCCACCCGCTTGAAGTGCGGACACAGTGTTGTCCCCCGGGGGGCTCCGCTATTTATGATTTCGATAGCCGCGTATTTATTTTCAGCCGGTCACAATATTTGCCCCATAATTTATATAGGTATAAAAAACACCATATGCTTCACGAATTGTTGCTGCTATATTTATTTTTTTTAATTTATTTATTCTCATCTGATAGTGCTAACGTCATATGTTTTCGAAAAATAAAAACGTACAATTTTACGCATTAAGTTTAGGTACGACTAACACATTTCATTCATTGTAATTTATTTATTTATGTATTATCTAAGAGTTACCGCCGAAACCATCGAAAGTATTATTCATTGTTTTTGCTATGTGAAGAAAGATGAAAACATTGGAAGAAAAAAATATAAACTTTGCAGATATAAGAGTGAAAAAAAATACGTTGGCAAAGAAGTTAACCGAGTTCCGATAAAATCAACTATAATACATAAAAAATAGAACTCGTCTGAACTTACTCACTTAATATGATTCGTTTCTATCAGAATATAACGTAAATATTGATTTTGAGATAATACCACCTTTCATAACCTGAATTCTGTGCTACTGGTGTACTTAACTATACTTTGCAATAGAGACATAGTTTTTTTAGTAAATGAAATCTTTTGAAGCACAACTATCGATCGTAATTTAATTTTCCGCTGAGAACAACTAATGTGATAGATCAGAACCATCTTCGCTCATCGCGAGCATTTTCAGTTTACTTAAAATTGTTATTTTTCACCAACTGACATCTGAAAAGTTATTAAATTTGTTTATATGAAAATATAAACATATTTATTGTGTCAATATTCAAATACAGTGAAACCCCGATTCTACGTATTTCAAGGGACCGTATAAATCAAACGATTAATGCGGGAAAGATTTATATATGAACTAAATGCCGTATAATGCGAGAACGTAAGATCGGGGTTCCACTGTAGTCGCAATATTTCACCACAATCAGACGTGAGATGGAACTTTTCATAGCATTTGCTATTTCTTAAAAATCCTAGCAATTCTTTATCTAACTACATATTTTAAAAGTCTTCATTTAATACTCTATTGTGATGTAAAGAATACATTTATTTCTTTTAATTCACACAATACACTGTATTACCTCACAAAAATTCCCGCAGTTAATTTATACATATTTACTACATTCGACAGAAAGGTTTTGTGAAGCTATAATATCCTATTCTGATTGTCCAAATAAACATATTTTTACAAATGCAGATACAGGGTGTACGCTTGCAAGGCTTACTTCTTTGTTTGTTCGCCATTTTACCAAACATGATATTTTCAGTTCATATTTGGCAGTCGTGAAGTATAAACGTGGCAAATTTGTTATGGTATGTTTGATGTTAAATATTTTCATATTAATTACATTTTTTAAAGTCAATCATCATTTATTGTGATGATTAGAAAATGCGTAAAATCTTGGGAACAGATAATGTGCCATTAAAACCCACTATGTATCGTGTAGTGCAGTGGTAGCCAGACTTTTTTGCCCGCGATCGACTTTCGTTTGAAATTATTGGCAGCGATCGACCAACATTAAAAGTAGTAATTTAAAGCCTATATTAAACTTATTGCCAACCCTTGTTTGACCCGAGTTTTAGGAAGAGATTTTCGTCGACAATCGGCTAACTTCGAGATTTTAGCGTGCTGTCCCTGTCACACGACTTGTCTCGCACGCTTCTTGTTCGGGCACCAGAGATTTGTACAGATCAGATAGGCGATCGACGCTTTGGCCACCCCTGGTGTAGTGGATGATTTTGAAGAGGCTCTGTATCAGATAAACACAAGACAGGGCCACAATTTATGAAAAAATCAGCTGAAAACATTCCTACTCTCCTGGAAAGCAGTCAAAACAATCCAGCCTTAATTCGTCATCGTACTCAAGAAATTCGACTTAGGACAAGAACTTAGTGAAAATTTATGCACAAAGATTTGAATTTGTATGAATTTAAAATGTTTAATTGACTCAAGAAACATTATGCTTGCTCGCGATGACCCTGACAAAATTACAGTTAGTGATAGGTTACATTTAAATTTAGCATCAATCACCTTTGCATCTATTAAAAGTCAATAAAAAGAGTATGGTGCGCTCTGTAGTCTGGATAATTTTTTGACACTAGAATTAGATGCTTTGGGCTTGATTGACATGCGGTTCCAACTTGTGAGTTTAGTCAAATGCTACAGTGCAATTTCAATTTCCACGAAAAAACATTTCAAAAAATGGTTTTGTCAATTGGCTTCCACGGTCTTCGAATTTAACAGTCCCGAACTTCTTTTTGTATATTAAGAAAGCAAAGATAAAATGCCAACCAGAGACACTTGGTAATGCTATTCCGGTAGAATTTTGATGATACGTGCTAAAAACAGAGACTGAATATATGAGAGTAAGATATATAGGCAGAAATTTGTTTCCATATGTAATATCTAACATTCAATAAAGCATTAAACCATTTTGTTTTCACTGTACCAAAGTTATGCAAAGATAAAGTAGCAAAACTTCCCTGCGAACACCCTGTATATCTAAGTAAAAAGTTTCAGTTTTTTTATCTTTGTTATCGTCTTCAATTTACTCGATGGAACGTAAACTGAATACTAAAAATGCTGATTTTTTGAAGCTCGTATTCATCGAATCTCTAGATATTATCATGTATTTTGTGTGAATTATTGCTGCCGTTCCTAGCGATCTCCTATTTTTTCTACAAGTAAGTATTTTTTGATTTATTCAAGTCTTGCGCGTTTAGGGATTGTAATACCGACCCATTTTTCGGGACCCGTTATTATTCATAAAATTATGCAAACGCAGGAAATTAACCCATTCAAATACTGATTGGAATATGCAGATAATAATACGTTTTTTTATTGAAGGCAAGCGCAAATCAAAAGTGCCCAAACTCCAATTATTGTGGTTTGTAAGATATTGTATCGTAAAAAAATATGTACCAAATTTTTCATTACCATAAATTCATCGTGATATATATTCCTGACATGTAAAAAATATAACTTTAGAAATAGACGAAGGGAAAAGTGAACTAGGTTGATATAAGTTTTAAGCTATATGGTACGTTATTTTTTTCACCCTTTTTTAGTTATTCGAGTATTTTTCGAGATCTGTTACTAAGATCTGTTTTCTTTCACCTTAATGTTAATATATACCATCAAGTTTTTCTGAACCCTTTAAGCCGTTGCCTATTTTAACGTAGTTGTTTTGGTTCTTCCATCCAAGAAAGTATACATCTAAATCACAACATTCAGTTTCATTAGTGTGACCTCGACTTTGGTTAAGTTTTTAGGTACAAGGCGGCTTTCCGATAATTGCGAAATGTGTATAAATTAAAAGGTAGTAATAAAAAATAATTATATGGGGCCAACAAACTATATGGTTTCCACTAAATATATCATTTTAATTTTGAAACTAATAGACATTTTTTAGCGTTGTATTCAGTTTTCTTCTGCTGTAAAATAACCAGATTGGCTATAATCTATTTTATTTCATACGTTATAGCATATAATCAAAAATCACATCTTTTCAGTCTCCCCTATCTAATATATTGGTGTAAAAATCATTTAGAATTTCCAATTTTCCGCCCTTAACCGAAAGTGAAGTTGAGCTTAATAGCATTGAAAAATATTCTCCTTACTTTAAGCCAATTTATCGACGGAATAATATTTTTAAAAAGTGGAAGTTTTAAATTAAGATTGGTTTATTTTACATGTCGAGACGATTTTCATCGGCAACGTTGAGCGGTATTAAATATTACATAAATAATTTCAAATAATAGCTCATCTTTAGATTTTTTTATGATTTACTAACCTGTAGAATTGTAAATAGTTCCTCATAAAAGTTTGTTTTACTGATGTTACCGTTGTGTTTCAGTTCTGTTTGTCAAAAATATACTATCCGGAAAATGCATATTTTGTGCAAATTTTAATGTTTCTATCCCTGTCGTGTAGTATATCTTCTTCGGTCTGGGCTTAAGCTTGACCGACCCGATCAGTATCCTCTATTTTACTCGCTCCTCTCTCCGCCTTCCTACGCTATCGCTGACTTACAGCATTAGCAAGCCCTATGCCACACCCTACCCATCCAACGAAGTTACGGTCTTCCATGAGGAACAGAAACTGTGAGGCGTCGTGTAGGTTGCCACTCTTCAGTGAGTGTTATAGGAGGCATGCCTGTCCCGGTATAGCAAGATAATTAATTGCAATTTAATTAGAAATTCAAACATTATATATTTGTAGTAAAATCATTTTATTTTAATTATCATTGGCACACAGTCATAATTTTTCTATATATATTTATTTATTGCAAGGCACATTTCTTATTAAGTACTTAAAACAAGTGCTAGTTTACGTAATGATATACTATAAAGTAATTTCAGATCTTATTAAGAGTTGAATACAAAATTTACCAATTGCATCTGATTAATACAAATAAATATTCTACATATTATGTATACTTAAAATATGTATTTCCGGATAAACTTTTCTTATCGTGTAAACTTACTTGCAGACGTCGATTCGTTGCTAAAATATTATCACATTTTTTTCTTTCCAACTAACTGTTTTTGAATCGCGAAGTATCGAAGACCGAACGGAAATTCTGATGATGAATATTCGCAATCTTCAATGCCAGCCCTACGTTTTATATACATTTGAGCGGTTTTTATGATAATGGGTAAATTTAGACATGTGGCCATAAGTTACCGCGATTGCGCGTTTTTTATATTATGCTCGCTTGTCGTTAACATGAACGCATTATGTATTTTCGCTGTGTCCGTGGAGCTCAGTTCATAAAACATTCCATAGTGAAGGGGCTTTGTAAAGTGTGTCTACTTTCCCGTTTCCCGCAAATGCTTTTCTCAAACTTTAAATTACGAAAAATTAAATTAAATTCAGCATACTTTGACCGTCTGCCTTTCGAATTTCAAACTTTATTACTCGCACTCTATAAATATCTCGTTTGTCGGTCCAGCGTATATAAAATTTGGCTAATCAACTGACGTGCACATCTTCGTTTAAGGTAAGTGGTAGATCTTTCTCCCTGTGATACAAAATACGTTTCCTCATTGAGCTATCACTTTACCTTCCATAGAAGATATACCACTGCTGCGTTGCTCATAGAAATAAATGTTTTGAATGGACATTAGGTAAATGAAATCGTAACCTGTCTAAGCCTTTTCAAAGGATAGCTTTTAACTTTTGCGTTGAAAGAATATGTTTAATACACACTCTTATCTCATAATTCCTGACAAAATGAAACCAAATTGTATTCACCGCAAGCGTCTAATTTAAACCATCAGAGCGTGGTAATCTTGAACTGAATGTGGCATGACTCGTTACTGCTAAGCGAAACCGAATGCACAGTTGAATTCGGTTCCATGACAAAACAGAATATGATAAAACAGAACAAGACTTTTCAGAACATGACAAAAAACCTAACCAACCTGTTTTATCATATTCTGAAAAGTCACCTTCTGTTTTGACAAGTTCTGTTTTGTCCGGTTACCGTTGCATTCAATTAATAAATCAAGTTTGGAGATCAACGCGTACAAACGTGATTTCGTATCAAACAAATTTTTATCATGATGCGTTGCCATTTAGTATAGTTATAAAATAAATTTATTGAACATTTCACTAGCAGTATTGAAAGTTATTTTTAAAACACATTATAAGTAAAGTAACGTCATGTCTTGTGCCTCCTGTTGTGTGATTTTTATATTAAACTAGGCAGATTGTTTTGAGAAGAAGCGAAATTACGTGTGACATGTTTAATGTTTAGAAAGAAAAATACAGTACAAACTTAAAATGCCTAAATAAGACACGTACTTGGCACAAGCCAGGCAATGCGTCAACAAAATAATTTCATAACGTCTTTTCTATCGTCTAACCTCGAAAACATTCTTCAAAATGTTTATATTCTACCGTCATGTGTAAAAAAGAGCTACCAGCATACGAAATAATTTTAATGGTCCACGAATACTAGGCACTGTTCTACTGTATATTTCACTGTCTGATATGTGATGTTTGCGAAAAGCCTAATATTTTACTAAGGATGAAATTATTGCGGAAGAAAAAATGTTTTACTGCCATTGAAAAAATATCATGCCCGTTATGCAACACATAATATTAGATGCACCCTTATTGGTTAACCTCAGCATAACTGATTTCTATTAAGTCGCTCAACTTCTCATTTCGGATAGAGTGGTGGTATATAGATGTAGTCAAGAAAGGATAAGTCTTTAGATAATCGCTCTTGTTAAGCCCCTTTTTAGGATCAAATGGGTAGGAGGAAAAGAAGACACTATAGGCTTCCTTGTCTTTTTTTTTTGAACACAAACTTTATTGAAAAATTAATTTATGAATGTGTGTATACTGGTAATCGAACTATGTACACTTCTACTGAAAATGACAAACAATCAAAAGCTTTTACTACTCAGTTACCCAGCAGGCAATCTTAACAATTAGATTTTTCATAGTTACTTCTACTAAAATACGTGATTCTATTTTAATATACGAGAAGTACATAGTCTAGTCATTTCATTAAAAACTCTGTTTTTCACAGTGATCTTACGCTAATTGCGTCTCATTTATCCTTCTTCTTGCTTTTCGTTACTGAAAATTTATAAACTGCAAACTGCATCTTGAATAATTGTGAAGTCTCTTGTGAAAAGGCTTTCGCATAAATTAATTTGTTCAGTGATTATCAACATCGTGTTGTATTACTTAAAAATATATCTCGTTATATACGAATGGCGATTATTGCCATGAGGTATTAAAGATGTTCTTTTAATTAAGAAAACAAAATATTATTCTACTACGTCCAGTAATTACCAGGGCACCAGATATATATGTGAATATGAGAATCATCACAATAAATCAAGTCAAATATCAAATGTGAAAAGAAGATATTTACTTTGTCGAGGGAAGTTCTTTACCATCTAATCGCAAGGCTAAACATATTACTGTCAGACCACAAACGCATTGACAATTGTTGATTATTTATTAAAAGTGATTTTAAACAGTCCTTCACTTGTCGAGAATCTTCATTCAGTTATTTTACTACGTATCGAAGGCTTTGTGTCAATATGTCACCAATGAGCTTAGAAGGTCGTATTCGATGTTTATTAAATAATGTGTGTATTTTTAACAGCTTAGAATATACGTCATATTTTCTAAAAGAAACATTTATGCGTATATGTACGCTATATCAGTTGTGTTCACAGAAACTTTTTTTTCAGATCCCAACAATCAAAATTATCTATCTATATTTTGACAATGGATTTATTTGCGTTCTTTTACAGCACGTTTTAAAAAGAAAATCAGATAACTATTTGAAATTGTTAAAACCACTAAAATATAACCGAAAAAGCAATCAATACATATAATAACTGATTGATAGCTAGGTTTTTTATTGTATCGTAAATATCAGTGGACGTTTTTTGTAAGACATTTTTGAACATCAAAGCTACTATTATTTTTGATATTTTATCAAACGTAAAGATCAAATAAAGGAAATCAGCTAAAAATGTTATTAAGTCCGTAAAATATATGCTTTTTCATTACCTATGGATAGTCTTTAGACCTGTGTCTAAATAACTGCCTTAAAAAGCACTCAATTTACTCCAAGTGCTGATTGAATTATTCATGGAGGCAATATTTTATTCTCAACTGCATTGGGAAACATTTTTATTTTGTAGGTAGTGAACACCAATTCTCGTAGTAAGTTTATTTATATTTTGTATATCATGCGGATTGGGTATTTTGTTACTCTCTGGAAGAAGAACCAACACTGTACGCTAGTAACTCAATTTTAATCCCGGCAAAATATCGCTGAGATATTTTTTTTTAACTATCAATTTTTTAAACGTAATAGTTTATTTTATACATATTTGTTCTATATTATACTAGTATTGCTACCCGGCTTCGCTCGGACTAAGCGACCAATAATTATTTAATATTATATCATTCCCAAAGAATTACAGACCCACAGACATACATACATACATACGCCGTTTCGGTATTTCTAGTATTGCTACCCGGCTTCGCTCGGACTAAGCAACCAATAATTATTAAATGTTATATCATTCCCAAATAATTATAGACACACAGACATACATGCATACATACGCCGTTTCGGTTTTATATATAAGATTAATAAAAAATATTAATTACGTTAAAAAAATATTCTGCAAACATAACTGACAACGTTCAGTGTCGCGACATAATATATTTAATTTGAACTGATGATTCCTTCATACTCGTAAACTTCAATATTAATTTCTTCGATATTTTAAAATAAGCAACCATTTTAAATTATATATTTCTTAGCAAAGAGTTCGACATCAAAACCATCGGCGATTTTTGGAATATATATATCAAATATGTTGATCAGTCCATTGTACTGTAATGCTATACAGTAATTGTTAAACTCTTAAATTTAAACTAACGGTCTGTCATCTGACAGTGCTCGATGAATATTAATGAAACGTTGCACTCATTTTGATGTTCAATGCTTCCATAAATTTACTCATGAAATCGTGAACAATCGCACCAAATTGAAAAGATTAACATATTTATTATAAAGGTTATTACTTTGACGTGTCGATAAATATTAACAATTCATTTATTCACTTGTGAATAATATAGTGCCATCATGGCATTGAGAATTCCGATAAATAACACAGTAGCCGGTCCTTTTATCATTCTTACCTTGTAATTCTTTTTTTGTCATGTCATAATGACTATAATTTTGGACGGTAAATGTTTATGCAATTCATCCTTATAATTTCGCGATGCGGGCTTTGTTTGTCACCTACAAATAAATGTGCCGAAAACCTGTCGTGCTTACATCATCGTCGCCGTATGATGGGCTTATCGAATATTCTCTTCGACGGCGTTGGTGCGTTTTAAAATATGCATACAATATATAAATTTAAATAATGGATATAGAAAATGTTGTTTTAAAAATGATCAGCGGCATAAAATGCTCTCATAAATATTCTTAATTTCCTTTTCTTAACCGAGACTTACCCCTTATCAAGACGCGTGCTTGTTATTTAGTTGCACTTGTTTTAAACAGAATTTTTCTTTCTCAACGAATCAATAAAGTTATATTTGAAAACACTGTACTTTTTTGCGCAAAACCTCTTCGTGCTTTAATTTATTGGAACCAATTAGTTCATGAATTTCTGTTCATATGCAAGTATGTGATGTTTGACAATCAATATCACTCATCCGGCCCTAAAATTCAAGCGTTGCGATAGCGATTAGCTTACCACAAGTACTATCATATTCTTATCAGTTTATCCGTGCTACAAACATACATACATATCTACAAAACATGGAAAAGTTAGGCTACAGAGCGACAAGAAGTTCTCATATAAAACTTAATTCATAAATTTCGAATCGTTAACAAACTATGTTTGTATTATGGTCTTTAAGCGATTTTATTGATCGCATATGCATATCTGCCTTATATTGTTTGATTGCTTCTCTTTGCATTAACCGTTTAGATGCCACTCTTTTCAACCATCGTCAATCCCATGAAAGTTCAATACCCTCTTTGTTGTCTTTCACAGAAAATTGAAAAAATGTAAGATTTAAAAAACTTGCAGATTAAGGCTGGCACAAAAAAAAACATTATTTATGATTTTTATGTTCCTGTTATTTTAAAACTTTTTGCAAAATACCGTGTTAAAACGTTGAAAGTTATTATTATCCTCAAACAAACCTTTATTATGATAAATTTCGAGAGTGTCTATATACATACATATATGTGATATCTATTTGCACTTACTAATATTCAGCTCAAAGAACCTCGCAATAATACGATGCCAGCCTCAGTGACTATACAATACAATTGGCTCAACATTTTGACTATCTAAAAATCACACTCTGCACTCTGTATCAATAAAAATATTATATTTATTCACACTATATAAAAACTCGTAGTGGCGTTAGCGCGCCTGCACGCTTTGGCCCCTGAAAGGTTAAATGTTAATAAAACCCGCTTTTTGCGCCTCGACTTTAGCAAAGTCCTATATAATATTGTATTATTGATTTTAGAATATCGCACAGGGGCAGTTGAGTGTCTACCCTCAGAATAATATTGCTTCCCTGAGCAAATATTATCCACCGTCTTTATAATATGTCAAAGCTCAGCAGTGCACGCGAGATGCTTTTAAGCTTTATTGATATACGGAGAGACCACTTTGTCTGATGACCAGAACAAAGGAGTTATTTTAGAAATCTACGGCGGAGAAAATAAATACTTTTACGCAGATAACACGGACGCTTATGTTTTATCATATTTCACTTGTGCACAACGTAAATGTTTCTCTTCAAAATAAACCTTTGCTTTATTATCACAATGCATGTACATCTACATAAATAGACTTGGATAAAGCCATAAATATTTAAGTTTGTCGCTACTCAGTTAACTTTTTTAACATTTCCGCATACTAGCGACTTGTATGCTTAAAAAAAATAATAAAATATTTTAAGTACTTATTCCACATAAAGTTTATTGGATCAGGACCGGTTTCGCTCATAGTGAGAATTATCAAGTGGTGTGGTTGGTTGGTCAGTTGATAATGCTCGACCAACCAACCACACCACTTGATAATTCTCACTATGAGCGAAACCGGTCCTGATCCAATAAATTTTATGTGGAATAAGTGCTATGAATGTGTTATTATTTTTATTATAATGCCATTCCACCTAGTATTGACAATGAACACCTTAAAAGTGACTTGTATGTTTTTTAAAGAAACCGAGAATACTAGGACTGCGATTATATAAATTTAATTTCTCATCAAAATTTTCTTGCGTTAAAACTTACAATGCGTCGTATAAAAATGAAATAAAAATCAAATTATTCGAAAAAAAAAATTTGAAATTTAAATTTTATTTATTACATTTTCTTATAAAATTTTTGTGAAGTTCTTCGTAACACATTATTTCATTGAAAACAATTTTACGCAACAATTTCAATAAATTTACTCTAACAAAAATGGAAGTTGTTAAATGTTTTAATTTTTGTCGTTAATTACCAGCCGAAAGATGAATGAGATTATATGTATATATTGTGCATGAAATATAATTTTCGTAATAGTGTCACGTGTGCCTATCGAGCGTTGCGGGTTGAAGTGCCCGCCTTGTGAAAATGAAAAATGACGACGGAAACACGTCATACCAAACCGTAAAATGTTTTCCCAACTTGCAACGCGTGCTGTGTATTTTCAATTAAGAAAAGAAATACACAATGGCAACTTTTCCACCCCGGCCATCTGTTGCATAAAAGAACTGTGTTCTTTGGATTTCAGAAAATAATTCTAAAGAAGGTCAGTGGATTTGTCACAAGGCTTATATAATATAAAAATATTTATTAAGGTCATTTCGGAACATACTTTTAAGGTGTTCATAACAGTCAATTGTATTTAACCATGTCCACTCCCATTTTGAATTAAATGTGGCACATCTCAATTAGGGAATCAAATCATTCAATCGGTATTCGGAAGTAAATTCTTCTTTGTTCTGATAATAAGTCTTTGTTCGTCTTTATAAACGGAAATGTTAAATTGATTATTAGTTATTGATTCCGATTTTCAAATTCTCACTAGAAATATTTCCTGAAATAAACTTCTTTTTAGTATCCGTCTCATCATAAAATTAATATTAAAAAACAAATAATATAATATGTACACATAATCTTTGTATCCTCGATAAATGAAAAAAGGCGATGTTTTATATAAAAAAACAGGAAATAATTCAGGATCTACATAATATCTCAAATCTTTAACGACACATATAAGAAAGCAATTCGTTTGGAGTGCAATCTGAGTGTGTGAAGTGTTTCTGAAATATGATATACAATAATTTCGATAATGTACAAGAAACAAAATCAACTGCAAACCAATTTAAAATTTGAAAAAAAAAGAATATTCAAATATGTTCGATTATTTCATCATTCGATATTCAAAATGTCATCAAAAGTAATTTGATAGACAGATTTTCGAAATATTTTCAGATAAAGTAAGTAAATTATAATAGGGTGAGCTAAACTAATCGATCACTTTATACTCCGTTTTCAAGATTGGATAAATGGTGGTTAGGTATAAATTAAAACATTTTCCATGGAAAAAATCTATAAATGTATTGAAAAATGGATGGATGAATGTTTGTGATCAGTGATTCGAACCCTCGAATGCGCAAAGAAAGTCCAAAAGCATCACCAACTCGGCTACGGATCTATTATCTAACGACAGTGGTATGACTTCAGAAATGTTAAGACCATTGAATTTTTATCTGCAAAAATCTTTTGTTTTAACCTCCAAATATTCTGTAAATTGAGTTATTTGCAAACAACAGGTGCTCCGTATATCGCTCGTAGCTGGAAAACGATTTTAAAATAGATTGAAACCCATTCCTCGGAAACTGTTTTCTTTTCAAAATCTCCTAGTTCTCGCTTACCTATCAATTATTTTCAACTGATATCGATCAATACATACAACGTATTTTTCATTGTTAGTTTTTTTGCCTGTTAAATTGTGTACATTGCTACATTTATAATTTTTATTATTTATTTAATACACTTTGTAGTTGGATGAAGGCTAAAAGACAAAAAAAGATACCTTCATTTAAAAAAATATATATAGTTTTCTGTATACAATTCAGTTTTTCTCTTTTATTTAAGTTCATAATAACATTTCCCGCTCAGAGTAAAACGTAATTTATTCAACCGCAAGTCTGTAAATGACACTTTTTCGAGCATTTTTTAATAATACTGAGTAATTTTACTTTGTCCATATTTCCATGTCAGCGAATCTTCCTCTCTTTTGTTATTTAAGCAAAATAACTCAACTGTATTTAGCATTCAAATGTGATATGAATATATTATATATATACACATGTAATGTGTTTTTAAAAAATAATTATTAAATCTTAAATATAATAGAGTTATTATTACGAACTGTTTTTTTTTTGCTTGATAACAAACATTGATCAACAAACGACGACTGAAATGGTTTCGAAAGTAACTACCACCGATAATAACAAGGTTTCTTCCCGAAATAATTAGTGTATTTATATTATAAGAATTTTTATAATATTTATTTCTAGAGACAGTGTATAGATATCACTAGCTATGAAAAGAAAAATATCAAAAGAATTCTTGCAGGAAGATTTTTTATATATTTTGTAATATTTCCGACTTCATTCGCGACGTCCGTACGCAGTAACCGCCAGTCCTTACGGTACTGAAGTGGTTAAAAGCTTTTTGTGAGTTATTTATACCATTTTACAGACTTAAAAATAAAAGCATAATAATTTCTCAAGTAATTCAGTTAACAATTAATCCATTACAGTTAATGTTGAGTACATAGGAGGAAAATGTTATGTCACTTTTTTTAAACTATGTAGCAATGCAGACTTTTCTACTCGTTTCCATTTAAAATACCGCATTGCCAGCTGATCTTTTTTACATTGCATGTTTTTTTTTTCCGTTGCGTAAAAACTATAAGTTTCGGGTAAAAGGGCAGCATTTTTAATCAGTTCAACTAAATCGACATAGCTGTATGCCTAATGATAGAATTTTGACTGTACAACTAAGTATTTTATTCCGAGCAACATATTGAAAGTAATTATGGCATATTCGATTTACTTTATTAACACCATTATTGCGTAGAGGGCTAAATTGCTTTTGTAATTTGATTCAAGCTTAATTATGCAGAAAATACCAACCAAATATGTACCAAATCGATTTTACGCGCATGCTGTTTTATCATCATTGTAATTATAATTCACTGAACAATGTTTGGTGCTATCTCTAAATATTTATTTAATCGACGAAAACTCTTTCATGCATAGTTTCAGCTCCCTAATAAAGATGGTGAAAATGTGACCGCTGTGATTATATCACCAAACAAATAACAATCGTAACTACCCCTAAAATCCTAAATCACTATTAAAAACCATTTTGAGACTCTCATACAATGAAACCGTATAATAACAAATTAAATAAATCTGTCTTTTAATCCCAATTCAATTCCAAATTTGAATCGTTTGAATTTTGTACTTTTCCATGAGCTTTGTCGCTAACGACCCGGGTTTCGCCTTTCGGCACCTTCAGGCATTATAAGTGCACGGACTTACTTGAACTGACGATTTACGAACTGACTCAAACGATTCAAATTTGAAATTGAAATTCCATCAAGCACCCTCAGTCGAAATCCTAAATTACTCTTGATTTTAATCCTTGTTTTTTTTCTAAAACATCTAGAACTTAGGTTATCACTTCAAATAAAATACATATAGATTGTTAGAGTAATCACTTTATCAACTAGATTCTTGGTGAAATTGCATTAAAAATAAAGTATTTTGGTATAATAAAAATGTTTCTTTTTAAACAATTTGTATTTTTGAACTGACATGTGTAAATGTGTAATAATTCTTTTAACCTTACCAAAATTGAATTCTGTCATGTTCAATCAATAGAGATTATGAAAAGATTAATTGAGTAATTGGCACCGTCGTTTTTTTTCTGCCATCTTAGTCCCAAGCACACTTCAATGGAGTGTCCCAAATTTTAATTTCACACCCGAATTGGCGTAAACGAGATTGCGGCCAGCTTTGCGAGGCCAGCGGGCATCGCAGAATGACAGAGAGACTCCCCCCGGTGAAATTTCAAAAGATCTTATCCAACTTTCCAAATGATAAAATCAGTAGAAAGCTCTCGCAAAAAGTTAGTCATCGGGATTTTCTTGGATATAGCATGAGGGTTTGACATGAAAGCCTCTGGTATGTACTGGCAATGATAAGACTAAGAATATTATAGTAATTTAATTTTTAAGTTTTATATTAATAATCTATCAATTAATCCGACCTCATTACAATTTACAGAAACAACTACGATGGGGTTTCCACGGGCTCGATCCTAATATCAGTACTCCGGAATATATTATTGACGTCCTTTTTAATTTGCCAGTGCTACCGGATTGCACGATTATCGTAAATTCCAGTGATTCAAAACCTTTTTGGGAGAAAGGCAAGATTACCAATTCTCAGATAGCTTTAGTGCATAGCATGGGTGAAAGTGATTAAAGTATCATTATTTTTAGTGTATAAAATCAAAAATTTTACTATTTTATATTGTTCTTCCATCGTCCGAAAAAAATGCTGAAGGAAAAAGGTGATAGATATTTGTCATATTGGGCCGCATGAAATGTCATTGCGGGCCACAGGTTTTGCATCACTGGTGCATGCAAATAGTACGCGTATTACTGTAGACACAAATTTTCTTAACTTAATTGGTTTGATTTAATTAGGCTGAGGGAGTTACACTATCTTCTTTCTCTATTTTTTATATTAATTATGATGGAGCATTCTTCTGATGCCTCTGAAAGAAGCGAACACTTGTCGAAATATTGTAGAACTGTATATCGATCCATTAATGTAGTGGGTAAATTATTTTTTTCTATTGATCATTATTGCGCTAATTGCGGTGGCTGACAAACAGAGGCTGCATACTCATAAACTTGTTATATCAATCTACGGTTGAGAGTTGTCCCGGCTTCGCACGCACTCTGGGAAAATTACTCCGCTCAGATAATCTGTTGTTAATGACCGCTCTGCGGATATCCGCCAAACAAAACACACTTTCTTCGCTCAAAGCTGGGGCAGTGTTATTGCTGTACTCCGACATCTCAGTCGGCATCGGCGGGTTATCGTGTTCCGCCAGTAGGTTTGAGGGAACAAAGAGTGATACTTTTGTCAAAATAATTATTATTTTACGGCCGGAAAAAATCTTGAATGTGACTATGTATTTCTAAAACCACATACGCATCTTACCGCAGCCTTGTATTGATTCTATTATGTGATAACAGAAACTTTCACAATATTTACTTAAACTATGTAATGTGATTCTAGAGGGATGTCAGCTTTTATTTGGTACTATATTATTTTGTTTGTTCCACCATCCGCTTTGTAAATACATGCAGATGTTGTTGACAACCGTCATCCATAACGCTATGCGATCAAGAAAATAAATAAATTTTCTCCTCACTTGGCCGAATACAGAGCTGCACGGGACTGTTATTTTTATTATGCACTATGAAGCAATACAAAAAGTTTATTTGTTTGCGTGGAAAAAATTAGCAAGATTGCTTTCAAAATTCATATTTGATCATGTCCGTTCCATAGTCTTAGCATATGGCCACCACACAATGATTTTTAGATTCTCTAATCCCGATTTCTCCCATAGCGCCACCGAACGCACTCTGTGGATCTTTTTTTATCAGCTTTCCCCGGGGACGGATTCCATCCGGTATGAAACAGTGAAAAGGGAGACTCAACTTGCCTACACCAAGTTCTTCATAGATTTTGAATTCGGGACTTTATAAAGTCACCTTAACCAATCATTCGGCTTAAAACTGTTTAAGAAACATTACGATAATTTTGTACTGTATTGAATCTAAATTTTAAAATTATTAAAAATCTGTCCGCCGATGGAATATATGGTATATTAGTTTAAACTTATGTTTTTAAGATAAAACAAGTGTCTTGCTAAGATATTTATTTGTCGGCCCATGCACAGAACGTGTGTGTGTGTAATCATAATTTTTATACATGCAATTCTCGTTTTTTGTCTGCACATCGGTCATATCAAGCGTTTTGAGCATATGCTGACATTTCACTTCCTCTTGGCTCATTTTCAACATCTAGCTCTCACGAGGACAGCGTCGCTTTCGTAGGTATAATTCAAACATCGTCTGATAAATTTTAATTTATAGCTATTAATTACACTCTTGCCTAATAGCAAAGCACGCCTTTGCTAAAATATTATGTTTCTGCAATATTGCGGCAGACACTTTTTGCATGCCCGTGACTCGTCATAAATTACGCCGCGGACAAGTAGTTGTATGCAAAACGCCTCTGATACAAAATCAAACTTTTCAAAGGCACTTCAAAAAAGTTAATTTAGAAATATTTCACATACTGTACGCCACGCTTCACTGACATGCTACCGTATTATAAATAACAAAGCAAATTTGTTACGAGTATATGAAACCGTTTTAATGCAGCAATTTTATTTAATAATATTCAGCGTGTGTTTTTGAAAAGGAACACAGATTGTAGATTGTAATTCCAGATTGTTTTTCATTACGGCACCATAAAATTTTCATAAACTGTCCGAATACTCACACATCGCATAGTATTAGGCAATAAAGACTATTTACATTCTTTAAAAAATAAGGTTTAAAATACAGTTCGAAACATACGAAACCGGAAAACTTAGTCCACTTGGACAAAATTCCGAACACTTCTTTAAAAATTCTCCTTCATTTACTACTTAATCTATATGTAGAGTCCTCAAAACGTACTCCTAGTTTCCTGGCTATATTTATTGCTTGGCTTGGCTTGAATTATCTAAAAATATTATCAGCTGTGTTAAAATTATCTACTTCAATTCATAGCAAGAATTGCTCATAATTCAAGCGACTGATTATATAGTACTCAAATAACTTTTATGCTCATCAATCTCTCAAATAAAGGTTTTGATACCTTCGGCTATTTTTACCTCTGCTATTATTGTACGGAAAATTTTGATTTCAAATACCTAAATAGCATTGTTCGGCTTCTCCGCCTGGCATCAGGTTACCCGATATTTAGTTAAAAGGCTTGAATCAAATCAATACGATTCAATATTTTGAAAAAGACAACGTCGTGAAAATATTTTATTTCGACAATCCATCAATTAAGACATTCAACTTATTGATTGTTTTACTTTTGTGTTATTGTCAAATGGTACAGATTGGATAATACTGTGCATACTTTATTATCTGATGTCAGTGACAGCGTTTATAATATTTACATTTTGAATTAAAACGCAACCTTGTATTTTACTATTCACAATTTCCCTACTTAACTTAAGCACATAATAAATTATGAACAGTTTCACCCATCTCCTTTCCTGCTTGTTCCGCAAAAGTAATTATTATTCAAATCGTCTCCTTAGAATATTAACGAGCGTTCTGTTTACACGACTTTAATGAAAATCACCTTATTGTTGAAAACGGCATAGTATGTATGAAATACTTTATATAATAACAAAGAACGCCTTTCTAATGCCTTTCATTTCTGAGAGACAAAACAAAATACATACTCTTGAATTTTTTAAATATACTTTTCCAAATGTGTGTACACATGTTTCGTTTCATTGAAAAATATTTTTTTTTTAATCATTATATTTATCGTCATAATAATTAAGAATTTCTACCGAAGGTGCTTGATGGAATTTCAATATCAAATTTGAATCGTCTGAATTTTGTACTTTTCCATGTCGCTAACGACCCTGTAGGTTTTTTCTAGCTTTGTGTTTTTAATGTGGTATTTAACTTATTTTATACGTTCATATCTTCAGGGATGCAAGTAAAGGTGGAATAATACTTGAAATCAAATTAATACGCTGGATAATTGTAAAAAAATGTTTTTTTTTAAATCGGCCAAAGCAGGTTTTGCAACTTGGTGATGATACAAATATGTTCTTGTGCATGAAGAGTTGCTCACGATTGGTTATAAGCTATACAGTTCAATATGAGAATATCAAGAATACGACCATCTTCTTGATTGACCGTGTACAGAGTTCTACTTTTAACTCTCATCTCTTTTTCAACAGTTTTTGCAAGTAACTTCTACCAAAATGTCAGCTTATTATAGAGTTTATAAATGTGCTATTTGATGGAAATCTTTATTTAACCCCTGCCTTATTAATTTATTTTGATATCGCTCACATTTTGCAACATAGAAGAGTATAATATATACTGCTTCATTTATGTTTTACGGCATTTATTATATCAATGGCATGTATGTATCGCGCGTCCAATGTCGTGTTGTATATTCTGTCATATGAGGCATATTGAAAGCGGGCTTATTTATGGGAGCAGTTATGTTTTGGTCGGACCCAATAACCGAAATTGATGTCGACTATTTCGACGAGAATGAAGTAGCCGTGCTGGACCATTCGAAAATTAACTCAATAAAACGTGACCGATAAACCGATCTATTCGGCTAGAAAATACAGCCGTTAGTATGAAATATAAAACTAATCCAAGTATATTTCGATTAAATACATAATAAAATACTTATAATCATGTAAAAATTCAAGCCGTGAGGCATTCTAGCGTTGTTATTGTGCTTGGCTAATCAGGATGAATTTGATTATAATTAGTTAACTACGTATTTCCTTGCACTAGCTAATAATTTGAAATTTTTAGCAAAACAGGGTGGTAAACAAGTCTTTATCATGGATATTTTTCATTGGAAAAGTTAATTCAAACGAAAATCCCTAGACTTCTGAAAATCACACAGTTTAATTAACACTACACATCTGTTTGAATATGATTCTGTTCTAATCGGTAAGTTCTTCTATTTACGAGTTATATGTCGTTAGCAGGGCTGTGAAGTCGGCAAAAAAAAGTCCGACTCCGACTCCAGCATTTACCAAAACCACGACTCCGACTCCGACTAAAAAAATTGAATATCGTCACTTTTTTTTTGCCTAATTTTCCTATTGATGTGTATTCAATTAAATAGTAACCCTACCAATCCGGCCAATAGCCAAATTTGACATATTATATGCAAAAATAAAAAGTTTTAACTTTTCAAAATTTCCGACTCCGGCCAAATCGCCGCGACGACTCCGCCTCCGACTCCACATCCCTGGTCGTAAGATAAAATCAAAACATAAATTTCAGGCGAAGCCGGGCAGTACAGGTTGTAATACAGAAACTTATGATATATGGATATGCGTGTATTTTAGTAAAGGATTTATTAAATGAATATCGGCCAATATAATGACTAGAACCAAAATTCAAATAAAATTAAAATAAATTAATAAATCGGAATTTCAACTCTTTAATTTGCCTTTAATTTAATCAATTTAGTCATTAAGAATACCAATTGAATATTCTTGCTGAGAGTTGTGCTCTTTTTTGATATTCGAATAGTCGAAAATTTTATAGCTATGCATTTATAACTATAGACATTTGGCGCCGTTTTTTATCTTGATATCTTTATGTTTATTTAAACACCATAATTCACACCCAAGAAAACTGATGGCAATTTGTATGTGAGAACAATGGATACACCTCGCCAGAAATATGTATAAAATTAATGAATATATGATGTAATGAAATTCATACATTTAACATTCAAAGCATAAAGCTAAATTTGACCAACCAATTAACTGTAAATGTGTTCACATAATTATTATACCGAAAAGAAAAATCTTCATAACTCGAATATGGTCAACAAATTCATCATTTTGAATTGTGTTATAAAAGTTCTTACAAACCATCGAAAAAATAATGCGCTTCGTAATCATTAATACATCACATTAACATTTTACATACCGATTTTTTTTTAATTACTTCAATATTTGTCTTGATTTATCTTTCTCTTTTTGTTTACCAATCCTTGGCATTAGTAGTTTTTAGTTCAAAATAATTGATGACTTTCCATAACGCCATACAATCAAGAAGATTATCAAATTTAATTGGATCGATACAGAGCTGCATGGGACTGATCCATTAAGCATGAACATTTGTGCTTCATTTTCACAATAACATTATTTATTAAAAAAAAGGTCGCGAAGAAGGATTAAACAATGACAATTTAATGTAAAAACGGTAATAATGGCAGACGATATTTCTCGGCTTTAAAATTTTTTATAGGATGGCGTATTACAAGTCAACTCTTTGCACTAACCATATTAAACGTCAACGGCATTCTTGAACCTGCACCACCTGTTCAATCATATAATCATTTAAATCTATCATTGAATACCTTCTCTGATAATTGTAGCTCAATTTTTATGACGCCGTGTATACCGTGCTGTGGTTTTCTACAACAACGTTGCGTGGTATCCAATATCATATAGCATAAACCCCAACAACCATTGATGCTCGTGAAAACAGCATTTAATAAAAGTATGCTCAATACACACATATCTCAAATGAGGCTCGACTAAAATACACATTGCTTGAAATGCATTTGCGCGTCTATCTAATTGGATTTTTGTATGCGCTTTACATGATGTCAAAGCCTCCGCTGGTTAACGAGGCGTCTACATCAAAATAAACGTGGTACACTTGTGGTAACCCGGCTCACGTTTCCTCTGTGATTTTAATGAGGGTCAGGATTTCCAATTAACGGTTGATAGTCAAACTTACACTTCCGTTTGATATTTTAAAACATTTAATTGAATGATGTATACCCAAACCAAATAGTTTTGAAAAACAGAATTTTGTATGCATACCGAATAAAACTCTATTCATTTTGAAATCGTATTAACATTTTAAAAATGTATCGTAAAATATTTATCAGATCCGCGAGAAGAATGAACACCGCTATGAGAGTTTGATGCAGGCTGTTATTTGTCTACTGTGGTTAAAAATTATATTTTTGCCAAATCGGATTTCAAAGTACCATCATTTGTTTTATCATTTTCAAAATTGCTTGTAATAAACCTTGTTACAATAAATTCTTATGATTTCCCGTGGTTTTCTATAAACGGGTAATCAGTTTGTCTCACACAAGAAATAAAATACAATACAAAACATCTTTATCACTTGATTCACCTCTCGTAATTTTTGGACTAATCTTCTATATTTCAAGTACACAGTAATTATCTTAATATGTCATGATGGTTTATGGAAAAAACGATGAATTTCAACCGATGATCAAAAGGCCACTGAGCCAGATAGTACTTATTACAGTTTACTTGATTAAACTGTCCTCATATTGCATACTTTTCATGTATGGCTGAATATCCTTTTAAATCTCATTCAACGCAGATTCTTTATATATTTACTACACGTATTGTGGGCCTCTTTTCCTTACTATGAATCGGATTGTAAAAGTTTCAATAGGATTGATAGACGAAAGTGTTGCCTCTGTGCACGACTGAAATCCATACATTTTACACAAGAAAAGATCGTATTCAAATTGTATAGCGTTGAGTACGAAGTGGGCAAGCCATCGTACCTGTAATTTTATACACAATATGAAATAAAAACACCGAAATAGTCATGCTTGCTATTGCAATGTGAATATCGGTAAAAAAATAGTTATGTAATATTGATATTTGTAAGCAACTGATTTCCAAAAAAAAGATACTTACGTCCACGCAAAATATGTTGATATCCGAAGCAAATTTCGATAATCAATCTAAAATATTTATCCAGTGGCATCGCTATTAATGTGGTAAACTTTGGCCAAACAATCAAGTATGATAGATTATTATGTGTATTGGATAAACTAGGTGCAGAAATAATGAAAAATTATCTCACAAGAGAGAAGAGTAAACTGCAACTTGCAAGCAACTTATCTCGCATATTTTATGTAGCATATAAACATGAAAAAATATCTTGAATTATAAATAATATACAGAGAATATTGAAAAGCCAATGAGTGTCTAATTGTTAACTAAAAGATACAAAACCTAATGAAGACTACCAACGAAATGTCCATCGTACAATAAATATGATTAAATAAATACTAAAAATAATAATACATTTTTAATACTTTTTCCACATAAAATTTATTAGATCAGGACCGGTTTTTACTATTATGCCTTTCCACCAAGTATTGACAGTGAACTCCTTAAAAATACTTTAACGCAAAATTTATTACATTGACAACATACCATCGGTAACATTTCTCCAATTGTCAGCCCTCACACTGGACGTAAGAATACCATTATATTATATTTTTGGGCTTGTCAAATTGTACTCCTTTAAAATATGATACTAAGATGGTAGCAACTACTATAAAGTTTACGCATTAAATTCATAAATTTGATTTTTGAGTTGGATTATTTTAAAAACAAAAAATATAATCAATTACGACGTCCCATATTTCGGTAATAATTTTGGCCGAAGGAATCCGAATCCTTCAGAATTTGCTGTCAAATGCTGATTGAATTGTATACGAAATTCTTGAATACGGCAGCATTTGTATTGAAACATCATAATACTATCAAGATTCCTTCATTCGAGAGATAATTTCATTCAAACTGGAATTATTCATCCATTATTTGTATACTTTTATTATACAACAAAATAAAGCACATACATATTGAAATCTGTCTGAGGCACAATGGATATTTGAGTGATTATTTTCCGTATTATAATGACGAAACACAATGTATACTTAACAGTATGGCGGTATGGTGTGTGACCTCTATCTCCCAAACTTATTCGTTTACATTTTGATAAAATCCCGCTATGTAAAATGTTTAGGTTTACTGCTAAGAACGTGTTATTCGTGACTCTCTCATTACTTAACAGTTTTTACTCAAAAACTCTTTCTGTATTTACGTAAACTGTTAACATTTCCTGTGACGTCACAGTAAGCAGGAGACAAATTTTACAAATATAATCAATTGACAAATATAAAAAATTTGATCAGTTTGAAATACTGTTAAAATAATCTGAAATAAGCACAAAAAATATCTGATGATTATTTTTAAATATAATACACAAAATTTTACAAATATGTTTATTATACACATCATCACAGTGCGTTCTTGTTTTTATCCTGATTATAAAAAATGTATTTTTTATCACTCAGCCAAAGCATATTGTAATTCGATGCAACTAAACATACATTTTTAAGGTGATCACTGTCAATACTTGGTGGAAACGCAGTATAATAAAAAAAAAAAAAACATTTTAGTACTTTTTCCACACAAAATTTATTTGATCAGGACCGGTTTCGCTCATGCCGAGCATTTTCAACTAGACTGTCAGTATTATACATACATTATTCAAATATGCCTTATCAATTATAAATTAATTTGCTTATCGATAGTGTAGTGAAACATCCCATTATATATCTATTTAAAATCCGTGAAACCAGACAGTAAACAATGGAAATGAAAAAAGAAATACAAAGATGTTTCTCGATGAAGCAAACGTTACATTCAAGTAAGGCAATAGAAATATCGAGTTGATACTTGGATAATTTTATTTGGAAAAAGACACTGGTAATATCTGGTATTTATTCCAGAATTAAAAATTTACTATCAGCTGACTCAGCGAGTAAACAATTCGATTAGTATCAATCGCTGTTTATACAAGAATCATATTTAGAGCTGTGAGTGGTTAACATACTGCTTGTATATATGTACATATATGATATGCCAGCTGATAAAAATACGTGATAAATTAGCTGGTAAAAAGATGGACACGATTAATGAATATTGTAATATTATTCGCGTGTAACATTATTTAAAAATTAATTATAATGAAAACAAAGTATTTTACCCACAATTAATGAAGATGTACCATATCTATTTAATCTATTTTATAAAATTAGTTGTAAAATATTGTCTTACGAAACACATCATACCTCTTTCAGATTTTGATTTGGAACATTCAAGTAACAGCCTCGCTCAGCTATTGGTTACGGGTTCAATTTAAATAGTGAACTTTTTCCACATAACGTTACAAAAATCGTTGTTCTTATGCTATATGTTTTCCTCGGTATGATCATGCGTTACTTCGTCAATTTGTTTCTTGAGTTTAATTTAACGCTTTAGTTTTGGATTTCTTTCTTCTAGTGAAGTAAAAATCATTTCACCTTTCGAAAAGAGTATTTATTCAAACCATGTTTTTTCCGAATAGTATCCTTGCTACTATCTACAATATAACTATATTTTATCCAATTATAGTGTCCATTAAGTGAATTGGCATGTCCTTGTGGTATCTTCATTATAATTATTATAATAACCTAATAATAGTACATATATATCTGAAAGAATCAACAACTTTTGTGGCAAAACGTCCAATCTATAATTATAAATGCTATCGGGATTCTGTACATTAAAACAAACACATATTTTTATCCTCACGGGAGGAATAAAATAATTCATAACTTTTACCTGCTCCAGCCATGTGCCGTCATTTTTCTTCTCATTTTTACTTGAGGCTAATTTTATCGATCCAGAAAACCTATGGTACCTTTGTTTGCCTTTCGATATTCTGTTTTATAAAAGGTTTTCGAAATTGCTGGTAACGTACTTTATTCCATCCAAAATGAATAATGAGGCAATTCCTGTAGCAAATGGCTTTTGCGTGTGCTCAGTAATATATCAGAAATAAAATATGTGGAAACACATTAAACATTTATCTCGGCGTATATGGAAGTCGTATTATGAAAACATTACTACTAATACTGGCCATGATAGATTTCCCCTTTCAATTTCCGCTCTCAGTATTTTCGGTAAAATATAATATAAAATAAAACATACGTCGACGATAACGCGCATTTCGTATGTTTGGTATGTGACCCATTATGTTAACATACGCGACGAAATTGAATTTTTCTGACAAGCCCTTTTTAAGACACGAGGGGGAAAATCGTAATTATTATGAAATATTTTTCGTTTGTTGTTGAAAATTAACTGCTTAATCTACAACCGACTACTCTACTTATCACTTTTAAAGGTGTTCACTGTCAATACTTGGTGGAATGGCATTATCTGAATATTATCTGATTGGTTGATTATGCTTGCCATGAGCGAAACCGGTCCTGATCTAATAAATAGAATGTGGAATTACAAAAAATGTCTTATTATTTATATTTATCTACTTGTGTTAATTTTTTCAGAACAAAGAAAAATGATTTTTTAAACCTACACGCAGTTATCAATTTTAATTAAAAAATGTTAAACAATTTGACCCAGGTATAAATTATGTCTCTATGAAGACGAAACAGTCGAGATGTTTTGAAAATTTACATGATTATTCACTATTTTTTAATCAAACTAATAAGTAAATAATGATATTTAAATTTAAATTGATTGCATATACAATATGTATAATTATGTCGACTCTATAAAGCAGAATAACGATCACAAAATATTTTTTTCTTCAACTTCCTTCCGATTTTCGTGAAACCGACAACGAAAACTGGCTGACATATTCAGATATGACCTATAACTGCTTTCATTCTTTTTCATTCTACGTTTATATCATTTTCCCTGTTTTGATTGATGTGTTGTCTATATTATGCATGTAACATTTAAATAAATAAAACATTATTTATTTTTATTTCTTCCACATATTATTGGAATCATTTTCAATGAACACATATTGTTCTTTATGAACCATAAAATCTAAGCACCAACCCAACAGACTGGCAAATTATGCTTCATAATTAAAATTCGCAGTTCAATACAAAATACGGATATTTTAATTTGTTAAATTTGTTGGAAAGTTTTAACAGTATATTTATGTGCCTATATTTTTTTTACAGTTATTGTTTGTAATATGTCTGATGAAAATAATTATATTTTTTATGCTATGGAATAAAATGATTACAATGATAATAAAATACTATAATTGTAATCTCTTCATCGCTGAGTTTCATTTTATATTATTATATATTTTATAAGTGCGTGATTATTGCAGTGGTGAGTAATCCATAGTGAAGCCAGTTCAAGAAGTCAACATATGCATGTACATATATGTATAAATATATTACTTTCCCATACACTGGACTATCTGTCATGTTGACTATTTGAATGCAAAATAGTCTTTATCTAATTAGTTGAATCAATTACTGAACACCAAATTGCTTAAAATATTTTTCTTGAAACGTTTCAAAAATAGAACATTTGTTTTTGTCAAGATTTATTAGATGACAAATATTTTCTGCATAGCAAATCAATAACACATACAATTTTTTTTATCATGATTTAATTTAAATTACTGAAATGAAAATCAATTTGCCATGACTGGCGTAAAGCGTAAAAAGAAGTACTAAATACCCTTTTTTTGTCGATTGTCGATGTATTTATTATCAGAGCACTTTATTCCATCCATGAATAAATAATATTATCTGCGGTTATGCATGCACAGTACTCAAGATGTGGTTTGAATAAATATTATTATAAAATGGCGGATGTGTATTTTTGCTGGCGGTATTTATTATTTCATAAGAACTTTTTCGTATCGAGAAATGTAAATATTATGCAACATGCAATGCATTACAAGTTTATGAACTGTTTATTTAATAACCAATGATAACAAACGGCTTGATGGCTGCGGGTTACCGGGAAAATAAATTTATCGGTATTTTGCATTTTCTACACCGGTATTTCGGTATTGTAACCAGTACCCAATTAAAATGATTATTAATGACGATACATTTTGCGTTAATCCTTAGTTTATTGACGTCAATGGTCAGTTTTTGACATTTCCAATTGTTTCGAATACATAATAATTTAAATCATTGTTATTTATACCATGGTGTCTGAGGCACTTAAAAACGATTGAATATAGCATTAAGGTTATTAGGGTTTTGTTTGTAGTTTTTTTCATTCTCCATATTTTAAAAATATCGGAACAAATAAGCGCATGTGATTTCTTATAACAAGTTTAAGGAAATCACCGTCTGAAACACTGGATTCGATTTCTTATTTGTAGTATAAATTCACTGAATAATTCGCGTATATATCTATATATAATTATAGACAAGGGTGGGGAAGGAATACACGAATGTATTCCATAACGACGGACCGAGTGAGATTCAGATTTTCTGAACGAAATGTTTATTTTTTCAATTTAAATAAAACACTCCGATTATCAAATACATCGCTGAAATAAAGGTATTTCCCGAAAAAGCAAAATCAGTTCGTTAACGATCGCTAGTTCGCGACGCGTTAGCTAGCATAACGCATCTCAGTTACTTGATTATCTATTTCCATTATAAATAAGATTTTTCATTTGCCGATATTGAATTTTAGTCTGTAAAGAGTGAATATATTTTTTTACAATTTATGATGTTGTGACAATCCTAACTTTTGCATAAATTTTCGTGAAATTGGGTAAGAAGAAGTATTTTGACCCGTTTAAAATTATGCCTATTATATTTAAATGCTTGTTTAATATAGTTTTTCAAATTAATTCTATTTTTTATCTTTATCGAAATCTTGGGTTGTTTTAATGTAAAGTATGTATTTTATAAAGAAGATGAACCAGTCTGAGTGTTCATTAATATCCTTTATTGAATTTAGCTAGATTGGTCAGAATATGAACGCACATTTCCTTCTTCGAAAAATTACTTATTTTTTGTGAAATGTTTAAAAATTTTGACCGCCTCTGGTTTAAATGGCGTTTCACACTGGTATCTCAGTTTTAAATGCAAGGAAAATCCGCTGTAAAATACCGATAAAGATGAAAATGAGCTGGGAATTTCCTACCAGCCGTTTTCGATGAAAGACATCTGTTCGCAACGATGGCACTGATAACCCACAGTCTCAAAGTGTTATCAGCTGTATTACGCAGAAAATGCGCCCAAATTACATTAAACGAAATTGTATCGGCCCATTTTGAACAAAGCATATCAAAAAGGAACGGCGGAGAATTCGATATCAATGTTAGTGTACTGGTATTCGCAATCCTATTTTACCGCTGGAGCCTAATTTGATACATCTGTGTGGCCATTCCGTATCTAGATTGCTTGTATCTGATCACTTCCTATTTCGCTCACTGCCGTTTCCGCGATAAGGTTGTTCGGAGACCTTTCCTCCTACCGTTAATTGAGTTTCCCTCCGCTTTATTATATGGAACAGAAGAAAAAATGTTTTTTCTTTACGTTAAATCGTCGATGTTCGATTGTTTCTCTGGATATCCGTTTTGACTCAATTTATCTTCTAGAGCAGTTTGTTTATTTTCTTCTAAGCTCATACGATCGTTTTGTTTATTTATTAAATATATTTATACGTTTAAAAAAATACAAAATTAAACTTTATTGCTTTTACAATGTGACGAATCATATATTTTATTTAATTGCTTCTTAGCTATGTAGACAACCGAGTGAGTTAATTTAATAAACTTAATCTCCACCACACGTGTTCGAGTTCCAGCACGATAGGCATTTTTTAGTCGATTTATCGGCTCTGTTAAAAGACGTTTTTTTGTCATCTTAAAATTATTTCCCACCCATCCGATCCAAAAATCGGGGCGCAGCAAAAGCGACTTACTAATCCAGTCAGCATTATCCTTCATATCCCTACGCTCATCTAACTAGTAACAAGTGGTTTTCGTAGTCAACATATGTTCACATACCTTTATTGGGAGGTCATATGGAAGCGGCCAAGGATTGGAAAAAATAGTATATACTCGTCTGAACTCACTCGCGTCCACGTGGAGTATGGCGACACCAAAAGAAATACCGATAAACAATCATAAGAAGTAGAAATAATTCGTGGTTATGATTCATCAATAATTAACAACTTCATGTTTGACAATATTCTCTCTTCCAGAATACATTCTCGCTTCAACTCTCGCCGTGTAAACACCTCTCTGAGCTGAAATCCGATTTCACAACTGCCAGTATTTTGGGACTGGTGAGCTGTTTTTAAACAGCTCACCGGACTAAACTCAGATACTATCATCATCATCATCCGACAGTTATCATCATCATCATCCGACCGTTATCATCATACGACCGCTATCATCACCAACACCAAGACACCGAGCGGCCACATGAACCAGACATACCAGAAGATCGCCCAGCCGTCGGGACTCCTGCCGAGGCCTGGGAACCCCCGTCTTTCGTGTTAGCAAACAGATTCAGCGCACACCGTACGGGGTAGTAACACTCTGCATGATGACTGACGGCCGCTGTCGCCTGTTTTTTGGCTGCCTTCACTCACCCGATCATCACAAATACTATCATCATCATCACTCGACCGATATTACCACGATCAGACTGCGATCCAGACATACCAGAAGATCACCCAGCCGTCGGGACTCTTGCCGAGGCCTGGGAACCCCGTCTTTCGTGTTAGCAAACAGATTCAGCGCACACCGTACGGGGTAGTAACACTATGCATGATGACTGACGGCCGCTGTCGCCTGTTTTTGGCTGCCTTCACTCACCCGATCATCACAAATACTATCATCATCATCACTCGACCGATATTACCACGATCAGACTGCGATCCAGACATACCAGAAGATCGCCCAGCCGTCGGGACTCTTGCCGAGGCCTGGGAACCCCCGTCTTTCGTGTTAGCAAACAGATTCAGCGCACACCGTACGGGGTAGTAACACTCAGCATGATGACTGACGGCCGCTGTCGCCTGTTTTTGGCTGCCTTCACTCACCCGATCATCACAAATACTATCATCATCATCACTCGACCGATATTACCACGATCAGACTGCGATCCAGACATACCAGAAGATCGCCCAGCCGTCGGGACTCTTGCCGAGGCCTGGGAACCCCCGTCTTTCGTGTTAGCAAACAGATTCAGCGCACACCGTACGGGGTAGTAACACTATGCATGATGACTGACGGCCGCTGTCGCCTGTTTTTGGCTGCCTTCACTCACCCGATCATCACAAATACTATCATCATCATCACTCGACCGATATTACCACGATCAGACTGCGATCCAGACATACCAGAAGATCGCCCAGCCGTCGGGACTCTTGCCGAGGCCTGGGAACCCCGTCTTTCGTGTTAGCAAACAGATTCAGCGCACACCGTACGGGGTAGTAACACTCAGCATGATGACTGACGGCCGCTGTCGCCTGTTTTTTGGCTGCCTTCACTCACCCGATCATCACAATTACTATTATCATCAAACCGACACGCGCGACTGCTAGTGTTACCAAGATCCTACAACCAACCACGACGACCCGCAATCTCGACCACAGCAACTTTTCTACTGCAACGCTATCCTCAAGACATCGATCAGCCACGAACGCCGTCGAAGCCAGCCGAAACTGGGTGTTTACACCAAACATGACTGATTAAGGAATCTACATGGAACACACAGACTGAAGCAAGCCGACAGAAGTGACTGTTATCATCAAGCCACCGCGGTCGCCGTCGAAGCCACGTGTTCACACAGCCGAAACTGAGTGTTTACACCAAACATGACTTATTAAGGAATAATCTGCATGGAACACTCAGACTGAAGCAAGCGGACGCGCGCGACAGCAAAAAACGGCCAAGATCCTACAACTACTCGACCACTATCATCATCCGACCGCCAGCATCAGCCCCGACCAAAGCAATATCTCGGACCTCGCATCTCCACAATGATTACCAAGCCTACCGGTTGCTGTAGAAGCCAGCTAACGCCAGCCGAAGCAAGCGCCGAAACGGCTGCAAAGATTTTTCAACAACATAAAGCCCCACAGATGAAGGGGATTAGGCTAACGCCCAAGTCCCCGTACTAGTTGTCATTACAAAAGTCAAAGTCTTCCAGAATACACACGATTGAGTGTGAGCATATCTAAAACATAGTCATGTTAAACATCAATGCTCTATCAATTTATGAGAATTTTATAAATGAAAATTAACTTAATATATAGGTAGTTAAGAATGACTAAAATATTTTTTATGTATTTTTATTTTACATAAAAAAACAAAATATAATCCACATAATAATAATTACTCATGTGACCAGCATTAATAACGAATAAAAGAAAATCAGCGAACATGAAATCCCTTTTCAAACACTCAACAATAGTCTGAAAAGTTCCTTCGAGAAAAAAAAAAACGTTAGATGATTACCACCACAATAGAAAACTTCGCAAATAGATGTCGCCAGAGGTCTACCGCTGCCATATAGCCTCACAGCACAATGATTTAGATAAATTGAGATATGATTTAAAAGGTTTTTCTCGGGAGCTTCTAAAAGCTCTAATCCCGGCTGTTGGTCAAGATTCGACCTATGCCCGAAGCCATTTATCATGTAGCTATCGTGGCAGGCCGCCCTACTTACAGTGGCTCCCATATAATGTCTTTTCAATACATAAATATCTAAAGAGTCCTCGGCGATAAAATCAATACTCGAATGAGTGATGTATCCATAAGGCTCCACACTCACATTAAAATAACAATTATAACTGTGACACATTTGAAAATTAATTCAAAAACGGTTTTATACCATGCCTTTTATGATCGACCCGTTCATGTTTAGTTCTATTAATTGTATTTAAAATAGTTTTCTTTGCAAAGCGAATCAAAAAATAAATTATCAAAATTGTTTTTTTGAATATTATATCGTTTTATTATTAACCCTTTAAACGCCAAGCCAATTCCATTTTTGCCAAATGCCACTATTTTCAACCATCGATTTTTCCATGAAAATGCCACGTAACATACCGATTTATAAAATGTTTCCAGATATATTTACGATAATAAGGTGCAAGCCCTAGTGACATCTGTAAGTTTAACCTCAAATAAAATATAAACGGCTAAATAAATCGATATTTTAACAATCACATTGCCTTGAAAATATGTGGTTGCATTAGATTTCATTTAAAAATACGATATGTATTCATAAATAAGCTCGTAGTGGCGTTTGCGTGCCTGCACGCCGTGGCGTATGAATGGTTAAGATACTCAATGAAGACTTAATATTCCTGTATCCATAGTAATGAAAAGAGACATACATACAGCCCTTCGGCCTCGAGCAACCTGATCAGAATGCATAACAAAATCAAATACTCAATGATTTTTTCGACGATCATTTTTTATATATTTTCTGCATGATCTGACCTTGGGAGACTTCGTAAAATATTACTTCAGCTTAAACCAATGGTTTATATTCTACAAAAATTTCGACCGCTATAGGTAATTGAAATTAATAATCGAACGGTGGTTAACAACGTTATACCTTTTACTGTACTAACACCACTATACACGTATACACTCGGCAATTACCTCTTTTCCAGTGTTCTATAGTCTATACTGAACCTTTAATGGTTGAACGACGCAGGTGGTTGTTAGTACTTTTTTTTTAAAAAAATTGCTGCTTAAATGGTTTTGTTTCCCGTCCAACTTTTCATGTAAAATTTACAGCTCTTTAGGAAGTCATAATATTTTATAATATGTCAGCAATTTGTCAGAATATAGACACGTATATATTATGTTATGCTTGGAATTTTTGTACTTGTTTTTATCGCGAGAGTTTGCAACTAAACATAATAAAAAATCAATAAAAACTTAATTGATTTATATCCTGGCAAATTCTTGCCAAACGATCAAAAAGTCAGGTAGTAAAAATAATTTAGGTAAGCAAGAAGTTATTCAACATAAATGCAATCAGAGCGCTTTTAAAGACACAAAAAAACTTGTTTAAGAATTATGATACTCTCGTAATCGTCATAAAATGTCTTTATTAGAAACGGAAAGGGGGAAATAAATAATATCGTCCATGTTACACGAAAATCCGTTACAATACCCGAGTTATTAATTTTCTTTCATAAATTTAACTTCACTTCAACCGCCATTCACAAGGAGGGGTAGGGGCGTGGGAACAATATAGACTGTGCGTCTGTTAAGTCGTACGGTCTGCCAATCCTACCGTGAGACTACCAATAGACGGGACGCGTGATTGGATGAGCCGTTATCTAATCCTCACACGTGATTAATTAAAGGCGCGCGTTTCCCGGTTGAATTCAAAGACTGTTTATGAAAAAATTAACTCTCGGAAAAATGTCAAGCAAAATTAATAAAATGTGCTGTTTTTAAATTTGTGGACTATCTGCATTTATGACAACTTAATGTCGCTAATTTTGCTATAAAAAGGCAGTTTAAGGTGTGTTAAGAGCTGTCTTTCTGGTGAGGTCGTGTCAGTTGGAACCAATTCAGTACCGTAAGGCTACTGGTGGCCGCCGCGTACCGACGTCATGAATACCTTCGCTAATATTGCAAAATATATTTAAAAAATCATCAATAATTTGTATGGCTAGTGACATCTATACACTGACTCTAGAAAATAAATTGGTTTTTCTGCCATCAATCAGTCTTTTTGAAGAAAAGATTTTTTCGGGCGGGCGGTATATGTGATCAATGCGACCATTTTTCTCGGTACTGAAGCGGTTAAAGATTCCACTTGAGTGATTTAAATGTGTCCATAAGCAGTTCACGGCGATTCATATTAGTTTCGAAATAAAGCAGACAAAATTGATAGCTCAGTCCAATGTACGATAACAGTGTTTTTTGTAACGCTGTATTAGAGGTGTAGAAATTGACGTTAAAATTATTTTACTACCGCTTATCGAGCTTTGTGTTCTATTACTGTCAAAGTATCGAATAATCATATTAATATCCATTACCTATAATATATACGTTCACGTTTAACGTTGAAAATAAATGTCACATTTATTATCTGGAAAAATAAATAGCAGCAAGTAATCGTTTTAAAGTCTTCATATTATATTTAATGATATTCTAAATGGTTGCGTAGCTGAAATGCGATTGAAACTATTGCTATATAGTCGACATTTCGCTACAATTTCAAGTTTTCAGTAGAAGTTGACCGATGAAGATTTGGTTATATGTATGCACAAGTTCTCCCATCTTCTGGCAACATTTGTGATATAATCGCTTAACATTTTCCCCACTGACTTGTATTAATTAATTCTAGCAGTATTACGCGGATAAGTGACTTAAAACATATGTTAGTCCAACAGTAATAGTTACTTAACCAGGACTTCGTAAGAATCTTCATCAATCGGTTACCTTTTCTCAATTAATTTAAGTTTGTATAGCAATGATAACATATTGGCTACGGTAAAAATAAAAACACATGGAGAAACCGTAGCCAATTTCTTGTACAAAATTATTGTATATTATTTACTATACATTCGAGTGTTTTTAAATAATTTTACTGCAATTTGAAGCGTACTAATTATATATTTCTTCTTTGTTTCAGGTTGGTGAAATATTTCAAACCCTAATATCTCAAAATCGCAATAATCCGAAGTTTTCCACAATAATTGTAAGTTACTTTTTTAAAGCATGTTTGTAGTGTATTATAATCGACCTAACTGCAAGTATTTTCCATATGTGCATGTCTGATTTTGCTGTTACGTGAGTAGTTATCTTGGTGCAGTTACCACATCGCGATTGAGTGGTACAGTCAGTAAAGCTCAGTATATTATCATGTTCTCCAAGCCGAGCCAAAAAGAGGGTTTGAGTGATTTTCTGAAAGTAATAATAAATAATGTATCTGCATTTATTTTAATATATAATTTAGACTTAAACATAACATCGTTAAAGCTTCATTACAATATACCTATAATGAAGTCAAAAAAATTAAATAAACGGCTGGCAATGTTTAGGCGTTTCTTCGAAGTTACTTAAAAACAGAAGAAAAGTTTAATCATTGGACCAACAAACAGAGAATTCACGGTAAAAGCTCTCATTAAAAACAATAAATATTTACGGGCGATCACAATACCTGCGGTTGAACTTTTCTTTGAATAGATTGCTTTTCCTTTTCTTCTCTTCCGAGAAGGATTGGTTTGAAACATCCCCCAGTCTTGTAACTTACCTTATTGTTTGGTTCCTTTTGAAATCATGCCTTTTTGTCACTGTATATCTTTGACTTGGTTGCACACATACTTATTTTCATTGTTTTTCCTGAAATGCTTTATATTTTCACATTAATAATGAAAATATGGTGGCTTTCTTCTTTTTCTATTGCTGAGTTTCTGAAAATTTTAGAATTTATATTTATTTTACATAAATATATGTAACAAGATAGCTTACACCTAAGTTCTACATACCTACGGATTAATTTGAGAAGCTATACAACATAAATATTACCAATGCTTAAAGCTCTAAGCCAATCGCATAAATAACAAAATACTATAAGTTACCTACTTTGGATTATTTAGACGATAATTTTGTAGAAATATTTTTTTAATGCGAGATAAATATGTTATTCTTCTTATATACTTCTTCGCCAGTGACAATCCAAGTATTGTCTAACACGCGGCCCGATTGAAGATTTTCTGAGGCCTAATTGGATTTTATTTCTTTCTTTCTATATTGATTTTTAATCATTTGATAAAAATAAAAAAAATCAGTATACATTTGTGTGCGGCCCACTAATTACTAGTATTTTTTTGTTTTGCCCACCAAACGATTAATTTTAAACTTCGCTGGTATTTATAAAAATGCTTTCAGCTATGATAAAGGATTTATAATATATTACTTTTTAACAATATTCTACCCCAGCGGTGTTTTTCGAACTTTTCTTTTTCTGCTTCGCCAGATGTCACGATACCCTTTCGTTTTCAAACTGTTAAATAAATACTTTGATAATGAGGCAGACATTTCACATCCATAATATGATAATTTCCAAAACACAGAAAGTATAGCGGTTCCATATTTTATAAAAGTTTTCTCCGCTTTCAATATGTACTATTTGTAGGTACGTTTTAAAGAAAATAATATGTAATTATATCGTACTAAAAAAATCTCTTCCGGGATGTTTTATAATCGAAATCATTTGAAATCATGAAGTTTGATATAAAATTTAGTCCTTTGCTTTTTTTAAATCATTTTATTTTCCAGTTAATTCCAAATATTTCCCATAGTAATAAATATTAATAAAATAACCTAAAAATAACTCTTCCCATAATATTAAAGAAAATTGTTTCTTTTATATGTGATTAACATCAATTAATCAAAAGGCTTTAACATACTTTTAATTTAATTGTTTACGACATCTCCTAAAATGGTATATTTAAATCATTTTTATAAAGTTTGGCAACTCATAACAGATCAATTTTATATGCTATATGACTTAAATATTAACAATACAACTCGGGGAAATATTCAAAATTACACAGAAAACAAACAAAAATATTAGGAGTTTTGTAGAATACGTGACCGTCTTGTTATTCATCCTCTCGCGCCCCCCCAGCAAACAATCCTGATTGCCAATTACTTGTTTACACCGTTCACCCACGCCTTTGATTGGGGATGGAGTGGCTCGTCGGACGCCCTGTCCCATGGACTAACGACGCTCTTCTGCGATTCCCGGGCGTCGAAGGAGAATCAATTCGGAAGTAATTTGATTGCAGGCCCCATGTGCTCATAATTGCATGCTGAAAATTGTTTTATTTTAACCCAATAAAGGTTGAGGCTGGATTTTTATCTTAAACTGTGCTTATTTATAAAAATTTAGATTAGAAACGACCATGATATATGGACTAGGTGAAATATCATACCAAAGTGTTAAATAAGTTTTTTTTAACTTCATCGTATTTTCACATCGAAAAAATCGCCCCTATTAGTAATTGATGTGCTCGTTTATATGCTTAAATGCGTTTATGGTGTTGCCACCTGTCAATTCTTAGTAGAAAAGTATTATTTATTTATAAAGATATGGTTTCTTGTTTCTGACAGTAACTGGCATCCATCGGTTGAGAATTCTCTCGGCCAGTGATGCACAACCTGCGGCCCGCAATGACATTTCATGTGGCCCAATATAAAAATTATCAATTACTTTTTTTCTTCAGAATTTTTTACGGACGATTGAAAGGCAATATAAAATAATACAATTTAAATTTTATATACCCAAAAAATATCGATAAATTAAATATTTTCCCCGTGCGGCCTTCGAACTATCTGAGAATTGATTATCTGGCCCTTTTCCCAAAAAAGGTTGTGCATCAATCCTCAAGGCAAACAAAATCGGTCCGATCGTTGTTTTTTACAACAGTTTCATAAATTCATTTCAATTCGATCCTTTTATGGATTACTATTCAAAATGCGTGCGTGTATAAAACTCTTTAGCCTATCATATCCTAAATACGGAGTGTAGTGGGGAAAATAAACTAAGCACTGCCAAGGCTTATCCTTTAACCCTTAATATTTCCATTAAGAGTCGGCGGGCACCAAATTAGAAGTGAAACATTGAATCAAATATAACAAATAAAACTCATTTTTTATACCTGCCACATTGTTTTGTTTTTAATTGTTTGATTGATTTTTTATTATATTTCTGCATCCATACAATTATTGTACGTAAGCAATACCTGTCATATTTTTAAGAGGCGTGGGTTTAAATATATGAAACTAGTATTCGAACCCGGCTTCGCTCGGACCAGTTTGGGGTTATGTTCACCTCGGCGCGTAAATTCAGACGGGCCAAGTTGAAACAACTGGCAACTTAATGACCAACAATGCAAAAGGGAATTACAGACCCACAGACATACATACGCCGTTTCGGTTTTATATATAAGATATTTTGGTTCATATGAAACTACTAATAGTATCATAAAAAGTAAATTTCATACAATAAATTATATGAAAAAATATTAAGTTATTTTATCCAAATCCATACCTATGTATATATTATTGAATCAATATAAAAATTACAGTATTTTTTTAAAAAAAAGCACATGCCTTTAGGTCGGAAGCAGCTAGGGCAGCTCCCACGGGCCTTCAGTTTTAGGGTTATCAAATTTCAACTCTGAACTGATATAGCATTTACATGTACCCATGGCTTCTACAAAAGGGAACACCTTTTCAAAGTTTAAGTGTTTTCCCTACTCCAATCATTTAGCTGATATTATTCTTTATATAATACTAGCTGGTACCCGGCAAGCGTTTGTGTTTATTGAAGTGCTTTCGGATGCACAATATTTTAGATAAATAATTTCGATTTAATTTCACTAGCATTGATCGGTATCGATGACGTTTGCCGTTTGACGTTTGCTGTTTGTCTTTTGCCGATTGTCTACACGCGTCACCTACTGAAAGTTAATTGTACTATGCGTATCTTCTTTGCGCAAGTGCAACCATAAATTGTTAAAATGAACGGTATGTCAGCGCATAAAATATGAAAAAACATTGATTTTTATATAAAATACCTACTATAAGTTGATTTTAGTATGCTTATATTCTTCGCACAAGTGAAAGCAATAAGTTGACAAAGTTTTATCGCAATCGGATGAACGGTATGGCAACGCATAAAATACCAACAAACAAACATTGATTTTCATATATTAGATTTCTATAAAAAAAGTTACAAATATAACATGAATTCTGTATTAAGGGTCGTCTTAATTATTCTATCTTATTCACCAATTAAATTCAATTCAAATAAATCTGCAATTCATATACTTGTGGATCAACCAATAGCGTACATCAAATGTATTTATTCAAAATGTGTTCGCATGCTTAATGACTTCTCGTTAGGGAATAAATTGTCTATTAAACTTAAGCCTTTTAGTTTATGGTACCTTCCAAAATGTCTGCAAAGTATTCAAATTACTACTTCAATATTCCGGCGTTAAAGCGTTGTAATTTTAGTGCTTCATTACTTTCGGAATATCATTGCGAATCCGTTTCTGTTTATCAGCATATCGAAACGAATATTTACGATAATATCAGAGTTTATACTGCAATCAATTCCAGTTATATAAAGTAAATAAATTCATAAAACGTAAATTGCATACTTTAATGGATCTTATCTGCGAATTCTTATTGTAAATCGATATTTCAAAACAAAAAAAAAAATATGCGGTGACCGCTGAGTAATTTTTACGATGTATTTTTGATAGACGCTATAGAATACCTATTTTTTTATATTCACAGATATCTTTGAACAACTAAAATTTACTGTACCATAAGTTATATATGTTTAGTGGTAAATGCTGTTTAAAATTCGCTACGGTGGTCACAGTTTGCATGTCAAGCAAGGATAATTTCCAACATTATTGAGTTTTAATGAATTTTTAAATGTACCTTTTACTTGTTCTTTTCTAGCCTTATCCACCTCCCTTTGCCTTCTATAAAAACAAGTTCCTGGCAAACTACTTCTGTTACTATTTTCCATAAAGAACAGCTTATTTAAGATATATAAAATTATCAACAGTAAGGAAGTATGGTATCATTATTGTTTGTTTGTTTTCACCCACCTCTCCGTGCTTCCCATTTTTATAGTATACTAGCTGTACCCTGCGCGCGCTGCTACGTCAGCAATTGTGGGGGGGTGGGGTGGGGGAGGGGGTGTACGCCAGAAAGTTTCGCGGAAGTGTACTCGAGAAATTTGTAAAAAATCGATATCAATTTTTTGGGGGTTGTTGTCGGGGTAGGGGTTGGGGGGCGTATCAGAGGGGTATGCCAAAAACCTTCGAAGGAGTGACCTCGAAAAATTCATAGAGTTAAAAAAAAATGGTGGGGGTGGAGGTTGGGGGGTGGTTGGGGGGAGGGGTTGGTAGACCAGAAACCATTGCGGGAGTGTACTCAATAAATTTGTAAAGTTTCACATCGATCGGTCGAGCGGCTTAGTAGTCCATAGCGGAAATACAGACAGACAAACATCATTTTTATATATACATATAGATCATGTGAGAATATTAGAATCACTTTTTTATTATTTTAACAAGCTTTGCGTTTGTAAGATAGTCAGAAGATGCATCTGAAAGAGGCTAAACACGTGTCACGAATAGTAGCTCAATACGTGGAATAATCTTAGTTATTTTTTATTTAAATGAACTTCAAGTCAAAAGTATTAACCTAGACTATCGTTTTTATTTATAACAATCGAATTATCACAGTAAAGAACGAAATCAGTGAAAAATCTCTTTGTTTATGTCTGGCCCAATAATCTCGTAACGGTAATACCCCGCTAACTTGGATTGCCGCGCCGAATCTTTGGCGTGACGGAGCGCATTAAAAAAATAAAAATTGAAAGTATCGATTGAATTCACTTTTCATTCACGGAATTATTTTTGCTTTTTTAAAATGCTTCACCGATTTTTTCCGGCGTCGTCTCCAACGCATTTCTATTGAGACTGTCTTGGAAAACATCGCAATTATCACGGACGGACTATTTCTTATAAAAAAATAATATTAGTAAAATATAATGTCGTAAATAATATTTTACCCAACACCAATTGATGGTAAGAAGGTACTTATGTATTGTCTCCAGGCGTAGGAAACCAGCGGCCTTTAAATGAATCGAAGACGTTTTATTTCGCGTAAAATCAACAAATCGTTAGTATGTTGAATGCGGCGTTATGTTTTGGGAAATAAAATCATCGCCCCTGATCACCTAAAGATTTTTAATCCATAAGTGGGAACTGCAGCTCTTGCTACAAAATCTAACTCTTGCTATTAGCATACAATGCAATGTGTTAGTTCTCTCATTGGGAAACTTTATTTTTTATATTTAATATTTTTCCTACCATGTCGTACCGCCCGGGTTCGATTCCCGGTGCGAGCACATTTTTTCAGTTGATAAATCGATCCTGCTCAGAGGCAATCGTTTGTGATGTCGAAAATCCCTTCCCACCTTTCCGATCCCAAAGAGCGACGCACAGTGACAGCGATTAGCTAACTACCAGTCCTGTCCTAGTCCTCGTATCCTTTCCATCCCTACTTTCTTACAAAAAAAGAGGTTGAGCAACTGAAGCAAATCTCGTAGAAAAATAAACGTTGAGATAATCTCTGTGAGTAGTCCATATGCTCCAAGTTTCCGCTCCCAACTAAACTTCTTCTACATTACTTTCAAATTGTGCATGAAACGTCACTGATTGTAGAAAATGTTCTGCACCAAGATTGGACAATATTGATTGTAGAAAATATCGTTTTCCGTCGTATTTAGTTGCGATGGATCAGTTCGTATGCTTCGTTCGAGTCCCATTTTTGGATGAATGAATATGTGAACAAACAAAATTTTCGGGTTCGGGGTGATTCCAATCCATACGAGATGCACTAGCACCAAATGCATTCGAGAAAGTCACTGTTTGGTACGGATTTTTATCTGGCGTAATCATCGTTCTGTACTTCTTCCAAAGCGAAACTGGCATTGCCATAACTGTCAACGGTAAGCTACAGATCGACGATAAGCAACTTCTTTTAGCCTAACCTGCATGATATGAATACCGATAACATGCTCTTCCAACAGGACGTCGCTACGTGCCACACAGCACATGCCTTGATAGACATTCTTCACGAGAGCGAGCGTGCTAATTGAAAGACACAATATTATACAATATTTTCACTTATTCCGTCAGACGTTTCGTGGAATATTCATGTATATGTTATTATACCGGTATTTAGCATGAATCTTTTGATACATTATACTGTTCAAACAATCCTTACACATAAGACTTTTAATCATGGCTTAAGATTAAATGAGATTTCCTGAAATTCGATGCTCTGTCTTGGCGCGCAGCAGTGTGGAATTTCTTAGACATGTGTGTAGGCATAATTTATGCCCCGCTCCTAGCGCGATAGGTCATAAATTTTAGTTTCCAGCATTTTGCCCATAAAGCTATTTATCCAGCGTTACCGTACAAATAACGACGCCTCCGTGTGTAGGGATTTTCTTTTCGGTTATTAATGCAAGCGTCGTAATCTTATTTTATAAATTTCCTCACGTAATAATTTATGCTGTATCATAATTATACTTCAGGCATATATCAATACAAAACTTCGGTCTATATAATCTAGTATTAAGAGTTTTATCCTAGCTATCAAATGGGTTTAAGCTCAAGCCCCGGTGAAGTCATTGACAAATTTATATTGAATATTGTTGTTTGTGATTTTATTCCTCTTCGAGTAAGTTTACCTCGTGTGATTTAAAAATAATTGACGCATGAGTTATATAGCATAACATGTTTTCTTACCTTTCATAAAATAAATCAGACTTACCTAATCGGTGACCTATGAGTAAATGAAGGCTCTTTCCGACACCTTGCGGGAATCATTTAAATGTATTGTAAAGATTTCATCCAACGTAAATTGTAAAAATTGTTGGTGTGGTGTGCAGATTTTGAAATAACTTTAATATGATATTTTGGAAAATAAAAAGATCTTTACTTTTATATTTATTTTTCTTAACTGCATGTTCTTTATGATTTTATTTTTTATGCTGTAATATTTCTAACAATTGAAAACCTTTTAACAACATAGATTACGAACATAATGTGTTAATGAGTATACCATTAAAATATCGTAATATTTCTTACTTACTCATTGGCATAACTATTTTTAACTACGTTTTATTGAAATTTTAATGATCCATAATACATCATTAAATGTATGTGTTTACTATAAATTTCTCAGATTTCAATACGATAAAGTTTTCAAAATATTTTAACGATTTTAATTTGACCCAGATGATGTTTCAGTGAAGGTTCGGTTTGAAGCGACAGGAAACTTCGTGCATATAAATTTAAATCGATTAACTTCGTTATTTAAAAGCACGCATATCTCTAAAAACATGTTCTTCTATGCGAAAGAGATTTATCTGTGTTGCGTTTTCACATGATAAAATTTAACCCCGTTTGAAAGGCTTATTCTCAAACGAGCAGTTGTACCTCTATATAGGCTTAAAGATTTTTACAATTTTTGCGGGCATGAATATTATACTGTCAAGATTTCGTGTGCTAACTAACGAAAGTCGTCCCACGTTTTTAAGCCGTTGCAGGTTTCAAATGTCCATTTAAGCAAACTCATTCATATCCCAGAGCAATAAAAAGAAACATGAAACGTTGGTTGATTACCACCGACCAAAATATTTTAGCTGTCTGATATATTATTTATTGTAAACAGCTAAATATACATTCATTACATGACGTATAAATCAATACTGTTTCTTTCGTGAAATGTTTAATACTCGGTGGCCTAACACAAAAGAAAGTCTACTAGAATTTCAATATGAAATTTGAATTGTTAAAAATTTTCACGGACGGAAATGGACTTTCGGCATCTTTATACATTTCAAGTGGAAGGATTTTCGAACTCGCGCGTAGTAAAGAGTTTGTAACGTTTATTGTTTATTAGAAAAAAATACAATACATCTGACGCAAATGCGCCATGCATTTTCAAAATATAATAAAGACAACACATAATATAAAACAAAACACAACTATCATTCAACAGAAAATGGCATCAAATGACCTATGCGACAAACAAGTTCTGATAAATACGACAACGTAGGTAAAAACTGGGAGCATTCAAGTTTATAGTCTTGGGTATTTCAGGGTTATCAACTCGGCACCGAAGAAGAAGATAAATTAACATTATTAGAAGTTTATATAATTATAAGAATATATCGGGTGAAACATGGGTCGTTAGTGACAAAAATCATGGAAGCTTACAATATGCAAATAATGCCAAACTGAACGTTAAATGTAAAGGCGTTCGTAAAAAACAGTATAACTGTCAAAAATTTGATACATATATTTTTTAAATCGATTTATGAATTTTTATGTCAATAAAATCTGTTTCTAAGAAATGTTTCATAGAAAGGCATTTAGGCAGTTAATATAGCAAAAATTAGAAAAAGCAATTTGTGACTGATATTGAGTGAATAACTGGTTGTTAACTTGTGATCATTAAAACATACTCAATTCATATACCTACTCCGTTAGAAAAATATCTGCGTAAAATATAACGATGAGCCAGCAAAACATTTTTTATCCCTCCGATGAAATAGCTTTTCGAGACCTTTTATAATATACAACATCATCAACATCAGCTGTCAACGTTTTAGATTTATTTCTGTACAGAAAACCACAACACTCTCGCCTTGTGCGTAATGCTCCCACGTCTTGAAATTCCTGTATTTCGTTAATATGGCAAAATCTTGACAATTGGCTGACGAAATTCGCCGAACTATTCCGCAATAGTGTTTCATTTTCAATAACTTACACATTATGCTGTCGTCGCCTTGTGTTTCCTTCTCAGTTTTAACTCCTGGACCTCTCTTGGGTTGAGGGGTAAACTTACTTACGCGTCCCTGATACCTACTCTTGGCTTCATACGTAATGGTTAAATCATTTTAGAGATAGTTTCCAACGATCAAATACTGCAAATCGTACACATACTTCATGCTTTATTACATTGTTAAATAATTTCATGTCTACGCTATGAGCTTTCAATTCGAAAAGTTTGTCTTATCTCAATCAATATATTCGATGTATTCGGCGATTACTTTATTGAGAAATATGTTCAATTTAAATTTAAAAAAACATCAGTTTGATTTAAATATGTAGATATCATTAGTGTTATAAAATAAAGAAATTCGCTCAACACCCCTAATTAATTAAGATACCTAATGATTTGTTCTTGATATTACATAAACTGTCATGTACTATGCTTTTATTAAGTCGATAGAATAACAATACGCTCCCCACTAGAGAGTCCAATTTGAGTATCAAGTACTCGATACTCTAATATTTTGAAAAATACTCGAGTAATACTCGTACACTAAACTCACACTAAAATTAAAACGTTTAATTCACTCATCACTTTTAAGGTGTTCACTGTCAATACTTGGTGGAAAGGCATTATAATAAAAATAATAACACATCTGATTTATTACATCAGGACCGGTTTCTGCATGGCATTATCAACTGATTAAATACAATAAGACAGTGGTATTATGCAAAAGTTAAGGATGAAAAAATTATGACAAACAATTGGTAATGCAACTAAGCAAATAAATTAAGTAAATTACAAGACAAATAGACTAAAAATAAAATGATCAAGACCTCTTAGCAATGCAAAACTAAAACATCAAAAATCAATTAAGTATGAATTTAACATTAACTAACACATCAAAAATCAATTAAGTATGAATTTAACATTAACAAAGTAAAAGCCCAATTCAATTAAAGGGAATGAAGTATCTTCATTTGGTAACCATCTGTTCCTAAATAAGCATACTTTTGATATCACTAAAAACTTTAAAATCCTGCATATTATTAATAAATCTGTAAAACTAGATAAGTTAGAAATCCTTGAAATAAACCGACATAAATTTATGAATAATTGTAATCTTTTAAATGATCAATTAGTCTTCGTTTCCTCGCCATTACTATACCCAATTCACTAAACCAATTCTTATTGTATTTTTTTCTACTTTTATTTCTAATTTTTTATTTTCCTTTCTTTGATTTTAATTTGTAAGAATTGATATGGCTTTTATTCTGTTACAGGCACTGACTCATTTGAACTCATTACCGGGACTTCCATCTAATTATGGATGACAGACATTAGCTTTATTTATATTTATTTTTATTAAATTCACTTAATATTTGGGCTTTTACTTTGTTAATGTTAAATTCATACTTAATTGATTTTTGATGTTTTAGTTTTGCATTGCTAAGAGGTCTTGAACATTTTATTTTTAGTCTATTTGTCTTGTAATTTACTTAATTTATTTGCTTAGTTGCATTACCAATTGTTTGTCATACCTTGTTTTCATCCTTAACTTTTGCATAAATACCACTGTCTTATTGTATTTCTTATCAGTTGATAATGCTCGCCATGAGCGAAACCGGTCCTGATGTAATAAATCAGATGTGGAAAAAGTACTAAAAAATGTGTTATTATTTTTATTGTTTAATTCACTGTTATTTTTTAAATACACATATCCCTCGCTTAACACGGAAGATAGGTTCTGCTAGATGACCATGTTAAGCGAAACCGTGCTAAGCGAGTCTAAAAATCTATGAAAAAGAGAGGATTGATTCTTTTTTAGAAATATTAAGAAAATAAGGTTTATATATATTATTCAATGTAACTATCACTAGAAGATATTATTATAGGAATTTTCTTTCTTTTTATTAGCTGAATGTCATCATCATTTCAACTTTCAATTACATGTACTGTTATGTTCCGTCGTCGTTTAAAAAAATCGATAATTTGTGATTGTTCGTCTTTTTTGATATTCTTGTATATCTCTTCATATCTGGCAACAATTGTCTCAAATTTGAATTTTTTGAATTTTGTACTTTTCCATGAGTTTTGTCGCTCGACCCGGGTTTCGCCTTTCGGCATCTGCAGGCATTCCAAGTGCACGGATGTACTTAAACTGTCAGTTCAAGTACATCCGTGCACTTGAATGCCTACGAAACCCGGTCGTTAGCGACAAAACTCATGGAAAAGTACAAAATTCAAAAAATTTAAATATGATATTGAAATTCCATCAAGCACCCTCAATTACTTAAGTTTAATGTCTCGTTGAAATTTCAAAGCTCGATCCATATCTGGATCATTATTTAGAAAATGCATTTCTATATTTCTTGCCATTTGCAACCCATCTTTTATTGCTTGAGCAGTAATCGTTGAAATTGGACCAGAACTTTCGGTGTCGCTTTCGGTATCGCTTCTGATTTCAGGAGGAACACTTGTAGTCATATCAATTAATTCTTATTCATTTAACTCTTGTTCTTCAAGCAATTCATCAATTTCGTTGATTTCTAAATCCTCCAATCCGTCACCTCCTATTGCACGTGCGATATTAATAATTTATATGTTTATTGGTTCTCTTGATTCAATATCATTATTTCCCAAAAACGTCGAAAACCATTTTTTCCGACTGAAACTGAAACCATGTTAAAGCGAAACCGTGCTAAGCGAGTAACGTGGGATGGGTGTATATGTTTTCTAAATTGAAATAGATGTGTTAATGAAATTAAATAATCTTATTTATTTATTTATCATCTATTTATACACACAAATTTAAATTAATAATATATATTTAAGTTCATCTGAAACTACTGTAGTATTTAAAAAATTTACCACTCAATTTTTTTCATTTTTTTGTAATCCGTGGATGTAAAAAAGGTTAAGAAACATTGCTCTACAGTCTCTTCACTTCAGATGGAAAACTTAACTTTATAATAACGTGTATCCTATGTTAGGCTGCTAGTTGAGAGAATATTTTGTCACTAACGACACGTTAACGTGAAAAATCGAAAATATCAAATTATATCTGATTATTCATAGCACTAAGTAATTATTTTCAGTCGCTCGATTGTTATTGAAAAATAATATTGAAATATATTTCTCCGTCAGTAGCGAACAATATACAATAATTAATTTAGTCACTTCAAAAAGAGTATTGGGAGGGCATTCAAAGTAATCGTCTAGAATATTTCAGAAAAGTTTCAAATATCTATTTGGGTGAGGCGTCTTCCCACTTAAATAATATACGAAGGCAAACTGGGCCTAATTTACATTTTTTAATAAATCGCTTTTTCCTTTACCGATAGGTTCGAGTCGTTAATTCAAAGCTTGGAATGAAAACCGAAACTGAAAACTTAGCCTCTTCATTTTCTTCGAATGTATGTGTCATCAGTGAGAAGTATAAAAGTTAATTTTAGGGGAAAGTATTTTTTTATACCAATGTAAAAACTGCCGCGATGAATAAGATTTTTTTGCAATTTTATTCTTTTCGTTTCAGCGAGAGATATTCTTTAATAAGTTTTTTCTTTTACAAAAAGGCACTTTTTAAATCCTCAAAATATTGTAAGTAATGTCGACGAGATATTATTCTAAAATAATTCTTTCTGAATGTATGGACATATACAACGCATTTGTGACACGGTAATCAAAGTCATTTAATTACATATGTATAATGGCGTAAAGTAAAAAATTAATATTGCACCGTTCAATCAGTTAGTCATTTATCAACCACACTTTTGGGGCTAGTAAAATTAATTAAACAACAGATTTTTTTAACGGTTTTCATAAAATGCATTAAAATAAAAACAAACCGTCACATAACAATTAAATCAAACCCTACACAAAACCCTAGTTCATTTATCACATTATATCGTTTTGTAAGACTGCGTTGAAATCAACGAGTGGTGGCGGGACAACAGCTTGCTTTTGTAATGGCACTTTTTTTCATTCTCAAGAACAACAAATTTTTTCATCTCTAACAGTTGTTAAAACAGTTTATATAGGTTCAACAAACTGACAAAACTACATATATGCATAATGATATTAGTAATGTAAAATCCGTGACTTCTCAATTTACACATAAACCAACCAGACCGCCCGACGTAAGTTATGTAAATAACGGTAATTCTTCAAGTACAGAACATAAAAAAGTCTAATTTTATTTTGTATAATGTTGAATCCGATAATATAGTGTTCTTCATAAGAAAAACAAATTTGATCTATCTGCATAGATAAAGCGATAAAATGGTGATAATGTACGGAACGTAAAAATATGAGACCTTTTATTTTGTGCCATCATATTTATCGTTATATATTATTCAAAAATGCATTTATTATACAGTGCGTAGTAGATTTTTATGAATAATAAGTAATTATTCAGGTCGTAAAAATGTTTCATTCTCTGGGAATATATTTTACATACGGCGAACATATTATCTTGGAGAAAATCAAGGACAAATCTGAAAATGTCTCGAAAATACGTAGCGAAGTTGAGAATATACATTAGTCACCTTTAAGGTGTTCACTGTAAATGGTTATTAGATACATTTATACTTCAGATAGATGTTTCAGTTGATAAGTAAATACAAAAAATGTGTTATATTTCTTTTTTTTGGTTATACTTCAAGTCACGAGGGTTTTCAATCCCTTTATCCTGGGACTGGTCCCGGGATTCAAAATATTTTTTTTTTTGGTCGATAATTTTCATATTTATTAAATAGAAGCAATTTTTATATATATTTTTATATATCATTAAAATAGTTAGAAACAATTGATGTCACTATCTTTGTTATAAATATTGTATTTCGGTTGTTTATCCATTATTTAAGAGCGAAAATATCTCCTTCGTCTCGTTTAAAGCCTCGTTCTAATGCGATATTCGCTAATATCTGCACATTATCTTAAAGAAGAGCATATTTTTTTAAATTTCACATTGTTATAATGAAGACACATTAATGGAAATAAATAATGTTTTTATTGAAGACAAATCGAATACCATTAATAATCGTTTGTTGTATGATTCAATGGAATAAAAAACGGTATTCTTTTTCGTAATGTACGCATGGTCACCGTCATAAATATTCATCAAAACAATGGGGCTGTATTATTAATTACTGACCTCTTTCTTTGAAAATGTTACTTATATTTTTGAAATACGTTATATTTAATTGCATAGTGTTTTAATTGGTTCTTAGTTTTTATAGCACGTTATCGGCGTTTTATCGCATTGAAATAATAATACTTGGTTAATTATTAATCGCCTTTCTTGAAAATGTCGTAATATTTTCCATAAAACATATCATATAATTGTCGTAATTTAATTGTTTCTAGCTTTTTCACTGAAAACCTTGGTTTTTTATACTTTTAAACAAATTTTTACTTTCAAATTAATAAGATTTTGATAATTTGATATGGTTATCATCTGTGCAAAATATATACTAAAATAATAAAATGCTGACAAATTAACAAATGTATAAATCAAAACATTGTTGATGGTAGATTGTTTAATAAAGGAATTTTATAATTTACATACGGTGTTTATTTAGAATAATAAACAGGGCTGTGGAGTCGGTAAAAAAAAGTCCGACTCCGACTCCAGCATTTACCAAAACCACGACTCCGACTCCGTCAATGACCAAAAACACGACTCCGACTAAAAAAGGTTTTTATCGTCACTTTTTTCCCCTAAATTTCCTATTTGTGTGTATTCAATTAAATATCAACCCTAGCAATGCGGTCAAAAGCCAAATTTGACATATTAAATGAAAAAATAAAAAGTTCAAACTTTTCAAAATTTCCAACTCCGAGTACGACTCCGCCCAAAACGCCTCGACGACTCCGGCTAAAAAGCTCCGACTCCACAGCCCTGATAATAAAGATCCGAAATATCTATTATGCATATATCTTCGATTTATTATCCACTTGTCATACAGCTGTAGTAGGATATAAAAACAATTACATTTTATCAACGTCATAACGAATGTTAATAATAATTAATAATAATTATTTGGCTAAAATTTTGAATTTGAATATTGGAACAAGCCGAAATGTTTCTTTCGAATCACCTCAAAAATAGACTACCGTTACGCCAGCACCCGCTGTAAGAAATTCAATCGTTAACTTTGATTACACTTTTCGCTAGACCTGGTTGACTGCGCATTTTTTTTAAATTTATTAGTTAGTTAACATTGTAATCAGCCGTAGAGAGAACGAAAGCAATTTATTTCAATTGTACAAAACTACCCATCGTTGTATAGTGATTGTTTGTTCGCGTGCATTTGTGAACAGTTGATTATTTACGAGTCGTACTAATTATATGCACCGATGATTGACAGCGGCGACAATGTGAACGTGCATTTTCATCCATAAACTGTAAACGGTGGCAATTTAAATGAAATGTTTCAATTTAAACCAGTTAACAAATTGGCGACATTTTTAGTTAAATCATTTTTTAAATTTATTTCATGTAAATTTATTCTATTTTTTTCAATAAAACACTTCTTTGTTAGCTGTTTCTGTTACCTATTCGTAGCATTTTTTCATCTCACGTTAAATGAAATATACTCAATCTTACGGTTGTGTAAAAACTTGGCTTCTTTTCAGGGTTGCAGAATAAACATACGTTTCGAGGAATTTACAAACTAATCTAATGCTTCTATGCATACCAAGTGCTCCAGCCCAAGTTCATCCGTAAATTTGAAATGCACGAAGATGACACGAAATGTGAAACCTGGGTCACAAGTGATAAAACTCGTGAAAAAGTAAATGATTTAAGTCCGCTTACGTGTTTCCCAATTCTGACAAAAATATTTTACCGCATCATGAGAAAGAATTCATCGCTAGCATATTTTTTGTCAAGTTACCACGACTCGCGACCGTAAAGTAGTTGTGATAAGTGCCAATTGATAAATCACATTTTTTTTCGGATTTATTGCATGTGGTTCTAGATCAGGTATAATAAATTTCGCAGTGGCGTGCGGAATCTTTTGAAACTGAACTATTTTTAACTAATGTTTTTACTTTTTTTGATCGATATTATCTTTACGCATTCGCCTTCTGTAGTGTTATCACCCCAAAATATGAAATTCAAAATATTAAAATTAATACAATTTTGTGCCTGTTATGAAAGTGCTGTATTTTAATCATTTTCAACAAATCACCATTTCTGAATGCAAGGCATTAATATTTCATTTATAATTTAAATTCTTTTTCAACCGTTTCATTTGGATCGTTTCTTTTTAAGACAATCTGCAAGATACCTACGTGCACTTTTCATGTAATTTTATACGCTTTAGAACGAATAAAATGTCAGCGCAGATGTAATAGTTCTACAGGGTAAGTAAATGCTTATAAAGTTTGTACCACAATGTCGATTTTCACAATTGACCCGTCAAATTTAATAGCTGTTACATTTTCGGTTCAACACTTTTTACGTGACGGCTCGTTGATACGGGCTGTCATTGTTGCCAACGTCAAAATATGTGTTCGGCTTTCATGTAATCAATTATTACGCATTGGCGTTTTTTATTGATGGTTATATGTACATAACAAAAACATGGTAATAATTCTTGTTATTGCTTTTTGTACACGCATCAATCCATCTCATATTATATACCAGCTGCCCAGTTTGCGATCGGATTGAACACAATGTATTTTTTAACACATAATCGAAGTTCATTTGTTTTTAAAATCTGACAGTTTTAAACCTCCTATTTTTCCAGTCCGAAAAATCATTTACTCTGGCAATTGGTAGGTTCTTTCATTCAGTAATCAAATAAACATCATGGATATGATTTAATTATGGTATATTCCATCGATTCACCGTTAATTATTAAAAGTATATTTGAGATCAACAAATAGATACTAGATGAACATCTTATAGCACAAAATGTCCCATACCAAGCTATTTTTGTTCTACCATTAGAACACGTTTAGTACATACAAAACATAAAAATACCTTTTTTTTAAATCACATTCGAACTCGTTTGTTTGCTATTTATTTAATTAAATTTATCTCTTTCAAAACATTTGAATTTAATTACACTAGCCAAAACGTGATGAATAATTCTGGTTTGTTCGCATTACAGTAGACTATTTATTTACAAATGTACAGAAAACCAGCGGCGTGCGTTATATAATGTAATATTATATAATATATTATTATATCCTAATACCTTGTTAATTAATACACGCTTGTTCTATTTACTCCCCCAAGGCTGTTGAACAAAAGTTTGTTTCCAGATTTAATAGTAGTTTAATCCTCGCTGAGAACTCCTAGAAACAAGTTTTGCTGGAGCTACATATTAGACTCGTCCTCATTGTGTATTGTATTATTTTGTAGAGGGCGTCAAAGTTTCAATGGATGAAGGTTGGACGTATGTACTAAGAGATCTTTGGTGTTCAAACAGCTTTAATAACCAAAACAAGCTTCTAAGTACTAGAAGTTATTGTGCGGTACTTAGTATTTTCAAATAACTCATACTTCTCGAAGAATATTACGAACGTCTTCCGCGATCTATCGGTGGAGACGTTGTTAGTCGATCGCGGGAAACTGGACAAAACAGAACAGGGACAATTCATAACAAGGAAAATAAAACAAATAGTAAATTTGTCATTATATTTATGCCCTATCCGTTGTGCAGTAGTCAACGTCGATTAATTCTGTGACAGACCGTCCGGGTTCGATTCCCGGTACGAGTAGATTTTTTAAGTCAATAAATCTATTTTGTTCGTAAGCAATGGGTGCTTGTTTTGTGCGAAAAATCCCCTTCCCACCTTTCCAATTCTAAAAAGTGACGTATAGAAAGAGCGGTTAGGTTACTACTAGTCCTGTCCTAGTCCTCGTATCCTTTATCCATACTCTCTTCGAAAAAGAGTTTTTTCGTAACTGAGTAACAAGCAGTTCTCGTAGAAAAATATATGGTTAGATAAACTCCGTAAGAAGTCTATGAGCTCCAAGCTGGAAACGGGCATGGCTTAAAATAAATCTGATTTTTTTTTTAAATTTAATACATAACAAAATTTTAAAAATATGCAGTACTTACCTATTGTTATCCAAAGGATTGTGATAAATGAATTATAACAAAACCTAGCATAGAGAAATAGATAAAATGGATGAAATTTTGAAAGGAAAGAATAAAATGTGATCTTCAGTTTAAGAACCCGGTGTAGTTTGCGTGTGGAGATTATTATTATCACCTTCCTTCCTTGGCACCGTCGTCTATCGATGAGTAGAAACAATACTTCAGAACTTCTCTCGATTGAATTGCATTTTACGTTAACAAGGGTCTGTTTTCGGTTGTTTAGTATAATTGTTAACTGTACTTCTCGTTTAGACAACATCACTTTATAATATATATCTGATCTTAAGCGCCCAGCCACTTCAATTTCGTCACTCATCGTCGGCCTCAAAATATTAGTGATGATACTGGTCTTCACCACCGACATCCGAGTATTAAACAATTAATCTAATACGAAAATCATGATGCACACATATTTTCTTTATTCCTTTTATTATATCAAAAAATAAAAAGTTATAATTTTTTCAGATTTTCGAAATACTTCTCTACCACTTCTGTATGCCTGCCTCCGTTGGTACGTTTTTCACAAAATAAGCTTTCTGACTTGAAACAAATATGATTCGGACATCATAAACTGTTCTGCTTTATATTTATGAATCATAGTGTTTTTGGGAAATAATTTTAGCGATACTTTTTGGGCCAAGATGTTGAGAGAAATACGAATATTTTATTTTTATAATATTTTCCAAGAATTTAACAGCCAAATACAGGGTAAAATATCAGTCATGAATACTGCAATAACTTTAATATATGTTTTTTATGTTTACGACGTGACACTATCTTTTTGTAGCTTTTTTTTTTCATTTGTCGCAAAGCAGTGGTTTTTTTAGTATTAATTCGTCGGTACATCATAATATCTATCGGTTTTGTCGAGAAATTAATTATAATTGATGTCTGGTTAAATCATATGCTCGCTATTTTCATTACAATCTTTATTTTCATTTTACACTATACATAAAATTATTTTTTCACCTTCATGTCTCTAAATCAGTAATGCACAACTTTTTTTGGGAGATGAGCCAAATAATCAATTCTCAGATTGTTCGAGGGTCGCATGGATAAAACCGATTAATTTATCGATATTTTTGGTGTATTGTAATTGTGTAATTGAAAATTTTATTTTTTTATGTAGTTCTTCCATCGTACGGAAAAAGTTTTGAAGAAAAAAGGTGATTGATATTTGTAATTAAGGGCCGCATAAAATTTCATTGAAGGCCGCAGATTGTGTATCACTGCTCTTAATAATACACTTGTATTTTGTTCAAAATGAAAGCAGCGCAATGCTATATTCGTCTATATAGATATAAGTATTGCTAAATTCGTAGATATTTGGATTCAAGTCTGACAGAACGTACGAGCTTCATTTTAATATCTATGATTGATTACCAATTTTGTTTCGTATTTTTGACTTAACGCCATCTAAGAAATGTTACATTTTTACATACACTTCATTCTAAAGAGAGAAAAAACACAACACATAAGTAGCACAGAAAAAAAATTGGCATACCTATTATTTCTTTTATGTTTCCATCTTCGCTGTCGTGTAGAATATCACTTATCTACAGCCATTATGTACGTCTGACAGTATGATCTCCAACTTTTAGCTACAATTTATCATCATTACTTGCATTTTCTTTCTTCCCCAAAATCTTCTTCATGTTGCTTTCGCGAGAGTGCTAAAGCTCGTGCAATGTATCACGATAAATTGAAAGCTTTGTCTTTATTTCATATATTATATTATCTTCGCTTTTATACTCATAACGTCTATTCTGCAGATTAGCTTTTGATGGTTGTTATTAATATACGTAATCTGTTTTGTACCTCCGATGAATCAAATCCTCCTCGTGAACACATTCATTTTAATTAATCGCGCTCGCGCAAAAATAATAACAATCAATTTTCAATAACGCGGCTCCATAATTCATGAATATCTGTGTTGAATACACCACAGGAAATTATCAGATCAAATAATGCATACATATTTAACTTAAATGTTCAATGTCAATACTTGGTGGAATGGCATTATGATAAAAAATTATAAAACATTTTTGGTACTTATTCCACATAAAATTTATTGGATCAGGACCGGTTTCGCTCATGGCGAGCATTGTCAACTGATAGGGAATACGTTGGAACAGTGATATTGTTACAAAAGTTAAGTAGGAAGTACAAGGTATGACAAACAATTGGTATATATATTGGCTCATGGCGAGCATTGTCTCCATGCAAAATGCTCTCCATGAGCGAAACCGGTCCTGATCCAATAAATTTTATTCGGAAAAAGTACTAAAAATGTTTTATTATTTTTGGCATACATATTTGAATAAAATAAATCATGCCTGTGATGGTTTTAATACTTTTGACTATTTATTTTTGAATACCATTTTGCAACACACCAAAATGAGGCGTTTCAGCATATGCGACGCTAGCAATCAACGGGTTAAATCACATACATAGGATTCATTCCATCGAAAATTTATGTTATAGAATTATTTTCTTGTAATTCAAAAAATCAATAATTAATTCGATGTTTTTCAAAAGGCATTACATATTCAACGCAATCGATTATATTTTATTGTATATACAGTAGAAAAATTGAAAACATATGTTTTTTCAATTAGTATAAACACGAAGTCATTCGAAAGTCTAATTCGTTTACATTTAAGTCGGCATTCATACAATACTGGCATCACGTTTTTTTTCTTACGAACCGGTTATTTTATATACATATGAAAACGTATCCTCAATTGTATTGTATTGATACCGGCCTAGCTAGGTCTTAGATCATATTGCTGAATGGTAAAATAATCCTTATCCATGTGTTTTATTCAAAGTGATAAAAGAACAATATCTTACGAAACATGTTTCCAAGAAATGTAAAAAAACGACTCAATTGAAAGGTACCTAATATAAAATATTTTATGAACCCGTTTTATCCGACACTGGGTGCACGTACATTGTGATCCATTGTCACTGTCGACGTGACGTCACATGTATAAATAATAATGTATATCGCGGCCCAAACAAGTGGCGAGCCTCCGCCTGTCGACATTTCAACAACAATGCGTTTCGCGAGCGCTGAATAATTCATCCGAGCCGACGCCAGCGTCGCGACGGCCGACGTCAATGCCGACGTAGCGCGTCGCTGTCACAGTGGCGTCGTCGGTGAACAATATTTTGATATTTACGTGACGGTCGTGTCGCTCACGCTCCTTCCGTCATTTGTTGCAGCTTGAAAGCATAATACTACTTGAAATTAATTGGGTTCACAAGCCTAAAGCTACAACCGTGCCCGATTATCGATTGATTTAAATATTTATTTTACTTACATATTATGTGTTATATTTTGACACTGGCAGAAAGAATCAATTGTTTATAAATTTAATTAAAATCCATGTATTGTATCCATGTACATATATTATTATCACTAAACAAGTCAAACAGATAACACATTTTTTTCGTCAGATCAGATCGAGACCAGTTTCGCTCACCGTGAGCATTTTCAACTGGTATAACACAAAATATGCTATGGAAGTAACAAAAAAATATGTGTCTTACTTTATACCCTTTTTACCAAGATGTGTCACACAATAAATCAAAATGAACTTATTCAAAATGTATATTCCCTAAAACGTATCCCCTCGTGCAAAAAGAGAATCGTATGGAAAATATATTACAGCTGACTATAACACATTGCCTACGGGAACGTGAAATACCCGTCGTTTATTTATGTGTTTTGATTGCTTCGTAGCCAATGTGTTAATAGACCATGAAATTAGAGATTTTTTAAATCCTTTTCGTAAAATAACCTCTGCGATCATTGTATCAGTAATATAATGATCTATGTAGACAGATAATCAATCAAAAAACGTCACCAAAAACTTAAATACTACTAATATATTATATATAAAACCGAAACGGCGTATGTATGTATGTCTGAAGGGTCTGTAATTCTTTGGGAATGATATAACATTAAATATTTATTGGTCGCTTAGTCTGAGCGAAGCCGGGTAGCAATACTAGAAATACCGAAACGGCGTATGTATGTATGTATGTATGTCTGTGGGTCTGTAATTCTTTGGGAATGATATAACATTAAATAATTATTGGTCGGTTAGTCCGAGCGAAGCCGGGTAGCAATACTAGTATATTATAATTCTTTATAGTGTAGAGTTTAAAGATCGGAACAAAGTCTACATGCTTTGTTCTTTGTTCTGCAGTGCATAACGTAGCCGGCACGATTTCTTAAAAAGTCAATGTAAACACATTAACTCCTGTATAGAAATCTCTATTCTCGTATCGTTATATTTTATATTACTCACATATATTTTGCTTTTCAGTAACTTAATAAGATTATATTTTTTGACTGCTTACGTTGAAAATTTTTTGTTTGAAGAATTGAATTTCAATTAATATGAAATCTTTTTGACGATATGAATTTTACCTCTTCGCTCCCTTTCTGCAAGTATTATATAATATGTTTAATTATCTCTTACACTGTATAGTGGCGTTTATTCAATCGCGTGACTTCTTCCTTTTGAATAAATAAAAAAATCACAAAAAGTAAGCTCATGTAAGTGTGTAGGTATTCAACTATTCAAAACGTTAACATATTATTGAATTTTTATCTGAAACTTCAAAATCTTTGTCCCTATCGATTGAATTTCCCTTCGCAGTCGAACCATCTGAAGGTGCCTACCTCTATCCATATACTCCGGAAGCTTTACATATATGCTAGAAAGTCGCACATGCTATAAATGTCGCTTGCAATTTTGCAATTAATATTCACTTCTCGAAACTTCTTCTAAAAAAAATGCTTACATTATCATCCAATGCTGTTCAAAGTAAGAATGTAATACTTATGTAACACTGAATTTAAATCCATATAAAATCAATTGAGTTTCGTTCCGTACACGCACTGTTACGCTAAGAAGTCGACTGCCGGCAGATGTCATCGAAGATTCCTTGAGAGCTGTTTAAAAATCGTTTCGCGCTCTTGTCTTCTGGCGCTTAAATTTAACCTTTCATAGTAAAAGCTTTGTGTCGCTTCACATCTGTTGAAGCACATTGCACGTGACAAGTGTGCACCGGAAAATGCATCGCTATCCGCCGGTGAGTGTGCTGCATCCAACACGTGCAAGACCGGCGCTGCCTTTTTTATTGAACAACTTTTTAACACTTTATTTGACGCTGTCGAATTATGAAGAAATAACAAGTCAAATATACAATGAGAGTATTAAGTTTTACAAGTTTTATTAGATGTATCCAACACTTTTTTGGTTTAACGATTCTGCTTTTCATTTAGATTAGTTTAAACATTTGATAACTTAATCTGCACTCAATTTGGAGAATATGTAATCATATAGCTTATCTTAACAGAAACTTTTTTTTTTCGAAAACTGGCTTGTTACTCAGTTTCTTGATCTCTCATTTATTCGATGTATTTTAGAAATAATAATATAGCTTGGACAAGACTTTTGGTTAGCTTATCGCTCTTACTATGCCCCGTTATAGGATCGGATTGGTGGTAAGTGCTTCTTAGTCAATACGAAACCCATACATATTTACGTACCGCAACCGAAACCAACGACGCTGGCCTCTCAATAATGATCGCGACGATTACTCAAATATAGATAACACGGTGAGCTTAGAAGACAACAATTATTTATTGGCTAATCGATGGATACAGTGTAGATTTTAACTAAAAGTCAAACGAGAGTTTGGCTAGTTAATACTGAGACGACCTAGATTCGGGTTCCCTCGTTAAATGAGAAAGAACCTCCGTCCGTCACTCGGTGAGAGGAATTTAGGGATAGGAGAGGGAGAATCAGGATGCTCTTAATAAAAACGATCTCAGAATGTCAAATAGTGCGATTAACACACACACATTTATTTAAATTTAGTTAAAGAAACACAAAGAATTTACACAAGAAGTTATATTGTAAGACACAAGAAGTTATATTATAAGACAAGAATGATTACACGATTGCGATTTGCGATACCGATATCAGGATTGAAGAACAACGTGGTTTTAGGATTTAGGAGGAGGAGATGGCGAGTCTGACAGCTACTTGTCCAATACTTGAGTTTATGGGAGGCGAACCATCGACTAAGTTTTCAAGCTTTATATGGCTAACAAGCGCTTCTCAAAGCTCTAGTCTCTGACCGGGGGAGGATTGAGAGCAGGAAGGCTACTATCCAACACTTAAACTATGGGAGGCGAACCGTCGACCAATTTAAAAGCTTTATATGGCTTTACAGTGCACACTCCAGGCTCTGTCAACCCTTACAGACCGATTGAATTAAAAACCGGCTCTTATCTGCCCCCTATCGTCTGGTTGTAGCGGATGACGCCTCCGTTGGCCGCGGTCCGAATGGAGCAGAAGTTCGTCCACGGTACCGTTTTTAGAGGAGTCTGCGTGAAATACCATGTATCTCACGCAGTCCGGGCGTAGAAGAGATAGCGATAGTTAGAGCGAGACGGCTGTGCGTATACATCCCAGGTATCGCTGCGCCGAGATGTCGATTTTACAAATTTCAACAAATTACTATATATTGAATATTATTAGACTGAATTTATTTTCCTGATATCGATTTAAACTCATAGACTGAGGTGAAAAATAGATCGTTCGAGAGAGTTCTGATGACCTACCATATAGGGTGGTGTCAATACTTATTAAAAAAAAAATCTAATTACATGCTTTCTCGCATAATCTTATCTCTAAAGCTTTTGACTCACCCTTAAGCTGTCGCGATCGATGTAGCTAAACAAAGAAGTATGGACTAGAAAATATCAAGAGTATTTTACTCTGAAAACTGATTTTGCTCAAGAAATATTTGACAGGTATTCAATTTTATTTGTCGCTCAACCTAAACTAGCAATTCTCGCGTTTATATTTACAAATCACAGCGATACAGATTTGCAAAAGCGATCGTACAACAGATATAAAATTTGCATTTTACATTTTGTACTGCATCATGACAAGAGTTGCTGCAACTGGCGCAAACGTCATTTTTATCGCTTCGTTCAGTTAAGATGGCTTATTTATCGAACTTTTATTTATGTACGTTTACTATTTCTGTATAACTGATCTTGCTTAACTGGTTTGAAACTTTTAACTATCATAATAATGATTTATTGTTTTAAAATTATCTTTGAGCCTAAAAGAAGCGTATAGTGTTTTTTTTTTATAAAATTAGGAGGTATTCAAATATCATACACATGATTGAGTCAAAAATACATAAACCGATTAGAATATCAATCTATGAATGTTTCAGTTAACTCGGATTCCGTTGAACATATTTCGAGTACCTCATTGAATAAGAATCATTGCCAGCTGTAAGTATTGTTACACAATCTTCAGCGTTGCTCATATGCTTAAGCATACCTTAAATGAATTGTGAGATAATTCTGCAAGTGTTTGTTGAATACTGATACCGCCCTAAATGGTAGGTCATCAGAACTCTCTCGAACGATCTATTTTTCACCTCACTATGAGTTTAAGTCGATATCAGGAAATAAATTCATTCTAATAATACTCTATATTGAAATCTATAGCAATTCAATATAGAGTAATTTCAAATTTGTAAAAGAGACATTAGAGACATTTATGCTGACGGTTCCGGAATGGTATTGCGGACGTCTCGCTCTAAATGTGACTCTTTCACGCCCTGAGTGCATGAGATGCGAGGTATTTCATGGAAAGTTCGATGGACCATAAATAATGGGTTATCGGGCGGGCGTTTTAACGGTTTTTTTTGTAACGGTTTGCTACCTAAAGGAACCGCTTTTTTTCATACAATTACCAGTTAGAGATTGGAGAACATTGAGTGTGCACGTGCTTGCCAGATAAGTCTTACAGTCGTGGTTGAGAGGCTTCTTCCAACTGTAAGCCCTGGAAGTAGCCTGCAAGCTCCTAATCCTCTCCCTAAGGATAAAGTCTAGTAAATTCGTGATATCGCCTTCGCAATTATAATAGTCGTGTATTATGTATTGTAGAACGTAACGTGTATTGTAAATCTATATTTTTTTTTGAATAAAAAACTATTAAAAATAGTCAGTACTTTATGAAAAGCCGTGCAATAAGAAGATCGGGTTAAGTTATGAATAGAAAAAATCAAAAACAAAAAAAATCTGCACTGCTATAAACAAAACCAACCCCTCCCTCCCTCCCTTCAATGTGGCCTTATTCTCTTGCAATGCCTATATAAACAATTTGAGTGCAAATATTCCGCATGAGTAGTTTCTTAGTGAAAAAAAACAGCCTGAAATCCTTTTGAAATATCTATACAAACATTTTGATGCTAGATAGGATAAATAGTCATTTTTCAAATAAGGCGATTTGCTTGTCCAACCGCTCATCCTTTTTTCAGAGAGTTAGGTAGAACGAAGGATAAAAAAGGTTTTGGGGACAACTTGTCACCCATCGCAAATGAGACAAACTGAGAGGGAAAGGTAATCTGTACAAGTCAAGATTCTAACTTTGTAAAGCAAACTTACTAAAAACAAAGAAGAATGGTTTCGACGAATGTTTTTAACAAAACTATTCAAAAGCTTCCTGCCCGAAAGCCATTTACTCATTTACGAGTAGATTAATAATTATAATACGATAAATTAGTTGGTTGCAGCATTCCACTCACAATATGGTTTTGAAGCATATAAACTATCAAAAAATCATCTCAACAATAGCTGTAACACGAAGACTTGATGTTTTCTCAAACCAGACATCTCACATCACCGAATAGTGCGACCGCCGTAGAACCGTAACCGCTTAACTACAAGGCCTAATAAAATATAGTTACTATGCTCAAGGTTGCTCGAAAGATGGCGTAGTGCCGAAATAGCTGCCATGTAAATAACATAACTATGTTAAAACTAAATGAATTTGAATTAACCGGTTTGTTATTTTACCCGCCCGATTAATAATTGATTCATTTCCGCCGTAGATCGCGGGAAAATAAAATAGGAAGTCGAGCTGTAATTATTCTAAAATTTACAACAAGGGAATGAAACTGTTAATGTCAAAAACAAAAAATATTTACTTCAGGAACGTAATTTATCGTTATATATTTAAATATAACAATACATAGTAGTTATGTTTCCGTTAACTGTGTAGCTACGTGTTTCGTTGTCCCCTCCTACAAAAAGCGGCCGCCAATGTTTTTACTTGATATTTTAGTATTTTAGCAGAAGTTTTCTCGTTTCAGCGTACTATAATTCCGAGTCAACAACCTTTTAGGGTGGGAAAGTAAAAACCCTTCATGTCTGGAGTCGCGGTAGAAATTCTCTCGTCCCCAGTATTTTCTGTTAAAAGCGTCGTTTGTTTCTGAGGTGTCGATTTATGAAATCCGGGACATCGGTAAAAGGTTTCCCCTCCACCCCCCTCACCCGGCCTCTTCGTCCTTTTTACAATCCGTCTTTATGTGTCGCGTTTCCTTGCCAACATGCCACATTTCGAAATCGAGTCATTTTATGGATGCCAATCGTCGTGTATAACGTTACATAAGTGCCTTAAGAAAACGAAAAAATTTACTATCAGTAGTCTGTTTTATGGGTTCGAGAGTTTTTAAGCAACTGTTACGATTTAATTCGATTAAATGCATTTTTTGGACAACGATGTAGTACATATTATTTGAATTGAAGCTTCATTTTGAGCAAAACACGATTTTTTTATATCTATTTGGCGAGCTTCAAGTTCTATGGTTCGTTGGCGTCAAAGTTCTTTCAGTCTCATTCGTCTATAAGTTGTGTTTTTTTTTTTAAATTTATTTGCTTGCATTCCCTTCCCATCGTTGCTGACAGGAGGGCGCGATCACTGCAGTTCAAAAATTCAGCTTACTTTGTCGTCATTACCTATGCTCACTGTCTATATCGATTCTCTGATGCCTTCTCGACATAATTCCGCAGGCAAGAGATTGTTGGGTTACGGTGAAGCCCCACTGCCTTATGAATCTTTTTAGAGGTTTCAGAAAACAAACCCTCTGTGTAACAGCGATCCACGCACGAACCATGGAGCATCACAAATTTTGCCTCAATGACTTATTATGAATAATCTGGACAGTCGGAAATGTTTTTGGTGAGCAAATGCTCATACTGGTGTGGCGTGCACCAAAATTCGACGAATTATCGGTGTATATTGGAGAAGTTCACTCTTTAGGGATAGTTTGCTCCTAGCATTAAGCATAAAGTACAACGGTTTTTTAGCAATTGCTTGGCGCTTTTTAATCATAGTAAAATACGATAAAATCAATTGAGACTGCAACTACCTACTGATATGAATCTGTAATGTTTGACTTCAAAAGCTGGTTTGGATATCATTTCTTTATTTCTGAAAACTAAGATTATACTACGGTATGAAAAATAACAATGTATTTTAGTTCTACATAAATTATTTTATATATTTGTTGATAGCTATTTCGGCCTACGCCTTCGTCAGAACTATACACAAATATATACAATAATTTATGTAGAACTAAAATACATTGTTATTTTTCTTACCGTATTATAATGGAGTTCTACCAAGTAAATGCCTACTCAATCAATAATGAGATTATACTATTTGGTCTTATATGTTTTCCTTCATAAAATAGTTTTTGTTGCGACTGAAGCACGTTTTATTTGAAAGCGGATATTTGATGAATATTAATGAAAATCCGCAAATTCGCATAGTCGATTCATTGGAATGGTTGCATAGCAAAATAGTTTGCACTAACGTGCGGTATACACGACTGAATCGCAAATATGAATAAAGAGTTTCGTTAAATCTCTCGCAAACTTTAATTTGTTAATCTTTGAATAAGCTTTAGTTATAAAAAAACAAGTATTCTAATTATGTACATTTTTATTTGCCAACCAGGTTTATTCTCACTGTAGAGAATATAGATCATAGAAAAGCTTACTTATCTCAAAAATCTACAAAAGCTTTTGCTTAGTCTCTAAACCTCGATTTTTGTGTGGCGGATAACGACTTCGAGTTCGATTTTAGAATCAAATGGGGGTTGCAGTGAATTTAAACATTATGTTAAACTACGCCTTTCAACACAAAACCATAATTTAATTTATTAAACTGTCCGACTGGGCTTCGATCCTGCTAACAACGCAAAAAACACAACGACGTCGACCACTCAGCTCTTGGCCCGGTATGCCAATTTTACTAAATAAAAAAACATCGAATAATAATATTGGGTCGGTGTTCTCAACATACCTTCAAAGAATGTCAACACTAAAAAAAGTTTTCTAGTACAACTTAACCCTGCCCAAAAGCAATTGTGAAGTTTTCTCGACATAACTTTATTCAGACCATAACATTACATTTAACTCGACCTAACATAGTACCATAGGCGGATCCACGAGGAGAATTTATTCCATACAAAATTTTATAACATTAATTTTCAAATGATTTTTATTTAAATAAATATGTTGTAGTTCTCTTTTTTTCCACGACCCTTTAATTTAACAACTACAATTACAGCAAAAAAATCCGCGCACCCTTCATTGGATTCATTTGCAAATATTTCCTGGAAATGTTTACCGATTTCCATTTTTGTTTCTACCGATTGTAAAAAAACTAGTAGCCATATTTTGAAGAACAGTCGGTTGAAACCTTTCAATCTTAAGATGGCCTGTCTGCTAACCGCGTCTTGTCCTTGAATTAGACTTGATCAATCATGTATACAATCGTCCAAGTCCAATTTTTATGCACCTTCGTCCATTCTTACCTCCATTTTTACATTTTTACAGTGGGAGTTGTATTTTTGTCGCCGAGCGGGAAATCCATGTGCTGATTCTATTGCGGCTATTACGGACATTTCGCATCAATCATGTGAAATCACTAGTCGACTAAACCTCAGCATGGAAAACTGTAGCAGTTTTGAAGCGTTTTCGAAAACCATACTCCTTATATGAAGGTCGTCCCGGTCGGTTGTTAAGCATTCTCTGCCGCTTCAAACATACCCCTCCAGAGCGCCAGTCTCAAAAAATCCGTATTATACTTTCTACACAGTCTATTCTAAGCGAATTTTGTCTACTTGGTAAGTTTTCCCAGAAAACTGATTCAATTTGGGCTTTTATCACGCTATTCTTGCAGCTATCCATAATTTCGTCAGACGACTAGGTCTGGCTCATTACTGTTGAAGCTTTCAAATATTGGTTGGTTTTCAAAATATGGTTATTGGTTTTTTTACAATTGAATGAAAAAAGGAAATCGGTAAAGATTTCGAGGAAATATTCGTAAAGAATGAAATTATGAAGAATGCGCGGATTTATTTTACAACTGTATATATGCTTTGAAACAACTACAGTTACGGCAAAATAAATCCGCGCACCTTTCATAATTCCATTCATTAGTTTTTTTACAATCGAATGAAAAAAAAAATGGAAATCGGTTAAGATTTCGAGGAAACATGTGATAAGTTAATAATTATGTCGTAATTGTGAGGTTTTTTTTACGAATTTTACTGTTTGACCAGCGTTGCATCCGCTGAAATGAGGTTTTCCATTACGACGCATGAAAACCTGGCTAAGAAATCGTATGAGTTCAAAAAGACTATATGGTCTAGCTTTGTAACATATCCTCTGGCAAATGGATATTTGACCTGAATATATTTGGGCCTATTTGCAATGTCAAAAACGAAAATTCGACTTAATTTTATAATGTTTTATGATTTTCTCTGGTATAAAACAATATTTTTTTTTAATATTATGTTTTTAATGTTTGAATTTTTGAATTGAAATAGAAGAACCAATGATAGTCATCAATTTTATCACATGATTTTGCTCGGCACCATCACTTCTTTAAGCGCAGGGTCATCATTCCGTAAAAAAATCGTGTAAAAAAAGTAGCGTGCCGTTCAAAAAATCACGTAAAAAGGGGACTAGGTGTATATATTTTTTCAAAATGGCCACCCCATTAGACAATTCCTGACTCCGCCAGTGCATAGTACGGGAGAAGAAAAAAACATCTGATGGAAGACAGAATTTACACGTATGCAATTTTTACGCCCCTTTAAATAATTATCGTTTACAAGTATTGCTACCCGGCGTCGCTCGGACTAAGCGACCAATAATTATTAAATGTTATATCATTCGACATATGTAATTATATCAAAAAATCTAACATCCAAAATAGAGTTAAAATAAATTACAAACTTTATTTAATTTGATGACATTCTCCCCATTCTCGCCCATTCTCGCCCATTAAAATGTCCAAATTCAAGGAAAAAATCTAATTTGCTGTCAAATAATACCTTCACGTAAATAATAAACATTATTATATTAATAAAAGCCGGGAAAAAGTTGGTAGAAGACTAATTTATTACATTTTGACTAAATGTCTTCGCCGATAAAAATTCAAACAAATTTTCTTTCATATTCGTTTTTACGGCAACTTGCAACAACAATGCAAAAGGGAATTACAGACCCACATACATACATACGCCGTTTCGGTTTTATATATAAGATTAATAATTCAAACACTTGAAATGAATCAATTCAATAATAATAGGTCAGATAAAACCCTAGATTTATTTATCGATATTCCTATGTTACTATCTGGTAATGAGTATTTGCGATACTACATTCAAAAATCCCCATAATTGTAAACAAACCCAGTTAATTCATTGAAACTCATTTACATTAAATTTTCGCTAATTTTATAGTGACTAAGTTAATAGCAATTAGTATAGCAACATAGTGATCTACTTTTATTATTGTAGATGAACTATTTACTTCGTGTCAGTTAAAGTACATCCGTGCACTTGAAATGCCTGAAGAGGCCGAAAGGCGAAACCCGGGTTGTTAGCGACAAAACTCATGGAAAAGTACAAAATTCAAACGATTCAAATTGAAATACTATTATATAAAGGTTGACGTGCTAGGTAGTTTAAAGCTTCCTGGTAATCTACGACATGTAATCTTCCCATTCTCAGAACTCTGAATCTATAATCTAATCGAAGCACCATTTAGCATGTGTCCTAAATAAGTAACCGCTCAGGGGCACTATACAAAAGAGAGGCAAATGTTAATTTGTTTGTATAAGTAATACGCGCGTCGCCCTCCAAAGGGTTGTGCAAATAACGCTTTGTTTGGCACTTTTTACCCTTGCTTAGATTTAGGTTGTTTTTAGAAGTCTAGACTCCAGAATAGGATGTTAAAGTACTAAACGTATACTTAAAAACACATAACTTTATTATTACTCCATGTTTATAACACGAAATTTCACCGCATCACAAAATCTCTTCTTTTTTTGCTGCCTTCAATGTTAAGTTGTCGGCCAAATATTGTGTTTAATTACACTATTTTATTAAAGCCTTAGCTTAGGCCAAGAACTAAGTAACCATGAATGCTGAAAGCTTTCAGTTATTCTCTTTTTCACTCTATGATACCATAGTTGGTAGCAAAAATTACAATAATAAGTATACCGTATTCACCAATATCAGTCAGTTAATAGAATACTACATTCTTTTACTGTGTTTATTTTTTGTAAAATATTTAACAAGTTCACAGTGTCTATCAATTTCCGATTGAACTTATGATTATTTTAGCTGACAAATCGATTGACGCCACTAGCTATGCAGCCACATATTTCACTAGCGCCTTTCGTAACACAATAACGATAAAGAAATTATTCAGACCTGTACGCCCCAATTAATTGAAAATGACAGGAAAAAAATAACTTATAATACTCTTTAATAAAAAGACCAGAGACTTCAGAATCATAAACCAGTGTAGCAACTGTTATTATTTTATTGTAAATATTATATACCTTCAAAAACAACAGGATAAAGGAATATATAGAAAAAAATCCTTGCGATTATGTTTAAATAATTTAATAATCAATTTCTTTCTTACTGTGATTAAAAAAGTGTTGTGGCAGGAATGTTATAGTAGTAATGGCTATAATTATGGTTAGATTTGTCAATTGCTCAATATTTGTATTGTACTTATTTATTTTCTTTTCGTTTCAGGTTGGTGTCTGATTTCAATCCCCGATAGTTCAATTACGCCATTACCAAAGATTAACCAGTAATAATAATGTAAGTATGTTATTGACCAGTATTAATTTATAGGACAGGGTGTACCTTTTGTTACATCGCAAGGCCACATTTATTTATATGTAAACTTGTAAGACCTTTAAGACAATACATTTTTGTTCAGTGTACATTATTTAGTAATTGAAGCTTCCTTACGCTACACGACCTTTAAAGCCGAAAGTTCCCCACCTCGCCATTCAAGCAAGCAATTTTTTTCAAATAAGATGATTAAATTGAAATACTCAAAACCACTCATCGTCTTTTTATAAAACGACATTTTGCCTGTCAATTTATTCATTAGCATAATCATGTTCACTTTTCCAAAAACAGACCTGACAATCCCTGTTCTATGATTATCATCTCTTAAAATAATTTCTTTAGAAATATTTCATTAGTAGCATATACATATATTAAATATAGAACACCATTTGTACTGTATTTTGGGTGCGGAAACTATTTTGTAAACGACAAGTACACTGAATAAAAAGTGTCTAAATTTATCCGTGCATATGATAATAAAATGTATTTATTCAGCGCTTCAGTGGCTACGCTCGGATAAAACTGTTATAACAAATGGACAGCCATTCATTCGTCCAATGGATGCTATTTTTATTTTTTTTGCTCGCGCGGTTCAATACCGCTCAAAGGTAATCAGATTTATCGAGTATACATATTCAAATTAATTGCGTTTCCATTTTGTGCATGCTCGAATAAAACGGTTAAAGTCCATATTTTTTTCTATTGTATAACAACCCTCCATATGTGTTTGAGTGTTATAAGCAACTTTTTTCGTCAAAAGACTTTCGATTTGGCTAAATATACATGTTTTCCCATCCGTGTCTTCGATGGTTGCTAATTTATATTATAATTTTTTGATCTCATAAAACACATTATTTCTACCGGGTCAATTTTGAGGCCTTTGATACATTTGCAACATCATATGGGGAACGGGATACTCTTGATTCCTCCTCAGATTCAATGCGAAGTAGTTTAAACTCCACCGCCACGGTGAACTCTCTGCATACCGATACACTTAACCAAAGTGGCTGAGCAAGCCATATTTTATTAATTTTTCCTCTTTTTTTTTCTTTTCTTCGTGCACTTTAGTGCATCCAAGAGAAAAGTAAGTGAAGGGTAAATTCGTTTATTTTCTTCATCGTGTAGCAATATTAAAGATGGCTGTGAAAAACGGCTGCATACACATAACGTGAGGTGGTGGGACAGCCAACTTGTTCACCCATATAGATATAATACTAGTATTGCTACCCGGCTTCGCTCGGACCAGTTTGGAGTTATGTACACCTCGGCGCGTAAATTCAGACGGGCCAAGTTGAAACATTTTTTTCAAAATTCAAAAGTCTAGGTCAATTAAAATGGAATTAAAATGAACATTTCAGACTGGCATTGACATTTCACAGCCCCTTTCATGTATTGACAGCCCCATTCTCGCCCATTAAAATGTCCAAATTCAAGGAAAAAATCTAATTTGCCGTCAAAGAAATGTCAAATAATACCTTCACGTAAATAATAAACATTATTATATTAATAAAAGCCGGGAAAAGTTCAGTAGAAGACTAATTTATTACATTTTGACTAAATGTCTTCGCCGATAAAAATTCAATCATATTTTCTTTTATATTCGTTTTTATGGGAACTTAATGACCAACAATGCAAAAGGGAATTACAGACCCACAGACATACATACCCCGTTTAGGTCTTATATATAAGATTAATGCATATCACCTTAAATACGGAAACACTAAGAAACCGATCACTTTTCAGCTTACATAAATTTTCGATTGTTTTTTAAACTTTTAAAACACGTAGAAATGTGAATTTTTCAAAAGCCAGTGAAATAAATATTCGCTATAGTTGTCTGGATATATCGTGACTAGAATCGTAATTATTACAAATTCTACTGTATATTGATTCTCATGGTGTAAGAACGTGACATGTTCATATATTAACGTAAAAATACTGCTGAGTACTGAAATGATAGTTGATCTTTCGTATGTTATAATAAAAAATAATTTTACACATTATTTTTTTGTGACTTTACTCTTTTTCCAATAGTACTAGTTGGTTGGTAGTAGTTGATACATTTGATTCACGTAGAAATTAATACATGTCAAATACATTGTATTTTTCATTTCCAATAAATGCACGTTTTACACATGTATTTATGATTTCGCAAGTAAAAATCGCTTTATTATTTGTAAAATTTTGATTTACATTTTAAATTCGTTCGCCAATATTATTACTGTTATTATATTAAAAATCTGTTGTGTATCCCTTGATGAAAAATTCCACTCGTATTTTTATTATATTCGGAGAATGTTACGCCGAATTAGGGAATTTAGTTCATCAAATGGGTATTTTATTTAACTTATTTATTCAGAAGGTACAAGACTTTTTCCCATACATTTAAATCAGGTTCACAAATACTACCTAATCGATTGTTAATTTCATATCATCCATTTTTAACTACCGTCACAGAAAGCCGTATTATAAAAATATTTTCCATTCCTAGTCGCTTAAATTAGGAACTGGTTTTTCTTTTACGAGAATTCCTAAATTTAGTTAGTTCAGCATCGCATCATCGTCAGAATTATATCAGAACAGATTTTTTACTACACATTTATAAATATTTACTATTTGGATATCTTTAATATATTTCAAGTGTTTTAATTGAATTGGCATTAACTTGGTAGAACTGCATTATAATACGGTAAAAAATAGCTTTCTATAGATAAGCAAATATATTTGTATACATAGCTCTGACGAGGGCGTAAGTTGAAACAGCTATATATCGTATAATTTTTGTCGAACTAAAATACGTTGCTAATACTTATTATAGTTTTTTACCGTGTAATATTTATTTAATTTCTAGTTGGATTTTAAATCAAATATAAATACATGTAGTAAGTACGGTACGATCTAATAAAACGATCTAATTTTCTGTTGGTCTTAGTAAATTTGTTAGACTTTATCGATTTATTTCGCTTTCAGTTCAAATAAGCTTCTAAGATTTTTTTATTTTGTGTTGCGAATTCCGTTACGTCTGTGCATTATTTCATTCAAGAAACCAACGAAGCGATACGAAATTTTCACTTTTACCGTCATCGAAATTTTACGATACCCAAAAAAGTAGATTTTAAACGACCTTAATTATTATAATTTTAAAAAATATTGTAATCTTATTTGTTTTGAACATTGAAGATTCTTCATCATATGTTTTATCTGTAAACATTATTTTTACCACTTTTTTTATGCCATCATAAAAATTCATTATATATGAATATTTGAATAAAGTATAGATTACATTTTGTTTTGTATAAATCATTTTGGATACACTGTGCTACGATTACTTCATCGAAGTATCGTCTGAAATTTCATTGAAAAATTTTCCCGAAAGATATTATTCTGTCTTCTCTCTTGTAAAAAATGCTAATATCGAAGAAATAAGCTAGATACGCGAAAATCACAGCAAGAAAAACATGGCAAAAGGAATAACATGTTATTTTATTTCGTCGACAAAACTTCTCAATTTTTAATTGTTATTTTTTGTACTACCATACAATCCATTGCTACTGATAGAACGCAATCAACATTATTTACATCCTTTGTTAAATATAAAATAACTTTGATTATTCTACGTATTGTGCTACTAACTGTGACACGTGTTTCGCAAAGTTTTCTGAAGTAATGAAGCAAGATTGATTTTAACATTTCAAAATTATGAAATTAGAAAATAGAGTTTGGGGTTTTTCCTTTTTAAGGGAAGCAAAGAGGGGGTTGTAGAATCGAAACAAAACAAACAAATAATCATACTACTAATGACGTTAAACATTACATTTAGACTAATGAGCTGCAATCAATCAAATAGGTTGATTACTCTATTAATTGGAAATAATTTAAGTAATGGCGAGCAACCTGTCCTTTTAAGAATATTATTTAATAATACTTATTTTTTGTTAAGGGTTTTTCTAAATTACTATTCTTGTTAGAATTATCATTTTCTATTAAATGATTGGCAAAGTCAGAATTTTTTTTCGATTTTAGACATCTTATTTGTTCTTTAATTCTAATATTAAAGTTTCTACCTGTCTGTCCAATATAAGAAGCTTGACAGTCCACAAGTCAGTCCTTTGTTAAATATGAAATCCAATTAAATAAATGTTAATATTTTACAACACATTATATTTCCGTTGGCCATACAAAAAATATACTATAAATTGGTCTGTTATAATCTGTACGGACAATTCACCACTGACTACGTGCTAGTTAACGTATAAAAATACTTCAGTCCGGAAGTAAAAATAGTGACTTCGGTGCAAATAAACACATAGCACCTGACAAGCGTTCTCATAATAATGGCTATTACGTGAAATTGTCGAGATGTTTTTTACTGATCTCTCCAGTGGGTATTGCCTATATTTTTTTACCATCATTCAATGAAACAATTTTACTCTAAATAAAGATAAAAGCGATTGTTGTATATCTCCCTCTGCCTTATTCATGCTCCCGTATTCTTTTCGGACTTATTTTAATCTGATAAGTTTTTTCTGTTCGTATTCTGAGATATCTGATCGAAACGCTTAGCTTGTAAGTATAGTTTATACGTATTAGAACCACGCTTCTGACCCCATTTTCAGATTTTATTGACTTTTCCAAGAATCGTGCAAAGCTCGGGTTACAAAAAAAGATTTTTTTTATAGATATACATAATGAAATTACTTTTTATTGTTTCGTATTGGTTATTTAAGTTCAGTTTTGATTTTCAATTCGGTTTTCCATCGTATCTTGAAAGTTTTTCATTTTATCTATTATTGAGAAATTCTTTCTCAAATGAAAACATAATTTCTATGCACCGATCATCGTTACAATGGTGGAACATTAAGTTCTTGTAATGCCATTTTTCGTTATTATTTACATCTCTCTTTTACATTTCTATATATCGTTTTCAAATAAAAAATATTTCGGTTTATAATAAATATAACACTTTCAAATATACAAGTATAAATACAGGACCGATTTCGCTTATTGCGACTATTTTTCACTGATATTACGCAATATTATATAGGGAAGTAGAATAAAAAAAAAGTATTTTATTCATATAAAATCATACTTTTCGACCAGTGCCAGTTTTTGTACATTCCTTCTGCAAATTCAATATTTTTCATTTTAAATGTTATTGTCCAAACAAAACTGATTAATTTCGAATAATCCTTTTCCAGCAAGAAGGGACAGAGTCGACACATTAAAACTGAATATAGTGATGTAGTAACATTTCAGTTGTTTTTATATTTTGCAAAAAAGAGAATTACCACTTGACGTATAAAAAATAAATTAAATATTTCAAAAGGTGAAGTAGGCATTGCGTGTTGTCAGGTTTCATTGTGCCGCGTGTACTTCCGAGCACTTTTTTGCGAATACATTTCACCGTGGTGCTTTTCGGCTCTGAATAGCCTCCGCGATATTTTAGTTTGCCTGAAGGGAGCTTTCGAGCTTTAAGCAAAACAGGTAAACCGGAACCGGATGCAGAGAAGAAAATTGAAATAACTGGAGTGGGCGGCGCGGTATGGCGACATTCAGCGGCGTCTCATTCCCAGACGATATTCATCAAAGTGGAGTTGCGTCGTTCGCGCTTCGTTGCCTCACACTTGCTGACGAGAAGGGTTGCCATATGGCATTTATTTTAATTTCCATCGTACTAAGGAATACGTAATGAGAGTTTAACATTGAAAATTAGTTCAATATAAACATATTTTTCCGTCTCTACGATATTTTGTCAAATGAACATTTTATTACAGCGACCTTTTTAGCAGACGGGCCAGCTTATCAATTTTCCGATTGTTCGACGGCCGGATGAGTAAAAGTTATTAAATTATCTTTATTTTCAGTGTATATTGAACTGAAATATTTTTTTTATTATTTTGTTCTTCCATCATCAAGAAAAAATGGCAATTTATATTTGTCATATAAGACCGCATGAAATTTCATTCCGGGCCACTGGTTTTGCATCACTGATCTATCACAATAGAGAACATAATTTTATGTCTTTGATTTCATTTAGCGAGAGATGTTTTTGGATTTTTTCGTTTTTTAACAGATATTAGTTTGAAGATCTATCTGAATATGAAGGTATATGAGAAATATGAACGTTTCAGTTTCCTTCTTGACAGTAAATAGCTTTTTATTTCACTTGTTTCTTGATGAAGGGCTAAATTTTTAATTTTGTTTTCATCATGAATCAAGACATTTTTTTACATAAACAATTAATGGATAATCCTTTACACACGTCGTACTTTAACAGAATTTGTTTTTTTCTCATATGTATGCTTTTACAACTAATATAAAACAAATACTTTTAAACTAGATTATTATAAAAAAGCTTTATCAAAAATTAACACTGATAAGTTAATATAAATAATAGAACTAAGACCACTGTTTTTTGCGAAAAAATGCCTTGGGATTTTTTGCGGAACTTGACCAAAATGGTCTGGGATACAAAAGGTTAAAAACGTAATCGCAGCCTCCAATCTTTAGAGATTCCAATTTTAAAGGTGAATTGCAAAAAGAATTTAAACCTGTAATGTTAAAAATACATTTTTCATACATCTATTCAAATTTATATCTACAAAAGCTTGGTAAATAAAAAATACTGGAGTAAAAGTTAAAATATTTTTAACACAGAATTCACGTTTTATCATGTTTACCGATATGCTCTACAAACCATAACGTTTCAATAGATTTGTTGCATACCGAACCGCCTTTCGATAAATTTATTAGGAAGAAATTAAATATTTAAAGCAACATGAAAAATTCTGATGGAGGTTTTGCTATTGTCAATTCAGTTAAGTAAAAAGGTTGGAGTGTCTGAAGCTGTCTTGTTGGACGGGTGATAAATATTTTAACCGAAGCATGAGATATTACTATCTTATTAAGCAAAATCGATTACGTGGTCGAGTGTCACGAACCTGGTTGACAGTTTGTTACATTTTTAAATCGAATTATTGAACTCCGTTAAAGGACGTTGCGATGACGATTATCTAACCACTAGTTATGTATTAGTCATTTCCTTTCTATCCTTACTCTCTTCAAAAAAGGTCATATAAAGCAACCGAGAAACAATCAGTTGTGAAAGAAAAATTCTGTTATAATAAACTCCATTGGGAGTCCAAATTTCCAGCATTGGGAAAGAAAATGGTTTTAAAAAAAGTGTTATGTGTTCTTATGATATTCTGCGTAAAATATGCCTTGCAATTTATAAAAAATCATCACAGCACGTTCTTTATTTCATCAGACAATATAGATCAGTGAAGCACAACCTTATAGGGAGAAAGGCCACCTTATCAATTTTCAGATTGGTCGAGGTAAAGGGCATGGGTAAAGTGATAAAATTATAGATATTTTTTGTGTATATTCAATTGAAAATTCTATTTTTTGTATATTGTTCATCCAACGTCTGTGAAAAAGTCTGAAGAAAAAATATGATGTTTGTCATTCTGTACCGCAGGTTATGCATCACTGATAAAGAGTTTTAGTCTCAATGATTTTAACAAATAATACATGCAATCGATGGTAAAAAGGAAAATTAAAAGGACATGGAGATACTTGCCATAGTAATTAGCTTAAAATGGAAAAATATTAACAAAGCTTATAGTGTACCCTTATCATAAATGTAGATAAATATCAGTGGTTGACAAGGCAGGTGATTATAAAAAATATTAACTCTGAATTTATAGTTAGGAATGTAAAATAATTCCGTTGACTGGCATGGAATAGAGAATAAGACAACCAGACGTGGCAACACTTTGAAATTCCCTTTGCCGAAATACATTGCGAGAAGTCGTAACGGAACATAACAAGGAATAATCTTTTCACGTGTGCAAATCGGGAAATCCTGATTGATTGAAAGGTTGGCTGGCAAGGGTGCTGAAAGAATTTGCGTACGTAAATAGGACGTATGCATACGTTTGGCTAAATTGGAACGGTGCCGGTACCCGTTTGAGATATTTCAGAAATGCGAATAAAATAAAAACATGTTACGGCAGTATTGTTTATTGATTTTAAACGCATACTATGAAGGATTTTATGATTGCGGCTTAAAAACGAACATATGACACTTTTAAGGTGGTCCCTGTCAATACTTGGTGAAATGGCATTATAATAAAAATAATAAAACATTTTTAGTACTTATTCCACACAAAATTTACTGGATCAGGACCGGTTTCGCTCATGGCGAGCATTGTCACACTGATAAGAAATACAATGAAACAGTGATATTTATACAAAGTTTAATAATTACAAGGTATGACACATAATTGGTATTATAACTAAGCAAATAAATTGAAGCAAAATGTAAGAAAAATAGATTATAATTAAAATGTTGAAAACCTTACAATTACATCAAAAAGAAAAGCAATTACATCAAAAATCAATTAAGTATAAAAAATCATTAGCTAAGTAAAAACCAAAATAAATGCATTTAATAAATAAATATTAATGTCTGTAATCGACGTGGGTATTCCAGGGAATACTGAATCCAACAAAATAGTTTTTGACAGATGAGTTGTTGGCCATAAATGCTGTTTACTGTCACTTCTTGGTGGAAGGGTATTATTTAAATAAATCAAAAATACTATATAGTACTATTTCTATATGTATTTTGATAAAGATCAGGACCGGTTTCGCTTATTGCGAGCATTGTCAAATGATTGTTGGTCATTTAATTAAAAGTTATAAAAATCTACAATTTATAAGTTAGTGGCTCTAGCGAACGAGTACCGCACTTTTAAACGGCTTAAAGAAGGTATAAGTTCAATGAACAGATATAAAAACAATAGTACTTAGACTTTTAACATTGTTAAAACTTCAGTTTAACCTTTTTAATGGTAATTATCTTCCGAAAAGATGTTTTTTTAGACTTAATTCCTTTAATCACAGATTTTTTTAAATATATTAATGATAGCAGATTGGCTGTAAAATTAGCCGACATAATATTTGAGGCAAGAAAAAGACGGAAGGTTAAATATAAGTTATTTATGAGAACTGGAAGAATACTACTCGCTCTTTTCACCAGCGGAACGGTAAAAAGTTATAAAATATCAAAAAAATCTTTTTAATCAGGTTATGCTTTCATCAGTAGATAATTATCGGGATTATCGAAACCGGTCCTGATCTATATCAGAATATATGTGGAAGTAGCGCCTAAAAAACCCATTTTTCCGGAAGTTTCATGAAGCTGACCTTTGAATTTCTCCATTACTAATATCTTATAAAAGACTCCCTAAAATATATCTTACGACATCTTACTCGCTTCTGTTCCAGCTAATTTTTTAGATGTAGATGTGAATATTTTTTTCAATTTTGATTTTCCATGTAGCTTAAAAATTACTGACAAGAATCCATTCAACAATTTGTCAAAAAATTTGAATTCGTGTATGTGTACGATTTAATAATATTTATTTACTATTCGTACAGTACGAATAGTAAATAAATATTCCATTCATCGACCATCGTTATCTCTTACAATACAGGTTACGCCACAGTATTCAACCGGTTTTACGACATTAACCATATCTATCTAAAATAATTATAATGCATATCTATATTGTTTGATGATTTAGTTCACATAATATATAATCGCTACATTTGTGAAAATAGGTGTCGAGAACATTGGCCCTAATGTGCGGCCACCAGAGCATATTTCTGCGGCCTCCAACTGTTAAAATAGTCGTAATATAAAATAAATAAAATACAGAGTTTGTTTATTGGTATTGAGAGCTGATTTTTAAAAACAAACTGTTTCAAAAATATGGCGCTTACTGATGATACTATCAGAATCAACGAAATATGAAAATATATACAACATGAAATAAGCAAATCCATCGATCGATTCGAACCCATTTCGTGGTTTATGTTTGGACGAAAGTAATAATGTGACAAAAGCCGACCAAATTTTAGTATTTTGTAAGACATTTTGATGTTGATCAATTCATAGAATTATTTTCGAAAACACTGATTTATGTATTTTATCTTATATTTCGGTGGCATTTTGACTGTGATAAAATTTCATTGTTCAAATAAAACATCTATTAATACTCAGACAGCCATTTTTATTTTCATCGACATCATTGAAAATTATGACGTCGGTGAAAAGTCAGTACTCATATCCAGTACATAGATTTCTCACATTGTTAAAAGCAAATGGCTAGAATTCAATGACTAATTCTTTATTCAATGCTTTATTCATTTCCCGTGAACTTCAAATAAATATAATAAGATGCCGTTAACCTTATCAGGGGTTTTTTGTTATCACGGTGATAAAGTCTCATCTTTATCAAAAAATAAGTTACTTAATCTATTACAAAAATAAACATCAGTAGCTCAAAGGGTTCCGCGGAAAGATAACCGAATGATAAGCGGCTTTTTTTCATAGACGAATGCCAGTAAGTGACACATTTTAATTTTTATTCAAAAAAAAACTTTACCGCTTTCTTCTTGTATAATATAATATATTATGTTGAATGTATAAGATAATGAGGTAATTCCCTTTTTTTCAAGACGTTTTTATCTGAATTAGCTATCTGGTTAATAATTATTTCACGAAATTAATTTTTTTAGAGATCACTCTTGTTTCGTCATAACCATTTGGTAATCCAAAATCAATCACACCCAAATCATTTTAAATTCTTTACATTTAACTTACTATCAATTGAAGTTCGTGCTTAGTATAATTCTTTTTTGATTCGGTTAAAAAAATAGAACTATGGCAAATAAACAGGAAATAGTTATTTTGATTCCCGTAACGCTGAATGTTCGCAAGTTTCATTTTCGTCTTAGTTATTTTGTGAAGCAGCGTCTAAACTTTCAATTTCGTTTCAATTGCGCCATCCAATATAACATCAAAAGAAGTTATTCTTGTACCCGCCCATCCGTTTATTTCACGCTAAATCTACCGCGAAGCCACTTCTAATTCACCACTGCAATTTGAATCACGTTTACTTTCCCGCCAAGACTGCGGCTAGCGGCCTAAGCAAAATTAAACCAACCTCCCATATAGAATTTCTTTGAATCCTATTATGCACATTGGCAAAATTAATTAAAAGGTTAGAAGTAATCAATTTTGTAATTCTCACGAGGATTGTTAAAGGCATGTATTTAATGGGTCAGTAACTAATTCATGTTTTGATCAATTAAATAAATAAATGGTCAGTTAAAAATCAAAATGGTCAGTTGATATTATAAACGGTCATTTGTCATTGTATCAGTGTGAATGTGGTCAGCTATTAAATAAAACGGTCGGTAATATATTTTAATGGTTAGTATTTAATTTAAATGGTCAGTTATTTAAAAAAAAAAAAAAAAGTTTTAGTTTTACAGCTTGTGAATTTTATCAAATATGGTCGTATGAGACAAATTTATGACATGTTCTATTAAAAATTAGTTCATGAAATGACTTACTATTTTTATCTGACCATTTATTATTTTAACTGGCCATTTATTATTTTTAACTGACCGTTTTAAGTATTTATAACTGACCATGTATCGAATTAGAAACTGACCAAATAATTAGTAGTCATTGTTAAATATTTTTGATATTTTATGAGATATCGTGAAAAGCAGAGAATAAACTGTTTGGTATATTTTTCTGCCTAAACCAGCTCTATTAGTAGTAAGTACATTATTTTTTAATATAATAGAAAACCCTCAACGGCCTCAACTAGTAAGCATTGTCAATTGATTGAAAGCTCCATCTGAACGAAATCCAACTTGTTCATTTTTTAAATATTTTTTTCTGATAATTTCCACCAATGATAAGCAGTTAATTAATTGTATTGTATACATAAATCCTAGATTATCACAAATAATCTTTTGCTTGAAAACAAATGCTCGTACCGGTAGTAACGAAATATTTTTGGTAAATTGAATTTCTCTACGAATACTTTGAAATACATAAAATTTCGTATTTCGTAAGCATTCGGTTATATCCTAGAGGCAATTGAAGATCTAAGATATTATCGGAAGTACGTGATAACGTGAAGAACGTGATAGACAACGCAGGATATCAACTGCTCAGTCCTGAGGCGAGGCGGCAGTTATTTTGTATGAAGGTACGTCGACATACAGTTCACCACTTTTTTTTTTATCAATTTTCCGAAAAGTGGCTGTACGTTTCCTTTTCTCGTCCAGCTTATTATTTATTTATGCTACGTGTGCTGTTTATGTGCGGATAGTTGGCAACACCGCTTACGTGATGTGACGTGAGCTAGGGACCATGTTTACGGATGATATTTGCATAACGAGCGTCGCGATTGTTCCGAGACAACAGGCAGCCCTATTATTCAAATGATTCCACCGCAAGAAACGATGCGTGGTCAATTTATTGAGACAGAGATTTTTAAATGAGGGTCATTAAAAACACATATTTAACGCGGCACTGTATCGTAAATGATTGAATGTTTCAAACGTACAAAAAATATTAAAATGCTTTCAGCGGTAAATATTTAATTTATAATATTTAATCACACCAACATTCTTCATCATTACCACCGATGACGCCTGTAAGGAAAATCCTTTTGTCGTTAATGGCAACACTGAAGGAAATTATTAGCTCAGTTACGGTTCTTATTTAATGTCAACACTCAATATTAAGATCTAACGTAATGAACACTGTAATTTAGTCTCGTGGTAATTTTAAGTTAATAAGAAAACCAAACTTCCAAGATTATCATAAGATTTATATTATCAAATATCACTACATCTTTTTTCACGTATAGTTAACAAGTTCGTGAATATATCATCCTATTATTCCTATTATATATATATATATATATATATATATATCAAGACTATATTTCATTTAATCACTTACGTGGGATTGCAAGTAATTGATGAAAATAATTTATTAAAGCCATTTCCAGCGAAAATAACGAGACATTATTTCATTAAATAAATTAAGTCCATTTTTTTTCATTACTGTTTGTTTGGCTTAGGTCTTGTGTGTATTTATTTTAAAAAACATAGTATTTTCATTCCACAACAATCAATGTTTTTCCTTATTGCATTATCGTTATTAAATATTATTTCAACCGTTAATAAAGCTCTTATAAATATCAAAGATGAGTTCGAATTGTCTATGATTAAAATGATAAAACCATAAGTTAATATAATTAATGAAGCGCAAAGCGATTCCGCAATTACAACCTTCTATACATAATTTGTCTGTGGAACATGATCATTCATCTCTATGAATAAATGTATTAATGAATAGTGTCTATACACACATATGATTATGATGTGTAGATGATGAAACGATGCGTAATGTTGAGAATAAGTTTCGAGGAAATATATTTGTTTGCTTTCGTCACAAATCCTCTTCCAAATCATTAAATGCTGGCAATTATGAACAAAACAAAATATTTAACGACTGCTTCGCTGGAAATATTATCTTCAAAATAATCGGATATTTTTTTTCCTACATTGAAAATTCTGCAATTTACCTTATCAACACAAATTTACATTTGTTGAAAAGTTTTTTTTTGCTCTCTGAAAACACTGTGCTCGAGTATTATCTTGTCCGATCTCTAGAATTATGACGTTTCTCCAAAATAAAATAAGCCACTTGATTGGTACTTTCTTTGTATTTTCCAATTTTAAGAAATCTATTTATATATAAATATATTGATTTTCAATGTAATTTGATAAGTTTTATTAAGTTTGATATACATTTCCATGTACAGAGAATGATTTTAATTTAAATATGAATTTTAGTTGAATCTAATTTATTTTTGAAAAAAATGTATTAGAATAGTGATGTAAATTGCAAAGGCATGGTATAAAATTTATGTTGATTACTTTACTATTCCACCGCTTGGGTAACTAGAAGTGACACGTGTTTCGCCTATTTAGAAAAAGTTTTTATATACTGAAGATGTTTCTCAAAGAGACGAAACACATGTCACTAGATGTTACACAAAACGATAAATAACCAAGGTATCAATTTTTAGTATACATACATATATTAAAGATATACTTTTACAAACTTTCTTCCGAATTCATCGATATTCCATAGTTATGTTTCAAATTAATACTATTTACCCTTATTGAGAAAACACAATTCTATACAGAACCGTAATACAAATAGTTGTGTATATTGTTGCTACGTTGAGCTCACCTCCTCACGATGAGAGGCCCATTATTCATTTCGTGTGCTTTCCTTCGTTCGATTCCCGCCAATTTCTATTCCCGAATTGCGCAACCCGAATTCGAAAACCGAACATTTCCGCTCACACTTGATTCATCACATCCGACATCTCGGTTTCCGAAAAGGATGAAAAAAAAACTTGGTCAAAAACAACACAAGAGGATATTTTACCTTTTATATGTTTTATTATTTATACAGAGAGTGGTTTTTTATTTCAACGATATTACAAATAATCTAAAATTCATGTCGATGAAAAAAGATAAAGGTATGTTGTCCAAATTTTCCATTGGTTAATTTAACAGGTAATTAAGAGTTGTATTGGTTTCACAAAATATAAAAACCAAAGCAGTATATTTTTATTAATTGTATTGTCAAATTGATCGACTATAATTGTATAAAAATTCTCGGAAAAATGTACAAAGCAATTAAAAAATGTATAGATCAATTCCCGGTAGTAGCATTCTTTAACTTACGTCTTAATTCCATTTCCCATTGGATGTTAACAATAAAAAAAATCGGAATTCGTATATTTTTCGACACGTATTTAACACTTGAAAAAATCTTTAGCTTTGTCCGTATATATTAAAGAATTACAACGTTAGGCTTATAACAGTGAATGCTCTCATGCTCTAAACAATCACAAATCTCTTGTATCGCTCTCTTCAAAAAATTATTTATTTAACCTTTTCCTATAAATGATCCTTTCTAGGTATTTTTTTTTGTGCACCACTATATCATTATCAAACATAAAAATATACTGTATTGGAAGATATAAGATTAGTTTACCTTTGCCATTTTAATAATTTAATAACATAACTCAATAGAGTCTAACAAGCCTGATGCAAATAATGACGTATTTTTAGTAGCTTTCCACATTGGGTTTATTGAAATCAGGACCAGTTTCGCTCATCGCGAGCATTATCAACTGATAAGATACACAAAAATACAGCATTATTTATACAGACGCTTATGTATAAATAACGCTGAATTTGTATTTCATATTAGTCGTTAATGTTCGCGATGAGCGAAACCAGTCCTGATCTCAATAAATCAAATATTGATTAAGTACTAAAAATCTGTTATTATTTTTACTATAAAGCTAACTTCCATAATAATATATATATTATAACAACCATTATAACTTATTTAACATTACTAGTATTGCTACCCGGCGTCGCTCAGACTAAGCGACCAATAATTATATAATGTTATATCATTCGACATAATTATATCACAAAATCTAACATCCAAAATAGAGCTAAAATAAAATCACAAACTTTATTTAATTTGATGACAGCCCCGCCCCATTCTCGCCCATTAAAATATCCAAATTCAAGGAAAAAATATAATTTACTGTCAAAGAAATGTCAAATAATACCTTCACGTAAATAATAAACATTATTATATTAATAGAAGCCGGGAAAAGTTCAAAAGAAGACTAATTTATTACATTTTGACTAAATGTCTTCGCCGATAAAAATTCAAACATATTTTCTTTCATATTCGTTTTTATGGCAACTTAATGACCAACAATGCAAAAGGGAATTACAGATCCACAGACATACATACGCCGTTTTGGTTTTACATATAAAGATAACAACCACTATACCATTATAACTTCCAAAGTCTTGCACTCATCAAAGTATTGACAGTGAACACTTTAAAAGTGAAGTCTAATGCACTTTTGGTATTCCAAGTTCAAATTTACCACATTTTATTTTAGCCCAGGACAAGCGTGTTAGTAATTTCAACTAATTCAGGCAATTTTCGAACAAAGCTGTGTACATATTATACAGAGAAGTATAAACTTCGATGGGGTTTCACGACTTGTTATTAAAGCAACTAAACACTTGATCTTCCGTCTCGATATGATACATTATATCTTTAATTCAAAGAGTATGTAATTTACTAAATTCATCACATATGAATATGAGTGGTTAAAGTATTAACTATTTTCCTTATCCTTTAATGACGCGCCACTGCAGGGACGCATTATTCCTACAATACGCCAAAAGGTCGTATTAATATCACATTTCATGCCGTTATAATGAATATTTAATTGGATTCTAAAGCCGCTTTCAAACGACGCTGTTTACATATTATAATGTATAACTTGACGTGGATGAAATTAATGAACGCTCGACAGTAGATTAAATTGATAACATGTACACACGTGAATAAATAAATGTTTTGCATGAGGGATTCTGAAACCTCTCAACAAAATCATTACAACTCCGTTTGTTTTGGATATATTATATTGCGTCACATGACAACACTGGGATTCGTCGAATACATATTATATTGCTATGTGTTTGACAAAATAACGAAAAAAAATGCGTTGATTAAAAAACAAATCACTACACACAGCCACAGAACAGGATTCGCTCAGCAAGTAATTATTTTCAACTGATACAAAAAAATATTTTTCTCTGTGAAAGTGACCAGGTTATCAGAAATTGAAATACTAGGCAAATAATTTTGTTTGTTGTGCCGTTTTTGTAAAACAAGAATAAAATGAACAAAAATTAATTATATTCGCAATATACGACAAATAAATCAATACTGGTAGGTTTTTCGCAATTTCATATCAAATAGATTTAAGATACGATTAAAAGAAAAAAATCAGTAACCATAAAGTCATATTCTCATAAATAACTTCAATTTATTGTTTATGAATTTAAATATGACCTCTAAAAGTCCAGTCCACAAATGATGAAATATGTCAATATTTTTCGAATCTTAGGAGTAAAATAAACAGATAGAATAAGTCTTCCCATTTTCAACGCAAAGTAATATTTAAATAAGTAAAAAATTTCGGATTACAATGTGAAAAAGAAAAGCTAATGAATTCGTGGAATTATTGGTGATTAGCAAGAAAGTTCACCTCCGTGAATTGATTTGACAAATTTGTATGTATAGTTATGTAAACTAAGATTCTTTTTTTAAAATTTCGTTTTAAATGTTAATTCTATTTATAAGCAAGACGGATAAATTCAGAAATACAAAAATAATTTAATACTTTCGATGGATTCTGCGGTAACTTTATAGAAGTTCATTTTTATAAAAATTTTAAATAACTTTGATCATTTCACGTATTGTGCTACTAACTGTGACACGTGTTTTGCTTCTTTCAAAGGCATCTTCGGACTTACTTTCGCAAAGTTTGCTTAAGTAATAAAGCAAGATTGATTCTAATATTTTAAAATGATAAAATTACAAAATGGCTTTTGAGATTTTCGTTTTTAGGGGAAGCATGCTCTTTCGCATGAAAGAGGCGAAACACGTGTCACAGTTAGTAGCACAATACGTGAAATAATCAAAGTTACTTTAAAAATAATTTAGTTCATTAATTGAAATATGAAATTATAGTAAGTAATGTATGAGTAAACTTACTGCAACATTTTTATCCCAACAGTACAAAAAAGTAACAAATCAATCAACTCTTAGTCAATAGGATTCAATATTAAGATTAATAAATAATTGATTATAGTGAAATATTCACGAGTAGTAAAACCGTCCCTGATGTTTACGTAACACATATAGAAGATGTAAAAAGAATCGTATATTATTTAATTAAATATAATGATTTTCCACTTTTGACAAGCTTACATCTTAAAAGTGAAAGATGAAATTGTTTTAATCGAATGAAAACTCATCGTTGAATAAAATACAAGTATTCGCTTAAAACAATTCATTTCATTTCGATGAGACGTGAAAGCATTCTAATTGATTATGAATGGCATCAATTACAATCTAATTATCAGTGAATCAAGTATAAGCAATGCCGATTTCGGGTAGCTCGATAATTATCTTATCAAATAATCGTTTGTATAGCCTATAAGATACAATGTAAGTATTATCCTCAATTCTCATGGTAGCCAAGTATGTATTGTGTATGCTATTATAAAAATATAACATGAACTATTTGAAGCAGCTTAAAGCCTTTCAGTTCTATATCTGTAAACACTTGGACATTTATTTGTCTATACTTGGCAAAAAAAAACCTCATCTTCTCTCCACTTACCGTATCCTATTACTTAAATACTTGGAACATTCTAAAAGAATGATAGAATTTGTTTCATCGTGTTTAGTTTTCTCGATAGTTTTCTATAGAAAGAGTACTGTTGTATTTTACAATTTACTGAAGAACTCGTCGCCAATATTCATGATGCAATCCCTAATAGTTGGTGTATTCATTGCCAGCACTACTTGCAAGTTGACCTCTTATATCAGTATATCTGCCTGATAAAGGAATCGATTCATATCTAAATATTAGATTTATATTTCAATAACAATGACTGGTGATATATTTAAATAAATTTGAGTCAACATACATATGTATGTTTAATATTAAAAGAATGTGAAGATTTAAACGAGAGTATTAGAGTAAAATTATCTCTTGTAATTTTGTTATTCCACGTATTGTTTCAAACAGTGACACGTGTTTACTTGTTAATATTTGTTTAACCTCACGGTATTTAGTCATTTCGTAACACAATACATGGAATAAAAAAATTATCAAATTCTATTTCATACTAGAAAAAAAATTCCACAAACCTATAGCCGAACGACAGTATAATATATGAAGTATAAGAAACAAGTTTAGACTTGGCTTTCCTTGATAAGATAATATGAAAGTACTGCATTCTTAAATGTATTTATATATCTGTGAGATTTTATTTTATCGTGAAGTGTTAAAGAAATTCTATTCCGTTCATAGTTTAAAATATAAACATAGCCTTAGCATTTTTTTCAAAAAAGAAATTTTCACGACACTTCAATATACATATATAAAAGAAATCTTAGCAGTAGGCGTTCACGCAAGCCATCAGATAACGATTCAGAATTTTCCATTAAGTTTTCCTATTCAAGTAGACATTTGAATATTGTGTTCGGGGAAAACCCGATTAGCTGATACCCGACTCGGCAAATAAGCCTGTAAGCCCGCGAGGAGCGGCGCAGCCTGATATGACATCGTTGAATTTTACACGTGCTATTCCGTCTCGTGTATCAACGTGTACATTGGTCCTAATCTGATGGGAATTGTTTACATTCGTCTAAAGTCTAAAAGCTTCCGGCAATGAACGACAAAAAAAAGTTTTCACTTACGGATAAGGTTATATAAATATTGTACTTTTTTTTGATCGCTTAAATTTGTGCTTTATTTCCATTATCCAACCTCATTCAACACTCAATTTAAAAAATATTTGAAAAATAAATAGTTTCCTATTTGCCATCTTTTTACGTTTGTATACTACGGTTAACTGATCGTACAATAATTTCTAAAAGCTTAAAATGAAGAGCTTAAAATTTATTTTACTTAAATTAGAACTAAAATAATCATAAACTGCAGCTTAATCAAAACTTTTATGAATAGTAAATAAATGTATTGACTATTGTGTGTATTAAAAAAAAAATATAAAAAAAACACATTTTCTCTAATGTCGCATTGTAATTTGTTTTTAATATCGTGTTCTTCAACGGAAGTAGACAATTTGATTACTTTATTGAAAACTGTATAAGAGTATTAAAGTTAAGTTCATTTATTGTATGTATAAAAAACAGACTTCAAAGTTTTTTAGTATCCCGTTTTTCTTGCTGCTAAGATTAATTTAAGTTTATTATATCCTTGATTTAAAAATCATCCTCATGCTGAATTGATAGTCAAATATAAATTAAATAGTTTTGTTGTCTACATTTGTAAATAGTTGTTCTGATTTTTCGTTTCTTGTTTGTACTTTAATTAACGTAGTGTATAAAAATAATATTACCAAATCGTCTCGAAAGGGCTTATATATCAAAGTTATAAAATGTAATTTATATTTGAAATTGTTTCTCTATATTTATTAACAACTAAATATATCTAAGTAAGTATTTCGACTGAGGGTGCTTGATGGAATTTCAATATCAAATTTGAATTGTTTGAATTTTGTACTTTTCCATGAGTTTTGTCGCTAACGACCCGGGTTTCATTAAACGATATGAAAGGATGTTGCGTATGCTTTGTAAGTAGACGTCAATGAAAAATAATCGTACTGGAACCTATAAGAGGATATGAAGGACGACTCTGGACTGGGGGTTACCCGTGTCACCTTATTAGCACGACGGGGACCGCTTACGGGAGATTTCATTCAGTTAAGAGACGCTTCAGCAAAATCAGTTTTCAGTCGCGTATGCTGTGCATCTGAAAGTGCAGCCAGTGTGCATCTGCGTCTTCGAGATAGATAATATTAATATCCCGTGCATTTTGGTCGGGCTTTATCAACAAATGCGAAATTTTACGAAATAGCGCTTTTGAAATACGTGCATATTTTCATCATATCGGTAGCTTTATGTCGAAATGCAAAAGTGTTCTTTAAGCCATTCAACCATCTGCTACAAATAAATCATCGAAAATTTAGTATTTTCTTGAATTATATATAAATATGTACATTAACTCATCAACAGAAATTATGATCATGGCGTCAGTGACTGTTACCTTAAGTTCGAGATCAGGTTTTTTTCAAAACTGATATTCAAGATGATTTTTTAGCTAAAATATAGTCGCCAGTTGTTATTTTGTAGTTTTTTATTCCAGTGAAATTAGCGGTAGTATATTTGAATGTCTTCATTTGGAAAATTGAAATAAAATGTGTAAATAGGAGAACTAAGCACTAATGTTATATTTTGCGTAACACACGTATTGGTATTTATGTTACCCAAAACAATATGACATTATAATTTAAGTTACCGAAAAGCTCTAAAAATCCGCATTCTTATGGCAATATTAATAATGAAGTTAAAACAGCGGTTCGTACAAGAATTAAAATTTCTTGCCAGTAAAACATATTGTATTTAATGCGATGCCAATTTGATAGTTGAATAACAAAATAATCTTAAAAACGCCCAAAGCTTCAAATATTGGTACAAAAATGACAATGGCTCTTAAATCGAGATCTATCTCTTAATAAGTATGCATACCATAAGTATGAAGCTTTAAACCGGGACAAGAGCGAGAAATAGGGGAAAAAGAAACAAACACTACTTATTAATAATAAGTAAACCTGATGGCTTTCTTTATTACAAATTGTAAGCTTTTTTTCTTCATGGAATATGTAGGTAAAACAAATCATAAGTTTCTTGTCTTTATAAATAGTTGAAAATGATTTACCAAGATATGATCCCCGTTCCTATTGTCGAGTAGTCAATGCTCTTGGACGTCATAATCGGTTGCAGTATTAAATCTCCTTATAGACAAATATGGTGATACTCAAGGCTTGTTGTGATGAAATATATAGTTGTGTAATGAAATTTAATTGCACTGTTTTCGAACGAAAGTCGAGCCTATTTTTATAACTTTAGTAATAATCTATAGAGCGATACAATCCTTTCATAAATTATCAGATAATTGCTGGTTATATTTCGATAACTATTCATATCGCATCTGCCATGCAAGACTGCCGAGTCAACATATTACAATTAAATACTTCTACACCATATCGAAATTAATTATAAGAGCAGCGTTTTAGTTATTACTATGATATAAATTCCAATTATTACATCTGCCTGTAATGGAATAGATTGTGATAATTAATACACGAAAGTGTTTGCACAGATAATTCTATTATTTCACATGCAATTGTGTTATTATATTAGCATTACAAAAAACAATGTCGGTGAAATATTTAAACAGTAAGCGAAGTATTTTATATTACCATTTTAAAACACTCATTGGCTAATAATGGTACTGTTGACTCTTGTTTTTTAAAAGCAACGATATACATATTTAAAAACTATCTTGCAATGGTTTATTCATCTTATAAATATTTAAGATAAAAATTATTATTTGAGTCGTATAGTATCAAAAGTAGAACTATCAACTTTTTGACTTTTATGAGAAAAACGTTTTGTTGGCTTTTTGAGTTTGATTTACATTTTTCAATTTAAAAAACAGCCTATAGAAGCTTTAAATCTAAAATTTGTATGAACGGCCTCATCGAAAAATCACTTTGGTTAAATCTGTGATTAGTCGAAAGTACGATTGACGAAACCATTTCCCTTTGTTTTCAAAGTCGTCAACTGTTCTGATTTTGACACTAACCGTCATTTCACTTTACCACTTTACCTTTATATACCACATGTAAATGATTTTTGAACAAACATTATATTGCTAACCATACACTACGACCAGGTGAATAATGTGTAAGCATTAGATTAGTTTCTAAAATTCTGGAATAGTTGTACTTTTGATACTATATGACTCATCTTTACTAAGTTTGCCAATCATTCTATCAAAAATCAGCGTGATAATAGCAATATCTTTTTAGGTTTGAAAGGTTTTTATCTAAATTCTTCCATTCTCTTTTTTTTCTAATATAAAATTCAACTTCTCTCTTATAACACATATCTCCACCTGACGTTTTACAACCTACGGAAAGGCCATCATTCTGCACGAGTTGTATTGAAAAAATTGAATTCCTCTTATAAAGTAAATACATGGAAAAATTCATGGAACTCTCTAGAACAAGAATAAAATGATTTTTGTTGAACCGACAGTCTAAAAAGATTTTTCGTTTACATTGAAAACTTATTCTCGAAATTGATTTTAGCTTCTAGCATTATAGTATACATACACCCACCTCACCTATGTATCTTTACCAAAACTTGTTGCAAGAGCCAAAGTTCTGGCTCGCGGGAAACCATATAACTTATCTTATTTATCGTGAGTACGAAGTTTTGTTTCCATGCTAGTTGCCACGCTTATGCATTCATATTGTTTGTAATTTATACCGAATCAGCATTACTATTATTGAAATCATTTTAATTTACCAATCCTTCAAACTTCGGTATATTATACAATGTATGTATATGGTACTTCATGATACCGTCATCTTAAAAATAACACGCGTCAGTTTAAGTAAACTTCTAATCAATATTTAAAACTCAGAATCAATGTACATAAATTTACTAAAAAAATCCACCAAAGTCGAGATTCTTAATTTATCACTGAATGGAAAAACTATTAAAATTATTTCTTAAATTTAAGCATTAAAAGCTTATATAATTCTAACTTTTTTATTTCTGTTTTGTTTATATATACAAATAAGACTCACGTGCGGTATAAATTAAAAAAAAATGGCTTTGATTGTGCGAGTCTATATTATAATGCGCATTAGTTTCAAAATAATACAAATATTGCCACTATTGATAACAATTAGACGATAAAGCATTTCCTAACATTCTACGTGGTCGATCACAAAACTCTTGCCTACTTCCATTACAAAATTAATATCATGTAATGTATCCTAAGCAAGGAAATCCAAAATCCTTTTGAACGAAATTTCGGTTATGGCTTATGCCACGTAATCCTTTAATTTAGTACTAAATTCATAAGTTTATGCCACAATATTGAAGTACGAGTCGCTTTTATATTATTATAATTAATCCCCATACATTTCTTGACAGTTTAGTTCAATTTGGCTTACAATATTCTGTTTCAAGATAGTTTCTAATATGGGAAGTTGTGTTCGCTACAGATTCGGTTTAGTTTGTCACAAACTATAGACTTATTAATGCTTCTATTCGAGATTAATTAGTGTCTGAAAAGTGACTTTGTCGCTGGTTGCGCAACGTTGAAGACCTGACACAGACACGCTTCAAGATCCAACATTGTATTTAAATTAACATTGAATTCCTATCTATTGTATAACCATGAATGCTGTTTATATTTAGCACCACTTAGGAAAATATCTCGAAGGTTCATATATAAATTCTCAACTATTTTCCTAATTAAATTTTCCGTCAGATTGTGCCGGAAACAGACTCATCCATTCACAAAGTAATTTAATTTGCATCATTTAAAAAAATCCTTTTTGACAAGCTACTACGTTTACAGCAAGTCCTCGACTTACGCGATATAACCCTTTGGCTGCCGCGACTTTTGTAAAGAATTGTTCAGAATTGCCTCAATTCTGACATAATAATTAACTTAGTAAAATGTGTTCTTTGTTTTTTTAAGCAGTGTGTGCCATTTTTTTCAGCAAATATTTTGTCCCCGTCGCGTTTTATTTTTTATCTAAAGGTGGCACAAAAAATAAAGCTAATTATTTAAAGAGATGTTACAGACAGTCATTGCAATGCAATCTATTATAAATATCAATATAAATAAATATCATTTTCCAAAAACTTAATGATAAGAATTAAATATAATCATTGCCTAGCAGTATTCCTATGAGGGTTTTCTCAATTTTCTTCCCGTTCGAAGCCTTTAGTTATACTAAGCAAATAAATGCGGAAAAGGATACACATACTCCACGTTTTTCAGGAGTTAAACATAGTTAAAAAAAGACACCTGAATATGGGATCAAATAATCATATTTTATTTTCATAATGTATAAGAGAATACGTTAGTCGAATAAATGTGTTTGCTTGTACTTCAAATGCTACGTTTACTCTTGTTCAAATATAATGATGGAACTAATGTGTACCTGTGCGAGATCCGGCAGCCGACAGTTAATCACTTAACCTCTCAAAACAGATTCCTACTGCATTGACATAGTAGAAGAGTGCCTGAAGTTATCTGCGTCATCATTATAGTATTATAGATTGTAGGGCGTGCATCAGTTTAAGACTGACTTTTATTTGTAGGGATTCTTAACTGTTGTGTCAGTTCAAATACTGTGCATTTTTTATTTGGGCTATTTAAACCTAAGTGATAATCTTTTTTGGATATATAAACTTTTTTTTACAAATCGAATCGAGATCATCTGCAGTATGATAAAAATAACGTCTTAGTTCTTAAAAAATATATATCATAATGATAAGCTTCGGGCATTCGTGAGAATTTTATTGTGATAAAAATACTTTTAATATATGGGTTTGCGACAAGCTTTTTCGATAGTCGTTTCCTAAATGACATCCTTTTTCCGTATCATCTTTAAAAGAAGGGCGTAAATGATTAACATGCACCCTTTTCAATACCTTCCATGTTAATTATCATTAATAAGTTCAATACATTGCAATAAATTATGGTATATTTAGAGAAGCTTGAGATGTATTTTGTATGTTTTTTTACTCTACATTGCTGTAGAACAATCAATATTCAAACGAATTCAGAAAAATATTAAATTAAGTTCCTCAAATCGTTAATTTACCAAATATATTGAAAAATCAGTTATCTGGCGTGTGTGAAGCTGAAAAATGATAAACCTTAGCAGCATTTTTGCTTCTTGGTTAAGAACTGAGTTTGTCTATTAAATTTAATACTTTAAAAGATAAATATTTTTTCAATTTAAAATTTGGACAATATTACACAAAATTATAAATAACAAATGTTTCTCAAAGCTTCCAAATGAATCATTCATATTAATGGTGTATTTTTCAAATAGTAATTATTTATTTGAGCCTGCTACCTAAGGAAAATTAATTGTTTACCGATAACTGGCCCACCGTTTCCCTTTTAATTGATTACTTGAAAATTTCAATTTGCAGCCGTCCATACATTACTTCACCCTCTGTAAGGGTAGGAGGGAGTCTAATATTTTATTGAAACAAAGAGTTGAAGGGGTATTCGGAAAGATAACATCATACAACTAACACAAGCCTTATTAATACGTTTTAAATTTAAAGGGGAAGAGAGAGAGAGCAATATTTTATAATAATGAAGGGTAGAAAAAAATATTCATAATAATGTGACGCTCTTTTTTATTTATTGTTTATCGATTCTTAATATTGTACTATTAAATTTTCTCCGTGTTTCTTTGTATAAAACACGCCTATGATAATATTTCAATTGCGCTGAATGTGAAACGTGTACACATTTTGCTACCGCTATCTGTAGATAGACACTCGTTTTCGTACTATCTCTTACCATTATAGTGAAACGGCAAAAGCCCACTTCAAGAAAATGGTTTTCTACGCAGACCCTGAAAGCCTTGTATGCAAAATTTTACTCTCATTACGTGATACGTCGTTGATGTAAGTAGTGCATTTCTAACGATAGAATTTAATTTTATAAGTTATCCTCTCAAGATCTAGGGTATTATAATCAGAAATTCAATTCCATTCAATGAAAGAGCATCATGTGAAATATATTTTTTACAATTTGGGTATATTATCTGAGTCACGTTGTCGCACAGCTCATTCAATACGTTCCACCCACTTTGGAATGTGTCCAAAAGCTGTTATCCACAGATAGCTTTAAATGAATAAAATATATTATAGAATAATTCAGAAAGCTTATACTGTGAAAGTTTTTTTCAGTTTTGGAAAAAGGGGCGACCAAAAAGCACGAAAAAAACTCCCTAGTATCGAGACAGATACAGAAGTTTGGATTTAGGTAATCACGTTAGATGTCCTCGCATAAAAGGTGCATATATTAATATATTTAAAAAATACTTGGAAAAATGTTTCAAAAGTTAATCTTAATGAATTATTTATTTCTTACATATTTGTGTTGCTCTACATCTTCATCTTTCGACAAAGCGAGTTCAACTGTATAATGATTTAGATGAGGGATTCACAAAGTGTGCCCCGCATGACTTTTTGATGTGTCCCGCGAGTCGTATGTTAAACCTCTATATTTTTCCATATCTAACATAAAATAGATAACAAAGAAACCTCGAACACCAGGGTTAAAGAGAACAAAAAAAATGGAGTATACTATATTTTTTAATCGAATATAATGAGATTATTTTATGTCGCACATATATCCGCTATGAAAGAGTATAACATAAAAATACTGATACAAACCACGTCAGTTATTATAGTATAAATGGGGATGATCGAGCAGTAATATTGTAGTTTTTCACAATTCATGAAACGCTCAGAAATGAGTATTCAAAAAATCATTTCAGTTTTAAAATTTTGTTTTTCAGTATAAATAATTAAGAGGAATTATAACGTATATTTGTTGATTGAGTAGGCATTTACTTGGTAGAACTCCATTATAATACGGAAAGAAAAATAACAATGTATTTTAGCTCTACATAAATTATTTTATATATTTGTTGATAGCTATTTCGGCTTACGCCTTCGTCAGAACTATACGAAGGCGTAAGTCGGAATAGCTATCAACAAATATATAAAATAATTTATGTAGAACTAAAATACATTGTTATTTATCTTTCCGTATTATAACGTATATTTAGTTTAAAAAAATGTTTAGAGAACTGAATATATTTTTATATAGGGTGGTCCGCATTTAAAAAATCTATTTTTACTCTATTTATTTTATCAATTTGAAACCTCGTTCAGGCTTCTCAACATACGAGACGCAACACCTCGTTTTCTATTATGTATTGGAGGTAATAACAAAATTTACTAATCATTGTATTGAAGATTCCGTTCTGTGATACGACATCACTACCTAGCGGACAAAAACCCAGCAGCTACGTGTTTACGTTTACATATCGTAATTATATATAGAACGCAATCTAACAATAAGGAAGCTTTTGGTTCTCGGGCACAAGAAATTGCACACAATATGTTATTGTGCCTTGGAACGCAAGTTTCTCGTTAAAAAAATTCTAAGCCCTCAAGTCTTTCGCTTAGGAAAAAGCTTCTCCTTTCATTGTTCTGATAGTAAGCACCGAACAATGGCTGCCAGCTGAAAACTTACGGTCCATTTACATCCAAGTGCCTGTGTGCTTTTGTGCATGAACAAAAAACTTTTGTCCAGAGTATTAAGAATGTATTTAGTGTCATTTTCAATGGCTTTCTTCAACAATATTTTAAGGATTCTTAGTATCTCTTATAATTCACTCCATGCTGATTTATAGAATTTAGACGGACTCTTAAAACATAATTTATAAAATCGTTCTTACTGAACTAATATAAATTCTATTTACATGGGCTCCCAAAAATATCCAACAGATGGCCTTCTTTTATTATATTATAGACTCCACCTCATTTTCATGAAAGATAAGTTACTATATATCTTTTTTTAATCGAGTGTTTTCAGGGACGTCATTAGAGTTTCAATTTTAAGTGAATAGAAGTTGAAACGATTTATGTTTACTTATCTTATGTTATTTAAAAGATATAGTGTTTCATCAAATTAACTATGTATGACAAATATTTTTCTTCAAAATCTAGGAAAAAAGAGGTGGGTCGGATTTTCTTCTCAGCCACCCCAACCTGTTTAACAAAATATCTTCGCTTCAAAGAATTGAAATGTTTGCTCACAGACATATCATATTAATAGGCATTCTAAGGTTTAAAAAATGTACAAGGTTGCCTTTGTCACATTAAACAGGCATTTTTATGTTTTTTACTTTTGGTATCCACAGATTAGATCGTAGTATTTCACTCCAGGTTTTAATAGTTATGTTTGCTGTAATTTTATTTTGGTTTTACCACTATGTGGTCATTACTCTTCGACTTCGTTCGCGCGGTTGCGAAGTCACCGGCTCGACTCCAAAATGGAAACAATCAAGTGCCTTTTTCTATTATCATATTTATTTTTTTAGCTCATGATACTGTTGTAAAATATATTTGTGTTGCAAGTGATGTAAAAATAAAATAAGCATAGAATTGTCAAATCAAAAACGATTTATAAATTATGTTGATAGTTTGTACACCACAGTGTCGCAGATATATTCGCAATCATTAGTTTACCTCCGGGATTGTCAAAGAGACTTGCGTTGTTATCTGTGAGTGTTTTATATTCGCTAGCCTAATTGTAGCACGTTTAGTATTTAAATGAACTATTTTCGTATCTCCCGTAAAATAGCATTTCTTATTCGTATAATTTTCTTGTGTCGTTGATGGTATACTTCAAAGATAATTGACATATTTCGCAAGCTGAAAAGAATGAATTAAATCCCAGTGTACTTTAATTAGTGAATTTAATTGTTTATCTATTTTGAATCATCTACTGCATTGTCATGTCGCTTTGTAGAATGTTATCAATGAAAACAACCAGGGTAAATTGCATTGCTTTCCCAGCGACGTGTTTTTTCTTCGATTCCACTTTATAAATTTTCCTCTCAACGGCGTACTTCCCTTTGTGAGTGGCTAGCTTACTTCAGGCTTATTTAGAAATAATTTCACAAAGGAAATCTCCAGGAGTCTGGTTACACGATCTGGATTACACTCGACCCTTTGACAAACAAGCCGCGCTCGAAATCTTCAAAAATCCGTAACACCGATATTTTCTTTTTACAAAAAAATAATTTCAGCAACTGGCTGTAACAGAATAAAAACTTCGTTGTATCAAATTAAGCAAAAAACAAAAACATTGTTTGGTCGTTTCTTTTCCTTATTTGTGGCATAAGGGCTCTTAGGAACAATTTTCAACTCTATGTAGATACTATTCAAGGCGTACATGTTCTTGCACGTTTTAAGCGCGGTCAAAATATTCGCACAAAAAAGTTGTGTTTTAATACTCTAATAAAATAATCTTAAAAAAATATTGACTTATTGTCAAATCTGTTGCGTGACGGTAAAGCTTCTGCCTGAGACCAGAATGTTCTTAATTCAAATCCTGTCACGGTCAAATATGAAATATCGTTTCATTACACTGTTTAGGCTTCTGATCGAACTGAATGTGACCTGTAAGTGCACTTTGAAAGTATTCGAAACCAAATATTGTATATGCCTTATGTTTATTATGATATTATATTCATAAGTTTGTCAAGAACATTCGTAAGCAAATTTTTGCAGTTCCGAAAATATCAGCGTTTAATAATGTTTAATAATACTTGTAGGGAAATTTAGTTAATCATGAATGGCCATTCAAATATTATATTGGAATTATGGGTATTAAACACTTAACCTTTTTTATTTGAATAAATTTATTTTACAATATGCCGAATTTAACATGTTTTTAAACATTTTAAAATCAGCACAGCTTAATTGATTCTCTTGAGTAATTTTTGCAAATATTCAACCTTTGCAATTTTTATATTCTCGATGAGTATTTGAAATTTTTTTATTTTTGCAGTTTTTAATATACCAACTGACGATGAATTTTATTGTATTATTATTTGCTTTTTTTAATGTACATAGAATATAGGGACCGCTTTTTACTGATACCAAAGTTTATTGAATAGTGTTGGTATTTTGTATTTGTATTGCTTTTTGCGTTAGGCATGCAAACAAAATGTTGTCTCATTAACTATTATGATTATCAAAACACAACACTGCATGAATGTGTTATGGAGCATTGTTTCAGTATCACGAGTACAATCTTAATGTCATTCTGTTTTTGCTCAAAATATTCCTAATGGAGCGTGGAACAAAGCCAAATAGCATTCATCTTCAAAATAATCGGCGAATCTAAATAGAAAACATTGCGCTATGCCAATATGAAGTTTTCATCACTATAAAGCTCCATGGTTATCACGTGAAAAGCTCTTGTACATCAATAATGTAATGTAAAAGCCCTTCTCTCGAACTGAAAGAGCGCGAGTACTCAAAGATATTGACGCATGGACTTTCTGTATGTGTAAAAGAGACAGGTGATTTCTTATCGGCGAGTAAATAAAAATATTCAGGACTCTATTGATTGAATGAATAGGCAAACCAGACTGTATTGATGGAGACATACATAATTCTGCAAGTCCTACGAGTAATAATTCGGTTCGAATTTATTGAATATCAGAATGAGAATACTAGTGAAGGTCTTTGTATACTATTTTTTCCGTTCTTTAGTTTGTGTTAAACACCTGACGTTTATAAACCATTGCATGTTACGTCTATTATCACCTTCTGCTGGTATATGAGACCATTCTGATCTCAAGACCTTAATATGAATAAAATATTTTGATTACATATAATAACTATGCCATGAGTTTTTAAATGGGCCTTAACTCTCACCGACCCTCCGAGCTGGGAAAATATATATGTTTTTAAATCAACTCAGAGGTCTGCGAATCTCGTCAAAACGATGTCATCGTCCTTATGCTACCTTTTATTTTCTCTTCAGTTTTTTCCAAACTGTAGGCGTCCGAGAAAGAGATAGACAGCTATGCCGACCTTCATTTAAACGCCATAAGAGATAAATCTTAATGATCGAACGCGTAAGCCCTTGGAAGAAGGCACGTGCGCTCGTCAACATGAGCCAAGCTCGTCCGTCTATTCAGATAGGAACTGGGCATCCATAATTTTAAAAAAATAGTAAAGCTTACACTGACATAATGAGCAATTTATGGTAAAGAAGCTTTTTGTTATTGGTGCCAAGTACAATCATCTTTTAAATTTAAAAAAAAATACTCTACATATATTCTGATAAAGATCGGGACCGGTTTCGCACATCGCGTACTTTGTCAAGTAAAAAGAATATATGTGGAAGTAGCACCTACTGAAGTGAAGTGAAGTTAAGCGTTTTTCCTTACGTTTTCTCCATACAAGAAAGACAATACTAAGATAGCTACCATGCAAAAAAAAGAAGTTTAAACTTAGTCTAATAGCCGAAGAACACCCTTCGCGAATGCAGCGTATATCTTTAATAGGAATTTAAAGGAAAGATTTTATTTTCCTTGCATTCGTTCTGATCAACAAACGAGCTCATCTCGAATATCTAAAATTGAAATTATCTAGCGAATCGTTAATGAGCTGTGATGCAAATAACCAGCTTTATGAATTGTGTTAAATATTCTGAAAGATTATGTACATAAAGCTGAAATTAGAAACCATTTCCCTTCTCAATGTAGAGTGTAAACTATTTTAACATTGTCGATCGAAGTTCTGAATAAAATGTTAAGCTTATTTGAATTCCAATAAACAATGCGATTCCACTGTAGGCCACTTTATTAATTTGCAAACTAACCGAGTATTATTTTTCTCCCTCACAGACAACTTCATTGAAATCTTACCTGGGCCCTCCGGACGCTGAGTTTCCACGCTGAGGCACCAACAAGTGTAGAGGATCTCCCTCTCATGTGCCAGATTACGGATTCTTCCCTGTACTTCATTCCCAACACATAGTAAGTGTACACATTTACGAAATCCCAACAGGCTCACAAAACCAAAAGGTTCATACTTTTAGCACCATTTCAATTTATTTCACGATCTCTGTGTTGTATCTGGCGTGTAATGAAAATCTGTATCATTCTTTTCTTTAGATTTTGGATAAACACATGTAATGACCTCAATCGCTATATAAAAAAAACACACCAGTTTTTTTTGTTATTAATTATTGCCTGTTCTTTATTTTTGTAATAAACCACACATTTAAATATACTTACTAATTTTGCATAAAGATCAAATTCTTTTGTAATCATGCTTTTGTCGGGTTTTATTAATTTTACTATATCATGAAAAATTATGGGTAGCGACTTATTATATAATTATGTACATACGGTTTGATAGTAATCATATATATAAAACCGAAACGGCGTATGTATGTATGTGGGTATGTAATTCCCTTTTGCATTGTTGTTGCAAGTTGCCATAAAAACGAATATGAAAGAAAATATGTTTGAATTTTTATCGGCGAAGACATTTAGTCAAAATGTAATAAATTAGTCTCATCCACCAACTTTTTCCCGGCTTTTATTATTAATATAATAATGTTTATTATTTACGTGAAGGTATTATTTGACATTTCTTTGACAGCAAATTAGATTTTTTCCTTGAATTTGGACATTTTAATGGGCGAGAATGGGGCTGTCATCAAATTAAATAAAGTTTGTGATTTTATTTTAACTCTATTTTGATGTTAGATTTTGTGATATTATTATGTCGAATGATATAACATTAAATAATTATTGGTCGCTTAGTCCGAGCGACGCCGGGTAGCAATACTAGTATTTTGATATAACATGAACGACAAACTTTAGTTTATTGAATTAAGAGTTACAAGTTTTGGGGTAGTTTGATTGTACTTCAAATTATATCATAAATTTTTTAATAAAATTTCATGAATCTGTGGTTGTGCAATACAAATGCACTAACGGCTAGCATAGTATCTTTCTATGTTCATCATAAATGATCCTCCATCCATAAATTGTTTCTGCTGAAATTCAACAAGCATACTTTCAATTTCATTCAATCAACTTTACTTTGAGAAAATATTCTGAACGTCGTTCTACATAATTGGCTCTTTCGTGTTAGTAAAACAATGACCCTTGTACCTAAGACCCAGGTTGGGAACCTTTAAATCACGGAAACCGAATTCATTAATCTTTAATCAAATGTCATTCAATAGACCGCTGCTGGGATTGGGTCCCTCCTTCACCCTAACCCGTCCTTAATCTCACATATAGTACGCATTATTAAATCTTAATAACAAAGTATTTTTCTCAATGATAAGATTAATTTTACCAAATTAACTACAAACGTATCGTAAGATGCTATAACAGCTTTCGCTCTCCTAAATATTTTACTATACTGCATAAATTGTAATAAGTTAATATTATTATATAGGTACCATAAACGAATGTGGTAATATTATACGTGACGTTTTAAAGACATCATTCACGACTTTATTCGACGTTAAGAAGTTTTCTCATATCGCATTTTGCTCGTCATTTGCGAATATCTCTGGCAACTCCGGCTGCATTCAGTTCAGTCGAGTTTTCGCATAAAACGTATGAATTTATAAACGAGTAGTATTTTCGTATCAAAGGGAAATTCGTGAGAGGAAATAAGATGACAACTCTTTATTAAATTATTGCGTTTTCACTACTGCTAACGTTTGCTTTACTCCTGAATGTTTTCAACTGAAGCCAAATGAAATCATCATACACGTATCAAGTCACTAAGATGTAAGAATTGAGATCCTAAAATCTACAATGTTAAATATTTTAAACACTAAAATGTTAAATATTCCACTTAATATAGTCAGTAAGTATTTATAACTTATTATTCAAAATATATAATAGAGATTTTACTTACCATTGCAAATAAAGCATATAATCTCTTTTGGGTAACCGTTGAGTAATATTTATTTACAGTTGTGAAATACCACTAAATCGCATTTTTTAACTTTCAACTACAAAACAATCCTTATTCTGTTTTTTTAATTCCAATAGCTCAACTAATTCTCCAGACAGTTAATATGCAACACATAGCTCGAACGCCTCTCATTGAAATCATAAGATTATTATATAATAAGAAAAAAATACTAATAAATTTCATGTGGAAAAAGTACTAAAAATGTTTTATTATTTTTATTATAATGCCATTCTACCAAATATTGACAGTGCACACCTAAGTTAAATATGTATGCATTTTTTGATCTGATAATCTCCTGTGGTGTATTTAACACAGATATTCATGAACTAAGGAGCCACGTTATTGATAATTGATTGTTATTATTTTTGCGCGAGCGCGATTAATTAAAATGAATGTGTTCACGAGGAGGATTTGATTCATAGGAGGTACAAAACAGATTACGTATATTTATACCTTATACCTTAAAAGTTATACATATTTGTATTATTTTAAACTATATTCGTCTAATTTTTAATGATACCCGTGTACCCTTGATTTTTATCCCGCGATTGAATTTGTAAAATCTTGGAACTTTTAAAACAGACTTCTTCGAAATTTAATACTTGTATGGAGATTCGAGCTACACGTTTAAAAGTGAATATTCACACCTTTAGCAATCCACACGCTGTTTTAACCAATTACAAATGTAGACAATGTTGCTAACATAAATTGACGACAATATATTCGGTTCCTTTAACCCTCAAGCGAGCTCCGGTGATATGTATCTCGACAGTTCTTGCTGAAATTTAGTTTCTCTCACGATTTTCGATCTGTGTATTCCAGTACAAATAACATAAATTGACGACAATATATTCGGTTCCTTTAATAGCGGCACGAATATGTCTCATATAACACTGCAACACAAATTAGAATGTCAAATTTGTAAATCGTTAATTTGACTATTTTTTTATTATTTATCATATATATTTGCAAAATAATAAATCATTTTTAAATACCAAGAATGATTAAAAACGTCAAAATTATAAATCAAATATTGTTCAAAAGTATCTAAAACTTTCAACTATTGTGTTTGGATTGTTAAGTCCAAAAAGTTTGATTCCGGTACAACTTTCCTTATTAAACATAAAGCCTTGCCTCAACAAATGTTTAAATACGGGTATTTCTTTGTAGTGACTTTTGCTACAGGTATTTATTAATTCATTAAATATTTAAAGGGAAGCTTTCAAAAACATTACTTGTTTTTTAAATATATATAAAGTTATGTTTTGTGTGAAAAACAAAATAAATAAAGTTGCTTTCCGGTGGACATTAACAACCTTTAGCTTTTATTTTCAACTGTTCATAATAAGTACTCGGCAGTTTTGATTGTTATTAAACAAGCTTTTAACGAAATTAATTATTTATCATCTTTAATATTTAACTGTCACTTTTTGGTCGAATTAGTTAAATAAATAGAACACTTTGTATAGTACTCTTTACGCACATATTCTGAGGAAGATTAGGACCGGTTTTACTCGCCTCGAGCACTGTCATCATCATCGATCATCAGCTCTTCAGATTTATTTAGTATTTATTGAACGAACTTGGTTGTAAATTATAATATGCAAAAACTCATTTTCCTCGTTGCGGACTGTCTGGGACACGCATAAATGTACATGGCTTAAACCAAATACATATTTTTTCAACGCTTACATTGAACTAGAGGTACTTATTAGTCGCGAATCATGGCACCTGACGAAGACTTCTTGCATCTTCCTTCGATCGGTGGGACTCTGTCATCATGGACGACCGTCACGCACTATCCATGTGATGTTCTCAACGGATCTGAACGGTGGCCGGCGTCGTTCGAGGAATACATATAATGCAATTAACTGGTTATAAATCAATCGCTTTTCGTTTTCCTCTATGTGTCGCATCAAAATCAAGCTTAGCGAATAAATCAACATTATATCTTTGTTGATTTTATACTCAACTGTAAAAAGCGGTATTTAATGACCCATACAATATAAATCGCCTAAATTTCAGACACATGTATACAAGTAACCACGATTCCGTCATGCTTCATAAAAGTTCCGAAAAATTTACCCCACCTATTTGAGAAGTCCTTTTTTATTGTTCCGGTTCTGCCCAATATATTTCCTTTAATTGTAGTCTTAAAAATTGTTTCTTTCCCCTCTGCAAAATTGGGTGACATTAAATCGTATCAAATCGTTTTATATATGTAGCTCAAATAAAGTTTATTATTTTGTAAAGCATTTGATGATTTAAAATTATTTAATATATATTATTTGTTTGTATTGCTAATACATTTGAGAAAAAATTATAAGTGCATAGAAGCCATTACGTTTATCTTTTAGAAAAAAAACAAACATAAATTTTTCATAATTCTGTCAGTTTCAACCAGGGCTGTAAAGTCGGTAAAAAAAGTTCAACTCCGACTCCGACCCCTGCATTTACCAAAATCACGACTCCGACTCCAACATTGACCAAAAACGCGACTCCGACTCTGACTAAAAAAAGTTTAATATCGTCACTGTTTTCTCTCTAATTTTCATATGTTTGTGTATTCAATTAAATATCAACCCTACCAATCCGGCCAATATCCAAATTTGATATATTATATGCAAAAATGAAAAATTCAAACTTTTCAAAATTTCCGACTCCGACCCCACAGCCTGGTTTCGACATCATTGTCAATAGTCATTACTGTCAAAGTGTTGATAACAGTATGCCTACATAACTTTTAACTGTGAATTCTTGAACCGTACCGATTTACTCTCAAGTATTTTTAACTGTCGATGTAGGTTCTCCATTACGAGAATGGACACGCTGAACGCAGCTATTAGGCAAAACATCAATCGTACTAAAAATATTAAAGAAAAATCTTAGCCGTTAAATAGCAATACATCCAAAAGCTTTTTTACTTTTTTTAAATGTTATGTTTTTAAACAATACATATTTTAAATATTTTCCCAGTAGAATATTGTATTGTTTTAAAAATATAATACGTACGCCCTATTTCACACAACAGCCCCATCATTCGGATTTGGAATTCAAACGATCAGAATGAGCGTGGGAAGGCTTTCAGATCCGTTACAAAATCAACGCTACAGAACAGCGATGCTCTAATTGGATAGCAAATATTTTTGGAACACTTCCAAACCAGCCTCTCTACTCTCGAGTCAAGTGATGCAAAACGCAACACTTGTCCCCGTTTCTTCACTCGCTTTCCTCAATATCAAGTGTCTGTATTTTTATGTATTATTATGTCAAGAGATGTCATTATTACTTGTTATGTGAGATTTTTTCCGTATCATTCGATGCAGCCAACTGCCGCGGAAAATGCGTATCAGAATTGTATGTTTATAACATTTTAATCTATTTATAACATATAAGGTGTTCAGTTAACTGTCAATAAATGGAGGCATAGTGTTATATTTTAAAAATTGAATACACTCATTTTTAAGTCCATTTAAATTGATAATACTCGTTATCAAAATAAAAATGTTAAGATAACATAATCATAATACTTAATGTTCCATACAAATGAAATAAAATTATTAATTCTGTTTGGACACGTGTCCGCATTTCTAAGAAATATCTTCCAACTTACTATCGCAAAGTTACTTAGTAATAAGGTTAAGAAGACAATAAATATAATAACAAAGTTATCAATTTTATATTATTTTACTCGCTCAGTTAAACAGAAGTGTCTTTACTGCGTCGCATACTTGTTTTTGTTTTTTTTTTTTTTTTAGTAAATTCCAAATCAATATAAAAGACATCATAATTACTATAATAAAGTACATTGTTCTTATTCCGCACTTTATGACATAAAAAAACATTTTTCTATAAAAAAAACATTTGGAAACAAATGATGAAAAAAATATTTGGAATTATGTAAATAGTTTTATTTAACTTCGTATAAAGACTTCAGTAGAGAAAAAAATTGTAGATGATAGTAAAAGTATTGGAGAGTGGTGTGTGAAAGTATTGTCTACTTACACTAAACTTAAAAGTGTATACCGCTTATACATACGATATCCAATATATATTATCAGGTATCTTAGTAAATATGTAGCTGAAATTGAATATATAAAAATAATCAGAATTCTTTTCTTGTATATAATATCTGTCAGTCCTAAAATCAGCGAAACTTCCTTCGTGGCAAAAAATACTGAAAACTTTTCAATTACCCGCAAAAGATTTTCATTAATGTGTATTTTTACTTGGAAAGTAGTGCACCACATATTCTCTACAATTCACTCTTTAATGTAAGAATGATATTTCTAAGAATAATGTTATATTTAGAAATATACAATAAATAAAAGAATATTAAAATGGTACATGCTTAGAAGTAAAATTCTTTGGTTCAAAAATAGTACATCGTAATCTAACGTACTCCTCGAATATTCTAATATCTCTAACAAAAGTGCAGGTTCTGTTCAAAACTTTGAAATGAGAATTTCCTGTAATCCGAAGTTTGTAGCTGATACGCGATCAAATAATATATTTGGTCGTTAGCACATAATTGAACCGATTCAGACCAATCGCCACGAACGTTTGATCGCGAATTTATTCGTGGAAATGTTGCTTTATTGAAATTAAGTGGATTTTCACATCCTTAAATAAACTGCTTTATTCGATACGCCCATTAAACCTTTGCATGATTTAGGTACTATACCTTCCTATAATTGAAAATTATTATCATCAATCAATCAATTATACGAGGTTAATGAATTGAATTTTCGAGGGCTGTGTGTCACAAGTCACAAGTAGTGTTTTCAATTCGTGTATTCAAACTGTGTTTGAAAGAAAACCCATACATTGCATCGTACTGAAAGGTCAATTTCCTTTGATATGCGAATTAAATTGATTTATGACGAGCGATTTCAATCCTGGTCCTCTTTTCGATTCCGTGATTTAAAATATTCAATTTGAAATAAAGTATTTGAAAAAAAGATTGTATATAAATTATTCTTCGGTTTGGTCACTTTGGCAGTGAACTTAGTGTCTGCTAATATTCATTTCTGTTGTATCGTCAATTATCTGTTTTTATGTATGTTATTTAATAAAGGATTTTTATTTGTTATACAATAATATCAAGCCTTTTAGACCACTCTATGTCGTTTTCAATTATAACTCAAACCTTGTAGACATTTCGACCAGTGCTTCCCAAACTTTGTCATGCCAACCCCCCCCACATCTGAAAAAATATATTCTACGGTCCCCCTGAACAAAACACGTTTTGTGTGACCCCAGTTGGGGAAGCACTGATCTAGACAATATAAAATTCAATGTAATATCCCGATGGCACTTGCAACCATGATGGAATGATGCGAGTACGCAGTCCGCGCTTCGCATTGCAATGGTTAACAAAAACAAGGATATGTACTTTTTCATTTTTGTGTATCAATCTCGCGTGTGAAAAACCGATTTGTTCGATCGCGCGATACGATTCAATCATTTTATCGAGAAAAAACTATCTGATTTGTTTATGTCCTCGACCGCGTAACTGCGAATAAGCTGTGGACTTGTACAGCACTGCTAACCGAGGTGGTTGCGATATCAAAATACGGGCTATAAACTTTTCTTCGATATCCAGACCGTTTCCAGGTAACTTCACATGCATTATGCATATGGTCATCTCGAGGTGACCTCTCTGTCCGCAAACGTGGGGAACGTTTGCATATATTATGCTTCATGTATATATTCCAGGATTATGAAATGTGTTTGTGTGCAAATGTTTGAGGTTTATTGCAATGACGCCATTACTAAACAGATTGTGGACAGAGAATTTCCCTCCAAATTGAGGGTATCTTTAAATCTCAGTTGAAATATCGTGCTTTGCGTGTGAGTAAAAGAATTACATTTTCTTTTATTCTTGAGCGATATAACTGAACCGCTTCATTGTTTGTTTTATTCAACGAATGTGCTTTAACATTTCAGATTAAAAACGCTCTCACTTTTCATCAAAGAGATATATTTGTTTTGTAATTGGATGCTTTGCTGTCTTATAAATACTGTCAAAGATATAATGACTAAAACTCATTCATTTTTATGTAAAATTTAAAATAAATTTGAATTTATTGAAGTATTGTGACACATGTTTTCCCTCTTTCAGAGGCATCTACAGACTTACTATAGCAAAGGTTGATTATGTAATGATAATGTTCATTCAATTTATTTTTAATTCTTTTTCATACATATCTCGCCTGAGTTCGCTGACAAATTTACTTACAATGAGTTTTATTGAACATGCAAATATTTTGAACAATACAAAAAACATTTTTTTTTTATTTCGATGTTTAGATTATATTCTATTCGTTCAAGTGAACGTGGCCAAGTGCAATTGTACGCAAAAGTATTAAATAATTATTTCATTTCTTACGAACATAATATGTGTTTGGAATATGTCTAATCATACATAGCTACACATGCACACAAATGACAAATAACTAAATCTGTAAGTCAATCGTAATATTTAGGATCTTTACATTGATTACAAATGTTATCATGATCATTTAACTATTTTTCACTGGGTCACTGTTTCCTGTTTAACAACGATTTATGAGTCAATTAAATAAATTAAAAATCAAGATAGATTTTCGGTATAAATTATTCGGTGAGAAATCTTTGACAGTCTATCATTTTTTTTTTAAATATAGTGAATTATTATGTATGGGCAACGTCATGGTGACATCTTATACTACTGTTTGTACTTCGATCCTGATAATAGATATATTTTTTAAAACTCGGATATGCAATTTTTAACTAAATAAAATTCCATTGTATTAATCTATTTCTGTTCAAATATCAAATTAAGCGATGTATTATTCCACATAGTTTACCGCCTTCTCGATGTGAAGTATTTATATTATTTCACCCCATTATATTTTGATATTTTATCCCATTATCTGATCATTTCGATAAACGAAAATTCATGCCACAGATAAGTACATATGTATGTATAATCAGATAGGGAATTTGGTAAGTGGGAAGCAATAAAAACATCACATACATCCGGTTCTGAGGCTATAAATCGATTGAAAAAACAACGTTACCAACAGAAAGCAAAAATCCCACCGTTAGTTCAGCCATTTATAAGCCATGAATAAGAACTTTATTATTTCACTTCTGTATCACAAGTTTGACACACGTTTCAGTCTTACTATCGTATGACTTAGATTCAAATTATTAGCTTATAGATGATGATATTAAGAGTGTGTGAATGGTTAGACACAAGCAATAAAATTACAATTATTAGATCAAAAGTCTAAACACATTACATAGTTACTTTTTTAATAAACATTAATATTTGCAATTTTACCGCTGAATCCATTAAAAGGGTAAAGTGATAACACTCAGTATTGTTAGTGGACATGGCTATATATTTCTCTCTAAACCAAAGATACTCAACCTTTTTTGTCTTGGGGCCGCATTCACATAGTTGTAAAGCTACGCGGGCCGCAACACTATACTGGTATGACGAAAAAAATATGAAACCCCCACCCCCATTTTTTTTGGAAAAGAATTTGAGATTTTAAAAATTATAAACTAAAACAGAATAATAATAATAGTAAATATCACTTATCATTAGCAGCATACAGTTTCTTAAAAATTACAATAGTGAAAAAAGTAAAACTCAAAAGTAACATGTATCCAAGCGTTTATTTCAAAATTAGTGTGATTTTTGACATTGAGATAAATTTTCAACAATTTTAGACAAATCGGGTTTATAATTGCGGCATAGTAAGTCGTTTCCTGTATACGTTTTTTGCATATTTCATTTTGGAATATGATGATTCACAAAGATACTTCTTTGGGTGTCTGTACGTCAAATTCAAAATTAATCTCAAGATATACGAAATATAGAATGCCAGATTTTGTAAATCATGTCCCTGATAATAAATGTGTTTAGGGCCGCACAAAAAAAGCCAGACGGGCCGCAGGTTGAGTATGGTTGGTCTAAACAAACATTCGCCGGAGTTTATTCGATGGCAATATGAGCTGTCGACCTCAAAGTTGCAACTTTCTACGTATCTACCATATGTGCCTTCACACGAAACGCAACAAAAACTTAAAAGCAGCTACGCTATCGGAATGCACAGACAATTGCATCCGACGACATTCCCAGCTCGAAGGATTGCAGTTTTTAGACGGACAGGCAGACAAGCAGCCAGGGCGGCGATGCCTGTCTGCTTCGCTCGTCTCGGTTGCTAGTGGGCGGGTGTCGCTTTAATTAAACGGTAGAGTTCCGCGGAAGCCGACTCAGCCGCTCCGTCCGCCCTCGACGAGACGTGTTCCTCAGCCCTCTAGTAATGAACACCGCTTCTTCGCTCGAACAGTGCCGCACTCTGCTGTCACAAGACGATACCGTGGCTTATAATATATCTTTAAAGTTGGCGTTCATCAAAAAAGCTTATCAGACTTCGTTCGAATTATTGTTAGAATAGCTTTATAATATAAATTGAACACGGCTTAAGTTTAATGTACCAGTACCATTATATTTCCAAGTTTATCCGCTTTGGCAATTTAACTGAAAATTCACATACACATAACTCATAACACTCTCTTGTGTATTGCTGTGCTTAACTAAATTATTCTTTCCTAATATTATGAATGTGTATCAATTATTAAATCTAACTGTTAAGTAATTACTAGTTAATAAACTCATCTCTGACTGCAAACTAATGGAAGATCATACGATCGTAGTTGTGTCCAAGACATCGATTTTTTCATTATTATTTAAATAGTAAGGTCTTCCAGACATATAATCATTAATATTACGTACAGTAATTAAATATATAATATTACTAGTATTGCTACCCGGCGTCGCTCGGACTAAGTGACCAATAATTCGATAGTTATATCTATAGATAGATATAGTTATATCATTCGACATAATTATATCACAAAATCTAACATCCAAAATAGAGTTGAAATAAAATCACAAACATTATTTAAATTGATGATAGCCCCTATTCTCGCCCATTAAAATGTCCAAATTCAACGAAAAAATCCAATTTGCTGTCAAAGAAATGTCAAATAATACCTTCACGTAAATAATAAACATTATTATCTATCTTTCTTCTATCTATATATCTATCTATAAAAATGAATGTCTGTATGTATGTCCGCTATGGACTACTAAACCGCTCGACCGATCGATGTGAAACTTTACAAATTTATTGAGTGCACCCCCGCGATGGTTTCTAGCCTACCAACTTCTCCCCCCAACCACCCCCCAACCTCCACCTCCCAATTTTTTTTTTTAAAGCTTTACGAATTTTTCGAGTTCACTCCTTCGAAGGTTTCTGGCATACGCCCCCCAAAATCCACCCCGCCAAACATCCCCCCTCCCCCCCAAAAATGATATCGGATTTTTTACAAATTTCTCGAGTACACTTCCGCGAAACTTTCTGGCGTACACTCAAATTGACTCAAATTGAATTGAAAATTTGTGTAATGTCTTTCCTTCAAATGTATTTTAGTTGCTGGCGTAGCAACGCGCGCAGGGTACAACTAGTTAATAATAAAAGCCGGGGAAAGTTCAATAGTACACTAATTTATTACATTTTGACTTCGATAAAAATTCAAACATATTTTCTTTCATAATCGTTTTTATGGCAACTTAATGACCAAAAATGCAAAAGGGAATTACAGACCCACAGACATACATACGCCGTTTCGGTTTTATATATAAGATTACATAATCAATGGCCAGTAATGCCGATCAAATGACACCATTCCACATTCCATATTCGCAATTGTATAATTAACGTTCTACTTATTTGGTAGAACATCATGCATTGTTTATTGTGTCGTTAATCGTTTAAAATTCGTTACTGTTTTAAATGATACCCAAATACTTAAATATTTCTACAAAACTAACCCGTTGATAAACTTTTACTTACAATAAAATTGTTCACCAAGCTAATATACTCTTCTTTGATTCATTTCGTTTAAAATACGTTCACTTGAGGAGACATGCACTGCCCATTATAGTGACCCCAGCTTCGGCTCTGTTAGGAAACTGGGGCGATATCAATTCGGATCTATACCGTCTCGAACGACTGGTGCTGACTTCGATCCAAGTAGTACGGAATTGCCTCGTCGCCAACTTCAAGTGGAAAATCACTTTTCTTGGTATCATTTCATTTACTTTTGCAGCTGGCTCTATTATTTCCTCGATCCCTATCTGGAATAGTTGTTTTTTATGACGTTTTAAATGTGGTTTTAAATACCATTTCCTTTCAGATATAACCATTTATATCTCAATAGTTCAATATATTTTTATTCAATTGCGCTTATATCAATCTTTTTAACATTGACGTACATTGCAAGCAAACATTTTTTTACTACTATTTTACGAATTCATAACGGGTCGTCTTAGCTGGGCGAATCTAGGCGAGGCGTTCCGGCGCGGCTTTGAAAGCGGCAGAGTTTTAAAATATCAAACGGTCCTCGCCCATGCAAGTGTCATACGTAGGCGAAGCGGTCCGGTCAGGACGGCATATGTCGCAAGTCGCCTCAAGTGCGCACTCATGGCGCACGCGAATCGCTTGAAAATATGAAACGGTCCAAGCTCACCAGAGCGTTAATTGCGTCTGGCCGAGCGATGGCACATAAGACCTTTGATCAACTACGTTTTAAATTGACTGGATTCGCCTAAATTCTCTTGCCGGTTCGCGTCGCTTACCTAAGACACGGGGTAAGTTTCCGTTTTATATATTTTGGTGTACATATTTAAATAATTGCTGTCGACTATTTCAAAGGCATTTTACTATGATATGCAATATTATTTACGATCATCCAAAATACACGAGGTCTTGTGTATTTTGTGCGCTTTATGTCTTTTCTAATGCCTAGAATTATGAAGCTGTGAAACCGAATATAATATTATTATTGATTGCTTCATTTTTTTTAATCCTGCCTCTATCTTTAAAATTATAATTTCTTTCTAGAAATTATAAAAAAAAAGGGCACTTTATTTTATAGATAGTTAAGCTTGCAACTGACAATTTCGCCACAATGTTCTAATTTTGATCTGACTTTAAAAAATAAATTATGTCTCAATACGTTATGAGAATTGCGTCTTTACTTTAAAGGTTACCAATTGAGTTACTACATTATTGCAGTATTATGAGAGCACTTTAATATTACAATAAATATGATAAACTGAAAGATGTAATGCCATATAATTACTATACACTTTCCGTCGGTAAGCTCACCTATGTACATGCTTACTTACTTACGCATATAACCTACGCTTTGATGTTATGTTCATACATGTGGATATAATTGCGTTTTAAATATACCACACTTAACTCCAGTCTACTAATTCGGGCTTGGCAAACCTAGGGCACGGGTGCTAGGGTTCAGGAGTTTTGAAGAGACATCATTTATTTCTGTATCAAGACTATATGCCTGTAGATATTTACATGGCTAAATCCGATAGATAATGACATGCGATTTTTTTTTTATTCAGCTCTATATCGGGCTCTTAGAATTAAAGAGACGTGTCTCTATTTTTGCTGGTTTGATTTATAAATGCCACTAGATACAAAATAAAATGGTACGTTATCCGTCAGAGTCATTTACTTAAATGTGTATTAAAATCACTTTCTTGTTCATAGCTATAACTAAAACCTAAAAATACCCTAGGGTAAATTACTAGCTCAGAAAATCAAAGCTTTGGAACAAAAAAGATTGGATCTATAAAACATATCACTGGTTTAACCATTTTTTTGGTCACCTGTAAAAACGAGACAAATAAGTTATTTGCTTCTTCGAGGCCGATATAAAATTAGCATTTGGTTTATTTAAAAAAATACTTGAAACTAATCGAATAAGAGATGTTATCACTTTTTTCTTCGACACAATATTTATGCTAGCGAGAAATGTCTTTCAGGATGTTTAAAAATATATATGAAATAGAATAACTGAAAAATCCAGCTGGTCGTCTGGATCGCAAAATTTAAACCTGATCTAATGCATTCGTTTGTAAATTTTTTTGGTATAATTCAATTATGTAATTAAAGCGTATAAAATATTCGTAGAAAACTCAAATTATTTTTTCTTGTCACGTTGGAGAGTTCATAAATAATATTTGAATTTTTTTATCACGCGCACGTATTAAGGTTCTCGAGCACTGTGGCAACACTACGTGGCATAAAGCAGGGCAAAAAAGTCAAGTAATTTCCTCGGCGCTTTCCCACACTTCCAGTCCGAATATATTTTTATCAGTTTCTCGGCGTTATAATTACGACTCACTCTCGACAGGGCTTGGAGTATCTAGAAAATGTTTAAACATTAAACGCCCGCAAAAGGTATGTATCGCGTTTTACAGCGCGGCGGTAAGCGGCCCGATTAGGGTGTTTAGCGCGAAGCCACGATAAAGTTTAACACAGGGCTGCGCTAAAAATGTCGTGATTGTTTTATGTGAAATTTTAACGCCATCCCACCTGAACTTTGTTAATGCGTTCATAATTATTATACTGTCATCGTGAATTTTATAGATGTACTTTGAAAAGTATTCCAAAGTCTCCGAAAAAGATTTTTAATAACGAAATTTCCGCTGAGAGCATCGGGTTATACTGCCGTCGTAATTAAAAGACAGCTAACGGCAAAAAGCTTATTCAGAGCTTTGGATTATATATATACTTTGATTGCAACCATATAAACAAAAACAGCATTTCTTATGCTTTGCTTTGATTTATGATTGTACCATTAACCAAAACAATCACTGAATTTTTTTTTTTAATTTTAGAGGTATACTTATTTTGTATGGTATCTGTTTGAATTGATTTATTTCTTACGAACTTGGCAATTTTGTAAAAGCTCATTTTATTTTCTATTGTAATTAAATTCATAACATGGTTTACTCTAAGTATTGTTTAGGAAATAGTGGCACGTGTTACACCTTTCTAAGTAGCTTCTCCATGCAATAGTATGCCTGAAGATGCTTCTTTATGAGGCGAAACGTGTGTCACTATTTGTTGCAGAATAGGTGAAATAAACAAAGTTTCATATTTAATTTAATCTTGTTAGAATCTATGATATTTCATTGTTAATTGATTTAAAAAGAAATCACTTTCTTCGAATGAAACGCTTTCATATGATTGAGTAAAGGATTTTAATTCCTCTTTGTGTAAAAAGAAATTCGTGAAAAACTCGAAAGCATTTTTCTGGAAGTCTTATTTTCCGTGGCATAATTAATGTATAGTTACCTAATTATTATTTCGGTCACCCGACGTAAAATTTTTAATCAAATCGATGATGCAATTTCAAATATAAATACAAAGCTATTTATTTATAGTGATTATATTTTGAAAATAGAAAACCCACTCTTGTTGATCACACAGTTTTTTAGCTATACTTACCTATTTTCAAATATAATATTATTAATAAACAAGCGAATTAAGTGGATGAAATTGTTCGGCAATCTTTTTTGCCATGTTCTTTAATCAAATGCGTGGACTACCTAACTCCAAGATGTTTTTTCGCTTTATACGCTGCCTTTGCAAAACGGTCCAGGTTATTATCTGATTGACCAGAGATGATCGCAGGAATTTTTTTCCAGATATTTAATTAAATTAGTTAATATATTTAAATGCAACAAATATAGAAACACTATTGTACTCAATGTTATCATTGCAAACTTTTACGCATAATGAGTGAAAAGGTTATGCTTTATGACCGTAAACGTTTTTCGGCTCTAGCCCACGCCAAAAGATATGCATCTTTCGCGAACATTAAAATTCAAATGACAAATCATTTGTATTGAACGGGGCCACTCGTTCGCTTGACTATACATATTAAAATATTGCTGCACCACTTTGACACCGATGTGTGAATAGCAAGCAGAGGGAAAAAACAAATGACTTGTGGAGAATTGAAATATTTAGTCGGGCCAGCCAGCTACGTCTTCATTGGTTCATAGATTTGTATGTAAACAGTACGAATTATTTTTTATACTTGCATTATTTCTATTCAATCCCGAAAATAGAGATTAAAAAGGGCTATATGTTTCCTGCTCTGTCTTTTCTCCCATATCATGTTCGTGAATATAACAACCTACACAACCAGCTAGCTTTGGAAAAATATGATTTATTTTTGTAAAATTATATCATGAAGTCATCGTATCGTCTTTTTACAGATCAGTTGCCTAAACATAAATATTTATAATTTTGGATTACGTCTGAAGGTGCTTGATGGAATTTAAACGATTTTTTATTCGTAAATCGACAAATTTAAATCGTTCACATTTTGTATCTTTTTTATGAGTTTTTACGCTAACCACCCGGGTTTCGCCATTCAGCATCTTCAGGTATTTCAAGTACAAGAATTAACTAGAACTGACTGAAGAAATATTTATGTTGAGATAATCTCGGGTGGATATGATTAAGAAAAATTTCTTTTATGAGTGTTCATCCCTCACGAATCGTCTCTGAAAAAGAGCCTTCTTGTAGGTGGGTACGCATTTCATAATTGGTACTTGACCGTCCATACCCTGGCCGGCGGCGCACTTGAGAACAGTCAGCGAGAGCTGGAATTGACCCGCGCAAGTGCTCTCCCGGAAAATGGCTTGCAATATGTGAAGTCTGGTTTCATTGCGAAATACCCTACGTTTTTAATTGAATTCTTTCGCACAATGTAAACAATCAAGTGGCATGGGACGGAGAGTACTGTATACCAGAACCGCTTCCTTTCTTTACTTGTAATATGGGACATGCACGAAGTTTCTGCGAACATCATTTTGTAATGACTTTGGGTTGTCGTAGCAACTGTGTCTGTCATTTATTTTAACCCACCCTGACCAATCAACACAAAATCATTACTGGGAGATTTAAAAATGATTTCCAAAATCCTTTAATAAAAGATTTACGGCCATCAGATTTTTTTTTATGTAACACGTATTAATCATATTTGTCTGGTTGTTTTCGCCTCTTTGAGAAGTATCTTCCGACTTAAATTGCGTCTCAAAGAGGCGATACACGTGTAATTACTTGTTGCAAAATACGTAGAATAACAAAATTTCCATTTCTTTCGAATTCGTATCCTTAGCTGTATTTTGCCTTAAACATAAACTAATTGTTTACACTGATTCGTCTTTAGGATCACTTTTGAGGTTTCGATAGGATTTTTTAGCGCTACGTTTGCATGTTGTCTTGTCTACGATCCAAGCTGGAAAAGCTTAGCATTAAAACCACCGTGCCAATTAATGAATTGGTTTATCCACTAATTTGGATACAAGATCTTAGCTCTTTATTAGCTATTTAATGTTTGGAGCGAATAATTATATCTAATAGCAAAGGGGTCCTATCTATAGATCCTGGCCATAGAAGTCCAAAGGAACTGCTGCAGCGAGTACTGACAGATTGGTTTTCTAATATTCCATAGTAGAGCAAAAAAGTGCCACTTACACTTTTGGAACCATACGCCAGAAGATTCTGATAATAATATTTAATTGTATTATAAGCTCCACAATTTGCTTAAGCAGCCCTCTTTTATAAATGCTGAATAAAGCAATATTGCTTATATCATAAATTTTACATATATGAAAGGCCATAGTTCTGTGTAAGGATTATAATTATCTTTTTTTTACGATCTATCAACGTATCCGGACCTTTTTTACCTTACTTTATACCAATTAAACCAAAACCCCTCATTTACGAATATTATTAATTTATTTATCATAAGATTTACGTAATAAAACTGCATTAGTGATACACGTTCCTAGCACAATAATCTAATTTTAAATTTACAAAATAATACACAATCATCGATTTACTGATTTATTTCCATACTCTGAGCAAACTAAACTTGGTTCCACCCCTAATAATAATTAAATGAAGCTTCCTATTTAATAATTATTTAGTAATATTTTGACCATGCAGGTAACCGACAGATTTGAACATTTAACGAATATGTAATATTAAATCTCTGTTCTTGGTAACAATTTATTTTAAATTCTTTGAATTGGCTCTCGTGTATTCTTATGTCAGAATGACCTAACATGCTGCTTAATAGAAGACCATTTACTTTTTTGTTTTTGTAATGGAGCATGTGCGAAGCATTCTCGGGAAAACATTTTCTAATGGCCTATTAGAGAACACATAATAGACTGTAGCGTACCGTGATAAGTTTTTACAATTACTTGGTATTTAAGCTTTTGAATTTCAGCTTATTTAGCTTTATTGTATCGAATGGAGCAAAACTAGTTATATTAGATAGTGTATTTTTCTAAAGCAATAAATATATTGTTATGTTACAAATACGTATTTTATTTTGTCGGACATGTAGCCGAACGGTAACGCTGTGATGTGTTCGTCCTACTTGACTCGGCAGCTTTTGACTCTCCGAATGGGCAATTTGATATTCGATTTTTATCAAATAGTCCGTGATTTCCGCAATGCTTTCGGGTTAAGATTATGATAGAAATCAATTTCGCATCTCTTCTTTCTTTATCCCAATATTATACATTGTATATTTTTAATAAGAATTATATCTTGTGACATATAATTATATTTTTTTTATATATAACTTATCTATCCACACTTTAAGTAGACATAGTTTGAAAAATATAACTGATGCATTCTAACGGTTGTATGACACGTATTCTATGAAACTATCAGTAAAATACAACGTAGATCAAACAATCATTTTTAGTATAATTAAGATTGTATGCCAATAATGCTCACAACGCTTAAGATCTCTTGATTTTATTTCGACAATCGAAGAAACTTTAAATTATTGAACAATATTTATTAACATCTATAAATTATATATATATAAAAACTTCTCCTTTGACTGAGGCTCGAGGTACATTTCCAGTCTCACGATGTTTGCCGACTGCTTAGCTCGAAACCAGCTCGATCATGATGGAAAAGAAACTATATTGGACGCAGTATCAAAATGCTTTATCGCCTTTAGCTGCCGGTCACAGCTGTGTGTATCGAAACTATTTTCCTTACGGCGAAGTCATGCGAAAGCACTTCGACCCGGAGCTTTGGGTCGTCGGATCAACGTTTATCGTGGAGTATACATATGGTATTTGCTCACTTTTCTGCAATTGAAACGAATGTATTCCTGTTTTACTAGTATTCAATTTTCTCTTATTTGGCCACGTGTTTTGCAAGAATATTTGCTGACTAGATGCGATGTTAGAGTATTAAGATATACACACGCTCACAACGTAAACGGCTTATTTATCAATCGTTTCAAACATGTGTTGTGCTTTATGAGAGTAACATTATACTATCAAGGGAACAAATTTTATTTTAGGATTCTTGTTCATGTTTTGATAATACCTATCATTCATCAATTATGCATGTATAAAATAAAAAGGAATGGAAATAGTCTAAATCTTTATGCAACTCTAAAAATCATTAAAACCTGCTGTACCGTATAGAAAGGTGAATTTAATTTGATTTATCAACCTAGAAATACTAGTCTTTGAATGATAGTAGTTAATAATAGTTTTCAAGATTGACTTAAGTTTTTTTGCATTGTCTTATTTCTTAATTCACTATAGCCGTAGAAAACAGATATTGAAATTTTGAAATAATAGCCAATTTATCATATTTTTAAAATATAATATTTTAATTTCGATACCTATACGTTTTATGTCTCCCTTTTATTTACGTATAATATTAGGGTAATAATTTTGAGTGCATTACAAGATTGTATTCACTATTCCTTTATTCTCAGATACTGTTCAAAATTCTTAAATTATATATATTTAGTTAAATAATACCTTCCATATCAAATAATAACACAAGAGGCTTCGTGTTAGTATAATTGATTACCCAGCTGTAAGACAGGCACTACGCGCTAATCCAGTGGAAAGTCCACTATTCAAAGACTATTGTTCCATAGTTGCAGGGTTCACAGGTACTTAGCACATCATAGTTGAATACCCTGTTGTTGTAAACTCTCGGCATCATCCTTTCCTCAAGTGCCCTTTGTTTCGTGCGTTGGAGCTCACGTTCAATGGATTTGACCAGAGGAACACAACATTCGACTTGAGGTCATTTTGTTGCAGCACTTTTTTGTAAATTGCAAAATTATTATTCCATGAAATTCGTTCTCTGTTGACATAATTGGATTTATTTCTCTTTTTTTTCACGTACAGGATCAATATCTTTGAATTATTTTTTGAGTCAATCTTGAATTACTTTGTTTTTACTAACAATTCAGTCGAAACCTGTACAAAATAATCGAAACGTGGAAATAAAATGTTTTATCGTCCGATTCGCAAAATTTGTTTTGAACTTCATAGCAACATCTTCAATATATTATTACTATATTATACTTATTTATTAGTTTTTTATTATTAAAACCACTTTTTTCAAAAAGTCAAATTTTTTCGAAATGTAAAATTTCATAATTCAATCACAAAAGATATTTCAATAAAGTTATCTTTTGTATTCAGCCACGTTTTATAACCCTTAACTTTGATCGAAAATCGTATCCACAATATTCAAGCAATTTTTTTATTCACAATTTATAATAAGCTTTGGATCGGATGTTACATATTTTTTTTATGCCAATTTTGTGACTAAACATTTTTCTAAAATCGAAGTCATATTGTTACCACCTTGATAATAAGACTAATATTATTAATCATTGCGCCCAAATGTTTATGACCACTGGTTTCAATGATCATCCTGAAAGCTTTTGTTTCGCGACCACGGAAGCTTTATAACGTTGTATGTAGCCTAAGGAGGGTTTTCTGAAAGTGCCTAGAAACACACTTTCGTTTATCATTCCCTCTCGTCAGGCTAAATCCATTGTTTTCAATGAAAAAGTATCGAGTACAGCACCATGTTTTTGATACCGGTGATATTTTCAGGTAGATTTCCATTAATTCTTCAATCATTAGAATTGATATACTCAAAATAATATAACGAAATACTTTAATACTTCAAGAACGACTTTCAATTGATTGAATTGGTGCTTACTTGGTACAACTCCATTATAACACGATAGAAAAATAAAAATTATTTTCATGCTCATTATATTTTCCCTACTTTTCATATTGTGGTATAATATTTGACGGCACATTTTTGATTATTTATTTGTAAGAGGTCCTCAAGATTTCAATAACTGACAAATTATTTAATTTAATAGCGATCTGTATGATATGTGCCTTGCTACTTTTGTCAAATTTATGGTACCAATTGTCCGAAATTCCTTGTTGTTATGCATACTCAATATTATGGGTCGGGTAACGAACCTTTGAGTTCGCGCCTGGGTAAACAAATATTCAAACATACATTGGCTTATTTTCGGATGCACACGCCAGTATAGTAAATTTAAAAACACAGACATATTACAAATACTGTACAGTATAAGTTTAAAATATGTCGGGTTCGGGTTAGATATTTTGAAATAAACCTCGAGCTCGGGCTGGACTGCACTGGAAATTTTCGGGCTCGGACCAGGTAGTATTTAAAAATCTCGGCCCGTGCAAACCTCTAATCAGGATATAAATATGTTTTCACTCACTCCAACGATGCTTATGCGTAGTTAGTTCTCTTTAACCGCCATTACGTTTGATTTTGAGATGTAGAAAGTTTTCTACATCTGAAATAGTGTGACACGAACTTCTGTAAACGCGTTCACAGTCAGCGGTTTTATTGAACATATAACATTCTCTTCATCCAAAATGTTTGTTTATAGTAAATAAGATCCATTTGCGAGGACTTCATATACCGCCCTTACAATAGCCATAGCATACCGCTGACAGCTGCCAAGTATTGTCGCCCTCCCGCCCACCTCGGCTTACGTTTCCATTGTGCGTTTCTGCTCCATGGCATTGCGCGCCATCCCACCGGTCCGAATTGTAGTAGGACTATACGCCAAGAGAGACTTCCCGCCAACAACATCCGTAGATAAACGTTGGCAGACTTCTTACACTTCCAAGGCTGTTTTTTAAACAAAGATGTCGACGTCATAAATGTGTTTCAAACCCAGATTCAGGCATCGCGTATTATAAAATTTACTTATAAATAAATCTCAATTTGATTTAAATTTTGATTATAAAACGTGATATACGTCAATCATAGTGTATTCTAAAAATAAAAAATGTATGGATACAGATTTTAAAAGTTGCAAGCTGTATTTTTTTTATAAATCAGTTGACCGAGATGTGACATTATCAGGAAACAGTGGTCATTGATGGCAATGGTTGCAAAATAACAATTTTTCCCGACCCGTAAGGAATGATTTCTCATTTTATTTTAAAGTCAGATACAAAGAAATAAGATCTTCCTTGTTATACTGCTAGCTTTTCAATACCGTAAAATGACCTATGAAAATGAAAGTTTATAGTTACTGACATTCGATAATTCCTTTATTTGGAATAACTTGCAAAATACTTTTATGATAACTAACCATTTCTACTTACTGCCCACATTTTTTTTCGCGATATTCACTTTATATGTCAATTCTCGACGGAAAATGTATGTATTTAAACAAATAAAACCCAAATATAAATTGTTCGACTTTTTTACATTTCCGTACTTTTGAGTACTGTCACTATCGACCCGGGTATCAACTTTCAGCATTTTCAAGCATTTTAAGTGCACTAATGAACTTAACTGACGATTATTCATGCATTTTAAATGCCTGCAGATGCCGAGATGTGAAACCCGGGTCGATAGTGACAAAATTCATGGAAAATTTCAAAATTTAAACCGGTATTGAATAGAACACATTTTATACATTTGACATTTCGATTTAACGTGAAAAAGTATTTCGCCTAATCAATAATACAATGCGTTTTTTTCATCTGTAATCATCCCAGTATATTAACGTTACAGTGGTAACAGACTACCAATTTATTTTAATAGCTTTCTGCGTTTGTAACTGTTTTTCATAATAAATTTATTGAAACCAATCGCGTTTGTCGATAAAAGGCTAAATATCTTGTCTCGTTTGCCCATCGGCGCCCTCTCACCCCCATTCTTCTAAGAATCATGAACGCATCTTTCCCATAAAAGCTCACGCAGCTCTTCGAGATGTGATTTGGTTAGCTGTCCATTGTAAAAGGAAACGGGGGCAGAGCGAACTAAGGGGAATTGGATCCGAATGCCGGCTTGAAAAGTGAGCTTTTTAGATAACACGACCTTTCACTTTGTTAAGTACAATAAAATAACTGCTTTATTTATATCCAGCTTTCTCGAGCTACTCATTATAAATGTGTCGTGACATTTTATTTTGGTCATGTCGTTTGGCATAAGCAGTCATCCGATAGTTTTATGTTTGTTTCACATTTTATTTCTTTGCGCATAGTCCACGCTTGAAGAAATTGCAAATCGCTTTGACGGTCCCTAATATGTTTTTTTTTATTTTCAAAACAAATAAAATTGACAACTATTTATATATTTCCAAATAATGTTGTATAAATTAAAAAATACAGCGGGTTTTTAAGCTATAGTTTCTTTTTAAGAAGCATAATTAAGTGCTCAAAAACTAATGACAACAATTATTTAAACGTGATCTTATTAATTGAATTTAAGATTAGTTTCTGAAACTCCATAATCGTACATATATGTATGTATATAATATACTTACTTTCACGAAACACATTATATCAACCTTCCATTTCTATCACATTTTGTATTGTACAATTTTCTTAGAAAATTATAAAGAAATGATTTATCTATATAAATATATTCAATTGAATATTACGGCAAAGTATATGAACTCTTTGAATTGGCTAAATAATGGTGATAGATTTTTTTCATTGCTTTAGTTCAGCTTTTCTAGTACATTATATAAACATAATTAATAATTACATAATTATATAATTACATAATTAGTACACCTACTAGTAAACCAAAGAGGCGTCAAGTGTCTCCTGCCTCCACACCGGTTGAAAGAGTTAAAGTGTCTAATGATAAGCTTATAAAGCCCAGTCAACCCATTCCATCAACTTCATTGATTACGTCCCACGATTCTATATTGAATGTTGAAGAATGGACAGCGGTGAAACATAGAAAAAACAAAAGCTATACCCTACTTCTTCAACTTCTTCCACTTCACTACCAGTGAGTGCTCGCATATGCGGCACTAGAACTGGGGACTACTGCTTGCTCAGGAATTGAGCAACTTCATTATATTCATGTATGGTCCCTACATGCTGATACAACCGTCGAGGGACTTACTGATTTTTTGATTCAAAGTGTACCAGATGTCGCTGTCAGTGTTATTAAATTGTTGACAAAAAGCAAGGTACGCTTCATTTAAAATTGGAGTGCCTAAATCTAAGTTAAATAAATTTTGTGTCCTGATGTGTGGCCACTTAATTCAGTGGTAAAAGAGTGGCAATATAAACCAAAAGCTTACCAAAAAGATGTGACTTTCTTTTCAGAATATTGATATATATTATCAGAACGTTCGGGGTCTTCAGAACCAAGTCTGTTGGGTTTCGTAATGCTCTACTGGCGAACAGCTATCCAGTTGTTTGCCTGGAGGAGATGTGGCTCAATGAATCTGTTAATGACGCTGAACTTTTCACTGATGAGTATATCGTATTTCGTCAAGATCGTAGATATGGCCAAAGAGGTGGTGGTGTTCTCATTGCCATACGTACTGACTGTGTTGAGAGTGTTACTAGGATTGAGGTAATCCATGTGTCCAGGTTGATGTTGTCGTTGTTGAAGTGATGTGCGGTGGGTCACTTCTGAGGGTTTGTTGTATTTATTTTCCCTAAGTGCTCACTTGGAGTCATATGTACAAATTTTCAACTTTTTTTGAACTTGTCAGTGCGAAATTCTATTGCTATCATTGGTGATTTCAATTTGTATTCGTCGGCACCCGGAGTAGGATTTGAGTTTGCTCATTTTTTAAGCTGTGTGAATCTGGAAACAGTTCTCACAGATTGAAAATGTGAAGGCAAGAGTCCTGGACTTGGTGCTGGCTGATGCAGATTGCTGTGTATCGGTGTATGCAAGTGATGACCCTCTAGTCCTTGAGGACAGTTATCACCCAGCTATAGTGGTTGAGTTTCCTATTGCTTTTAAAAAGAGATTATGCGCTTATCGTCGTGGGCGATACGTTGGGGTGATGATTACCCTGATATCTGTGATACTAGAGTTTCATGGAATTTTGCCGAGGTGACCTATTGCACATGTACAACGGGATACACAGCTTGGATTGGAGTGATATGTATTCAATCAGTGATGTAAATAAAGCAACATGTATCTTTTATAATAATATTTATAATGTTTTCAATGATTTTTTTAATGTGTATGAGTACTCTGGCGTGAAACGTGGATATCCAAAATGGTTTACATCTGAAATATTGAATTCTATAAGATTAAAATATGAATGCCATAAGAAATGGAAACGGTCCAACTGTCATAGTGATTATATATTTTTTTCTGAGAAGCGTAGAAGAGTTCATGAACTAATTTCGTGTAGCTACAAATCATACATCAGTCAGATTGGTCGAAATATCAATTCTGATCCGAAAACTTTCTGGTCGTATGTCCGCCATATTCGTGACTCTTCTGCTCAGCTCTCATCTATGTCTCTTAATGGTAGTGTGTTGAATGGTCACCAGTCTATTGCTGAAGGATTTGCTAATCACTTCAGGTCGGTTTACTCAAAACTCCTCCAAACTTCACCCACTCTAAATCCGAGTATGTGCATTCTAACTGGCCAACACTAAATATCAACAATTTTGACGAGTCCGATATGAAATATGCTTTTTTCACGTCTCTACCCAAAATCTTCAGTGGGCCCTGATGGTATTCCACCGTGGTTACTTAAAGGCTGCAGGGAAATTTTAACTACCCCACTACTGTATTTGTTCAATTTAAGTTTAAGTACCTTCACTTTTCCTGAATGTTGAGTTTGACCCGTATAAGACCGGTTCATAAAAAAGGCTCTTTGTCAGAGATAACAAACTTTCGGCCTGTAGCTATTTTATCAGCACCAGCCAAGCTTTTGAATCACTTTTGCATAGATATATCTATATGCATGTTGATCAGCTAACTAATGCCCAACATGGTTTTAGATCAAAGCGATCTACTGTAACCAATCTTATGGTGTATAGTGAGTATATTTTGCATTCTCTTGATTCTCATTGTCAAGTTGACGCCATTTATACGGATATTTCCAAAGCATTTGACCGGGTTGATCATGTTATTCTAATAAATAAATTAAAAGCAATAGGAAGCTCGAACAAGGTTATCAATTTTTTTCATTCTTATTTGTCAAATAGACGCCAATATGTTGAATATGCTGGGTGCGTATCACAAATTTTTCCAACATATTCTGAGTGCCACAGGGATCAAACCTTGGTCCTATTTTTATTTCTCATTTTATAAATGACATTGTGCTAAGTATGAGTGGAATAAAGTATCTGCTCTTTGCTGATGATTTAAAACTGTTTTCAACCATCAGGAATGAGTCGGATTGTACTATTCTACAGCATAATATAAACTCAATTGTAAATTGGTCCTTAATAAACAAACTTGACTTCAACATTTCTGAAATGTTTCTGCATTTCATTCTCTCGTTCAAAATTTCCTATCAAATATAAATATGAGATATCGAATATGACTTTACAGCGTTTGTCTGAAGTTGTTGATCTTGGTATAACATTTGACTCTTCTTTCACGTTTCATTCCCACATTTCTTCAATTACCCTGCAGGCTAGTAAACTTCTTGGATTCATAGTTCGGCAAAGTAAGCCATTTGAAAACCCTACTGTGTTTCGTACTCTTTATGTTTCTTTAGTTTTAAGCAAACTAGAATATGGATCTATTATTTGGGGTCCATATGAATTTAAATTTAAGTCGCAACTGGAGCGAGTTCATAAAAATTTCTGCGTTATTATTATTTCAAAAATTCAACTATTTTCCGTATGACAATTCATTAATGGAATATTATCCAACCAAGTTTCTTTTTAGGAATGCTGTCATTTCACTCACTTGAAGCTCGAAGACTAATTGCAATATTAAAACATTTTTCTCTTCTTCTTCGGGGCCAAGTTGATAACTCTGACATCCTTGAAAATTTAAATTTGCATGCTCCCAGCTTTTACCTACGTGGTCGTAACAAAGACAAATCAATTTTCTTTGTCAAAACTTGTTTGTCACGTAGGTCTTTTGAATCTCCAGTTGCAAGGGGCTATTCGGCTGATAAATGCGCTGCCTGTTGATGTTGACATCTTCGGCAGTGAACTTGATGCTTTGTTTAAAAATTATGTTTTCTTATGTAAATAATATGTTTCTGTTCTGTTTCTTATTTTTGTGTAATATTTTATGTAATCTTTATTAATTTCTCAAATGCATGGCGCATTGGCGCTTGCTGTAATGCCATGTATTTTTAATAGTTTTTTGCCAATAAATAATAATTATAGTTCTCGTAAAATTGCAAAAGAATCAAATAAAATACACTTCTTCAATATGATTAATGTACTCATTAATAAATTGCCATAATCAATTTTAATAATTTTGCTATACGATATGCTTAAGAACGAATCTAATAACGACATTCAACATTGTCATAGAAATATATATTGCAATGCGAAGCAGTGTTTTTCAGAGTCTCGCTTTTAATTCCAACCTAATAAATCTCTCGTATGAAAGTTGCAAAAATGCTTTTGTTTTTCCATTTCCAAATTTATAGCTATTACCTTCATTTTTAACAGCGTGCACTTTCTTCATCTTTGCACTCAAGCATTATTTAGTGAGTGAGCAATAACGTCTAGTCTAGTATAGTAGATAACGTTTTGTTTTAAAATTATTATTTGTTTTTCTTTTCTGTTTTATTTATTTTTTTGTTTTTCTTTTCACTCACTCTCCTTCATTTTATTTTAGTATTTTGGGCAACCATAAATATACAGTTCATTACCCCGCCTGAGCTGAGCACTTTTTTCTAAATATTACTAATTAAATATTATATTTTAAGCTGTCTGAAGTGGTTTATCGAAGCGGTTTATGACCTAGTGTTCTTGTCCACGAATGAATTGGAGCTTAAAAGCATTCTTGTAATGCAATATTATTCTTCATGAGAGACGTTAAAAAATTAATAAAGAAAATTATCAACGTGCTAGATATTTTGGTTTTTTAGACCAATTTAAAAATATCTTTTGTAAGCTCGAAGAGAAATACAAACAAAAAATCACTAGATGAACTTGCAGAAAATGGCTTTACAAACACCCAACCCTTTTCTGTTCGATTGAAAAAATCAACATTTCACATATGAACTTATCACAGTTGGAATCTAGAAACGTCCTATAAGTAAACCCTTTACCCATATATTTTAAAAGAAAATGCTGATATAGTTTATGTGCAAAGAAATGGAGGGTATAAAGACAGCAACCCTTTCAACTTACTTGTGAAAATAAGGCAAAATTCCATTGTGATATTTTATCATTAACAATTTTTAGAAGGCTCGTTGTTTATTTAGAATGTTACAGCTACCAACTCGCCATACGTTAATCTATAGAGCTATAGACAAAATGTTTTTTTTGTTTACCAATGTTACCTGTGTTATTGATTGAGTAGGCATTTACTTGGTAGAACTCCATTACAATACGGAAAGAAAAATAACAATGTATTTTAATTCTACATAAATTATTTTATATATTTGTTGATAGCTATTTCGGCTTACGCCTTCGTCAGAGTAGTTCTGACGAAGGCGTAAGCCGAAATAGCTATCAACAAACATATAAAATAATTTATGTAGAATTAAAATACATTGTTATTTTTCTTTCCGTAGTGTTTACCTGTGTTGTTTCAGTGATCTTCGTTTGCAATTATTTTTTTTAATATCATATACATAATACTTAATTTCCAAAACGGCATGGTTTTACTATCGCCTTCAATCTTGCTACTCATAAACTCTAAGTACTTAAGCGCAATAGATCCAAAGCGAAACACTTGTTACTTTTTATATAGTACCTTTGATATTTTACTGTTGAATCGGTAGATAAAACATTTACATATCATTCTGTTTAAATACATTCATACGCACTTACGAAAGACTTTAAGGATTTTAATGAAAATATTTTTATCTAGATCATGACAAATATGTACTACACTTTTTATGTTTTAGTTCTTGGAACAACAAATTTTCATCGACCTACAAAAAAAGTTTCTTCGTCAACGACAGTATTTGAATATTTCGTGGATTCTATTTTATTGACTTTGAATAATTGCCGGTGCCTCAATATTATTTAGATTACATATTATATATATATTGTTTCATCACAAATTTTCATAACATAATTTTGTGACTTTGTTGACGCTCCATTTTGTATCTTTCAACCTTTAAAAGATTTGAACAAATTCCGAAAAAGCATTACTTTTACACTACAATTTATCTTTTCTCAATCTGCTCTATTAAAATTGGAGTAGAACGATTGTTGAGATACAACCCCTCGTAAAAACAAACTCATATCTTTTACTACGTTCCATTTAAAAAACGAATAGGTCGAGAAACTTTATGTGCCCGTGCAATATACGAGTCTGAAGTGTTGCTACTTGATTGACAATCATTAGCCTGACCCGTGTCCTGGGCAACAGTAAAATCCATCCATAACTTAGGAACGCCACTCGGTGAATCCCGTCTTCCATCAGTCGCGAAGGATCCCGACCGGGAAATCATTTCCTTGTATTCGCAATGCGTCCATTTCCGTTACATCCAATTGTTTCCGAATCCTAAATCGTGAAAGCTCGTTGTTTTACAGTTGTTGCCCAACTTTTTTCACATACAATTACGGAATATTTTTATGAAGCTAGTCAAATCACAGTAAAGATTTATTGCTCATAATATTTATTTATTTTTGTTACATGAAATTTAAAAAAATATGTATTTTATAATACTACTAACACGCAGATAGCAAACAAATCAACTGCTTTATCTGCAATCCGTTCAACTTAATTTGAGCATTTTTTAGAACACCAACAAATAAAAGAATCGTATTGTATTTTTGAATTGTAAAATTGCGTACCTGTAGTTTTTGAATCTTCCAGCTTTTTTTTATTGTATCAAAAATATCAGGTTTGCAAATTAACAAGTTGGTATATGTATTTACTAGTATTGCTACCCGGCGTCGCTCGGACTAAGCGACCAATAATTATTTAATGTTATATCATTCGACATAATTATATCACAAAATCTAACATCCAAAATAGAGTTAAAATAAAATCACAAACTTTATTTAATTTGCTGACAGCCCCATTCTCGCCCATTAAAATGTCCAAATTCAAGGAAAAAATCTAATTTGCTGTTAAAGAAATGTCAAATAATACCACGTAAATAATAAACATTATTTTATTAATAAAAGCCGGGAAAAAGTTGGTAGAAGACTAATTTACTACATTTTGACTAAATGTCTTCGCCTATAAAAATTCAAACATATTTTCTTTCATATTCGTTTTTATGGCAACTTGCAACAACAATGCCAAAGGGAATTACAGACCCACATATACATACATACGCCGTTTCGGTTTTATATATAAGATTATGAAAAAATCTACTCTGTAACTCTGTAACTGATATAAATTCGGCTGAGTATATAATCTGGATTGAAATTTTGTTAAAATGAAAGAGCTATTTTTGTATGGATAATGTTATTCAGTCATCATCCTTCCATCCATGTCTGTTCAGAACTGCTTTCCGATCAGATATTTTTGTTTAATTTTCATAATGAAATTTGTCAAGTATTTCAATAAATAAAACAAAACTTCTGTGCTACTTAAAAGTATTTTATAATAATCAGTCGATAATGCTCGTTGTAAGTGTTTATGGTCGGTAAACATTTTATTATGTATGTTTTTTAAATTTTATATCACTCACTTTCAAACCTTAATTATTGTGTCCCGAAAGATCATGTATAGAAAAGTCACCCTGAAATAGTATTAGTAATGTAACCATATTGTATATCGCATTGAAACATGTTTTTATTTAAAATCCAATTATTTGAAATGGAGGCAAAGTTCCTTTCCACTGAACTTAAATCATTCAGCCGAGGACATTAGCACTCCAGCTTTACGATGGCCGGTCGTAGGATTGAGGAAATAAACCGATGTGCATGAGGGAATTTGAATCAGTCCAGAGACTAGAAGCGATGTTGATGACGTGTGAGGCCTTAGTGCGATGTCTGAATAATAAGTTTACTTGGCCGAGGCACGTGCTTTCGTTACACGATGAACTTACTCCAACATTGTTCGCAACGCTTCATCAATTACGCAATTGTATATCAAATCTTAGTGTTCCGCCATGTCATGAATAAATAACCTTATAATTTTAACTCCACTTCAATTATAATGCGACCTATCTATATTCTGGATTGGCACGGCAATTTCAGATATAGAATATAGGAGAAAGGATCTTATTTCTTTATTAATTAAAAAAAAATCGTCACTCATTTTGGTTCTATCGCTGAAACGATGAAGAGAGGCTTAGTGAAACGATAAATATAAGTATAAAAATGTTTGCCGTCAATTTACCCAAACACTCCAAACAGGTCCTGATAAAAATATTATAAGAAAATGGAGAAATAGCGAAAAAAGTACAAAACTTTAGAAAGTTACCTTTTTAATGTACCAATTATATTTGTTTTTTATAAGATTTTGTATTTTTTGATAACTTTATTTTTATAAAAACTTTTACAGCTTAAAAACTAAAATTTCACAAAAAATCTTTTATAAGAGATTAAAATTACGAATAAAATTTTGCTAAATATTTTATCCAATTACATACGTTATATAAAATCAGCCATTCACAAAATGACTTGAAAATATGTTTGAAAAATGTTCGGCAAATATCAGTTTTTCTCAAAGTAACACCATTAGCGATAAATCTTTTCTTTTTGAAACACACCCTCAGGCTTAACGGGGCTGACTTACATAGATAGAGATACATGGTGTAGTTTTTAGGGATGTCGAAAAGCTCACCCTATTTTATACCCGAGTTGTTTATATCAAGAAAGACAAAGAGCTTTTTCAAAACGACGTAAATGACACATTGAAAACTCATAAATCTACTAGATATATCTAAACGCTTTTTTGACTTAAACATATTTTTTAATCACTTTTTAGGTATTCACTGTCGATACTTGGTGGAGTGGCATTATAATAAAGTAATAAAACATTATTAGTCCATATTCCACATAAAATTTATTTTTTATCATCTGATGATAATGCTAAAGTACTAAAAATGTGTTATTATTTTTATTACATTATTGTAAATGAATAATAAAAATGAATAATATTACTCCCAATCATTTGAAAACATTAATACTTATTTTTGAACGCCAGTTTTCTTCATCAAATCTAGGGCTGCTTCATGAGTTTAGTGTTGATTCACAAATCCACAAATTCATTGTGATCGTTTTTTTTTGTCAGAGAATCTTTAAAAAAAAAACAAATGCCTTTTTTGTTGTTCTACTGGTCGTTTCATTGGATTTTGTCCACCGAAAGGATGTATTTGTTTTTAAATAGCTCTTGGCACAGTGGCTACTCGTTACTAGTTACGATTGTCAGTTCCTTAGTTAACATCTCTTATATGATAAAGCAAGTCGAGGCGCAGGTTGACCGCTGCCTCGTTCTCCAGCCCACCGCCGGCTGGAAAAACAAATTGAAAATAAATATCGCGACGTGCGCGGTGGACGATGGGTGCCGGCGGCGTGCGGAAAAATAATTTAATTTCCTTTGTGTCGCTGCGGTCGCGTTGTTTTTGGTCCGCCACAGCCCGGAATTGATTTCGGGAATGGTACCCCATTCCCGCCGCGCACGTTTTCCTGCGAGACATGTAGTGGCGGCACTTCAAACTTGAAGCATCACCGTTACCCGAATGCATTGCCATTTATTTATTCCCCTGAAGTGGCAAAATACAAATTGCAATGTAGGTAAATAACAATGTCAAACACTGTAAAAGTTTTTATTTATTCCCCCATTACTTCCGCATGAATTCGTTGAAAATACCTGCCATAGTATCCCCTTCAAAGAGCATATATTTTAATTTATATTCGGTAGAGTGTAATATCATCTGCGTGAGCTATGATCTTATATTTCTGAGATGAAAATGATTGAATATGTTTAACTGAAGGCAAGGGTTTCAGTTTATTGTAAAGGCTTTAAAGATGCAACAATTTAAAAATCAAATTAGATAACGCGACTGTTTTACCGTTTCTCACACACATTCTAGAAGAGAATGCTGTAAAAGATTGTATTGATAGTGTTATATTTAGATATTAATAAATGATTAGAAGATTCGAGTAGGTGATCAAAGTACGATATTATACGACATTATAATCTCATTCTAGATCAATGTATTAAAATTAATTACTCAAAAAACGACACTGATACCATTCCTCACTTTTAATAACTCTTAAAATGAAATGAGGAACTATTGTATATCGATAAACAAATACATTTCATCAATTTAAGAGATCATTGAAACTCTAAAGAAAAAACTTCCTACGCTTTATATCGTGGTAGCTAGTCTTGGTACTTTTTGTATTATTATAATCCGTTGTTTGATTATTATAATCGTTTGATTGTTTTCAGGCCGAGCTAAGTTTTTCGCTTCAGTCAGATTGCTATACCAAAATACACATAATTTAGATGAAACATATGTCATTAACAACAAAAATTAGCGATTTAACTAACAGTTTATCATATTCAATTTACCTGGTCACCCATTTTACTATCGGTTATAAGATTATTGAAATAAATCGCTCGAAATATTCTTCCCCTTTTAATCTTACGGATTATCAAAATCGCATTATTTCAACAATTCCCAGCCGCATAAAAAAAATATATATTTCACTGCGAATTCGCCCCGTTGAATTAAACGCCGTTCGCACGACTCATGCCTAACCTTTCATCTGCCGTAATGACGATACCATATCAGGAAGAATTATTTCGCAAAACATTTGCTGAATCAGCTTTTATGTACACTTTCTTTGAATGAAGCACACCAGGGAAGCTTTTATCAATTTGAAATCCTTTGACTACTACTGCTACGAACACGTTAACATTACTTTATTTAAGTGAAAAACATCGTACATTTTTAGCTGCGAAATAATTGAGACGTGAAGTTTTTCAATGTAGCACCCGTTGTCCGTTTTTTCCCCTTTTTGTAACGACGGCACTTAAACCGATATCCATAAGATTTATCGCACGAAACCTGCTTTTTTATTATTTTTAGAAATATGGATAAAGAACTTATGTATGTATTTATGTCTTGTTTGTGTCATATATATGTATATAATAATATGTTCTTCGTTCTTTCTTTGTCAGCAATCCTGACCATCTTGTTACAATGTCGTTATTTACTTTACGAGGAGTTGGCTCTTGCGATGACTGATTCTCTGAGCGCCAATACATTTGATTTATAAATATTTTTTTCGTTTTATTGCGAATTCAATTGAATCTTTTCGCCATTGGGCTTATAAGTTATAATAATATCGAAAATATTTTAAGTCTCGAAAAATATTTATGGAAACGACTAGCGGAAGTTTAAAAATGTGTAATGAACATCATGCGGTAAAAAGACAATGGATAAGTTGCTCTCACCTTATAGCTTCTGTGATTCGATGTTCGATTTGTCAAAAAAACATTTTTTTTGTGATTAAAACAAAAGCATCACTGAGGCAGTCATGTGTACTGATGAGTAGATAATAACAGCGATATATTAATTGAATTAGCATTTACTTGGTAGAACTCTATTATAACACTGTAATATATAGCTTTGACGAGGGCGTAAGCTTAAAAAACTATCAACTATTTAAACATTATATAATTTTTGTAGAACTATAATACAATGATATTTTTTTTCACAGTGTTAATAAAAATGTTATTTTAATCATCAAATTTTCGTCGTATTTCAATATAAAAAAAATGTTTTCTTTCTCAATTCTTCATCATGATTAAACCTTCCATTTTAATGGGTTGTTTCTTCACAAATATTGTCGAATTCAAACGTTAAATAAAATCAACCTCAGCCGACGTCGAAAGATGAGTAAAATAAACTAATTTGATTTTTTTTTAATGAAAACATATTTTTTATATAAAAATACATAGTACTTCTTTCTATATAAATCAATATCTTCAAAGAAAATTTAACGAACTCGTGTTTTTTTTCAATTAAAATCTTTAGCATTGGTTTTAAGTAGCAACCCTCGCGTCACATTTTATTAATTTCTAATCCTCATTATTTTTTTAATTTGGTATTTAAAATTTACTGGAAATTTTACGAATTCCATTTCGCAATAAGACTCTTAACGAACTGCGTGGTATGAGAATTAATTAAACTTTTCCAATCTTGTACAATAATAATCGTTTGAGCTTATCCGGAACTCGAATGCCCGTTTGGATTTGTTCCTCGGCAAAGATTGAAATTTAAAACCTTACGGTCATTAGCGTCGAACAATATCTCACCCCTCCCCCGCCTCTTCGTATCGTTTCAATTTCATTAGTCAAACAATAAAAGTACGCCCATTTCTGCGGAAAAAAATTGTTTTTCACTCAGGTATTTGGACCAGGGGAGTGCCATTGATTTCACAGGCAATCGATTGGTCGCCAGAATTTTTATTATAACTCAGATATATACATAATGACTCACAGTTTAATAAGTATATATCTACCATGTCCGCTTTTTTCAACGTACATTTTTCGACTGGTTTAGGTATAGAAGTATGCTGCTTGGAAATGATTACTCGTTTACTGATGTAATGAGTTAATATATCTAAGAAGTCTTAACTAAAATTTCATAAATATTTTTGATGTTTCTGTCTTAAAATGAAACACTTATAACAGGGGTGGCCAAAATTTTACCACTACGGCGGCATTTTTTGAAATTTCTGGCGGCGATCGACTCACAAAATAAAGTAGATTTATTATCCTTGAAATAAAAGAGATGTGAACGTCAGAACGCCAGGCAAGCGGGCGACTTGGAAAAGCTACGCGATTGACGCTTTGGCCACCCCTGGCTTATAATATAAAATATATCAAGGACTTATTGGCATCCATTCATGAAATCTCGGGTTTAATCTGAATATAAAATCTTTCATTCGCAAATCAAGCCATGGGTATTGGATCAAAAACTCCGAAAGTCTGATGAACTGTATGATATCAAAAATATTAAAGCAATGCACGCCTCTGTAAAAAAATATCGTTTCAAAAATGGTATTGTGTTTTTTTTGTCCGATGGGGAGGGTAGCAATTGATACGACAGCGTGGCCCAACGACTGGTATGAATTAGTGAAAAACGAACTCATTTTAATTGAAATTCGGATATGAAATAATGACGATGTATGTACATATATAAAATACTTTAATTACGCTTGACAACTTTATAACGCTCATATTTCTGGCACTTATATAACGAATGTGATTACTTCTGCATTAGATAGTCATACATAGTAGTAAAACCTCGAAATGAAAGTCTTCGAATTAAGAGTTAGAAATATTCTGCCACTCATGAGATACATATATAGCCACCATAGATATGACGAGTGCTTATTCATATTGCATCCAAACATAAAATCGTATTCTTGATTCACAGAAAATTTCCAAAGCTTTGTATAATATATTTATGTTTAGTTTGAATCGTTTGAATTTTTAATTAATTTGTGATTTTTATTATATATTTACATGTATGTACATATGTATATGTATATAAATAAATGTATTTATATGTTTTAAATGCATGGCGCATTGGCGTCAGCTGTAATGCCATGATTTGCCTTTTCTTAAATAAATAACCGGGGTCGTCAACGACAAAATTCATCGAAAAGTACAAAATTCAAACTTGATATTGAAATTCAATCAAGCAGTTCAGACGACATCATAAATTATCTAAATGTCTTGTGTTGTTTTTTTTTCTCACTAAATTTAATTTTCAAAAAAACTTATTTTATTCAATAACTGACACACCCCCAACCCCCGCCCGCCCGCCCGCGTTAGTCTGTTAAATGTAGGTTTTATTGTATTATACTGCCTCAATTAGTTGTCACTTTAAACCTGTTTGTGAGCTTTCAAATCGGTATGCTTGAGATCAATACTGTCGTAGCATAATGTGCTCGCCCGTCATTTTTCAATTTATTTTGGCAACACTGCAAAAAATGATAATAATTTCAAAGAAAATAACGCGAACACTTTCGCTCAGTAAGTAAGCGAAACAAATTGTAATGTCAGTTACCACTATGTTGTATGTTGTATTGAGTTACCTTGTTCTTTGAGCGCTTTTTACATCGTATGTCAGAAAGGGGATACATGATAAGTGTTTTTCAAGCACGTATTCTTCGAGCATTTCAAAATATTTACTTGTTCTTCAAAGATCACAAATATTTATATTTCGAAAGTAACTTGGTTATGTATTGTGTCAAACTTGTTTATTAGAAATTAAAGTCATGGAAATGAAATATTTTAACATTGTAAATGAATTAGATTCATCATTTATTGGAAAAATAAATACCTCGCAACTAGCTTATTACAATAAAAACTCCTCGGTCATCCTTTCTTTTTACTGTTTCCCATTGACAATATAATCCGCCCTATCCTCACTTCCTTTATTACAGAAATTTAAAAATAATGTTTTTTTTTACTTATTCCAACTGATGTAAATAAGATCAGTAAGAAAATCACGCGATGAACGAAACCATTCCTATTTTCGATGGTTTCGGCGGTAACTTTGTGTAAGTTCATTTTAATATAAAATTTAAAATAACTTTGATTATTCCACGTATTGTGTAACTAATTTTGACACGTGTTTCGCCTCTTTCAGAGGCATCTTCAAACTTACTATCGCAAAGTTTGCTTAAGTAATGAAGCAAGATAAATTCTAACATTTTAACATTTTAAATTATGAAATTACAAAATGGATTACGGGTTTTTTTCCTTCTAAAAGAAACAAGGAAGGGGGTGATAGAATCAAAACAATACAATAACATAATGATACTAATAAGGTGCAATCACTCAATCAATTAGATTGGGATTTTTCCTTTTTAAGGGACGCAAGAGAAGGTTATAGAATCGAAACAAAGCAAACAAATATATTTCTAATTTGTTTGTAATTAGTTTGTAATGTTTAACGTCTTATTAATTATTTTATTTTTTTAAATTGATTTTTGAATAATTATCGGATTAAAATATTAACTATTTCTTTTGTACAAAACTATATTGGTTTAATGTTGAATTATAAGTATAGTGTCTTAACACAGTTGTTATATCTTTATTTTTATAAGCTTCACATATTATTTTGTTGTATGTGTGACCTTGGAAATGAAATACACAATACATTTTTCAAAAGAAAAATGTTTTTTGTTTCACGCTAATTATATTATATTGCATTTTTTCTCGCAGAGTTTGATAATGAATATAATTATCTTATTATCTTTGCAAGTTATCAATTCCTCGCAATGTTTTGTATCTTGAAGCTAGGTGAAATCAGCAATATATTTTCTTCAAAGCTAATGAATATACTTCAAGAATTTTGTACACATATTTATATATATATACATCTAAATGATATCGTTTGTGCACGATGGACGAAACGGAAAATGGGGACCTGTTTTGTACATGTCGAAACAATAAATTGTCAAAGGTAATCCAATTGTTCCCTCTCGGAGCGTTGTCAACCTTTTTGATTGTACAGGATGTTTACAAAGGAACGATTCAGTCTTTAAATTGCTTTTTTGTTTAGTTTAAAAAAAAAATCAATAGCACGGATCAATGAATATTCGAATTGATGTCTTGTCTTCGTTTGCTTTATTTATCATTGAAGATGTTTTTAATGTTCGAATATCTAAAAGACAAACAACAATATTTTAAATTATATATAATGGTCACACTGGAATACTTTTTACTTCACAAATAACTTTAATAACGTAAATAACGTAACTTAGATCACCTTTTCAGCGTGTTCTTTCATTTAGTAGAAGCAAGAATTCTTTTCTTTTGTTATTAATATTAAATCTGTATTAAAAACTTCTATCAATATATACGCTGCAAATTTAAACATTGCTTTTTAAATAAAACTGTTTTTTTACACCGTGAACATCATATTAATAATATAATATATTCAGTATATTAATAATTTATTTTTATTTTTTTGTGACATTTCGTCACTAACTTTCATTCAAACAATAAATCATTCTCTAATAATACATATTATGTATAATTTTCAAGTTGTATTTAAAAATAATATACTCTCCAAATAAATAATGAATAAATCAAAATAATAAATAAGCTTTATCCAAAATACAATACGATTAACAACGTTTAATACAATACCAACTTTTTATTTATAAGTATAAATTATTTTTAGTACTACAGTCAAAGCTCAATCCTCACAACTCTTTGTATTTTAAGTTAATTGAAGATCGTATGCAGTGGCGGCTGGCGACAGGGTATTAGGGAGTACAAAAAAAGATTCAACTATTTTTCCGTACTACGGACAGCCAAAAATTCATAAGACTGGCACTCCGTTGGTATTGCGAACATCTGAATTAAAAGTCCATGTTATAGAAGTGTTTTAATATCCAATGAATAGGAAAGAACTCTTGCAAAAATAGATGAACCTTTTTTTGTACTCCCTAATACTCTGTCACTAGCCGCCACTGATCGTATGACATGATAATTTTCAAACTCAATAGTTTGCACTTTTCACATCGTTTGAACTGCTTTTAACTATCTATACCTAAAATTGGATAACTCCATTAGGGCATGCGAAAGGGTTTTTTTGTAAAGCAAAATTTTGTCGTTATTTTTTTAGTCAGCCTTTTGATATTAAAATTATATTGAAGCAAAAATTCTTCCCAGCCGCTCTGATAAATAATAAGTAGAATGTGCTTTAATAATATAGATAGGTTAGTAAATATCTACACATTATTTTATCATATATTTATTTCAAAAACCTATAGAAGACATATTTATACAGATAATTTATATTTTTTAGACTTTTTTGTATAATATCAAATCAAATTTTTGACGCATAAATTTTGTGTAAAGAAATTTTGATTTCAGATACATACTTATAATATAAATATTGAAATATGTTAAAAGATAGCTTAGAATTTATTTTCAAAAGAATGCGAAAAGCACCATACGTGTCGATAAACTGTTCGCACGTTCAAAAAGTTCCTTATTGTCAGTAGTTAAAACGTGGCACACGCTTTTAAAACAAAATTAAACATTTGGTTACTTTAGTTGAGTTTCAAACTCGATTGTACTATCTGTCAATATAGTTAAACTTGTCACTGCTAGTTAGAAACCATTTACAATGCTCATCGTCACCATTATGCTTAATCTAATTAAGTTGTTACTGTTACGTTACGTTAATGTATAATGAAATCAGTATCAGTATCGGATTTACAATATAGATCTATTCATTCGTATTTAGTTGACAATATTAACTACATCTGAATGATTGGTTCTTACGTTTAGTAACTATACATATTTGAAGATGTACTACTCTTAATTTCCATCTGTGCTAATTTCCTATTCATTTAATAATTTTGTATTGCTCAGTTTTTCATTGAAAGAACTTCAATGAAATTCCATGGGGTAACATAAAAATTTAGCACCATTATTATCATACATGATGAATCGTATTATATCACAATGGATACAAGTTTTTCTTATGAACGCTCTGGAAAAAACGTATGAACTGGGATAATTATGGCATCAAATGACAACAACAACTATAAATCCTGCAAGAGACCGATACGCTGTTGGGATCGTAGTCCTGGCCCTTGGTAAAACCGAAAATTATTGGATTGCTTATATCTTCTTTAAATGTCTATTTGAACGGAGACGTAACTGCAACGCATTCTGATTGATTTTTTTCAATTGTAATGTATTACAAATAAGATTCTTAACTAACGCATTATATTCATATTTACATCTACTGCTTAAAAATATGAATTTATTATAGAAAAATATGATACAGTTTTTCACGTGTTGTCATAATCATAACTGGTGCGACTTTAATCTGCCCACTACGTAAATTTAAATATTTTATCGATTTATTGATTGTGTGAAATGAAGAGCAGAGTATCACTCGACAGAATCTTTTGATGAAAAAAATATTACATTAAAGTAAAATAATTACGCGCTAATCTGAAAAGAAAACTTTCATGGAATTTTCGTGTTTTCGTCTAGATACTTTGGAAACATGCAAAGCATTTTTTGTAAACATAATTTATAATTATACCTTAAATATGTTCTCTTTTTTGTTTTCTCGTCTTATATAACATAATATAGATAATAAAACACTAAGTATAATACTTCTTATGAAATTTATTTACACGAGACAAAAAATATTGATAAAATTTAACGCATCTAGTAGATTTAATGGTAATGGAAAGCCAATGGTACGTTATGGTACTATAGTGCAAATATAGTTTTAAGCCTTTTTCAGTTCCAGAGTTCCACGTGATGAGTGGCTTATTAATATTATTCATATCTGCTGTTTTTTTTACACGCAATAAATTGGCATCTTGTCGATCAGCTACATAACATTTAACTGAAAAATAATTGTATTTTCTATTTATAAAATTAACAAAAGCTTATAATCTCACTGTTTATATACTGAGGTAACGAGCTGTTAACCAACAAAGCAAGCACTTTTAGCTCTAGTTTTAAATGCAATAGATTCAATTTGAACATTATTGTAAATACTTGATAGTACTCCAATATTACACGGTCAAAAAATGGCAATGTATTTCAGCCCTTCAAAAATTATATAAAAAATAGTTGATAGGTATTTCTGCTTGGTTCTTATTTGGGCGTAAGATGAAACTGAAAACAAAATCATTACCTGAATCTTTTTCTCGTTAGTATTTTCCAATGAACCCTGTAGGAAGTTATATCAGTTTTATCGATGCACGCGCACTGAATAAAATATCCCGTCACATACAAGAAACCGTCAGACTTAAGAGTACACGATATTATTGAATGACTTGAAATATTCGGGTAGGCATAACTTCCCTTATTAGGTAAGCTTTATTACCCATAGACCTCCGAGAGGTTTGAACCTTTGATATGCTCTAAAGATAAGTCTGTCAATTTGACGTTGTAGAGGTATTTCCAATACCAAATTCTTGGCGCTAGTAAAATTTTGTAATAGTATATGTACATATAAAGTAATCTACATGTAGCCAAATTGGTAAATTTTTAAATAACTACTGCACCGTCAGTCAGCATGCTGATAAAAGACACTTCAAAGCGATTAACAAAAAAAAAATCATCGCGTATTATGCAGTGTTGCGTTCAACCATTGATAAATGTGTATAATACAATACATTTCAACATGAGTGTTTTTGCCTGAATGGGGACGTATTGCATAATTTTTAATTGCTATACACATACTGAATGTATCGATTACCTTGAATTAAAATTTTGCACAACTTTTACTAATACCAATAACTGAAAACACGAAACAACAGTATGTAAATATTTCAGTTGTTTCCAGACCGTTATAATGCACTTTTAGATGCATCACGTCCACGTACCGTCTTAGAAAACGTTTTACATTCATTCCTGAAACCGTTAAATTTATGAACGTACCTAAGGTCGAAACCTGTTTTTTGGATGTTATTTACTTCTTTCTTTTTTATAAAACTTTCTTATTTATAAAACTGTCAATAAATGTCGAAAACTGCCAGTTTTCGACACTTCACACGAAATAAAAAAAAATAGTGACTTTTTGACGTTTGTGGAAAAAAATTTACAACCTATTATTTTTATTTTATGTCTTACGAATACTTTTTCCTATTTGCATTAATTTTATTATTTTATAAACAAATAAAAAGCATTAACCTTGTGATAACTGAAATTTTGCCATATAGTTTTTTTCATAACAACCGAAAAGGGGTGAAAATTACTTCGTTCAAATAATTAAAGATATGTGAGAATGTGATATGTTACCATCAGGCGAAGGATCCAAATCGGTGTATAATGATGATGACGACTTAAGCAATGGTTACTTATGTAATCTGAATCTCACTAATCATGCTTAAAATCATTTGTTCTCATAAACCTACCCGCTCAAATCTTAAACCAACATTCACCTCCTAATTAAACGGGATACTTTCGCTCACGTTTTATTTACCGGTGTAATATTAATCTTATAAATATATATACGAAAAATTCGCTTCGTAAAATCCTGTTTCTGCATTAACTTAATACTGTGGATATGCGCTGCAATTAACCCGCCGGAGTTACATTCGCAGCACCTGATCCTTGAGTTTTCGGGGGTTTATATTTAAAAGGGTCTGATCCCGAACAATTTGGCATTATTCCTTTTTCCCCGCTTCTATTACAGACTCGCAAAATTTATACGCACACCTCCGAGAAGGGGGAGGATCATTTTCAATTTCCTCATATAAACACCGAGTAAGTATAATTGTTTTGTCGCTATCAATTCAAATGTCTGCCATTATGTGACCCTTTTATTTACGCTTGCGTTAATTTAATTATAGCAATTTAAATATGAGGTTTTGTAAAACTGTGTTAATTTCAATTACTCAGGTGACAGCGGGTTAAGAATGATAAAGTGGTGTTTGCAGTTACCTGTTTAAACAATGGATTAATAAATACACATGCACTAAATTTAGTTCAAAATAACGGTTACCTCACTTTCACAACCGATGTAAATATATTCAAAAAAAAAACTGAAAATCATCACCTACATTTAAATAGTTTCGCAATATTCCTTAACAGAAAAATAACTGAAACTGTTTGTTTCCATAATAATAAAGATATCTTGATGATCTTAAACATCCTAAAGCAATTTATTTTATGATTATGAAGAACATTAGCTACACGGTACACCAGTAAAAGAACTCAGCGTCATAGACGACATATTTTTTTTTAGTTTATTTTTGGTGAAACACAACAGTTGACCTGAAAAAATATCCTGTCCGTTGCAGATTTATTTATCATTTTAACATCATGTGTCGGCTTTTTTGTCTAGTGGCAAGAACTTTGCCCTAGAGATCAGGCGTGTCTGGGTTCAAGTCCTGGCAAAGGTTCTTCCCGGCAATCTAGGTATAGGTAATTTTTTCCATCGAGTTTATCTCGTGTGAATTTCATATGTTGATATTTTAAAATTACTTATAGGCATACAAAAAAAACATTGTCAAAAAACCACCCTTGAATGACGCATATTTTAAATTAAATGTCGACTAACTTACTTACTTTAATTCGTTTATTGAAAACGCATCAATTAGCGAATATATGTAAATATAATAAGCTTTCATTGTATCTATTTCAAAATTATGCTTACCATGCTTATATTATACACACACAATATCTTATATATAAAACCGAAACGGCGTATGTATGTATGTGGGTCTGTAATTCCCTTTTGCATTGTTGTTGCAAGTTGCCATAAAAACGAATATGAAAGAAAATATTCTTGAATTTTTATCGGCGAAGACATTTAGTCAAAATATAATAAATTAGTCTTCTACCAACTTTTTCCCGGCTTTTATTAATATAATAATGTTTATTATTTACGTGAAGGTATTATTTGACATGCAAATTAGATTTTTTCCTTGAATTTGGTCATTTTAATGGGCGAGAATGGGGCGGGGCTGTCATCAAATTAAATAAAGTTTGTGGTTTTATTTTAACTCTATTTTGGATAATTAAGTATTTCGACTGAGGGTGCTTGATGGAATTTCAATATCAAATTTGAATTTTTTGAATTTTGTACTTTTCCATGAGTTTTGTCGCTAACAACCCGGGTTTCGTTTCGTTTGCACTCGGAATGCCTGAAGATGCCGAAAGGTGAAACCCGGGTCGTTAGCGACAAAACTCATGGAAAAGTACAAAATTCAAAAAATTCAAATTTTCTCTTTTGGATGTTAGATTTTGTGATATAATTATGTCGAATGATATACCATTAAATAATTATTGGTCGCTTAGTCAGAGCGACGCCGGGTAGCAATACTAGTATATTATATATACATTTGATAATAAATCAAATTCTAGTTAACGACGCTTAACCGCTTCCCCGGCGTTCACACGAATACGTGTAAAAAAAGTGTTCCAATTTCGGCGCTCACGCAAATACGTGTTTCATGTATTTTCACGATTTCTGTCATTGTATGAGGCTATTTCATAATATCGTAATATGTATATTATATGTACAGTAGAACCCCGATCTTACGTTCTCGCATTATACGTTTTCCCGCGTGGTGCGTTCATTTTCTATAGTCCCGGTATTTAGTTCATATATAAAACTTTCCCGCATTCATCGTTTCCCGCATTTAACGTTTGTTTTATACGGTTCCTTGAAAAACGTAGAATCGGGGTTTCACTGTATAGGATATGTAGTACAGCGGAACCCCGATCTTAAGTTCTCGCATTATACGTTTTCCCGCGTGGTGCATTCATTTTCTATAGTCCCGGCATTTAGTTCATATATAAAACTATCCCGCATTTAACGTTTGTTTTATACGGTCCCTTGAAAAACGTAGTATTGGGGTTTCACTGTAGATATAATATTCTAAGAAAAAATAATAATTAAAAAAAAATAGACTTCGAAGAGTTGAATAAAAATAATATTTATATGCTTCAAATTAAAAGAAAATAAAAATAGATTTTTTTTGGAACATTTTTCTTAAAATAATTTGCCGGGGTAGTGGTTAAAGCTTCGCAGCGTACACGTAAAATAAATTTTCCTTCGAATCTGAGGCGGGCTTACCTTTTTGACATAGCGAAAAAGAACAGGAAATTGATGTTGATCAGTGGCTAAAGAGAGGCCTTAAAATATTATTTTCTTGTCTTTTGGCGCTCCGTTCATATTTTCTCGTAGTCAATTTTTCATCGACTCAGTTTTCCTTTGAAAAATTACTTGACTCAATTTTGAAAGTAATGGTTTTTAGTGTTTTAACGACTTTCGAAATTGGAACGCTCTTTGATAACTACTTTCAAAGAGTTTTTTGCTATCATGTAATATATTTTCAGCCTGAAAAATAACTCTCGTGACTTTAACAAAAAAGAATATTTTTATATTATTTATATAAGAAGTCAATATATAAGCGTGAAGCCTCTTCGATTATTTCATATTGCTCGTTTCCAACTGCATTAATGGGATACATAATTCAGCTTAAGATTATTGTGTACAATAAATGAATAAAATAAATAATAAAATTCAATTATTGGAATTTTGTACTTTTTCTTGAGTTTTGTCACTAACGACCAGGGTATCGCCTTCCGGCATCTTCGAGCGTTTCGAGTGCACAATATTTTTTGTTTTACTTGATAAATTACTTCTTTACCTTAGTATGTACATATATAGACATATTAATGAAATCAATACGATAAAAAAATGTCTTTTTCTTAATAAGTCGGTAAGTTTTTGCTGTTTCTTTACACTTTTTAATCTGTAAAAATCTGCGATCCAATGTGAATAACAAGTTATTCTTTTTGAAATCTGCTATTTTTTTCATTCATTTTTTTTACAGGTGCACAAGATTTGTTTTCGCTTTTTTCAATTTTTCTGATTGCAATAATTTCACCGGGATCCCCCATAGAAAGAGGACATAAAACGTCAATTATTATTCCTAACGGGATTCCGTCGCCCATTAAAAAGTTGCCACATTTGCATATCCCGCCCACTCCCAGCCGCTTATCCATAATAATAATTGACACCGGTCCGATATTCTCAAGAGTGGGAGGGCTTCGCACAGGGATATCGTACTCCAAAATTCTGGACGCTCTTTAACCCACCTCAGGGTTGACAAACCAAAAGACATTTTGAATTTCATCGCTTTTCTTTGGCGTGTAACATAGGAATTTTATAAGGTAACTTAATATGAACTAAGTATGAAATTCCGAGCGTGCTATTCACGCAAAGCCACCTCAAGGGAATTTCGATTTTCATTTTTGGATTATTAACCTATGGGTATCGTAGCTAAGATGTCTACGCCCATATATGTATCCATCTTGTTTGGATGCTACGAGTTTGAATTGATTTATGAACTTTACTTCAATTGCTTGATTCTCACATTGCATTCCACCCAACCAACAAAATACAGCGAAAGCTATTACCTAATTACATATCCTGCAAAAATCTCATCTTTATATCCTTAATTTTTCCGTAAATAACACATTGAATGAAAACCAGCTATTTTCGAATACCTTCCGTTGAGATAAGGATTCCATATGTTAAGTATTGAGAGAGTTTATAGTAGAAAATTAATTATTATTGGCTTCAATATTTTCGAGACATTTAGTGACTTATCCCAAACTGCTGCTAGATTTTATCATAAACTTGATTATTGGTGAATAAATCTGTGCCTTAATACTAGAATTAAGGCTCCTGTCAGATTTTGGCCATTTTATTTAAGGATCTTAAAATAATTTTAAATCAATGAAATATATGGACACTTAATATGCATGTATGTCAAAATAATTGTTGCGGCATACTCTTCACCGAGTAATTTCTATGTTCTACAAGACTTCATAGATACCTAAAATGTCAAAAAAAAATCAGAAACATATTTTTATAACCGTAAATTGCCTTTACTGAACAATTGATTTGACATAATCACTTTTAGCATCAAATACAATATGTGTAATTATTATCATACAATATCATACAAACATTATTTTGAAATGTTAATTGTGTTGCGCTTAGTTACTTTGAACGAGAAACTTTGACAAAAAAATAGCCGGACAGAGACGACCGGCCTTTAGTATTCGTGGCGAAACATTTCGCACGTGTCATAGTGATTTAGCTTAGAGCACGGCTTCGCAGTTATTTCAGTAATTTTATCCATGAAATAATCTGGAAGGCGAAAATGCATTTGTGGTCTTTGCTGAATTTTCTTCTTAATACGTGTCTGCGTTCAGACTTTCGATTTAATTTAATTTTAAAATAACTTTGGAGGACGTGACTCAATTTATTTTCGTCTAGCAATTTTCTTAATTAATATTCCAACTTGACGATTAATTTTCTATACGCAGCATAGGGAGCATGTTACGCTGGGGTTCACATGAATTATAGAGGTATTCCTTTTTGAAGTTCTTTGATAATTAAGGCCATTATTTTCTATGTCCCACTAGTTTATTTCACCCTATTATTTGACGCGGCATCGAACAAAAGAATTTTATTATGGTATTTGAAGTAATTTTCGTTGCGGGGTTTACTAAGTTAATTTAAGTCTAAACTTTAAAATAAATATTTAAAGTAAATACTTTAAACCCGTAGTCGGTAGACTCTCTGCTGCTATGGGCTCCTCGAATGGTTTGCTTATGACAAAAAAATCTATAATACTATATGAATATTAAAATATCTATATGGAAGAATCATTACGGCGTAAAATTTAAACACCTTTTTAAATCCAAACATGATGAAATAATTCCACTAAAAAAGAGCACGGATTACTGGTGAGTGTAAGAAGTATACATGGGCTTCCATACTTTAAAAGTATTAACAGTAGGGAATTATGATTAAATAATATCCTTAATAGAACAGGTTACTCGTCACTGCTCAATTTATTTCCAATCGGTTTAACCCTTCCCAATTGATTGCATCTCATTAGTTAATAAGTTTGTAATGTTGACGTCATTCGTAGGATAATTATTTGTTAGTATTGTTTCTATCATCCCCTCCTTGCTGCCCGTAAAACGGAAAAATCCCAAACTCCATTTTGTTATTTATCATTTTAAAATATTAGAATCAATCTTGCTTTATTATTGAAGCAAACTTTGCGATAGTGGGTCCAAAGATGCTTCTGAAAGAGGCGAAACACGTGTCACAATTAGTAACACAATATGAAGAATAATCAAAGTTATTTTAAATTTTATAATACTCCAGTAAAATGCGGCCTATTTTTTTCACCAAAATATGTTATAAATACATAAGCTCGTGAATGAAGACTACTTTAGAAATTTTTATATACATTTTAATGTTGTCTTTAAAAAAGTTTACGTTGACGATAGAAATAATTGTTTGCTGTGACACATTATAATACCAAAAAACCACAACACGTGTATCGTTATATTCTAACAGGTGGTGGTAAGAAAACTGATAATTCTATTAGTTTGATACATCTTTTCACTATTTTTGTTTTGAACAGCTGTATCTTCCTTAATATTAAATAGTAGTATAGAGTTGGAGAATGAACACATGTTGTTTATGCAATTATTATCTGGCCTTAAATATATGTGTATTTTATAAAACATGATCCAAATTCTATATGCAATTCCATTTCAGAAATAAGTCGTGCTAATATGGTAAGATACTCCGGTCGATGCACAAATGTATTTTAGTTTGATATATGATGACAATGTAGCCTTCTAACCTTTTGTGCATTAGTACTGAAGAGCTTTGAGCTTTCGTGCGGAATTATAGTTTTTACTTTGTCATCACTCGCTTAAGCCCGTCAAAGCTTCCCATTTAATTATTTGAATTAACCCTCACATTGACCTATCATACAGTGTATCCTTTATTTTAACGAATGGCGGAGAAAGTTTGACCTATCGTGGTAAACTATTACTCCTTTGACAGGCTTGTATCTCTCAAAGAAATTGTATTTTCACTGTGATAATTCGCCCTTTATTTACAAAGTCAAAGGGGATCAAATGCAATTAGATACTTTTTGTTTCTCAGTTCAATATTGTTAGAGAGAAGTTGGGACAGAATTTAACATCAAATTAATTTTTGGTATACCTTCATTAACTTGACATAACATCGAAAGCGTTTTACTTTGCTTACTTTAACAATCTGTGCTTTCATTAAAATTTTCTATTAGGGAAACTCCTAGATTAATTTATTTGCTTAATGAATATTTACTTTGATCAAATTAATTGTTTTGCTTTCGTTTTCAATACAATTTTAACCACTGAATTGTTTACTGTCTTCAGTAAAAAATCAAAAATAACGAACGATATTCAAAAAAAATGTAAAACCTAAGGTTATATTCCCCATCTTTACCGAATACACATAGAATTTGGATTAATTATCCGTCTCAGAAAGCAGCTAAAGTATTTATCGATTAACTGTATGACTCAAATCATCGGGATTTTTCAACGATTTCTCGATGCTAAAATACGTATCAGCAATTAGTATTGACAATCTGAAACCAAAATAAAACACTGCTATTAATTACAGCTTCATGGTGTTTTAATTATCGTTATAATACGATTTCGACAATGAAATTATTTTTTGTCCGTCCGTGTTCGACTGAAAGTAATTTAATAAATCTCAGGCCAAATAAAACAAAAATGTTTAAGTAAAGTAGCATTCATTTTCTCTATTATCTATTTAACGGAACAAATCAGTTCAGTTTTTGTGAGGCTCTTTTCTTCAGTCCGCATAACGACCTATATTTCTCGCGAAGTTCGTTTGGAGTAAAAATGGCCCACCATCTAGTTTTCCTCAATAAATTCCCCAGCTCGGAATGATAGCGCTTTTTAATCTGTACAGTCGTGATTCGTGGAGAAAGTCGCTTATTGCGGCCTGTGGGGTGAAGGCGAGATGGTGCTTAGGGACTCGGCGGATTATTTCTATGGCCTTTTCATTTTCTTTGCCGCAGTCCTTCCATCAATGCATAACTCTTATTTTCTTTGACTTTTTAACGAGTTGATTGCAGATTTAGCTGAATTTGAAACACTGGATGTAACATGAAAACGCCTAATTTTTTAGTGAACAAATTTAGTAAAATTACGAAAACGTACTTAATTTATTTTAAATTCAATATGTTTGTAAAATAAATACAAAACCAACAATTATGAATCTTTTAAAATCGAATCATATTAAAAAGTATTCGTCACTTTTAAGGTGTTCACTGTCAATGGTGGAATGGCATTATAATAATAACACATTTTTAGTGTATTTCACACATTGGATTTAATGGGATCAAGACCGGTTTCAAGCATTACCGCAAGCATTACCAACTGATGATAATACTTGCGATGAGTAAAACTGGTCCTGATTCAAAAAATCCAATGTGGAATTATTAATAAAAAAAGAGTTTTTTTTTCTATTAAAATGTATTCGTATTAAAAAATAAATGTTCCAAAATACATATAAAATTACTCCGCCAATACAACGATTAAAGCACTGAAACAATTTCAATGTGAAACCTACAATATTTTGAATGCTATATCGCCAATATCAAAACTGCATACTTTGTATAAAAAATCTCATTTTATTTGTTAATATTCATCTATAAGCTCTTCTTGTTTGGTCGGTTGACTGTAAATCAGTCTATAAACGTGGCAGTAAAGTTTGAATTGGATTCTGATCATACCCCTCGGGAATTCATCGCTGACTTGCAATTTTACTAATTTAGATCTTTACATCTTCAAGAATCTTTACATTGTCTTTTTTGATCACAGTGCACAAGCCTCGTCTTCCTGCAAAGCTCTTTTTTATTCTTTAAACCGCCTAACGAAACTTTTATAAAATCAGTATTGTAGACTTTGATTGTAGTGAAAAGATAGAGATTAAAGTGATATACCTATTTTCCATATTTTTAAATTGAATGAAATTCGGTAATGCAATGTGAATATTTCTTGCTTTACGAAATGCGTCAAAAATATTTTTTTACTAACACATAAATTTTATTTTTACGATGTTTAGCTTTAAGTATTCCACATTACGTTCTATGTATGTATTATAGTTATTATTCAAGGAAATTTAGTAAAAATACTGATTGACTTGCTTTGACTACAATATTTAACAGAAAATTTATATATTTAAAATTTGTATTAAAGTCAGTTCCATATAGCTGGACAGTAGTTATGGTATTATTTCAAATTAATGTGCATTAACATAATTACCATGGCAATCTCGAGAATTCGTAAAATAAACATTGTTTTTCGTTTTTTTACATACCAAACAAAAGACAATACTTTTTCAATATATGAAAACAAGAGAACTCTATAAGGAAGGATAATAATACATTTTTAGTACTTTTTCCACATAAAATTTATTTGTTCAGGACCGGTTTCGCTCATGGCGAGCATTGTCAACCGATAAGGAATACAATAAAACAGTGATATATACAAAAGTTACGTATGAAAAATACAAGGTATGACAAACAATTGGTAAAATAAATTGAAGCATATTTTCCTTGTAATTTGTTATTTCCAAGTATTGACAGTGAACACCTTAATAGTGATCTATAAGGAAGGATAAATTCATAAATATATCAAATTCTTAATACAAGCAAAAAATACTTTTCGAACGCGAACATATCTAATGGAAAAATTATTTTCTAGGTGAAACCAATAATGTCAGTATTGATTTTGTCAAACTTAAATGCATAGTTTTCAATATTTGTGGTTTTTATTAAATAATTCAATAAATCGATACTGGCCACATAGAACGTTAAGTTTACTTGCTAGCTTGACATAATCAATAATGTACTTTTTGTTTTGGGCGGTCTATTAGTCTGCAATACCATCGAAAATGAATTAAAAGTTGGATGAAAATAAAAACACATTTTTGACATTGACCTAAACATACCGCAACGTTGACTTTTAGTTGGCTTCGTAAATCTATCCATTACTCTACTTCCTGTTCAAAGATGTTCCGTTGGGAGACTCCCTGTAAACACGTGTCTGTTTGTACGATCGCGCAGTATAAATTTTGTATTCTATATCATTTTCCGGTGTTAAGTTTCACATATCCTTCCGAAATGACCTGCTCGTTGAAACCATCAAAATTGAATGAAATGATTTAGATGGTTACACCAAGGTAAAAAAATAGCCAAAACAACAACAGTATCTTATATATAAAACCGAAACGGCGTATGTATGTCTGTGGGTCTGTAATTCCCTTTTGCATCCCAGTTGCCATAAAAACGAATATGAAAGAAAATATGTTTGAATTTTTATCGGCGAAGACATTTAGTCAAAATGTAATAAATTAGTCTTCTACTGAACTTTTCCCGGCTTTTATTATTTATAATAATGTTTATTATTTACGTGAAGGTATTATTTGACATTTCTTTGACAGCAAATTAGATTTTTTCCTTGAATGTGGACATTTTAATGGGCGAGAATGGGCTGTCATCAAATTAAATAAAGTTTGTAATTTTATTTTAACTCTATTTTGGATATTAGATTTTGTGATATAATTATGTCGAATGATATAACATTAAATAATTATTGGTCGCTTAGTCCGAGCGACGCCGGGTAGCAATACTATAATTTATAAAATTTGGTTCTAAAAACGATAAATAAGTGTTTAGATTACTGGCCACTTCAAGAGTGGGTACGGAATAGCTTTACATTTCTCGTAAAAGTGTACAATATATTTATTGAGAAAAAAACACAATGCTTTGAATGGAGAATAAAAATAATACCAACACCTTAAGAATATTATACTAACTGTTAATTAAACAAAATTGTATTCAATTTGTCGAGTCCCTATTTAACTTTCGAGGGTTTGGAATTCCCACTCATATCAAGATGCATCTTCCATAATATTCTGGCTTGTACAATCTTTTCTCTACTCGAGACGTTACCTGAAAAATCGATTCTCTTTTCAAATACATGTTGCTATCGTTACCTAATGACTTACATGTTACATAGGAATGATTTTATATAACTTCTTTAATATAATATACCCAATTATTCTATGGTGGATATTTCACAGCTTCTTGTGAAAATAAATATGAACAGCGCTAAATTTTGTATATCAAATTACTTAATTATGCCATTGTTATATATTCTACGAAAAGCATTCAATATACGTTTCGCTTTTCCCTTTGTATTTATTATTACATCGACTTAATTGTAAATTATTTAACTTGTCAATGTTAAATTTCCCGCTGTATATTCAGATGCCACTCAACTGCTAATCAGGTTTATTTTACTGATTCAAACAATAATAAAATCTTTCAAGAGAGAAACAAACCTCGCTAAGTGATAATGTAAACTTTGTATAAAATACAGCTTATGATTTTCCGTGCTCAAAATCTTAACGAAGAAAATTTTCTTATTTTCGTTCATGTTCGCTGCTTGTGCTGCGGCCTATATTTACGCATATATTTATCTTTCTAAGGAAACTTTGGCCTAATCACAATAATGTCAAAATTATGGTAATCTTTAATATTTTAATTTTACCCACAGCCATAATAAACATGGCACGCAACTGTCTTGTTAAATAAACTTCAGTGATTTGGTTTTCGAATAATATTCGAGACCTTTATTTTTTCATTTATTTTTATGTCAAACAGTTTTACGTTTGCGTTTTTTACTTGCTTGTAAATACATTTGAAAATTTGGAGGAGTCTCCTGTATTAAACGCTTTTTGACGTTATCAAATTTTATGATGAATTTTTACAGTCAACCCTTATATTAAACGGATACAGATTCCGTGTTATAGAAGTTGAGAACTACTCATTGAAAACGTTACTATTAAAAATATTTTTTACTTGCACGTGTAAACTATCTTTCTTTGTAATGTCCCCTGAATCAGTTTGTTACTCAGTTAAAACCATTTTTTTCACTGTAGGTTACACAAATTACATACCTATGATTCCAGAGTTATCGCTATTATTTTGACATTTGCTCGGATCTTAGAAATCATCTTAATAGTTACACCCCAAAAACGATTCTATAATTCAATTACCATTTTTTTTAAAAGGTGTCAAAAACCGACACTAAGCGAAAGAGCATTTGCAACAAAAATGACTTTCAACTATGTATACATTATGTTATATTTAAGTAGATATTTTTTTTAAATAGTTGGATTTAATCTCGGTCGCATTCTTTAGATGTCAATTACTGTGCCAAACTCCCTAGCATCACGTCGACCCATAAAAAACAAGAACAATTTATGCCTAAACTTTGCAACACAAAACAAGAGTAAAATAAATTTAAATGAAAACGTTTCCACCCTAATCCAGTTAATCACTATTTGTTTTGTTTTATACACCTTTATTAAAATTAAATGAGTTCTCTGAGTGGGTTGAGTGCACTTACAAAGATACCCTTAAATTTTCTTAAAAATGGTGTCAAAATAACGAACACAATTTTTCATTATTATATTGTATTTCTGGTATAGAACGCAGCAATCTGCAATGCTCAGATATTTTATTTTATTTTCAAGAGTTATCTTGGAAAGAGTAGGAAATTTTGACGGCTCTGGCTAGCATGAATAATCACCGCAATATACGAAATCTCTACGGAATCGTAGCCGAATGGTTAACGCCCGAATGCCATCGTACTAATAAGTTTCAGTGTCTATGGGTTCATTCTTTTACCATTTAAAAGGATTGATTTCTCAATTAATTTACAAATTATTTTTCTACTGCATGATCTTTCACCCTAAAAATATACGAAATATATAAAACTACTAGTTACTTTACAGGTCAATCCTTCACTTCTTACCATCTCCGAAAAATATTGATTAACTCAAAAACAATAAGTTATCTTAGAAACAATATCTACTAAGATGCTCAATTATGTCATGTTATGTAATTATTGTGAGAACTAATGGTTTTAAAAATAACTGTTGGAAAATGAATGCATTTGAATCTAATTCATGGTTCAAATTTCAAAAGTTTTAATGCTTGTTGCTTGTGATTTTTTGCAAGAAAATTTTAATTTAAATGAATTTGTACTTTTTCCTTGACGTTAGTACTTGAAAGCGTAACGTTTTGTGTAAATAACTGGAAATACGACTTTTTCAACGTTTTTGCAGGAACAGGTTCGTTTGTGCCAATGTTTTTAAGCATGAAAGAATTTTGATTGCAGTGTATATTTAACGCAATTAAATCTTTCTTTCGTGATATTGTTTCTTTGAACGACATTATTTATTATAAAGAAATGGATTGAGAAAGAACAGATAATCTTCAGAACAGAATCGAAGATTTTCCCATTGAATCTGTTATAATATATGCAAAACAAAAAAAAAACTTTTCTAATGAAATAATAAAACTCTAAAAATAATAGTATATAGTTCATAAAAAATGAGCTACAGATTTTACTTAATACAATACTAGGTAGCTTTATTATTTTGACCGAAAATATTTTACGTTACTATAAATAAATAAATTCACATAACGTGTTTTAAACGCAGATATATTTTGTGTCACTGTCTGTCTCTAAATTATTTGCGTATAAATAAATATTATAAATATTGACCGAAACTGGACCTGATCTTTATTTTAAATTATATGTTGAAGAAGTACGAAAAACACCTTGTGCTATAAACATTTATAAAAATTGTACTTGTAACCGTATTGAAACGAAATAATCATACTATTTTAAAACTGGCTATTAGAAAAGAGAACAAATTGTGCATCTCTTTTCTTGACGAAGGTAAGTTTTTGAGGTGCCTAATTATGGAGTACTTTAATGTTGTGTTCCAAAGCTCTTAGAGGACCTCAGTGGGGGGGGGTACATGGGAGATGCGTTGTGCAACTTATTGCTGAATTTCGTTATGGTTTGTCATAAATTAAGCACGAACAGCCGCGGCACTCAGGCGGGCGGCCAGGTACTCAGATGCGGCGAATGCCGAACTTTAGGGGGTGGAGATGCCGAACGCGTATCCAGGCACATTTATCCGCCCACCCTCCAACTATTCCGCGTGATTAATAATTATAACTTATGCGGCAAATTATGAAGTTAGCAGCTTCTTCTGTGAAGACTGATTCAATTTAATTATCAATGATTCACAATGCTAATCTCACGCGTGTAATGATAACTAACCCTCAGACTTAAACATCTTTATATAATTACAAAAAATAATAGTATAATTTATTAAGATCAGGACTGGTTTCGTTCATTGCGAACATTTGCAACTTCAATGCCTTTCGACCAAGTATTGACAATGAACACCTTAACCCAGGTAGACCTGAAACTTAAATTTGTCATTTTGATTATTTTACAAATTGTTAAACTATTTATAAACGAATAAAAATATAGGAGGAAAAGGCGTGTATATCATATGCTGACTGTTATATTAAAAATTAGATTCACTGAGATCAGGTCCAGTTTCGCTCATCGCGAGCATTATCAACTGAGTTGCAACTGCATGATCAACTGTTAACGGTAGGTCTATCTAGGGTTAATTGATTTTATGGCTGTGGAGTCCTGAAAAACTTTTTTTTTACCCAAATGACGAGTAAAATTTGACTGCTGCCGGATTGTTTGGTTGATATTTTTATTTAATATATAATATGTACATACATAAATAAGAAAGATAGTAAAAAAAACACTTTCAAAATTAAAAAAGTTCTTTATATTTAATGAAATCAGATTATTTACGCATTGGCTACTGGAAACGTAAAATACACTACACTTAATACTTTTTCCATATGTTAAGATTTCCCCGGTAGCTGATGTGTTTAAGAATCTTAATAAACCATGTATGAAGAATTAAATTTAAACGAAGCGAGAGAAAAGGTTTGATAGATCAGCGTACTTAGATATTAATTTAATTTTCTACTGATATGCTTTATGAACTTTGACGAATTTCCAACACCGTGTCTTTTAAAATAAATATTTTTCATGAATTTAATCTTTTAAAGCCATAAAAAATTATATGTTTTCATATATGTCAGCTAATTTGAAATTTGATGTACGAATAGTATCCTGTACTCACTTAATACGTTTTGAAATAACCGTATTCGACATAAAGACCATATTCCACTGGCAATATAATCTAATGAACATCAAACTTAACAAAAGCTCGTTTGACCGAGTCGTTAAAATCTATTGTGTGAGGCTTTGTCGTGACTTTATTGCTTTTCTTGCTGTAATTTACCTCTACAGCCTTTTGTGGGTTTTCAGAATTTTTCAGTATTGTGTTTCATTCGTGAGTCCAAATTTATATTCTTCCGCACAAAATAAAACCTTAAATGTGCCCTCACTAGCAAACGTTACATCTTTGGAATCGTTTCATTTTGGAGAGTTGGCGTGTTTGAAAGAAACGGTTAAAGTTGTAATGGGACCTCGTAATCATTCTGAAAAATTCCCCCAAACAAAAAAGCTTCAATGTTTTTGAAACTCGAACGTTTATTTATCTATAAGGCAGTTTCTTCTAAGAGGATTTTTCTTTAAGTTTCATTGAATTTATGAATCGATTTACATGAAGTAAGATAATTTAAATAAAATCTTCTATTAGGAAATTTGGAATTACATCACATATACTGAATATATATAATAAAATAGTGCAATGAGATCAGTTTTTTTCATCAATTGCAGATTAATGCAAACCATAAATAATAGCATATAAGTTGCTTGTGGGTACAACGCATGTACGTTTTTTGTTACGAAAAATATATATGTGACATACCTATTATATCAATTATATTTGTTTTCCCTTAAAATATATTGTAAGTTTAAAGTTAGCAAGTACAATACACTGCTAAGAATTGAAGCTGTTATTTTATACTGCCTCGTCACATTTTCCAAAAGCATAATGGCGAAACTTTATAATATTCACTCGCAGCTTATACAATTTAAACAACACTTCGTTTACACGTGTGCGTTATAATATATATAAAAAAAGATATATTTATTTTCGTTTTTAAAATTGCGCGCTTTTCATTCGGTACTTCATTTTTATACGTGAAACGATTAAGATTATAATACGGAAAGAAAAATAACAATGTATTTTAATTCTACATTTATTTTTAAATATTTGTTGATAGCTATTTCGCCTTGCGCCTTCGTCAGAACTATGTTTAAAACGTGTATTAGGGATAGCTTATATACCCTTTGCTAGACAGGGTGCCTCCTACATAATCTCTTTCTGTTGAAACCATACCGACGTCACATGAAAGAATTTAAATAAGTTTGATTTATTGGTCTTAAGTAATGGTGGGAAACAATAATTTGGGTATTTTTTGGGGGATCGTGTTAAAGCACTTAAAATCTGCAATTTCTAGGTGCATCTATTTTAAATTGTTTTAGGTTTATTGTTTGTTAATGGTTTTAACAGAGGTGAGCTATTAATTGTGATCTGATCGTTAAGAATTTCATTGGACTGATTATACCTATTAATTTCAAGCTGTTCCAATGCATTCAGTTTGAGGCCCTTATTGCAGGAATGTAAACGAATCGGGACCGAATTCGGATTATGTGCTAATTCTATAAGGTGATTTGCATATTGTGAATCAGTTTTTCCATTGTTAAAGGATCTAACATGCTCGTTCGCTCGAATTGAAATTTTTCTACCGGTCTGTCCGACATATACTAAATCACATGTACCGCAAGTCATCTTATATATACCGCTTCTATCAAGTTTATTAATCCTGTCTTTACTATTTTTAAGATGTGTACCTAAAATCCCCCAAAAAATACCCAAATTATTGTTTCCCACCATTACTTAAGACCAATAAATCAAACTTATTTAAATTCTTTCATGTGACGTCGGTATGGTTTCAACAGAAAGAGATTATGTAGGAGGCACCCTGTCTAGCAAAGGGTATATAAGCTATCCCTAATACACGTTTTAAACATAGTTCTGACGAAGGCGTAAGCCGAAATAGCTATCAACAAATATTTAAAAATAAATGTAGAATTAAAATACATTGTTATTTTTCTTTCCGTATTATAATGGAGTTCTACCAAGTAAATGCCTACTCAATCAATTAAGATTATAGTTTACAATAATATGCTTTCGGAGTTAAGTGCCCTTAAACTTATCATCACAAACTACAAAGACACTTTTCTTTCTGGCCTTTTCTACCATTTTAAATATCTGGTCGTTTTCCTCTTTTGTCTTTAATTTTATCACATTCTCCTCGTAATTCGTATTAAATTTATTTTAGACACAATATTTAAGTGAAGTTAACGTTCTTCTAGCCAAAAAAAATCGTTATGGATCAAAAATAAAGTACATATGGATACTTTGAAAGTAGTTTCTTAACAATGGTTCGAAGAGGGTTACTCAAGTATGTACTTTCAACGGATATTGTGAGAAATACTAACCTCGGAGAATTTTGCCGCAAGCGTTGTGGTTTCAACTGTACTGTGAAAGCGTTTTGTAATCGGAAACTGCTTGGAGATATTGAATAGTGCTGGTTAATAATATAGCATTACTTTATTGAATGGTATATCATATAATAGGCGTCAGCGAAATGTACAAGATTGCGGGGTTAAAATTACTTACTTACGGTCTAAAACAACTGCCATGTAGACTTTAGACTTAATAAGATTGTAGTGAATAATCATAAAAAAAAACTATTTAGATGCCTGTCATTGTATTCAACCACACTTTTTCTAAGTTATAGATTTGTATCTCTAACTATAAAACAGCTCAATAGAAGTCATATCAGGATATTATAGATGGAGAGAATTAAAAAGAGAGTCGTCAGCTAATTGCTCCCCCGTTTTATGGGTTGGGTAGGTGGTAAGAAAATTAAACATCATTGTCAGTCATGTATGTAAACACAAATTCTCATATATGTCGCATGCGTGATATAAAAGCGCTGTGACGAGATGTAGGATTGTCATGAGAAAACACGACTGTTAAAGAAATGACTTTGAAATATTTCGCAACGATCTTGGATGAAGTAACTTTACCTAATATATATCACTCTTTGTTTACAATAATTATGTGGAAGATTTCGATTAATTTTATGAAAAACGTGACAAGGTGTCTAAAAAGTTTAAATTTGATGATTCTGAGCAATGGTTCTATGAAACCTTGGCACCTTTTGTGCTTATTTATAGACATTTTAGATTTATTCAAACAAATTGTCATGTATACTTAAAATTCTCAGTCGTGTTTTTATATTATACTTTTGAATATACAATCGCAAATACAGTATTTTATACAAATTCTTTTCCATTTTTTATCCAAATTTCAATTACTGCACAACAAATTGTGTTGTTAAATATATAAAAGAAAAATTATTATATCTTTGAATTTTCTACTTGTTATACGTATATTTTATGTTGTAAAACCTACTAAGTTTCTACGCTACCTCAAACTATAAGGCGGAATAATTTCATGGGGAGTTCATGGACTAAATTGAATAATTACCGCTGATGATGTTGAAACATTAGGAGGCGCAAAATCTACTGAAAGCTAGCGCGACCCGCTCCCAAATATGCATACCTTCGACATTAAACAAGCCCAGTACATTTTTGGAGACCGCAGTGTGTTAATAATTACTACACAGGCATCCTTGCGAATTGTAAGTTGGTCCCTTTTCTGCGCTTGAAAAGATACAGGAGTGGAAATTCGGCGACAGCAGTGTTGCCAGAGGAAACTTTGCACATTTCCCAAACGTCTTATTTCGTATTTAAACGCGCCCACTTCACATAATTATTATCATTTGCCCTTGCGTTGGTTATTTTACGAATACTTCGTTTAAATAACCATCCTTGTTAAATTTTAGAGAAGACATTGTTTAGTTAAAGTTAATAACGTATTTCCAACCGCTTCGGTCCAATGGAAAACACTGAAACTATAACATATGTGATCTTTGAAAATGTATTTTTACGAGGCAACAGAGTCTCTCAGAAGTTTAATAGTGACACCTTACGGAGAACGAGTATACCTCAAATTTTAAAATCATTACATATATTTTTTGCACACAAATTTCATGCCTTTACAAAATCACTCCTAGTAAAATCCTGATTGTTGGATTATAACTATTGATACTTTTTCCGCGTCATTGAATAATGTCGTAATAAATAAACTCTTGATATTCAGTGATTATTTCAGGAGGCCAATATTTTTTTCGTATGTAAAAAGTATTTCCTTTACCTTAAAAAAATATATGCCGGAAAACAATCGTTATATATTCGCGATCACAAGATAATCATATGTAATCCGTCAGAGTTTTACACCAAAGAATTATTAAGAAAATCGGATCAGAAAGGAGTATTGGGTGGACAAGAGTAAGAGTATTCGTAATGTAAAATTCTCTTTGGCATGTATAACATCGTATTATAATTTATAAATAAATAAAATCAATCATAGAACGATATAATGAGATGTCAAATAAAACATTTTTAACGCATAGGTATTATATACAATATATTCGAATATAAATTATATTTTTCTATCCTAATGTTACAAAAGCAGCCAATATATTTTAATAATTCGGTTAGAATTTATAGATAGGTGTATATTTATTTATAGCTTGAAAATAAACAGATAACTATACTTTAAATTAAACGTCGATAAAAAATTAAATTTACTTTCGTTATCACAACTGTTTTAATTTTTATACCGACACGTCTCGCGTACGGTTGTTTATTTACTTTGATCAGACGTATTCCAAGTATGTACTTAAATCTTTTTAGATTCATTACCTTTGTACGCTGTGTTTGTTTGTGCCACTGCTTTATGCATTTAGCAAGTCTGCTAAAAATGTAAAAATAATATTCTATTTGCATATAGACCAAACCAGACGTCGCGTAACACTTTGGATCCAAACTTGAACGAATAATTCAGTTTTTTTTACCTACGGTTTTATTAATTGTATATAACGTAAAAACAAAGAACACGCACTGCTAAGAAAATGATTTTATACTTTTTATTCGTTTTTAAATTGAAAAAAAACGTGTTCCATGCCTAGTGTTTGACTAGATGCTTGTTATAACAGTAAAACTTCGATAAAAACGGTTTAATATACGCTAAAGGGTGTCTAAGTTTACCGAATGCGTTTGAGTGAGAAAATAAACGGCATAAATATATAAATGTACAAAGCTACTTACCATAGAATGCTGTTCGCCAAATCATTAGCCGGCACTCGTGTAAATTGCTTCTGTTATAGTCTCGTTCTAGTTACACACAGGATATTGTTTACGAGCGGAAAGCTTAAACAATTGATTGAATAAGCCAAATATTTTATCTTTAAAAAAAAACATAGATATTGGTGTGAAAATAAAAATTAACAGCCGTGCCCAAGATCACCATTATTTGACATAAGCGTTTGCAGGGTTTCATACCTACACTTTATGATATCCTATCCTTTATGCCTATCGCAGCTCTTGAGTATTGTTATAAATTACTTAATACATTATATGATTATACGTGATTTCATACACATAACGAGTGGTGGTGGGACAACTTGTATTATTAACATTAATAGCACACCTAAACCTTTTTTTTATGCGGTAGATATGTTCCGCAGAAAATCGCACAAAAAAGCTATGACTTAATATGGGAACATAACATGTACAACAACTCACGTGTCAAGGTCACATTTTATTAAACAAGTGACACGCTGGATTTCACGTACAGTATGTGAACAACGCGCTGTTTATTACGTTATTACATATGTACGTTTATATAATCCCAAAAATATATTTTAAAAAATTGGCTGAAAAAACCGCATAACTTTGAAATCGCATAAAAATAGGTTTGAATGTATTCATAAATGTAAGTAATTAAATCTGTGTGTATTTATTAAATAGGAACACGAGGCGAAAAAATCACTCGCATGAAGTAAATTATTTATGTTCGCTGCTCTGCTTTCTAATTAGCCTAATGGCTGCTGGATTAACGCGAGTATTATTTTGTATAATGGATGTGAGAACCTACTTATAGCATTGCATTTTCCCAACGGAAAAGATTCCAAAAGATTCATTTATATTATAACAAAGCATAATTAAAATTTTCACTAACGTACTTTTTCATCAAAAGTTCAACAAATACTAAATCAAACTGCACTAATTTGAATAACAGTTAACCTTCTACGATGGTTTTCAATATTCAAAGATCAACGCGAGGTGAAAAACCATCACGAACCTACGTGCTTGAAATATTTCATCTTGAATTGAAAAAAGGTTTATATTAACTGTGTTTGTACGAGGCCAAATGATCGATATGTAACAGCTTATATAGTAAGCCCACAAATTAAGATTTATTTTACGAGAATTTTAAAATTAATTAACTGATAAATTTGCATTGTAACTACCGAGTGTTGTTTAAAGTTTAAATAAATCAAATCACACTTTAAAAATTCACACACACATATGTCATGAATAATGCATTTCACGGAGTACGTTTTCTCTTAATATTAATTGAAAACAGTGGGTTATCAGACGCGTGGTTAACCGTTTAACTCTCGATTTCCACAAAACACATCAAATCAAATTCCACCCTAAACAAATCGATAACTCATCAGAAATACTCATAAGAATATAATGATAACAAATCTTTTTCACGTCAATTGCTCAGCAAAAAAGATAAACTGAAATATTAGAAAAAATTCTATCTGTTATTTGTAAAGTTGTGTTGAAACGCGTTGCTGAAATTATTATTTTTCTAAAATTATATATTTGCTATCTCTGGTACTCTCTTTGTGCAACGTTGATTCAGTGGAAAAGGAATCATTATCCCTTTGCTCAAAATGCACTCAGACTCCGTTCTGAACGTTATTTTTCTCTGAGATTAGTTTACTCAACTTTTAGACGCAGTGTGTTCCCAAAGGTTGCAATAATATCGTGCTTTCCTTAGAAGCTTTTATGGTTTCTTCAATAACAGATACTTAAACAACGTTAAAAAAACTCAGGATCTAAAAGAGTATACTCATTATGGAAACAGTAGAATAAAACTACAATAAAAATCATCATGGTACTCCTCCTGACTTTTAACCATACATTCCAATTACGGTTGATATGCCAGGTACACAGACATTATTTCACCAACGACCCGCAACAGGCAAATTTTGTAATATTCTTGCTCTCACACTTCATAATATGTATATATTGAAAGGGATGCGGTCAAATGAGTTGATCTGAGAATATAGAAGTCAGTACATCCGTACCCAAACCGATTATAAAGATCTAAAAATGGGCTCAAATTTCTCTCAGGTCTAACTCACTCTTGACTTTATTTTTGAATACGGAATAACTATTAAAGCAAATACAATTGCTATTCATATAGTATTTTTTTTAACAATAATTCCGGTCATATGTTCAAATGGGCCACGCAACGCTCTTAGGCGTTTATCCTATTCGATCGCGGCGCCGATTTTTTCTTTAATTAATGTATAGAATTATGTTCAAAGGCATTAATATATTTGATGTTAAGTGTCATTGGGATGCTAAAAAATAATACGGTATATAATCGTGATCAAGGATAAATGAAATATATGTTTTTCATTCACAATTTCAATGTCAAACTGTCTATCTTTAAGCCATAGCAATTAAAAATACTGTAAATTAAATTGTGCTATATGTATGTCTCTGAAGATGTTTGCAAACGTTTTATTTTACAAGCGATAAATGAACACCAATGCAAATATGTGCATACAATTTATGCTATGAGTTATTTACCATAAAAATGATTGCATATCAAATAGTCTCTGCAAAAAAAAGCAAATATAAAATTCAGAACAGAATCTTTGTTTACCGTCGGCAGTGAAGCTAGAACGACATCAGGAATAAGTTGTTTAGTACTTACTGTATGTCGTGTTTCAGCCAAACATTCTTCAAAAATTATATTTATGGTATAGTACTGTCATATTTGATATTCTCAAATAATCGATCAAATAAAAATCAACATTTTCTTATTAACTCCATTTTTTAAAATAATTGACTGATTAATTGTATATATTTTAGAATAGTAGTATTATTATACACCCATACCTTTTTATATCAATTAAATATCATCTTGATTTTGTACATTCTGATTTTTAAATCACTTGATGATAAAATTTAAATTTCCAAAACTTTCAATACATTATTGCCGTTTACATTTTATATTTTGTTTCAATTTTTTAATCGTCTTTTTCTGTTTTTGTTTCAGGTAAGTGCCACTGCACAAAATCAATTTCTGGCTTTACACGCACAATATGCGGGTACGTAAACCGTTTCTAGTCAAAATAAAATTGTTTTCCTTAATTAATCACTTTTTCCAGTAAATAATTCAATGTAATAATAAAAACATATTCAAAATATGTGTGTTGGTGCATATACATAATTATAGCAAAATTCTTTATTGTTCACGATTGTTTCAAAATGTGTATTTCAGATGCACCAAACTATATATTATTTGTTAAATAAGCTTACCATAAGTTCATTTCCAAGACGCATTTAAATCTATGAAACATATAATTCAAAAATAATAGAGAATTATCAAATTTTAATTTGGTTCGAAGTTTTGTTTTTTTACCAGACGATCTCCATTGTTGCATTGGACTTAAAACTTAACAATCAATTAAATTGTGCTATCTAGTTTTTCTGTCCGCGCTTAAAAAACAAAATAAAATATGCGTGTTACCATATTTTCAATTTTCTCACAAATTCAAAGCTCATTTTCACATCCACACAACCAATGTTCACGATTGTTTCAAAATGTGTATCGGCATATGTATTACTGTTCTTCGTCATCTTTAGGTAGACCATTTTTCCAAGACGCAAGATCTCGGTGATTCGCTACCATAAAGCAACACTTAAAAATTGCAATCTTTGAACAAACAGCACTTTAACCGTCACTTCATGGTGTGCATGCATTATTTTAATAAATAAAACCAATTATAAGCCTTAAAATGTACCTACAATGTTCAGGGCGTAGATTTTTATATTCATATAAAGATCGGAAAAATGCAATCTTTGAAAAAACTTCACTCACCGCCATAACATCAACTGAAGTAATATGCAATGAATAAATATTTTTTCTCATCAGTTGACAGTGCTCGCAATTGTCGAAACTGGTCCCGATCTTTCAATAGTACTGTATAATGTGTTTTAATGATTTAAAAAAATGCATCTGGATCGGAAAACTGCTTACATATATTTAAAAAATATTATTTAAAATGTATTATTTTTAAGTCAATCGTGCTACAACATTTAAAAATATCAAACACTTGTGTACACTTCCATTATTTGTTTTCGGAATATTTAATAATTTTTCTATATTCAAAAAACCATCGTTTACTCAAATCATTTACGATACAAATAAAACTGATCTTTCAACATGTGTTTCATTCATTTTTCGTGTTTTCGGGAAGGTGGGTCGTTTTAGTGCTGTTTAACAATATCGTGGCAAGTTGTGTAAATATTTATATTATTTCGAGGTTTTTAAAATAATATATAATATTGCTCAAAATTATCTTATGAGAAGAAGAAAAATGAGCCTGCTGAAATTAGACCAGTGCTTTGGGAAGGGCGCCCTTGTATATCAGGTATTTTATTTACTAACTCAAAAAAAATTTCAATTTTGCTAATGTATTTTTTTATGTGGGATAAGATAAGATAGGGCCCAGCAGATTTATTGTTTACGCGGAATTATGGTACAGTAGGAATCTCTTGAAATTATTATGTGTACTCGTTGAAGAAAACGGACTAAAAGATTTTTTCATAGAATTTGTTGAATATGCAGTCGGTAATTCGTATAGTGGTATTCGTAAACAAGAAGGCCCATCGATTTGAAAATCGAATCTTTGAGAATGGAACTCACTAGTAAAATTGTGATTGGTAGGTCAACATTTTAAAACAATGTTTTTTATTCATTAATAAGACTAAACAGAATAATTTGTCAATGGTGAAATTTAGTGCCCTCTTTGCACATATTACAAATACTACTTAAATTCATACCAATGACGATAAAACACGAAATTACGTTTATGCAACTTGGTTGATTTTTTTAATATTATATATGACACCCTTAACAAGTAAAATTCAGCGATAAATGCTCCGGAAAGCTAAGAGCAGACCGCGTATGAATATGGAAGACTTACCAGTAACCACCTAAGAAGATAACGTTTATCTCATATTAATTGATAAGTAATCTGCGTTTGAGCTTCCTTAATAGTTGGCCATGGATCTGAATGATTCGCAGCGACGATTTTAGTAAGAAAATATTGTGTGAGCACATCTAGTACCATATTACAGAAGTCACAAATATGCTTCTATCTACTTTTAAGAGTATGTTTTCTCACGCCTTTATTGAAAATATAAAAAAGCTATAGGCGTAGCTTGAAAGACAATTTAACATCCCATAAACTACAAATGTTTATAATTTTAACAGCTCGTGCAACAGGTCTGTACAAAATCTTTTCAATCCCGTCTAATCCATTTATTTTACCCGCACATTAATTGCGTTGATAAACTAATCAATATTTTTTTATTAAATTCATTGTGTTGTTTACTGGAAACACTTAATATAGTTATTCAAAACTTGTTTTAATGTTTGAACGTGACGCAAACAATGCACATGCTATCAAATATTAATTTTGCAGCGAACTTCGCATTATTAAAATAAACGGCGGCAACCAATGCAACTGCATGCGTTATTTGATATCTACATATTCTGTTTTAAACCAGACATGTTTATTTACCAATTCCACTGTAAGCTTAGTTGTTCACTGTTTAATAATTGATAGGCTGTTCGCGAAATAGTCAATGTGTGAATGTCACCAAATGGCCAATATCATACGATTCTAATTAGGTGTTTACCGATGAAATTGCCTTGTAACGTATGATACATATCGAATTATGGAAAAAAAAAATCACTCGTTTACTATTTGTTTTTTTTTTATTTGAGATGAAACTGCGATTATCTGCGAGTACGAATATGGATGATATAAGAAAAATTATTTGGTTTTTTTTTACAAACCTGAATTTCATGTCTTCGAATAAGCAAGTAACAAACTACTAAACTATTATTTATGATATGATAAGCAGTAAATAAAAAGCACTTTAAACAAAAACAATAAAATGTTTTATTTCATGGATTAAATAGTTCGTATCGTTGAAAAAACATTTTTGTTTTCGAGAAATAAGTTACATGATGAGTTAATTGATTTTTTAGTAAGAATCTTACAATTGAGGGTGTGAAGAAAACTCTATCGCAATTGTCGGGTTTTTCCATTATAGTAATTGTTATGTTCTTATAACAGTTGTTTCGAATCGCTATTCGTACAATAAAATATTCAACCTGTACCCATTCAATTGTCTTCGTCAACATAAAAAATGGCAACATACAAATGATTAAAAATAAGGAATTTCGTGGATTTTGAGTTATTGCTGCTTTGGTCTGTTCATTGTAGGCATGCGTACACTACGTATTTTATTAAAATATTATATATTCCACTATCTTAGTCTCTTTGTAAATAAGGCGTTACTGAAATTGCCTCTTGTAATACGTATGTGTGTCGGCATGGCTAAATGACTTCACATTTATTTATGTTTGTGTGAGATGAAAGGGTGATTCTTTAAGTAAACCTATATCATTCTACAGAAGCATTTATGATATAAGGGCGGCGTAGAGGGTGCAACACACGTCATGACATAAGCCTAGCATCACCTCTTGAGACTCCTCCGCCCACCTGTTCACTTGCCACCCCCAGAACTTTCTGTCTATCTCTCTCTAAAAATAAATAACCAAACCGTCCCAAAACAAATATAGTTTACTTTCGATGGATTCAGCGGTAACGTGGATTTTTATTTGAATATAACATTTTAAATTAACTTATCTGAAGATTCTTTCAAAAGATGCGAAACATTTGTCTTCAGTTTGGGTTTATATAAAAGATTTTTTAATGTTTCCATGCATTATTTAAGTACCTTGAGCAATTTTTTTAATTGTGTATCGTAACAAAAATTTTTGGCATACTTCTGAATTTGTATTGATTGAATTGGCATTTACTTGGTAGAAATCTATATATATTTATATCTATCCACTCAAAGTCAGAAAACCTTCTCTATAGGATCGCGTTATCCATTTTAATATGAAAAAACAGTCTTTGCATTTAAAAAATAGGTTAAACTGCCTAATTTTTACCCGCTATATTTTCTCCAAAATTAACAGTTAACACCATCAAGATATATAATATTAAAATCAACATCGATCAACAAGCAAATAGTCTCAAACGTTATTTTGATACGAATTTTACTATTTATTAAATAACTAGTATTGCTACCCGGCGTCGCTCGGACTTTTTATTTCATTCGACATAATTTTATCACAAAATCTAACATCCGAAATAGAGTTGAAATAAAATCACAAACTTTATTTAATTTGATGACAGCCCCATTCTCGCCCATTAAAATGTCCAAAATTCAAGGAAAAAATCTAATTTGCTGTCAAAGAAATGTCAAATAATACCTTCACGTAAATAATAAACATTATTATTAATAATAAAAGCCGGGAAAAGTTCAGTAGAAGACTAATTTATTACATTTTGACTAAATGTCTTCGCCGATAAAAATTCAAACATATTTTCATTCATATTCGTTTTTATGGCAACTTAATGACCAACAATGCAAAAGGGAATTACAGACATACATACATACGCCGTTTCGGTTTTATATATAAGATTAAATTCAGACGAAGAAAATATATTACGTAATAACCAGTTTGTATCATGTTTTCTCGGTACGTTTGCTTAATTACATAAAAATGTTCATATAAAAATTTGAAATAGAATTCTCAAAACTCCAAAGCTGTTCTGAGTTTTGCGAAACTAAAGAAACTGCCCGGCATCTGTTATTTTATTAAATCTTTTAAAGAGAGCTTGAACTTCAAAAGGTTAAATATTATATTATATATGTATGTATATAAAACAACGTCTGCCCTATTATGGCCCACCGAGAAAACCTTACTCATCTTTTTCTATATAATATATATAAACACAAGTGCGTTTCACCATTATGTGAGCCGGAACAAAGCTCGGAGCTTTATTTCTTTTCCGCGAAGCTTTTCATGGATCACCGGTTTTTGTCTAGTACCTACACTTCCGGTCATAAACGTGTCGGTCGTATAACATTTTATAGATTTAAGGTTACTATTAAAATTCTTTACGGCATAACTGACTTATTTTGACAGCAGGTTGTTAGTTCGTGTTCTTTCTCTATAAACTTGTTTATTATATTACCCGTCAAATATGACGGGGTTTCCCTCTCGTTTTCATTTACCGCCGTTCCCCGACACGGTCCGATTTTTATGATTCCCTGCCCAACAACCTTTTTGGGAAACTAGTTTCACCGTAAACAGATTCATTTTTATACACCGATATACAGACGGTAAAAAATCTCCAGTTTTATAGATTTTTTGGCACACGTAAAATACATATTCCACAAAAAAATTACTAGTTTAATAATGGCATATATCAATGACAGAGTGCGTTAAAGTATAATATATATTGCAATAAACAGCGCTTAACACTACTGAACTTATTTTTTTCATATGTACATATCTACAGTTTTATTGACTGCACTATTTCGTACTTGTTATCAATAATTAAATAAAAACATGTTTCCAATTTGCCTTTTGTTGTATATTGTTCACTTCCAATTAGGAATATGTATACTCTTTACACATCATCTCGATAAGAAGGTCTGTTTTAATTCATTTACTCAACCTCTCCAGTTGCATTTTTTATCTGAAAGGAATAGTAATGATATCAAAAATTATAAAATACTAGGTCAAAAACTAGAAACCTTAAGTCTTCTTTTTTTAAATCACATAACTCTTAATACTATCTGAAGGATTTTGTGTACTGAACACCCACGAATCCTTGTTTCTTGATTGCTCCCACATGCTTCAGCTGACAGAATTCTTTGTAAAACCTACTCTGCGCCCACACCAGATATTAATATATCCAAGATAATAAGCCCACTTTGTATTCACTGTATCGTTTTACTAGGGAAAAAAAACACAATACCTACAATTAATGAAAAAATCATAACTAACAAAGGATGTATACACTGTATCATGTTACGTTTTTAATTCAACGAACACGACACAATTGCTTTCATGTTTCCGAAATTCCTTTATAAATATTTGTATAGATGTGTGCAAATATTATAATATAATCCTTCCATTCAGAACATCTGTAAATTAATACGCTTTACTCTTACATTGTTCAATTATAAACACTCATAGTGGATGAATGCTCCTAAACATGGGCCTATATAATTATATACACACATATATAATATGTTGTCTATTGTTTTGGCCAAAATAACCGTAGGTAATCTTTATTGTCTTTGGGTCCCGACAGCAACATGATAAATCAATATATATTATCCGTTTAGTACGAGAATAATACAAATGTGTGATAATGAAGTCGTCTCGGATAATATATTTACGCATTAATTTGAATTTATCTCAATTAGATTTACATTTACGCTACTAGAGATATTAATTTATATGGGATCCTCATAATATTATTTCCGCTTACGTATATCAATATCACCCATCAACTGATTGTTTTGACCACGTATATTTCCAGGGCTGAATCGTACCGGTGGGATATAACGGAAGGAATACTGGTAGACCGTGAGGTTTTTTCTGAAAAATATGATACCAAAGACAATAAATACAATAGACAATATCAATTAAAGATATATCTCGTCATCTGATCCAAATAATTCCTTTTGGCTGTATTTAAGATTCACTTCTTGTTTATCATATCAATACTTTCAAATAGTGCAGTCTATAAAAACGGACAAATTATTGTTGTATATTAAAATAATTAACATGTCTATTTATCATATTTAATGTCTTAACAGTCATATCTTGATGAAAACGCAGTATTTTATATAAATAAATCACATTTTTTTAGTACTACTTCCATATATAATTTGACAAAGATCAGTTCTTTACGCTCTCGTAAAACTTGTCCTCAAATTATAAGTGGAAGTAGCACTCAAAAATTCTTTTTTTTTAAATATATTTGTACTACTATGCCATATAAGCAAAATCAAAACCCATCAATGAAATTACTAATGAAATAAATATTTTCTTTTGTAAACCAAATAGGCGTTTATTTGAAAATATCCATTTTGCGGCGAGAATAATATAGAACTTTTATTTAAAAACATTTCACTTTTGCTATGGCGAACTTTTGAAATAGGTATGTAGGTGCAGACTTCGTTTCTTGCCTTTCGGTATAGCCCGCACTATTTTTTAGCGAGTATTTGTTGCGCTAGGACAAAATCGTCATTTTGTTCGCATCGTCGTGTCCACACTATTTTGTTCGTTTACCATTTGTTCTTTGCTCCGTATCCCTAACCCTTATTACGTTTATTTTTACTTAAACAAAATTATACATCACGCATAAAACGTGGCGTAAATTTTCTGTTTTAAGTCATTAATATTCCATCGTAAATTTCCGCTACGTTGATCAATTTGCGACCTTGCAATAATTTATGTAAAATAATCCCGATAAGATTTTATTCTTAAACGGTATAACAATATGGTAGAGGCTCTCTTTGTGAACTTTCTCCATCAGTCTGTTTGATAAATTGCTTTTAATTTCTCGCTGACATCTCCTAATTAACCGGACTCGTTATTTTATATTTTCCGAAGACCGGCCGCCTTATTCCCCAGCCCTGAATATTAATTTCGTTCACTCAAAAAACTGTTTTCATTAATATTGCAATCGCAAGAAATTAGATTAATTTTCTCCGTGAATATTTTATGCGAGTTAAATTTTCAAGAGTAATTTTAATTTAATTCTTTGTACCAGCGGCATGTACCACGATAGAGCTTCCCGTATCCAAGCTTCGAAGAGCGGTTTGTTTTTTAATTTTCACTAACCAGTCTTTATTATTAAATCCTATTTATTGATTAACAGTTTTTTTATCTTGGTGCATTCTTTAATCGAATGTATTACAATGCATCACAATATTGTCGCCAGAAAACTAATTAGGCGTTCATAATTTCCTTGTTTGCGCGCGTGTATACACACAAGTCATTAACCATCAAGGCGCATTGTTTTTATGCCTTACGTTCAGTCCCACGCTGGTACTGTTTGTATATTTTGATTATATATTTGATTTTGTTATTTGTCCCTATGTAAAATCGATTCTCTTCTCTCCCACCCTCTTCTGTTGGTGATAGCTTGACTAATAAGGCGCTAATATCTTCTTATTTGTGTCATAATTGACAAAAAATGAACATCTCAAAAGCTTCCAGTCTTCTCACGTTAGGTTTCTGTATTACTTTTTCCAGTTTTTAAATATTGTAATCAAATTTATCAAAATATAAGTCTACTAAAATTAAAACTATTTCTTGTCTGTATAAAATGCATACAATTAAATAAATTGATCTATCATTCTTATTACTGTTAGATTCATCTTTTACTGGCTTTTTTGTTTTCATTTAAAATGTAATTAGGTACTTAAACGTTCATTGAAATTATATTTTAAATCATGGTAATACAGTAACCTCCCGGTTAAGTACGCATATTGAATCAAAGGGTATTGTGCGTACTCTTTCTGCACCTCTCCCACTTACATTGAAACTCGACGGTATAAATGCAACAGGCACACAAAATCAATCAAGAGCTTGGATGGATGTGGCAACCTGTGGTTTAGTGAAGTTTTTTTATCCCGAAATCAAAAGAGAAAAGGAAGCCAGTTCTTTTGCTTATGGACAATGGCACCAGGACATTTTGAGGCATTTAAACGAGATAATGTTGAGGTTGCATTTCCCCCACCTAATTAAATAGCTGGAAAACAGCCATGTGATAATTATTGCAGCCCTGAAAAAGCGATATAAATATTTGTATCTCAAAGAAGTCCTTAACTATTATGAAATGGATGATGGTTTAAAAAGCATCAAAGCAGTTCAAGGAAAACAACTTTCAAGGGGTGCAGCTGGTGTTGCATATGGAAATGCAGCACATTTATTAGATGCTGCCAATTTTGTTAAGGAGGCATGGGACGCCATCTCAGCAGAGACAATCGCAAACTCTTTTTGCCAAAACCGAGATAATGATCCTTACACCCGTTCTGTTGAGAATTCTGAGAACGAATGGATCAAATCAATGTTTGCAAAAGTAAGCATTGAAATTGACGTCAACGATGCTATAAACTTCGAAAGAATTGACGAGGAAAACACTGAAGAATATGTTCAGGAAATTCTCAAAGATGTGGACGATGTTTTGGAAGATGTGAAAGAAGTACCGGATGAAAGCCACTTATCTGACGATTCCGATCTGGAAAACAACGAATGTGTAGTCAAGTTTGAAGGCTTTGACAACTTGTGTGAAATGGCAATAAATATAGAAAATCAGCTTTTATGCCCAGTTGTTAAAAATGCAGCAGGAGCTGATTACTACGATCTTCTATGCTCTTTTTGAAAACTTTCAAAAAAAATAATAAAAATAGCATCAATTTCAAAAATCAAACAATAAAAACAATGTGCAGTTGACACTTTACGATATGTTTGTACCTAAATAAAAATGTAAATTTGTTTTTTCTCTTTGTATAATAGTAAATTGTTATCTTAACTGTTTTCCATTTTATAAAATAATTGTGTTCAGTTTTCTTTAATTTTTGAATAATAAATATTGATCCAAGTTTTTTTGCCATTTTTCATGCGTACTTAACCGGGATGCGTACCACATTTTTTGCGTACTTAACCGGGAGCTTACTGTACATCAATATATTCACTATAATGCGCATCACATCACGGTATTCTTTAGTAATTAATCATATTCAACCGATGTCAGTCGAAAAGTGTAAACTTGTTTAGTTCAACCGATCTTGATCGCCAATATACCGTTTACAGTTTGTTTCATTATTTATTTCTATTCAATTTTTGTTCAAGCTAATTAAAAATAATTAACGTTTATCTCAAGAAAACTATCCCAACTAATGAATGATTCCATGAAATACTATGCTATAAATTTGTTCGACGTGAGATTGAAAATGCCAATATCATTCACGAAGAACTTTTCGTGGAAAAGTTATATTAATGAGATAAAAAAAATCATCCCCTTCGTGCTATGTTTTTTCTCTTCGGTGTGGTATTTATAGATCGTTATGCTTTCTACATTTTCTGAATGTTTTTATCCGCCGTAAGAGAGTCGTAATTCTGCATTTTCCTACTTGATAAATTGCTTTCCGTTCTTCGCTGACATTTTCCGATTAACCGAATACCTTAATTTATATTTTCTCCGACAGAGGTGGTAGCGTTTTACGTCCGGGATAAGCACCTGTGGTTAATTTCAATTCTTTCCCTAACCCTCTCCCCCTACAGGGTGCCCTCCTCTCATTATAATAAAATGCTTTTCACCATGAGCATTTGTTTAAGAGACTTTAGACGGCCCACTAACGATTATTGCTTTTGAGAATTTCTCACTTCCCTGTGTAATTAATACGAGTTTTTAATGGATCAGCCAGGTTTCATCTAACATCCAAAGTTCAAGACAATATTAAATGTATGGCAATTTTAGCCATGTTAGAATGATTTAAAAACAATAGTGTTTTAAATGTACAACTTATATACGGGTTGTACACATTGCTAGAATTTGCGGACAAAGGCAGCGGGTTTCTCACTCAATGATTAAGCTATTAATATTATAAATAGAAATTGAGTTTTTAAAAAAATATATATTAGTAATTATTTATATCGAATATAGCATGGTTAAATGAAATTGAGTTTAAGGTTGAGTATTTTTTTTATTGATTCTTATTATTCACAAATAAATGACGACATTGTATGATTATGTTTTTTTTCCAATGAATTTTAAGACAGATAAATAAAGGTTTACAATTCAAAAAAATTGTAGACTTGAACACTAGGTCAAGCATTTTTTGCTTGCGCCCATCGATAAATCAATAGAATAATACAGACATTCGTTTGAGAATAATCACAATTTAAAATTTTATTTGACGATTATTAACTACGCAATCCTTTGCAGTGGAAAAAATATGCATTTGTCTTTTGTTTTGTCAGCTGGTTCACTACATACTAAGCCGTCACCAGAATCTTAAGGTCAATTTAGTCTGAAGGTTATTTTATTCAAGAAAGATAGTCAACATTTCTAATGCGTAAACTTTATTTAACATTAATTTGTATCTAAACAACAGATGTATTTTAATTACACAGTATAAAGTAATTCTCAAAAACATATGTTATTAATTACGTGATTTTTCATTGGATTTCCACAGCAACAAAGTTTATATTTTATTATTTGTCTTTAAATTTATTTAGCAACCAAAAATAATTATTTATTTTACGACACCACATACCGATTGGATGAGGTAATTTTCATGTTGATATCTAAATGAAATCGAGTGAAACCTGCTATGATGTTTACCCATGATTTCCCAGTGCGAAATAATCAAAGATGTTTATGGCATTAGTAGCAATTTGTGCTTCTGTCTTTTATTCAATATCTCGTAGCTACATTTGTCCTCTAGGCTTTCTCGCACAATCCAATCAGCAAAATAGTCACACGTGGGACCACGCCGATCCCGAACCCACATGTCAATATACGAAGGGAAGACACTGGCCCGGACTGGTAACCTTTTTCAAAACATGGTTAAAAACTGATTTCCAAATCAATCGTGATACCTTTCTTGCCATCAACGATTATATGAATTGAATTTAAATCATACCATTTAAATGAATAGTTTGAAAATCTTTATTTTACTCCGATATTTTCAAAACTCTTAATGGAAAATAATTAGTTTAAAAACATGAGAAACTGATTTATAAAAATGTAGGAGCACACAATAATTATGCTTTTATTGATAACAATTCCCCAAATAATTTATGTGCATCTATATTTACAACATACAAAGTGTAAATTTATGGACTGGAACTATACCGGTTAGTGAAAATAGTTGTAAAAATCATACTCAAAACAATTTGTATATGTCCTAGTTTTCTATCTTTACCGTAAAACGATATAAAGACACTCCTTGTACCCACCCTTGCAATTCAATTAGCTAGGAAAGTAGGAGCCCCCTCTAATTCCGCTCTAGTCGCAGAATCGTAGAAATAGGGAAAAGGTCTAATCACAATAAATTGCAAAGTGATTTTTTATTTTTCATTCTGTTGGTATGTGTCATTTTTAACGTTGGCGTAGTAAGATCGTTGTTAGGCTTATTGAATTGATAACCACTTGATAAACCTCCATTTTATTATATTTAAAATGAACAAAAGTCTAAAGCTTTACCTTACGGGTTCAAATCCCATACAATCAGTTTTTTAATCAATAAGACATAAGGCTTTATAATTATTATACTTTAATCTTTAACCATTATAATGTTTATTTTAAATAATATATATATACTATTGTTTATTTATATTTAGTAGGTTGTTACATATGTCTAACGCTGGCGCTTAGCCGATAGTTATCAACACTATTTTATATTTTTTTGGCACTAAATACTTTGCTATTTTATACACTATCCTTTTAATAAATATATATATATAAAGGCCAGTGCTATTAAAATTTGTGACAAGTAAGTCTTACAAACTAAAAGGTCATTAAATGTATTCTTGATTCATTTCGATGCAAATCACTATGTATTATAATACGATTCTCACTGTAGCTTCCTGTACTCATAAATTATACATAACATTCTTAGATCCCTCGAAAATCGACGTACTTCTGATAGTATGCTGCATCTACGGAACTGGGAAATTCCCTAAGAAATTAAATTGCGTTATGTAACTGCAAGATATTCTAATGTTTATATAGTAAAGTGCACTAGCAAGGCTCCTTTAACCAAAGGCACCCCTGCGTGCATAAAGTTAACTATGTGAATGTTGACAAATCCTTATTCCTTGAATTGAGACTGACATTACATCTTAAGTTTATTACGAAACGAGAATGTCTTACCTTATTTTTGGTCGTGGAATTATATTATCTCTTATTCAATCGGTGCGCTGTAGTAATATAAAAATGAGATTTTGTATCGTTTCCTTTTGCCATGTTATTGGGTAAATCTAATCATTACAGAAGCGCTCAGGTTGTTATAATATCGTAGGCATAGATGCTACGCAGTAAAGGAACTAAGAGGAAATCAATAATGTTAACGCAAGCGGTATCGAATGTAATTTAATTTAGTTTTGTACAATCGCTTGGTGGTTTTTTTAAATATATTCCTTACCAAACCATTTCTTTTTAAGAAAAACTGAAAATTTGTGTTATTTATGAAACAATGTCAGTATTTCAATATATTATCGTACTTTTAATCAATCCAATATTTCCTACTTCGAATGGTAATTTATTAAGATGAGATCTGAAAATTTTATTTGCAAATTCTTCAGTCTTTGAAAATATCTATTGTTAAAATTTCTATTGGTTTTAAGTTGATAAATTGTTTTAAAATTTAATAAAATACTCAAAGTGCCTGTCCAACCCATATATTAAAAATCCCTCATTGTTATACAATTCATTTATGTCTACAGAACATGGCTTTTAAACGATATTTCAAACGATATTTGTAAATATCTGTGATAGACAATAAAAGTATATTTGTTGTCAGTATTTATTGGAAGGCTTGTTTTATAAAGCTTGTAGCCGAGTGATCACGTTACACGTATTTTGACCACGGAGTCGAATCCCTATTCCTTTGATGATTTGTCTTCAAATGTGCAGATGTCGATTATGATTCGACAGTATAAGCAATAAGAAAACTACTTGTCATTCAGTTTTTCTCTCTAAAAAAAGAAAACAATTGTGACAATCAACAAGTGTACTTGAGATCCTTTAATTTAAATTCATATACTCTGTAGCGGAAAATGTTACGAAAGTAATGTCTTATTAAACTTGCCGAGTCTTTCATCAAAGTTTCACGCATTGAAAATATTATATTACTGTATATGCAAACATGATTTCCAATGTAAACTTCTTCATTTTTCGCCTATCAAGTTATCGCCGACACCAACCTCATCATCTCGCCGTCGTTAGCTCTTTGATACACGCAATGCCTCAGGATACGCTACGCAGCTCGAACACTTTTTAACGTGGCGTTTGTTTGTTTGAAACTTTGCCAATTTGACAAAATTACGAGGTTAATTTTGAAAACTGGGGGCTGTAAATAAATATCGCGTGACAGACAGCGATCGTTCGACCTCGCCGTGAGTGCCTTAATTGGGATACCAAACCAAAAGGGAATATTATATCACCGATTAAATATATAATTAAAAATAATGTTTATTATTCACTCCCTCAAATGCTTATTCGGATTTACGACGTATTTAATATAGCATAAATATCTTTGCTACTGTAACAGTTTAACACAATCAATAGAAGAACTTGTAGCTACATGTCATTCACAAAAAGTTTTTTTTATTCAAAATATAGTTTATTTGGTTAAATTATTAGGAGAGCAAATTAAATAGTAAAACAAATCATGTCGCAAATCTGACTTTAAAATATTACCAATTCATTTAAATTATGACCGTTAATTATTTATTTTGCTATCTGTATTCCGACCGACACATTATGACCATTTAATATATATTTAGACGGATGTAATAAATATGGCCGAAACTTTTTTTAAATTCAGACCAAAACAATACGAATCAATTATTAGCCATCATAAATAAGATGTATTTACTATCAACTCTGTAGAGTTATAGTGTAAAATATACGTCAAAGCTTTATCTCACAAACTGCGTATCTATTTGGGTGGTAAGAAAAATTCGCATTGGGGGAAAGGGTAAAAGTAGTGGTAACCTAATCGCTCGCTTAACGCTTCATATTTCATAATATGGTAAGAGATAGGCGACGAAGGTTTGAAGTATTACAAAAATGCATGATTTGAGCAACCGATTGAAAGAAAGAGGGCGTGACCCACCGAAAAGTTGTTCACACCCCATGGAACCGGAAATTAATTCTTTAATATTTTTTTCAGTAGTATAATTATTAAGCTCTACCTAGTTTCCTAGTTATTCAAATTCTAGAACCTGTTACGGGGTGTTTCACGTTAAAAATACCGTAAGCAAATTTAGTCGGCAATATTCGCAATTTAATTTCAAGCTTTTCAAGCACATTTTCAGCGGACGTATAAACTAAATTGTATTGAACCAAATGCAGTGGCAGACCTATGTCTGGTATTATTTGCTTATAACGAACGAGAGGGCGATCGGCAATAGGCCACTCATGCGCGGAGTGTTTATTGTTAACAAAGTGCAAAGCTGCTTAGGAGGTAGTTAGAATGCGGGGTGATGTTGTCCAGTATAGTCACATTCAGCACAGCTTGGCGATGGCCGAAATCGAACAATACATATCAATGGCGTAAAGAGAAAATTTGCTAACTCCGTTTTTGTCTATTGTGCAGGAGACGGTAAAAACTGATTATTTTGAGAATGTAAAATTGGGTGTAATAAACAAAAAATACCCTTTCAAATGATTTATTTGTAACGAATAAATGACAGGTGACAAAACAAAATGGTGGAGTTGGATAATTAGCAGTGTAGGATTTAGAACAACGATGGAGATATCAAATTTTCTTAAAACGTTTTTCCGGTGTACTTAAATAAGTTTTGGTTATAAAATTTGGGACATGCACATTGCATGATATAACCGGATGGCACTATTAAGTGATTTTCAGCCAAAAGAGGAGTTAACAACATTACTTTTTAAGCCGTCGATATTTGAAACTTTGTTAAATGAAACATCAGCTTAACTCTCATGTCAGTTCCAAAATACTTTCTTTAGTCCACGTGCCTTCGTGCCTTCGTGTCTTCTATAGCATTTTTAATTTTCTGTTAAAATTAACTTCCACAAAATTACCGCCGAATCCATTGAAATTATATCGTTAATTGTTAGTTAATTCGCTATAGTAATTTGAAATTAAAATGAACTTTTACGAAGTTCACATCTAAAGTATTGGTACTCATGCTGTTAAATATGTATTTCTTTTCTAACAAAAGCCAGTTAATTTTTTCGGGTTTCGTTTAAATTAATTCGATAAAATTTATTGGACTGTTTTCCTAACAAATATCCATATGTATAGTTACAATCATACTTTAAAGTAATTAAAATCTTGTTTAAGTGTTTATAAAACACTCACTAAACATAAAGATAGTAAGCTTTGAACGATCTAAAGCAATAGATAAAGAAAATTCAAGATTTTTAAAAATTGTCGAATAGCACTTAATTCAATTACTGAGCTTCAAGCAATAAATTGGTTCCAAATTCAAAATATCAGTATTCTTAAAATCCATCTCAGGAGTAACCCTCTACCGACAGTAATTGCAACTAGTCAATTCAAACCATCTTTTTGCCCCTATAGCTCAATAGTCCTTACAATATTACCCAAAGTGCTGTTAATCTGGAATAATTTAATTAAAAAATATACTCAGAAATCACTCACGCTTTTGTAATTTTCTGAACCCATCTGAACACAGCAATACTGTTTAGTTTCCGACTGCGGTGGTACCGGAGACTGAAACAGATTGCACTTGCAGTCAGTACTTCAACTATTATATAAGCGTGCTGTTCTAATGCATGTATATTCTGAAATTAATTTTCGATGGATTAATATGGAAACTAGCTTCACACGATAAATAAAAATATTCATTAGGGCTACTTTTTTCGACGTCGTGATTTTTATCACTGTTTAGGTTTTACTAGAAGATTTTATGTTTGCATTGCTCTTTATAAGACTAACGGACAGGTGCCGTTGTAAAATATCGGCTTTGTCAAAAAATTACCCATACACATAATGAGTCGATTACTTTTATATTATTATTAAACTTTTTTGGTGAGTAGAATTAATTTCTTGAAAAAACTTTATATTTTTCTTAATTCAATGCAATCAGCAAGACCAACTTTGATCAAATGTGTTAAAAAATATGTACTTTCAATATTATTTAATTCAATGCAATCAAAAAGACCAATTTTGATCAAATTTCTTAAAAAAAACATGTACTGCTTGTAATAATAACAATAAATATTTACGTTATAAATACTAAAAAAAGTTAATATTTCTATAAAATCAACAGGCATACTACGTTTTACAATCTTTTATAAAACAAAATAATAAACTGCATATAAATTATTTCTTTACATGAAAAAAGTACATTTTATTTTTTTAAGAACAGACACCCATGCCCTTGAACGCAAATCACCAAATCGGTTGAAAAACTAATTCATGAAAGTGACTGTACTGGGATTCGAACTCGTGAACACCAAAATTGGCAATGAATTAAATACATGTTGCGAAAGACTATTTCTATGTTATAATAGCTCTACAATATTTTTTTACTACCAGCAAAACTCTTTTCGTTATCTATCGAGATCGGTGGAATTTTTTGAAAAATGCAATCTTGATTTATCTGGAATTCTCCTCTCTTTAATAACGACTGGCATTGTGAGAGATTGACATCGCAGAGATGAAATTGTTTTCCTCGTAATGCTTTACAGGCAAGAGCTTTTTGTTTTGTGGAAATATCACCTGATATGGTTGACGTTTTTATTAGATTATGAGGAAGATTCAATTTGTTATTTTGAGATACTAACTTGCTTTATTATGTGAATAATTGTGTTTATCTGATAAATGGAAAAATCTTTCAATGCTTATTATATACATTTAAATTGATCATCGGAAAGCTACCAAGAAAAAAAAATTCAATGTGTAACTCCGATTGTTTACCCAGTATAAGAAAATATTTCTTTATAATAATCATTAACTACAAACACCAATATTAAAAAGGAAATGTTTTAAAATTTGACACGCTTACCCTAAGTTTGCTTAGCCTTCTATTTTTTACACGTGGCTTTAGTTTCAAATCTATGTAGTTCTAAAATATCTTATCGTACCGTAAGAGAACAATAATGATCGATAATGTGCACGATGAAGTGACGTAGGAGCGCTTAATAAAGATTAAACCAGTACTCCCCAAACCTTTTCATGCAACGGCCCTTAAAATCTGAAAGAAATATCTGCGGACCCTCTGAGCAAAAACATGAGTGAGACATAAAAAGTGGAGAGGTTCAGTATAATCAAAATATATTTAATATATTTATTTATTTATTTTATTTTTTTTTTAAAATATATATATTTGGTAAAAATATTCGATGGTAAATAATGTATCAGTTAACACCTAGCCCAAGATCTTTTTTTCAATTGAAAAAATAACCTGGGGAAACCCGGGCCCCCCGATTGCTAGGACAACGCTCTTGCCACTAGACCACAGGGACCGACGTTATTGAACATCAGAATGAATAATGTCAAAAAAATGTCTTCGTATGAAATGTACGTTGGGCTATGAAATAAATCGACAAAATATGAACAAGACGTTGAAGGGTTTAAGCTATAACTTTGACATGAAACTTCGCTGAAAAGTCAATGCTGAAATAAAAGAAAACTTGAAAAATAAAGTTATGAAGTCGAAAAATAATAATATCTACCGGTCGGTCAATAAACGGTTCGATAGCAAACATATTTTCCATTCGACGCAATTTCAAAGTTAAACTTTAAAATCAGAGTTTTACATTTTTCCCATGCCTTTGAGCAAAATAAACATCTGAAACTTCTCTCCATTGGAAATTATTTTTTTCTCCTTTCGGCTATCAAAACGAACACAGGAGTGAAGTTTCATTTCGGTTAAGGCAACGGCCGGGATTTTAATATCTCCGATAAATAAATACGAAAGTGAGTACAATTTCATTTCAAGAACAACAAAACTTTTCAGTGCTTTGCTAAATTTTAACGTTTATATCGGAATATCGTTTTGTTTGCTTGATTGATTGAATTTCACAGGGTCGTCAAAGCTGAAATTAATACGGCAAATATTCATTGTACTCCATTGTGTTAAAATTTCCAAACAAATCTACCATTTCTAGGATAGGAAACAAGTTGTCAACACGTCCTGATTAGATTGATTGAAAATCCTTTAATCATAAAATTATTTTGAGCTTATCAACGTAAAACGAGAATATTCTGAACCTAAATTTCAACACTCAGATGGCTTTAAGTTTGATAAGGAGATCAATGCTTATATAACACATACGGATAATAATTTCGTAAATTGATTTAGGGATTTTTGCCTCATTCATTTTAATCTATTAGGTAATCCCGGAATTAATGTCGTTTTTTACAATAAAACTCAAATTTGATTTTTTTAATTATTTATTATTTTTTTTAAACAAAGTAATTACCAGTGTTGTCTATGACTCTTTGCCATCTATTTTCAAGATCTAAAATTTCTTTCTCATGAAAGGTCTTTGGTTTAGATTCGAAGAACTCCGAGAGACCTGATTTTAGTGCTTCACTATTGTTGAATCTTTTTGTTCCTTCATTGCGTTTCTAAAGAACGAAACAAGTGACAGTCACTTGGTGCCAAGTCCGGTGAATACGGCGGATGCAATAAAACATCCCAGCAAGGTCCTGTATTTTTATTTCGTGTAATATCGGCAACGTGCGGACGGGCATTGTCATGTTGAAGAATAACATTCCTTTTATTCATAAGAGCGGGTCTAATTTCTTGTAACTTTGTGTTTAACTTGTCCATCTGATCACAATAGAGAGCTGCAGTAACAGTTTGTCCTTGTTTTAACATTTCATAATAAATCACGCCTTTCGAATCCCACCACACACACAATAGGGCTTTCTGAGGATGTAGTCCTGGTTTAACTCAAGAAACTTTTATCATAAATGTATTTAAAAATGTGTGTCATATTAGATAAGTTAAAAAATTGACATAAATAAATCAGATCAGTCAAAAGGCCGCATCTCAGTATGGACAAGACCGCAGGTTGCCTATATCTACTAGGACTTTGTTATGGTGCACCGTCGTCATTTATGCTAACAGTTGATCGTATCTGAAGTACAAATGTGGTTTACCCTGCTTTATTTGAATAGGTTTGACATGCAGAGTTAAGATTTAAAATTTCCGTTGATCATTGAATATTTTACCTCAAATTCACGCTTATGTGCCCACATTCCGCACTTTACTACCCTGCGTGAACGCCCAAATCCAAACTATTCCTGTTCAATATATCAGCCGTGATTGATGGGTGAGCAACGACAGCCTACAAGGCGAATGAGACACGACATTCAATTTCCATTGATCGATCACTACCGCCTGTGGAATGGGATTACTCCAAAGAGCTGATACCATAGACAGCCATGAAAAACACGGAAGTAATTGGAAAGATAGCTGGCTGCGGTGGAAGAAATAGTGTTACGACATCGCAAAAAAAAAACAGCAATAAAAATGTCCCTTGTCTCTGGCGGATTGATATGAGCGCAGTTAGGCGGAAATTATTATCGGAAATATATCATAGCCAATACTCGATCACTTTGGATATATTCTAGATTGGTTTGTCTACTAATATAAAGTGGCGTTCTCGCCTATATGCCACGATGAGTAACTCGATGTTCGAACACTCGATGTTAGAACAATTTTTAAACTTTCGATAAGCGAAAGATTTATGATAAGTGACATCGGATTCTCATATGACAAACATGTTACAGAAAATACCCGTAGCTTTTTAAATAAAATATCAAACTTTAAATTCTTAATACTTAAACCGTACATGACAATCTAAATCGTGAAGTCTTTAATTATTGTTATACATTTAAAATATTCAAATACTGAAAAAACAAAATGTCTAGTGATTCATTATGTAAATTGAATAATTTTCAAGATCCTATGGATAACCTATGATGTTTTTACTTTTTTATGGTTCCTCAAAAGAAAACTGTGTTATTATTTTCACTTTTCACCAATATTCCTTCGAAATTGTATCTACTTTTATCTGAACATAATCTTCACATCATATTTTTTTTTACGAAACTGTTATTCTTCCAGGAATAAAAATATTTACATAAGTCATTTTGTCTGGAATTCCATTGTAAAAATCTGATAAGTAATTTTTGAAACTTGAATTGGCATATGTATGACCGTATTTCATTTATAACAAGTGCACTGTTAATTGTTTATATAAAAACTGCAAGATAATTATGCTAATTTGAATTTTTTGAATTTTGTACTTTTCCATGAGTTTTGTCTCTAACGACCCGGGTTTCGCCTTTCGGCATTTTCAGGCATTCCAAGTGCACGGATGTAAATAAATGACAATTATTTAAAAATAACAATTATTTAAAAGGGTACAACAATGGCGAATTAGGCAAATAAAGTTTCTCGTTCAAAATTGGCATACTGTTGAGCTGAGCTCGATTAATCTCTAAGATTTCTTGATAAAATGGTTTAAACTCGCCCCTGTATATTATAATTCAAGCACTTGCTATCATTAAATATCAATTCACTTACTATCATTAATATTAATTCAAAGGCTTGAAATCAATCAACTCATTAATGAGAGGTCGGATAAAACCCTAGATTTATTTTAAATATTCTTATGTTATTATCTGGTCATTAATATTTTCAAAAATCCCCATAATTATAACAAACCCACTTAATTCATTGAAACCTGTATTCATTCAAATTTCGCTAATTTACATTTTAATGACCTTTTAACTTAGTGATCTACTTATATTTGTGTATATAAACGATACAAACTGTTTACTACGCGTCAGTTCAAGTACATCCGTGCACTTGGAATGCCTGAAGATGCCGAAAGGCGAAACCCGGGTCATTAGCGACAAAACTGATGGAAAAGTACAAAATTAAAATTTGATATTGAAATTCCATCAAGCACCCTCAGTCGAAATACTTAATTATAATTATGCTACACAAGTAAATTATGTACATTGAAATTGATTTGCCAAAATCTCGGCTCAAGTACTATGTTTGGTTGGATATAATATTTAGTTGCCTCTTCGAAAGTAAAACGCTAAATCAAAATCAACTAAAATACTTGCCTTGCGCTCGAATACGGATTAAACTTTTTCTGGTAAAATATGGTCGGCCATTCGATAAAAGTTTATTTTCCTCTGAAAGTTGCCGAGGAAACTTACGGTATAAAAGCACTGGCAAGGATGCAGCTCATCTTTTATGATGAAGGATCTTTAAAATTTACGAAAGGCGGACCGGAAAGGTTGGAATGAAACATATTAAATCATCCCTCCAATTTCGCACCCGAATGCGTTTTTGCGTATTTATTTACTCGGGGTTCCGTTTCTAACGTTACCCTCCAGCAAACTTTTGCGCCGTTTACGATATACAAATAAATTTTATGAGTTGCAGAATCGCGAACTTTTTTGTTCTTGGCCTCTTTATATTTTTGGTATTTTTTTCTTTTTTTTTAATTGAATTTTTTCGCAAATATAATTTCGTTTACCCTCCCAATTGTAAATCAACAGTTTAATTTGTAAGCGCCTAACCAACCGACGTTTCTTGAAATAATAAGTTTACTTGATGCATTTGAAAGTATTCTGAAAAAGTATTTGTTTTCATATTATTAAATTAATATTAAAAAAATACATCACTTGAAAAATCACGCTGAGAAAACCCAAAGTAATATGTCTCAATCTCGACTAAACAAAGAGTGCCTAAATTGTGTTTGCCGTTGATTGTGTTTTCTATCGATTGCACTATAGTTCCTCCCCGTCTTTAATTTGAGTCCTCCTAAAATGACTGTTTAAAACAAATACTCATAACAACACCCTTTAACGGTTAGCTGCATTTTTAAGGGAAGTATATTGACTTACAGGTGGTGTTTCTCAAAATTCCCTCGGGATTCAATTCACTCCAAATTTAAACTAGGCAAATTAAAAAAAAAAATCTTGCAATAAACCAATACAATACATATGTCAACTAAGTATTTAGTTCGACAAGAGTTATATTCAAAGCTGTTTCGTCATCAAGCCGTTGCTCTGACAATGATGTGAATGTGAAATAGCTATAAGCAAAACTTTCCCATCTTTATCTTATAAAAATCTTTTTTTGATTCTCCTTTGACTGTCATTATAATGTATCGAATTGTCCATGAATAAAAACACTTTTACTCCAGCTAATATAATTCATTTGGATAAAATAAAGATTACACTCTATATAAAGATATTAATACCTAGTGCTAAAAATTGTTACTGCCATAATAAATTACACATGGCAATGTTCCAAAATGTCTAGCTCCCGGCTACGAATCATACCCATTACTTTCACTCAGGCAAAGCCCTCCATTAAACCAATTATTGCATTAGGCGAATTCTTTTTTCTTTACATTAACTATTTTACTTCTGATTTCTGCGTGGTACAGACTACGTAAGGCAAAATATCACTGACTGTTGTTCACTGGCGGATCCAGAAATTGTCCCAGGGAGTGGCCATTTTGAAAATAAACATGATACATTAAAAAACATATATACACCCATTCCTTTTTTACGCGATTTTTGAACGGGGCACCGCTCCTTTTTTTACACGATTTTTTTTTCGATTTTATTTAACGGAATATATGATGACCCTGCGTTCAAAGAAGTGATGACCCCAAGCAAAATCATGTGATATAATTGATGACTCTGACTATTAGGCCCAAAAATACTCAGGCTAAATATCCTTTTACTCATACGATTCCTTAGCCAGGTTTTCATGCGTCGTAATGTGGAAAACCACTTTTCAGCGGAGGCAACGCTGATTGTCAAATTTAGTAAAATTCGTAACAAACCCTCACAATTGCGACATAATTATTAACCTATCACATGTCGTATACAGTTGCGGAAAAATAAATCCGCCCACTCTTCATAATTCCAATCCTTTGCAAATATGTATATCCTCTAAATCTTTACCGATTTCCATTTTTTTTTTCATTCGATTGTAAAAAAAAGCAATAACCATATTTTGAAAAACAATCAAGATTTGAAAGTTTTAACAGTAATGAGCCAGACCTAGTCACGTAAGCATCTGACGAAATTATGGATAGCCAAAGAAAACGTAATCGCGATTAAAGCCCAAATTGAATCAGTTTTCGGGGGAAAACTTACCAAATAGAAAAATTTCGCTTACTGTGTAGAAAGTATAATGTGGATTTTTTTAAAAAAAATCGTTTAGCTGGCGCTCTGGAGGGGTATGTTTGAACCGGCAGAGAGTGGCAGAGAGAGCTTAACAACCGACCGGGACGACCTTTATAAATATATGGAGTATGATTTTTTAAAAACGCTTCAAGCTTCGACTAGTGATTTCACATGATCGATGGGAAATGTCCGTAATAGCCGTAATAGAATCGTGGCACATGGATTTCCCGCTCGGTTCCCACTGTAAAAATGGAGGTAAAAATGGACGAAGGTGCACAAAAATTGGACTTTGTACGATTGGAGACGAGTCATATACTCTGATGATTTCAAGTTTAGCTCATGAGGACAAGATGCGGTAAGCAGCTAGGCCATCTTAAGGTTGGTGAAAGGTGTCAACCGATTGTTCTTGAAAATATGGCTATTAGTTTTCTTTACAATGGGTAGAAACAAAAATAGAAATCGGTAAAGATTTTGAGGAAATATTTGCAAACGAATGGAATTGTGAAGGGTGCGCGAATATCTTTTACCGCAACTGTAGTTGTTAAACTAAAGGTTCGTAAAAAAAGAGAACTACAACATATTTATTTAAATAAAAATCATTTGAAAATTAATGTTATAATATTTTGAATGGAATAATTCTCTCCTCAGGGGGGGCCATGGCCCCCATGCCCCCCCCCCCCCGTGGATCCGCCTATGCTCTTGTTTCATTTTATGGCATATTTACTATCACAAATTTTATTTGTATTGAAAGAGTCCTTTCAGTGTTTCAGCGATTGCGGTAAATGACGTCACATAGAATACATTGTTTTATTCTTCATTCTATTACAAAAATAGGCAATTTAACATATTCTATACTCGCTCGCCACCAACGTAGACGATTGTCTTTCGACCAGTATCCCTAAACTGCTCATTCGTTTGTCGCCTTTGTGCGATAACTCATCCATCACCTCACACAATCATACTCTATCTAAGTATATATTGTTTTTTTTACGGTGAAAAAATGGGAAATATGTTACCAACTCATGGTACCTATCTATGTTGCTTCTTCGTATTTTATGCGTTGCGATATAATTCATCAGATTGCAATAAAAATTGGTCACCGCTTGCACTTGCGTGAAGGTCAAATTAACTAACAGTACGTCTTATACACAACAATGAATCACTTGTAAGGTGTTCACTGTCAATACTTGGTGGAAAGGCATTATAATAAAAATAATTATATATAGTTTCACTTATGGCGAGCATTGTCAATTTGTTGCATTGTTTTTTTTTTACAAAAATGAATGTGTGTTCATATTTCAAACGCTGCCTTACCGCTGCCTTGCCGCTCATTTTCTCATCCTATTGGTTGCAATTGCGCGAAGATTTAGGGATAGTACAATTAACTTATAGTAGGTGGCGCGTGTGTCATTCCATAGATTCCAATCGGCAAAAGACAAACTTCAAATGTCAAACGGCACATGCCACATGCAATTTAATCGTACATTATTATCATCGATCAATGATCTACCAGCGCATATAAAAATCAATGTTAAAAATAAAATTGAGGAAATCTTGAAAAATTTTAAAAATGAAAATCGAGAAAAGGGTGAAAATTCTTTTAAAAGAAAATGAGTGAAATGAAAATTTAAGAAAACCTTGAAAAGGAAAATTAAGAAATCCTTTAAAAGCAAAATTGAAATAATATTAATAAATAATAAAATTAAGTGAAATGAAAAGGAAAAAAATCTTGATCGATGAAGATTGTGGAAAATTTAAATTGAGAAAATCTTGAAAAATGAAAACGAAGCAAATCTTGATCGATGAAGACTGTGGAAATTTTAAAACCCATGGAAATCGGTCCTACTTTATATATAAGCCACCAATTGTCTGTGGCCGATCGCCCTATTAGCTAGTCGATGTGCACAGCTCGTGTTATTAGTGTCTATTAAATGACACTTAAGTGTGGTTTGTTCAGCTTTTTCCTGTATATACTGATACCGCCTGATATTGTAGGTCATCAGGACTCTCTCGAACGATCTTATTATCACCTCAATCAATGATAATAAGACCTAAGCGATTAATATAACGCGAATAAATTCACTAAAATCTTGTAACCGACTTATAGAAACGACGTCTCTCGTTCAGTTCATTCGCGACCGCTTTGCGTCGATTAGTTGAGCTCTTTTGCACACTAGAATCGTAGGGTATAAATTATAAATATGCCAGTCAAAGGCCAATTTCGCTCAGTCGTTATCGTTCATCCGAAGCCGACAGACGTGTCGCCTCCTGCCTTCGGACAGGCAGGAAGTCGCAATATAATCGTTTGGTCTTGCGCTTTTAAATGTGGTTGTTACTGCAATTGTATCTGTGTTTTGTAAACAATGTAATCTAAAAATTTGAAGAAAATAAACTAGCCTACTCTCGCATAGAGTACGGTCAAGAGAATACCGATTGAAATCTTTACAAGAGATACCTTTCTTCCCATCCTGTCCCTAAGTTCCGTCATCGAACGCTTGGAAGGATGCTGTCTGTTGCTGTCAGATTGAGGAAGAAACCCTGGTCGTCTCAATACAAACTATAAATAATTAAAACCTGTGCGTGAGTTGATATCTTCATGAATGCATTACTATTAATAAAGTTGTCCTCAGCTTTATTTATGAGTTTATCACACGTATCAATTATCATGATCACTTGGAGAGTTATTAAACTCAGCGTTAAAATTTGCATAATTGCAACCATTTCACTTAACATCAATTTAATCCCATCGCACTGAATACCAAAGCGAATGCTTTACTAATTATAGATAATACAACGCATTGCTAATGCGAGTGGCGTGTGACTGTTTGGCATGGTTAATTGCTTTATGATTGGAGTCATACTTCGATCTACATAAGTATCAGTTTTAATCTCTAGCACATACATATCGGTTTAAAATGTATCTTCAGTGACCTTTCTTTGTGATATATGTCTAATGTCGATTAAATATTTATCAATCACTAATTGACAATTGTTAAATAATTAAATATTTATTTCTAATGATTTAGCATGATGTCAAATTGTTAGACGACAATTATTGGTATGAACAAAATAGCGTTTTTGCCATTATTATGCCAATCTACGATATCATCAGAATTCTTTTTTGATAATTAATAATTTTGATGTATTCGGCGGTAACTTTATGGAAGTTTTTTTAACATATAGTTAAATTGATATCATTGTTTATTCCACATTATTGTGTAACAAACAGTGACACGTGTTTCGCCTCATTAAGCATCTTCAGACTTTTTATCGAAAGGGCTACATTAGTAATCCTATGTTTTCATTTAGGTTGTCAAATAAAAATTCTGATTTTTTATAGTTTATACGATACAATACATTTATACTAAACGCAATACTAACGGTGTGCACAAAATTGTGCTTTTTCTTATTGGCCATCAATTGTGGGAACTATATACGCAAATTCACATAAACGCGAATCACTATTTATTACTCTATAGATGGAATAAACAAAGTAATCAATTTAATTATATATTGAATAAATTCATTTACAATGTTGATATTTTATCGACATTCCATTATCATTTCGTGGAATCAAAGTTATTGCTATACAGTACTCTTACATAATATTTTTAATCCGTTTTTCGTTTTTATGAGACCGCTCCAGTGATTAAATTGAACAGTTTTTATCTCCGAAACTTTTGCCGAGTCGTAAATTTTTAACTGGATGTCTTTATGGTATGTCAATAAAAAAAAACATTCAAAAAATCACATCAATGCCGGTGGTACTGTATGCCGTGGATCCTACCCATCTATCTATCCGTTGTCAGGAGCAAAATGACAACTCGCTGACATGCCATCTGTATATGTAAAAGGGGCTTTTTCTGTCATAAATTCTTTCGCGGACGATTTTGTAAAACACATTTACGAACGTTTGTTCTTTTTCGATTCGGTATATTTATGTCCATATATTATACGCTTTTGACATTTGAATCATTCAAATTTAGTTAGTTTACATAGGTCCTGCGATTTATATACATTTTCAGTCGTTTTTTCAAACGCCGACATGTGACATCCGGACTTTATGTATAATGTCAGTATCTATGAGACCATATAAATCGTTGAAATGCTCAAACTTCTATAGTGATTTTTCATTGGTAAAAATCTAGTGCTATACATGCCAACGTATTATTTATTTCCAAAAGTTTCATCACTATATTATTAATAGCTGTTTCAACATCGTGTTATTTCCAAAATTATCGATTCACTAAACAAAATAAGAAAAGGTGTAAGAGTTATGTAGTCGCTCTCTCTACTAGACATCCATACCAATTAAAAAATCTATCAAACAAATCATAGTCCCAGAACTGAAATTATAAGAAATGCAAAGTGTTCTTCTCGGAACTAACTATATTGAATAAATGTTTTCAGTATTTTAATTTAAAAAATGTCAAAAACATCGTATTATTTATTTTTTCTTCGAACAAAAACAAACAAAGATTTGCATTTATTTACTACTAAGCTTTATGCAAATATCAGACCCTTCTATTTTTATACATTTTTACATGAAACGATGTATTTTTTATGAGACGAACGATACCCAACAAACATTAAATTTATATTTTACATCTCGTTTGATACATTGTCATGTTTACGGGGTTGTTTGACGTGAATCCTCCCTCTAAAATGTTTCTGACAGCAAAAGCATGCCATCTAATAATACCTGTGTAAATATTGCTTCAAAGCCTACATATTATATCAAAAAACAAATAAACAATTCCATATTTATTTTACTGGGCATATTATCCATATTTTTGTCTCTTTATTGAAATCTAGGATTCCTATTCAAATTCAACACTAGAATTCGGTATAAGCTTTATTTTTCACTGTATAATATTATATTATTTCAATGACAAAGGAACACTGAATAATATATTTACTCAACTCCACAAGCGTACAAAAAAATAAGGATTAGATAGTAAAAATGGTATTTACAGACAATTAGTTTTTATTTATTTATATTGAACCGGTAAATAAAAACTTTACCGGGTACGTGGTCGAGTGGTCAAATTCAGTTACGTTTTAATCGATTTATGAATTTCTGCTTAAAGGCATGGGATACCAGGAATGTCTAAACATCTACTTTATTCAATATTCAATATTTTTTTTCCTGTCCATACCAAAAAGTATCTATTTAAGGTTGGTTATCAGCGGTCAATTCTTGGTGAAAAGGCAATATATTTCAATGCATACAACACAGTATTTGTACTAGCTCCACAAATTGTGATACCAAGATCGGTTTCGCTCATCGTGATCATTATCAACTTTTATAATGTCCATTTTATATATTCAAAATGTTTGTAACGCAATCGAATGTAAGAAAACTCGATAGCAACGCAGCGTTCGCCACTCAACAATATTTGTCTTTGTTATCATTGCCATTTTCTAGATATTTTTTTGATTGGCATAGGCACCGCATATTGGTGGGAAATTATCCAGCTAGAATTTTATTTTATCTACACTACCACGCTAACGAACTTAAAAATCGAGCTGAAATAAATTGTATGCAAAATTGCCACCGCGATTAAATCTTGAAATTTAACAACCCAAATGTATAATATTATATAATCAAACCAAGAGACAATATTAGCTTCCAATTTTTCCATTGCGTTCGGTCCTTTCCTCCCTCGGCTGTCCTCAAAATCGCCACAATGCAAAAGTGCGCCATTTGCCGCCCTTAAACTTTAATTGTAGGCGTGATGACGTCATGTCATTATGACGTATTTTGACACGCTGTGAATGCCGCCTTGCCTTTTTGATGGCTCGACATCTCGCATTGTTCGCGTCGCTCTTTAACGCCCACTTTCCTCATTATCATGCGTCCCGTTTCATATTTTCATATAAAAAAGTGACTCTTATATTGCGGTCGCCTTTTCAGGTGAATAATTCTAAATATATTCTATTAAATCATATAGCGTTAAAAACAGATTTTTTACGCAGAAAATTCTCAATTTTACGTAATTAAACTGTTGGACTCGAATAAACCAAAGTTAATTGTAAAAATATACATTTTTGTAGTAATATAAAAATCACAAAACGTTTTTAATATCTATAATATTTCAAGGTTGATCTGACGATGGTGCTGTCTTAATAACTAGAAACAATGCCTAAATATGGTTTGTAGGACAAAATGCATGACAGTTGTTTTCTCTATTATAATGGTTTAACACGTTAGATATTTTTCGAAATGAATATAATGAAAAGAGTTACATTAATATTTTTAACCCTCGTTTGTTTCTGGGAGTAAGGCTGTCACACCAATTAATTTAAATTCTACCATTACGCATTAATATTAATTTGAATGACCCAGCCAATATAAATTTTAAAAGCGTAACATCACTTTAAATTGAATTCACAATCGATACTGACTGCCACCCCAGGCAAGCCTTCGTTCCTTTTTTACAAATCATTTCATTCTCTCTCGTGAAAAAAAAAACAAAATCTTTTCTAAGATACTCAAATTAACGAAGCCTTCGCAAACAGTTTAAACGTTTCGGAGAAATTGAATCGGGACTAAAGAGTCTTAAAAACAGTTCAGAGATGTCTGCTTCCGACTTTTTTTATAAGCACTGGTAATTTTTATTGAATTTCAAATATTATTGTTTTACTCCTTCGTACGTTTCAAATACAATTGATACGACTGTCAGGATTTGCGTGAATGATTTTTTTATTTCCTCTACATAATACAACAATGAATTTAAATATGATGTTTATTTTGAGCTATCAGAAGACACCTTCATTCGTATTTTCCTGAGCTATCATAAATGTGATTGTTTCTATATTTTTTTTTTATATTCTTGAATATATTGATTTAAAAATGAGTTTTTTGTAATATTTATATGCAACAGTATATTTTATATATGTTTTTTTAATGACTTATATTATTCGTCATATTTTAAGTCGCAGCACATAGTAATTTCGCAGATGCGTAACTGAAACTAATGCATATAACAAATCAACATCGAAAATATGATTAAAATACGTTATTATAATTCGATACGTCATCAATAATTATGTTTTGTTAAGAAAAACAATTAGGTGACAGATTGACCGCAAAAAATATTTCAAATATTGACCCAATTTAAATTTTATCCGATTCCGAACGGAACAAACCTATAGTGTTGATCATCTTCTTGCAAATTTTACATCTGATAATTTTGTAACACTTTGTTTACGTCAGTTCAAGTACACCCGTGCACTTGAAATGCTTGAAGATGCCGAAAGGCGAAACTCGGGTCGTTAGCGACAAAAGTCATGGAAAAGTACAAAATTCAAACAATTCAAATTCAATAATTTTGTATTGAACATTCATTTCAACAATAGACGAGTACTTAATGCTTAATTTAACGAAATTCTATATTACTGTAACTGTAACTATGCGAACATTACTGAACAGTATATAAAATACGCATCCGATATGTCTATTTTCTGTCTCAAATATGGTAATAATACTGACGAACGCAGAAAAAGCTTTTCTCTTCTGCTCTCCGTTCGATCACCAGGTGATTGCAATGAATGTGAGAAATTTGATATCGGGGAAAATACCAGTACTTGTATTATATAATCATATAGATAGATACCTTGGTATTAAGTGATTCTGGTATGATTCGAAAAAAGGTGCCGCGCGGTTGCATCATACTTCACACACACATATTTTGAAAAAAGACTTAGAGATAACTTGGGAATGATTGATAAATATATACTAGATGAAGCTATCCCGCCTGTCCCGCTTTATATGTTTCTATCGATATTAATAATCGTTGTTTATTTTTGATATTTCCGTAAAGGAAAAAGAGGAATTATAAAATATGCACAGCTATTTTAATTATTCTCGACTTCTATGATGTTTGGTTCGTTTGTGTAGTTTTCATTTCGTATGAAACGGGAAATTTCATTTAAATTTCACACTGCCCACCATATTCCCGGAATTTGCAATGCAATATAACTTATCTAATTGAAAGCACCTGTGCGCGAAAAGTATTTCGAAATTTCGTTGTTATATTGCTATAAAGTAATTAAATCAGGGTGTATTCATTTTGTATTATTAAAACTTTAACTGGTCGCAATTAAATCATAAAAGTAAATGGTATTTATATTCACTATAAAAAAAGTTCCGATTTTTTGTAAATCCAATGAAAATAAACGCTCGGCAGAGAAAAAATCAAAAAAAAAATTACTGAGCGTTGTTGTATTTATTAATCTGCATTAAAAATCACAAATTACAAGTTTATTGCTTTTGCAATTTAAAAAGGATTATTATTAAATTTCAAAGTTAGTCAAGTATTGTAATTAAGGATTTCGATTGCTTAGTGGAATTTCAATATCAAATTTGAATTGTGTACTTTTCCATGATTTTTGAGTTCCAAACTCATTCGTATTGTTATAGGAAACGAGGACTAGGACAGGACCAGTGATTAGCTAATCGCTGTCACATTGCGTCGCTCTTTGGGATCGTAATGGTGTGAAGGGATTTTCAACAACACAAACACCCATACCTTTGAACCGATTTATTCACTCGTACCGAGAATCGAACCCGTGTGGTCCGTCACGCAAGCCAACAACGTTGACACGGACCGGATATTGTTTAAATACTTTAAGTTAATTTCTCGACATTTTGACAGTAAAAATCGAGATATTTTACCCGCTTCTGCTCAATTAAAAAGTACCACATTTCAATAAATATTTTAAAAAAAAAATGAAATATTCACTCGAGATATAGCATAGTTTTCAGTGTGATTTAAAAAGAAACTTTCATTCATTTATGAACGGCAATATGTGTTTTTATGAATTTATTGATAATGAATTTCGACTGTTATGTTTTACGATAAAAATGAATATGTTTGTATCATTTGAATATATGTAGAATCTTAAGTTATACAATGATTCAATTACCTTCTAAAGAATACGCTTAGATCAAATAAACCCAATATTCCTTAATTATCTCGGTTGATTAAAGGAAACCTTTCTCATTCATAATATTATATTATTGTAACACGAGTGTAAGATCATATTGTTTGTAATTGTAACCATTGTAATTATTAATTAAATTGTTGAATCTTTGTTAGGAGAATAGCGATACAACTATGTGTGTAATCAATTATTATTTAATTCATAAATTAACTTTGTGAATAGTTACTATAATACATTGGCAAAAAGTATTATTTATGAAATCATAGTTAACTATGAATTGATTTCTTTTATATTTGTAAGTCACATCATTTGTTTGTTCCTTTGTTCTCGTACGAGGTAATTATGCTGTTTGGCTCTCTTCGGCTCATATCAAGCAATGATTTTGTATAAATATAAACATTCATCAACATTCATGAATTTGATATTCATTCAGTTCATAATGAGCATGACCATTTGATATTGCTCGCCATGAGCGAAACTGATCCTGATCTAATAAATTTAATGTAGAATAAGTACTAAAAATGTGTTATTATTTTTATTAAAATGCCATTCCACTAAGTATTGACAGCGAACACATAAAAAGTGATCATTTACAATGTAAAAACCACAGGTAGAAAATTTTATTCAAAAAGTTGTGTCCGGCGTAAAGTGGGAAAAAATACACTTATTTTTATTTGTGTAGTTTATGTACATATGTACATAGTTTAAAATCTTTTATAAGCTCAGATAATAAGCTTCTTACTTTCAAATTTTCCGTTGTCCGGGGTCCATTGATAAACTTTTAATCGTACGCTATACGGTTACCAAATCCGTCGATGCGCTGCTGTGTGTAAACATTACAGCCAAAATGGAAGCGCGGTGATGTCCTTTGATCAGTCTGGCGGAATAACAAGTCGAGGGGTAATCGGTTTATCGGAGCGCGGGGAAATTGCTTAATTAACGCCCAGCTTTTGTTTAGTTTGTTGTCTCAGAAGCGAGCCGACCATTTTAGACATTTTCTCCTTTCATTCTCACGTAATAGAAAAGAAAAGAGTGAAGCGATTTGTGCCAACCATTTCGGAGAAAAACAACATATCGCTTGCTGTAGTTTCAAAACACATTTGAGAAAACAATGAAACAACTATAGAATATATTTAACTTAATTTATGAAACTTAATACGCATATTTGTAAAATATTTGTTTTATATACATATATATATATATTAACTTTCATTTAAATAAAACAAGTTTAACAACCGTAACGAGCTGAAAATAGTATCATGAAATATATTTTAGATTACACTGCTTCTCATTTTTAAACGTTTATTTCATTTTAGGTGCAACAGTTTCTACTTTTTGTTTATATTACATGTGCGAACAGGTGTGTATTTAAATACTTTTAGCCAATATTTTTTTATTTATCAATTCTTTGTGAAAAGACATTGTATATTTATCGTAAAAATGATACCTCCTCCGCAATGCCCGCGGTGAATAAAACTGGTCATTTTTGAAACTTGTGAATTGAGCATTAAAAAGAATAAAACTTTTCATTTGATCGATTCAACAATAAGAACAATTAACCCGAATTCGCACTCTTCCTGTACACTTCCAGCTCCGCTTAGGTGGCACCATATGCTTTTGGCAATTTTCTGTATAATTTGATCAGGTGTTTTTTTGCGCCGAAACCTAACAATGAATGATTACATTCACATTTTTGTTTTACTCGCGATATTATATTGTGCTGGTGGCATCAAAGAGTGGTCCACCAAAAAATAATGAATAATGAATAATGTTTTCACAGATATGAACATTGAATGAAGTAATTAATAGCATGAACAAATGTGTGTATGTCTAAAATAAACCAATGAATTTATTGTTTTCTATTCAATAAATTATGTCTAAAAAAAAGCCAATAAGTCTCAAGAGCAGTGACATATTTCCGTGGATTACATTATATAAAAAATAAGCTCAACTTTTATATCATTTTTTGGTATATTTTGTGCTACTAAAAAAGAAGCGTAAAAGATATTGAGGTGAAATTACCATCTCCACTTAAGGACTCGTAATATTTTTTAACCTACCCCTTTGCCTTCCGCAATTTTTAACCTTAAGTGGTCCATTTAACCCATTAAATTTTACACTCAGAATATTAACGTTGTTTCGTGTTCAAACAGAGAACCTGCCTGCCTTTCATTATCGCTTCGGTTTTAATTTTCCGATATTTTGTTTCATTAGGATTTTCAATTATAAATGGAAGTGTAGACTTTTGATTTCGTGCTCATTAATATTTTAAAGCCAATTAACTTTGATTTCATTTTCACAGCTAACACAAAAGTCAGGTAACCCGTCTGATTATGTTAAATGAAATTACCTGAGGTTTTCGAACCGTACGCTCGATTGATGAAATAAATATTTGTAAGTGTCTACCTGACAACGGAGCAAAAACAAAAAAAGAGCTTTTTGAAATATCTTTACCGTAGGGGCTATGTTACTGCTGATTAAGTCCTGATCATAAATTAAAATATGACATGTAACGTAACCATTGATGAATTATTCAATTGAATTTAAACTTTAAAAGGATATCGTTGAAAGTATCGAGATCGGTTTATGTCTGGTCGGATTTGATGTTGCTAAATGAATGAAAACATTAAAAAATATATATATTCGGGGTCTAAATTCATGACCAAAAAACAAGCAGGAAGAAAACTCTAGCAATACTACACGATGACATGACAGTTAGTAAAACACACCATCGCGTACGCTTCAGGCGAAGATATGCAGTTGATAACATCAATGGTATGTTATATAATTAATTCAAATCTGTGGTTAATAGTATATTCAAGAAGATAAACAATGGCGCAATATAAAGGTATTTGAAATTATGTTATTTAGGTTATACCTATTTCCTACCCTCACGCTTTGATAAAAACTGTGATTTTCATTCTTATGTATTAAATAATAATCTATCCTGTGCAATGTATTATTATATTGTTAACTTCTCTTTCGTCTTTTTTATAGCATATGATCTCCTGATGAAGGCATCTAATCATATTTTTTCAACGAAAATTGATTGTTACTCAGTCGCTCAAACTCTCTTCAGTTCGATAAGAGTGTGGCTAAAAATGGATTATAAGTTAGCTTAGTCACTCTTGCGTTGTCCGGCTTAAGGGGTTGGATGGGTAGAAAGGATTTTTAAACAACAGAAACATCAATACCTTCGTACAGAAAAAACTGCTGTTAGTACTTGGACTCGAACCAGTGAGGTCCGTCACAGAAGCCAACGACGTTTACCACGGACCCGACATATTATTAATTATGTTAAATAATAACCATTGTATTCATTAAGTTTATGCCAGATGATAAATATAATTACATATTTCACGTTTTATTTTAAAGCATAGCGTCTTGATTGAATAATATCTCATAAGTAAGTTTATGCAAAGCTGATTTACATGTTTGACGACAGTGCAATTAGCCTACGTTAGTTTGTTCCTTTGGCATTCGTCCATCCGTGAGCAGCGATCGCAAAAAAACTCACCGATAATCCCCGCAAATCAAATTCTACGTCTGGCATACAGTAATCGCACACTGGAACTGATCCTGTTATAGCCGACCCGTATGGCGGGCCCCGCGGCATGTCAACTAATCCGCTTATTCGGAGGATATTCGCGGAATAACCGACGACGCGAGCTTTTCAATTCCGCCACTGTTTTACAGATTTAAACAATGCACTCGCCTAACACCGCGATAGCTCTTTTATCGCCACTACAAAGTGACGTCATTTCAATTTAACCTTCGAGAAAAAAATCGATTTTAAAATTCGTTATCAATGTCAAATCAAAATTTATTCCGTAGTTTTTCCACTTAGTTTTTGTGACCCTTCTTCAAAATATTCTTGATTCATTTCAGTTTAAATGTTTCTAGCTGACTGGCCTATATATGCGACTGAACAGTTAGCACATGACAGTTTTTTAAATGCCGGTATTATATTAGGTAATATTTACGATCCTTCTGTAAATCCAAACTATTCTCTTTTAAGATTATCGTGACTAGTGTATAGAGCTTTTTCCTTAATGTGAAATTTAGGTTAGCGTTATTGATTGAAATGGCATTCACTTGGTACTTGGAACTCCATTATAACTCAGTTAAAAAAAAGCAGTTTATAAAAAATACATAATATAAAGTCAATATCTATTTCGGCCTACGGTTTCGTCAGAACTATACAGGAACGAATAGTTCTAACGAGGGTGTAACAATTCTGCATTTTACATTTTTTGTAGAACTGAAATACATGGATATTGTTTCATCTTGTTAGCGTTGCTTAAAAAGTTCTCTTTGTCTATCCACGCCTGTTTTTTTGAAAAAATCTTATAAAAATAATGCCGAATTATTATTTATTTATTTATTTATTTATTGGCAAAAACTATTAAAAAATACATGGCATTACAGCAAGCGCCAATGCGCCATGCATTTGAGAAATTAATAAAGATTATATAAAATATTACACAAAAAATAAGAAACAGAACAGAAACATATTATTTACATAAGAAAACATAATTTTTAAACAAAGCATCAAGTTCACTGCCGAAGATGTCAACATCAACAGGCAGCGCATTTATCAGCCGAATAGCCCTTGCAACTGGAGATTCAAAAGACCTACGTGACAAACAAGTTTTGACAAAGAAAATTGATTTGTCTTTGTTACGACCACGTAGGTAAAAGCTGGGAGCATGCAAATTTAAATTTTCAAGGATGTCAGAGTTATCAACTTGGCCCCGAAGAAGAAGAGAAAATGTTTTAATATTGCAATTAGTCTTCGAGCTTCAAGTGAGTGAAATGACAGCATTCTAAAAGAAACTTGGTTGGATAATATTCCATTAATGAATTGTCATACGGAAAATAGTTGAATTTTTTGAAATAATAATAACGCAGAAATTTTTATGAACTCGCTCCAGTTGCGACTTAAATTTAAATTCATATGGACCCCAAATAATAGATCCATATTCTAGTTTGCTTAAAACTAAAACATAAAGAGTACGAAACACAGTAGGGTTTTCAAATGGCTTACTTTGCCGAACTATGAATCCAAGAAGTTTACTAGCCTGCAGGGTAATTGAAGAAATGTGGGAATGAAACGTGAAAGAAGAGTCAAATGTTATACCAAGATCAACAACTTCAGACAAACGCTGTAAAGTCATATTCGATATCTCATATTTATATTTGATAGAAATTTTGAACGAGAGAATGAAATGCAGTATTTCGAAATGTTGAAGTCAAGTTTGTTTATTAAGGACCAATTTACAATTGAGTTTATATTATGCTGTAGAATAGTACAATCCGACTCATTCCTGATGGTTGAAAACAGTTTTAAATCATCAGCAAAGAGCAGATACTTTATTCCACTCATACTTAGCACAATGTCATTTATAAAAATGAGAAATAAAATAGGACCAAGGTTTGATCCCTGTGGCACTCCAGAATATGTTGGAAAAATTTGTGATACGCACCCAGCATATTCAACATATTGGCGTCTATTTGACAAATAAGAATGAAAAAAATTGATAACCTTGTTCGAGCTTCCTATTGCTTTTAATTTATTTATTAGAATAACATGATCAACCCGGTCAAATGCTTTGGAAATATCCGTATAAATGGCGTCAACTTGACAATGAGAATCAAGAGAATGCAAAATATACTCACTATACACCATAAGATTGGTTACAGTAGATCGCTTTGATCTAAAACCATGTTGGGCATTAGTTAGCTGACAATCAACATGCATATAGATATATCTATGCAAAAGTGATTCAAAAAGCTTGGCTGGTGCTGATAAAATAGCTATGTTTTAATACATACCCTGTTTGTGAATATACGGTGATTATTCTACTGTCATATCTATTATGTTCATTACATTCAATATACATTTAATGCTGACATACCAATTTATCATACAATTGCATAACAGGAATTGCGACAGCTGTCTCTGGGTATACCTATAAACATACCAGAGTAAATTCTATTACGGATGACAAAACAACTGTCAACATAATATTCCGAGAACTTCTCGACATGTTTGTTTACAATTTATTTTATAAAATGAATAATACACATTAATTTGATTATTTTTATTTATAATTATTCATTAAATTTACAGCGTAACTTTTAATAGAAAATAAGCTTGTTTATACTGACTATTCCACTCTTTCAATCACATTACATGGGCTTTTTAAAAAAAAATGATTTTCTGAAAAATGCTTTAAATGTGAGCGATCGAATTATGCGTCCTTCACTCGTGCTTCGTTTGAGAGATATATATAAATAGGGGAAATATTGTACGCATTTTTTTTTTAAATACTTTTTTTAACCATGTCCGCTCCCAACTTGGAGCATATGGACTCCTTACGGAGTTTATCTCAATATATATATTTCTACGAGAACTGCTTGTTACTCAGTTGCTCAACCTCTCTTTTTGCAAGAGAGTAGGGGGTGGAAAGGATACGAGGACTCGGACAGAACTAGTGGTTAGCTTATCGCTCTCGCTATGCGTCGCTCTTTGGGATAGGAAAGGTGGGAAGGGATATTCATCAACACAAACACTCATGCCTTTGAACAGATTAATCGACAGAAAAAATCCTTTCGTACCGGGAATCGAGCCCGGGCGGTCCGGCACGCAAGCCAACAACGTTGACAACTGGACGGTGCCACGGACCGGACTTATACACAAACTATAAGAAGTAATACTTATAGTTTGTGTATAATATTTTCACTGTAGCCACTGCTATCAAGATTTTGGATGCACTGTAAATGTTGAATGTGTTTAGCTGATATTTGCACTCATTGGTAGATAAATGTATCGATTCGTATTGTTAATCGAATTAGCTAAAAGGGAACAAACACAATATATATTGAAAATAATCTTACACAGCAAGATGTATTAAATTTAAATATTTGACTGTAAAACTTTAAGAATTATTTATGTGAACAACAGTGGCTCACTGCGCCTCCGTGATTATTGTTTTTGTTCTAATAATTGACTGCTACAAGTATTTGACAGGTTTTATTTGAATACTTCATTCTATGTTTCAAAAAATATTTTATATCATACAAGGCTTCCCTAGTGAGAATGTTTTCTCTTACGGATATTTCGTATTTACATACATTGCTTAATTTCATTTAATAATTCTCTAAGCCAGACGGTTTAGTTGGTTCAGTATCGTTTGGCGTGTGCGCTTTAGTCGTTTCTCTTTGACGATGAAAGATCTATATTGGTCAAATAATAACGACACAATATCCGCATTGGGAGGACGTCGCGACGCGTCACGCTCCGCCGGAAATGATAACTACGATCGGTCTCATGGCGTCGGCATCGCCACCGTCGGTGCATGTCCTATTGGGAGAGCGTCATGCGGAAGAGCTTTGAACGTGCAACGTTTTACTGCATTTTATAGAAATAAGATATCTCTCTCCAAAGGAGTATCGCTGAAAAAGGTCTTTGGCATTTTTTTGTTGCATCGGTGGTATACCTTGGCAAAATGTATGCGTAATTATTTCATCTTAAATTTATCTTATCAATAATTTTATTATGTTTATTGGAAAGAAATACTATGTGTGGTATAATATCTGACGCCAATTCGTCATACATTTGACAAATATAATATTGATATTACATACTATATAACAAAACATCATAATTATTCAACAGAGAATGGCATAAAAGAGACAACATATTAAATATATCAAAACTATTAGTTAATTTCCACTGTGTTAGGCAGTGTACTGTTTTGCCGAACAGCTCTTATGACTGGTGACTCAAACGACCGACGCGACAAACAATTTAAATAAGTACACTAAATCTCTTGTCTTAACGTTTTTATATTCTGCCGTCCCCACCGTTGGTCATTTCATCATATGGTATTTTTTCCATTCTGTTAACCAGGCCTGCACAGCAAAAACTTTTTTTTAATGCAAGACACTCTCATATAGAGCGTCTAATGTTTAGTTTTCCTAGACCGTCACGACATTCTCCATATATTTTCCTAAGAATCTTGCACTTAAAGATGTCCAATCTCGTCATTTTTGATTAGGGCCCAGCACTGTAAGTCGTGCGTCAAAACCTGCGTGATGAGGGTCTTACGCGGCTTGAATTTTTATTTTTACATTTAGATTAATGATGATTTTGAATGAAACATGCTTTGGGTGCACCTAGAAACTCAACAAGTGGCATAAATAACAATTTTATTTTTGGTTCGCCATGCTTTAAATCTAGATGGACTCGTGTATGCTTTAGGGCTCGTTATTTTCGTTCATAATTTAATTTATACTCGCTTGTAAAATTTGGGAGGTCCAACTCGTTTCGTTTTTGTGCCCGCTTTACTTTTTAATCTAATTATAATCCACAGAAAAAACGTGAGCAATCAAGGATGCTTTAATCTTTGTAAATCCCACGCTTCATAAATTGGAAAACGAAATTAACTTTTTTTTGCTAAAAACAAAAGTCGTTTTTATGTGTGGGAGTTATCAAGTTTACAAATTTTAAAATTTCTAAATCTGTTTGACTTGTCAAGGGTAAGAACATAATTATATATAAATATATATGTATTCTTTGCTTTCTGTGTAGCGACTTTTTAGATTTATTTTTTAATTAAAATGGCTCGGCTTCCAGGCTCGGCCTGTTGACTTATGATATTCATATTAAATACATTTCGCCTCATAATAATTAAATCTCCCATTCGATGCAATATAAACGACTTCTGAGGGCTGAGTGTATTACAGGGATCGTGATTACTTTGCTGGCTATCATCATTGATCGTTTTTTTATCTTATTTTATATATCATGCAAATCAGTATCGCCAGTTAAATTAATTATTTAGTAACACTTACGTGTATAATTCAATTTTGTTTTTTTTACCTGAAAGCTTTTCTTATACATAGATACATTCTCAACTGAAAAAATCAAAATGTCTGTGTGTATACGTGACAATCATTTGTTTAATTGTCACTTTAACCAAAGTTTAATTTCTCAAAAGGTCCATAAATTCGAGACGTCACAAAATTAATGAAAAACTATCTCAAGTAAGACAGCGGCAATATTTATTATTGGACAGTCCAATCTGTAAAATTTGCCGAGTGATTGAGTTTCGGGTAAGATAATTTATTTGCCGTGAGTGGGCGTATAATTTAAATTTCCATTTCACTCAAGAATGAACGGACTATATTCTGTCAAAATGGGAACATTGCCGTCTGATTGGACATCGTTGGTACGGACGCCATTGCGCCCCCATCTTTCTGTTAGAGGCGCCAGCGGTAAAGCCCGGGGGTGAAATGGGATTCACAAATCTCGCTATGATTACACACTAATCCTTTCGACCCTTGCGCCTGGATTACATGTGATTGTTCCATGGAAAAATATATATGTTTACGTCGAATTGTTCGACAACCGTGATGTAGTTTTTTACAGTCAGAATCTAGGCTAAATTTGACGCTGAGTGGATTTGTTCGTATAAAATTACGTAAAATAGATTTTGCTCCCGTCATTTATTTACGATTTTTTTTCATTTCATTTTTGGGTGAATAAATAATTTTGCAATAACACTACGTATTAAACTTTGTAGCCTTTCATGCATAAAGAAATATATTAGTAGTATATGTGTTACAAACACTAAGTGAAACCTTTTTAGTTACATACCCCATAATTTTATCTAGAATATATAGAGGATATGTAATAGAATATAGCGATATTTTCTAAACGTTCAAAGGACAAAAATCTTTTTTTATTACTTCCATATAACATATTTTAAAAATCACAGTATAGGTTTCGATCATCGCAAGCATATTAAGTTCATATAATTACACAGTATTGGAATATAATGCATTTCCACCAAAAATTTACTGTTAGAAATAGGTCATGAATGATTTTGTTTATCGCCTTAACCTTTATAGTTTATAGTTTTTACTATAACCAACCATGATAAATTTTTTAGAAAACGATGTTAAATAAAATAGTCCACACTATTATTTTATCGATTTGATTGAGTTATTTTGTTTTATTAAATTTAAGCTCAATACGTATGTGTCCGTCTCAAATATTAATTGCAGGCAATGACGCAACTGGCGTAGAACGTAGACCGTAGACGCGTAGACCCCTCCGTCCTCCTCTGCCAATCTGTTTGCAGTGTGCCTAAGTAGTTTGAAAGTTAACCGACCGTGCTGTAGATGAATAATTTTCCTTAGTGATTGCCGTCTCGTGTGCTCACGTTATGGTTATGTTATGAGACATGTCCGATGATATGTCATTCTTGAACAAGCTTGCTTTACCCTCGATCCGCTTTACGAATACTCAACCGGCCGTTCCTTTTATGTATAATAAATTGACACGCTACAAGTATAATAATGAATAAGTAAAACACTGAATGCCGGAAAAGAGATAAAACGAAATCGAGATTATTAAAACGAATAAACACATATTTAAACTCATTAATCGAACATTTACATACATTTACATGAAACGCAAATAATCGCATTACATACTTCATCACCGTTAACCATTTTAATGCTCGGTGACACATAATATTTTTCAACTTTTTGTCACTAAATTAAATAAATTTTCAATTGTATGTCAAAATGGTCAGTAAATATTATAAACAGTATCCACTGTATCTGTATGAATGTGTTTTTTAATGAAACTGTCAGTAATTTATTGAAAACTGTTCGTAATTCACCGTTTATAGATATCTACTGACCCGTTTTCAAAAAAATACTGTCCATTTTCCAATAAAATACTGTGGAAATTATATTATCTACTAACCGCTTTAAGTATTTATTACTGAACATTTCTTAAATATTTACTGACCGTTTATTGAATTAGATACTGACCAAATAATTAGTTGCCATATTTTTTTATATATTATTGAAAGCAGCATTCTTGCATATTAATATTTCAATTATTTTTGTGGCATTTAACTTTTGTAGAGTATTTTTTATATTTTTCGCATTTATTATTTAAACCGCTCGATTGTAAATAAGACCAACTTTAAGGCATTACATAAATTTTGAACATCATAATGGAAAGAGGGAGGAGTATTTGTGATTTCCATTGCATATTAGAGCTGACTTAACTCTACCGCCATTATAGATTTCTGTATGCAAATAGATTACTTGAAATGTCGTTCGTAACTAAACAACACATTCTTAACTTTTTTCTCACATTTTCTCTTTTGCAAGATGAAAATAAAACATGTCAAACGTAACAGGATAATTTGTTTATTTCATCTCTCTAATTATTATTATCAATTCTCTAATTGTTATTATAAACACGTATTTATCGAAGCAATATTACGTGCTAAAATAAGTCGTTCATTTTTCGTATTTGTTGCTATGGGTGTTCATATAATCACGGCCGTAATATAATTATTAAAATAGAATTCGATGAAATTTGTAATATTGTTTTCGAATTATAATCCAACTGTCGCTCACGTCTTTCGTGGAATCTTTTTTTATATCGGTAATATGAATAAAAATATATGTTTATAAATCACGAATTCTATACATCGTAGATGATTAAATAAAGCCCAAGTAATAGTTACGCTACGATGGATTATGTGCTACGCTTGAGTTGCCGTAGCAGTCCATTATTTTATTATCTGCTTTACGTCCTATTCTATATAAGAAATATCCACAACAAATATCTAACGCCTACAATATTGGGAGTAATATTTGTAACGTTAATGAAGGTGACATTCAATTATTTTCAGTTACCGTATCGAATATCGGTAAATTATGGATAAATGGTCACGGGACAGATTTTTTTTTAAAGATTTATGAAAATACGCACATTAAATGAAATGAATGTAAAGCTTACGATTTTAAAATGTCTCGTCTAAAATTTTTTAATTTATTTTAATAGAAGATCCTAAAGAATACTTAAGCAATAAGTATGAAATCGAGTTGTTTTAATTTACAGGAGCAAAAATGCAACCTTAAACTATACAAATAATAATATTATACAGATATACAAGTCACATAAGTTTACTATTTGTTTAAAATAAAAAGAACAATTTTATTATAGGCTAATATTAAAAAACAAATTCTTCTTTCAGAACTCATACAATAATCATTAATATTCTTCAGATGTAATCATTTTGATTCCACATTTTACAATAATCCACAAGAACTCAAAGAGTAAAGTCAAAACATAAAATTATAAGCCAGTATGTATAAATTTTTTGAGCTTAGCTCGAGAGGATTGGGATTCTGTCCCGTGACCATATATCCATAATTTACCCGAATATCTATATTTTTCAACTGCCAAGCTTCTTATGTAGGGCAGATACATATAAACTTTAGTATAAAAATTAAAGAACACAAAGAATCAGATGTTCAGAGTTTTCAAAACACTTAATAGAAAACGATCACGATTATAATCAAAAAAATAAAGTAGAAATACGCCACCGATTAGGATTAAAAATTAATTTATCGCAATTTTTATAAATAAATGAAACCACTAAACAGGAATTGATTATTATGAAATAATATGATGAATAGAACAGGTTTCTCACCAATTTTAAAATTTATCTCCTATCGGATTAAACCTCTCAATTTAATTAAACTCATTTGGTGAATTAATAATTTGTAGTGTTGTGTAGTGCCATTGGTATTATAATGGTTTGTTTGTATTTAGAAGGGGAGCTCTCTGCGTCATGTAAAAAGGAAAAATCCTACAATCCATTCTGTAATTTATAGTGTTAAAATACTCGAGTGCTCGAGTATACTCGAGTAGTTTCAGATGTACCAAAATATGTACTATCAATTCGAATTTGTATATATTAATAGATGATCAATGAATAAAGAAGCATATTAAATTTGATTGATACATTTACTTCAATTTATTCAACATATATTTGAACAATAATAGAGAATTAAACGTCACAAATTTTAAATTGGATCGATGTTTTCTTTTTATAATTCCCGCTGTAGAAAAAACTCTCGCCGATTATTACTAAAATTTTTCAAAATACCCGAGTATCGAGTAATTGAAAAATGGACGAGTATACTCGAGTATCGAGTACTTGATACTCGAATTAGAGTATCTGCTTACTACTAAAGCAACTTTGCGATGCGAAAAACGTGACACTATTTGTTACACAATACATGGAATATAAGATGTGTTTTTTTATTGTTATTTAAAATGAATGTCCACAAAATTACATTTGAATCCAAAAAATGATATTTTATATTTATTACTGTGTTCTTTAATTTCAAGCAAAACTACGAACGACTCCAAGTTCTTATAGAATTGTTGAGTATTTGACTGCTCGGTAAACTCTTTCAATGTTTCATGCAATATTAAAATGTACACTGATGTGTAGTGAAGGTTTCAGAACAATCCAATTCAAAACATTGTGTTGCAATATACCTATATATGTACTATATTCTACTGCGTTTTCTGATTCGACTGGATTCGGCCTGGATCTGAATCCACCAGTGCGATTTACACTGTGACTTTATTAACTTTACTACGCGTCCAAAAATCACGCAGAATTTCTCGGCCATTCTTCAATTCACCACTCAAAATTCGCTACATCTTTCATGTACTCACTTTAAATTCTGTTTTATGCCCGACCATAAACAAAACTTAAATTATTATTTCACCCCTTTCTTTTGGCGCTTGAATAATTTGCGGCGCAACGAGACAGGCCTCCTCCCGTCATCAGTTAACTGTCGGCTCACATTGTCGCTGTTTGTTTGTTTTAAAGTCAAGTCGGGCAAACCAAAGCCGCGCATATCACGCTATCACACAGCGACTGGGATGAAAGGGTTTGGCGGGGTTCAATTTCTCCCACAAACCGGTGCTTCCTTCTTATGACTCTCCTCAAACTATGATATTTAATTCGAATTTTATCGCAGAGAGAGATTTTGTAATTGAATACGTTCACGCGTCAAAATATCAGTATACCATATTACCATAAGAACTGCACATATTGTAAAAGATATGTTTCTAAAAATGTATGGTTAAATGTCTTCAAATTCTCTTTTGTATTAGCATTAAAATATGAGATTTCAAACAACTAATTATTCGTCTATGGTTTTCTCTGTTTTGAGTATCGGGTTGGGTGGGTCATAATTAAAATTTAAAAATATAACATTTCAAACCAATTGCTTAAAGTACTAACTTGAGTAATGAACTTACTCAACTTTTGGGTAACGCAACCGTGTAATAAAAATAATAATATAAAATAATAATGCTCGCCATGAGCGAAACCGGTCCTGATCAAATAAATTTTATGTGGGAAAAGTACTAAAAATGTATTATTATTTTTATTATAATGCCTTTCCACCAAGTATTGACAGTGAACACCTTAAAAGTGAGCAACCGTGTAAGATGAAAGCTCTAGTTTTATTAAGAGCGTTATGTTGAATAAATACTCGCAACATATCATTATTTATAGCCGTTTGTTAAGTTTAATAAAGTTTTAATTAACATTAAATTATTAAATTTATTTTCAGTATTCTTGAGTTAAATAAATTGACAGTGAAACATATAATATACATAAAATTTCAGTAATTGTTAATAATATTATTGCTATATGCTCAGATATAAATACACTACCAAAACATTATTTTATACATACGCATTTGATTTATGAATATTTTCGATTTATGATTATTCGAAATATGCCATATTTGAGATATCAATAATTCTGCCACTAACCGCTCCAAGCTCTGCACTTCTGACTGCCGATTTCAATGGGTTTGTCTTGTTTAATATAGTGCCGATATTGTATCGTTTTGTTAACTGTGCAAAATAAAATCTTATACGCAATACAAGTAATCCGTTTGAGTCGATAACATTCATTTTAATGTCATACATCTAACAAGACAATTGGTATGCGTATGCTTTTGAAAAAAGCGGACAACGTTTGATTTTGGCTACCAAACCAGTAGAGTAAATAGTTTATCTTTTAAAATGTTATATTAACAATTAATATCTTCAAATTTACGTTGAAAATAAAATAATACCAAAGCTTAGGTATTTGAAATTTCAGTAACTAATTAAAAATTAGGTGTTTTTTGTATCATTTTTAAGGATCAACTAATTTTTTTTCTTGTTCAAAGTAGCTCATTTACTATCCGGAAAATCATAATATTCAATTGAATAGTTTTCTAACTTGAGACGAGTTACGAAAAGTAAATACGCGTGAACAGGGTAGACGGGGGGGTTGAAGATGATTAGTGGCTGCCCTGGCCAATCTGTCGAGCCTCACATTCGTCTTAAATGCTCCCCGCAGGGTGAAATATACCCCGACGTTATCGCTGAGATAACATTTACATAAATCATGGCGCTATTAATGGACATATTTTGAATTTGCGCAAATGCTTACAGTTGTGTACGAGTTGTAACATGTCGGATGATTTGACTCAAATTATTCAGGTATCATTACGATATTTTACTAGATGAGAATTCGGAAACACGCCTTGAAGTTTTTATGTGGGATAATTCATTGTTCTATTACAATGTATTTAAATTAAGCCGGTGAGTATGGAATACAAAATATGAAGTTTATAAGAATTAACAAACGTTTGGTGTAATAGATAATTTCACAGTCTGCATTATCAACACTTGCAATTTAAAGTTTACAATTAGTTATATTCATATTGACTGTATTTTCTTGGAAACTTCATATCAAACGGTATGACGCGCAATGTGGGTTTTAATTAGTTTTACAAAAATACTTATCAATACAAGTTGATTTTCCCACCACCATCCTTTGTATACCAATGATTCTCAGCTGCCTTTCACAACGCTACTGACGTTAAAAATGAGTCTACCATGAGAATGAGTCTACATGCACCGTACTGATTTTGAACCATGCACTAATGTGTTTGAAAATAGAAAATTAAATGATAATTTAAATCAAAGTTACTTGCCCAGCCACTGATATCAAGTTGATACTAAGTATCTTATGTATAACCTCTATACTGAGAGCCTGTCCTTTTACACAATCAGTAGCTGACATAAAAGGTAATGTACATGTTCCAAATCAAAATGTATCTATCATCTTTTTGATAAAAATCACACAGCTATTGTTGTTTAAAGAAAGACTGTGACATTTTGTGATTACATATTTTTTTCAACTGATCACTGGCTCCTAATAAAGTATCTAAATAGTTGGCCTAGGATTTTATACAGCAAGTTGTATCTACTATGAAGCTATATCTATAAATAATTTTAGATCTTTTTGAAGATTGACGAATACTTTTGGACGCTGGGCTAATTCGCTTTCAAACGTATGGACACTTTTGTATTAATCCTTTTATTTTTTTGTGAAATTTTCATTACTATTCTCTCACATTATTTGTCATTGTGTGTCAATAAAAAACGGTGAGTACATTAAGTGACTAGTTAACGACTTTTCCTTTCCTAACTCTTTCCTTCATTCGATAACATCTTTGAATATAAGTAAAACTAACTGACTCCTAATTCTCGTTTAACACCTTAAACTGAAATAGTTTACTTGAACTGCATGTGCCTTAAAGAGCACATTTTTTAAAAACATATAAAAAATATTTTAACCTCATTTAAATGTTGTTGTATTTTGAAAACTGTCTATTGGCAAGAATATACTTTTATTTATTTTATATGATTTATTTGAACGTTGTATGTTCAATCAAATATTACTTCTGTATCAGCCATAAAACATAACAGATCATATCACACCACTTCTTTCTGTGTGGCATAAATTCGCAACAAACTTCGGAAAATATTTCTTTCTTCCGGTTTTATTTCGAGACGTTTAGAAAAAAACTTTACCGAAACTTTTGCGCTTACATATTACTTTTATGAAAAATCTAAACTTGAAGTTTCTACCTCTCACTTGGAATAAATTTGTAAACTTTTGAATATAACTGCGGACTATATTGTTGTGCTTACTTACGACAAGCAACTTTATAGTCCATTTTATATATAGACTATATTCTTTATATGTATTACTGTTAAAGATTACGCAATGAAAAGTTTTTGCGGCTTGACCCGCCCATTTTTAAGATACATATTTTTTGCCCGTATCCACCCATATAGAAAATGTCGTGTTCTATTTGGAGTCATATACTGCCATCATAAGGGAAAATAAAGTTAACAGAAAAGTTATACCTAGTATACACATAAACTGCGATTTGAAACGTGACTTTTTTGCAAAAATTTTGTATTTGTTTTCAAGTCAAAATAGTTCTACAACGGTAGACAACAATCAACTTTTAATTACTATTTTAATATAAAACTCAATTACTTTTCCTGGTAACTGTCGCTTCCTTTGTGTCATTAAATTAACACTAATTGTTTTAAAGTATGATTCACTTTTTTAATACTTTGCCAGTACAAAGATACAATACAATTTTTATGAGAAATGTGTATAATAAACGCAAGATCGTTATACGAAAACGATATAAGGACTATTGAAAAAAATAGATAATTAGCTTTCTAACACTAACACTTTCTTACGATAACTGTTGCTAAATATTCTTTGTAAAAAACTGCAATCCACATGACCAATGACTACCACAACTTTAAAAAAAGCTCACCTACTGATAGCTTAATGTATTCAAGTGATTTTAATTTGTATCACACTACGTTTGTATCATACATAGTATTGGACGGGTTTTAATTATACAATCATTTGACAGACTAAGAAGATTTTTGTATTTTCTAGTAGTAAATAGACACACATATTATCAATAAGGCAGGCTTTTGGAATTTTCAATGACATTATATGAGAACATTTTTACTTTCTCTTGCGAAGTTAAGCTCATTAATTTTGCAAGATCTGCACTCCAGGGTGCTGCCTTGTTTAGAAGAATAATCAGACGTTTACCCATGACGCTTTTAGTTTAGTTTTTAGCACCAAACGATCCTAAACATTTCGTGCATCCGGGAAATAAATTATCCTCAACCGAGCCAGGCTCACTCACCCAGTCGCTACTCTTTGCAAAAACGTTTCATTATCTTGTGCGTGCGTGCGAGTAAAATATAAGCATAATTTAATGTATCATGGTCATTCTTCAACGTCTCACCAACCGCCCTGCCAAGCCTTAATCTCTCTAGGAGGCTCCTTGGACAGGGGATTTCGGTTTGCCAAGACCGTTAGCGGTCGGCTACAATTTATCTCAATGCGCCTTTGCATTGTGGCGCGGATTAGCCTGTAAACGCCATTATATGAAATAACTCGACTCGAATTGGGCTAATCTTTATTTAATCGTCATAGTTTTAGAGACTATGCAGATAAATTTTCACAATTGCATAGTTTTAGCCATTCCATTATATTGTTGCTACTTTCTCGAATGACAATTTTGAATCAAATTTGGTGATCTTGTTTTAATAATTATGATTTATCCGTATATTTCCTTAGCTCTTCGCCTGGCTTTAAATATATCTCAACAAGTTATTCATCACTTGAAATTTGCTAATAAATGGTTCATAATACAAACTGTCATTAATAATATATACTTTTTCAAAAATGTGCAGCTTTATTCATGTATTACTGAATGCAACGGTATTAATTATATTATATGCTTAATTTATATTTAAAACGTAGTCAAGTTAAATTTTACTGAAAAAATGTCGTAGACATACGAGGCTGGGCTGGATCCTTACTTTTTACCTATTTTTTTTACAATTTGCTTGTTGAATATCCGAATACTAATTTATGTGATGAAAACATACAATATTACTAGACCACTAAATATCACTTTTGAAATTTGAATATTTAATTGGACTGTTGTTTTGAATAGAAATAACAGTATTAAAAAGTTATCAAATTATTTTTACTTGGAACAAATATCATTTTGAAACGCAATGATATTTTTATTCTGAAATTTTATATCAGAATACTGTAGCCTTTATTGCAAGCACCTAAAAGTGTTGACTTTGCGAGAAGTGATTCCAATAAACTCCTCAAAGACTTAAAGACCCTTTCGAATCCAAAGTTTTTACATAGCACTATAAAACATTCGCACTAATTCTACAACATGTATATTACACGCTTTCATGTAAACTTTTGGAAGTGAATGTTCAACAAACTTTAGTTTAATTTATCCCATTCCGCTGCAAGCCCTCCGGCGATACGCCCTGGTAACTTTTAAAGCTCCCTGAAACTTTTATATCCGTTTTAGAGGATGGTAATATCAATTCAACAAGTGATATTTTCAAACATCCCATTTTACAGGCTCCGAGATTGATCCGGCGCCTCGGGAGCAACGCTGCCCAGAATGCATACGAGTCTCGAAACTCTTAGCGAAAACTCTGAACTCGGTTAATTACTCCCTCGGTGGGTAATATCAAGCCAGAAGCTTCAACAAAGTACTTTTAATAAAATTGAACGCTGCAATTTTATTTTAAAACTCTCATTTGTTTCGTTGAATCGCTGGAAACGTCGACCTTTACATATATTCTATTAACCGACCGCATGACGTACTACATATATCGTAGATTCAGTTTTTAACGAGTGTATCTGTAAAAATGTTATTTATATAACCTTATATTTTCATGATTTGAGTCATATTTAAGTAAGACTATAAATACTAGTGTTTTTGAAAGAACATCGTTAATTTTCAACTAACTAAGCAACGTTCATTTGTTTTTATTTTCTATCATTTTTTGATTCCACCAATTGACTTGAATCTTATATATAAAACCGAAACGGCGTATGTATGTCTGTGGGTCTGTTATTCCCTTTTGCATTATTGGTCATTGAGTTGCCATAAAAAAGAATATGAAAGAAAATATGTTTGAATTTTTATCGGCGAAGACATTTAGTCAAAATGTAATAAATTATTCTTCTACTATACTTTTCCCGGCTTTTATTATTAATAATAATGTTTATTATTTACGTGAAGGTATTATTTGACATTTCTTTGACAGAAAATTAGATTTTTTCCTTGAATTTGGACATTTTAATGGGCAAGAATGGAGCTGTCAATATATGAAAGAGGCTGTGAAATGTCAATGCCAGTCTGAATTGGTGAACATAACCCCTAACTGGTCCGAGCGAAGCCGGGTAGCAATACCAGTATATATATAAGCCGTGGCTTGAAAAATGACGGCTATTTCAATCGAACAATCACAGACATAGAGCAAACCCAAAAAGGGTTTTTTTTATAAAATAATTCACATTTACACAATGTTTAAAATGCATCTTATGGTATATTTGTACTCGTTTGAGCATCGATATAATTAGATATTTTTTTAATATTTTTTGAATCACTTATACAAAACTCATCTCAATATACTCGTCTTACAATCCATTCCAATCTGTTATGTCCCTAGTCGTAATATGTTGACACTTATTATTTTGTAGTCTCAGTATTTGAAAAATATTACTCTTCAAGGATATCACAAGAATTATCAGAGTTGACAGACTAAAGCTTCACTCGTCATATTATTTAATATCTCGGTTGAATAGTTGAATCGTAGCTACAAATATAAATATTGTGATGCCATGAACACATAGGCTGCATGGCCAGTTGCCACGCGTGTCAAAACTCTGATTTTTTTTATAACAGAATTCCGGCACACCAAAGCTCGTCCCAAAATTCCGCGACACACCTCATTAAAAATGATACAAGCAGAAACTTTAGTAAATATGTTATTCGGTAAGTATTAAATCCTACAAAATTAAGACTTAAAATTCAAAATTACTTTGGCCTTGCACTCACTCGGCTTGAATTTTATTTTTAAAAAATTATTCAAAACTAGAACTTTGGCTGTAGTGGTTTTAGGAAAAACTTATGAGACGCTTATATTATTTAATTATTTACTTAAGTGATCTTCTAATTCTATGTTATGTTTGATTAGGTTATGTGCAAATTGCTTTTTTTCATTTTGAAGATGTACAGTATAAACCACAGGTTCCCAAAGTGAGTCTCCAGGTCCCTCAGGAGGCCTAGAGGGCCCGGGGGAGTAGAGGAGTCATCTTTTGCGGGACCAAAAATGCATTTTGCAAAAATGGGGCCATGAAGGAAATTTCCAGGTGGGCCGTGTGTAATTTTGGATCTGAATGCGGGCCATGGGTCATATGTTTGGGAACCTATGGCGTAAACGAACGTGGGCAACTTTTTTTAGTGAAAAGCCATATGCCGTGGTACAGCGGTTGCGTGGCTGTTTCAGTGTAAACCAACCCTCCTCATAACGCAGCTGACCAACTTCAAGGTGTTACCGATCGTAATCTATTCTTAAGCGACATAGGGCGATGGTCAAATAATTTATTGAGGAATATTGTTTTCCAAATATCGAAATGGGATACTAAAGTACGTCAAGAACGAAAATTGATGGACGTGACAATTATTAATATTATTAAACGATTGTTTAGATAAGCTAATGCTAGATATATTATATTCTTTTATAGTAGTTTTAAAGATAACCCATTGAATTCAAATGCAATATTTTAAAGGCATGTATTTAACGGGTCAGTATGAAATTCTAGTTTTGGGCAGTAACTTAAATAAATGTTTAGTAAATATTATAAGCGGTCAGTATCCACTGTAACAGTTTGAATAATTTTACGTTATAATTACAGACCTTTTATAGAAATCCACTGACCATTTTCCAATAAAATACTAACCAAAATGTTTTTTTTACTGACAGTTTTATGTATTTATTACTAACCATTTCCATCACATTTACTTACCGTTTATTGAATTAGATACTGATAAAATAATTAGTTGCTTATTTTAAATACACCCAACAAATTCATTTTGTTAAAAAAACGGCTTAGTTCTTAATTATTCCAAAAAAAAACATTCTTAATTATCAAAAAAATTAAACATCAAAATCAAAGCTTATTTATAGAAATAAAAATTTGTAACCAATGAAAGTATTGATCGAATTGCCATTTACTAGCAACTAGACCTTTATCAGAACACATAATTTTTTTTAAATATTTAATAAAATAAATTCAGTTTTTCACAATTATTATATGATTTTTCTTAAAGCTATTTCGGCTTCATGGCATTATTAAAACCGTGCCATACATCTATCTAAAAGTTTATATGTTGGTTAATTAATTAAAAACACGACGTACATCTTGTCATTCTGAAAATTACACCCAACGGATTCAAGCAGAAACATAACAATTAATATTTATTTCGTCTTGCCTGACAAATAATGTTTCTGGGAACGAATTATTGTGTGATGGTAAACCTTGTTTTACCTTTGCATGCTTATTTATTAAGACGTTGGAGTTTACATGCGGTAATCCCTATCTTTTACTCAGCTGTTATCGCACCAGTTATAATAGACGATAATTCCGCGTTATCTCACAGCCATATACGCTCAAAAGTAAATATCGCCCGAAGTGAAAAGTTAGCGCAAGTCACTTGGAGAGTTTCCTTCTGTTTTCATCGCCACTCAGCGAGCAGATTCGCCGGAATGTGTTGCCAACCCGCAGAATCGGAACTTTTCATAATGCACGATTTGCATTATTCGCGAAAAACTTTTTCCTTGTAGAAGTTTTCTTTTGTTTGCTAAGTACATGTATGCTCTTTTTTTCTTTTTCAGCGATTTATTTTAGTCAAACACACTTGTCAAAGCGCCTTCCTATTATATTTCGAAGATGTTCGCTTACGGAAATAAATCTGGACGCATTCTTTTATCATTAAATATTTTTCACGCTATTTTTTAATAAAAAATATTTTTGTGAATTCCCATAGTTCATTATTCAAAATGACTTATTTTTTCTTCCGTGTACAATATATTATTTACTACAAATCAAATTGGTATGTTTTGTCAGAACTAATGACCTTTTTTCTCATTTTAAATAAGCTGAAACAAAATCAGTGTCAAAGATGAAAAAACTTGGAAAAATAAATAATATTAAAAAAAAAAAAACAAAAAAAATGATTTAATTATACTCCCAAATATAATTGGATCAAAATGAAAAATCAGTTTTTCAATTTAAACACACTTCACTCTCCATTTTTTTAAGTGAGAAGGGGTTGTAAAGGATAGTGTAAAAGGTAGTAAACTAGTGGTTAATCAATCGCTCTCGCGTCGTCCTGTTTTTAAGATGTGGGAGTGGAACGGAATTTCGGACAGCGCAGACATCCATATCTACGAACAAATTCGATTGTAAAATTATACTTTGCGGACTGGAATTCAAACCCGTTCGCTCCGCAGCTGAAACCAACTACGTTAACACTAAACATTAACACACACTCGCCAGGCCATCATTCGACTAATGAAATTTCCATGAATAAATTTTTGTAATATTAAAAAAATGCCAAGGAATAATTAATGTTAGGATGGACAAAACATCCGTGATTACTTGTTGAATTACGTGTCACTTAAGTTGAAGTCATACATAAATTAAGTGAGAAAGTTTCAGTGAAGGTATTTCTAATTCAACTGCATTTTTTAAGAAACGTTCCATAAAAAGTATTGTCTTTTTTAGTTACATATAACAAGCCCTTAGTATGAAAAGATTAATGCATTTACCGAGAGGTGAAATAAAATTATTCTCCATGCCCTTATAGTCTGTAATCCTTGTAGAATACAGACAGTAGACATTTCGCCAGCATCACGTGTGATCACGTTATATCACTCCCTGCTCTACCATAATATTAGTAGTATAATATAGTCTATTGGGATGTGTTCACTGGCGGCTCTTGGCTTGGATTACCTTCGTTATATTTGCTACGAAATCCTTTCAATCAGACCGTTATGTTTAGATCTCTCTATATCCTGAATTCATTCATGACTGCTTCTCATTGTTTTTTTTGCGTATTTTTTTTTCTCAAAAGCTCTTTTAGAAATTATTATTTAATGTTCTGAGTCAGTAATTTTCTGAATTCTTTTTATTTTCTCTTTCATTTGTAACGTAAGATTTTCTGTTTTCAAATACATATTAAATTATTTGTATTTTAAAATTCTTTATGCCGTTACCCCGTTTTCAATCCGATGACAATCTAATTTTATTCAACTGTATCTTAAAAGCTCTTTTTCAAAATTGTTTCGTTAAATACAACGGAAGAAAGTTTTAAATATTTTAACACAATTAAGCCGTGTAAACTTTTCGCACAGTACTGTACAGTTAATTATTTTTTTACGTTGATTGCCGCCTATCCGTCCGTCAAAAACTTTGCTTTGGTTTTCGAATGTGCCATTTGGGTTTCATGGTTTTATTTTGCAGCTACTTTATTTCGCCGGCATGACGAGCTCGTAGAAAGCATTTGTGGTTACGCTATTCCAGTGGGGAATCAAACCTTTTTAGTTTGGTAAGCACTTATTGTTTTAGGAAAACTTACGAGTTTAAAACATTCTCAATTTCATTTACGTAACAACCGAACTGACAATGAATAAAATTACCATATATAAGCCCTAATTACAATATACAGACAAGTATAGATTTATATAACATTGAATACCGTGCCATAGAATTCGCATTTAGGCTTATTTTAAGAACAAAAACATTACTTACCTATTACAATTTTAGTTGAGGCAGAGTACTCTTATACGTCATTCATATTGTAAGTATCATTTAAATTTTAATAAACCATACCTAGTAACTCTGATTAAATTTAGTTTGATGGTTGTAGGTATAGCATACTTATTGCTATAATATACTAATACATTAATAACATACTCACATTATTATATCACCGAATATCATAATTTACTCTTGTATATATAATATGTTTCTTCCTAAGCTGTTTGCGGAATCTCTTAAACTTTGAAATACATTAAAGATTAATGATTTCTAAATTTATCAATTTAAAAAGTATAAATGTTGTCATAAATAGCATCAGTAGAACTTTTAATTATTGAAAAAATTATAGTGACGAACTTTAATAAAGCAGCTAATTTTCAGTAAAGTAAAATGAAATGTTTTATTCTGTAGCTTTAACTTCTTAGAAATTTAAATTTGTCAACATTCAATTGCGCTCTTTTTAATGAAAATCTAAGACTTTTATGTCAGTATGCAGAGAAAAGCGTTTTTCATTTAATCAAAATTGCGCTGTTCAAGAACTGTAAAACTTTAGCAACTTATATATACAGTAACATGAAACACTTTATTTTTGCGTCAATGAGTTAATATCAACACAATTATTACGGCAATTCAAAACGTCTCAATATATGTTTTTATTTTTTGGAAGTATGTGTAATTTGTAAAGAATGTTGCGATCTGCACGTACGGAAATGTTGTCGATCTCCTTTCTATGGTTTCTATTAATTAAGTCATCTTCGCCTGGCGACCCGTAAACAAAGGTTTAAACTTCCACACCGAGGCATATTAGGGTTTAATTTATGTAGTTCAATGTACCTACAGACCGTGAAACCGTGCACCGCTTCCATGGAGAGTACACCACTGAGGTTATATGTATCCATCTCTTGTGAGAATGTTGCCATTAACGATGTGTTCCCCCTTTTAAACATGACAATAAGACTCGCGTAGAAAAGCTCCTTTTGTTGTGAGACGTGTGTACTTAAAAGCTCCCATTTCAATAAGTGTCTGCAAATTAAAAAGATACTTTTAACAACTACTGCTATTATTTTTAACGAGTTTCCAAGATCGTTTATCGCTGTTGCTGAATTGTAGCACTCTTAGATCCGAGGTTTGAATCCCTTGCTGGTCATTACTGTAGGTTCATTAATCTGAATATACATTAGATAAAATTGCCTATAGTATAAATTGCATTGCATTTCAGATCATTACAAGTCCAATTGATTTTTTTTGTTCATAAGTCAATTAATAGTAACTCAATTATATCAATTAAGACCGATGATAGAAATAAAAACAATGCCCATATGTATATATATCTCGAATTTTAAATTAAAAACTGTTGAAGTATCATTTGTAGTATGACCAATTTATTTGTGTATGTTATGTGTTCATCCCGGAACAAAACGGTAGATCCGACCTTATTCTACCCTTGCTTTCTTAACAATTGTTTAAGCGGTTGATTTAAATAAGTAGCATATTTTATATAATTTCACATTTATGATTTGTAAACAAAGCTTAGTATTTTTGATTGTTCTCATTTCAAATTTTCAGAAAAGCCTGTTCCGCTGCGAAAAAATCTTTTATGACATCAAATAATTTGACGATTTTATTACAAACATAAATTATAATAGATTTTTTATTTGTTTATGAATTCGGTCCAGTTCAATAAATATAAATAATACAGCAATGAATATTTTGTCGGCAATAAACGATCAACGTGATTTCCCTAGCGTGAATATGTTGTTTTGTTTTGTAGAAAATACTTAAATAAATACCGTAATTGAAAAAGTTCACATGAAAAATTTCATTTTTATTCTTTATATATTATGCTACCTATGATATTTTTAAGCCTCGTATTATTTTCCTCTTTTAGTCTTCCCAGAATGTAAACAATACTGGAGAGGATATTTACCTCGATGCTTTAAAAAATAGAATAATAAACAAGATATTCTTCGAATCTTCATACTCTTCTGAATCTATTTGTTTACTTGATTTGTGTTTTTTTGTGTTCAAAGTTCAGATTTTTTTATTATATCAATAACAACCACATATCTAACACTGAAAAATAATAATTTATCTCTAATTCTGATATTACGTTTATTTCAATGAAATAAAGTTGTCTTTTTTTACAATATTACTTTGTATTTGTGATGATATAGAATAACACAATATAAATGTGAAGAAATACATAGCTGTGATTTCAATCAATCGATAACTATTATATTATACGGAAAGAAAAATAACAATGTATTTTAATTCTACATAAATTATTTTATATATTTGTTGATAGCTATTTCGGCCTACGCCTTCGTCTAGTTCTGACGAAGGCGTAGGCCGAAATAGCTATCAACAAATATATAAAATATTTTTTGTAGAATTAAAATACATTGTTATTTTTCTTTCCGTATTATAATGGAGTTCTACCAAGTAAATGCCTACTCAATCAATATACTATTATATTACATATAAAGACTATTCTATATCTTATGGAGTGGTTATTAAGAATTTATCGATAGTTGCATATTATAATACAAGAAACAATATCATTTGCTCCATTAGCATTCTGGAAATTTTCGCCTTTATTTTGGGTTATTAAATTATTCATTTACCATCCAAAAGTATCTTTGCTTCTCTCACAACCACTTATCGGGAGAGTTTTAATGATTGGAGTAAACAATTCAATCGATTTTTTTCTAATTCCAATAAATCAATAGTGTACTTTAATGTAATATTTTATTTAAAATTTACGATTAGGTAAACCAACATCATCGTGTTTTTTTTTCAGTCAGCTATGCGAATGAAAAATATTCTTTGGGGCGCATTGAACTATGACGCCATTTGCATTTTGATTACCAAGTGGCTCGCAACATATAATTCCAGCACGAACCTTATTCGAATATCAAACATTTTTTTATCTCAGTTAATATTTATGACTGGTTTTCTATGTTAACCAGCCATTTCAGTCGCTAAATATATGTTCTAATCATCGTGTGTAGTGGAATAGTAATGGCCTAATATTTAGCATATTTTCTCTTCACCTAATGTTGAATTAACTTTCTTTGTATAAAATGAAATGAGCTGTTGCTAACGTAAAATTTGAATACATTCTTTCTTCAATGAATACTTTCGTTTCTCGCTCGAATCATTTTCAATTTCAAAAGATTTTTCTCTTTTACAACGGGGCTTTTGTATTTACGTGGCCGTAACCATAAAAAAACCAAATTTTATTTTGACAGTGTTCCTCGCGTCGGTAATATGAGACACCAGTTGCAATGGCTATTAGGCTGACCAATACATTTCCTAAAGCCAATAGAGTTGGATTTAATCAACATCGAACTGATTCTATATTTTCTAATTTGAATGATATTTTTTTTAGACAAAATGACGCTTGTAAAAATAATTTAACGCTACATACATAATTTCCGATAAAAGTATAATATTCCTACAAAACGATCATTTATATAATTTATCATTACGCTCCCATTTTATTACTTAAGGGATTTATTTCTAAAACGTGTGTATGTTTTATGAACTTATCTCTCGCTGAAAAACTAAATGATCATATTCTCTTACAATACTAATACTTCAAATAATGTCTTTTCTTCCTTATGATAAACGCTTTATTTTATGAAAATGTGTTTTATTTGCGACACAGGATATTAATCTCGCCATGAAAAAGAATAAGTGTTTTTTTATTTATTTTGAAGTATTTTTTTCTGCATTGTACAAAGCAAATGTACAACTAGTTATACTAGTCGAAAATATGTCGCCATTATTATTTTTAGTATAGTGAATATATATATTTTTCTTTCACTTTTTAATAATATATGATCAACAAAAATTCCATTTTTCTATTTTTTGTCAATGTGATTAATTAACTTTCTTTGGTGTAGGCTGTATTCATTTTAGATCAGTGATGCACACCTTGCCGCCTGAAATAAAATTACATGCGGCCTAATATGACAAATATCTATCACCTTTTTTCTTCGGAACTTTTCACGATAGAAGGATAACATAAAATAATAATATTTTCATAGTTTAATCAATTTTACTCATGCGATTCTCGGAGAATCTGAAAAATGATAAGCCGGACCTTCTGCCAAAAAGCTTGTGCATCATTGTTGTCATATGTCGGTTCGTAAATATTTTCTGTTCATGAATTTCTATATATATTATTATTGTGAAGAATTTCATCATCCTCAAAAAAAATTTAAGGGCTACATTTAAAGTAAAAATGCATCGTTTATAAGCAAAATAAAAAAAAATGCGTACAGGGTAATTGCTGCGTTGGTCCGTTCAATGTTGACATTTGAATCACGCAAACTTTCTTTGTATATTTCATTCATTATCACTATTTGAAATCAAAACATTCATTTAAAATAATGTTCCAGGTTAGCCAGGTCTTTGAGTGTTATTTTACAATGAATTATTCAGCTCCACACGAAACATAAGCTTCGGTTATACTCAGCTTAAGGATTACCATTTATTTATTATCTACTAATCCTTAAAGCTTTACTTTTACGTATGGCAAAATATGGCTAGCGCTTTTTAAAACCCATAATCACTCGCACAATTAATCACTCGTGAATAATTTGTGTTATCCGCTCACATCTATATTTCTTAATGAATATTGTATCATCTATATTAACCAACTCAAATATTTGGTACATCATATCAGTGAGACAACGAAAAGCAGATTTTGCTAACAAGCTTAAACAAAACAAATTATAAACAAACAGCTGATAACTTCGTACCCGTAGTAAGCGAAAGTTACCTGACTATCCCCGATGTTATCATCTTATTATATTATTTAATTCTCACCCCTCACGGCCCCCCCTCCCTTTAATAATAAACATTGCAGATTATTAGATGTATCTAAAAGTTGCTGAATTCAAAACTGTTCGCTTGAGTTCATAGTATTGATTTGAGGACTAACTTAATCGTAAAATAATTTATTCATTTATAAGTCGATTAGTTTCAAACAGAAACTCGGGTCTCGTTTAATTAATTCAATCATATTCAAATATATCACGTTATATTTGCTAAAAACAATTCACGAATTAGTCTGTACACGGGGTTTTGTGTAATTCGTATTTATCACTGATCATTTTAAAAGTCTCACTAGATGAAGAAAGCTGTTTTTTTCAGAACATGTTTATTGTGTACATTGAATAATTATTGATGTAACAAGGCTATTAATCTCAAATGTACTGACACTGATTACAAGGTATATCTTACAATTATTAGCACACAATATGTCAAGAATTCACAGATAATCAAATTTAAATTGTTTATAATTTAACTCTCAACGACCTACAACTAAATGGATACTTGAATTAAACACGTCGTGACAACATTAGAACAAGCTTTGTATATTTCATTTAAGAAGAACGTTCAATTTGCTCTTCGCCTCTCTCAATCAAGTCGATTGTACGGACAAAGTTTCGAATCCAGGAACAGTCACTTTCACATTGATGTTAAAACTAATTTGCAACGTTTTTTAATCTTCCATCCTAATCTCTTTGTAGAAAGGTTTGAATTTTTGACTCCATTTCGTCCACGCAATATCAGCAGCTCTGTTGACCCCTGTGTTCTTGTGATAATAACCAATCCTTTCCTACTAATCAGATGGTTCCGATCTTAATCCCCGACAAGATCAATTTCATTAAATATTTGGGTGTTTATTTGTGATGTCATTTTCCTCGAAGCGTTTTCTAGTTCGTTAAAAGAATATCTCATTTAAACAGACATATTGTATAAAATATTGATATTATGACACGAATAAATGCTATATTAATTATTTTTCATCGACGTTGACAAATTCTATTTAGTTAATTATATTTAACTTATTATCCTCAAAGTGTTGCCCTTTATCCTTTCCGACCATTAAATCATCAGGTTCTTATATGTGTAAGACGTTTGTTTGACCCATTTAGGGTTGTGAACTTAGAAGTTTGCATCAGTTAAGGAAGGCGATTTTCATCGTGTTTTACTTTGAGAAAATTTACTACCCTTCGAAGGCATCCCTTCAAGCCTGTTTTGGCATTTATTTATTGCCATAATATAAACCATTGAGGAACAGCTAACTGGCGATTTTTTAAGGGTTTCACAACTACAAACGTTTATTGTAGAAAAAATAATTTTTAGGATGTTGATGAATAGTAGTGTAAAATTTTAATTAAATCATTTCAAACTCTTTCAAAGACCACATACTTGCTTATATTGCGCGACCGATAATCTTGTAATACAATTCATTTTAAACCAAAGATATATGTAGTAAATTTTATTCGAACTGATAAATAACAATTTTAAACCGGATTTGGCCTTCCGGCATCTTCAGGCATTAAACACATTCCCGCACGTGCAATGCCTGAAGATGCCGGAAGGCGAAACTGGGGTCGTTAATGACAAAACTCATGGAAAAGTACAACATTCAAACAATTCAAATTATCCTATATCAATGACCATTTCATTTGACGGTTTGTTAAATAGTACCAACACAAATATCCGGGGTAATTACCTTGTGTTTATTTTAATAAACGGTAGATAACATAAAAATCTGATAATTTTTTCACTTAGAAAAATGGTACTGCACATGGCACACGTCAATGAAACGATTTTTTGAGCTTAAGCGATGTTTTTTATTGGGGGTCACACTTTACTGTGTTGATAAGGTCATTAAGTTTTCAGTTGTACTAACAAAATAATAATTAAGACTGGTTTCTCACGTCACGACACAAATTTCAGTCGGTCAAGCTGATGAGACATTTTGAATTAGTATTCAATCGAAACGCCCAGGCTTTATCTGCTTAGAATTGTGTTTTACTAAACCACAACATACATTTTTCGAACCACCTCTTACGCGGTCAATCTTCCACATACGTAGCCACTCATGAAAGTGAAAAGCGAGGATGATAAATCGTTTTCAAATTAAAACTCCCCCCCTCTCGTCCCACCCGGCTTTCTCTGCGTTTATCGCTTTCTGTTCATTCATTTCCCAGAGGCGCCGTGATTTTTCAACACGTGTCACGAGACGTCTATTTACTCAGACATGAGTTTACCCTACAGCAGTGGTCGACAATGTACGGCTCCGGAGCCGCATGCGGCTCTTTGGCCCCTTAAGTCCGGCTCAGACATAAATAATAACAATCAGTGGATACAAAACTTTTATTTCATGGAAAATGTCACGTCTCATCTAAATCAGCTTAATCATAAACTACAAGGGAATAGAAACACAATTTTTTCGATGTAAAAAGAAGTAATTTCATTCGACAATAAATTATCGCTTTTGCTTAAGATTTTGAAAGGGAAACACTGTTTCACTTTCCGAGCCTGATGAAGCATCGCCTTGAAAATAATTCAAATATTAATAAACACTATTTAAAATATAAGGGAAGCATTTCGCTGCAGGTTTCAAGAATTTAAAAACAGCAAAGCGACCTAGGTGTTCGTCAAAATGCTACTATAACAAATTTGAAATTTTCTCCTTTTGGCATCGACATTGGTAAATTTGAAGTACAATTGCTGGATTTAAAAAACAAGGAAATATGGAGCTCAAAATTTGAACGTCTCTGTATTAATTTGGAAATATTGGAGAAAAAGAAATGTGAACTTAGTTTAAAACATAAGTGGTCTGCTTTAAAAGACCTGGAAAAGGAATATATGTATGATAATTTTCAACGCTTGGAATACTATTCCTGACTCTTTTGATCAGCTGAAAAAACTCGCGTTTCCTGCTCTTTCCCTTTTCGGTTCTATGTATTCATGTGAACAATCTTTTTCAACCATAAATTTTATCAAGAGTAAGCTCAAAAGCAGTCTTATTGATGAGAACCTGGAATCGTGCCTAAAATGAAAAACAACAACCTCCAGACCTGACATACTCAAACTTTCCAAGCAAATGCAAGGACATTGTTCGCATTAAGTGTTTGTCAGTAATTATTATGTATAATTTAAATTTAAGGATACCTTTCTTTCATATTATTTTTGTATTAATATAATATATAAATAAATAACATATTTATTTAGTATTAAATCGAGTTTTATTCGAGTACCCATAACTAATGAAGGTCTAAAATTATAATAAACGTGTATTAAATTAATAGAGATGTTTGGCTCCCAATTTTTTTTTCATCGTTGCAATGTTCATATTTGGCTCTTTGACGAATAAGTTTGCCGACCACTGCCCTACAGCAACAAGCTGGGCGACAAAACAACCGCGAACCTCCTCCAGAGCAAAGAGCGTTGTCTTTTTTTTAATGTTTACTTCGGCCAAATTCGACGCAAACTCGACTCGCATCGGATACGAATTATTACATCGGCTTAAAATATGAAATTAAAATTGATAACTTTTTAATTCCATTGGTTATGGTAATAGCTGTGCGACTTTTAAAAGTAGACTCAAGAAGTTAGACATTTATATTTAAATGTAATGTCCACAAAGTTACCGCCAAATTCCACGAAAATTTTGGTCGTAAACTCTAGTATGCTAAACGAAACCCTTTATTTATTTTCATTTACATATGAAAGGCAAAATCAGAATCACTTGATGCTCTAATGCACGCGATGAGTGAAACTGGTCCTGACCTTAATAAATCCAATATGGAATAAGTACTAAAAATGTGTTATTATTTTTATTATAATGCGATTCCACTAAGTATTGACAGTGAACACCTTAAAAGTGTTAATGTAGTGTCTTGATGTAGATATTTTTCTCACATGTATTAGTGGAATTAAATCCGAATGCTGCCATATTTCGGTAAAATAATTGCACTGTCCCTGAGGAAAGCAAACGAGGACAAATGTATTGTATCGAAATGATTGTGAAGTCCGTTCAATCATAATTACCCAAATATAGATAAAATGGATTTTAATTTTGAAATTTTTCTGTTTATAATCTAAGAGTTACATTTCAAAGCGTCCTTAGTTCACAATGGATGCATGATGGATTACATCGACTTATAATTCAGCATTAAATCATTTGTTTAAAAAATTATTAGCTTTTTATTTTATAGTATCATATACATATGTATATGAATTCAAAATTATTTAAATGAGCATGGATTGTCAAATTTATAAATTACAATTTCGAACTTTAATACGATTATCTTATTATGTCGGCGTATCCTTCGTTTCAGACTTTTAATCTATTATTATCTGATAATACTGTCCGCATAGTTGATGTTTTTTTCCTTTTTCATTGATGTTATGAAAATATTATGTTAAAACCAGAGCAGCCCAAAAAATTGTGACTCCGACTCCGACAAAAAAAAAAAAATTTCGTCACCTTACTTTCCTACTTTTCCTATTTATGTGTATTCAATTAAATATCAACCAACCAATCCGTCCAATAGCCAAATTTTACATATAACATTAAAAATTTCCGACTCCTAGTGCGACTACGGCCAAAACCCTGCGACGACCCCGACTTCACAGCCCTGGTTAAAACCGTTTGATAAATAATATCAAAGTTAGACGAGAAAAACCTTCAATCAATGCTTTTTCTAACGTTGTCAAGATAACAACTTATCCAATATCAATTGATCCTTTTATTTCTTAAATAGTAATAACACAAATATCTGGGGTAATATCTTGTGTTTATTTTGATAAACGGTAGATAACATAAAACTCTGAATATGATCCCTGAATCCTGTCGAGTTTCGTTCGGTGAAACTATCATCAAAGCTTACTCCTGGCTTATTGTCTCATAACAAACAAAAGCCTCCCCTTCAACAATATTTACTAAGCCTGGCGTATTAATCCTGCGGTTTGTGGGCCTCTAACTCAACAGTAATTTTAAAATCCGTCATATTTTTAAGTCTTTTGATATTTTGTTCTGACAGAAATATGAAAAGATTGTTGAGATACAAAAAAAACAAGTCGGTTTTACTAAAAGGGTTTGCTGTTAACGAAACCTTGCTCAAAAGACGATACATTCATTGACTATTGTTTTTTTTGATTACTTTATTCGTAACACTCAATATAAATGTTAAGATTACAAAACGTTTAGTTTTACTCTCGATTCGAAATACTATGTATAATTGAACGACTAAAGATTAATTATCGAGCACAACTCTACTACAAACGTAATGGCGAAAACAGGCGTTCCGTCTCAATCAATTATGTATTCGATAAATATCATTGTGTTCAAAGTAACCCAACAGCTTTAGTAAGCTCCCTTGAGGATTTTAGTTCAACCTAAATGCGATAGCGCCTAATTATTTATTTATTTGTCCGTGCGAAGTCATATATTTCAATTTCGAAAAACAGGCCTTCTGAATCTTTTTTGCACTAAAGTCTCATTTGCTAAGCAAATGTAAACCACACACGTATTTCTATAAGAAAGCTTTTAAATGCATTATATAAATGTTTCATTCAAATTATGTACATAAAACTTTTTTATTCAAATGAGTGTAACAAATTTTCACGTTATAGCTTAAAATAAAATTCGGCGATGATCGTATCGCGCACAACCAATACAAAAATGAAGTGTTCTTTTTAAATGTACATATGACAAAATTACAACTGAAACCACGAAGAGCATGGCATACAATTATAAAGGAATTAAAATAATCATAGTGAAAAGGGTATTATTCATTACACTTTGTTAGTCGGCTAATACTCATCATTTTGAACAACTAAGCGAGTTGTTTTTATTGCTACTATTATTACAATTTTATATATAATTTTCCGGTTATATTTCATAGCATGTTGCAAACAAAATTGAAAAATTCTTTTTTTAAAAAAACAAGATGAGAATGGGCTACCTTGATTACACCTAAGTTATAGTTGTTGAGACTACAACAAACCACAAACGTATTACGTTTGTTTTCTTTGATTCATGAGTTCCGATGTTTTGTCCAGTATCCCCGCTAGAGTATGCCTGCGGATGCGTGTTTAAGCTCTCATTTTGGTGTCTGTTGTTTCTTTCCAGTAGTTTTCCAGTAGTGCAATGAATGAAAACATGTAGAGCTTTTCACCTAAGTAGTAAAGTCACATTTTCCATTGCATCAAAACATTGCAGAAGAACTGAATCATTTCACAGATAATGGAGTTTTTATTTCCACTCAACGTTAAAAAACATTTCTTAATACAGAAAAAGTTCCTTAGACCACTGATTAAGAACCTCTTAGATGTATGTCTATGTGAATAGAAGGTTTATTTATGCAATCAAAAGAATTTTTATTGACTGTAAATAAAAACATCTCCAATTTGGTCGTATATATATTTTTGAAATACTATAGAATGTATGAAGATTTTTTTTTAGAAGAATTGAGATACGCCATTAGCATTGGTTAGTTCTTAGATAATCACTCTCGCTACGACTTGTTTTTAGGATCGGATAGATGGAGTTTAGATATCACAAAAATCGATCGACCTTTCCACGCTAAGATTTAAACACTGTGAACACTGCAGCTGATGTCAATAATGTATATTGTGCTATACTTTTTAATATTCGCAGGAAAAATATATTAATTGGAAATAGTATATTAATATACACATAATATAAACTTGTACTTTCAAAATACTTTTTACCAAGGAAAAGTTGAGCATGGATATTTTGACGAGCGAACCAACTGCGTCGTATAACGTGAAAGATATATTGCGAATATAATAAATACTGTCATATCAAATGTCCCGGACCCTAAAACTAAAATATATTACATTTCAGCTGTCACAATGTAATGGGTCTCTGTCTGGCTCGGGATTCACAACGTCTTATGTCATTCAAGTAGACTTTTTATTATGGCTGTACATTTTTTTTCAAACTTATATATTGCGCTCAACTTAATAATATTATTCGTTTAACATAGCATGTCACTGTATGAACTGAGTTTTTTTATAATATCCATTTAAGCAGTCAAACGGAATAATTATAATTGGGCCTCAAATTGCCGACTTTACGTTTTTTATTTGGAAAATATTAAATAAAAAATTCATATAAAGAGTCATACAGTATTGTTTGCCTCACGTTTATAATTTATTTTCTACACGTCAAAAAATCATATAAAAGAAAAACTAGCTGTTCGTCCTTTTTCAATTAAATTACATGTAAAGTCTTGAAGTATTTATTTTAATATGTCTCCACTGAGGACCGACGGTAAAAAATATTAAATTAATACTGTTTAAAACCGTTTTTATATTAATAAGTTTTTTCATTTATTCAAATAAAATTACTAAGCACGCATTTCTTTTTATGCTATCTTTTCACTAACCTAAAGTGAGGAACTCAATTGAAGAACTCAAGTGTAATATGGTTTAGATATATACATAGTTCAGACGATGTCCTGAAGCCGAAATACTTTTCAACCTAACCATATAATTCTTGTGGAACTAAATACTTTAATATGTGTACCTTATTATTAAGATTAAAGTAACCATTTTGAAGATTATTATATACATGTTTCCACTGTGATAACGCTGCATTGAGTGATGAACATTTTACGTCGTTATACTATCCCGTAAAAATATTTTCCTACCGGGAGACTAATATCGAGCTTAAAAAATAATGTCCCTTTATATATCAGCTGTCTCCTTCTATTCTTGGCTGTGGCCTAACGTTTTGTATTTTATGTACAACGTTCCATATTTGAAAAAATCTCGTTCGGATTTTTCGCGTCAAAAAATCTCTCCGCATTGTTTTTTTGAGCGGGTAGGTGAGTCGCCGGATAAAAAATGATTCTTTGAATATTTTAGCGCTTTTTTCCTCTTTCTTCTGATTGTTTTTCTTTCAGCGTTTATCTTTCGTGAGAGAAAAGCTATTTCTCTCCGCTCACACATATATTTTTTCACAACGTTAAACAATTTTCCTTCAGTATAAGCAAATATACGTGATGAATTATCCTCGATATCAATAGAAAATTGTATAATGGAATTTACTTTTCATTGTTGAATTTATTTTTCGCATTACTCAAGAAACCGTAAAAACTCTCTTATATTGGGCCCAGCATACATTATATTTCATTTAAATATTGTTATACCTTGATGCCATTGTGTTTTTAATAAATGTGAAGTCGTTCATAAAATACGTTACATTTGACAATCTTTAAATCTATGTAAATTTTATACAACTTTGGGCGATTGTACTATTCAGTTTCGTGGGTTACTGCTTGGCATCCCACAACAGCAATATTATATTGATTTTGCAGCAGATTTACGAATATTTGTTCAGTGACATCAATGTCTGCGATAGTGACATTTCTTTCTTTTCACCTTCTTTCCGATCCTGAAACGGGCCGTAGGGACAGAAGCTTACTACGAATCACATTCCAACCCAGTGATTCTCAACCTTTTTGACAAAAAGGCCAGATTTTGAATTTTAAAATTGCCGCATTGGTAAAAGTGATTAAAAATAACGATATCAGTGTATATTAAATTCTGGAGTGTATAGCGCTACTGTTTTTCTCATTTTGTCTTTTTCACAATTAATTCAACCATTGCATTAAAATATAAATCAATTATAATTATAAACACGTGCATTAAAACAATGTTTGTTTTTTTTATATTTATGTGAGGTTACCGTGATTTAGGGATCTTATATTAATTGAGGGTTACAATAACTTTTTCTATTGATTGAAATAAATTTGGCACAGTAGATTTTTCAAAACAATATTTATATTGTATTTATTAAATAGAAATGATAAAAAAATCTAATAATACAAATATATATTTTTGCTATTGCATAATTTGTTAATACATATATATAATAAATTTTGCTGGTGATATAGTTGTCATATTGGGCAGCATGAAATTGTTATTTGGGCCGCAGGTTGTGCATTGCAGTTCTGGCCCCAGCGAATGTGAACTACATTCTGGCGATGGCGTATTGGCGAATAACTGTATTTTTCTATACTTACATAATTGGAAAACTATGCTTTGTTTTATATTCAAGGGATTCACATCTAATTGGGCATATTTCATAACAAAACTCATCAGAAGTGTGTGCTGTGATTTATTCCGATTGTGTTACGGCGGATATTTTAATCCAGCACTCTGCAGTCAATCATAGTTAAATGTTGATTGAAATTTTCGCTTATTTGTGTTTTCTCTGTTTCCGTAGGGTGTCAACGGAAAGTGTTCAGCGGCGTCGGGCGAGGGTGGCGTCGGGCGGTGGTGCCGCATGCGGCTTAGAATGCGCGGCGCTGCCGTGCGGAGGACGGCGGCCTGCGCGGTGCTCGTCTTAATTGCATGCGCGCTGCTCTACAAACTAGGACTTTTCTGCGCAACGCCAAATGGACCCGCAGCCATGGTTACACACGAGGTTAGTTATCATATTTATTTTACTATTTTCATAAAAAATGCATGGTTTGCAAAAAAAATATTTACCGTACAGAAACGCTCGTACGGTAGACTCCAGTATACGGCTTCGGTCATCCGACTAAAGTTGTTTCATTGTCGACAACACACGCTCAAAAGGTGTGGACGTTCTTGGTAGACACGAAATACATTATACATAGCTTCTCTTGTATTTTTTGGAAAATAAGATCCAATTGCCAAAGCACTCAATTTGGTTGAATTTTACGTAAAAAATGTTTTTGGGAGTGGAAACTCGTCGCTGCATTAAGTTTTGTCAAAAATCATTTTGGAAGTACAGTCAGAAGTTTCGAAACGCGTTTATTGTCACGCGGAACAACAAACGGGACAATTTTCCAAACCGGCCGGGACCGAGGTCTTACCCCTAGACAATAACGGTCAAACCGAGACTTATAGTTAGCCTAATAATATATGTATTTGTTTTATTTAAATAATTTCCAAACTTATATTTGTTTCAAATATTGTCATCATCGTAATCATTTTTTTTTGTGCATCGTATATTTATGCCTTCATGCTGAACGAAAATATATATTAAGCAGCTCTTGTAGAACAATTTCTTCCATATGCTCCACATTGTGATTGGGCACAGTCGATAAATATGAAACAATAAACTATTCATATTCAACATTGACAACTCAGTACAATTCCACTTTACTCTGTAAGCGTTTTAACTTATTTTTTTATTTAGCTTACCGTTTTACCTTCATTAAATTTATTTCATTATTTTTGGTCATGCAAAATGGTCATGGTTATTTTATAAATTACGGATTTTGTACCAATCGAATATTTTTTTATTCATGTGACATCTTTTCTGTATTAATCATTTTTTTAATTCATACGACGTTCTACATTTTTTCAAATGGGATTATTAAAAACGCGCTTCTCCGATTTACATACTATTCACACGTTTTCAGATTCATTCTCTGACAAAATTTATCACATTTTAAATTGCTTCAGACGGTTTTATCCTGCCCACGCTCCCTGTTTTAAAAGCATTACGACCTACGCCAAGAGAAAGTTCCTCCGTGTAAAGATATTAAACTCGCGATGAGAGTTCACGGCACGCACTCAGCCCACGTCAGTTTTTTTCGCGCCGTGCCCGAATCTGCGCTTAGTTTATCCCCTGTTTTTTCCGACTCCCAATCTAGAGACACGAGTTATTCAGTTAAATTGTCATTATTCACGCCAGCGAAAAAGCTTGACAATAATCCCTACCCGAACTCGATGAAAGCTTTTTTATGAAATTGATTTAGTACATTATTTTCCGTGATTGATCGCGTCAATGTGTATTGTCAAATTACTCACATAACATAAAGCGAACATTTCTCAACGTAGATGTATTATTACAATTCCATTTCTTTGGTTATTATTATTCTAAATATATTTCCTTTCTAACAATTAACACATATGGTCTTTCAAAATAAGATCCAAATAAGGTAATACGCGCGCAATGTGCAGTATATAACCTCCTATTGGTCTTATTTCTCTACAAGAACTGCTGAACCTCTATTTAGTACGACTATTGGTAAAAGCTAGTAGCTCTCGCTATGCCACACTTTTAGGAACGGATGGGTGGGAAGACATTTTTCGACAATAAAAACAGCCAGATTAGCTTTTATTTTAAGAAAGACATAAAATCGATTAAAACTTTATTATTTCAATATAAAATTAGGATTTTAGAATATATGAGAAGATGTATTGTGTACCTTTTCTACGCTAGTATATAAAGATAAGTAAATGTATGTTTGAACATATGTAGTTCAGGCGAGGACGTAAGCTGAAAAAGCTTTCAACTGTATGTAATATAATTTTTATTGAACTAAAATACATTGCTATTTTTTACTGTGTTATAATAGAGTTCTACCAAGTATGTGCCATTGGAAATGTTGTGAGCACTTATAACGGCAATTACCACGCCGATCCATTTTCAATGATACGTTAGCCACAGTTTGACTATTGATCTCCTTTATTGAAATCGTGTTCCAACCCATCGTGTACATTTTAGTTATTGTTTTTTTGTTTGTATTATTTCTTTCATATTGTCCGTTCCGTTACACTCATTTCGCGCGTGGTGGGTCATCACCGTTTTGAGCGTTTTACATTTCATTATTTTTACTTTTCAATACGGCTTAATTGCGCATACCGTAACTAGAGACCTACGATATTTTCATGAAATTAAATTTTGCACCTCAATTACTTCCGCAGTCCGCTTTGTTAGTGCCGAAAAATAATGAACGATTCCTAACAAATAAAATTGAAATTGATAACTTTGTGTTTCCTCGATTTATCAAAGCTCTGTTGCAAATCATCGTCGATCTTTTTTAATTCTTTTGTTTGTATTTTACCCAACCCTGTTGGGAAATCTTTTTGCTCGCATCAATATTTTTCCTAATACCATAGCTATATATTTACCTTCCGTCCAGACTGTGGAAAACAAAGGTCGAATAATCGATACAGATAGCCATCGCGAAAAAACTTCATTTTAAATACATAGATGATTAAAATAGAATAAAGACTAAGTTAATAAATAATTAATATTATTTATGATCTGTAGCACATGCTCATATTATTTAAATTGCAGTGTACATTTTAATGTATAACGGTAATATAAAATCGATATAACACTTAAATCTATCATTTATTGTGGTATTACGTTCTGAATCTACATAAGAGCGTTCTCGCTGGATACTTAAACCTGAGTCGTTTTTTCTTGCTATATATTAGTTTATTCAATTAACCTCACTTATCTGACGCGAATTACTTAACAAAGTTGAAGCATGTGCAGGACTTCAGTAATTTTGGTAACGATACAAATAAATGTGTGGCAATAGTGACTCTTTAAATAGTCTATCGAAAGTCCTTATATAACATCAGATACAGCGCCTAATGACTGGTGATTATCTACTCTGATATCCCACATTGAAGATTATCATATTTATATTTCCCCAATATCATCTTCCCTTGTATTTATTTTTAACGTATCACGTTCTTTATTATAACATTGTTTTGTTTATTTCATTGTTGTGATATCACGCATTGTGCCGTCTTATATTTCATGCTTTTTTTTTTTTCTCCGCATGCTTTCTTGTGTTTCGTATATTAGATTTGTTTTAGTTCGACTATCTTCAGATCGATCAATAATGTCCACAATTATTTCGCTTTGTTCGTACTTCACGTTTTAATTCAACTGTCCGCCCCCTATTATATGGACAAACTTTCGTATCTTGTTTTCAAATGCGTATTCCGATCGTTATTAAATTTTGAGAGATAACGAGATAACTGTCATTCGAAATGCTGTTGTTTTGTTTGTTGCCACTTGTGATAAAACGTTGGAAACAAACGAAATGTTTCGGCCTTTTGTGTCCGTTGAAACTTTTTCAATTTTCATGGGTACTTGCCGCCGAAAAGTTTTTAGAATTTTTAATAAACGCTTCACATTATTAAAGTTCAGTGTTTCAAGTCACTCAGAGCTTTGCTGTTTTTTATAGTTGAATGAACTCACATTGAGCTATTTTTATAAAAACCATTGAAGTGACTATATTCTTTATTCAGTGATATTTGAATAATATTAAAAAACATACTGTGCATCGTACATATTACACTGAGCATTCACATTTTTTATTGAAAACAATCATTAGTTTTTCAAAAAAATTGAATTGATCTGATAAAATCTTCACAAAAACTGCAATGTACGTTTACACTTACGCTCACACACTATCTCTCTGTCAGCGTATGCACAGAGAAAGAGAGAGATGTTGTGAGTGAGTGTTGAGTGAACGCATAGCACATACACGCACTCTCTGTTTGCGCATCAATCATATTGTGTGAATTCTGTCAGATGACATTGCAATCTGGAAATAATTTTTAGTAATATTTTGTTTATTTACATGACTGTTGCAACGATATATTATTGCTTTATAGTTTGAATCTTGTTTTGTATCAACCGTTAAATATTTATTTTTTCAATCAATTTTGTGAGAAAACTTATTGCGCACTAAACATTAAAAATGCAAAACTTTTGAACCAACTGAAAATTATGAATGCTTAAATATTGTTCATATAACACAACTGTGCTTAATAACCAACATAGTTTAATTCAATGAAATATCTTGAAGGGATAAATTAATAGGATGTTATTGACTCTTGATAGGAAGTATTGATGCATTTTACAGGTTTAATGCTCTACTCCATACGAATTTCAATGATAGAAATTAAGCATATCGAGTTGTAATCGCGAGTCTTACATTATGTTCCTGTGCAATTACATCACGTGCTACATTTTTTTCAATTTATAAATCCTATTCAGAGCTTCATGTTTGTGAATACAACTATAACGTGGAACAACAAACGACGTTCGTTTCCGATAATTCGGCTTTGGGCACCACTTGGAAAGCCATTTGCGATATCATTGAAAACTTTCTTTTCCGTCATCAACCGTAAGTGCGGTGGAACTTTTTTTTTAGGGATAAACTTTGACATAAGGCCCCGGCGAAGTTGGGCCAATCTACTTAGTGGCCTTCATTTGGAAAATTTTGCACGCAGAATTCCTAATTCACTCGAAAAGGCGTTACATTGTTTTGTAGTAACTGTCTTATTATTCTAGGCTTAGAGAAGGGTATCTTAAGCTTTTTGGGCCGCGACTGGGGATTACAATCAAAGTATGCGTATTCATTTACATCCAACACTGAAAGAAGAACGCAGCGAACAAAATACAATTGTACTTTAAAGTGAAACTTTTTTGCAATAAACGATATCGACTAAAGAAGCTTCATCTAACTAAAATATCAAATTTGTATCCCACTTTCTAACTCAACGAATTGTCAGTTCGATTTCATCCGCGCACTTCAATGTATGATGTTGCCAAAATGTAAAACCCGGGTCGTCTGTGACAAAGCTTTTGAAATTTGAAAGAATTTTTAATTGTATTATCGTCTCACGGACCCCAAAAGCTATTCGTTGATTTAAAATTGAGTCAATGCGATGTGTTCTCCTTCTTTTTAGATTTTTTGTTGAAATATGCAAAATAACACAGTAATAAGCAAGATGATGTCAGAAATTTGATAAAGCTTAATGATCCTTAATGAGATAAAATTCTCCTCCTTGAAATATTCAATGAAAGTGATAAAACTAATGATTTCTGACTACATAAATTATTAATCCTTGCCCAAAGCACTGCGCCCAATGTTTTTTAGTCGCATTTTATTAATGCTATATCTAATTGGGTTATGCAAAGCTTGCTGTTTCTATATTTCGAATACCGTTTAACCATTTCTTAAAGCCGCCTGCTGCCACTGACAACAAACAGTTGGGCTTCTTTGAAACGGGGCCGTCTTAAATATTGCCGTAAACTATCTACCTTTAACTAAGAAATGTTCAAACATAATTCGAAGTAACCGTAACTGAATTTTAATAAATAAATTAAATTAACGATCATTTAATGAATATCTCATAGGCCGTTTATAGTGCATTACAAATAATACAAATGATTGAATTTTTGATCAATATCCGTTTTTTTGTATAGGCTATAAAAAATCATGCATTTCTTTTCATGTTTACTATGTGTTGAACGTCGTGGGATATTATACAAAATAGCCCATAAAAACACCGTATGATTCTGATTCTGTTTCTAAGCCTTTCAAAAAATCAATTTAACAAAAAACAAACTCTTGAAAATCTCTATTATTTTGATGATTAGTGGAATAATCGTAATTCTGATACGTATTTGTTTTCACTTATTTTTTCATAGTTTATGTATTGTTCGAATATTCTTTCTGTAAATTCACTATTTTGCAGCATCAGGTTATTCCCAAACACCTCTGATATATTTGATAGTTGTATATGTAAATAAAAGAACTAATTCTGACAATAGCATGATGCCTTTATAGCCATAAACTATTTAAAAAAAAAAAAAAAAACTATAGCCTTAATACTTTCGATACATTCTGCGGTAACCTTTTGGAAGTTCTTTTTAGTATAAAATTTAAAATAACTTTGATTATTCCACGTTCTTTCAATGGCATTTTCGGACAGACCATCGCAAATTTTGCATTAGTATTAATTTACTGAAATGTAATGCTCATTGTTATAGGTAATACTTATATATTTTTACATTCATTATAATTAATTACCAAATAGGTATCACTAAAATATTTTCGTTATTATGCACCCAATGGACTTATATTAAATATATGGTAAGATTGTAAGTATAAGAGATTACTGAATAGCAGCGTGTTTCCATTTGAAACACTTTCTTAGTGTCGCAGTGTCAAAAGAAAGCTCGCCTCAATTTCTGAGAAGTAGTTTCATTTTAAAAGCTCCTTCATTACAAGCTGTAAACGCAGTGTTAACTTTGTTATTCGAGTTAATAGGTGAAATGGGATCATTACACGAAGAACAAAGGGATACTTGTCGAGAAAATCTGATATCTATGCTGAAAGCTTTTCAATGTTGCCTTCTTGAGGTGATACCACTGCTCGTTCCGAATTCAAAACTCTCAGTTGCGCGAAATCTACGCGAGCTTTTTATTTTTATTTCAGGCGAAGAAATGATTTTAAAGCTGAGGTATAAATATGATTTTAAACATAATTTCAATTTTATTTTAGTTAGGCTATTTTTAAATTCGTACATTATAATTTCACAAGTAGACAGAAAATATTTTACAGCCGGTCGGATAAGTTGAGTACTTCTAAGTCATCCCATTTCTGGCACAATGCTTTCGGAGTTCACAAATTTGTGCGTTTTCTATTTGCCCATCGAATGCGAAATAGCATGCTTATTACCAAAATAATTAAAATGGCCCGTAAACAACGTGTAAAGATCAGAACAGGTTTCGCTCATCGCGATATTTTTCAACTTTTCAACACACTGTGTCTATGTATATTCTTATTAGCTGACAATGCTCGTGTCCTGATCTTATTGAATTAATTGTGGAATAAGTAGGTACATTTTTTTATTATTATTTTTGGCCTTTTAACAAGTATTGACAGTGAACTCTTTAAATGTGACTATATTAATCTTATATCGGTTATACTTATTAACCCATCATAATGTATAATGGTGTATCGTAAAAAATGTCTTGGGTGCAATTTAAATAAATGATATGACACCCGTAAGTTCAATACTATGTCGTCAATACTAAATCCGATCGAGCTCTTTGGCGGGAAAGTTGGGATCGAACAAAACCTTCAATTTAAAATCTCACGTAGCGCCATTATCCTTTCTCCGCACACCGGCTATTACAGAAAGCTTTGCGGGTATTATATTACTTAAATATTATAGCGGTAATGTATCACTGTCTCGAAATCGCAGTTGGTCGCTTTTGTTTTTCATTCCATTGTTCTTTTAAGAAATTCTACACTCGATCGTTATATTTTAAAATATATAACAATTATATGATAGATACTCTACAAGTTTTGAAATATTTATCTTTTAAATCTTTTAGTCATATTATTTGATTTATTTAGTTAACCATTGCATGGTTGAAAAATATGCCTTATGAAAGTTTTCTGGTTTATAAAATAATCATAGTTTATAAACATATAGTAGAATTAAATCTCTTGGACTGTTTCTATGACAGCCATAAATCAATCGAATTTCAAAAAACAACTGTTTAATGTGTTAAATTAAGCATCGAATTTTTACAGATTGTTAATACACCACAAACTTTTTGGGAGAAGGGCCAGATAATCAATTCTCAGATAGTTCGAGGGCTGCATGGGTAAAAATGATTAAATTATCGATATTTTTAGTTTACACCCTGTCATCTTTCTACGCGACTTCGATTTAACGCGATTTTTTGCAAGGCACCGTTTCCATTTTTAAGCGATTTACTCGTTTTAACGCGATTATTTATGAAAGAAAAAATGACAATAGATTATATTCGATTCAATCTGATTGTGACAGCATCGAATAACTCTAATAATAAATTATAAGTGAATACAATTGTGCATGTATACATATGAATCTGTTTCACCATTAAAGAATTTTTTTTTTAAACAAATTTTGTTTTTTCATATAGTTTTTGTATTTTTACGCGATTTTTTTAAACGAGCCTTTTTATGGAACCAATGTATCGCGTAAAAAAGAACTAGGTGTATATAAAATTGAGAATGTTATACGTCCGTAAAAAGTTCTGAAGATAAAAGATGATTGACATTTGCGGGCCGCAGGTTGTGCATCACTGGTATAGAATAATGTTTTCATCGTAAAAAATATTCACCTTAAAATTACATTGTTTCGAATTTATGCTTTTTTTTAAACTTATAAATATATTATATTTTAAGTTAAATCCTGTTAAAAATTATAAGGAATCTTTCGTTGGACAAGATCAGTGATCGCCAAATGGTCGCTCGCGAGCTACCAGTAGCTCGCGGTGGCATTTTCAATAGCTCGCGTAGGATATTTTACCATATTTATAAATTTGCTATTATCAAATTTTATCTATCGTTTGGGCGCAAAAACAGTAGTCTTGAAAATTTCAAATTAAATGCAGCATAATCAACTTGAAAGATTTTAATATATCGAAAAGTGTGGTAAAATAACTGGATGTTATAATAAATATTATTTTTTTAAAACTATACATATAGGGGAAATTCTTCATTGAATTTAAGGGCATTAAAATAAGCTGAGTTTTTTTTTCTCAAGAATACTTTATGGCAGCTTTTTTTGGTTGGCTAACTTGCTTCCAAAGTCCTCGTGTATAAGTGCTCATCCAACAATTTAAATTTCGGAAAGTAGCTCACATCCTTATTGAGTTTGGAGACCGCTGGACTAGATAGTATAATTGATAGAGGTTTTTATCAGTTTATTTTGTTCAATTTTAAATAAACAATTACTTTCTCAAAATTAATGAATTTTTTTCAAAGTCACATTCTCATTTGATTGCTATCAGTATATATATAGTAAAACATTTATAAAAATAGCAATTACGTCTACTATTGACAGATTGAAAAAAAATCCCCGTCGAAGCAATTAAATAAACATGTTAACTGTTCTACGATATTCCCATTGTGTCCCGGCCGCTTTGTTTTACGAGTCCTTTTAAATCTTTTGTATTCCAGTATTTTACCTCTGTCCCTTTTATCTTTTCTTATACCGTGTAGTAGTAATGCGTTCTGATTTATTTCCCCTTGGTAAAAACGGAAAGAATGCGTAGGGTTGCCCACTAAATTTCGTGATTCAAAGACATTCTATTTAAAATACTCACATTACTATTTCAGATTTTCATGTGCGTTTTGTTTACACACCTGTCAAAATTTTATGTTCTCTTTACGCATAATTATTTTGCTGTTCAATTCATCATAAATTGTTTTGATGTAATTGAAATAAAAATAAATATCGATGCTATCAATTCAGCCACGGGTGCAGCTTACAATGAAAAAATAGTGTTTGGTTACAAAAAATTGTATTATACGTATATCTTGAACTGAGTCAAAATATGCAATTCATAAATATACAAACCGCTTGTGTGCCGGACAGATTAAAAATTCTGCTATTGTAAGGCTAAAATTTGTGCGGTTCGATTTCAAAGAGATATTTAATATGCCAGGCGTTTTACTTAGATTATATAGATTTATAGATAGAATTAATTAATTAACGCTCTAATTATTGCTCCACCTCCAATTAATCATGCGGGAAACTTTTTCGATATTTCAGATTAGATTAATGACTTCGAATATAATAGCAACGATTCTCTTATTGTAATGACACACAATTAACATAATTCATTATGTCGCTCTATCAGTAAATAGTCGAATTATTTTTTACATCATATGAATGATTCTCTCTCTTACGATTGAATCGACGAATCGTTTTTGCAATTAATCGATGAATATTTAATGGATTGTCAATTCTCTCTTTTAAGCTTCACTGTCACTTCTTAGCTGAAAGGCATCATATAATATTTACAGTTTCAATAAGGGTAATTTATATAATACAACATTATATAGGACTAATCACATGTTATACAAACATATGTAAGAAGTCCTCAATCAAAAATTACACAAGATACTGTTTAATTGTGTCTACAGATTACTAGTTATTTATTTTAAGGAGTTTTAAACATTCTTATTGTTCATATTTTAAGTCAAATAATTAATAATTTATTATTATTAATTAATATGATTATCTATAAATTCCTGTCATAATCTTTGAACCAATTCTATACTATAAAATCAATTTTTCTACTAAAAAGTTTTCTTTATCAGATGTCTTATTTTAAAACAAATATTCTCAATGTATAGCAGTGTATAGCAGAGTCCAGCTTATACGTTCGTCCAATGAAATACCATGTTGTTTGAAATACGTCTTACAGCAAATAAATCGGTCAGTGTCCATTGCGCCAATAATGCTGATTGAACAATTAATCATATGAGCCAGACATTGATCAACCGCTTAGATAAATTGACAAGCTAATGTGTGCCTTGCAAAACAGCCAACTTCTCAATACAGAGACGTTGTGCTTAATTTATGTCGGACTATCCATTATAAACTTATCTATAATGTGTATTCGTAAAAAGAATATTTTTTTTTTGGCAGCCATAAATGTATCGTATTTATTTTCTGTCCATAAATATATATTATTATTCATAAAATATAATTCAAAAAATCTATAGCATAAAAACATATTTTTTTTCTGGTACAAAATATTTTATAACCGCTTCCAAAGTAGCGCATTAAGATTTTAATGGAGCGTTTTTCGACGAGAACTGGTTAGTAATTATACTTTGAACTTTTTTTGTGCGGATACAAATATAGGGTATGGAAAAGATTCAATTATCGGTCTGACTGTGGCCTATTTTTAGTACCATAACAATATAATATGCTTACGTTTATGGCAGTGATCAGTTTTTCCTTCGCATGGATTTGTGACGTTACAAAAACAATCTTCGATGAAACTGAGTAAATCATATTCGCTATCTAGTTCATTTAACCGGTGCTTACTTTTTATTGATTTTTTAAAAGACTATAATGTTTCCGTTGACCAATTCTGTCCGAGCAATGGCTATTAATCGAAATTTCTTCGTACGCAATAAACTCAACTGATCGTATTTTATGTAAATACTCATAAGATAATCAGATAGTTCATATTTTTAGCAGAAAGTGACGATATAACCACGTTTTAAATCAATAATACGATATAAAATAATATGAGCAGTCATACCATCAAAAGAATCGGTAATTGGAGATGGCCACGTTTGTTTTGTTACAATCTTCAGTTGCATATACATAATTATGTTTCTACTTTACATGGCGCATAATAATTCTCCGGGACGCCACCAGGTTCGCCCGGCGGTCTCTCGCATGACGATGTCATAAAACTCCCCTAAGTGCCCCGCGTTTCAAAATCAATGATGCCGTAAAAATCTACGACAGTGTGTTTTCTCGCCATTCAACTCTCACAGCCAACACTCCACCGGCTCTGGAAAATTTTACTTCAAATGGCGAAGGTTGATCTATCGCGTTCGGTAAGATTCAAAAAATCACACGAAAGAAAAAAAAAAGGCATTTTTTAATTCAATATCATGAAGTATTCTAGTGACCAACGCGGGATCGAATCCCAATGTACGGCATATTTATTTAATTGATTTTTCAAGCAATTTATAGACTTTTGCTCGAAGGTATGAATATATGTGACGTTATGACTCAACTATCCGATTCTTAAAATGTACTGTAGCGAGATTGATTAGCTGAACAATATTCTTTGGTAGTCTTCTTCTTATATGCTTACTTTTCGAAACACGGAGGCCTAGTAACAAGCATATTCCAAAAGGAGTCCATATGTTTCATATTGAAATTGGAGTCCATAGAAATATCGGAATCCGATTAAGTGAACGGATAATTTAGTATTCTCAAAGATTAGAGTTTACTTTGTCATATACGAATATTGAATTGAAATTGTCAATTTCTTTTCTTATATTATCGAACGTACTTCACTATTTGTAACCACACTTGCAGGGAGAAGAAAGTATGCGTACAGTTATAATTGTAAAGTATCTATATTAAAATTATTATCGAGAAAATTGTTTCAATAAAAAAATGTGTGCTCAATTTTGAATAATTTCAAATTCGTCTTCAATATTTTGTATGTATCATTTTTCTTCTTCCATTCGTTTCCTCGCTATAAAAAGCACGATCATTTTTTTATATTATTACATCGATCTACCTTCTTGAGTAATGTACATTCGAGATTCTCGGCCTGATAGAAATTTGACTATATTCTACTCTAGTTCAACCCTTCTTTATGATTTTCAGAGATTCGTCGTAGGATCGGACCGGAAAACGTACCCCTATAACCGGCAGATGCCGCTGATCTTCATAGGCGGAGTGCCGAGGTCTGGCACCACGCTAATGAGGGCCATGCTTGATGCTCATCCTGAAGTCAGGTAAATAGTACTCATTTTCCCATTAACTTAATGTCTTTCCTTTAAGAACTTTTATGTGGACATCTTAACATTACGGAATCAATATTTTTTAAAGAGACTGGTTTTGTTCATTTCATTTCAAAACATCAGGATTCTTTTTATATGTACATATTATACGGTGAATTTGTTATAATTGCATATAAAAAACAGATATAACTATTAATTAAGTAATTAAGTATTTCGACTGAGGGTGCTTGATGGAATTTCAATTTCAAATTAGATATAACTATCCTTTAACATATAATTCGTTTTGAAAACACTATGTGTGCAGCATTGTTTTACCAAGTAATCAGAGAAATCTTTTAATTAAATTGAAAGTAAAGTTGTTTTGTTGTATTATTGATATCTTTCTAATTTTAACTTGATATAAAATATGTATTTGAATTATTTATGTTGCTTCAAAGTGCATATATGATACCGACCAAAATGGTGTATATTTTTTTGGAGTGGGCTGAAGACACTAGGAATCAATGTACAACTATTAAATGAACTGTAAATTGCAATGGATAAGATAATACGCCTAGCGCGATATATTCAAGCTGTAACTACTTTAGTAGTGTACGCCGCAGTGAATGTGTTGATCAGAAATGATTTATAATGTTGTTAAACTATCAATTCATTTAAAAGACATAATATTTAAACGTGAATAATTTCGAGGTAAAGACTCGATTCGTGTGATAGTGAATATCCATCAAGCAACTACAGTGGAAAGTATATCTATTACAAGTACTAACGCGTTGTTCAACTGTAAACTCGATTTATTGTGGGATTTTGCGAAACTACCGACATCACTATTGGTATTACATCGGTGAAAACTAATAAGGGGATAAAGCATCCGGGGATTCGGGGCTTCCTCAAAACCGAAACGGTCGCAATACCGGTCTCGTGCGGCCAATAAAATCAGGACACAACAATTCCCGCGGCTTGGCCATTTACTTATTTACCGCATCCACCCCGCTTTGCGACAGTGGCGGCGTAACATAAAGTATCACCATTGAAGAAAACATACGCACAAAATTAACAACAGTGCTAAAACAATATCGCAAAACATTTTTCTTTGAGGTATGCTTGGGCATTTCACTAGAAAGTATTTTAATGAAATAAATTCGGAAATGGAGAATGCAATCTGTAGTCGCTGAAATATTTTACGTTAAAAGTTTTGTGGAACTGAATTCACTCAGTTTCACAAAAATTATAAGATATAGATAATAGTGAATTCTGACAAAAGCGTAAAGCCGAATAGCTGTCAACTATTTTTATATTATTATGATTGTGAAACCAAACACTCTAATACGATTGATTTATTATTATTAAGTTCCAATTGAGTCAATAAGCTTCAATATTTATGTTAAAGCAGTGATGCACAACCTTTTTGGGAGAAGAGCCAGATAATCAATTCTCATGTAGTTCGAGGGCCGCATAGGTAATACTGATTGAATACCAATACCACACGTTGAAATAAACGTCTATTACTCACTGAAACTTACTGAATTATTTTTTTAATATCGATACATATTCTTGCGAAACTCTGTATAATATGTTAAGTAAAATTATTAATCTGACCTGTGGCTGAGTGTTTAACATCGTTAATTCCGGCTTCGGTGTTCACTTGCTCGCATCCCAGGACGAACAGTTTCATAAATTGATTTTGCAATGCAATTCAATTTATGAATCGAGAGCTTGTGATTTCTTAATTTTCTTTCAATATATTAAGAGCGATTAGCTTATCACTGGTCCTATCCGAATATACTTAGTGACTAATTTACATATTCTCTCGAAATACGCTCCGTCAGGAATAACAACAAAAAAAAACTGGCATGATTAAAAAAAACTCCTTGTTATTTTATCATTATAAATGTATATATATTTATCATCCGCCTCTGGAATCTGATGCTCTTCCAATTCACGTCTTCCGGCAACTGACAGTAGCTACTATGCGGCCTTATCAGATGTTTAGACACGCTCTAAATCTAATTGGGTTATCCCCTATCCGACCTGCCTGGACCCCGATGCCCACCGACTGGACCGCACACGTCCATCTTGTGCAATGCTTACAATGGCCGCCCTTCTAATTGAGAATATACATTAGCCTTATCCAGGGGCATGATTTCAATTTTTTTGCGGGAGAGCAAAAGTTGCCAACCTGTTGATTTATTATTTCGTCTATATTATTAAGCCAGTGCAGCAAGGTATACATGTACTATTTCTTCAAATTTAGGCGGGAAATTACCCCACTCACCGAATGACGTTTCTAATCTAATCTCAATCTAATTAGCAAGGTTCAAAGGAATTCATCGCAGGTTCGAGAATTTACTTTGATAAATTTTCATTAACATTGCAGAGAGGGAAATGTTTGGGTAAAACAGGGTTAAATTAGTTTAAAAAAAAATCCACTATACTTTTTAAATAAATTAAAATATTTTAGGTACGCTTAAAATGGGTATCTAATAATACGATTTAAAGTGATCAAAAATGATTTTCTGAATACAAAAATTTGCGAGTGCATTCATTTATGGTGCAAGAAATGTAATTAAGCCTACAAAAAGTTTCCAATGAACAAAACAAAATCTAGCTGTTTGACCTTGAAACAAGATTTTTTTCAAGTTTACGATCAAGACAAAAGGAAACAAGTCAAAATTTTCAGGGACTAGAAACCAGAGCTATTCGATCGATAGGGTAAAAAGTCTTACCACCAAATCACAGAGGCGTATGACCTTTATATAATACACGTTGGGTGTTACATCTCTGATAAAATGTTTCTGCGACGAAATATTATTTGAAAACGCTTGTGGAAAGCTACCCCAATTTGCCAACACATTATAATAAGCTTGTGGTTTATTGACCTACTTACTGTGGATTTTACATTCACAGAAACGCGAAGATATCCCGTATCCAATGGATAATATGACGCATTTTTGTGCGCAAATTTGGTCTCTTGCAATCAACATTAAAATTTGTGACGATCTTTGGAAGCAGTCAATGCCAAAATGACGATGAATATGGGATTCGAGTTATTTCGAAGACACTATAGATAACTCTATAAAAATACACCACCATACTGTTAATGGCACAGAAAATAATATTTGTATTTTAGAAGACACAAACGACACGATTACAAATTAATCTGAATACATTTTAGACGGTGAAACAACATGGCTTTAAATGGTTTTGGCTGTTGTTTTTATGCCATTATTTTCCAGATCTATTGTGTCATTGTAGGGCTGCAACCGTCTTTATACGTAGTACTATTGTAGTAGAGATTTTTTATTTGATTCTTGGCATAACATAAGACTCGCCGTTACCCACTTATAAGTCACCGCAATGACGTTGAACCGTTTCCATCCTGTAATCCAGAGCTCAAATCTTCGAATACACATTAGTATCGCATCGCCATATTCAAAGTGGCGTATGTATGATGTCTTCATTTTGAAATTTAGCTGCAGTGAGAACAGTGGGGTGAATTTCAACAAATACACAAATAATATTATTGCAAGATTGCAAGTGGAAATAAGTTAGTCGTTAACATGACCATTTGTCGATATGGTATGGTACGGTACGTAAAGATAAAACTATCTATCAATATTATATAAACCGAATAAAGATACTTTTGAAGTTTTCACACTTTCTACCCATTCATGTCTCATCTGAGATTAATATCATCACGATCGACTGACCTACATCTAGACCTTGTCTGCTATTGAAAGATTCATAAATATAATATCATCAAAGCAACGTTTCTTCGCTGAAAGAAATATATATGTTATTTCATAGCGACACGTGTTGATATTTAATTTGTAAGACATCGGACGTGTTTGGAATATGGAATAAAATAACTAATCATTTCACCGGCCAACCCCGCAGAGGCCATATCCAGTCAGCGGTTTTCTTTCAACTGTTTAATATTTCTCTGTAATGTTTTGCAAACAAAGTTTTCTGTGACGTGAGCAACTTTTTCCCCATACCGTAAACTCGAATTCAATCCAAGAATATATATTTATATTCACATATCTTTCTTACATTTGATTTAGATGATAATTTGAAATACAGAAAGTTCTCGACTTACGTGGTTTCGGACGATTTGAAAAACATTTTCCTCTGAATCATTTATTATTCAACCAATTGATCAAGGTGTAATACAACCATTGAAAAAGTATTCCCTATGAAATACATTTAATCGAGTTGTTAGTGCTTTTGATGAAATATAACGGGAAATCCAATTTTATCTACATAAATACTTTTTTGTGTAATAAATACGCAGAATTTATCATGTACCTGAATAAATAATATTTTCCTGCCATAATAAAAATAATAATTCATTTTTAGTACTTTTTCCACATAAAATTTATTTGATCAGGACCGGTTTCGCTCATGGCAAACATTGTCAACTGATAAGGAATACAATAAAACAGTGATATTTATACAAAAGTTAAGTATGAAAAACAAGGTATGACCAATTGTTTGTCATACTTTGTCATCAGTTGACAATGCTCTCATGAGCGAAACCGGTCCTGATCAAATAAATTTTATGTGGGGAAAAGTACTAAAAATGCAGTGGCGGCCGGTGACCAGAATATTAGGGAGTGCAATAAAACAACCTATTTATGCAAAAAATCCATCCTCCGATTCTTGGATTTTGAAAATACATCTATAACACGGATATTAAAGTCCGACATTGACGATACCAACTGCTTCTCTATACTTAGCATGGCAAGGGAATTGAGCCTATCTTGGGTCATAGTATTTCTTAAAAATGATTTAATTCTATTTAAAGTTGAAAAACAACGTTCACTTTCAACTGAAGTCATCGGAATTGTACAAATGATTCGTAATATTTTAACGCTTTCGCTAAAGACTTCGAGTAAATTATTCTTTGTGAAAAGTTGAAGAATGGACAATGCCCCATCGGTGACGTAAAATCGTCCCTACTGTATATGACAGTAAGTTCGCTTTAAGTTTGAGCTTGTCAATAAAATTGTACGCTGATGTTGCGATATTAAAGTCTGATATTGGAAAATGTCTGTTAAAAATTGGGAATTTTTCGCTGAAAAACAATTTAGCTGCCATCAAATGACCATGATATGCGAAACGATCTTTTGCTTGATTTACAATAGTATCGCATACTTCATTGCATATGACATAATGGGGCAAATCATTCGGTCTACGTTTTTTTGCAGGTTCGACATTTGCGAGGCTATTTTCCCGAATATTTTGAATTGAACGCGTAAAATTTTCGATGTCATTATTTATCTCTGATACGTCTTTAGACCTCGATTGAAGTTGCTTGAAAAGTATATCACAGTTTGGCATTACTTTGGCAAAGAAATCTAGCCAATAATTAAAATTATCTTCGTTGAGGTATCGTAACAACATTCCAGCTTGATTGATGGTATCGGCGTCTAAATTTACGGTTTCTAGGATGCTTTCCATGCACTCTTTCAATTGCTCGCGATAAGTGTGCACGACTGTGACTGTCCTAATATTAAAATTCCACCTAGTTGTTGGTGCCGAAGGTATTCTTTATGAACTATATCTTTCAATACGTCAGCTCTCTTTGCTGATCTCGAAAAAAAAAATTGGGAATGACCGTAAATTAGCAAAAATTACGAACCATGTAGTGACCCGAAGCACTTCTTTCCATTATCAAATTCAATTGATGCGCATAACAATGAATGAAATATGCGTATGGATACGAAGCTTTTATCAAAGCCTGTACACCACCTAATCGCCCACTCATCACTGCTGCACCATCATAGCTTTGCCCAATTAATTGGCATGGCTTAATGTCGAGATATTCCAGTTCTTTAAGAATCTCAGATGCAATACCTATCGCGGTGTGATCTTTTGGCGTCATAAATTTCCAGAAACGCTCATGTATATATTCCCGCGCAATTCGTACCGTATCACTAAAACAAGTTGTTGCGAAGTAGCAACATCGGTGGTTTCATCTGCTTGTATAGCGACAAATTTGCTCTGCGAAATTTCATTTTTAATTTCGTTTCGACACACCTCCAAAATTGAATCTAGAATATCATTTTGGATTGTTTGGACGTACCCTTAAAAACACTATTACTTTCTAGATGCTGTTTCATTGCGTTGTCAATTTCACTTACAAAGTCAATGAGTCCTCGATAAACACCTGGATTATTTGAATCTACAGATTCATCATTTCCCCTCAAAGCTAACTCAAATAATCCACAAAATTTAATACAGTCAATTAATCTTGATAAAATATGACGATTTTTGTCTACACGTTCATTAAATTGTTTCATGGACGAACGATATCCAGAATCCAATTGAGATCGAATATCTAACGATCCTAAAACCGCAAGTTGCATTTCGTTTAAAATATGCTTTTCAGAGCTACTATGTTTTTTATTTTTGTTGACAGGTGTGCTAAATCTTTAATTCCACTTTCTGACCAATTCGACTCGCCCTTGAAAATTAAGCAAGGAAAACAAAAAACTCTATTAAGGCTAGTACAGCCACAGAGCCATGGAGCTTTTTTATAAATCGCTACATTAAAATACCGATTGACTACTTTAGTTTTGGCCGTACACTTCTGAACTATATTTAAAACTGGCAAAGGCCGTCCTCCTGCTTTTATTTCTAGCCTTTTAGAAAAATCTCGACGATTTTCTTTGATATAGGACACTGAGTTTGCAGGAAACATTATTGATTATTATTTAGTATTATTAATAAATAATAAATATATATAATAATATTCAATGCTATAATACATATATTAATAATACTTGTTATATTAATTTATTATATATGTTAATATTTATTTATAATATATGTTAATATTATATAGTAGATATATAATAATAAAGTTAAATTATATTGTAGAATATTATATAGTAGGATATTGTATTTAAAGTTATTAAACAGTTTTATATAGACAAAGCCTTTCCATATAACAAAAACTTACAAAGATTCATATTATATACGCTAATAGGGTTTGTATTAAGATGTCTATGAAATGAAAACAAGTATGAAAAAATAATAATAAAAATGTTATAGTTGCGTGTTGCGTGAATCAAGTCGAAACTACAGATGAGGTTAGAATGCACTGTCACAAACGCACTTCACAAATCACCCGCAAATATCTTTATTTTTCCGTTCGTCAAAGGACCTTATCTGCCAAAATTTGGGCCAATACTGAATGACAGAATACAAATAAATATGTTTTCGCTCAATTTCTTTACACAAGTCATTTTGGTGCATTGGGTCTTAATGCACCGGGTTAGTCGAAATTTCAAAAGATTTTTTTTGCATACGCCTTCGCCGTGTGAAATAAAGTCATGTTTTCTACCTACTTTTTTTATGCCAAATGGGACATTTCGAGAATTTCCAAGAAATGCACCATCGAGGAACATCTGGAATCAGCTTATTTCGGGGAATCTACTTATATAATATTTGTGTGTTTAGGTCGCATGCGTGAAAGATCGTTTTATGAAACCATACATCGTTGGAATTTTGAATGAACAAATTGGTATATATATTTTGAAATTGATGAGCTCGATTTTTGGGGGACTAATGCACGTTTGCTCCTTCACACGAGCCGTCCCTGTAAAAATGTATTATTATTTTTATTATAATGCCTTTCCACCAAGTATTGACAGTGAACACCTTAAAAGTTTTCCCACCGTGTTGTCTCAAGTTTATTTATGGATATTCATTTTAATTTTACATAGCCTTTGAAACTGGCTCACGTTATTTAAAAAAAATACTGCTTTTACGTTTTCTTCAAAAAACGTTTTCCTTACACAAAAACCTTTGCAACCAATTAGTGGTGCAAGTATAGAACTTGCTATATCTAAAGCGGTCGAATTCGACCGTATGGAAAATGAAAAATGATGGACTCGAACATATTTTTCATGAAGTTTTTAACTAAGTTTTACCTGATGAAATGAAAGTAAATGTGGAAAGGCCGAACTATCTTAGAATACTACAAAAATTGTGTCATGTTTTTATTTCATTTTGTTATTGAGTTAAATTTTCTGTAGCGCAACTAGTTTTTTTATAAATTGTATTTAGCAGCTTCAAATGGAAAGCGATGAACAGTACGTCGTTTCGTGGTATCTCTTACAATGCATTTAAGAATGAGAATTGTAATATTTTCACGATAGATCTACTAACTCATACACTATTGTATACATCATTGTTAATACAAGACGGAAGATAAATTCACGCTATATCATTTTGAAAATCAATTGTTCGCTGCTACTTTCGTCTTGTATATTAATATATTATTATATATGACGTGAATCGCTTTGTAATCTGTTCATAGTAATTACCTTCCGAAAATGCTCCCGTTATCGAAAATTGTGTAGGTATTTAACGATTACATGGCGGAAGTCTGCCAGCTCTCATCCCGATAATATTACAGCTTACGCAAAGAACACCGCGATTACCTCTAGCGGCGCAATTGTTAAGCCTCCCGTGGAAGCCAGGCATCATTCGGAGATTCAATTTGAGATAACGGCCGCAATGTTCGCTATTTTGTGTCGCCATTTTTTCATTATGTCAGGCTATTTGGCGGGAAAGTCTATTTCGGGCTTATGACAGCGCCTTTCGGTGTAATTAATTTATTTTACCTGCGTAGTTCAGGAACCAACCACAAGAGTGCGAAATGCATACATACTATTTGTACTCCGAAAATGATATCATCGCTGTGCGGATTACCCCATAAGCGCAAGAGGCGCGCGCTTAGGGCCTCTAAATCTTGGGGGCTTCGTTAAAAACTTATTTGTTATATAACCAGAGCTGTGGAGTGGGTAAGAAAAGTTACGACTCTGACTCCAGCATTTAACAAAAACACGACTCCGACTAAAAATGGTTTAATTTCGTCACGTTTTTTTTCTACTGAAATGAAAAGTTCAATCTTTTCAAAATTTCCGACTCTGACTTCGGCTCCAACCAAAACGCCGCGACGTCTCCGACTCCGGCCAAAAAATCCCGACTCCACGACTCCGATTCCAACTCCGACTCCAACCCCACAGCCCTGAATATAACCCACGTAAAATGTTTTTAAGTGAAACTTACATATGTATATGCATATACATATACTGCAATTTGAATGAGTCACATTGTATATTTTCAAGTCATATCTAATTTTAGATTTGTAACCTCATGATCGAATGCGGTCAAATGTGTCATTCTGTTTGTATTTAAGCCAAAGTTATATTCATATATAAAATCACATAGATGGCATTTAAATGGTTTATCTTCAGAATGTTTAATTTTGTACCCATTTAAGGCAACTTTATAAGCGGGTCAATTTTAACATTATGAATATTTGCAGCATAAAATAAATAACGAATAATACATCGAAGATTTTTTTATTATTTGGTTTAAATGAATATTTTGTTATTCATTCTTTTGTTGGGATATTTTCAACTTTCATATTTAAAATTACCAATAATGACATCTTTTTTCGAAACCTAAAAAGCTCAAATTTTTGCGACGTTTTTTTATCATTCATAAAATGGGGGGGGGCCTCCAAACTTTAATTGTGCCTGGTTCTCGCAATTGCTTAATCCGCCACTGTATCTTCGGTTAATCTCTATAAAAATAATATCGACATCTCAGCACTAAAAATATCAATAATTTAATCTCTTTTACCCATGTGGCCCTTCACCCAAAAAGGTTGTGCATCACTGAGATAGAGGATATATCTTCAAAGGCCATATTTAAGTTGTATTGTTTTAATAAAAATATATGAACATGAAGATTTTTTTTCATTTATATCTTGCATATAAAAATGTGTGAGTACATAAATTAACTATTTATTTAGTATGTATTGCGCATCACTCACGCGATGGTGGCGCCATCGCTTACGGTCAAGCTATAATTTTAAATCTATAGTGAAAAAAAATAATCGATTCCAAATTGTCAAATAATACCACATTGAACTAACTTTACTTTTTATAATTCTAGGTGCGGTCAGGAAACACGAGTAATACCTAGAATATTGCAAATGCGATCTCATTGGCTGAAATCTCAAAAGGAATCTGTGAGACTGGAAGAAGCTGGAATTTCAAAATCGGTAAATTCCGAAAATAAGTCTCATTCATAGAACTCACAAAAATGTTAATTGTTTATGTAAAGGGCACTATACTTTAATAAGTAAAACACAATTTCTTCACAGTTGATAAATGCCTGCCTATTTATAGTCGTTAATTGAAGAAATTAAGATATTTTGAAATATAATAAGATAATTAATGGCTCCTTGAGAACCGGTATAATTAATCAATAATTTAATTACTAAAACATTTATCTTCACACCGCTGATACGATAATGTAATTAAAAGATTATTTGCAATATTTAATGTATGGGTTCAATTCCCAGTATGAGCAGCACTCCTTTTCAAATGATTTATCGACTCTGTTCAAAGGCATGAGTGTTGTCTTAAAATTCCTTCCCACCCATCCGATCCTATAAGCGGGGCATAGCGAGAGCGGTTAGCTACCCACTTGTCCCTAGCCTAGCCTTATCCCTACTCTCATTAAACTAAAGAGAGGTCGAGCTACTGAGTAACAAGCATTTCTCGTAGAAAAAAGTATGTTTAGATACCTTTGTTAGGAAGCCATATGCTTTACATTGGGAGCGGAAAGTATATCTAATGGTTCGGCAATATTTCACATCATTAATTTTAATGCGGCCATATAAGGGTGATGAGAAAAGAGAGAAGCGGTTTATAACTAAATAGATGGAGTTGTTTATATCTACAACTCGTTATTAATTAAAAAAACACTACATTTTATGTTACGTAGTTTTTCTTCCAAGCCCTCCTGGCGATTATTCTGTATTAAATGTTGTGTTGACTATTCCATAGCTGTGTAATAATTTTTAATTATTTGATTTCAGGTGTTGAACAGCGCTATTGCTGCATTCTGTTTAGAGGTCATAGCGAAGCATGGCGACCCAGCACCGAGATTGTGCAACAAGGATCCTCTCACATTGAAGATGGGATCATACGTCCTTGAATTATTCCCAAATGCGAAATTTATCTTCATGGTCAGAGATGGGAGGGCCACTGTTCATTCAATCATATCAAGACAGGTTGATTTATACTTTATCTATTCTATCATATTTACTACAAGATACATCTCACGCCAAACACTTTTTACCGGTACCTTACTAATGACTGCTCATATATAAAGAGCCTCTCAGTCAAAGATACGAATCCAATCAATTTTACTTCAAATGCAAAACCATATTCTGCTTATTGACATCTGAAACTTATTTTTAGGAAATTCATTTTAGCTTGTTTTAGCAAATAGCCATAGAATAAAAAGACACCCTATAAAACAAAAATTATTGTGTTAAATGAAACTTTAATTGTTCATTTGGTATTGTGTCTCTAGACCAGCGGTCCCCATGTGCGGTCACAAGAGGGTTTTTCTGTGATCACTAATTATTTTATAGTAAAAATTAATGTAATAAAAGTAACATAATATATAAATTATTAGGAATCATTCATGACCAAATATTGAAAGACCATTTAGTTATAATGTTTTTGTCGACTTTTTTACAACTGTTTACTGTGAAAAATCGTTCAGAGTAATAAACATCAAAACCAATTGGGAAAAAAAAATTAGAAGCTGTGATGCGGTTGTTTGGATGAAAGAAACATCAAGCAATTTCCATTTGCAATGCTTTGAAATAAATAAACACCAATATGTTTACATGAGAACCACTGCACTAGGCAACAGTAGTGTTTTTTTAATATAGTAAGCTTTTTTCTACAAGTCAGATTTTCCTCTTGATCTCGCTCTTATTCATGATTAATTAAACTTAATTTATAAATCTTTCAGGTAACCATAACAGGGTTTGACTTAAGAAGCTACCGACAGTGCCTAACAAAATGGAATCATGCTATCGAAGTAATGCATCAGCAATGTAAAGACGTCGGTCTAGATAAGTGTCTAGTGGTAAGTAAACATTTGTCCAAATAAACGTTGATTTGACCGTAAGAAATTATAAAATATTTGTATTTGAACTCGTTCACTTGTAAAGTAAACAATGTATTATGTATTGATAAACTATAAAATTCTGTAACTACAAAAACATTACTTTACTGGGAAACAAAATAACACACTTCAGCCACTATGAGAATTATTAAGATACACAAATTTCACATACAAATCTAAGGTTGTGGAGTAACATCATTTGTCTCATGTACGATTTGGCAATAGTACAATTCTTTTACAATTACATTTTGTTAGATATTATTTTGAATATATTCAAACTAGTTTTTCTGACAAAATGAAGTTACTCCCTTTTTGTTTCAAATACAATACTTCATACATATTTATTCTCAACCCTTTGAATGTTAAACAACAATATATCGTTGTTTATAAAACCAATGAGAATTTAAAATTGATCATCAACTGTTCATCTCACTCACACACCCACACGCTCGCATTTACAACCATGCCAAGAAGCAGAGAGCGGGCTACCTAACAGCATCTTATAGAACAAAACAAAAGACCAAAAAAAAGTCTGGCTCCTGTATATAGTGCATCTCACTCACAAACTTGTATGTAAAAACAAGAGAGTAAGCGTTAGCAAGCACCTGCCTGTAATGCAATGCAAATAAAGTATGACACACTTGCCAATAAAGTAATGCGTTTCCTTTTTTCAGGTGAATTATGAACAGCTTGTGTTGCACCCACGTGACCAAATGGGGAGAATATTAAAGTTTCTGGATGTGCCTTGGAATGAGTCTGTTCTGCATCATGAAGAATTCATCAACAAGCCCAACGGAGTGCTACTTTCCAAGTAATATTTTAATCTACACTTTGTGTTACCATGTTGAATATTAGTCAAAATACCTTAATTACTGCTAATGTCATTAGTGACTTAACTTTTATTCCTTTGTGCATTAGTATTCAATATTCAGACTATTTTCTGTGAAAAGTATACATTTTTTTAGCTTGCCTGTATGAATATGCTGCATATACGATATGACAAAGGATTTAGCAATCGCTTCCAATACATGCATTTTTTAGAATTCTTTTTGAACAAATGATCCCTACAACAAAATCTAATAACATTTATCAGTCTGCTAAAAGCCTGGAAATATAAAAATCGTAGGGGAGATATTTTACTGGGAAGATATGTATTTATGCACGATGTAATTTAATGAAATTTTTATTTTTTAGGGTTGAACGATCATCAGATCAAGTCATCAAACCGGTTAACTTAGAAGCACTCACTCGCTGGGTCGGCGTCATGCCATCAGATGTCGTTAACGACATGGCAGACATTGCTCCCATGCTTAGCGTTCTGGGATACGATCCGTATGCAAACCCTCCCGCGTACGGAAATCCCGACGATCAAGTCAAAGACAATACACTTAAGGTGAAACAGGAAGAAAAGCTCTGGAGAGAGAAGGCTCACGATCTGTTTCAGAGAGAACCCGGCTCGTTCCAGGCTCAAGATGATATCAACGATGAATCGGAAACCCCTAATCCTGCGTGATAAACGTTTCATTGATTAGTTTTCCACGTTATTTGTGATAAGGTGTGTTCAGACAGAAAAACTGTGACTAGAGTGAATTATACTTAATAAATAATGAATTGACTTATAACAAGTGTTTATAAAATGCTATATTTACGATGTAAGACATCACAATATGAAAATATTGGTATCGGTATAGTTGTGCTTGGACTTTGATTCGCTCTTATGATTCATAGATATTGTAAAGACATACTGAATGTTGTTTGTGCTCCCAAATACTTAAGATTAATTCAACCGATACTTTTGTATTGGTATAAAAACTCGTTTTTACTACTTCAATAGTTTTACTCGATTTTAGAGACAATAGATATCAGATTAAGCACTGAATTTTATTTCGGTAATATCACTGAGATAATACAATTTTTTTAACATTGGGAAGTATGTAATATAAATTAATTATAAATATCCCTGATAACTTTTATTTGCTGAGTCTGCTTAAATTATTATGACATTCAAAACAACCATAAGGATATGAAGATAAGTTAACTACGTAATATTTATAACTAAAAGAGCCTATATGCACATTTTGCACAACTTTGATTTGGAACTGTAAACTGACGCTGTAAGCATAAATTGAATTATTTATTACTTTTTCTTTCTCGCTAGCTTAGGATTTATGTTTTTTTCACAGAAAGAGACAAAAAAATTTTTTTTTTATACATTCAGTTGACTTTATCTTGCATGACTGTCAATTGACATTTTAATAATTGTTGTCATTTATTCGCAATCAATTTTTTGCATTCTAGTTTTTAGTCAGAGAACTTTCCTTGATACTGATAATTATTACTTTTTTTTAATTTCTATGTAATAAAACATACGCACATCATTAAATGAATGGATTTTTCAATATTCAAGATTCAAAATTTTGCTCAAGTTCACCTTTTATTATGAACAAACATACTTTCTGTGAACTCCAATCACTATTTTTTTATTTAAATGCTTTCAAACATCTATGTTTTTCACCAAAAATATCAGAAAAAAAAATAATTACCGATAAATAACCTGTATTATAAGCAACATAAGGTTCATGTTACACAACATTATTTGAAATATTACGGTTTCATCCATTCTTATTAATTTTACGTTTATTAAACAATTCACATGCTTTTAGTATCATTAGCATCCAGTACATTTTTTATTGATAATTAATTATATTATACATTGAACTTAAAGAGTTCACAGACAATTTTACAGACCCAAAATGCACTTTTCATTTATACTTAACATTTATGACTTATAATTAATTGTACATTTTTATAACTGGTAATACTATTTTATAAAATGTCTTTGATTTTATAAATATTTCTATTTGAATGTTTTTTATTGGCTTTTTAATTATTTTTTATTAATTTAGTACTTAAAAGACTCATTTTGAGGACCAATGTGAAAAAATATTTATTTTTGAATAGACCTGACCCTGCTTCTGAAATCTTTTATTGTGATGCCATAACGAAAATTTATTCTACATTACTTATTATTCATACTGATTGTAAATATTTGTAGGTATCCCGTTGTCAGCCGATCAATTCTGTTTATAAATTTGTATATTATTTAGAATAATTATTACTGTGCGTATTTTGTAAGCATCAAAAATTTCTGCTGTGAAATATATGCTACATGTAAAGTGTGTTTATTGTTTTTTTAAAATGGCCAGTTCATGCCTCATGAGTCATTTTATATTGTATAGATAATGTATATTTTAAAAAGAGATTAAAATCATTAAGTTATTGTTCAATTATGTTTTTTGGCAATTTATGTTTGTTTTTATGGAAGATGTGTTCTGAAATAAATAATTATTTGGTAAACAGTTTTATTTCTTTAACAATAAAAAACCTATTTACAAAACCAAACCCTGGCTATGCCTTTAGAACAGTGATGCACAACCTTTTTGGAAGAAGGGCCAGATAGTGATAGTTAAAAGGCCGCATGGATAAAAGTGATTAAACTATCGATATTTTTAGTGTACACCCAGTTCCCTTTTTACTGGTTTTTTTGAAGGGTACTGTTCCTTTTTTTATGCGATTTACTCGTTTTAACGCGATTATTTTTGGAGAAGAAATGGCAACGACTATATTCGATTCAATCCGTGACAGCAGTGAATAACTTTTTTTCCTGGAACCAATGTATCGCGTTAAAAAAAACTGGATGTATATAAAATTGAGAAATTTACTATTTTATATTGTTCTTCCATCGTCCGTAAAAATTGATAAAAGGTTGACATTTGTCATATTGGGCCGCAAGAAATGTCTTTGCGAGCCGATGAGTTGTGCATCACTGCTATAGAAGAAGCAAATTGCATTTAATTTAAACCATATCATATTTCAATGATAAGCTTCATTTCATTAAAATATAACATTCTTTTCAACCCCAAACACCAATTACAATTTTCGTAAGTATGTAAAACTTTAATTTCTTAGGTACTTACTTTGAGATGAAAAAACAGCTTCCTTGCCACTGTGTCATATTTGGGGTAAATGTGGTAATGGCTCTGGCTGCAACTAACTAAAAATAGTTTATTTACTTATTTCTTGTGTCGATCAGCTGGATGCAGGCCATTAATGAGAGATCACCCCAATTTACTGTTAGTAAATGTATTGCAATCATATTTTAAAATTAACAATACAGTAAAAGTCCGTTAATTCGAACAATGATAAATTCGTAATTCAAACTTTTTTGGGAAATAACGGACTTTTACTGTAGTTGGAAATTTAATTCTTTTATCATTACAAAGTTGTATGACATAAGTGAGGCAGACCAAGATATGACAGTAGTTGGTCTGCAATATTATTAAAGAAGTAATAGTCAAGAACTGTGGTTGTAGTCATTAGCATTTTGGTAATAATCAGTAAGAGACATCCCATTTCCCTGAACAATGACGTAAGCGCAATTTATCCTATGATCCAATATGTAAAAAAATAATCTGCCAATAGAGCATATAATTTTAGCATTTTCATAATACGTTCAGAAAAACAATGAATTCTTTATTTTACCGGTAAGTGATATGTTAATACAAAGTTAAAATAATCAATAATACAATATAGATATTGGTATTTAGGCTTTCATGCTTTTGTAAATATATAATTTACTTAAATGGTTTTAGAATTTTGAAACCATGGCGTTCTGAAACACTTGACCAATCAAAGCATAGCTTGTCATCCCAACATAATATTTATATTCGAAGAAAGATGCATAACTGATGCAGACTTTGGTTTACAGAAAACATGTAATACGGAAAGAAAAATAACAATGTATTTTAATTCTATAATATAAATTTTTCCATGTGACGTTGGTATGGTTGAGCACAGAGAGGGGATGTTTGGGGGTACCCTGTCTAGCCTAGGTATATAAGCTATCTCTAATACACGTTTAAAACATAGTTCTGACGAAGGCGTAAGCCGAAATAGCTATCAACAAATATATAAAATAATTTATGTAGAACTAAAATACATTGTTATTTTTCTTTCCGTATTATAATGGAGTTCTACCAAGTAAATGCCTACTCAATCAAGAAAACATGTAAATCCACATGTTTGTTTTGATTTATTCCATATTTGAGGCGGTCAGAGCAGAAATGGCGTATACCAAAAAAGTGTGTAAATGGAGAACCATTAGAAAAGACACTACCAAGTAAATGTGTCAATAAAATAAAAATGTTTAATTCTGCTGTTTTATATTTATCAACAGATGACATTGCTCTCACCTCTCGATTTAAACATTTTAGTCATCAGAAGAGACAGAAAAAAATTAAATTACATTGGAAATTATCAAAGAAATTAACCGAGTGAATTCTGACAAAATCAACTTTCATACCTAAAAAATAGGACCCATATGTATTCACTCACGTCAATGTTAAATAGTTTAAATATATACACATCCGAAGCATTTTCATCCATTTAATATCGTTCTCGTGGCATCCCCATTGGCAGACTGGTTCTACCCCTTGGAAGAACGGTGTTATTAACTCTTGTTAATTAATTTTCACCTCTGACTTGTTATGTCAAAAGTCAGAAAGAAGTTGAAACGGATCGTAACAGATGTGAGGTTTTTTTTTATTTTACTTGTTATTTATTAATATTCAATAAAATCCATGCTTAGCCTGCTAGGAATTCACATTTTCACACTATTTGCGTGCAATTTCTGAAGTCAAATTTATTTTTAAATCTTTTCATTCCGCTATTAAAAATTTTTTTTATTATTTTATGTGTGGAATATTCAAAATTGAATTCAATTTACATATAAAATCAATTAAATGATTGACATTTTTTTAAGCACATTTGAAGTGCATCTGATGGTCAAACATTATGCAAAAAAATTTACATATCAAGAGGAAATATTACAGATAAACCGGTTCAGAATTAATAATAATATGAACATCCAAAAAAACTAACGATTGAACATTTTTTTTAGTAAGCAACCCAAAATATGCACCAAACCTTTTTTATTCTTAAATAAAAAAAAAAAAATGTTTTAATTCTTAGTCACATCAGTGTACATTAATATTCACTTGTTTCATTTAAAATCAATCTTTGGAAGCGTAAAATTAATATTTTATAGCAGGTAATCACATTGGAGTGACTTGTAAAGGCCGTTCAAATATGCACGAACCATGACAAACGTTTGTATTGCCTGTTATATTTTCGTTTTGGGGTTGTACACTATAAAATTAATAACATTCCATGAAAGTATACAAAAAAAAATATATTTGATTGAGAATTATGTCACATGGGAATATTTATATTTTATATCTTACAAAAAGGGTGAAACTTTTAAATATCATAAATTGCCTATTTTTGTAATACAGCTTCAAGATATCATTATTGAAACTTGACAATAAATATCGTTTTTATTTATTTTATCATCAATTTACTGAGGAATGAAGTAAGCCAAGTGGATTTTTGGGAAAAAAAAATGTTCGATACAGTATCATATTATTCAAGTCTCTACAAGTAAAGTCAGATGATTAAAAATATAATAAAAAAGATTTTTTTTCAGAAAATAAAAGTATACTCTGAGCTAATACAAAAGTTTCATCATTTTGCTGCTTGACTCACTTCACTTCTCAATGGCTCAAATGATACATCAGCAGTAAACTTATCTCGCCCCTTTTGTAACACTATTTCAATAATCATGTCCCGAAAATATATTTTTTGTTTATTTATGTAGTAAGCTTCTAGGTAATGTTAAAATGAGGAGATACTTAATTCCAAAAAAAAGTGAAAACGTAATTTAATTTAAAGTTCCAATACAAAAGTTTCACCATTTTGAGACAACGCTCATATAAAATAGCAAAGAACATTTTTATGCATTAACGAATGAGTGTACAACCACTTATTTTTTCTTTTTCGTCATTTTGATACCAAATGTATGGATAAAAAAATAAAAGATTTATTTAAATGTTGTCTGTTGAACCGATAAAACAATCTTTGTCGCTTGACTTTGCTTGATTACACTGTAATGTGTATTGATATTAATATTACAATGTAAATATTCTATATTTCGCTATGGCGATGATCCGGTAATAGTTTAGTTTATGATTTATATCGGTATGTTGGTAAAAATGTATGCCTGAAACTGGCAATTCGAATACCGCCGCGCCTGCGCGTTAAGGAAATTTGATAGACCAAAACTACGCTGTTTTCGTTGGGTGGTAGAATTTATGATATTCTGGTCAAATTTTGTAATTTGTGATGAAATAATGAAAAAGTGAATCTGTAAATATATCATTGATAATTATGCTATACGATGCTACTATTTAAAATACGTGATGGGTGTGCAATGTGTGACAATATTGTGATTACAAAATGGTGAGTATCCTGTTTATCGCTCAACAAATATGGCCGCCGTCGCTTGTCTGCGGTAGCCGGAATTATGTAAGGAAAATGGCATACCCTTTCAATGGACGCCAGCATTTACATTCATTGAAGTTATAAATTATTGGTGAATGTGCTAGTGAAATAATGATTGTGACCAATGTTATTGTGATATATCAATGTTGATATTGTTAGCATTTTGACAAAGTAGCTAATCAAAGCCGCTGAATTTACCAAATTGATACATAATAAAAATAGTAGGTGGAATATGGAGTCAATACATATAAATACAGTGCTTATAAGGTGAACAAACAAGCTTCTGTTGGGATATATGATCCCTACGATAATATACATTTTTTAAATAATATAAATTTTGGATTGTCATTATAAATAAAATATACTTTTTTTATATTCTTTTGTATCGTATTAAATTCTCGTCACTTATAATTCTGATATATTTATTTTGATTTTATTGCTTATAACTGGAACCAAAAATTAGTGATTTTTTCTTGGCGCGAAAAAAACTAACCTAAAATGTGTTATAAACAATAATAAAATTAATCAAAGCTATGACATATCTAAACTGAAAATAATATAATGTTTCTTCATTGGTTATGGTTAAATATTTTCATGTACAATATATTTGTGCTATTCTCTGTAAACATATAACAGGAATTATTTTCTTTATTGTAGATGAAACCTGTAAAATATTTTAAGATTCATTTAAATATTTTAATTTAAGTTCAAAACTTCATTACATTAATTTAAATGTAACAACATTCTTTTAGGCCTCGAAAATAAAATAATCATGTTGATGAATAATTATTTTTATCTAGTCATTTAAGATTCTTACGATGCAACAACTATTAACATAGTGAAATTATGTACCAAAAATTATCTGGTCTATACGGAAGGCCTATTTGCTTAAATATATTTTTCATATTATAGGATATATGACAGTCTAAACAGTAATTAATCATCAAAAAGAATAATTTTAATAAGGAATTTATATCAATTATGAAAAAAGATTTCACAATTATTCCTAGTACATACAAATAAGTACCTACTAACTTTCTATCTCCCGTGAATAATTTGATATTTAATCACATATTTTGTTTTTGGTTAGCATAAGTTTCAAATTTTGTAAATAAATAAGCTGGTCGAAAACAAACACCTATATCTGCATTAATCAATGACAAACCTGGAAAACAAAACAAGAATATTTATTTCCATTATATATATTTACACACATACAAATACACCTACTTTAAAAAACTATAACCTTAGTATTCTTTCAATGACTTGTTACTATAATAGTGTGTTAGTTGTAATTTTTAGTTGTTAATGGATTTTTTTTTGTTTGAAAGATAATAATACATAATCTCAATGAGAGATGTAAGTTTTTGCATTTTACTGTTGTTATTATTAACATAACAGTAAACAAATACAATTAAAAATGGTATTTCAAAAAAGAATGCCGATAGTATTTTATCTGGTTACAATTGAATGAAAACACAGTTGGAACACTTTTGAAATTGACAAACGAGGTTGAGGTAATCTGAGTTCAAAAAGCTTGCATGTCGCCAAATCCACCATTACCAAGCTATATGTCCTGGTTGGCAGACTAGGAGAGATGTGCATTTATTTTTTAAATATGAAATAATGGGTAGAGATTTTTCTTCCAGAACAATGGCAATGTTCACTAAACTATCACTGGGTATCATTAGGGTGAAACTAAAAACATCAAACTGAGACAAATTTAGAATAGTTTGTATTGTTATAAAAGGTCATATTTATGGAAATTGTGGAGCATATTCATAAGAGGAATGTAGAGTACCTATCTATTTCAATTGTGTTTTTGGTTTTTGAATCAATTTTGTAAAACAAGGCATAATATTTAAAAGAGGCATTCTCCCTCCCAAAGAGAAAAAACATGCATTATTTCTTTATTCTGACTGCTTAATGTTTTCAATAAGCCACAAATAGCAACTCTTGTTATCATCGATTTTTCTCCATATGGGCTTAATTACTTTTATTGTGTATAGGCTTTTATTGGTGTTCTTAGGTAATTTTTTTAATACTACCCAATGACCAATAAGAATTAAATATGCCCCCACCCCTTGCAGCTTCAGTTTTATTGCATTTAGACATGATCATAGTTGTCTTGACACTCGGAATAATTTTTAGGCATAAGCTTCCCTGAAAAATACAAAGTAAAAATAAAATATATAATTACAAATGGCAACATTATAGCGTAACTCCTTATAAATAGTCATTACTGCCAGAGTTCTATAAATCTCAATGTATACATACACAGTCGAGTCTTTGGTTGAATTTCAATTGGTAGGCGTTGAATAACAGGGTATCACTCATTGTTTTTAACTCGAAACCAGGGCTGTGGAGTTTGAGTTGGAGTCGTCGCGGCGATTTGGCCGGAGTCGTAGTCGGAAATTTTGAAAAGTTTTAACTTTTGCATATAATATGTCAAATTTGGCTACTGGCCGGATTGGTAGGATTGATATTTAATTGAATACACATCAATAGGAAAATTAGGCAAAAAAAAAGTGACGATATTCAACTTTTTAGTCGAAGTCGTGGTTTTGGTAAATGCTGGAGTCGGAGTCGATCTTTTTTTACCGACTCCACACAGACCTACTCCACATACTCGAAACAGCTAATTTGTACTACAGTTTGCCTTAATTGCTTCAGAACTAAACCCTGATTAGTTAAGAAATTCATATACAATAGTATAACTTTGTAACATAATTTAATGTTCTTTATTTTCTAGATGAGTAAAATAACATGAATGATAAGAATGATCATTTCAAACTCGGCTCCACAATTTGGGAAGAGAGGGAAGGGGCCCCCGACCTGCCAACGGATGGCAGAGCTTCGGTGGGCCCCATTATAGTACATCAGGTGAGTGTAAAAAAGTTCATTGCTAGTAGTTAATCTCACAAACCTGCAACCAACAAAAATATTTACAATCTAAAGACCTCAATGATGGGTTGTATGTATGATCACATTTTAAATATTTTTATACAGCATCTATCTCCGTTCAAATAATTTTAATAACAATTATTTATAATACGGTAAGAAAAATAACAATGTATTTTAGTTCTACATAAATTATTTTATATATTTGTTGATAGCTATTTAGGCTTACGCCTTCGTCAGAACTATGTTTTAAACGTGTATTTGAGATAGCTTATATACCTAGGCTAGACAGGGTACCCCTTATTATATAAAAACGATTAAAACTAGCTAGAAAACTTATTTACCCTAACTTAATACAAGAAAACCGCTTCTTTAAATCAATTAACTACTTAGGGAGTATTAGTGAAAAAATTCACCACGAGATTATAAATTCAGTAAATGTGGCATTCAAATTAATAATAATTTAGGCACACACCTTAAAAATAGTAAAGACAGGATTAATAAACTTGATAGAAGCGGTATATACAAGATGACCTGCGGTACATGTGATTTAGTATATGTGGGGTAGACCGGAAGAAATATCTCAATCCTCGCAAATGAACATGTTAGATCCTTTAACAATAAAAAAACTGATTCACAATATGCAAACCATCTCATAGAAAAAGAGCATGACCCAAATTCGGTCCCGATTTGTTTATACATATTCCTGTAATAAAGGCCTTAAGCTAAATGCATTGGAACAGCTAGAAATTAATAGGTATAATCAATCCAATGACATTCTTAATGAACAGATTACTATTAACGCTTCACCTCTTCTAAATCCTTTATCAAGCAGCAAACGAAAAACAATTTAAAAATAGATTCACTTAAGACATTGCAGATTTTAAGTGGTTTCACATGATAAAAATAACCCAAAAATACCCAGATTAAGTTCTCAGGATTACGCTAGACCAATAACTTAAACTTATTTAAATTTTTCCATGTGACGTTGGTATGGTTGAGCACAGAGAGGGGATGTTTGGGGGTACCCTGTCTAGCCTAGGTATATAAGCTATCTCTAATACACCTTTAAAACATAGTTCTGACGAAGGCGTAAGCCGAAATAGTTTACAACAAATATACAAAATAATTTATGTATAACTAAAATACATTGTTATTTTTCTTACCGTATTATAATGGAGTTCTGCCAAGGAAATGCCTACTCAATCAATAACAATTATTTACTTTAGACTTTTCAATAGTCTCTTAATTTCTAGGTATATTTTAAGTATCATTTTTTACTCTTCACCTTTTGCACTCTCCACACCTCATATGTGCACATCAACACTGCTGAATAATTAACGAGTGCGGCCCCTGAATCTAAATGGCAAAAAATTTGAAACAGTAATAATAATAATAGGTTTAATACTCACTTCATATTTGTACTATTCTTAGGCTCCGCTAAAAGATGACACCGCATCAGAGCAGGCGATGGACATATCGGACAGTTTCACGCCTACATTTAAAATGGTCCAGCCGGCCGGCTCGGGGTCGCCGCAGAGACTGCCCTCCTATCAGATGAGAACCAGCCCGGGAATGAACAGTATCCCGCCTCCTCTCAGTTCCTCTACCTCGCCTGCCAGTCCTATTAAAATGTCACTTCCCGCTAACGCCTCCGGTTTCACTCCCACATCGCCCCTGTCAATAACACCCGGGATCGGCGCAGTCAACTGCACGGCCAGAAAGCGGCTGAAGCTGACTGACGGATCTGAAAAGTCATCGGCGGTCAGCGAAGACGTGTCTGGATTGAGGAAAAGGATTCTCGAACACAAGATAGCTCGCTTGAGGGTCATCAGAGAGAGGTATCACTATCATTTTATCAACAGAATTTCAATATTAATGTATTTTCCTCAAGATATATGTGTGTGAATCCAAAATAGTGGAAAGAAAGAGTTAATGTAATGGTTGCTATTGCTAAGGCTGGCTTTTAAATGAGTATTCTCAAATTAACATACTAATCTCACCTTTGTTTAACCCCTCAGTGACCGGTATACTTTTTATTTTTCACATTATTTTATAGTCCCAGTTAAGAATAATCCACACGCTTGTATTGTACGCCCATGTCACGTGTTCATAAATTTAAAACAATTATATTTTTGCTCTTCATACTATTTTCATTCTTAACACAATGGCTTCGGGGAACGAGGAATACTCATCATTTCTCCATATCTCCATATCTCCAGATTTTCTCCTGTAGCCGATGTTTTAAATCAGTTCTATTATATTATTTTATGAGTGAACCATAACATCCTATTATACATAATATAAAATTACTTTTTCTACATATTGTGTAACTATTCATGACACGTGTTTCGCCTCATTCAGAGTCTTCTTCAGGCTTGCTATCGCACATGTTGCTTATATAATAAAGTAAGAGTGATTCTAATATTCTAACATGATTAATGACAAAATGGAGTTTGGAATTTTTCCCTTTTACGGGAAGCAGGGAGAGGGGGACATTAACAAATATGAATTATTAAACAATGAGTTGCATTAATTTCCTATCATGCAAATTTTTGATGGTTTTTGACGGTGACGGCTTGAATACATTTTGAAGAAAAAATAAAAATCCATGTTTATCAAAAATAAAGTTATTAATGACTATTTTTATCCTGTATATACAGCTGTATATGCATACTCAAAAAGCAAATTGACTAATCAATGAGCATTATTTATGATGATTCAATACGGATGTCATTAGAATAAAGTGCATGAAATTGTGTAGCTATTAACAGAAAACTTTAATCCTCTCTTCAAAATTGTTGAACAATGAAATGAGAAGATTAGTGCAAACTTTGTGTTAAAAAGAAAATTGTTCATGTTACACACAGGCATGTCGAGAACGCGGCTGAGCTTTTCTACCTCCAGTCCGAGGGCAATATGGTGGACTACCAGGCGTGGCGAAAGAGACCACCTACGGCTCAGCTGTTGGCGTTTTTGAGGTCACACAGGCTGGAGGCGGGTGAGGAAGGGGAAGATATCTCCCGGAGCGTCATACAACCTATAGCCGCGCCAGTGGAATCTGCAAATGCTGCACCCCGCGGTGCTGAAATAAAAATTCCCGGTGTCGGAATCACCCCTGTGGCTGTATCCACCACTTTGCCTGCCGCCGTCGCTCAGCTCACTCAGCAAGGTAACGGCATTCATGTGTCTCTTTTGTTTTCATGTGACAACTCGCTCGCCATTCTTTACATGTATATTATTATGAAACATAAGTGAGAGCATAAGTATATGCATAAGTAGTACAGCGGGGCGCGGGCTGGTTGTAGGTTCCGTTCCCGGTCGGCCGGCCGGCGGAAGACACGGAATGGTCTTCGCTCCGCATCGCCAACACTCCGCGGCCGCACCGCGACTCCCAGGTACACCTCCTTCACCTTCACGCGCACGCTCCTTCTCACTCTATCACTCTCACCTCACACACTCATGCCGACACGTGAAGCCTTAATTTGCAATGTCTCCCATCCGTTTAGTAGTAATTCACTGAAATATATTTTTTATAATATTGTTCTTGGAAGATTTTGAAAACATAAAGAAAACAAAAATTATTTTTAACCACCCTACAGAGTGAAACCTGCCATTTTTTACGTGTAATAATAATTTTATAATAAATTGTGCAAAATGTCTCACATCAATTTACCATCAATAGAAAGCAGTGAATTTTGAATTAGAAAAAACTCGAAAAACATATTTTGATATTTTATCTTATAGATAAAGAGATTTTTGAAAATTACTTTAAATCATTAAATGCTGTATTTGTGGATGCATTGCAATGGCTTCGCTTTCTCCTATGACCTATTCAATGTCACATCTGTACGCTTCATTTTAAACCCATTCATGTAAATCATAGGTACTCGATTATAATGTAAACTTATTATTTTCTAATTTACTCATGCATGTTTCCCGAACTGCTTCTTAATGTGGCATCAGTGTCGTGGGATTGCCGTCGTCCGAATGATGTTGTCATCCTGCCGTAGCCGGGTAGGATGCGGCTGTCGAGCGACACGGGGCGATCGGGGGGGGGGCTTGGCTTTTATTTTAATTTGCGGATCCGAGTGATCCCTCTGACGCTCGATCTCTCTGAATGCGATCGCTTTCCGTGGGCTTTAGATGTCGCCCGGATGTTATGATTCGTATTACTGGACACTTACCCTTTGCAGGTGGGACTCCTCTTGTCGTCGAAAATCAATCCGGTCCAACGAGAAGTAACCTGAGTCATCCTTCTCCGTTGGCTACCAACGCTGCTCTGTCCAGCTCTCAAGAACAGATCGTAGAGAAGGCTAAGCAGGTTACGGATTTATGATTTTATTTCTATGAATGCTATACATCTTAAACGAATAGCATTTTTTCACACATTTATTGGTGTCTCATTGCAGGAAGCTTACGTCATGCAAAGGATATGTGAACTCCAGAAGGAGGGGCTTTGGACAGAACGTAGACTTCCGAAAGTGGTGGAACCTCCGAGGCCCAAAGCCCACTGGGACTACCTTTTAGAAGAAATGGTCTGGCTGGCTGCAGATTTCGCCCAAGAGAGAAAGTGGAAGAAAGCTGCAGCAAAAAAGGTTAATGATCGGATAGTGTATTAATGCACGTAATTTATGGCAGAATTTTTCATGTTAATAATATAAAATTTAAAATAACTTTGATTATTCCACGTATTGTGCTACTGACTGACACGTGTTTCGCCTCTTTCAGAGGCATCTTCAGACTTACTATTGCAAAGTTTGCTTAAGTAATGAAGCAAGATTGATTATAACATTTTAAATTATGAAATTACAAAATGGATTTCGGGTTTTTTTCCTTCTAAAGGAACCAAGGAAGGGGTGATAGAATCGAAACAATGCAATCAGATAATGATACTGATATTAATGAGCAGCAATCAATCATATTAGGATTTTTCCTTTATAAGGGGCGCAAGAGAGTGGAATAGGATCGAAACAAAGCAAACAAATAAACATATTTCTAATGACGTTAAACATTACAAACTATTAAACTAATAAACTAATGAGCTGAAATCAATCAGATAGGTTAGTGATTACTCAATTAATTGGAAACAATGTAAGTAATGACGAGCAACCTGTCCTATATATAGTTAGTAGCACAATACGTGGAATAATCAAAGTTATTTTAAATTTTATATTAAAATGATTTTCCACAAAGTTACTGCCGAAACCACTGAAAGTATTTTTCATGTTATTTGAAGTATTTTACTTTTCATTTCAGTGTGCACGTATGGTACAAAAACATTTCCAAGAAAAAGCATTGGCGGCTCAGAAAGCAGAGAAAGCTCAGGAATACCAACTCAAAAGAATTGCTGCTTTTGTTGCTAAAGAAATAAGGATATTTTGGTCAAATGTTGAAAAGGTATATTCTAAAATTATTCTCCCCTATGTCACTAAGATTCTCACATTTATGTCAACCAGTAGTACTTGTTATATTGAACTTATAACCTGACATGACTGCTGTCCATTATTTGACATAGAAGTAACATGACTCATAGATGGGTTCTAAACAATATCACGCTGATTATGTTGTTATTTTTAGTTGGTAGAATTTAAGCAACAGACTCGAATGGAAGAGCAAAGAAAACAGGCGCTAGACCACCATCTCAGCTTTATTGTGGACCAGACTGAAAAATATTCACAACAGCTGGCTGAGGGCATGCGCACGTCTCATACAAACTCCAAACATAATTCCAGACGGAACTCCGCCACTCTTGGCAGAACTGATCGTAATTTATTTTATTTAAAATACTATGTGTTTATAATGTGAATGAAATGCATTAAAATTTAAATAATTTTCTAACTGTCTGAATATTTCCACAGTGGATTTCTGTCCGAGTGGGGCAGCATCAACAGACGACGAAGAGACAATATCAGAAGTGGAGAGAGAAGAACCCGGAATGAACACTAATCCTGAAGTAGAAGCGCTGCAAAGAGAATCTCAGATGGAATTTGATGAATTTCTTAATGAACTGCCCAAAGACTATCTTGAGAACCGTGATAAAATTAAGGTCAGTAATTATTAGTATGCTAGTTATTAAGTTTTTTCTCACAAAATATAAGCATATACAATTTTTTAATTAGGAACTAAGTAAATGCCTTTCGTTTACCAGTAATATCTAATGATTAGAAGAAAATAATTCACCACTCCAAAGATAAGAACAGAGGGCTTAATATTTTCTTATATTTTTGCAGTTATCAGATGACGAGTCTGAAGTACAGGAAGACGATGCCGATTTTGAGGCTGACGAGGGCGATGCCGATATATGTGACACAATCAGTGAAGAGGAAAAAATGGATGAAAGCGATGACCATAAAAAAGAAATTGATACTTTGAATGCGGAAAATGAAATGAGTATTGACGAGCTACGGAAAAAGTACAGCGGTACCCCCAAAGATGTTGAAATCGATTCTCCGTCTGAGTCGGGACGAGAGGAGGACAGCGATGATGATTCGACGGATGATGACCACAGTGACGACGGTCACACTTCTGATAGCACCGAAGAAGACGAACCCTGCGAAGGATTGAGCGCTCTCGTGGATAAAGACTTGGAGAATCCTACGGAAGACGACCACCGGATGGAAGATGCGGCCGCTATTGCCGAATCTCTTCAACCAAAAGGCAACACCTTGTCTTCCACCCGGGTGGTGACCGAAGTGCCTCATCTGCTGAGGCATTCCTTGAGAGAATATCAGCACATAGGCCTCGATTGGCTGGTCACCATGGAGCAGCGGAGATTGAATGGCATCCTGGCAGACGAGATGGGTCTTGGGAAAACCATACAAACCATCGCTCTTCTGGCCCATTTGGCGTGTGAAAAGCAAGACTGGGGACCTCATCTCATCGTGGTGCCCACTTCGGTCATGCTGAATTGGGAAATGGAATGCAAGAAATGGTGTCCCGGTTTTAAAATTTTAACTTACTACGGGACGCAAAAGGAGAGAAAACTCAAGAGAACGGGCTGGACGAAGCCTGACGCATTCCACATATGTGTCACTTCCTACAAGCTAGTTATCCAGGATCATCAGAGCTTTCGGCGGAAAAAATGGAAGTATCTGATATTGGATGAAGCTCAGAACATAAAAAATTTCAAGTCTCAGAGGTGGCAGTTGCTGTTGAACTTTCAAACACAACAGTTAGTATTTTCAGTTCACAAATCTCAACTTGAATCGAATCAATCTGGAAAGGGAAGCTTTATAACTTATTTTTTCATTCTCAGGCGACTTCTACTGACTGGAACTCCTCTTCAGAACAACTTGATGGAGCTGTGGTCTCTGATGCATTTTCTCATGCCTGACATATTCGCATCCCACAGAGAATTCAAAGAGTGGTTTAGCAATCCGGTCACGGGTATGATTGAGGGAAATTCAGAGTACAACGAAAATATTATAAGACGTCTGCATAAGGTTTGTATTTTTCAATCTAACAACAATCTAAAACACATGTTACCAATTATTTTGCTCAGTTTGATGTTTTAAGTCGTCCCTTCTAAAACATTGTATCAAAATTCCACTGCATCTTATGACTAGTGAATGAGATGATCAAACTCTGGCTGTTGATGAGCACACCGTTGGAAGCTTATATGATTTTTTTGTGCTTAATAATCTTATTAAATATTGGTGCTTTTTTCAGGTCCTTCGTCCGTTTCTTTTGAGACGCTTAAAATCAGAAGTGGAGAAACAAATGCCAAAGAAATATGAACACATCATTATGTGTCGACTTTCGAAAAGACAACGATTTTTGTACGATGACTTCATGTCGAGAGCAAAGTGAGTTCCTTTGTTTATAAAAGACAGTATTGAATTGCATTGTTTCTCCTCAAAGCAATGCTCATATGAAATGATGATTTTTAATAACTTGTCAGGATTTTATACTATTGTTTCCTATAATTAATAATGTTATTTTATTTCCAGGACGAGAGAAACCCTCTCTTCAGGCAACCTATTGAGTGTTATTAATGTTCTGATGCAGCTGCGAAAAGTATGCAACCACCCCAACCTATTTGAAGTCCGGCCGACGATATCACCATTTCAAATGGAAGGAATCGATTACCGAATACCTTCTGTTGTGTACAACCTGAACACCTATGACCCTCTTAAGGTAAACTAGATTTATTCTGGAAAAGCGATAGATACATTATTTAGATATATCAATTATATATATTATATATTTTTGTTTTACTTAAATTACAGACCTTAAATTTTACCGCGATGAACTTGAATCTCCTGTACACGGAGCGGTCAGTGAGCGCATTCGAATCCCACCGAGTGAGATCTCTTCAGACTCCGCGAAGGCTCATCGAAGAGATCGACACCCTGCCCCCTCCTCCTCCACCCTGTCCGAAGGCGGCCGTGCGAATCCACGTCAGTCTGCGACCGATTCCTCTTTCCAATCGTCTGCCGGTTCCTGGTTCGTCGGCGAGCATAGGCACCAGTCCTCGAATGACATCTACTGGCGATTCGCTGGGAAATATGTCGACGCGAACGGCCCTCCCCAAAAATGAGCGACTAACAGAAGGAGGGCAGTCAGTTAACAATTCTCTATCGCAACCTCTCACACCGCTCATCCTGAAGCAGTTGGCCAATGCCAGAGCACCATCCTCATCCGTTTCGTCTCATAGAGATAAGTCTACTAATGACTCTGAAACTGAGGTCCGTAGCGAATTTTATCAGGTGAGTTCATTTCATATTGCAGTCAATTTGGTACAGGATTCATTCTTGTTCATTATTCACAGGTCATCCAGAAAAACTGTTAAATGTTTTATGTTTTACTTAATGGTATTAATATTATTTATCGCCTATTAAGGCGAGAACCTAGAATTTGTTCATAGAGAAAGCTTATCTTAACAAATTGAATACTGTGCTCAATGTGTGAGCTTCAACTTCTGTTATGACGGTGTGTTCTTGTTCTCAATTAATTAAATCTGTCAGTCAGCTCTATACTTTTTTTGCTGTTATTGTAAATGTGTTTATAGTGATACTTAAGCAATCGGTAAATAATTTTGTACATATTCCACAGCCCGCCATTCAAGATTTACTGAAAGCCAGAAGAAAAGCTTTGCTTGCCATGTTGCACGATGTTAACGATAGACGGTGTAATGCGTGCCCCCTTTACGGCGAGGACCTGCGGGAGGCCTGCGCTGTGCCAGTTTTGAAATTCTGTGATACGATCCAAAAGGATGTCGCTACTATAGAAGGTTACACTAACATGTTTAGTGACATATTTAAGAGGTGAGCTTAAGAAAAATTGAAAATCGCGATGTTTAATGTTATTTTGACCAAATTGTCTGCCCAACTGAAGTTAAAGATAAGGGGATTGCCTACCATTTTTTAAGTACTTTATCTGTTATGAAAACATGTCTAAAGCATCTTGAGATTCCCTTTGGCTTTGCCTTTCAATATCAAAAATAAATACTTGCATGTGTTGGCTGGGAACCATGTCCAGTAATGTTAGCTAATGATCTGCAGTTACAGATATTTATTTTTCAAAGAGATAATTTTTTTAATAAAAGGAACTCATGTTAATTTTCTTTTTTTCAATTCCACATATCGTGTAATCATCAGTACTGGTTTCGCTTATCACGAGCATTATCAAGTTGGTCATTATAAAATTGCAGAATTTGTAAGAAGATCATGTTTGATTTATTTATGTAAATATAAGCCTTTCTACCAAGGATTGACCTTGAAAATGAATATGTCCGTTATCAAATTAATTTCATTTTTAATACGTTGGTGAATTTTTTCAATTACAGGTTTGTTGTTTATATCTGTGGTGCCATGGGTCCTGCGATCCGAGGCAACATTAGCCATGGAACACCTTGGAGACTTGAAGAAGAAAAACGTATAGAATGTGAAGTTAGACATGCCGCCAAACCTGTATTGAATTTATTGCATCCCATCAAAACGCATCTGACTACACATTTTCCTGACCCGAGACTTATCCAGTACGATTGCGGTAAGAGAATCCACTGATTATTGTCTTATTCAAGTAACAAAAATAGTTCAATCTGCATATGTTGAGTTGTTTTATTCCTATTCTACGAACTATTCTGTCACCCTTTGTTTATTTATTACCGAAGAAACATTAATCACTTAGTACAAAGGTTTAATATTAATAATTGTATGTGGATCCTATGGAGTATGTTTTATATTGATGCAACATTTTTATTCTAAATTGTTGGTCAATTTATTTATTTTAAGAAACAAAGTTGTCTTGAACGTCAATTGTGTAGATTGGTTTTCATTGTACGCATATCAATTGCTTTCTTAAAGATTGAAACAACTTGTTAGGATTAAACTGATCTCTAGCTATATTTTAATGTGTCTTCTTTCATATTTATAGGTAAACTTCAAACCCTAGATAATTTATTAAGAAAGCTCCGTACGGAACAACATCGAGTGTTAATATTCACACAAATGACAAAGATGCTTGACGTCCTGGAGGCTTTCCTAAATTTCCACGGCCATATTTATCTGCGACTCGATGGCACGACGCGCGTAGAACAGAGACAGATTCTGATGGAACGTTTCAACAGCGATCCGCGAATCTTTGCTTTCATCTTGTCGACGAGATCTGGCGGCGTGGGAGTGAATCTCACCGGAGCAGACACCGTAGTGTTCTACGATTCCGATTGGAATCCCACAATGGACGCTCAGGCTCAGGATCGGTGTCACCGTATCGGCCAAACCCGAGATGTGCATATCTACCGGCTGGTATCTGAGAAAACAATCGAAGAAAACATCCTCAAGAAAGCCAATCAGAAGCGATTGCTGGGCGATGTTGCCATTGAAGGCGGAAACTTTACCACCGCATATTTCAAAAGTGTAAGCTTATTTGTATTGTTCGTTCAAATAATTTTCATGCTTATCAAGTTCAGATTGTATTTTCTTCAAAATACCATTATTGAGTTCAGTGCTAGTTGGTCCATTGTCTTCCATTCAATCAAAATTTTCTGTCATAATTTAATCAATAATGTGTTTCATTTTATTTTAGACAACCATCCAGGACTTGTTTGATGTAGGAAAAGAGGAGGACGCCGGTCGTCGTATGGATGTTTCCAAAGAAATATCAACAGAAAGTGAAGAACCGTCCACCGGAGGAGTCTCAGCTTTAGAGAGCGCCCTGGCGCAGTGCGAAGACGAGGCGGACGTGATGGCGGCTAGGACTGCCCGTGCTGAAGTGGCCGCCGAGCTTGCTGAATTCGATGAGTCAATACCAATTGAAGAGCAAACGCAGCCAGAACAACAAGAGCAGCCCCTCAGCAAAGCTGAACAAGAACTTCAAGCCCTCATGCACCAGGTGATTATGGCAGCGTCTTTTTGTTATGATCTATGTAAACTTTGTCTTCAACTTAAAAAGTTATCTGATATAGCAATGAATGAAGGTTATGCTGAACAATTGTCAACAGTTGAAGAGGTTCGCAAAAAACGAAATGTGTCCTTTATTATCATTATGAAAAAAAAGTGACATTTAATGTGATAACTAAACAATTGTCATTTCTTTATAGCTATCACCTGTGGAACGCTACGCCATGCGGACTGTAGAAGCCAGCAACGCAGCGGCGTTTGCAGAACAACAAGCCGCAGCCGAGATGGAAAAGCAGAAAAAAGAATGGGAGGCTGCGAGACGCCTGTTACAAAGGCCGGACACCCCTCCGCCGCCAGACCCCGCTCTGGATCGGTGCCTTACCTTCTCGAGGCGAGATGCAGCCAATCAGGTGTCCGATCGTCCGCTCAATAGACGAACTTCGATTGTTAAAAACTCTGTAGCATCCCATAGGACACCGAGTACACGCCCTGTACGTCTCCGGAATAGACGTAGCAAACCGCCAAAACCTGACGTTTCAGACTTGCGCAAGCTTTCCGATGCCGAAAATGAATTCCACGTCGCAGTAGAACCCGACCTGGCTCCCGCGCCAGATTTAGACAAAGATTCGTGTTCAAATTTTTCTGACCCGGCCGCCCCTGCAGACTTTTTAAATTCGGACGTTTCGAATGCGCCCGGCGAGAGTCCGCGGACCAGATCCCGCGGCACGGTGAAAATCAATCTATGGACGCTTGACGTGAGTCCGGTGCCGCCCGATGTCTCTCCCCATGACAAAACCATTCGAAACCGCAAGCGCGGCCTCGCTTCACGGACCGGATCCGTCGTGCTCCGTAGGAGGACACTCTCAAAAAGTAATTGCGATGGGGTTGTGGATCGTGTTCCTCTCGACCTTTGCGAATCTACCCCTGCAAATGTGGACGAGGTATCCGTGCAAAGTTCTGACTGTAAAAATCTAGCCGAGAGAGCTGACGATAAAGAGAATCCTCCTGCGGAGGAAGTCTGTGAAAATAATGATTCTATGGATTTAAAAAGTGATATGGATTTGGACTCGAAAGTCCCTGTCGAGCCCCCCGTCAAACTTCCAGGAAGGGATTTGTTACCTAAAAAAAAAAGAAAACTCGGTTCCGGTCTGAGAGGAGTGCGAAATGTGGCCGTCAACGGACCGCTCGACTCTTGGATCACGAGAAGGGCACCGTCTATACCCGAAGACGGTCTGTCGATAATTTTTAAGCAACCCGTCATCAACTTGACCGCGTTGCCCTTTTCCGGTTCCGAGTCAATCGTCAGGACCCGTCGGTCCTCTTGCAATCCAGAAAAAGATACTCTCGCTCGGAAGGTGTCTAAAGTCTCCAAGGTCGTAGGGAGACCTGGCAAAGCCGGCGAACTCATGAATGAGATTTGAGTGCAGGCGAAAACCTGGTCAGAAAGCGAACAATTTTATCTTTAAGCTCGGTGTAAATATGCTTTAACTGAATTTAGGATCTTTTTTTAAATATAATCTAAATATATCTTTTTTATGTTGAAACTGTCAGTCTAAATCTATAGGTAAATTTAAGAGGAGATATGTTTTAGTTATCTCAGAGGAATGAATGTTACTCGGCGTAATAAATTATTATTCTGTGTTTGGAGACGCAGACCCCCCCCCCCCAGTATTTCAATCCGGCAGTTTTCATGATCTCAGATCAGTCAGAGAGCGCGCGTTATCGATTTAAACGTTGGGTTTAAGGTGGCGAGCGTCTGCACTCGGTGGTTCAATTGGGATGCAAGAATATCTGTGTACATAAATTACATCTGTAAAATGGAAATAAAGTGACTTTCCTTGCTATGGTTGTTTTTATATGCCTGACGTTTGTTGTTTTGGTGTCACACTCGCTCTCCCATGCTTGTTTATATCGTTTCCAACCGGTCGCCTGACATGTGTTTGGTTTGGCACTGGCGATGTTAAGTTTCTTAGTCGAGTTTTTAGAAAACAGAGACATGTTGCACCAAAACGGCAATGCCAATCCAAACGTCCGGGATATAAGCAAGCACTGCGAAGCAAAGATGATCACTGAACTTTCCAATCCTTATTGTCCCATACATATTTTTTTACACTTAGAATAATATGCAGCTGGAAAAATATGATCGACCCGATGCTGTAGGTTTTATTTGAAGCGAGCGGTCTTAAAAGAATGGGTTTTACTGAAGCCTGAATCCTGAGCGATGCTGAAGATAATAGTATACATTCAACACCCATCAATGGCAGCTTTCATTTTTACCATTGCATCATTTCTGGTTTTCACTGTGGATTATTTCTTGTTCCATTGGCAGAAAGACTCAAAGAAGTATAAGTTTATTATTTTACCATTCAAAAGTAAAAATAAAATTGATTAAGCAAAAATATTTAAATCTCAGCAATCAATGTGCCGAGCACGCCAAATGAAATAATGCGTACAGCGTTTCTTTTCTATATGTAGATATTTGAATCATTGAATTTGAAAAAAACTTTACGCCAATGTTTTTCGTTTGAAATCAAAAATAGAAGAAAATATTTCATCAAAACTTGTCAAGTCCATTTGAGACTTGTTGTACCAAAGTGTTAAAAATGTGTCGGAGAAATGATGGATGAAGCTGTTGAATTTATAAACCCCTCTCTTTCCGATAGAACATAAGAATAACATACAGCGGCATAAGGCTTCCCATAAGGCAGTCATTGGTGGCAATCATAACTTGTGTCTTCACAATGACAGAAGTGTGTGATAGATTAGATTATTATGTTTTCATCAACATAATAATTACTTTCATTAGTTGATTACCATTGATAAACTGTGTAGTACTTCCAGTCTTAATTGTTTGTAGTATCCATACCTGTCTACTAAGTGTAGTGGAAAAAATTTATGAAGAATTATGCACTTCACATGGAAGAGTTTTTGTATCTCAGATGAACAAAAACTTTTATAATTTATGGCTTTACTTTCTCAATTAATTTCAATCATTTAATCAATTTTTCATTTCTTTTATACACTTTATACTCTTCTGTTGATTGTATTGCAAAATAAGGACTTCCACTGTACCTACTGATAATCACTCATATATCATAATCACTTTAAAAGTGTTCGCTGTCAGTACTTGTTGGAATGGCATTATAATAAAACATTTTTAGTACATATTCCACATAATATTTATTAAATCAGGACCAGTTTCAGAGGGAGGTGCTGACTGAAACCGGTCCTGATCTAATAATTTTTTTGTGGAGTAAGTACTAAGTGTTTTATTATATATCATAATGATATGAAATAACTTTTTCATTCAAATCGTGTATACCATTTTTTGCCATCATTTTGTTCATTTATTAAATGTAATGAAAATTCACAATTTATTTATTTTCCTTTTTTCTTTACTAATTTGTAGTTATCAGTTTCAATAAAAACCGATTTCTATTCCAGGTGTGGCTATCACAAGATGCTACTGAAAGAATGCCAGTAAGTATGTACTTCCAATTTTTAGTAATTAATTACAGTGATACACTTGATGTTCTTATGTTGCGATTGTCCAATTTTCCAATATGAGGGATGATCTATTATGACAGCTGCATCAAATTTCAATTTCTGGAAAGAATAGCAAAGTAGGTTTGCTAATTAGTCATCAAATGCGAAATAGCATGCTAATTATCAAAGTAATTAAAAGGGCCCATATATTTACAAAGTATTTAAGTACAGTGAAACCTCTATTCTACGTTTTTCAAGAGACCGTATAAAACAAACGATCAATGCGGGAAAGTTTTAAATATTAACTAAATGCCGGGACTATAGAAATTGAACGCACCACGGGGTAAAACGTATAATGCAAGAACGTAAGATCGGGGTTCCACTGTATGTGAAAAAATATTATGTAAAAACAACACGTATGTAACGTTTTTTCAACAAATCTCATTAAAATGAATTCATATAGGAGAGATTAAAAAAAATAGTTAAATATGTCTCATTTCACTGGACAAACCTTTACAGATGTGGTGTCCGCCGACGCCTCCGCAGGGAGACGACGACGTATACGTAGACGTGTCCCTGGGATATCTATACGACTGGCGAATAATGCTAGAGTCCCAACTGCCGCCAGTCTACGTGAAGCGGGAAAGCAAAAGGCAGCGTCCCGAAGCGGGTCACAGTCCGGATGGAAGGAGACCGCTCAAAACCCATCGCAAGGAAGAGGCGGCTTACGCGCCGCGTACTCTCTTCGAGCGGCCGTCCCCGGCGCTTGCCAAAATGCGCCGCGATCTCAAATTGCAAAAGTACCGGGGAGCGACGAGACCTCCGGCCCCCCTCCCAGGATCCAAACCACCTCCCAGACCGCATCCCGAGCCAGACACCCTCCCCGACTGGAGTGTGACGGAAGACATGGCATTGCTACGAGCGGTGCGATCTCAAGGCCTTCCTCTCGACCTAGCGGCCGCTTCCGCCGCCCACACGCCAAACTGGGACCTTGTCGCCGACTTGGTGAACAACTTCTCCGTTGCGTACCGCTCTCCGAAGCAGTGTCGCAACCGCGACGAGGCCGCCGTGCTCCCGCGGGAAGAAGGGAAACCTTCCGCCGAGTCCTCCCAAAAGAAACAGAAAAAAGACCAAGGGCGTCTGCAAAACGACACCGCGAGGAGGGCGCCTCGCCGGGACGTCTCAGCTCTACGAACAGGACAACAACGTGTCGTTCACGCGAGCCGCCCTCGCCCGCCACGATGCGATGAAGGGGGTCCTCAGCAAAAAGACGGCCGCACCCAAACGGAGGTATGACGATCCCACCATGAAGAATCCCAAGCATGCCGGTGTATTGAGTGACTATGGTGTTGATTATGAGACGCCGCCCACTCCGATGGAGATCGCAGCCCGAAGAGCTGAAAGGATAGCCAAAGAGAAACAGAAATCTGCCCCTGCCGCCGCAACTCCAGCTGTCGATTCTCCGGCTACTGTCCGCCTTCAGACGACGGCGAAGGTTAACGCTTCTCCTCCGCCGACGGGCGCTTCCCCAACGATAACCACTCTACCAAATGCTGCACCTCTGCGAACTCCACAGCGTGCCACTCAGCCAGATCCTGCGCAACGGCAGCAGAGAATCGTGGTCGCCCCTCAGCAGGGCGCTTCTGTGGTAGCTAAAGGTGAGAGTTGATCCATATTAATGTTACAACTATTTACCTTCTTTCATATTCAAAATTACATCATTCGTAGAAATGTTAGTTGCGTATAAAAAGTTGTCAATTCTGAATTCCATTTTAGCAGCGGCAGCTGGAACTGTAACAGCAGGCGGTAAACCTTTGAATCCAGCTCAATTGCAATATCTGAGGCAGCAAGCTCTGGCCCGACAGAAAAAGCTATTCCATCAACCCGGTACTATCGGTCAACAAGGGACGCTTGTACAGCAGATGAGTGTCGGGCAGCAAGTTTCCACAACCAAGACGGTTCCCGTGTCCGTGGCCGCCATCCAAGTTTCTTCATCTCAGCAGAGGCCGCAAATAGCCCAGGTTATCAGATCTATTAATATTTTGTACAATTTTAAATACAATTGGTGTTCTCATATGAAATCTTTGGTTCATACAAATCGTTTTCTATAATCTCAACAGAATATAGTTCTGAACTTTCTCCTATTGGTGCAAATATATTTTGTCGATTTTGGTGATAGATATATATTATCGGTTTAGAAAATTGTCAAGCTGTCATTTTTTCACTATCTATTGTTCTTTTACTATCAAACAGAAGTCTACTAATCTACTAGTAATTAAGAAATCATTTATAATGTGACTTTGATAATTTCAGGCGGTGGGAACCGTCAGCAAGCAGACCATAGCACGAGTGACTGACGTAGACATCAACACCCTGTTTAAACGTCAGCAAGCGCTCACTCAGCAGAAACAACTCCAGGCAACTATATTCTCTGTACAACGCATTTTTTAACACTCATTTATAATTAATTATTACTAAAAAACATCATATTCTTCTTATCTTTCATTTAATGTATTAAAGTGCTTAGATTAAATCATATTAATATAACTCTCAAGACATTGAGGGCTTAATCAATTTAATTACTATACAGTAAACCTCCGATTGACACACAGAGATAAACTCTGTTAAGTGGGATTTAGTACACATACAAAATTTTGGGTTACTAGGTAAAATTTCAAGACATAATCACAATCTTTGAAATATGCATGTGTTTTTTGTTTTTCGCAATAAAATTCACCATGCCACTTTGACAGGTTACTGAACTTTAAAACATATGCTTATCAATTCAGACATTTGTTGGAGTCAATGGGATAAATGGTATCTTAGATATTATGTTTTAAAAAAAATTAACTAATGTCTTCTGTGATATTCGATACCAACGTGATCTGTTTGTCAGGGATAATCTCTTCACTCGTGCCGAAATATTCACTATCTCTGATTTTTTTATCATGGAGCCTCCTGTATTATTCTGCAATTCTTTTTGGACATTATAATATGGAACTTAACATATTTTTATACAAATATGTATTAATGGAATTGGGCATGTTAATCAATATTTTTACCGCATTTTTAGTCAGGGGTTTACTGTATATAATTGTCTCGATTAATCTGTTGAGTCCGCATCGAGCTAATGTTGAAGATGTATTTCAGGCTGTACAAGGAGCGAGTGGCGAACGTGTAGGCGTTACTGTAGGGTCTGGAATGAGCGCTGGTGGAGTTGTAGGCAGCGGGGTTAAGAGTGCAGCAGGAAGCGTAGGTGTATTGTCCGGCGTAGCAACCGCAGTCTCCGGAAAGGCACCGATGAAAATGGCCACTCCTCAGCAACTCCGACAACTTCAGATGCAAACATTTACTATGGCACAGCGCCAAGGACATAAACTCGCGCAGGTTTGTTCTTTCAAATGGAAGTTATGATAACTATGCGTATGATTACCTTAGCCTCTGAAATCAATTGACAAATTTAAATTAACTGCCCACTGTTCACAAGCAATTATTTCTTGAGATATGTAGATAATCTTTCGATTACACTAAAATAACACTGATATGTTAATATTACCTGAAATAAATAATAGATTTAAGACTTTTTTTGCGATATATTTTAGGTTACATATAATACTATAATTATTCCAATTGTAGTATTCTGGTATAGTTCTCATGTAAATGTAATGTATTTTACAGGTGGGAGGTAGCACTCAGGTGATCGTGCAAGCCCAAGGCGGTCACAAGACACTGCCGGCAGGAGTCACTGTTCAGCATTTGCAGCAAGTCATGCGACAAATTCCTCAGGCCGGCGCTAGAGTAGTGCCTCGCCAGACAATACAGGTGATTTCACTGATATCTTTTATTATTATAATATTTAGTATATCAAAAATGATTTTATCTATAGATTGTAATAAACATATTTACTAAATCATTTTATTTGCGTCAGGTCGTGGGGGGTAACGTGAGGGCCGCCCACGGAGTCAGGTTCGGGCACCGCCGGTCACACCCAAGTGATCCTCTCGCAAGTGTCGGCAGCTCTCCAGAGACAAAATTCGGCCGGCCAGACTGGCGCGCGACCTCAGCAACCGACGACATTATCGATGACGACACAGCAAACGCAGGCGCAGCAACTGCTGCAACAGCAGACTTCTACCACCACGCACATCCAACAGATGCCACCTTCCGATTCGCAGGTATTTTCATTTTTGGCCTACTGGCCACTTTATTTTCTTATGTGATTTATTCAATAAATGAAAAATAATCTCTTTATTTCACTTACATTGAATCATATTATACTTTTCATCAAAAAAAAACCTTAAAGATGAATAATATTTTGTGATCAATGTATTCCTATGTTGAGAGATTATCTGAGCGGAAAATTCAAAGACCGAGCAGGAATAATTTCAATCTCTGAGCAACGTCTGTTGAAATGCTTCACAATGAGGCCATATGCTCCACATAGGAGCGGGCATGAATTTAAAAAACAGTTTCAAATATTTTACAGCTTAGAGGGTTGCATTGATTGAAAGATAGCTTAATACTTATTTTTCTTCTACATAAAACTCTTGTTAGATAAGTTTTCTCTTGATTTATCATGAAAAAACTTTTTGTAAACTTGTTACAGACACTCCTTTTATATCTAATCACGACAATACCACAAATATTCTGATTTTTTTTTTATGTTTGATGTTTTATGATCTTGCATTGAATTCTCGATTTCTTTAATTTCAGCCCAAATAAGATGCAATTCGCCGGTGCGAGTGAAGTAAAATATCCAGCGAATTTCTGCAGCATTCCCGTAGCAGTGTTCTGTACTAAAATTAACAGAGCTGGCAGAATGCAACCGCTTATCAATCCCTGTTCTGCTAGTTCAATCAAATAAGTCTATGATTGGAAAAGGATTCTGCTTCTAAAATGTGTTCACTTTTACCATTTATATATATATTATTATTTTTTTTGTATGATACGAGTCTTATCTATCTCATATCTTCTTTAAGTATTCTTTTGAGATTATTGTCTGGGATGGAAAAGAAGATATTTATTTTTTCTTGCATACTTGGTGTCAGCGTGGAATGCACTTTTCGTATTTCTCGTCCGATTTGTTGTACACTGATAGATCTGTGCAGATTTATTATTGTATCAAATTATATCTGCGAAATGTTGGATTCAATTTAATTGAAGCGTGTGCCTCAAACAATAATTATGGAAATAATGAAAATATTTCATATCACGGCCTGATGGTGCTTGGTAGAATTTTATTTTCATAAATCAGGAATCGTTCCGATCTGTAATAAGTGACTCTAATTTGTTTATAAGTTTAAATTATTGAAGAGACTTCATTAAAGACCTTCCAAATAAAAAGAACATTTGTATCTAATGTACTTACGTTTGTGCATAAAATTGATTAGCAGCCCATGTCTATCATGTAAACTCAACAGTCTTCAATTGATATTGGTTGCATCATAAAATACATTGTCGAACACTTAATTCTATGATCATTTCAAACTCGATTTGAATATTAATATTGCAATATGAAAAATAATCACTTAGAACCTCCGAGTGGGATTATTTCATAATGGTTCTGCATATTTTTTTATTTCTTTTTGCGGTGATCTACTCTTGCAGAGGTTTTCAACCCTCAAAGTGAGAATTATATTTTAATTTTAGTTATCTCGTATCATAATGTATACGACGAATGGATGTGGTTTCGTTTAAAAGTGGCAATTATCACCCTCCATCAGGCGACTCATCACCATTATATTCTTTTTCTATTATTACCGCATTAAAAAAGTCCAGCCTCCAAGATAAGGCAACACATTCCAAAGGTGTATAGATTTGTATCAAATCCAAATACAATTTTATAGCTCTCTAACTAATAATTTTTACCCTCTCAAAAATGTGTGTATGATGAGACAAAAATTATAATTTCATTTTGACAATTAGCACCGATAGCTCTTACACTTTGTTTACTGCTGCATTATTTATAATGTATCCAGAGCCAGACTTTTGTCTCATTCAAAATAGTATTTTCATTTCCGGTATAGAAAATAGTCGCTGCTGATTTCCACGGTTTTGGACTATATTTTATTTGTTTGTATCTCCGCTGCAGCAACTTTGACATGTTTGGACTTCCTCTTATTGATTTGTCATTATGGTATTTATAAAGTGTCTCGGTTAAGGTCTGATTATTTTGTTGCCCTCTAGGCATTATTGTTTACAGTCTCAGTTTAGATCGATGGATGTGAAACGCGTGAACTGATTATTGTCTCACGATTTGACGGATCACAATATTACATGAGTCGTAACCCAGACATTCAGGTCAGTAAAAAATTCAGTTGAATTTTTTTTCTTCACAAATCTGCTTCTGTGAAATTCCTCAGGCCTATTAATGCTTCAAATATTAGAGTGAAGTATTCTACTGTAACGGCATTATTTGATTATACGTTATACACATACAATTAAAACTCTTCATCATACATTTCTGTTCATGATACGTCAATCAATTGTGTATTGTTAAAACCATTATATTTACATACACAGTTTTGTTGGTAATTCTGAAATACTGCAGGTTTTATTTCAATTTTGTTTCATATTTATATATGAAAAAAAAACTATCTATAAAAGTATTTGTTTTTACATTTTCTCAACTAACATGTTAATTTTGCACATGATATAAAAAAAGTTGTCAAAAATTAATTAAACCGCAGCAGTATTTTAAAAATCTTTTAATGAAGATTGCTTTTTTTTTAAATTTTATGTTTTGATTATTGTATAAACTTTCACTGTCACAGAAAATAATTAAATATGTTGCTTGCAATTAAAAAAGGTTAATTTTATCATTAGTTTGTCATAAAATTCCTAGAAGGCGGATACCATTACTTATGTCATATATATTTTAAACACCTTTATTTTTTCAACAAGGAACTGATAAACAAAATTATTTGTAGTAATAACATTTACATCACAAAAATAATTACTCACTTTATATTTAATAAAACATTTTCTATATTTGTGAAACGGAACCTTCATTGTAATATTAAATTAATGGGTGCTTTAATACATTCTGAGAAAGTGAGGATTAAAAGTCATAAAATAATGATTTCTTACCTAAATACATATATTATATACACATCTTAATTTAATTTGGCATTTTATTCGAATGTGTGTTTCATTACATACTGTAATTTAGTTTAAAAAATTCTTATTTTGAATTTAATCTTGTAAATGATTATTATATCTTCTTAAGAGTTGTCAGGAGAATTTGTAAATATTACTGTTAGTTATTGTGAATAAAGCATTTAAATTTGGTAACAATGTGTATTTTTTACTTTTTTTTCGGAGTATTTTTTAAAAGTTTCATGCATTGCATGAAACATGCGTTCAAATATATGCATGCGTTCATCTTTTCGAAAAACGATTATTTTTTTAGCAAAATTTTTTAAGTTAAAAAATAAATAATTTTCTCGTTACACTTATTTTCAATGATTATTACATTATTCTTCAAAAATCATTCATGTTAACGGAAACAATTGAGCCAAGTTCATCCCTTAGTATATTCATTACTTCTGTTTCAAAAAACTCATTTGTTACAAGCCCTTCTGGTGTAAGGGTTGGATTTCTATATTTAGATATTCCAAAAATCTCCATTGCTATCTTGTATTGCTCTGCTGTTATCCCGTTTTTACCATAAATGTCAAAACTCTTGAATATTTGATATACTTGTCTACAAAAACATGAGTAAAATTACGTTATACAATTTTTATTTCATTAACATTATCTTCTAAGAAATTTTATGCAAAATGATTCTATATTTTTACTACAAAGGGGCCACACTAAAAGCAAAATACTCACCGGCTCTGTTGAATAACTTAATGTTTGGTCTTTTATGTTAGTCCGGTATCAGTATCCCCTATGGTGATCAAAGTGGTATGTATCGAATTTAAAAATATATATTTGAGCATTTCGCAGAAAAAAGTAATAGGTCTTTTGCTAACATCAATTAACATGCTGTCATGAATCAGAGAAACAAATAAAATATAAATAAACATTTGCATGTGTGCTTTAATCACTATGGTACAAAGTAATGGGGTACTTCTCAATGGAGGTAAGGATACAAACGACCATGCATATTGCATTGTAGTAATTTTGGCATGTGCAACTTTTCAAGACTTCCCTCATATCTTTTATACACAGAAATATAACACTAAATTCACTTTTTTTACATATTGTGCTAGGACATTTAAATCTATACGTTTATCTGAAGTAAGTAAATAAGTCGACCTACCTTTTGCTAAATAAAAGTGGAGGTTTTTGAAAACCAGAGCGAAACATCATACACTGATCAAGTAAGTCAATGAGAAATGGAATGGGGTCTTTGGGATGATGAACCATCAACTTAGTCATCATGAAATCAAAAAGCTCTTTAATTTTGTGGTGTTCTAGGTATTTTTCTGCTTCTTGATAAGTTTTATAGTTCTTCTTTACATAAGAATTTGTGTCCATCTTGCCTAGAGATGAAATAAATTCACTCAAAATCTGTTATTGAGCAATTAATTGATATAAAATGATTGCTGCAAAAACAAAAGAGAACAGTTATACAGAAAATTGTATCTGCAGATTCAAAATTTGAATTCAGTATTTATTCTTATTTGTCTTTGGAACTCGGCTATGAAAGGTGAAATGAAAATACAATTTATTTCGAAAATAACATTTATTAGTGTAAAATACAATTTGGCAAGGTTTAATGGAAACTATGCGCATTGTCACATTATATTACAAACACAATTTATTACAACCAAACATTAATTGTAAAACCAAGAAAGGAATGACCTAAGAAAAATGCTGTTTTTACTGAATCAAAACAATACAGAGCGAATAAATTCAGGACATGAAAAAGATGGGCAGAATTATTACTGTGTTCAAAATCAGTTACATATTATATTATATTTTTTTTAGATTTTGAAAAAAAACGTGGCATAAGTAATAATAACATGTTGTTATATAATGAGTTTTCTATTTATATTATTAAAAAACTTCACATTCTGCATTATGTATGAAGCGATGAAATGATTGTTTCTAGGGTATATTTTTAAACTGGCTTAGATAGTTTATATAATACTGAAAATAAATAAACTAAAGATGAGTATAATGCACATTTTGGACATGTAAAAAAGTAAAGCTTTTGAACTTTTAATAATATAATAAAATTAAGCCTTTTTTCTACACAAGATTACAAGTATTTTCATCCAGAAATGATATACAGCTTATATTGTGATAATAAAAATAGTTGCGCAGTAAAAAAAGCTATCACTAAATGAAAGAAATATTAAATTCAAAGTATTCAGTGACAGTGACTATTTGTAAATATAACTTAAATAATAACTAATGTAGCTCTGTCGCTCACGAATTTGTTCAATAAGTGTAGCAAAATGTACATGCTTAATTAATTACAAAATATGCAGCTAAACACGAATATTAGTCATATTTTTACCTTAACAATAATGTATTATATATACACCAAGTACATGATATAAATTATATAAAATACTTGAACATCATCTGCCGTCTAGCTAGTTCATATATCACACAAAATACTACATCTAACTATACTATAATATGTTACGTAATAATTATACAATCATTATTTAATAAGAAGTGTGTTTTAAAGATGTATTTATAAAACAAAAATGTCTCACAAAAAACAACTCGATGAATATTTTACCCGGCGTGGGGAAATTTGTCAAAATCGTATTACTTACACTGTCGTATTTTACACAGATATGTAACTCGAAATTTGGGTGAATTGAATTGCAAAAAAGCTAACACTTCAAGTGAATATATGAATTAAATTTTTGTGTTATCAAATTAAAAACTAATTGCATGAATTGATTATTAAGTGATTCCATTTTGAACTGGCCTAGCATGTCAGGAATAACAAACCAACGACACTGTCAAATAGACTTTTAATATTTTGGTTTTAGTTACAGTGAAAAAGTTGTATTAGATTGACAATGTGTGTATACAATATTCTTGAAAATTTAAATACTTACAGAAAGATACATATCTGTGAAAAACTTATAAAATATTAAATTATCCGTGTCACAAAATATTCGATAACTATCTGTTGTAGAATAATATATTCTAATATTAATATTAAATATTTTTAAATTGTTGACACGATTTGTATATATCTATGGTTTGTATAAATAGACAGTTAACAATTTGAAGAACATTATACTAACAGATTGGATAATAGAATTTATCTATTAAAAATAATTACTTTTACCTAAATATATTCTTAATGTGTAAAGAATACAGCAAGAAATGTCATCGATTTAAATTTCTTGTGAGTGATTTTAATGAGATTCACTTCTTTGCAGTCATGTTTTTTTTTATGGGTGATGATTTGATGAAACTTTGGTTGGCTACTATATAAAGTCTTACATTTTCTCTAGATTTGTTATAAATTTTTTAACAAACAGTTTCGAGAGGTATTTTAACCGAAGTGTTATTAGTAGTTGTATTTGCAATGGTGTTGTTTGTGACGGAGTCTCCCATCGACGGCAAGCCCTGCGAGGACGAGTGCATAGGAGCCCCCGTTGTGTTCGTGACATTGCTTCTCAACCTTTTCAGACACCACATTTTCTTCGCCGCTGCCCACACCTGAAACATAATAAAAAAAATGATCATTGGGTATTATGAATTCTGTAAAAGCCACATTGGGTGTGAACATTTCAAAGATTACCAAAAAACATTTTGTAATGAAGAATTATAATTTTTAAAAAAAACATAGATGCCTACATAAAGTTAATGTGAATGATTCACTATTTATTCCTCGGAATAGTATTATGAAAGAATTTCAACAATTATTTAACTTCGATTTTAAACTGCAATAATCAAATTTTGTGTTACCTGTGGCTGGCATCCAACAACAATGAAGATGAGGACTCCCTGCAGTGCATTGATGAGGTCCGTGATATACCAGACATAGTCAGGCCCGCCAACTGCCCACGAGATAACATCAGCTACCCATGTCACTCCCATCACCACCACTAACTTCATACACACTCGGCCAAGAGCGGCCCTAGAAAATAAAAACTATATGGTTAACATAAAATATATGTCTGACATATCGCAGCATAATTTAAGCCTGGAATTGAAGATGGCTCTGTTTATACCTAGTAGTTGAATTTGGAAATGTTTTACTCGATGAAAGTTGTGATTACTCAGGTGTTGATTAGATCGATACGGGTATATTTTTTGGTGTAAATTATTTTACATTTATTAAAAAATAAGCATCGGTGGTATAAATAAATAAATAAATCTGTTATTGATTAGTTGTATGAGTTCCTGAGTGATCTATCCTTGCAAAACATTGAATCTGATACCTGAAGGCATCTTAATATTGGAGTAGCCTAACGAGTGTGTACAAGAAATAGATATTGGGAACACTTTTTCTAGCTCCAACGACTATTACATCACACGAAATTAAAAGTCACGAAGCAAAAAAGTACTCGTGAAATACTTTTAGATAAATAGAAGGTACTTTTAAAATATAAATTACTTGTTGAACTATATACGCATATTATTTACCCAAATAAAATTCAATAATAAGGGTGGAGTTTCTTTTAATTAATTTTATGATAAGTACATTTTTAATTATAATTGCTTTTGTTTTGTGTAAATTCAAACGGAACGTTTCATTTCACTTTATTATGGTTAGGGTAATATATTTTTATGGTTAGCTGATTCTCACCGCTGTTTTACATATAAATAAAAAATCGAACATTCTAAAGTTTAGTCAATGGCATATAGTATACATTGTCTATGGTAACTGTCAGTAACTTTTTTAATTAGAGAGTCAGGCATTCATCTATTTTCAAACATGAGTACTTTGATAAATCAGTGGTATGGAATATTAGAAATCTTAAATTATCGGCGGGCAAACGAGCCCGGGCTTCCGAGTACTGGCTCATATGATACTGTCGGAATATGAGAGGGTCACATATACAAATATTCGCTATTTGTTGTATTTTTTACCATAGCAAATAAAGTTTATATCGGTTATCATGTTCTTGTACTGATCCCTAGAAGGTTGAGTGGCAAAGTTTTCATATTATTCATTTATATAAACTGAAGCTGCAAATATAATAAATTATCTTAATATTTTCATAATCTTTAACATTCCCACAAGATGACAATATATTGAATTCAATTGAATCACCTATCTATTATAAATACTAAGAATGGCGTAATATTGTGATTAATTTAAAAGTGGCGTGCTCTTATAACCAGAAGTGATTTAAAATCTATCTACTCAGATTATATCAAATGATCAAGTTTTCTGCCTTTTCTTATGTTATTAATTGTTGACGCATTGCAGATCGTACGTATGTAGTTTTCCGCCAAAATTATCTTAAATAATAATAAAAAATGCATCCAGAGTCTACTGAGCGAGTCGTCCATATCTATTTTAATAACATACGCATACGACCGTATTAATCTGAACTTACTTTCGTCGACGCGCATGTCGATTTTCAAAATGATGTCGTTTAAGAATAAAGACCGATTAAAATTATATTCTAAATTTTTAATTTGGATGTGGAATTTTCGAATGTGTAATTTTCTTTTCTTCGAAAACGAAATGCCCGTGCTCTATTTTTATTCGCGAGAACATCGATATAAAGTTAAGAAAACGTCGTTATCCACTTGTCCAAAAGGACAAAAATAGCACAAAAATATGATTATTTGACATCTAAATTAGTTATCTCACACAAGAAATAAGGAAGATTTATGAAGTAATCGATAGTAGACAATCTATGAATTTAACTATCTTATAATAAAATGTTTGAAAAAAACGAATCTCCTCAAATAGTTAAATGCCACAGCTTTACGAAATAGGGATGTATAATGAACCCGGGATGCCACTGCGTTGCGGTGATGCAAATAAATTAATAAATAACGGCAAGATTGTCTTTAATGAATGTAATGATAGCCATAGATGAAATGTACAAAGAGCGCCGCCTAGTTACGGGTTGCAACACTACGAAACATTCACAAACAAGTCAAGTAAAGTAATTAATACTAATAAATAAAATATCAGAGAATCACTACTGCATCAAGGCAAACTAGAAAATGTAGCGCAAACTGCGAAGGGCGAGCATCTCAATTCTCAAAGTCCATCCAAATATATAAACAATTTATATAACGAAAATCAAATCAAAAACAGAGCTTTCTAGGCGAGATCGACAATCGTTTTGCAAAATATTATATATCGATGGCTTAAAGAGTAATTTTGTTAACTCAACTTTTGGCTGAAAATGACTTAATTATGCCACCTTGTTGTATCATGCAATGTGCATGTCCCGTATTTTTTTTTATAACCAAGACGTATTTGATTGCATAGTAAAAACGTTTTTGGAAAATTTGATAACTCCATTGTCGTTCTAACACTTTGTTAATTATCCAACTCCACCATTTTCTATTGGCACCTGTCATTCATTCGTTGTTTTTCAGTGGTGGTACAAATAAATCGTTTGAAGGTCCTATTTGAAATTTTCCCGATCGGTTTTAAAATATCAAAATAATCAGTTTTTACCCTCTCCTGCACAATTAACAAAAACGGAGATAGCAAATTTACTCTCGAAGACAACGATATGTGTTTGAAACAATCACCAAACAAGTTAATTGAATAACATTTTACTGGAATGAAATTTCTAGCGTTATTTCTGGCACAAAAATCTTCATTTGTGTTTCTCTCCATGTTTTGTACATATGGAGAGAAACACAAACAGTGTGTAAATATGCCAGTGTAACATATTAAAAGCTGGAATAATCCAAATCAAGACGTTGCAGGTATTGTATTCAATACAAAAAGGTTAACATGTAAGACATTACATATGGATTTGTAAATTGTATTTCCACGCGGCAAGTTTTGCGTGCCGATTCTTTTTTTCTGAAAGTTAAGCTCATTTATCATCTCTCAAGTTTTCGCATGTGGCCGGTGAACTACAAAACGTGATCTATTTACAATGTGACGTTTATTTGCCGATAACTATTATTTTTTCTTATGGAATTGTCGTAAAACATAATTATGTACATTCTTAACTATTTCAAATAAATCATGTTATTTATGAGTATTACATAAAAAATCAGTGTGTGCAAATGTTCCATTCATTTTAAGTCACGTAGATTAACGAGAGACTCGCATCTACAGACTAGGAATGCAACATTCAATATCTCTTATTATTCTCCAAATATGACGGGCACATCTTCGTTACATTATTTTTTAAAAAAACTTTCGATTATGTTTTAAAAGAAAAGGCTGGAATAAATTGTTCATATTATTCTCGTAGAAATTGACGGACATTTTTTTATTCCCTGTTTCAATAGATTTTATGAAAATGTTTAAATTAAATCAACCAACTGTTTTATGTCATGAAATAAGTATTATATTTTATGTAAAAAATAAATTTCTTTAAACTTTTTTTTGTCTTATCGTTTAAATTTGATCGGATATTTATTACGCAGTGTGAATTCATATAAAACAACAATCTCCCCTATTTTTTCAAGGAAGCCCTTCATGTGCATTTAATATCCCCTTGTACGGCAAACACCATAATGTATTGCCAAATACCACATAGGTACCTATTCCCTTACTAGTTTCATATTACAATCACACAATCTCCCCCCTTTTTGAAATAGTAAACGATCGACTGTAATTATTTCGATGACACACTCTTTTACTATTTGGCTAGGCGAAATGTATTGATTTAAAATGTGACATACACTTTAATAACATCTGTGTGCACGGAAAGCATTAACATTTCATAAATTTTTAATGAAAAGTGTGATGTTAGTTTACGTATGAAATATTAAAGAAAGCTAACCTTTCCGTCGTTGATTTGACATCTTCTCGTTTCCAAAGTCCACAGGTAAGCTGACGAGCTGTTGAAGCGAAAAGAAGTAAATTGACTCCGAGAAGTACTCCAATTGGGCCGAAGAAGAACGTCAAGATTTCCATATCACCTAGAAGAGAATTTGTGTACATTATTTACTAAATAGAAGATTTTTCTGTCGAGTGCTGTTTTAGAATACACCATAATATTGGCGAAATTTTACTAAGTATACAATCTATTAGTTTATTCACACATCATATCTTTTCTTTTCTTATTTTTAGCATACAAAATTAGATGTCCATTGCTTTTTTTTTAAATTAACATGTAAGAAGAAAGATTGTTCCTAATTTGAAAGTTAACAAGATGGTTTCCATTCATAAGATGGCGCCCAAAAACCCAAAAATTCAAATAGTGTCTAAGACAGTGTGTAAATTATTTTGTTTAAATATGAAATTGCATTGTTACGTGGTAGACGTAAAAGTATTATTGACTGATTTTATAACTGATTCATACTTCGTTAGATTCGCAGCGATATTATGAAATACATATAAGATATTCTTACCATAGAACCAGCAATTTCTGACTCCAAATCTCGGTCGGAGGAACGGTCTTAATGGGTCTGGTGGTAGATGATCCAATAAGGCAGCAACTCCTGCTATCAGAAGAGGACCTCCCCAGGCGAAGACTTCATATACCCGAAGCCTGCACACTTCCTGACGTTTTTCAAGGCTGGTTGGTCGGAAGTCCCTGTAATAAAAAAAAACAATTAATATACATTTTTTATAATTCACATCTTTCACGATACATACATTTTTTTTACTATATGATTTGAATATGGTGTACATATATATATTACTTACTGACAAAACCTCGCCCTAAATTCGCCCCAAGCTAACTACAACTTTAATCCAGATCAATTAGAGATAGTTTTGTGGTCTGACCTTAACGTTAGGCAAAAGATAGACGACGTGTTCTATTGGACGCATCGATCGCCAATCCCTGCACGTTACTACATCGCTAGCATTATCAGTTGATAACGCTTTCGCCATGAGTGAAACCAGCCCTGATCTTTATAAAATAATGTCTTTCCACATGCTGTAATATAATTAATGAATTTTGACAAAAATAATCTTTCCCTTGTATGATGACCATATATAAAATTGCATTGCAGGATATTTAATAAGCTCGGGGGTTTTTTGTTACTACTGGATATATTTTACACTTGGAAGGAAATGCTATGTATATACCAACATCCGGTACTCGACGTCACCCCTCAATGTAAAATATTTATTTTCGTGAAAAAATAAATTGAAGCGTAATTTTACGTGAAATAGATTTTTTCCCGGAGTGTAAAATAAATAATTATCGCACAAGCTTATTTTTTCCCAAAGGAGTCGTTCGAGTATAAGGTGAAAGTGTAATTGGTAAAGACGTCACCCCGATGGCAGCAAACATCCGCTTATGGAGATGACTTTTCGGAATTTACGAAATTCTCGTAAATACGATGTATGTTTTTATTTAAATACCTACTAATTGTATCTGTGAACGGTAGTTGTGTACGTTTCCATTAACTTGCCTCAAGTAGGCAAGCTTTCAATTGACTGCCAAAAGACAATACCACACTATTTTGACGAGATTATGGAACACATTGAAAGATTTTTTTAAAATTTAATTCAATAGGCGAGATTATGTAATGAACAATTTGCAACGGAAATTATCCATAATTAATATTTGATATTTCGTTTTCTGGTTTAAAATACTATCAATAAAGATATGACAAAGATGCGATGCATACTGCATTTTTATTTTATATTCTCAAATTAATTCGCTTGTATCGGACAGAAAATAGTTCATTTTAAATTAGGTAATATTAATATAACGTATTGTGACACGTGTTTCGCCTCTTTCATCATACATGGAATAATAAAGGTTATTTTTAATTTTATATTAAAATGAACTTCCACAAAATTACCGCCGAATCTATCGAAAGTTGGTAATAGTTTCATATTGTGATTCGCTTAATTAATCATTGTCATCTTAACCTTCGCTGCACGGTGATATGTATTTACTACAACTCGACTCTAATAATGAGAATATTTCTATTAAATATAATAGATACTGATCTGAGAATTTTTGTATTCCTCAGTAATGTTATTACGTATTAAATACAATTACAGTTATGTATGGTTATTCATTTGCAGCGATGGAAATAAATAATTAGTGGAAGAATCGGGCAAAGAATCACCCATACACACAAACGTATTCCAATTTATGCGCGTGTGTAAGCGCGAGTGCGAGCGTACTCATGCACGTGTTCAGCTCCGGCGCGAAAGCGCATGCGTAGAAGTGATCGACTTCGAACTAGCCATTCATTTCGTCATTACGAATTCGACCGCCGACGGGTGAAGACGTCGGAGCGGCAGCTAATTGCGATGTTTTTTTCTTCTTTTCAGACACTTAGATTACAAAAATTGTTATATTTCAACTTCAACCATAGTCAATCAAAGCAATGTCTAGAAATATTCACATTTTTCCGGTTTTTAAATAACTTTTTCATATGGTGTAGTAAATACATATCACCGGAGCTCGCGGAAGTTTTTAGCACAGTATGGGGAGGGTTAAGGTCTAAATATGGCTGGGAACAATTCCAATGGTGAACTGTTCATAAGCGTACCCTGCAAAGATATTTAAATAAGAAAAACTCTAGCGAGCATGCAAACTGGGGCCGAAAGAAACAGGTTCTGGTCGTTATAAAATTATATATGGAAGTAGGAGATAAAAAGAGTTATATTTGTTTAAATAATGCTTTATCAACAAGTGACTTCACACCCTAAAATTAAGCGAACTCGATAAAAAAGAACACGACAGCTCTACTTAAATCGCACACAAGTGTTGTGGTAGAGCACCACTTAAGAAACACTGTGTTTTCTATTGATTCAGAAAAGCAGAAAAAATAGACACGTCGCTCATCAAAGCATTTGGCATTCCATCGAAATGGAATCAAGCCAATGGCTGCATACGAAATACTGAATTAACACTGTGAGAATAAAAATAACAAAGGTATTTAAAACAAACTAATGGAGAGCTGCATTGTATTCTGCCTCGTAAAACCGTGAGATTTTCGTGTTACGAATACCAAATAAGGAATTAATGATTTATTTACGGAGGGGAACGCGTTGAGCTCGCTTCTTATCATATCAATTAACGATAATGGTTTGAAATATTTTTAAGCCTTTCTCAAGAGTAGTAGTAGCAAGGATTTCTTAAGAAAGCTTGTGCTGTTTTTTAATTAAACACGTCTAAATTGTTTTGTTAATTAATTAATTTTCCGCCGCGTAATAGAACTAGACCAGTGATGTACAACCTTTTTGGGAGAAGGGTCAGATAATCAATTCTCAGATAGGTCATGGGCCGCATGGATAAAACTGGTTAAATTGCCGATATTTTTAGTGTATATAAAATTGTATGAGTATATTGTTCTTCCATCGTCTGGAAAAAGTTCTCTATAAAAAAGGTGATTGATATTTGTCATTGCGGGCCGCACGAAATGTCTTTGAGGGCCGCAGGTAGTGCATTATTGAACTAGACGAATACAAATAAATTGATATCTATATTGCAATTATTATTTTTAAAAAAGATTAACTTAAAAAGAATAGGTGAGTAAACAAAAGAATCATAAATTATTCGATACTTTAATATGGACAAGAATGTGGTACTAAATACAGTACTTAAATTTTGAACTCAAAAATAAACATGATAAAATATAAACCAATTTTAATATAATATCTACATATATGTACATTGTAGTGACAATATGACTGGTCTCATTCGTGAGGGACGTTGAACGAAATGTGTACCTTCCGAAATCTCCATCACATAACACTGTCGATCGGTCGATCTTCAATGTCCAATCGACGATAGTTTTAAGAAACCGTTGAAAAACACGATAATCATTAGAACATCCAACTGTTTGGTGCATTAAAATACCTAAGTTGTTTTTTTACTATTGAACCCTGGGTGGGCTTGAAACCTTTGCCCTGGAGCCTGGAAGGGAGGAAACACAGAACTGATTAATTTTATTATATCCTGCAAGGCAAGAAAAGAAAATTAGGGTCTGGGCGTCAAATTATGAAGAACATAAATCGAATGACCCAATTACGAAGGCGGCACTTCACAACTCAATTTTGTCATTTTGGTGGAACAGATTTTTAATATATTATATGGCAAAGTATTTGTAATTTCATTTGGTTCTAATGACACATTTTTAAACATTTAAGTCTATATTTAGTATTGCATTTATTAATAATTTATTGTCAATTATTATGGGCTTTATTCCGAAAGATATACACAACAACTTCTAACAAGTAATAATGCTTTTAAGCTCTTTTGTAAAGCTGTAGATTATTAAGCTACACGAGCTTTGAATTTTAAGCTGGAGATATATAATACCAGTTGTTTCATAAAAAAAAAGATTTTTTAAGTAGATAAATTCATAAAATTTTATAATTAATATATTTTTATAGTTATTACTGGTTTTATAGGAATATTAAAAGTATACTCATCCTGTAGAGACCAGACAAATTAGTATTTTAAAAAACAGTTGTTTCAGTACACATATTCTGAAACAAAGAGTGTTAAATAATTATAAGATACCTTAATGTTGGTATAAAGAAATATACAAAATATTTTACGTTAAAACCACGGACAAGCATGAAAGGAGCAAGAAATAAAATTAATTATCCGTTATTTATGAGAGAGCAAATTATTTGTAATTTACCACCTACAATTCGCCAAAAATTAGAAAATAAAACAGCAATTTATTAACTCGTCGCAAGAATTATGTCATTGTATTTATTAAATTAAATTTACGACCGACAGATGACAGATTTATAAGTTTTTTTTTGTAAAATGTCAAATTGCTTCTTCCCTGTCGCTTATTTATTGCCATCTTGTGGGCAATTTCTCAATATTATGTCGATATTAAGGATTTAATTAATTTTGTTTAATTTTATAAATATCTGTAAATTTAAGAAATAAAAATATTTCATCTTAATCCACCGCTTTTTTTGTTTTCGTCGTATAGTGATTTAGCCATCCACCGAGCTGTTTTTTCTTGGGTACTTTGGTAATCTGTAGACCATAGATGGCCAACACGTGGCCCGTGAGGAGTTTAATTATGACTCGCGGAGCTTAACATTTTTTTAATGCTATAAGTATAATGCTCGGTTAGTATTTGTGAAAGGTAATGTAAATTTCTTCTATGTTCACTGAAGAAACGATCAAAACCATATTTTTAAAAGCAGTCAAATTTTTACTTTATGTCTTTAATCATTATACAAATGATAATTTTTTGTTTGCTTTGCGTTATAATAAAAAATGATTGTGAAGATTGTGGCTCGGCTAGATCTAGAAAGAAGTTAGAAATCTCATTTACTGACCCGGCTGCTGAAAAGGTTGGCCACGTGTGATGTAGACGTAAAAAAAACACAATATATCCTAAATCCCTCGTATTATTTTGTATTTATATTATAATTACGATTTCTAAGTATAATAAAATAAGTAGTTCATTAAGTAGAAAACACGTTGATGTCGTTATCACGTAGGAAATTAATTAACTCTAATAAATAATAAAAAAAAGTTAACAGTGTGTTATGAGCAGGTCATAAAATTGAACAGATTTCTTTTGGGATCGATAAACAATTTTATGTGAAAATTGGCGTGTAAATAAGTCGGAAAAATAGATAGATACCATTTTTACGATACGTGTTTGTACTATTATATTTGATCAGTGAACAATAATTTAACTATGTTTACGTTCGTTCTTTTCAACAAATGATGAAAAAGTGGCTGTCAAATTTTATTCATGTTTTAATTAAAGATACATAAACAGTTTTTCCGCTAAGCTGATGGTTAACGATTGAATAAATAAATAAAATCTTTACAAGAATAGTTAGTGAAAGCTAGTCGTGAGAAGAGTATTTTTTAGTTCTGCGAAACATTTTTGTCGTCTTCATTTTCAATGAGGTGATATTTCTTCGTAATTGTGCCTTGAAAAGTACAGGCCAACTTTTATGTCAGAAGTTTCCAATCTTTCTTGCTTAACACCCCTTTCTCTATTGATCATAATATACAAATTCCCCCGCTTCCCAAGATATTCTAACTCAAAAAGTGCATTCGAAAAAATAGGAATAAGAATCCAGCAATACACCGTACAATTCATCAGGTGAAATTCATGAACTGGTTAGGAAAACCGTTTTAGAAAATAGGAAACACATAGAAAAAAAATATATCTGTTGCTTACAATTCAATATTTCGTATATTTATTGCTGCTTTTTATTATATTATAAAAATAGGCCACTGAATCATTCATTGACAATAAAAGAATCAGAGAAGAAGAAGAGTTGTAATACCAATTGTTTGTCATACCTGGTAATTCTCGCTTAACTTTTGTATAAATATCGCTGTTTCGTTGTATTTCTTTTCAGTTGAATAATGCTCGCCACGAGCGAAACCGGTCCTGATCCAATAAATTTAATGTAGAATAAGAACTCAAAATGTGTTATTATATTTATTATAATGCCATTCCACCAAGTATTGACAGTGACCTTAAAAGTGAAGAGTAAAAGAATCTTTAAATTGATGGTGAAAAATAAAAATTATATCGTGCCCCCTACGTTTGAAAAATATGGGATTCTATAGGGCTCTCGAGGCAAAGGTATTTGAGATATTTCCTGACCATAATAATTCCATCAAGCCATTAAATAACAAGACATCTAAAAGTAGCAATCAATCGGTTTTCAGAATTGCATTAACCCGACGTCAGAAAAAATACTAAGTTCGAAAATAACTGTCATAAAATGGATACAGATTAATTACGTTGTATTTTTATAAAGAAGAACCAATGTCAAATAGAAACTCGTTCAAAAAAATGACTCTGATGTTGCATTTTTAACAGACAGATGTTTCTACAATATAAACGATTCCGAAATGAATAACGTTAATTCTTCTGCGGTGGTCTCTAGATAAATTATTTTGATGCATCACATGATAATAGAACTTTATAAATCTATAAGATTGTTCATAGGAATCGTCCCACTCGCGGGTCTCTAAGATTTTTCGAGAAACTGGTATTCTTGGATGTGAACAAAGCGTGATATTTCTCGAATCGTAGAAATCTCCCAACAAGATGAGTGAACAATAATTTAAGTAGAATCTACTGCCCGAATGTTTCTCGGTTTCTTTTTATTTTCTAGCGAGATTCAAGAGGATAATTTATTTGATTTGGATCAGAGGCACGGTCGCTTTGTCTTGTATATATTTATGAATCTAGTAATAGGGCCCGGAACCAGAGCACGGAATGGAATGCACGAAATAAATATCATGGATAAAAATTAAAAGCTTTCTTTCGTTCCTGAAAAATATTAAATGCAAAAATTTGTAACTATAAATATGAAAAAATTAAGAAACACAACAATAGGTGCGGCGATATTATAGTATATACTAATTTTAACATAAATGACTAAATCCATAAGCTACATCAAAATATATAGTTTTGACAAAAAGTCGGTTTCACTTTCAGCGAATCTTTATTGCATCATATAAGTATGGAAATGTCTGTTGGTGTGTGCAGTGATAGCACCAAAATGCATTAAAATATTTAGACGGTTCCACCTTATGAAAAAAGGGGTCCCCAACGAGCTTTACTAGGGAAACGCAGTTCTAAGCACCATTTTCCTTTTCGTTAATTGTCAATTGCTAAGTTACTTCATCGTGTAGTTTGATCAACTTAAACTTTCATGTTCATCATACTTCATCATGTACCGCTTACTTTTCTTCCATTGGCGGCATATATACATAATACAACTTGCAAACGTGCAAAATAGAATTGATTAAATATAAAATTAAAACGAGTTCCGCTATAAAATATGATGCTATCAAATATTTTTTTTAATGTTTTCATTACAGTCATAAATGGGCACTGGTTTTTGGGCGTAAGCTTCTCTGTTTGGGAGCGGACACTATTGAAAAAAAAATGTTTAACTAATTGCACGTTTCGAGCACTGATCTTAGGCGCCAAATCTCGGAGCCGCCTACCTGCCCCAGGCCTGCCGGACCCTCCCTTCTGCCTTAACTTATCTCATCTAGCGACGGCGAACGCATTAAACATCTCGCTACGAGATCCACAGATGACCCTCTCCTTAAAGTGGAGCCAATAACACATAAATTCTAGATGTAAGTGGTAGAAGCACGGGTGTATAAACACGAAATGCTCAAGAGGGTACTAGGGATAGATGGGTATTGGAAACCTAAGAGCGATAGACTTGATGGTTAAGTCGATTTGAAATTTTAAGGAGAGTGATAATTATTTATCGGTGCTATAACTATTATAGAAATTTTGATAATATAACTATGTAAACGGAGAAAATGTTACTTCTACAATTTCGTCGGTCGATAATGGTCCAATATAATATATTATTAAAGACGCCACTTAATAACCGTAGTATCCCAAATACAAAACGAGCAATATATTCCGAACAGGATTGATATAAAGAGTAACTATTATAAAGTGCTTAAATTTCTACGAATTTTTTCTTTAAATATAACACGACATGTGGAGAACGATATGCCAAGTTTTATATTTTTTCCTATACCTCGAATATAACGCGAATACTACAATATTATGGGTACAAAATATAAAGTTATATTCGGGCATATACTGTGTCACTGAATTAGTGGAAGAAATGATGAAAAGAAATAAATAAAAAATACATTTGATTTCTAAAAGCTTCTTGAAAAATTGGAGAAAATACATCTACTGAACGTACATATTCTTTTAAAAATATATATCATAAAAATATTAATCCAAAAATACATTTTGCAATACTTCTAAGACATTACACTTTCTTATTTTACGCAATGTTCGAGATTCTCTTGTATCTAATCAAATATTATGTTGTTTCAATTTCAAATGTTTTCTTTTAAAAAGTTCATAATAAAGCGTTAAACGTCTTATTAACTTTAATTATGTTCTCAAAACTGAATTTTTTAAATCCAGGAATCGAAAAAGCACACCGTGATAATATTTTTATCTCATCCCTGAATCAACATTTTGTGAGGTCATGGTGGTGAGAACACGTGTGGATCAATTGATAATGCTCACACAATTTATATTTTTCGTAGGATCGCTTGATAAATATTAAAAAAATGATGCCAATGATCGGATGTACTAAGATTCTTCTAGAAGATTCGTCTAGACGGGTCGATGAAATTTATGAATGGATAGTGTTTCCCAATCGAATACAACTAACTCCCAATCGACTTAGGTTGATTTAGCTGCGTTTGTTTCTTACAACTTTCTTTGAGAAAACAGGTACTAATAAACATATCGATTAGCATGCGCGACACTTAAAATTCTTCTGCTGTAACCGGACGCAAACTAATCCGGGTCAAGAAGACAAGAAGTGAAAGTGAGCTGGGAATTTCTTCGATATACTAAGTAATAGCCGACGTATGTTACGCAACAAATTAATTTGCATTACACACGACTACTTCTCGCTGCAATAATTCACATAAAATCGAGAGCAATTGAGCGAGCCCGCAAGCTATCTCTTGATTATGGAATAATCCAATTAAATGCTGTTTAAGGTCACACAATTATATAGAGAGACCAATGATTGAGTCCAATGATGTAGTTACTTCACGTGTTCGATGTGTTTTTAAAATAATTACACGGTACAAATGGCGCAAGTAGGATATTTATGCGAATTGTGGCGTATTTAATGATATGAAGTGAATAATTGACAGATTGAAAAATATGGAATTATAGTGCGGTTCTTTATTTTAAAAAAAATTGAAATTTGGAATGAAAACAAAAGACTTAATTAAGCGCATTTAAGAATAAATCTTTTCATTTCATTATTTTAACAATGCAAATGGTCAGAATAGACTTAATTTATGACCTATTGTAACGATAAAATATACATGACTATCTGTGTATCATATAATTTAGCACGAAAAATGGCACTCAATATTAATAACTAGTATCGGAACAGGTTTCTTAGCATGGAAAAGATTTCTTTTGTTTATTATTGATGAGACAGTGCAGAAGAAGCGTGGTAATCTTGATTAAATACAAAATTAAAGCGACGTGGCAAAAAGATTAAATAAATATGGTTGTTGATATTTTATCGATGGTATACGGTGGTTCTACCCAATGTAGAAACATGGTATAAATAAATACAGAGATGAAACCCTGTGAGAATATATAAGATAGCTATCTATAATTACATTGTATTGGAAAGTGTCGAAAGTGAAACATCAAAAATAGTGTTTGTTTGTAAACACTGCATCAAAATGCGATGGGAAAATTTCCTGACGTCTAATCTAAGAAATCTTTTGTCTACGTGCTTAAAAGAAGAGATTTACATCTGTGGGTGGCGAGTAAAACAATTCATTGCTCAATATGCAAACTAAGCAATGGAAGATTTTTTCAAAGAAATAATTCCATAATTTAGTAATAACAATAGTTCAGAAAAATTGTTTTGTATTTCAAAAATAATGCCTTTCTACCGAGAGTCGACAGTATTTATGCTCAGATAATACTCTCTATATATGTATGGAGAATATGACCACCACGAGGCGTCTCCGTGGTTCCAGGTCACTGCTTTTTTTCTTCCCGTAACATGCTAGAATCTGGCGAGTTCGTCATATGGAGAGTACCGGATGGAAGGTCGTCCCACCGGTCCGAAGTAGAAGCGAACAGGGTTGAGGCTCTTCAAAGACATTTGCAGCACATGACCCAGCCAGTTTCAACGTTTTCCCGTGACCACTGGCCTAACAGGGCGGTGCCTGCATTATCGCTTAAAACTTTTACAGTATCTACACATAAATACCGGTTTCGAAAATAATAACACATTAGTGACTTTTTGTGTGTTAACTGTGACATCTTGGAGGAAAGGCATTATGTAAATAATTAAAACGTATTGTATATTACTGCTTCCACATATATTCTGATAAAAATTAATACCGGGTTCGCTCATAGCTAACATTGTCAAAAAGATTTGAGTGTCCATGTTAAAGGAATGGAAAAACAACGCGTTTATTTTAAATGTATGTTATTCATTTTATAAATTGACTCCTGGAAAAAGAGTTGGATAATAAGTCAGCATAAGAAATGACGACACAAATATTCGCCTACATGGCTCATGATTTATTTGCGAGATTCATCTAACGCGGGTTATTCTACAGTACTTGTATTTATCATAATATCTATTAGCGGTTGCGTTATGGATAAACGTCTACTTGCCAGCACCATATAATTATGAACCTTCTGGTGCGATCCATGATCTTTGATCTGCGTAATTGCCCGTGAAGATAGTTCATATTTTGCGAAGCGGAATTGCAAGATGGTGGCTTATTGCGATGTTAACGGAATGTACATTATGCACTTACTGCCTTGGCATCAATGATTGACGGGTATCTACTTAAAACATTTGATGCAAGTTTATCATGGATGTATGTCCTCCGGCCAGCTCGAATAATACCCACGATTTAACTTTGCACCTAAAATTCCGTAAACAAATAAAGTTATACAATCATTTCTCAGTGACATTTAGCTTCTTTTCCGTGCAAAAAACATACTTATGTAAAATAGTCGTTGAGTAATGGCATAATCATTCTATGCAGTTATTTTATATTCCAACAAACCACACCAAAAGGAGATAAATATATAATTTTTGACAGCTGTCAAAAATTAAAGAACAAGTGAACATCGAATACCTGAATGGGAACTATAAGTTTAAAAAAAGAACTGAATACTGTTATTTATTATAAGTTATATATGCTCTTAGAGAAAGTAGTTATTGAAGTACATGTAATTTTAATTATATTACATTTGATAAAACTTGCATTTTCGAACACGCATTTCGCATGCAGATAATGCATAACAATGTGCAAAAGTGCCTGTATAAATTTATAAAAAATTGAATCGTTCAAATGAAGAATAATTCAAAAACTACGCATTGAAAATATTTCCGAGGTAAATTGTGGGAAAATAAAACGTCAAATTGAGATAGCGACGTAAAAAATCAAATTCAAATGGCGGGAGTTTTACTGTTTAAAAATATGTACGCGTCAAAAAAAGAAACGTTTTGATTTCCTTTATATGTCTTTATTGGTCTAAAAAATTCCTTCTCAGCTCATTAAACGTATACAAAACCATTGATAATAATCTGAAGCGATATACTTAATAGCTCTATTGTATTTCTATCACTATCGAGTTGTTTTAACATGGTTTTGGTATGCAGCCATGTGTTTGTAATTTTGTATCGATGGTGGGTAGATAAGAGCTTCGATTTCTACATAGATAATAAAGGTTTTTGTTCAATGAGCTTCCATTTGAATGAAAACTTTCTAAATTTATCGAACCGGAACCATAGAACTGAATTATAAGACACTCCAATATTTGAAGGAATCAGGGGTTATGCACGTGTAAGATTTCAATTGAGGCTTTTTATCAAAGAACTATTTAATAAAAATAATAAAACATTGTTAATACTTTTTTTTTTTTTTTACATCAAATTTATTGGGTCAGGACCGGTTTCGCTCATGGCGAGCATTGTCAACTGATGAGAAATACAACAAAAAAGTGATATTTTAAGTAATAATTACAAGTTATGACAATACCAATTGTGGTGGAAAAAGTACTAAAAATGTTTTATTATTTTTATTATAATGCCATTCAACCAAGTATTGAACAACTTAAAAGTAAAGAACTATTTGATGATAATATAAAAATATTTTTTAATGTACAGGAAATTTTTGAGTATCGTTAACAATTGTAAGAATTTGATTGTTTACATGAGGGTCCCTGTGGTCTAGTGGCAAGAGCTTTGTCCTAGTAATCAGGTGGTTCGGGTTCAATTCCAGACAAGGTCAGATTTTTTTCAATTGAAAAGAAGAGATCTTGGGCTGGGTTTATGTCATTTATCGTTGATTTTGTGCACTACTGATTCATTATTTATCATCGAATTAATCTCGTATGACTTTCACAATTAAGAATATTTGGCGCATTGGCGTAAGCTGTAATACCATTTTTTTTTTATTTTTAAAAATATTAATTAATTGATTAATATTTGACAAAATAAATATTTCACTGACAGATAAGGTGAATGAGAAATTGTGTGTCGTCAGAAACATCCAAGCCCAAGATCTCAAACTTAATCTTAAAGTGGAAAAAAATAATATAGACCATGTCGGGGTTTGAATCAAGAAATAAGCTCCATTTTATTTTAACAGAAAACTCTTTCCGCTAAACCACAAAAGAAGAATAGTATGAACTACTGAATACTTTATAGATTTGAGATTTGAGAGAACACAATTTGTAGTGCTTGTATTTTTTTTTATTGTATAAGTGAAGTATAGAATAGAAAATATTTTAAAATTTACAGCTGACAGAATATTTAAGCAAGACCGCCGCATGTAGGAAAAGCGTTCATCAAATTAAATTGTGGATAATATACGATCCAATTGGTTTTATTGTCTATTTGGTGCTTAAATTAAAATCAGGTAGCAATTGCGTATTTTGAAACGCTGAAACCAATAAATATTATGTAAATATTTTTTTTCTGTGAATTATTAAATGTTAAAAAATAATGAGCAAAGCAATATATGCGTAGCTTTCTTAGACTTCAGTAAGGATTACAAGAATACAATGGAGATCAAAGAATCAGGAATAACGTGGGGTAACAGTTTACATCATACTAAAGAATCTTTAGGAAACGCCGTCACTATTTGTGTGATTTTATTTTTTCTGGGACTTCGAGTGTTAATGATTTCAGCAATTTTGTTTGGCTTCTAAAAACACAGATGTTCCATAATGTACACAGCGTGAAAATATAATACCAGCAACTGAGCGTACAGATTTTAAATCAAACGGAAATCGGTTGAGGATGTACGCATGTCAATATATTATGAAAGGAAATATAGATTGGCAATGCGATTTCTTTCAATTCTGAAAACGGATGTTCTATGTATTAACTGAAAACTTTTACAAAATTTAAAAAACAAATTAAGAGACGACGCATTTGATGTCACTCTAAACAATTTAATTAAACAACAAAATTTTACTCGTGACATCTTGTATTGTATTGCGAGTATTGCGACTAGGGATTCCAATCCCGGGATCCCGGATCCCGAAATCCCGGGATCCCGCCGTTTTTAAGTACCTGATGAGTCCCGGGATTAGAAAACACAATCCCGAAATTTCGGGATTAACTGATTTATCAAGCACGATCGAATTATTTAAACATATTTTGTGGAACGTGTCACACAAACGCGTATGTTGCATCAGATTACTCCCACCAGCCCCACCTCTAGGACCAGATGTCTGTAATCGCGTTTCGCAAAGATTTATTAATTTCTCTACAAAAACATGTTGAAAAACGAAGCCGAACAGATTTAACTGATACACTAAAATATTTATTTAATCCTTCATCATTCAATGACAACAAAACAACTCGTAAAACTATAAAAGAAACTATTTAAAAACTTATTGAAAGATTAAATGAAGAAGAAGATCAAGATATGATCGAAATATCAGAGCCACTAGAAAAGTCATCAATCGAAATTACTTCAATGCAGTCATCCCACCCAATTGAACAAGAAACAATGAAACAACAGTTACAGGATGAAATCGCAATAAGCTTGATGACATGCGAACCAAAAATTCAAAATTGCACAAGGCTTATGTCCGTTATAAACCAAGAGATGATGTTATTTGATAATGGAGGCTCACGTGGTCATCATCTCGAACTGGCATATCAATATTTGATGACTATACCCCCCAACAAGTGTAGAGGCTGAACGTGCTTTTTTCAGCAGTAGGCTGTTTGGGAAAAAAATTAGATCTAGGCTAAATGATGAAACGCTTGATGCTTTGTTATTACTACGTGCGTTTTTTTTCAAAATATTTTTTTCAATTAATTTTGTCACTTTTTTATTTATATTATTTTCCATTTTAACCCTAAAGTTTAACCCCTATTTAAGTCTAAAATTATACGTACATTATACATTGAACAATAAACAAATGTCAAAATAAATTGTATTATTCATTTTAAGCTATTTTTATCGATAAAATAACATAGCTAATATTAAATAAATAAGAAAAATATCCCAGATCCTGACTGATCCTCCCGGGACCAACTTATTGCAATCCCGAAATCCTGGGATCAAAATTTTGGCCCGGGATTGGAATCCCTAATTGCGACACTCACTAGCGACGCGGCGCCGGTGTCGTTGTTGTAAAATTGCAATGTGTAAATATTGTCTGGGTGCAAATAGCATAGTCACCAGTGTATTTTTTTCCCGATTTAAATTATGAAACTTATTCTCATTGGATGTCGCAAATATATTTTTTAGTTCTGTAACACTGGATGACTGTCCTGAGTACACTAGATAACTCATGAGAACTTGTTTAAGTCGAACTAGACCAACTCAAAGAGAAATGACAACGCCAGCACCCATGTCATGGATCTCAAATGCTTATTAGCTTAATTTTGATATCGTCCTTACCGGAGCTTGAACCAAGCCCCGCCTGATCTCTAGGAGATGGTTTCTTACTACTAGACCACAGAGACCAACTCCTATGGTCATTGGAAACATAATAATACGCTTAAAAAATTCGAAAACTATTTACTGCTTTGAGTCTGGAGAGTAGAATATTTGCGTTTAACTCGTGTAAGTAATCAGCTATCTGAGTACATATTCACAAACTAATTTCCTAGCCACTCTCGATTAGCTTGGAATTATAATCCGTTGAATATTCTAAATGAAAACCGCCTGAAATGATTGGTAATCTAATAAGAATTAAAGTGAGGTGAGAAACTCAGTTATAAATTAATCAATCAACCTGCGGGTGTCGGAAGCAAAGACTGTATCTAATGAGACAATAATTACGTGTCAAAGTTAATCTGGCCTGTAATATTGGGTAACTGTTTTTTTCCTCCGTATTTCATTCCATCGTTAAGTTATTCTGTGCAGGTTTTTTTACGCTGTTGATGTACATTCCTTTTAGATGGAAGTGAAGGTCGATCAAGGCATGGATGAAGAGTCAGTGAGAATTAGGGCTTGCAATTTACCGTCAAACACCAATAACCGGTAAACGGTAAATAATTTCACCCATTACCGGTAAATGAAACAAACACATTTTTTACAATCTCCTGATTGGTCACCTTTCACTCGATTGAAATATTGCCATACTTATGTTTTATTCATGGCTATCAAAAAAAAAATCTAAAAATATGTATTTTATAAAATAAATAATTCAAAAATTTGTTTTATTGAATGAGGTATCTCAATATGTATCCCTCCCCTCAATCTTACTTATGTTTTCAAATTTTACAAATTTTAATTTTCGCGTAAAATCAAAACAAAAATATAGCATGGATAAAATAAAAATAAAAAAGTAGTAAAAATCAAGAGGCTTGCTTGTTAATATTAGTACAATCATGTTTGCTTGTTCTATAACTATGTTTTCTTGAAAAGTTTTTTTCCTGTAAGTGACAAATTGAGATAACAAATTGTATCAATATTGCCAGCAGTGGCGGCTAGTGACGGGGTGTTGGGGGGTGCAAAGGAAGATTCAACCATTTTTGCAAGAGTTCTTTCCTATTCATTGGATTTTAAAACACTTCTATAGCATGGACTTTCAATTCAGATGTTCGCAATACCAACTGTTTCTCTTCCGTAGTACGGAAAAATAGTTGAATCTTCCTTAGCACCCCCCAACACCCCGTCACCCCGTCACCAGTCACTGATTGCCAGAGTCGAAAAAAAACAAAACTCGATTCCGCATGCATATCACAATAAACCTTCCTTATAATATGCCTGTATCTCTCCTTAATTCGCGATAAAAACATTTCCGGTAAAAACCGGTAAATTTTCCAATTTACCGGTAATTACCGATGGTGTATTTTGGCCTATTTACCGGTAAACCGGTTAACCAGTAATGAAAGCCCTAGTGAGAATTCGTTCAGCTGTCATTCAAATCAAAAAATAATGCCACTTGAGCAAGATCTTGTATGGAGTTGATGTTGTCTTTGCGATATATCGGGCAGATTATATTGAGGAAACTGGTCGTGATTAGCAATAACTGTATCTTTGGACGAAAATTTATCGACATATTACATTTATTGAAGTAACATAATTATATATAATACAATTTCAATGTCTTTACATATGGAAGTATTGTAAAAAAAATGTCTTATTCTTTCAAAATAATGGCTTTACACATTTTAAGAAGTGACAGTGAACACCTTAAAAATGCATGCTAAATAAATCAAGCATCATTTAGGATTTCGACTTAAGTACATGATGGAATTTCAATATAGAATTTAAATCGATTTAATTATGTACTTTTTCCATAAGTTTTGTGGATAAACCAGGGATTCGCCTTTCGGTATCTTCAGGAATTTCAAATGCACGAACGAAATTGAAATGACTCTCGGGTCGTAATTTGATATTGAAATTTATTCAAGCAAATTCAGTCGAAATTTTAAATTATTTTGATAGCTATGGAAAAGACATACTGTGTGTATATATTTATTCTATTTCTGCTGAGTAAAAAAATATATAACGTTTTCTGTAACTTGTTGGTTGTGGTCAATACTTTTAGACTAAGTCAACTCGATTGCGGAGTCACTTTAAAGGGAGAGGTTGTGTAGTTTAATTACAACTAGTAATCAGAAAAACAACTTCTGTTAGAATACTCGATTATAGACTATATAATCTACATTGAGAGCAGACATATGATTACAGGGAACCAAGAGTGAGTACACTTGTGGAATTATTTTTAAATTCTAAGAAAGTGCCGAATCAATTATCAGTAAATAAATTTCCAAAAAACAAAGCATCATCGCATGCCTGGTATTTAAAGTGTGGGAAGGCGCTGTTTCGAGTAGCACCGCTGCATTTGTGATTTAAAATTTGGACCAAACAATAATTGGTGCATAGTAATAAAAATATCCCACGGTACAATAGTGTCACGCGATTCCATTCATAGTGGCACGTAAATAGTTAGAGATTCCAATATGTCATTCAAATTTTCTCATTCAATGTCATAATTCAAAGCTTTCAATGGGCGATTCAAAGTCTGCTAAACACCGTCTTCATCACTTGGACACCCAGTGCAGTACTCGAGATTATTATCTCGAAGGAGTAAAGCTAGATTAACACCTAATTGAAAATTTTCTTGTAATAATTGCTTACGGAAAATTTTAACAAAACTATAGTAAAAAGTATTTCAGTAGATTCAATAGAGTTGACAGTCAAATCACAATGAAAATTATATGATGCAAATAATTACACAGTTTTCGTTCTTATTACACATTGGATTAATTGAGATAAGTACCGGTTTCGGAATACAAAAGCAAATGCAAAATTTATAAATAACGCTGTATTTTTGTATTTATTGTCATTTGATAATGTTCGCGATGAGCAAAACCGGTCATGATCTCAATAAATCTAATGTGGAATAAGTATTAAAAATATGTTATTATTTTTATTATTATTTCATTTCACCAAGTATTGACAGTGAACAGCCTAAAAGTCATTATAAGATGCCTTGTATCGTGTCGACAGTTGGTTCTGTCAATCGGGGATGATTTGACATAACTCTTTATCGATCGCCAATACCTCAGAAGTCTTATGAGGAGCACCACCTACTTCTGTGGCGTTATCCAAGATTTGTCTCTTTGCTGCGATCCTTCCGAACAATAATGGACAAGTGGTGCTGTGAAACTAACTAGATATCTAACATTTCCTCATTTATGTTATTATGTTATTAAGTGCAGAACTTGTATCATCATTATTTTGGCGCGTAATAGAATTAAGTTGTGTAAAAGTATAATCGGTGATCTTTCTCAAGTCATGGTTTTCTGGTTTTTTTTTTATCATGCCTACTCCCCAACTTGGAACATATGGACTCACGGAGATTATCTTAACATGTTTTTTTTTCTACGAGAACCGCTTGTCACTCAGTTTCTCAACCTCCATTTTTCAAAGGTAGGGATTGAAAGGATACGAGGACTAGGAAAAGACTAGTGGTAAGCTAATCGCTTTCGCTAAGAGAGGGAGAAGGGATTTCAACACAGACACTCATTGCCTTCGAACAGAATCGATTTATCGGCCGAAAAAATCTGCTCGCACCGGGCGGTCTGTCACGGAAGCCAACGACGTTGACCACTGCACCACGGATCGTTTTTTCTGTTATTAATGCAAATTTTATATAAACCGTGCACCACTGAATCTACCTACGTTCAATTACCACGTTCGTGCGCCGGCCATTCATTTGAACTTATTCTTCGAGACTCTCCTTTGTTTGGAACAGATCCTGTGAGAGCTTTCAGTAATAAACCCGAATAGGCCATTTCCTGGCAAAGATGGACACGTGTATTATGTGTTTGTTGCAGTGCGTTTTATCACGAAATACCCATCAATTCTCAAGTACCATAAATTTAATTCGCAAAAAGTCCCACTCGGGATTAAGAGCTAAGTCTTCTTAGCTCTTAATCTCGTCCGTTACTGGGGAAAAATAGCCTAATTTATTTACTTTGTCACTGGTTAAAACGGTTGAGTAAATAGGCCGTTTTCTTTTATAGTGGTCAAAATGGAGTGTGGAGTAAAATTTAGATACAAAAGACAACATTGTTTAAAATACCCCGGTAACGTTATACACGCTTAAATAAATGATTCACCGTTGATAATTAATGTTATATGCATTGTCAGCGCGTAATCATATTACATAGATGCAGCAGTTTGAACGGGTGATGAGTGATTTTAGACGGGAAATAAACTTAATATATTGAATGAATTCATTTGGTTGAACTCCATTATATTTAAATATTTAGTCCTAAAAAGTTACAGAAATTAGTTTATTATTATTTCGGCTTCACGCCATCTTCAGATCTATGTTTGAACAAATTTTAGTTCATCCATAATGTAGACTGACTTTTTCATCTTAAATACGGAAAAACCCTAAATTGAATTTATTTTGTATGCGGATAAAGTATAGTTCTGACGAAGGTGTGAAGTCAAAATATGTAGATATCAACTTATTCCTATTTTTTCCTCCAATACTTCCCATACTGGGGGCCGCGTATTATTTTTTTTTTCAGATTTAGGGGGTCCTTGCATGAAAAAGTTTGAGAAGCACTGATAGAAAAGTTAGCGACGAAACTCATGAAAAGGTACAAAATTCAAACGATTTCAATTAGACATGATCGACTGACGAAATGAAACGTAGAAAAATCATACTGATAGTACTTTAAAACAGAATTTTTCCTGCATGGGCATGTGTTATGTTTAGTCTAGGATTTACCTTTGTTTATTTTTAAAACATGATTAAATATTTACCATGATAAGGTCATTGCATTGCGTAAACACTGTAAACGAAGATCATGGTCGTGTTTGTGTACATAAATTCTCCGACAGAAAATTTCCAAAGATGGTTCGAATAAATTGAATAAATATGTAGAACGAATGGCGCGCAAGCTGTTAGCTGTTATAAAATATATGTATAAATATTATACATTATACTGGAATATTAATAGCTTTCACGTGATATTCTGACTTCCTAGATGAATGCATATACCTTTCTAGATATTGACTTGTTTTATACGTATATATAATATATTCGGCCCCGTATTTATAATATTAAATGTTGGTTAACGCTTTTGGGCGTTCGTTCTATTCGGTTGCAGAGACGTTATTTCCGAATCCTCGTCAAGGAAAATTTATAATTTTGTTAATAATTGATTCATGTATTTGTGGTCCAAGGAGTCGATGAGTGATTTTTTCAATTCCAAAAACCCCTACCTACATATCTTGAAAACGAGCTAAATTATTTACTTTACTTCTATTCACTTTTAAGGTGTTCACTGTCAATAGTTGGTGGAATTGCATTATAATACATTACATAAAAAAAAATTGTAGCTAAATACTTATCCCACAAAAAAATATTGGATCAGGACCGGTTTCGCTGTTGGCGAGCATTATCAACTGATAAGAAATACAACGAAACAGTGTTATTTATAAAGGGTCTTTTTATAAGGACGCTTAGTTTTGAAATGTAAATAAAACAAGTTGTTTGTGAGATTTCTACAAAATTTTAATTTCATTTGTAAGTATATTTTACGGCATTAAATATGGAATACAGCATCAAATGTCTGCCAATATCCATTCATTATAAAATGGGCCATGTCGCTAAAGTTGACCTTTTGACAAATTTGGGTAAACTTCCAAACTGCTCCAGAACCCAATCAGGCGTTGTCTGTGGTCGTTTACCTGAAGTTCCTTGGTTAGTTGGATTTTATACGGGTGCAGACACAAGGCCCGATTCAAAATTCGCCAAGTTGAAGTCGCAGAAAAGCCAAGTTCTTGTGAACAACGAGAAATAAGCTGCCTTGGGTTTTCCTGTACACTTTCACACACAGCAGCAATGTTTTCACCAGATATTGTATTTTGATGACGTACAGGTAGGTAGGTGTTGGCCGATTATTTACCAAACTGGTTGACTCTGGAATTTGGCCACTAAACAATGAATAATCTACTCAGCAGGACAAAGTAACATATTTTGAGCGTCCCTATTGAAATACCCTTTACAAAAGTTAAGCAAGAATTGCAAGGTATGACAAACAATTGGTATTACATAGTCTACTATTATTTCAAGATTATGTATACTAAAAAATTTAAGGCATATTTCAAATTCAATAATCAAATAAATTGTACTAATGTTTCAAGAATACAATTATTATTGAATACGTTCAAATACATAACTAATAGCGATTAAAAATCATTAGAAATATCGATATTGTGCCAAAATCCTTTCTCATTGATACGATTTTGTTTTTATTTAAAAAAGGAATGTTTTCTTCTATCTTCAGTTTCAACCGTTTATGTCTCGTATTCTTTCATGCCTAGTGCGACAGTAAAGCCAACAATAGTATACAATGATAATTCGTTTCCGCCGCCATCTATTTAAAAGATGCGACTTATATTCAAGATGACAAAACGCCATAAATGACTTAACGCGTCTTTTAAGGAATGGAATATAAACATTGAATGTATTTTCAATGTTGCCATTAAAGACATCTCACAATAAACAGATTTACATATATGCAAAACTGGATAATTTATGGTCGAGCAAGAGAACTGTTTATGGCTTCGAGAAAGAAATCAAGCTACATTTAATCCTATCAGATATATTGAGCCATAAATGGTGAGTGGATTCATTTTGTTTTATTTGAAATAAAAAAAGTCGTAACGATATTTTAATACAGAACATTATGCGAAGCTTCGCTTTGACAGTTTGAATAGATGTAGTGTTAAAAAATGAATACAGAGTTCTTAGTAATTTCATTACGGAATCAAGGTCAAATTTAAAATGTTGCCGCATAATGCATACATGTTATATGTATATTTAAATTTCTAGGCGCCCTCTAGGCGAATGATATCTACAGTATAGTTAGTTCTAAATATAAGACAACAGTGCATATTCCTATATGCCAAAAGGTTTTTATCAAGTTAGTGAAGTAATTGCCTATTCGTATTCTTTTGCAGTAAAAAGCTGGAAAAATCCACGATCCAATGCGACAAAATAACAGATTATGATGTTAATTTACCGTAAGGTTTACTGAAGAAAGAAATCTTTTGATGATATGTTGAATTCAAATTATTATTTTGATGCTAGCCTGATCGTGTAAGTTTTAGTTTTTTCGATACAGCTGTAGTACAAGTGTATACTGTAATATAAGTTAAGAAGAGAAATTAAATTTGTCACGCGGTTCGGCGACCCCTTGAATAGGCCATCCACCGCGCTCACCTACGCTACATCGCAGAATAAAATTTCGTAAATTTCCAACAAAATAAACACTGCGTTTTAAAAGCATGCGTCTTCAATTAACAACAAAGGAACTCACTTTAATAAAATTGAAGATTGTATAAACTGTAAATGAAACATTTCATACTAAATTCTCGGGAAATAATTGAATTAACAACGCTAATGTACCGCTCGTAATATACATCCTGCCGAGTATAATTTTCTACTTCGAGCAAATATATGTTTGGCAAGATGCTACCCACCAAGGGAATTAGGATGCTGCCAGCCCACTTGCGTCAAGACGTTTGAAAAAATCCACCTCCACATATAGACGGAGTTATTATTATAATTTAATATTAATTGCGCTACTATTTATATTATACAGTCGGGTCTAGTGTCAACGTCGTTGGCTATGGTTTCGAAGCTCAAGGACTCGAGTCCCAGGACGGGCAGTTACATAAATTAATTTATTTAAGGTATGAATATTTGCCTCTCCAACCCATACGATCCCACAAACGGTACGTAACGAGAGCGACTAAAGCCAGTTCAAGTACATTCGTGCACTTGAAATACCTGAAGATGCCGAAAGGCGATACCCGGGTCGTTAGCGACAATACTCATAGAAAATTAATAAATTTAAACGATTTAAATTTGAGAGCAATTAGCTAGCCGCCCAGCTAGCTGTGCCCTGTTCCTACCCTTACTATCCAACTCTCTTGGAACAATAGAGATCGAGCATCTAAATAACAATCAGTTCTCGTGGTGGGATAATCACCCTAAGGAGTCCATATACTCCTCATTGATAGGGGACACGGCAACAAATGCGTTTATTAATATTGATAGTTATTAGTTTACAACCGTAGCACATGGTTAAGTAAAGCTGTAAGAATTTCCCTCCAATGTAGCTTTTACTACATATACATATATACTAATAGTATGTAAATTTATATGTGTGAATAAGTCGTAGTAAAATCACCCACTTGTTAAATATGAATACATTTGCATTCGATAACGCGCTTTCGAGTAAATTATATTTACTTGCAAAAAATTTTAACTTTGTTGAAAAAAAACATCTGGAAATAATTTATCAGAGTTGATTTTTGCGGCTGTTAAAAATTTGTTCTTTGATAATTATGCTGAAGCCAGATGCTGCAGGCTTATCTTGAATAAGATTAAAGTGGAATTTAATACATTGAGGGTTAAAATAACTTGAAGATTGTGGAATAAAACATGTTTCTTTCATTTTCATGCATGTGATATATTATGTTCCACTAACGTGATTATAATTGAATGAGAAAATATTTAATTTTCCATACAGATCACAATGCTAGAAGATGTATCAAAGTAAAGAAATCAAATTACCACACATTTGAAAAATAGCTGAAATTCTATACTATACAATTTTATTTAGAGCATCGTAAAATATTTTCTAAAAATGGAATCTTTCAAAATTCTCACTGAAAATAAAACGTTCTAAATTTGAAATTAAAACCAAGTATTAATATATTCTTTGTGTTGAGATCCAATGGTAATCCAAATTTGAAATTAAAATGATGTATCAATTTGCTCAATGTGATTCAAATGTCACTTAGATTGTGTTGAAATAATTCTTGATTCAATTAGTAATTTACTGAGTTAAGATATGGATAAAAGCGAAGCACTGCTTTTATATGAACTAACAATAATGATAAATTTCAAGTTACGCTTTACGAAACACTAAAAAGGAAGTCTTAAGTGCAGTTACGTGAGTGTCCATCTTGTTACGGTGTTATTTTTTTTATAGTGCGTCAATATTGAAGTGGCGATTGAGTGTACCAATTATTAAGTTTAAAAGGGTTGCCACAAAAATAGAATGCAACTTTAAATATAGAACAGTGTAGCGACGAATCCTTTTTCTTGGTAGTGGCGATATTGATGTGTCATTTAAATTTGGTATGCTTAGAATCGAGCTTACTAGGATGTTGAAAACGTCACATTTGATTTATGTATTACTAGCAATTATATTTCGACAATGTTGTCAAACATTTGAAAACTACATTAGAACGAAATATTAATAAAAATAAATTACCTTTGTATAAATAAATGTGTGAAAAGAGATGTTAACTTTATGGAAAACAGTTAAGAATTTAAATTTACGTTTAATGTATACCGTTTCAAGATATACAAGGGAAGAAAAAAATTGTTGCGGTACCGCCATTTTGGAGACCATATGCTCCACGCTGGGAGCGGTCATGGATATTAAAAATAAATAAAATCCAGTAATTTCTTTCTTTTTCTTAAAAACGTAAAAATTAATGATGTGATTATTAAAAAAAAGTTTGTGATTTTTTTTATTAAGTTCAAGTAAAAAAAAATTGTTTCACTCATTTTCAATGAATCGCATCATGAAATGAAACAAGCCAAAGAAGCAACAACAGAAATGATTGCAAAAAACTAATGAAATTCCAACATAAGCAAGCGCCTCTTTTTTTCGCGCAACTAAAAATATTCGTTTGATTTCGACAAAACCATTTTGCGTCAGTTATTTTTATGTAATACTAGTATTGCTACCTGGCGTCGCTCGGACTAAGCGACCAATAATTATTTAATGTTATATCATTCCACATAATTATATCACAAAATCTAACATCCAAAATAGAGTTAAAATAAAATCACAAACTTAATTAATTATCTGACAGCCCCATTCTCGCCCATTAAAATGTCCAAATTCAAGGAAAAAATCTAATTTGCTGTCAAAGAAATATCAAATAATACCTTCACGTAAATAATAAACATTATTATTAATAATAAAAGCCGGGAAAAGTTCAGTAGAAGACAAATTTATTACATTTTGACTAAATGTCTTCGCCGATAAAAATTAAAACATATTTTCTTTCATATTCGTTTTTATGGCAACCAACAATGCAAAAAGGAATTACAGACCCACAGACATACATACGCCGTTTCGGTTTTATATATAAGATATTTTGGTTCATATGAAACTACTCGAGTATTTTTTAAATGTACTACTCGATACTCGAGTATTTGGAGTCTCTACACACACATTGATAACAAAACAAATTTACCGTCGAAACTTTCGCGAGCGAAATCAGTTCGATTGTTTGAACTTGCAACAACAATGCAAAAGGGAATTACAGACCCACAGACATACGCCGTTTCGGTTTTATATATAAGATTCGGTTTTATATATAAGATTTATATCCGTGAGTAAAATATTTTTAAGTACGCAACCCTGCTCAAATAGGTTTTCTTGTCAGAATGCATTGGATCACTGCCTCTGCAACTACCATCGAAGGCAGTGAAAAGAAATACAACTCATCTCTTCTACCAGGAATTGCCCTTGAGAATGGATTCATTTCACCACAAAAACGAGCAAAGAGCGAGATGGAGTGACGCTAGTAAGCCGGCAAGCGCGTTGTCTTATCGGCGCATCGTGTGTGTGCTACTTATGAAAATATTTACTCATAGATTGAAATGTTAGAAAGTTTGTCTTGCACTCAACCAACTTCCATTCGCTGAAGAATAAATAGTTATTTTCAAAATAATATCCAAGATATAATTATTTACAAACATCACGAAGTAAATATATACACAATAAGTTATTGGAATGTGGTAAGGTTTGGTGTGAATTTTAACATTTAGATAAGTTACTAGCTTTAGGTTACCGACGTTAACCTTTCCTTTACGGTCTCAAAAAAATTCTATCCGGTGATGTGTAATCACCACGCTTCATGTAAAGATGGCTTTTTATGGTGATTTATTGCATATTTGATACATGAAATAAATCAGCATAAAACCAGATCGGATGTTTTAATTTGTAAAAATGAATAAATAAAAGCGCAAATAAAAAATAAAAAAATATGTAAATTTCCTTTCGATGGTTTCGGCGGTAACTTTGTGGAAGTTCATTTTAATTAATATAAAATTTAAAATAACTGATTATTCCACGTATTACGTGGAATAATCAAAGTTATTTTAAATTTTATATTATGATAATTTCCGTTGGACTCGGCGGTTATTATTATTATTACTATCAATTTGGTGGAAAAGCATAGTTAATAGTTTTTTTTTAGACATATTCAACTGATATTCAACAAAATAATCAAAAAAAGAGTACCTATATAATGTTGAGATTGATTGATTTTATATAAATTAATAACATTTAATTATTTTTTTAAATCAGTAAAGATTTATTTTATTTTATAGAAACGCAGCAGTAAAAAAGACTTCATCGAAATCATGGCTTGGATCAAGTCCAATCTTTCAATTTATTACTGCGCGTGATGCTTGACATGCACCTTTACCTTGCTACATTGTTATTATAGCGATGCTGCAGCTGGTTGAGATAATTTTAGATTGATTTTGTTGAACGATATGTGCAAAGTGCACGCGGCAATCAAAAGTATACGTTATCCGTAAACAGCATGAACACAGTGACGTAGCGGTTTTGCGTATTTAATATTAGGGTACAAAATAAAGATAAAATTAGAAAAACCATTTTTTTCTTTAAATAGTCTGGTGTGACTATATATTTCACAAATTGACAATGTTCATGATGAGTGAAACCGGTAAAGATCTTTATCAGGTCGATCCCTGTGGTCTAGTGGCAAGAGCTTTGTCCTAGCGATCAGGGGGGCCGGGCTCAATTCCCGGCAAGGATTATTTCAATTGAAAAAAAAGAGATCTTGGGCTGGGTGTATGTTATTTATCGATGATTTTGTGCACAACTGATTCATTATTTATCATCGAGTTAATCTCGTATGACTTTCACAATTAAGAATATTTGGCGCGTTGGCGTAAGCTGTAATGCCAAATGTTTTATCTTAATTTTTTTTTTATATAAAAACAAAAATATCAGAAACTATGCGGAAGTAGTACTATATGGTGAGTTATATTTATTTAAATAATGCCTTAACACTAAGAAGTGACAGTTAACACATTAAAAGTATGTAAATATTAATATGTTGTGTATAAATGATTTTATATTGTAGATTAACGGGCTATCTCGCAGAAATTGTAAACCAAGGTCAAATGATTGAATCAGCTTTCCCGCCATTTAGTTTTCAAGAATTTTTGGAAGAAAATTTGACATTTAAATTATCAATAATTGATGCATTAGTAAATAGCTAATCGTAGCTCTCTAGTCCTGTATGATATGCATAAATTTCGTATGGTTTTGATCTTTCCACCAAGAAAAAAGGTATTTTTAATCATACGCTATCCCAAAATTAAAAATGTACAATTATTCATAATATCAAATATATAATATATGCGACGCTGCTGAAACATCAACTGCCTCATGCTGTTTTGATGATATCGCTACTTGTGAAGATGACCGTTAAATATTGCATACTAAAATAAATAGACAATGAATTTAGTAAAAAAATAAAAATAATAACACATTTTTAGTACTTTTTCCACATGAGATTTATTTTATAAGGACCGGTTTCGCTCATGGCGAGCATTATCAACTGATAAGGAATACAATAAAAAAAGAAAAATAAAATTGCATGTAAATTGCTTTAATTTATTTGCTTAGTTGTTGTACCAATTTTTTGTCATACCTTGTTTTCATACTTAACTTTTGCATAAATACCACTGTTTTATTGTATTCCTTATCAGTTGATAATGCTCGCCATGAGCGAAACCGGTCCTGATTAAATAAATTTTATGTGGAAAAAGTACTAAAAATGTATTATTACTTTTATTATACTGCCTTTCCACCAAGTATTGACAGTGAACACCTTAAAAGTGATCAATGAATTTAGTATCGCGAAATAATATTTACATTTAGACTTCCTATAATAAACAAATGGTCGTTCCACCCTCTCGGTCTAAAAGCGAACAATTTTTAAGCGGGGGGATACGGTACCATCCTCTTATTTTTTTCGCCTATGCGAATGTGCAAGTCAATGCTGCAATGGATAAATGTGTGTTTATTTGAATTCTGTGGAGAATTAGCCCCCATCCAAATGACATTTCTTATCGAGAGTGTGGAGACACCACTGCAATGTGTCATGAATATTAAAAGTGCTGTATTTGTTTAACAAAATAATATTCGATGTATTTATATTGTATATTCATTTTCAATTATCAATGTTTGTTTATGTGAGTAGGTACATGATTCATTGAACACGTTTTTTGACGCGTTCAGACATGAAGATCTGTAATAATTGAAAGATGAAGCAATGGTTATATTATTTTGAATGACGAAACAAACGAAGCACATTCATTTTATGTGTGCAGATTTCTTGTTAATATTGGTAGCATTTACGGAATTGCTTGCTCTAGGATTTTTTTCTGAGTAAACGTTTCACAACTAGATAAATACAATTGAAAAATTATTCCTTTAAGAGCTGTAGACAATTCTTTGGTCACGTACGATGACGCGTGACGTGCTTTTTTACCTTTGTATTATTGCTCGCTCGCATTTTTTATATTTAAATATTTCAAAATACTGGTTTACTAAAAGACGTTTGACAAACTACAATAGTTATCTGTTCATACACGGACATTTTTTGTTGTACATTTCGAGATAATTATGTATGAGTGCAAATATTTGTATTTATTAAATATTAACCTTGTAAATATGTAATAATGTAATATGTAAATATATCTGTCTGCGAATGAATGTCAACGTCGTTGGTTTCGGTTGCGGAGCTCGCGGTTCGAATCAGTGTCGGGGTAGTTTCAGACATGGATTTCTGCGTTGAATAAAAAATTCCCTATCTCACATATCCTATCATAAAAACGAGACGTAGCGAAAGAGGTTAGCTAAACACCGGTCGTGGTTAAAAATATGTTGAGCAACTGATTAACAATCTCAACAGCTCTTGTAGAAATACTTATGCTGAGATTAACGAACAAGAAATCAATACGCTGCACATTGGAAGTGGACATAGCTAAAAGAATATTATGCATTTTCAACAAGAATTGATCATTAATTGTGTTAATTGAACTAGTACTGACGTTCTGACGAAGGCGTAAGCCGAAATAGTTATCAACAAATATATAAAATAATTTATGTAGAACTAAAATACATTGTTATTTTTCTTACCGTATTAGTGTAGTTTACTTTAGAAGTATAGATAAATATATATATGTCGGAGTAGTAAGAAACCAATGGGTTTTATTTATTTAAGCAATATAGAGTATCATTGGATCTCAAACTAAATCCGATCATCTAGAAAACTTTTTTCATTACAATCTTGTTTTAAAAAAAATATTTTTCTCAGAGGTAAATGGAGTTGAAAATTTTTGTTAAGATAAACAATCGGTAGAAGAAAATACTGGTAACTTTGACAGCAAAGAAAGAGCGTATTTTTTGGTCCAAGATAATTGATTTGTTTAGTTGCATGAAATCGACACCGATTTAAAAACGTATTTCTCATTCATAATAATAACGACTGTTCGTTTTTTGTGAGAACGAAATTTGACAATTGAGGCGACAGCAAAGAGAGAAGTTAAAAATGAGAATAAAGTTAGTCACAAAATAAAAATTACACCATATTGCGAGACGAATTTTGTGTCAGCTGTTAGTTATCTTTGTGTGAAAAGTGACTACAGGTGAAAACAAGTCGTAAAGAAAGAAAATTGCTAAGCGATTATTCACCTTTGCTAATTTTGATGACGCGATGTCTTCATCGCATTTTTTTTTGCCAAGAGCACAGTATCTTTTTTCATTTGTATCATACAATGTTATGACCGGAAATATTTCAGTAGTGTGTTGAATTTAATCACTTAAATTATTGTATTAAAATAAATCCAATACTCATTCTTACAAAACTTTACATATTAATGTTGAGCCTTTGTTATAAATTAAATAAGGGTGAAAATAATACCAAGTGTATGTTACGTTATTAGTATTTTTTTCACGACGATAAAAGGTTACATTCATATCAATTGAAAGTGGTCGGCTGAGGTTAGTGCACTTATTAAATACATACTCACGATGAAGCATTACAACAAAATATATTTGAATGAAGATTGCCTGTAAGTCAGATACTTAAAAAATATACAAAAACTGGGTTCGCACGGACACTTTTGAGACACCACTTGTTTTCATAAATGTCAGATGAGATGTTTTCTTTTGTCGTGATGTAAATAAACTAAATTCGTTTGTTTGTTTAGTACATTTATTTAAAATGTACGATGGAGGAATACTTTATCATAGCCAGAATAATAACGCTACAATATCTACTGAGCATAAAATATTATTCGCTGTTACTTACACGGTGTAATTTCTTAAAAGCGACACTTACTCAATTTTATTGCCAAATCCTTGACATCCTTACTTAAAAAGATGAGGCCCGTGCTCAGAATTGCAAGTAAGTGATGACTTGAGTCATGCAGTCATAAGACACACTGGGAAGTCCAAACTTTCACATACATTTTTTTACATTATTCAGCTCGTTAAATTAAATAATTATTCCGTAATGGGTTAACTCATTTCCGGCAAGACTTAATTACATTATGGCTAATTCCTATATTACATAAGTCTCAAGGAATTAAAATGCAATGAGGTATGGTTGAAAATGAGTTGATAATTACAGATAATTGTATCGCGGTTGCTGGAGTGTGGTTTGAATTGTTAAGTATTTTTTTGCAAAGTCTTGTTTTTATCGACAGTTTAAATAGTATTTGTCTGTTTACAATTCAGGTAACCATATAATTAAATCTGTTATTATATTTCACAACATGAATTGAGTGCAAATAAAAGAACTTTCAGTTGTATATATTATAAACGTCGAATACTTTTTTTATCACATGATTTGTAACAAATTACCACCCACCTTCTTGTCGTAAACACGATACCAAAATAATACATTTTTTATATTTACTCATTTACGTCTTTATTCTAGGTATTTTTAAGGAAGGTGGTGTAAGATTTTCTCACTTAATGTGATATTCTGGAACTATAAGGACGTTCACCACAAAATATATATCAGAAAACCTTATGAAAGCAGTTAAGAATATGTCTATAAAATTGTAATAAACTATTATTCTTGTTCAACTAAAACTTAGATTCCGCAAATATTCTAGTTTTTTTTGCTATGGAAATTAAGAAATTAAAATGTCACAAACAACATTTCAAATGACAATGATTAAGATGTATTTGCCAGCAACTTTGTGGAATTTCATTTCAATATGAGTATAATAAAACATTGCTTGTTCCACGTATCTCGTAGGTTTCTTTCGTAATTTGATCAATTTAATATAATTACTAAAGTAACATCGCGTTAATTAGTCGAAAGATATTTCTTAAAGAAGCAAAACACTCTTGACTAATTGTTCCGCAAAACATGGAATAAACAACGTTATCATTTGATTATATACGAGATGACAATGATAATTTACGTTGTGAAAATCACTCTAGAGAAAGGGAATTTTTGATTCATTATTTTACAAGGTCTTCTAATCAGGGATATGCTTACAAGGAAAATGATATTTATTTGTGAAGGCAAGTATGCGAACACATTGCTTCGTGTATTTTATAAACAGGATAGACATAACTAATAAAATAAGATAAAATATAATTATATAATTACTCATATAACAACAAACAGGAAAAATAAATAGTATAGTCTTTAGAATCCTCATTGATTTATTAAGCTGTCTCAAAAATAACAAAAGGTGTGAATTATTACATCCATGTTGGTATAGCGACGTCAAAAGGTAAGCAAGATCTTCGCTGTGTTATTTTTTGAAACTTTCACCGTCTAAGAATGTGAACTGGAGGTAATGCGCGAAATAAAGCCTACCAAGGCTTTTTATTAAATATTCCGATGGTCCTTGGAATGGTTTAAAACCGGTAAATTTATCGAGAGGACGATACAAATTACTCACGGCACGTAAATGCAATTTGTTCAGTTGGGTTACACTTTTCGGTTATTATTCTAGCTTAGAATGAGATTTCACATTGGTGATGGTGACAAATAATTGATGGCGGATTCCTGAATGAATTCAACATTAATATAATATAAGGATACGACAAAATTGCAATATTTCAAAAAAAAATATAGTATATATGTATGTAGACAATCACTAAACGTGACGATTTGTGACACCACAATTAAAAATGTTTATGGGAATAAGTACACGGCTGAGCTTTTTTTGTTTATGATAAAAAAAAATGGTTAAACCTCACGCAAACAGTTCCCATAGAATATTAAATAAAAAGAAAACATGTCTACTTAAGTAAACGTCAAGTGTTTTTTGCACTTTAAAAGTATAATATTTATTAGCAATTAGCTGACAAATATTTAAGAGAAAGCAAAATGGTACGTACATAGCCGTGTTTTGATGTTGCTAAATAAAAACATCAACTTTATAATTAAAACATGTTACGATGTATATAATATGTAATGAAAGTATTTTGCATTTTGATTTCGTTTGTTTTTATGACACGTTTATTTAGTCAAATTTGAAACGTCTAGACGACGAAGATGCGTATGACACTGATGGAGAATAAAATATACAGAAATAATAAAGTACTATTAAGAATCTCAAACAAGTAGTCAGTGTGATATCAGATGTGATCTATTCCAATAATTTAATATCGTTCTTCATTCATAAATAAATAAATTAAGATCGTTAGAAAATATGTATTGTGAAATAAATTAATTGATATTATACGCGTGGTATGTTGCCTTATTGAATAATTAAATAATTGAGATTAACTGCTTAGATTAAGCAAAAAATAAGCGGGAGCGGACCGATAAAAAAATATATGCTTTGTATTTTGCAGGAAAGTTAGGCACTATAAACATTCTATAAATCAATTATTTATTTCCATGTAACAACGCAAATGTAAGCTCGAACATATAAGCAATTGAAATGGTAAAATTAGAAGATTCTACATGAATCTAAAAATGATGAATATTTAATATGAGTGGGTTGCGATCTTGCGATACAATATATAGATTCGTTAGAATTGATGAGGAAATATCATTCCACTTATTTAAATCGTTATTATTTCCCAAAATAGTCATGAACAATAGAGTACAGTTGTATTTTAGACCATTTTCTCAATGTTGTTCAGTACTTGTCAGCTGTTTATAGCATTTCAAAATCGATTTTTTTACTACTTTCAATTTTATGTTTTCTTTAATTACGTATTTATCTGTTCATTGAATCGCGAATACTGGTTTAGACCCTGAGTTGAAATGAAACATTATCTTTACTCCTCTGAGACCAATTCGATACTGTATAGACAAATGCGATCGATGGTTATAATAATCAATGACGCCATATCATGTATGAATAAATCGCATACCTAGCAGGAAGGGTTCAGAGAAGAAAATAACTACAATTAATTCAGCCGGTTAACATTTGTAATGCATATTTGATTTTTTCATACATGCAATCATTCACTACACATTGCGTGTGCAACATCAATTTCAATTTCCTTCCAATAAAACTTCCTGGTTTTAATGTAAAGTCTACAAATGATTGTACATATTATGTGAATGAAATTTAAGAAAGACTTCTTGAGGAAACGTGTTCTAGATACGAAAGGCGGGAAGAATAAAATAAGAGATAAAGTCGATTTTGTAAAAACGTTTTAATTGTTTTCAATTTCCAACGTTTGTTGTAATATCCGTCGGGTTTAATTACTGATTAATTTAAGGACAAGAAATATGTCAGATGTAGAGATTATTTTTAAATGCTTAACATTTATTTTATAGTTTTTATTGTAAAAGCACAATTAAATAAATTCAAGACGGGAAACATTAAGTGTCTCTTTCCTTGTGAAAGTTTATTAAATATTCAACATTATGTTTTTGCAGTTTGAAAATTAATCTACAACTTTTACTCGATAATTTATATTAATGCTTTTATATTATATTTAGTAAATGCAAAACCAAATTTCTAAGATAAATCATTTAGGCCGAAATAAAAAATAGTTTATGCAGGCTTTTTAGCGTTCGAGAACAATCTTTTCGCTAAACGGTTGCTTCGAGAAGTTTGTATGCACATACGACACCTGGTGGGAGAAATGTGATACACTAGCTGACAATAAATTCGTCTTTCGGCCAAACGTATTCTGATGTATCGTATGAAACTCATTAGCTGATTACTTAGATTAAATTTTTTAAGTTTCACTTCGGAAACATTTATATACGTATTTTAATGTTAAATAATCCCCCCCACCCGTAAGTATGATAAAAAATAGATCAAAAGTGTGAAAAGGGTTCAATAATTGTCTCATTCTTCTAATTGGTAAGTGAAGCTAATTAAAAGCTCGTAATAAGCCAATTCATGTTTCTTCAATTAAGGTTTCCATTGTTAGCTCTTGGTTTTTTTGTTCAATGCAACTCAGAAAATCAAATAATTATACATTTGTGAATATTTTACCCCACTTTGCCCGCGAATCGACTTTATTCCAAAATTTCCCATTTGATATTGTATTTGTTTCGAGTTTCATTGTTAGTGGCCGTTCTTACTTCATTGGTTTTTAATGTATTTGATTGTATTTGGAAAGGGTCTAAAACATTTTATTTACAGTCCATTAAATATCAATTAAATATGTGTTTTATTTTCTTTTAACTATTTGCATATTTCTATTATCAATTGTTTGACAGAACTTTATAAGTATTGCTTTGTTTTTGTTTAAATAACTCTGTATTGTTTTATTTCTTATCGGTTGAAAATGCTCGCGATGAGTGAAACCGGTCCTAGCCTAATAATTAAAAAAAAGTATTATTTTTTAATTATTCCTTTACTATGCAGCGGGAAGTGGTTTCCGAAAACCTCGTTTGGACACGCTAAATCTTTCGGCCATATATATGATAAAGGCCTTTACTTAATCAATGGCACCGCTGATGTTCCCACGTGTCTATTGACCCATTTGCTTCTTATGAGAAGGTATGTACCAAAGGTATGTCTTTATGGCGAATTCCTTGAATTCCACCCAGAACCACGTCCGAGACGCCATGGTATTTCTTCAATTCGTCTCGATACCTCTCACACCACAGCTCAGATATCAAAGGCAGGTCGAGAATTCTCAAACAAAGGTGGAAAAATACGAAAGGTCAAATTCTGTATGTTGTTCGCCGCCCGCTGTGTTGTTATTAAAAGATTTCTAAATATGTTGTTATTATACGGGAAATATCAAGAGGAATGATTTCAGTGTGAAGATGGGCGGTGAAATTTAGGATATCGTATGAAAGATTTGAATTGCCGAAAAAAATACATTGAATTGAGAACAAAGCAAATTTCAATTTTTTTGTTTTTGCAAGAATTAATGAAAACAAAGCCTATAAGTTGAAAAGTTATAAGTTGTTTCATATACTAAGAAATTCAAAAAGATTGTATTTGCAAGTCAGTATTATAAAATAAAATCAGGATGAAATGGTGATATTTGAATTTTATGTATGGATATTTATTTAAATAATTTTAGCACAATTTCACTTTTTACGATTTCCAAATGTTGTAAGAATCAGGAAAAGTTTTGCTCATCTCGCACATTTTAATACATTAGAAAACACGCCTAGCGTGTTCCACAGCGTATTAATACACGTCTAGCATTAGATTAAACTGATGAAAATGTTCGCGATGAGCAAAACTGATCCTGATCTTTACACAATATATTATTATACGTGAAAAACCAAAAAGTAAAATTGTGTTTTATTTTAAATATTAAGACACATTTTATCGTACTAATTATAACAATAGTTGGATCAAGATTATTATAAGCATTTTCCTGGTGATAAAATGTTTTTTTTTTAAATAATGTAATTCAACCAATAAGTGAAGTTTTTGAATAATTCCTTTTTTTATCGAGAATTGACAGTTAACACATTAAAAGTGATAGATGTTTATGACATTTTTTCTCCTCTAATTAATTCCGTGTGACTCCGTGTTTGTATTAAAATGTTTGTGTATTATAAAAATTAAGGAAATCTCTCTCGACAGCAATTAATAACAGTTAATTAAAAATGATAATAAATTATATAAGAGCTATAAGTACGTTTTTATTTTGCTGCTACGCACCTTTGAGCGCTTTCTAAAGTCACTTTTATTGAAAATGCCTGTTTCCTTTGTGCGTTCTTGGGCATTTTAATAATACCAAAGTTTTTGTGAGGGCTTAAGAAAACAGAAACCGGATATTCAATAAATTCAACCGCATTCTGTTTAAAAGATAAGACGCTCTTTGGTCGGCGTAAATTAATTACTCTGTTTAATCGTTATCGTTTACTTGTCAAGCAATAATCATTAACAGCATCATTAACTGGATGGCATTTGGACAAAATTGTCATAAACTGTCGTGAGGATACAGTGATAGCTATATGCAAGGTTTTTCATATTATTTTGGAATATATATTTAAATATGTGAGTAACAGTTTGGTGTGAAGAAAATGAAACTGACGGTCAGGCATACCCAAAACTTGGCCCAATTGAAAGTCTTGTGTGGCCCTTTCGAGGATTTCAATTTTCTATACATTTTGTTGTCCATAAAATAAATTACTGATTTTGTAATGAATTATAATATAAAAAAGAATTTTATCCAAAATATATCCTTGGAGATAAATTTACGGAAATGTGCTTTCACTGCATTTGGCACCACGTATCGATGCGACTACTGAAGATGCCGAAAGGCGAAACACGGGTCGTTAGTGCCAATACGATTGAATATTTACAATTTTAAAGCTTTTCAAATTTATATATTTTTTATATTATATAATTAATTTATATGTCCCTCAAACTTATTCATTAATATAATTCTATGTATGTGGTATGATTTTTTTTATGTAGATGTAAATAAACCGCGTAGAGCTTAAAGCATCGCTATTTAAAATGATGTGCTGCTAGTTAAATGTCATTTGAATCAATAGAAAATTGGACCAAAACCCTGAGTGTTATAACACAGCTTTGACCGTTGGCAAGAAATGAAACAATGATTTATGACTTTGTCTGCTAAATGTAAAAAAACGGTAAACGAGACCACACTCAATAATATGGCCGCATTATGAATTGATAGTTATGAATCATACTTTCGATGGTTTCGGCGGTAACTTTGTGAAAGTTCAATTTAATATAAAATTTAAAATAACTTGTTTCCTTTAGAAGGAAAAAAACCCGAAATCCATTTTGTAATTTCATAATTTAAAATGTTGGAATCAATCTTGATTCATTACTTAAGCAAACTTTACGATAGTAAGTCTGAAGATGCCCCTGAAAGAGGCGAAACACGTGTCACAGTTAGTAGCACAATACGTGGAATAATCAAAGTTATTTTAAATTTTATATTGTTATGAATCATGATTACTGCAACGATGTCAATTTAAATAAATGGGTTTTACCTGCAGCGGTGATTTGTATCATGACATTTTTATGGAATCAGAGAAAAAAGCAATAATTACTATGAATATAATACTTTTACAAAGAGATTTTGAGTTCCGTTAGTCTGTCGTGCTTGTTAAATTCAATTTATTGGTTTAAAGTACTTTGCTCTGTTATAATCTATGACGTTCAAATAAAGGTCTATTTTATACTTATTTTGATAAAAAAAATCTTCTTTTAGTCAATATACATTATATTGATAAATATATTAACTCAGAATAGTATTTGAGGATATTGAAAAGTATTTTTTCAAAAAGGTTTTTAGCAAATGAATTATATCGCCAAACATATAACAATAAAACACAATGTTTATTAATGTACATTAAAAAGTAACATAACATGGTCAGGACCGGTTTTGCTCAACAAAGGATTAATTTATTTCCACAGATTATTGATATTTAATACGATTCAGATAAATTGAAAATTTTTTACATAGATGGAATTTAAATTTGAATCGTTTGAATTTTTTTACTTTTCCATGAGTTTTTCCGCTTACGACTCGGGTTTCGCCTTTCGGCATCTTCAGGCATTTCTAGTGCACAAATGAACTTTAACTGTCAGTTCCAGTTCATTCCACAAGCACATTCAGTCGAAATTCTAAAATTTAATTCATTGTAGCTGATTCCATTTATCGTGTTGTTAAAGTGATACTCATTTAGGGTGAATATATCGAAATAATAACTGCGCGTTGATGGTATTTGTAGTTCTCCACCAAGTAAACAGAAAAGGTTTAAAGATGAATAGTCTAGAATTTTTAGAAATAAATAAAACTCTTAATAAAAAAGATATATTATTAAATAATATTCTTAACAGGACAGGATGCTCGCCTTTATTAACATTATTCCCAATCAATAGAGTAATCACCCAACCTAACTGATTGATTGCAGCTCATTAGTTTATAGTTTATTAGTTTATAATGTTTAACGTCATTAGAAATATATTTATTTGTTTGCTTTGTTTCGATTCTATAACCCTCCCTTGCGTCCCTTAAAAAGGAAAAATCCCAATCTAATTGATTGATTGCACCTTATTAGTATCATTATGTTATTGCATTGTTTTGATTCTATCACCCCTTCCTTGTTTTCTTTAGAAGGAAAAAAAACCCGTAATCCATTTTGTAATTTCATAATTTAAAATGTTAGAATTTATCTTGCTTCATTACTTAAGCAAACTTTGCGATAGTAAGTCTGAAGATGCCTCTGAAAGAGGCGAAACACGTGTCACAGTTAGTTACACAATACGTGGAATAATCAAAGTTATTTTAAATTTTATATTAAAATGAACATCCACAAAGTTACCGCCGAAACCATCGAAAGTATTTGTAGTTATTACCTAAAAAATAATAGAATCAGAAAAGACGAGAAGAAAAACAATTGCATAAGTCTTATTTGTATGATATCCTAATATTTATGTTCCTACTCATATATATTTATAATCAGGACATAAACGTCAAAAGTTTAATCGTTATTTTACTTGTAATCTCTTACAAGGGCAGAGAGAAACATATTATTTTCGAGATCTAAAATAGATCAATATCGCAAATCGTTGATGTAGGAAAAAGTGACTGGATCGAAATATTTTGTCGACAGAATGTGTTTAAAACAAGACTTTGCTTATTTTCTTCTGATATGTGGTAGTTCAATATTCAGTATTTGAGTAAATATATGGAATGTTTAGCTACAACGCCCCATACAACTCTCGTTTGTGAATAAAATATCGCGTGACACTAGGTACGCGAGTCGAATATTCAATCACGAAGCAAAAGTTTGGAGAGGAACCTTGAACAAGGACACGTTAATAATGCAATTATAATTGTCCTCGATGTTTTTCCATGACATTGTATTACATTTGTACACCTAGCTAAAAAATCTCAGATACATATTTTTGTTTATATCGTCGACTTTAACTTTGTATACAGTTTTATTTTTAGATGAGCAATGAAATGTGAATGGCAAGCAAAAGCGATAATTTTATACTAATTATGTACATATAATTGCAGCGATATAAGAATGATTTTTATACGGGTATTTGATGGTACCCAATTACTCAAGATCATCATGTACAGTGGACAAACTACTTACATAGACATTTTGAACTATTTTATTTGTCCACAATATGAGTAAAAACTATAATGGAATATTTGATAGATATAATATTTTTATGTATAGCCAGCTAATTTTATTTATTTACTGATCTATGTGTTATAAATCACTGATTGAAATGATTTAAAAATACCACGATTTCATTACATAGCCCTGTAGAAAGGGTTCCACTTGACAATTGTATTGGTCCAGGTTCAAGTCTGAACAGAGGAAATAAAATGAAGATATTTTTTCTACTCTTAATTATTATAATAAAAATAATAACAGATTGTTAGTACTTATTCCACATAAAATGTATTGCATCGGGACCGGTTTCGCTCATGGCGAGCATTATCAACTGATAAGAAATACAACGAAACAGTGATATTTATACAAAGTTAATCAAGAATTACAAGGCATGACAAACAATTGGTATTACAACTGAAGCAAATTATTATAACTAATAATAATCAATTATTTTAACAATTATTATTGAATATGTAGAATCTATCACAAGCAAATACTAGTGTCTGAAGACAATAATAATCGAATGAAAGAATACAAATATAAAAAAGCTTCTTGAAGATTAAAAGAAGCTCTTTATACTGTATGGAATTATTTATCAGACTTCTAGAATAGCTGTGCAATTAAATTATCGACGTCGGCACGTTATTACTACAAGTTACAGTTGTTATACAAAATTCAAAGCTTTCTCACAGCATATCGTGGATCTAACAACTGAAGCTAGAGAAATAAGGTTTGACCCTGTGAACCTGAGCCATACCATAACACCAGCTTGCTTCGATATTAAAGCCTTCACGCTATACTTCATAAAGGTCGCTAACCTTACTCCGTGCTTTTTGAAAGCTTATTCTATTATTTGTGAAGCTTTTCCGACATTCACGAATATGTTCGTTGACTAAGTATTGATTAAAGGAAATCTTTATAAATCAAAGTTAATAAATACAAGAATCAAAAAAATCGTTAAAATCAACCGCAAAATACCAGTTGTACAAATATATAAAATTATCCATTTTATGTTACCGACAAGAATCGCGAAACTTATACATCATTTTGACAGAAATAGTGCTTAATTTAAACTTTAAAATAGATGTACGTATAAAAATAGTAATAAATTTTTAGTACTTATTTCAGATTAGATTTTTGAAGATCAGTACCAGTTTCGCTCATCACGAGCATTATCAAGTGATATTATTCCACCGAGAAGTGACAGTTGACACATAAAAAAAGTACGTATAAAGTATACATGTATGTAGATAAGTATAAAATTTTGAATACAGAAGGATTTTTTTTATTCAAGATGGATTCGACGTTATACTTTTCTTTCGATATTATTTTATTTTAGGGATATTGCTTGCTTAGGGAACATAATTCTAGCGAAATATTTCGATTGATTTATTTTTGTAACCTAGGAGAGTTCACAGAATAAGAAATTGAAATACTCACGAATGCTGACATCTATTTTGGTGGAACGACATATAAAAATGGAAGTGGCGTAAGAGGGATAGGGTAGATTTTTATTCTTCTCGAATCAGCGAAAACTTTTGCGTGCGTAATGATGCCTATTCAACATGACCAGAAAGGCAAACTACACCCCTTAAAAATGAGACTCATTTTTTTGCAGCTTAAAGGGTCGTAGTTGTGGAAAAGTTCGAAAGAGGCTTTTTAAATTTACACAGCCTGCATATTAATGACATATTCGAAAACTTCAACTGGAAAAATCTAGTCGACTGCCGACAATCATGATAATTTGTTCAGATTGTTTACTAAATAACATAAATATCTTTCATACACTAAAACATGGCGACTCCTGAATATTTTTAAAGTCCTGTCATATAAATTGAAATACTCAGCGTGATTGCACACTTTCGTTTGAAACATCACGCAAGGGTTGAATGTACGAGTACGGTTATCAGAATAAGTTATTAGTGGCATTATGACAAATATCTAAAATTTTGTAAAACAAATACAACAAAGAACAATATACCACATTTATGACATCCTTTGTGTTAACATAATTTGATTGATTTATTCTTGGAGTTTATGACTAGCTTGGAAATTGGAACCAGATAAATTATTTTGATTTGGTTGCGTAGTCTATCTTATCTGATTTGTATTTCATTTAGGTAAAAAGAACACATTTCTGAAAATACACAACGCTTGATAGCTGCAACAATGTGTTGAACAAATTACCGGTAGACGAATACAATTGTTATTATTTAGATATAGTTAGCTAAGTACTATCAAACTCTTCAGTTAAAGGAGTTGTTTCAAGGTTATAGACAAACTCCTAGCGAATAATGACGGCGAAGGTTCAATAAATAACCTTAGCCAAATTTTGATGACAAATTACCAAGGCTGTGGAGTCAGTAAAAAAAAGTACGACTCCGACTCCAGCATTTACCCAAACCAAGACTCCGACTCCGACTACGACTTAAAAAAGTTTTATATCATCACTTTTTTCCTCTAATTTTCCTATTTAAGTGTATTCAATTATATATCAACCCTCATAATCCGGCCAAAAGCCAAATTTGACATATTATGTGCGAAAATAAAAAGTTCAAACTTTTCAAAATTTCCGACTCCGGCCAAGACGCCGCGACGACTCCGACTCTTGCCAAAAAGCCCCGACTCCACAGACCTGCTAATTACTGACTAAATTTGACAGCGAGCGCGTTGACTGTCTTACAAAAGTTTAGACACAAGCTTAATTCCTCAGTATATTTTGATTCAATTTCAAAACAGGAAATGCGAAAAAAAATAGCCGTTTCTTTTGATATCTCTAAAATAGAAACATAAGTGTAGTCAAAATTTATTAGCTTCACGAAATTCTTCACGCGCTCTTGTTAATACACGATAACAATATATATTTATTTATTATTAATAAAAAAGAATACAGTAATTTGGCAGGTATGAGAACTGTATTTAATTCGTAAGATAAATGAGCAAATAAGAAGCCATTGTCATATTATACGGTTTGTAAAAGTTTCCGCTTTAATTCCAAATAACGCTATTCGAAATACACTCTTGAAGGCCCTGTTTACTCTAGCGCGAAGAAAAATCTGACATACAATAGGGTTGTGACTAGAGACTCCAATTACTCGACTTCTCAACTACTCGAGTATCGAGTAGTAAAATTTCAAAATACTCGAGTACTCGAGTATACTCGAGTAGTTTCAGATGTACCAAAATATACATTTTTAATTCGAATTTGTGTATATTTTATAAATGACAAATAATTAAAGAAACTTATTGAATATTACTAATACATTTATTTCCATTTATGCAACATATATTTCAACAATAATAGAGAATTAAACGACTCAAATTTTAAATTTGTCTTATGTTTTTTTTATAATTCTCTCAGTAGAAAAAACTTTACGACGATTATTACTAAAACGAGTATTACTCGAGTATTTTTCAATATACTCGAGTATCGAGTGCTTGAAAAATGGACGAGTATACTCGAGTATCGAGTACTCGATACTCGAATTGGAGTCTCTAGTTGTGACACACTATTTAAGAATCGATTTGTAATTTATAGTAGTGGTGGGAATAGGAAAAACGATTGCAATAGTCGGTAACGAATTCATATTTACCGGTTCGATATCAACTTAATCAACATCTGAGTGATTTGATACAGTTTATTTAATGAAATATTTTTTTTAATGGTGCGATTAATAGCGAAAATCGATGGGAATGACAATAGATTATTTTCGTTGAAATCATAACTGTTGTGTATTTTAGTGACGCTATAGCAAGGGTGGCCAATATAAAAATCTCTAATATTTAAGTCTAATATTTTTATGGCTATATTGAAGAGTAGTATTCGTAAACATTACCTAGTATACGGTATCGAATTATTTGCGAAACTTCATTTAGCTTTACAATAATTAATTGTAACAATACTATACCAAATATATTTTTTGAATACAAGATGAAACTAACAAACAAAATTAAGATTTTTTTACTGGGATCTTTGAATTGTTAAACGTTTGTGGGGACCAACACGTGACTGAGCTCAGGGAATAAAAAGTGACCCGTGTAAAAACACGTGCTTTCGGAGATAATACAGCTCTTGCAGTCAAGGACGCCTAATGCCGGGATGCGACCGTTTTTTTAGCTCATAACTGCTCATTTTCTTTAATTTTTACATTAAATTCGATAGCAATTACGTTCAAATTTAAATTTTAGTTTTTCATCAATTCATTCTGGAATTTTGCGTTTTCAAAGCAAGAAAAGGAGATGCACTGTCATCTTTTGGTTATCATTTATTTAATATTAACAATACTTTTGATTTATCAAAAATCCTGAACTTAAACATCAGTTGAAAATGCTCGCGATGAACCGTTCCTAAACTTAATAAATTTATTTGTGTTTTTTGTTTATAGTTTAAAATAATGTTTTCCCACCAGTGACAGTTGTTAAAACATTAAAAGTGATTTAAAAAGTTGAAATCTACAGATCTTAAACAGAAATACCGAGATTTCGGATTCGGTAATACCGATTTTGCAATCCCTAGTCTCAGTGCATGCACAAAGTTGCTGACAATTAAAATAAATAAATGTTTATTGAGAGAAACACGGATTGTACACTAGACTCAATCAAATTATCAATGGTGGCCGACGTTGCGGCAATATACACTAGATCCAAATCACAAAGCAACTTTTAATTTTAAGCAATTATATCATAAATGTAGCGAGAATTTACAATTGCCGCCAAGCTGAGTAAACCGCCACTCGGTGCAAATTTGATTTCGCACGCAGTCTTTCGAGTTACATAACAATTATTCTAAGGCAGTAATGTTTCTATACAGCTTATAATCATACGACAAAGCAATGCCGAGTAATTATGCACCATACGCAAAGATTAAGATATGTTTTGAATATGAAATGTGAAGGTTGACTCTAACCATTATAACCAAGTACCTAAACATACTTTTGAAACTTGGCATTGTAAACCATTAGCTAATTTGTAATAAGAAAATGACGATAAACTTCTGCACTGCCATGAGCCAATGAACTCGACAACAGATACACCTTGAGTCGCGAAAATGAGAAAAATCTTCACTGTCTTCTTGATTTACTGAAAATTGGCGAGCATTGTCAACTGATGCGCCATGAGCGAAACCGGTCCTGATCAAATAAATGTTATGTGGAAAAAGTACTAAAAATGTATTATTACTTTTATTATACTGCCTTTCCACCAAGTATTGACAGTGAACACCTTAAAAGTGACACGTAACTCTGTTTTGAAATATGAAAAAAACTTATAATAATAACGATGGATTTGTGAGTACCAATATGACAGCCACTGAGCTTGAATGATTTTTCGACAATAGTTTTGATACAAAAAAGATCTTAATTTCTATGTTTCTTTAACAACAAACGATGTTTTGACCAGTTTTATTATGACATATAGTTTAATAAAATATTAATGATGTATACAATAAAAATCACTAAGACTTAGATTAAATTGATGAAGACCAGGTCCTGTTTTATATATTAGACAAGAACGGTCAATCAATCCATCAGTCTGAAGCAATTTTAATTGTGTTTTTCAATAGCTATTTTTTATCATTTTGCTTTACTAATGTGTTGTTACACTTTGAATAGAAACTACAAAGTAATTGAAAATAATTGCAGTTAATCCCACAAGCGAAGTATGACTTGACTATTATTCCAATGCAAACATCCACCCACGTTTTGAGTTTAGTTTATAAAGAAAATTAATCGAGAAACTTAATTAAAATATTGTTCATCAGCTATTCATCAAACTGTATTCAACAGCTTGTGAACTGAATAAAAAAGATTTATTTCGAAGACAATGAAGTAAAAATATTTTTTAATCACATCTGTTCTTAATTATGTTCTTTGTGAACTCCTTATAGAGCTTTTCGATTAAATGTATTGTGAAAGATAAAAGTGGGTCTAAGCAAGAGAGGGTTTCTTTGATTAAAACTATTGGCCGCGCTGCCTATTGGGTCGAAAATCTTATAGCGTTCCCAATCACCTGATGTTTTCATACAAAAATATTGTACGTATTATATTTTACCTTAATAATGTAAAATATGAATATTAATGTTATCATAATCATTCAAGAGATCTCATCGTCTAGAGGTGATATAGAGAATTTGATAGATTTATAGGTTGCACGAAGAAAAAACGGATAGCTGCCCCCTCGCGTTATTTCCGCTGGGATTTTCCGTTTTCTTCTGGCATAGTAGCCGACCACATTTCCATTCACCTTTTCATCAATAATCAAGTCATTCGAATCAATATATTGCCGTGAAGATATTGTTTGCGATGGATTTTAGTTTGAGTGTGCTTTTCAAAGAAACGAAACAAGTGTGACACTCAGTTACGTGGGATAACAATTGATAATAAATATCATGTGATTATTTATATCACCGTAAAAGCGTTACACTTTAAAATGTCAAAAATATTTTTCTTATAAAAAAAACTAGAATGTAAATATCGAAGACTTCTTAGATTTTCGTTTGTAGAACGCATTTTTATACATTCGAAATGTATGATATTATTTATATGTATTTGATCGATATGCTTATTGATTGATCATGATCGAGTGTTTTTTAATCCGACTGTTCATAACATTTATATTATATTTATTTTCCAATTCAACTTCACAGATGAAGTTTTTCAATCGCTCCAAAAAACCGGTATTCAATTTGTGAATGACAGTTCGTATTCATTGTAAAAAGGGGTAAATTCCGCTTATTTCAAATTTGATAGTAGATAGAAAAACATGTCATTTTTATGAAGTCAAATTTGTGTATATTTATACTAAATAAATACAAATTGTCATCTTCCATAAATAATCAGCGAAGAATGCAGTAGAGTTTCTTCTCGTTACTTAAGACACATTAAAAACAGTTTCCTTTTATCAATTTTACACAGTCCACGTATTTTATCTTATTCAGGTTGGCTTCTTCAGACTTCGCTTATTCCCATCGCAAGTCAGCTATTATTAAAAACGTTTTAAGATCTGTAGTATTTGTTGTCTAGTATAAACGGCAATCTTATTTATTCGTACCGTAAATGGTGTATGCAATTTTCCGTCAAACTAAAATATGATTTGATAATTAAAATATTATATCAGAAGGATTAAATTATGAGGAAAAAGTGCGAATTCATTGAAACTTTCAGTCAATATTATAAAAATATTATAACAAAATGATCAAATTTATACACAAAAATAAATTTATGGTAAAAAACAAAGTAATCATCGAAAACATCTACGAAGTCATTTATATACTATAGATAAAACAACCTGTTGTTTGATTCAAAAATTCAATGAAATATTATGCAAGAATTTATTTTCATAAATAATGCCTTGCCACTAAGAAGTGACAATTAAACGATAGACATCTTAAAAGTGATCCTGCACTTAAGTAATATTATACACGAACAGATTCCAAGATATAATCTAATGGCCGATAATTTATTATCAGAATCCTTCTAATCGATTTGGAATATCTAATAATACTATAAAAATACTTTGCTATTTTGAATATGAGGTTTGCGAAATTAATCGTCCGATAACATTTCATGCCGTTCGATAAGTCTTTGATTAAAATGAAATCGAAATAAGTCTACAAGAATATCATATTGCAGCTCGCGATTTCCGAGTGAAATGAACTTTTCAAAGAATGGGGAAATTTTCTTAAATACGGACACAGACGATGCGCAAATAAATCGTTATTACTTGTAAAAGATACATACATACACTATAAAATATGCTTTAAGAAAAAGAAGCTCGCGTATCTCTCCTGTTACATAGAATATTTAATACTAATACCGATGCGGACAAGTTAAAATAGTATGACACATGTAAATCTTTTTCCAAGTCACGAAATCCGAGACTGACTGCGGATTTATTTCTGTCAGATGGAGTAACTAACAGACCGCAGTTTTATGTTACGTTACAGACCTAACCTTAAAATGTTTCCCGTATCCACGAATGACGTAGGTACCTGCACAATATTACATTCAATTGAGAAACCTGCGGTCTACGCTGGATAGGGTTCGTTCACCCACCAGAGAGGCTGAAGGTAACAGCATATCGTCCGACGGTAGGATTGAGAGAAAACAAAGTCCGAGAAATTGGTTGAATTTGCTAAGGATCAAATAAATAATACATCAAACTAAGTTACAATTTTTACGAAAAGCGAAACCCTGGTATTAGCTACAAAAATCAAACGATTCAAATTTGATATGTATATGTTACAGTGAAACTGTATTCTCAGTGAAAATGTATCAAGTAATAGATTTGTATGACAACATGATTTCAATGGTCACGATTAGGGAAGTTATTGGCCCAAATCGATGATTTGCCGGCCTAAAATTTTGGTTTGCTTCAATGAAACAAAATCAGCTAGTAGTCCATTTCATAAAAAGAGAATAAAAGAAAAACACAGACAAACATAGGGCTTAAGATAGGGGGCGGTTAAATTGAATTTCAATGACAGTTTGGAGAAGAATATATTTTCACTGAGAATACAGTTTCACTGTAACATATATAAAAATCATAATGATCATTGATTACTTCATATTCAAGCTTATACATTCAGTGACAGAGACTTTTGGAACGGGTGAAGACTTGATGTCTTAGTTAATTAAAATAGTTGGAAAGATTCAAACGGTTTTCAGTCATACCTAACATCTTTTAAAATGAATTTACTTGTATTACCGAAACGAAATACATTTATAAAACACCCGATTCGAAGTAACGAGTGTTGCAAGCAATGCTGAATTATTACTTTAATAATATATATGTCCGATGCCAAAGATACGGATATCAATTAAAATTAGTAAACGATCATTAGTGCAATCACTGTAACTGACATGAATACAGTTGGTCAGAATGCAATTGATTGCTCAAGTTGATGTCTCTTAAATATACGGTATCAATTGTTTCCGGTCGTGAAACAAATGGGATTCCCACCAGACAATTATTGGATGATGAAGTATGAAAAATTCACTATCAAATTAAAGCGTGAATTACTTACCTCTCGTTATGAAAAACGTTACGTAATGGTTTGGAAGTGAGACGCAAGTTGCTTACCTGAAACAAAAAAGAAAATTGGTTATTACAAATCATGAAATTGTTAAAAAATTACAAATCATTTTTTTATATATTGCCATTCCACAAAGTATTGACATGAAAACACTTTATAAATACTTGGTGAAATAGATATAAAATAAACTTTAATCATATAATTTGCGGTTTGTTTAATGTACTGTAATGATTTGAGACAACTGGCAAGGATAGATAACAAATAATGTGATAGTAAAAATACAACGCAAATTTGTAAAAAAAGACGAAAACGTTTCGCGAATTACTGAAATATTCTAATAAAATTGGGGTTTTTTATAAAGGTATCAAAATTCTTGATAAATTTTCAAAATCAAAAATATTTGGCGATGGCCAATAGTAATTATTATAGCTGTATTTTTACGTATATTTATATCCATACACCTTCAAAGCAATACAATTAACCTTTTAACAGATAACGAATCCTTGAAGTTATGTAATAATATAATATATTATATTAACACTTTGGCTACGGGAGGCAAAATACGCATCGTTTTTATGTGTTGACCAGATATTATTTTTTTTAGAATCTCATTGGTTTAACTAATAATCAATATTTGCTGTGAACTGAAAACGATTCAAAGGGTTTAGCAATTACAGATTTCAACAAAATATTTGAGAAAGGTAGTCACATGTCACAATCGTAATAATATTGTACTACTTGGGTTGATGGCGAAATAAAACGTGACTAAAATTTAATAATGAAAGCTTGAAATAAGTATTGTTGATATAAAATGTTTTCAATTCCTGTTGTATCGCATTACTTTCAAAGGCAAAAAGTGCGAAAGTACTTTGTGGTCTTCTTTGAAACTGGCATGACAAAAGAGTCTCGTCACGTGGCGAGTTTTTTCAATACGAAATCATAAACCAACGTGAAAATGATCGCATGGTCTCGGAAACGAGCTTTCCTACCGGTTTTGGAATTTTGCTCTCTGAATAAGGTAATACAATATAATACACATTGTTCTACATATTTTTTTGCGGAAAATATTGAAATATATGACTCGTCAACATTGTTTTTAGGAATACTAAGAATGCCGTAAAATCAATCGATGCTAATCATTTGCATATATTCTATTATAAGCTTCATTCTCCGGGTAAATTGGTTAAGCACATTCAGTTTAGTTCATTCGCACAGTAAATTCAATAACACATATTATTTGATGAAAAATCTGTTACTTTAACCAAGATCCTTGCAAAAAGCAATGCGATATTGGAAGGCAACTATGAAAGTGGATATCGTGGTGTCGCAGATTGCACTTGCCGTCATGCTGAGTCCGTCTCATATTTCATAGACACATAACGTAGTTACTAATAATAACCACACAAGTAGAGACTCGTATGTAGCTCATTTATTTTTATTAATTTTATTTTCTTCATTTTTTTATTTTAGGGCATTTAATTTCATGTCTATTTAGCATCTATTTTGAGAAAGAGATTTATTTCAAATAATAAACAATTTCCATTAATTTTAATAAAAATTTATATTCATGTATGTATACAATTCCAAGACAACACAACAATTAAAAAAATAATAGAAACATGTTTTCGAATTAAATTACATGAATATAAAAATAAAACATTTATTAAGACTCAGCATGGCGCATATTTCTACAGATTCTTTTTTGAGATTCGTGCTACGATTTTTAGATTATAATTACTAAAATAACTTTCAGCATCCACACTATTGACGGGACACCAAATATATCCAGCGTGGATAAAAAAGTGTTAATATCCTTCCAAGTTAATTAATTTTACATTTGTCTGTTATTTTTGCATATTTTACTAATTTTAGTATCTATTTTGCATGTATGGCAAGATGTACAAAATAAGTGTCTCTCTCTGTCCATTCGCATTGCCTCGCTGCGATAGCTTCAAATTGCCCATCAAATTATGAATTAAGAATTGTAAGACTTTAATTTGTAAAAAGTCCTTTAATAATAGCGAGAAGATTCCCTGTGAGGTAGGCGGAGATAAATTGGTGTTATTGACAAGGGAAGAACAATGGCGATTTATAGCAAGCCGACTTAGTATAATTGTACATCATCGAAAGAGCCGAAGAGAACCGAACGAGGTACATCTATGTAAAATCACACCAGCATGGCAATGAAAATTACTTTTATAATTATGTCGACACAGTGAAATTAATTGTTTTCAAAAGTAAAAAAAATCCGTTTCGCTTATAACACTGTAACGGATAATGCAAAATAGATTATCGAATCTCACCTTGTAATTTGTAGAGTACCGTTAATTTTATTATATTACACAATGGGCAAAAAAAAACTATGTGAACACTAAAGGTGAAAACATCAATCAAAATATAATGTGCTAACTTATTGTATCCATCTATACAGGTGTGCCGCAGGTGATATATATTTCTGTCCGTATACTATACTTGATTGATGCTTGCGCATAAAAAGGAATTCGATAGAAATAAGATAGCGCATAATTTTTTCAATATTATATTACGCGATGTTATGTTTTCGCTGGCGGGCAAGAATGCTTATTATTTTATCGGTCAGGGTTGAAAAGGTGAATATTAAGAGAGATTATGGGTAATATCTCTTTTTTACATCTCATATCATTGTCTATAATAAGCGTTGATTATCGAGCTTCAACACGATACGAAATTGCAGTCATCGCTTTGAGCTATATGCAACAACCAAGTCGAATGTTGAAATATTGGTAGAATATATTTTATGTTATAAATACTTAATCGATTCAATGGAAAACAGCATATTGTGAAACGAAATTTAATACGACATTCAAAAACTACATATAAAAAATCAACTCAATCAATATCCTTAGCTTTTTTTTTTCAAGAGGAACTAAGGTGTAAGCGAGAATATTTCATATAATTTCAAACTAAAGCAATAAGATAACTATTGTAGATAGATTTAATGCTGGAGTTAATCTGAAGATACTGCTCAAAGACACGAGTTTTCAGGAAACCAATGACAGTTTTATATGAGTGTCTATTAATGATGAGATATATAAAATAAGTGTTTTATCGGTTTAATTAATTATATATGTCTATGGCTGTTAACAAGCATATGGAATAATCGTAGATTTATCCCGTTTCTTTAAAATTATTGAATTAATATATTAGTCGAATTCTGCTAATTGTTGTATATTTTAACATTTAACATTTAATATGCATAAAACTTTTTTTCCAGGACAAACTTTAATGATTACTTTCCTCTAACAGAACTTGTAATAAGGTATGACTAATAACAGAAATGAAGTAATATAAAATTAAATTGATAACATTGTTATGCTACGTATTGAGAAGTAATGACATGTGTTTCGCCTCTTCACAACTTGACGCCAAATTCATCGAACTACATGAAGTAATTTATGTCAATATTTTTGTCAAGGAACAGTTATTCCTTAATATATGAGTATAAATTATTTCACGTTCATCCCTATACTTAAAGACGTGAAGATATGGTCGACGAAAGAAGAAATATAATTTAATGACCTAATATTCTTATAAATATGTAAAATGTTTTAGCTATATTCTTCAAATCAAATTTTGTATGGAGATTGATATTTGAAAGTAGCTGAAATTTGGACCGGTTACTGAAAAAAAAATCAAATTGTATTTTTATTACAGACGGTTTGTGGTTAATTTTTGGACCAACAAAAAAGTGACAGAAATAAAATGTGGCCAAATGTGGTTAGCCGCAGACGCTTGCATCTTGTCAAATTAACACGCTGCTGTAAAAAAGTTAACTGAATAAAATATAGATCGAAATATTATGTAAATCTTTGAAATTGATGATAAAAAAATTCTCGTCGAAATCAAATGGTTGCATCCAGTGGCGGCTGGTGACAGAGTATTAGGGAGTACAAAAAAAGATTCAACCAGTTTTGCAAGAGTTCTTTCTTATTCATTGGATTTTAAAACACTTCTATAGCATGGACTTTCAATTCAGATGTTCGCAATACCAACGGAGTGCCAGTCTTATGAATTTTTGGCTGTCCGTAGTACAGAAAAGTAGTTGAATCTTTTTTGTACTCCCTAATACTGTCACCAGCCGCCACTGGTTGCATCATTGCTGTAACTTTATTATTAAAAATGTCTGAGTTCGCAATTTAATACTTTAGCGGGAAGACTCGGAAAAGCTTGTGCACATATTTTCCACTTCCCTTGGCACATGAATGACGTTAAGTATACATATTTATGAAAAGATACAGCGAAGAGATGAAACATTTTCTTTTAGTATATAAATATATTAAAATTATCTCATTCAAGATGGATTGAAAGTTTTTTGCAATTGAAAAAAATTAGTATATTTTTTGACGTGACAACGTCTTATAAATCGATAAACGCCCGCTGCACGCACGAAAAAACTTGACTCATTGTCCCGTTTGTCGCGTTACGCCGAAGGCAAGCGTGCGAGCGAGAGCGCGGATAAGCGATAGAGAGGCACGATCGGCCTACCGTTCGGATTGTGCCGCATCTATCTCTCTTCCACTCGATTGGTCGATGCGTCTGAGTAGAAAAGAGACAGCGGCAGCACACAACTTATACACCTACAGTACCTACACGTGATCTGTTTACAACTGTTTATAAAGTGAAGTGAAATATTAATGTGGTTTTCATTGTTTATATTACAACAACAATTGCGGCAACAAAGGTAATTAATTCTTGCATATTAAAAATCTGATAAACGTATAACAAATATACTTTAAATAAACAATAAATTATCAACGATTTCTTTCGCAGAACCGCCTAAAGTCACACCATGGCAGACCAACCTGATGAACCTGTGAATCTCACGGATCTGCCACTATCGTCAAGGAGTAATGTACCCATGGAGGTGCAAGATGCTACCGCATCCGCGTCTGCAACGCCATTCGCCATTGTTACTTGTAAATAAACTGTACATCAAAGTAATAAACATATTTGAATTAATGAGTGCGAATAAAATATATCAATAAAAAATTGTAGATTTCATTTCACTCCTTCTTCGTATCCATACAAAATAATGATAATTCAATAAAAATGATTCCATTTTATTCATAAAAGTATGCAATCATTTCATCAATGTTTTCTTATGACGTTGTCACGTTAAACTATCGTCCGTAAACCGACTTTACAGACAACCATTTTTTTGAATAAATTTTCTATTTTTTACAGAATTGCCAATTGAATACTAAAATGAAAGTGCACAAAAAATATTGAATAGGAAAGGTTAATTATTGTCTTACAGTTATGTAATCATTCCTGTAACTGTAAAAAAACTATATAAATAAAATATAAACCATATAATAAAACGCAAATAAATGACAATTCTAACAAAAGAAAACATCCTGTCGCTTTTCCTTGCTACAATTATAACCCTATTTTTTTATAAAAAATATTGACGTATCTTATAATTAGTTCTTAGAACTTAGTTCTGACGAAGGCGTAAGCCGAAATAACTATCAAAAAATATATAAAATAATTTATGTAGAACTAAAATACATTCTTATTTTTCTTACCGTATTATAATGGAGTTCTACCAAGTAAATGCCTACTCAATCAATAATATAAGAAAAATAACAATTGTGTTAACACTACAAGTGCCATCTACATCAGCTGTTTAAGAAGAAATTGCAGACTTACTACATAGTATAAAAATGTATCATTAATTATTTATACCGAAGTAATTTTGACAGTTCATTAATTTGATGAATTTTTATTAATGATGTGAGACTTTTTCCTTGAAATTGCATTTTATCGAGAGTTAAAAACAGTCACGATTCGAGAATAATATTCGTTTCCTGGCAATCGTGCGCATCGAAGATCTACAGAAGTTTTGTTTTGACTTAACGTCGTGATTGAACACGTCACACTTTCGTTTAACTTATTAAACAAACTGTTAAAGTTAAAGCGATCACTTTTAGCGCTATTTTAATCTCATAATAAATAATATTAAACACATAAAAGACTGACATTAAGACAACATTTACGCAGACATAGTGTGTGTTAAAGTAATTAAAGGGAGGGTTTAAGCAATTCATGGCACTTGTACATTCTAAACTGGCTTAAATACTTCGCCAGGAATTTGTATTCCCGGTTTTTCTTCCACAACGCATTACTTAGAACGGTGAGGACGCATCGAAATGAAGAAGTCACCTGTATTCTTGGATTTATCAAAAGCTATAAACTGCGTATAGTTCATAACGCCACGCCAATCCTTATTATACGGTGAAAAAAGTAGTAATGTATTTTAATTCAAAAGAAATTATTTTAATATAAAATTTAAAATAACTTTGATTATTCCACGTCTTGTGCTACTAACTGTGACACGTGTTTCTCCTCTTTCATAGGCATCTTCAGACTTACTATCGCAAAGTTTGCTTAAGTAATGAAGCAAGATTGATTCTTCCATTTTAAATTATGAAATTACAAAATGGATTTCGGGTTTTTTTCCTTTTAAAGGAAGCAAGGAGGGGGTGATAGAATCGAAACAAAGCAAACAAATAATGATACTAATGAGCTGCAATCGATCAGATTGGGATTTTTCCCTTTTAAGGGAAGCAATGGGAGAGGGGCTATTGAATCGAAACAAAGCAAACAAATAAACATACCTCTAATATAAAATTGGGATAGATTTAAAGTTACTTAAGCAAACTTTGCGATAGTAAGTCTGAAGATGCCTCTGAAAGAGGCGAAACACGTGTCACAGTTAGTTACACAATACGTGGAATAATCAAAGTTATTTTAAATTTTATATTAAAATGAACTTCCACAAAGTTACCGCCGAAACCATCGAAAATATTAAACATACTTCTAATGACGTTAATTATTTTACATATTTGTTGATAGCTACCTCGCCTTACGCCATCGTCAGAAATATGGCGTAATAGTTCTGACAATCGCGTAAGCCGAAATAGCTATTAACAATTATATGAAATGATTTCTGTAGAATTAAAATACATTGCTATTTTTTCACCGTATTATAATGGAGTTCTACCAAGTAAATGCCAATTCAATCAATACCAGTCTTTATTTGAGAGTTTTTGAGTGAAGAACAATAACCTTTTGACAATAAGAAAAGAAGGACAAGATTGAAAAGATTATTTAAATTTAAGTTTACCTTTTTTTGATATCATTTAAAAGTAGTCGCTTAGTTTATTTATTTAATTATTCAAATAAATAATATGGTGATAATGTCTTTCCGCATATGATTAAGAATAATCTAGAACTGCTTTCAAAAGCGTGGCTCGTAGATTTACAAATGTGTGTAACTTTTCGATCGAACATATGATGCTTTGTTGTACCCTATACTATTGACAGTTGACATGCCACGCTGAGCTGTAAGTCATGGAAGCTTTCAGCACATAAACCCATGTCATTCATTTGGCTGAATGGGCTGACACGCGTATAGATCAGATTATAACATTAAATTTCAGACACATTTTTCGGTTACAATAAAATTGAACTATTACAACTTTGATATAGTAGGTATGATGATGCTACTTAAAGAGATGAAAGAGATGTCACTATTTATAGTGCAATACGTGCAATAAACTGGATTATTTAAAAATGTATACTAACGTTACGGGAATTTTGCGAAATTGTGCAAAAAATTAGATACTTTCGAAAACAAAAAATAACTTTAAAACTGTGAGACATTTAAAAAACATAATTTGGACACCACCTGTACAACACCTTGTGGCTGTATATATTTCAACTTGATTTTATTAGTGATACTCAACCTTTTGTATTTTGTAAGATAGGAAATCGGGTATTTGACATAGAATTATACATTACATCGAAAAATTCATAAATAACAACCCAAGTGTCCTTATATATTATTACATATCCTAAATATATTATTCAATAAAAAACTTACAATCAAAAAAAACTTCTTTAAAAAAATTAAGTAATATTTAAACTGCCTGGTGAGGAAAATCACCGAAAAAAATTTATGAAAATACATTTTATGTATATTCTATTTTTTTAATGATGCATCAAACATTTTTTATGCCATTTCTGTAGAGAATCTAAAATATTTGTCGCATTGGATGTTTATATTTCGACGCCACAGTTAGACAGGCGAAAAGACTCGTATACGAGTTATCCGTAACCAATGTGTTAAAATGGACTTCCATAATGTTATCGCTCAATTCACCGAAAGTGTTTCGCGATGGTTATGCTATGTACAAAACCACGAGAAAATGAAATTAATGATAGTCTTTTAATTTTTATTATTAATTCTCGTTGTATTAAAACGATGTCGTTTTCTCGTGAAGTTTGGATAAATGCTCTTATAATACACCTGCCACCGTGTTCCTGTAAAAACCTTTCAAAATAGCAGCCAATGACATTTAAGCCTTGGCGGCAAATCGATCCAATTATAACCGCAGACATCTTCTTCTTTTATCATTCTTTGTGTTGCCATCATGCAATCGAATTCTTGTTATGATGAAAATATAATTCGTCGAGCTCTGTCGGATTTTTGTGAGAAGAGTGTTAGTCACGTGTTGACAGAATGGTTGTCACGTTGGGAGATTTCTGCAGACGCAAATCAATTGATAATTTTTCTCACTTTATTAGATATGGATGACGTGATACATTAGTCATTTCTAGAAACTGTCGATTCCTCATTGAATGAGCTCCACGACTACTGTAGATCTTTCTCGAAACATTGCATTCATGATGGTGCACACGTACATATTATTGTAAATAAATAACACTTTTTTTAGTAATACTTCCAGATATAATTTGATAAAGATCGGGACCGGGTTCGCTTATCGCAAACATTATCTACTGATCCTTTGTTGATAAAATGCTTTTCCACCAAGAAATGACAGTAAGCACCTTAAAGGTGATGATTCATAACAATATTAAGGGTGATAACAGTTTTTCTTAAATAATACTATTGGATGATGAACTTTGTCTTGTAGTCTAATTCTTAATCAATTTTGTCTAAATAGTCCTGTTTGTTTTTTTTATTGCATCAGTCAATAATTCTAGCGATGAGCGAAACTGGTCTTGACCAAAATTAAGTTTTGTGAAATTAGTCAAAATTTTAATACTGACTAGGTGGAACGATGTTATATCTATAAAACAAAAACATAACATTTTTTATAATGGTCGGCATCGGATTCGCTCACCAAAAATTAAGATTTTAAACAGGGTTATAAATTTGCATGGCTGATTACAATGTATAAAAAATGGTTCGTACAAGAAATATGCTCAATTAGTTTCCATTTGCTTCACATTGGGAGTAGACATGGGATAAAAGAAATCTCTTACTGCAAAATCGATCATGTATTTTCTATTAAGCTATATACCTCGCTGCTCCACGATATGTGTTGAGCGCGTATAATTTAAAATAAGAACAGCCAATATTCCGTTCAAATGTATTATCCATAGACGTTTGTTAACAGTCAATAAAATTGCGCTGCGTCTTCATTTAAACACAGCTCGGCGGAACACATAAAACATAATTCAGTGCGAAAAGTTGCATCCAGGAAATAGTGAAATGCGCTCCACTGATTATTTATGGACTCCGATACACGAGGATGCTATCCGACAAACCATTAACAGCCTGCAGGGAAAGCTAACGATTTGATAAATAGACTCTCATTGTCTCTTCGAATGCGCTAAATCCCAGCTTTTCAAGAGGACAGTCAATGCATTGATATTTATTGTAATTAAAAAAAACCACTAACATAATTGATTTCATCAAAACAGATACACCTAAACCTTTTTTTGTGCGACTGGCGAAGTCCAATTGAACCACCGGTAATTTGTTTTTTTTACTCGAATTTACACGAATCGTAGAGGGCAATCGATTCGAACTGTTCAATTCGCGCTTAATTAAAGAAATTTCTATCAATCTTTATACACTAGATATTTGATTCCAAAAATATGTCAAGCTCTCACTATTTGTTTGCTGTTAACCTCAGTAAATCAGTTCCGTTAGTAATTGTATATTTACGAATTTTACGATGACTTATTGGTAGCACCCAAAATTCCCATTGAAAATAAGATGCTATGCCGCATGTATAGACAAAAATGTCCAAAGTTTTTATTCTTTATTACGTCTATGTGTTATAGGAAAATGTCCTGATTTATAAAAAAGTACGTAATTTTGTGAAAAAGTGCTTCAAGATGTGCATAGTTTTTATATTGCCACTAAACAAGGTAGCTCGAAATCAATTAGTTGAAGATCACTGAATATAATTATTATTTACGGTACCAGAAAATTCAAAAGCAAGGAAATATGATTGCTTACATGAAAGATAATTAACATTTATTATGGGCTCATATTATGTTGTCTCTTAGTATAAGAATAATCATTTTTTATGTGATTATGATGTATCATTATCAATGCCGAATGCGACCTTTTCTTTCAAATCAACGAAAGGTGCCTAATTTCAGCAAGGCTGTTAGAAGCATATATCATTCATTAATTCTCCAAAATCATAATTGAAATAAGTAAAATGCAATAGAGTTGCAATAATATTTGGTATTGTTTATGGTCTTCAGCTGTCAAATAATTGTTTTGAATCACACACAAATCTTAAACTCTATGAAAGAATCTTTCACACTATCAAATACAATGTTAAAGGTAGAAAAAACGATCTACGTCCATACTCAATCTATATTGAGACGTGTGCATATTTTTAATGGTTTATTGCTATAAACAATCTATCGTTTGTCGATCAATAAAAATGTATCAACTTTAAATTAAGATTTAAAGTCTTCCCGCTCATTGCCAATTGGTACAAAGCCAGTTTATTTTTGAGGTAATTTATGACATATGATAATTATTATTGCAGATGGCAACACCGCCATTAAAACGTTCCCAGTTAACGGCCACAAATACCTGCAAATCTATTTTGAAATGTCATAATATCATTCCGTATTTAGCTTGAGCAATTTTCGCTGGCCTACGAACATAAAATGAACCTATAATCTGGTGATATTATTTATTACATTATTTCAGACACATCCTAAATAGGCAATGACGGATAAGCGAATTATGAATGGTTTTTACGGAGCATAACGAGTTGGTTTGCTGTGTAAAAAGTGTTGTATTTTTTTTGTATATAATTTTAAAATTACACAGCGGATGTGATGTTTATTAGAAATTAATATTGATTACAACATTGTGTGGTAGAGGTCTGCACGGGCACGGGTTTGGCCTGCGGGCCTTACCCGGCCCGACCCGCAGGCCGGGTCGCAATTCGATTTATTAAATTGACTTTTCTTAATATTTGCTGGTAACTAATTTATGTTGTTAAGTCATAAAGTTATTAAGTATATTAGAATAAATGTATTTTGCAAAACTGCACACACACGATAATTGGTGAGTTAATTATTTTTAATTTTTATTAGAATTGTCGAAAAAAATCGGGTTTTTTTCGGGCAAGGATGAAAAATGTCGGGGTCGGGTTAGGGTAAGATTTTGGAAATGAGCCTCGGGCTCGGGCCGGGTTGGAGGTTTTCGGGCTCGGGCCGGGTAAAGTTTTAAAATTTCGGCCCGTGCAGACCTCCATTGTGTGGGTATAATAGGATCTAAACATGTTTATTAGATTACACTACATCAATGAGCTCATTAAAATATTATAAAGCAAGTAATTGATATTGGGATATTGATTATTTTATACAGCCAATACTACGGATGCTCTTGTGAATTTATCGATACAGTTTTAAATTTAGAATCATTTCAGAATATCGTTTGTTTGAAATTTAAATAGAATCGTAACCACGAAACATAACTTTAGTGCTCTGGTGTTATCATCAAATTTACAAACTTACGTATTGAAACCTTTTATGATTAATGATCGAATATGTTTACTCTATAATGCTTTATTTATCGGTCATATTGCCGAATTTCATACCCCTGCACGCAACCTCTTCCGTTCGTCAACGCCATAATAATAGAGGGAGCTAGTCGACTACGAGTTTTTTCTAACTAGCATACAAATAGGTGCGCGACCGACTTACCGCCAGTTCTCGTAAATCAAGTTTTGTTGACATACTCGATAAAGAGATAAATATGGCATAAATGGGAGCGCGCATGTTTGATTATATATTTTTTAAATAGTTGCTCAACTATATTCTTTAAGAAGAGAATAAGAATAGGGCAGTTGAAAATTCTCGCGTTTAGCGAAACCGGCCCTGATCTTGATAAATTTAATGTGAAATAAGTACAAAAAAAATCTTATTATTTTTTAATGAAATATCTTTCCACAAGTATTGACAGTGAACACCTTAAAAGTGACCACATATAATACATACATTCATGTCTTTAAACAGAAATTCACAAATAAGTTGATGAAACTGTCCGTACTGGGATTCGAGCATGTGAGCACCGAAACCGAAGCCAACGACCTTTAACACTCAGCTAATATACCGGTAGAATAATATTTCACATGAAGTGTTGAGTAAATGGCATTCAGCATATGCCAATGCTTGAACATTTGACAAAGTTATATTCATATCTTTTTTTAGAATAAGAAGGACCAAATGAGTGCGAAGAACTTTAAAGGATCATCAGAAGAAGGCATACTTAATTTTTTTATGTAGAAACAATTTATAGCCCCACAGCAACAGAGCTTTATTTAGGATACAATTAAATATTTGAGAAAAAAATCAAATATAATTGAGACACACGGGTTGTACGGTAATAAATTTACCTTCACCTGGCCGAAATCCAACAAAAATGTGCCGCGACGAATCGTAATATCATTTGGAGTCACAATGCAAGGCCGAAACGAGGGATACAATGCCCACAGTGTGCGGTGTAATCGACCGGCTGTGGGGCGATGACAACGAGAAAAAGGTAAAACCAAATGTTTCAAGTTTGCTTTGTTGAAAGTCTCTGAATGCTGTCATATAATTGACTTATTTGGAAGTTACTGAAACCCAACATGTCACATTTGCATAATATGATATCGCAATAATTTATTCACATTTGTTACACACTGCAAATGCGTTCATGATTATTTATACTGCGGAGTGAGTCAGAGAAAATGTTAACATGATGAAATAACACTAGAAAACAGTTCACACTACAGTATTTTTTCATTTCTCCAGTAACATACAAACTGCAGTTATCTGGTCTTCTAAGCCCCTGACGAACAAATTACAATTTTTAAAACAACATACACAGATCAAATATTGGTCAGCAATGCGATTCCAAAAGATGACTTGATTTTCTTCTTTTAACCGGTAAGTAAGTAATTATTATTTAAATATTTTTCAAATCATTAAAAATACACATTTTGACACCGCATTTGATATTATACACCAAACAAAGAAAAATTCAAACATGTCAATGGATAATGGTAAATTACCGTAATGTGTAATTCTTAGTGTGCAATTTTATTCTGAGACCAGAAGAAATGTATAAATCAGTAAGTGTATTTAAACTAATTCATTTCTGATCTGACAGAAAAATTGTTGAGGTATTTCTACCACCAGTTCCTACAATATTTTTAAGTTCTGTCGTCTAGCATAGGTACCAAACTCCCTAAAAATAAACATTTTGAACCGGTATCATAGATAATATTTTACTAAAAGTTTTTACCAAAATCTATATATTTTTTATTTCAATTTATTTACGTAACGATAAAACAGAATTAAGAAGTTAATGTAACAACTAACAATATATTATTGATTGAGTAGGCATTTACTTGGTAGAACTCCATTATAATACGGTAAGAAAAATAACAATGTATTTTAGTTCCACATAAATTATTTTATATATTTGTTGATAGCTATTTCGGCTTACGCCTTCGTCAGAATTAGTTCTAAAGTTACTAAAATACATTTTTATTTTTCTTACCGTACTAACAATATCGATGGCTGTAGGATAAACATGAAATATAATACTAATTATCATAATCTAAAATCGTTTGTACTGTTCAATTTTAACGAAGGTTAAAACCATAGACAATTCTAAAATATTTCTGGGAATTCCATTTGGGTTTAAAATTCGAATTAGGAACGTTGTAAGTTTTCCGTGGGCGCCATTTGCCTACACTAACAATTCGATGATTGTGCATTATTTGAAGTTTAAATCCCACTGAAATACGAATCCTTGAAATGAACTAAAATGTTTGCAATTGTACTATCATCGTCCAAAATTCTGACAAAGGTATTCGAAAGTTAATAAATTACAAGCCACGAGGAACAAAAGGTGACTGAAAAACATGACCATTTAACTTCTACGCCAGAATTAATAATAAACATTTATTACTATTTTGATCTTCAAGTGAACGTCATAGTTTAAGTTTTTACGTCGGAACTATATTCTGTAGATGACAACAATCGAAACCCATGTCATTAATTAGACTAGAACATATTACGGAAGCGTTTACAGTTTGAAAGATTCTAATATTGAAAGCTCTTTTTATGTTTTGGAAGTTTTGCTCCACTGATCTTTAGCATTCAATATCATAATCTTCACAACAAACTTTGCTCTATAAAGTTAGTGGTTAAGACAAGGTTTATTACGCTGTGGGCAAGTTAATAATTTTCAAAGATTTTTCTCTAGAGTGGTTCAGCAATACACTGTAATGGATAGTTAGACCGCCGTCATATGAAATTATCGAAGTTTTAGTTTGAGAAAACTCGGTTATATCCTGTCGGACAAGTGCTCTTTAGTTGGTTGTAGAAATTGACTTTCAGAAATAAAGTGCCAATTAGGCGGATTGTCACGCATTAGGCGATGTCCGTTTGATTTACCAACACAATTTCGGTTCCATAATAATAGTTAACGGGACTAATTGATATTTTTTTTTTATTTAATATAATCGGAGATACAGTTATATTTATGATATAAGTTTAAGGACAAGTAAGAACAAAGTTTCACCAGTTCTAAAAAAATGATTCACAAGACCTTTTTACAATAAATAGTACAGACAAATTGTTGATAGGTTAATGAAAAGGCTAGTTTTTAATAAAAAAATTAAAACCTTTAAAAATGTGTCGGACATTTAGGTGCCTGCTCTGATCCGGGTAAATAGTTCGTATTAATTCGAGTTCAAGTTCTGTCACACTTTCATTCGGCTTAGTTTGATATAACGAAGCGTTTCAAATGCAATTAATAACTTTAGAAAATCATCAATTTTCAATTAAAATTCTCTTCTTAAGATTGTCACAATACTGTTTGCTACACCCAGTAAGGGTCGCAAATGGGGATTCCAACACGGATATTCGAATATGCGATATCCGGATATATTCGACCCTTTTTAAACTATTCGATATTCAGATATTTGGAGAATGATTCTTAGAAAAATGGGTTAATTTTTAATGTACTATTCAATGTATTATTTGAGGAAAACATATAATGTATATACTATAAACCATCCGGATAGTTTGAGTTTGACAATTCGATATTCGAACTTTGACTGATAGTTGGAATTCCTAGTCGCGAACCACCGGTCGGAAACATAGGCATTATATCCTGACGCAAAAAATATATAATATTTTTATAAATTGTATAATAAAAAAGATTTTTTTATATATTTGATAACTATTTTTAGTAATATGCTGAAGCAATAAGCGAGGAGAATTGCCGGCAAGAAAGGTCGAGATGAATAAGTGAATGTTGATGTGAAGCGCGAAGCTTTAACGAAATTAATTTATACCTGCGTACAAAAGGCCCTACATCCAACAGATATGTATACGAAATAAAAAAAAACTCACTTACTTCTAATTATGACTGCTTAAATTCCGGTGGAGCGTAACTGATCAATAGGCAAAATGACTTACCTGAAAAAGAAAATAAACAAAATTATAAATCATCAAACATCATAAAATATTATCAAAGACAGCCATGATATAAAAACTACTTTGCCGAATATCATACGCGATTTGAAGTACATATATTTAATGAAAATATTGTAAGTAATGTAGTCTTGAAGTTTTTCTGTTGTTTTATTATATCTTGAAAAATCAACAGACAGAATTTATTATTATTTATTACTCTACCTTGAGAAAAGATTCTCATAAATCATCTCCACATATTACTTGTTTGTTATTATTTCTTTTATAACATCAAGTTATTAATACAATATTATTAATGGGAACTTAATATTTCAGTCGGCAACGTATTGTATTTTTTAAATTATCTTTAATGAGATCCGTTCACGCCTCTACTCGCTATTTTCTAATAATATAAATATCTCTTATCATGGTTTTGCGTCTATAAGTAAAAGGCTGAGCGCAGGTGAAAAATAACTATTACATACCTTTTATATTTACATGTGGGCGAGCAGGATTTTAAGTGATTTGCGTTTAAAATAACGTGCCAACTGTTATATTTTAAATATTACTACAGTCAAATAACTGCCATTTAGACTTACAATAGAATACAAATAATAATTCAGCTAAAATGTTTTCAGTTTTTTACCAACGAATGCATAACACTTCAATTGAACATCGTGTTTCATAATTATTTGTGGTTACAATAAATTAATTAGGTTGTATTGGTATATTGTCAGATCGTTCAATTAAATAATAAAATCAGTAGGTAATCGACTGCAACGTGCTGTTTTTTTTTTTAAATCATGTCTGGAAATGTAACTTACTTATAAAATAAAATAAGACACGACCGTTACTCCGTGTGAATTGTTTTCTATAGAAAGCAACGATATTGTATTATTAAATATCGAGCGTTCACAAAAAGGTGAACGATTTGCATCAGTCTCGCCGATTTTCTCCCCTTTCCAATAACGATGAACAACAGGCTGGACGGGCTTCGGTTAAATAATTGGTCGCAAATTGATTTGTCACAGCAAAAACGACCGTTTGCGAAGAAAAGCGGTCGTTTTAACCGGAAGCGTCGAGAAGTTTTTACGTTGTTGCAAAAACATATTCTTCTCCCGGATCTTCAATATAGACATTTTCTTATGCATTATAGTTATTCACAGTGATTCTAGGCCAGTGGTTATCATGTGTTGGCCACGAGAGGATTTTTCTGCGGCCACTTACAGATTCAACTCTATACTATGACCGATCATTCAGTGTAATGCACTTTATAAAAAATACATATGGAAACCAGTTGACAGATGAAAACTAAGAAACATTGATTTATATGCATTAAAATACGAATTTGCAAGAAAAATCAATTCTTGCCGTAATGATTAAGTAAATCAAAATTGTTTTTGTCAGTAAAGAAGAGACGGCTTCGATATACACTTTTCTATAATTATATCATGTAATCAAAATGAAAGTTTTGCAAGATCTGAGTGCAAAGTTAAATAGGAAATCGAATATAATTTTGAAGCTAAAGAATTTCCTTTGAATTCCGATAGAGTTTTGAAATTGTCATAATACAGCCCTTTGTTTTAAACTATGTATTCGTGAGTGGCAGGATTCCTCTAATACCCTAATATAATCTCGATCAAACCAACATGGCATTTGACAGATTCCATTGTTAAAGCTCTCAAATGAGTAATAACATGGAAACGAGCGGTTAAGATGGCGTGTCAGATATATTATAATTAGCATTGAAGACAACAACGATGGAGGCTTTATTTTATATATCCCAAGTGGGATATTCGAATATTATATAATATGAAGATTATAAAGGATGCCATAAAATATGCATACAGTATGCACGCTTTGGATGTTTATAGAGCAGTGGTTCTCACGTAAATTTGTACTGTGGCCGCATTGTAAACAAAACCGGTCCTACGGAAATGTCTGGTGGCCGCACCAAATTTTTGTTTAGAGTCTATTTTGCTTAAGTTTTGTCAAATGGGCCAAAACATGTTTTCCGATTTACTATTGGTATTCATTGCGTACGAAATGTTTCATTTTCACAGTATTTGCTGACAAATCAAATTGTAAAACAACATTTTTTAATATCAATATTTAATATGAAGCTGCTGGTGGCCGCAGCCATATCCTCCCGCACATGAGAACCACTGTTATAGAGTCATCAATACAAAATTTTAAAGAATTAACAATAAATGGTATAATTGATTTTACTGGTGATATTAATTTGGCAGAATTATATTGAGAGAAAAATACTACGTACTAAAATGGTAATAAAATATGGTGCTAAAAGTGGAGTGATGGTGATCAAGGTTTACAATAAGTTCACGATAGTATTGATTTAGATTGCGATGGACACTTTTCGAAACTTGAATGAATACGTAGAAAGTTTATTCTGAATCTTTTCCAAACAAACACGTTTGAAACATTAACTTTGTATATTAATTTATGTATGAAGATTGCAATTGGTTAAGTTATACAATTAACGGATGCAAATTTTGCCCTGCTTCGAGGGTCAAACATATGCAGGCGTTATGCGCCTAGAATCGCGAGAAAAACACTCTCTGCACATCGTTATACCAAATAGACTCAAGAAGATACACATACACGAGCGAATTAACCTAAATAAATGAATAATATTTTTGTGATAAAAAATATGCTTTGAATTTGAGTGGAATATGCAGAAGAAAGAAACGGTGATGTGGTCTTGCGAAAACCGTGAGGGAACTTGAATTAATACGTTGGGTTTAGCCCTTCTATCGTAATTTGCGGTATTATTGTTTGCTTGTATCTAACGTCCCCGCGTCTTAAAAAGAGTATGTAAAAAGGACAACTCCAAAAGTTATCCTTAGATTTTTTTAAAAGTCAGAACCTTTTTTTGACGAAGGTCATGTATATTATACATGTTTTTGTAAAAGCTTAAAATTTTAAACAGTTCTTTTTTATACATAACTAGCTGTACCCTGCGCGCGTTGCTACGCCAGCAATTGTAGGGGATTTTTTTCACGGAAGTGTACTCGAGAAATTTGTAAAAAATCGATATCAATTTTTGGGCGGGGTTGTTTGGCGGAGTGGGGTTTGGGGGGCGTATGGGGCGGGTATGCCAAAAACCTTCGAAGGTGTGAAATTCATGAGGTTTAAAAAAAAATTGGGGGTGGAGGTTGGGGGAGGGGTTGGTAAGCCAGAAACCATTGGTGTACTCAATAAATTTGTAAAGTTTCACATCGATCGGTCGAGCTGTTTAGTAGTCCATAGCGGACATACACACAGACATTCATTTTTATATATATATAGATATGTCGTCGATTAAAATTGTATAATATGCTAATTTTTACGACAAGTAAATACTTCTTTCCTATTCCTCCTTTTCTCGAATTTTAGCTACGTGATTGTCCGATACTGATTTTAAAACGATTATATTTCAGAAAAATAATGGCGTTTATGTTTTGTCTTCCACAGGCCGCATCTTTTGCGTAATTCGCCATTTTGGCGTCTATGTTTGTGGCACTGATTGGCTGCAGTCACACAGACTGCATTTCACCAACTCCGCTGGCGGCGTGACCCCGATATCACTTTCAGTCGTCTGTAGATTCAGTCTGGGCCACTATGAGAGAACATATTGTGTTTTCTTAGATGAAATATGGCGCCACACACTTTTAAACGCTCCGTGATTTCCATAATAATAATTATGCCATCTGCTATAAATAGCTCGTACTTTGCGGATAGAAAGTCGAGCACGCAGTAGTTCACTAAAGTCTAATGTATGTATTGAGAGAATTTGTCTCATACAGTGGTACCCCGATTTTAAGTTCTCGCATTATACGTTTTCCCGCGTGGTGCGTTCATTTTCTATAGTCCCGGCATTAAGTTCATATTTAAAACTTTCCCGCATTAATCGTTTGTTTTATACGGTTCCTTGAAAAAAATTAGAATCGGGGTTTCACTGTATTTTAATGCGAAACAGTTTGATATTAAAAAACAGCTCGTGAGAGTTATTCTCACTATTTTTCTGTGTTGTAATCTGAAGTTCTATGCGCTTTTTTGTCGTATGCTAAATTACGCTTGAATATAAAAAAATGGATTTCGATAGAGGTTTTCAGCTGATAGTGGTTTCAATGAAAAAAAAATCCGTAATCATTCTACAAAATGTGGAATAAGTAAAAAACGTTCCTCATAAAGATAGCACCTGCACGTTAAAAAGTTAAAAGCAACAATAAACAATGACCAGGTAAAATAAAATTACGACAATAATAGATATATAATTTACGCACACACTCTTTTCTCTATATCAGCGCATGCGCGCGAGAGTGTGTGTGAGAATGGAATTTTATGGCACATATCTCCCTCTGCGCATCATTCGCATAAAGCGTATGGCATGACAGGTGGCACTGATACCTGATAATATTTTTTTAGTTATATAATAATGCTGATTGAAATTTTGGCATCAAGCCGACGTTAGTATCAGCCATAATGCTGTCAGCACTATTCGCTTTTTTGTACCACAATTTATTTGAGTAAGTCAATGTATCTACTATATATATTATATATAATTATATAAGTGGATATAATACCATAATATTGTATGCTGGATAATCAAGTATTTATCAGTTCAAAAGCTGTTGGCTTTGCCTGATGAAAACTCATTATCCCGATAAGTGTTGTGATTGGTTAGAGCGAAATTCATTTTTCTTTTATCTTTAAGAATGATAAAAGAATATATACCGGCTACGGTCAGCCAATCATGAAGTTTGGAATAAAAAATAGCAGTTATTTTCGTAGCTTGTTTTTGTTATATAAACTAGCGATTCTCAATATTTTAATAGCAAAAGCTGAAAATATTTTTTGAGACTTTCAGCCAAGTAAAATAAGAGAGAAATATGAAGATAAAGTTATTGAATATTATGCTTTTTACGACCCAACAGAATATTTTGGAAAAATAAAATAAATATAAGGTAATATTGTATATACAAATAACGTGCAAACTTAATAATTATATTTTTAATAAGTATATTTTATTCAGGATTATTGAGAATACATGTCAATTAGAAGACACGAAGAAAGACTGAAAAGAGTATTTATTCAATATTAGTTTAAAAAGTACTGAAAGATAAAGTACGACAGTGACTTCATTATAAAAATTGTGTTAACTGGAGTTCAAATTTAATTTCGAAAAATTCAATGTCAATGTATTTAATTTTGATTGAATTGCAATTTTCTTGGTAGATAACCATTAAAACCATGCAATGTATTTTAGTTGTATAACAATTATATGATTTCTAGTTGATAGCCATTTGGCTAACGCCCTTGTCAGAACTATGTTCAAGTTGTAGAGTCTGACGTAGGGGTTGACACGGCCTAACTTCGTCACCAGCCCAGAACGATCTCGAGCAATCTTAAAACCATCTCAATCTATGAGTTAGGACTGATACAGTTACAGTAACGTAAATAATCTCTCTCCCATCCTTCATCATTGGGAGAAGACAGTGAGATCACCTTGAGACGACCGTCTCAAGGTACACAATACATATTGCCATATTGTATATATTATAACATTTGTCAATAAACTTTGTACAACAGTCAACACTTAAAAGCATGAAAAATAATTTATAACCATGATTATATTCAAAAAAAAAAATATTCATGTTTTATAAATTATTGGGGGGTGAATAATGCTCGAATCGCGACGTTACTAAGAATTGATCAATTATTAATCATTAGCATTTTTTTATGATAATGTTGTATATGCTAAGGATGTTTTTATATAAACAAAAAGTGAATACCAAGCTGCAAATTATCACTAATAAAATACTAAACGAAAAAATAAATATAATTGTAATGTGACTGTTAGCATGTAAAAAAAGCTAAATTGAGCTTAATCGATGAGTAATCAATTCAACTCTCATTGTTCCAATGCCGTTTCGACAAATAATTGTTTCATTGTTCGAAAAGCTGTCAAAACATTTGAACGGAATCAATCAATAAATATTTATATAAAATACATAGAAGAAAAAGCTGTTGTGTCGAAGTGCCTGGTTGAGAAACACAAACCAAGGCAACATAACACCAAGTGCACAACTATGGTTCGGGTAATAAACAAAATTGCAACATTCGAGACTAATATGGTTTTGGGAGTGAGCTCGATTGCCTTTTGTAATTCGGATTTAAAATTGAAATCCAATTATTTTTTACGATACCCAGTTAAAAATCAATTATAAAGCGAAAAACTTTGGTCGTAAAAATGGACAGTGATGCTAGTAATTAATGAAACGAAGTTTCATTAAAACTGTGCATAAATTTTAAAACTACGAGAAATTGTAACGCCAGACAAATAATCAACTGTAACGGTCAGCTACTGATAAAAAAGATATATTATAAGAGTTCGATTTTTTTATAGAATGAAAGTATAACTTATGTATAAATAACACGATTGTTTTCTTTGCTACAAAGACTCACGAAGCTGTTCTAACGCAGAAATTGTAATTTATCAATCGATTAAATATCATTGTTTTGTTGTTGTTGATATTTACTTAAATCAACTTGCTATGTCATATGAAAGTTTTCATCCTATCCTCATCCAAAAAGCTTTGCAGAGCTTTAAATCAAAATATATAATATACATGCTAGAAGGTCCTGTACAATGTTTAACACAACATCTTGAATAAAAGACAATCATTCAAGTCTTGATAGCAAAAAATCATGACAACGAGCAGTGGAAAAAAGGCCATCATTTATTCCTCAGCACAGAAGCAGAATGCAGTTTTACCCAGTGCATTTTTACCGTTGTGCCGAGTCGCATCCTGAATAATGTATGAAGACAGTGTATTCAGACGTGGAAACGTAGCGCGCGAATTTGTTTAATGCCCTGTAAAATGTTTTTTTTCTTTGTTATTATTTACTGCAGGAAGCGGTCCTTATATGGATATAGTTATTATGAATCGTTTTGTTGAGACTATTCGAAACATATGTGCAATTTTTTTTATCGTCTGGCTCTATTGAATTGTGGAATAAGAGAAGTTCATGTTTAGTATATTGTGATTATACATATTTGAAGTAAAATTGGTGGGACTATTTCTCAAATATGAAATAGCTAAATAGTAAAAGCTACCATTCTTTAAGCTCAATTTAAGTTATATGTGTTTTTATTCTTTTCGAAAGATAAAATTCAATCAATTTGGATTATTGAACATTATAATTAATTACTTTCGATGGATTCGGCGGCAGCTTTGTGGAAATTCATTTTAATATAATGAGCTTCGCCTATTTTGTAATGAACCCACTGTGCCATAGTAGGTCTGATGATGATTTTGTAAGGGACGAATCACCTGTCACTATTTGTCACAACATACATGGAATCAACTAAGTTATTTTAAATTGTTTATTAACATTACGTTTATTCTAAAAAAGCCTTAGGGTTAAGAAGCGGTATGCGATTTTGTTAAGTTAAAAAAAGGAATGTGTAACATTCATTTTTTTTCAATTGCTGACTACATTCCTGCACGAGAGAACAATGCCAATTGTTGACCATCTCTAGCCCAAGCTGCTGTACTTAGCAGGTTGCGGAAGTCGTACCGATGATTGGCCGCACCTGTTCACCGACACGAATAAAAACGCAAATACCTCAAGAAGAATACGAAAGGACAATTTTGTTGCTTTAAACTTGAGTGAATAAATTCACGACAAGAAGGTTACCTAAAAGTTTCGCAAGTAGAATGAAAAAAAAAATATTTCCGATAGGAATTATCTTGTTTTAAATTGAAGAGGAAATATAATATAATACGGTAAGAAAAATAACAATGTATTTTAATTCTACATAAACTATATTTTATATTTGTTGATAGCTATTTCGGCTTACGCCCTCGTCAGAACTATGAACAGAACGTAAGAACTGTTATTTTTCTTACCGTATTATAATGGAGTTCTACCAAGTAAATGCCTACTCAATCAATAAATATAATAAATGCTACATAAAAAATTTTCACATCCCACCTGGAAACGATTTTTAAATATGTATTTTTTAAGATGAATGCTTCCAATACAATTTCCAAAGAAACTTATTCCATCATGATAGCATATATTTCATTGGGAGCGGACACGATAAAATTTTTTATTTAAATTTTATCAAGCATCTTTAGTTGAAATTCTCAACCAAGAATATTGAAAGTAAAAAAAGATATAAAATTTAAAATAACTTTGATTATTCCACGTATTGTGTAACTAACTGTGACACGTGTTTCGCCTCTTTCCGAGGCATCTTCAGACTTACTATCGCAAAGTTTGCTTGAGTAAAGAAGCAAGATTTATTACTCAAGCAAACTTTGCAATAGTAAGTCTGAAGATGCCTCTGAAAGAGGCGAAACACGTGTCACAGTTAGTTACACAATACGTGGAATAATCAAAGTTATTTTAAATTTTATATTAAAATGAACTTCCACAAAGTTACCGCCGAAACCTTCGAAAATGTAAAAAAGATGTTTCGCTCTAATGATATTGATTTTAAAATATGAAATTTTTCATAAAACATATTATAATGTACAATTTCCACACATATTATATTCTGATCTATGGATATATGTTTATATGCAGAAATAGTACTATTTGTTGTGTCTTATTTATCTAAATAATGCCTTTTCACCAATAAGTAACAGTAAACACCTGTGAAGTTATATAACACATTATTCGTTGAATTGTAAGTGGTGAACACAGGCATATTTAGCATCGATTTACTCAAAACAAGTATGTGGTACTTAAGTTTCTTTACGATAGTATTTAATGTTTCAATGCTGTGGATATTAAGCTTAATGACAGCTTTTGTACGTTCATTAACTGTCTTCTAGTTTAAAATAATTGTATGTTGCGATTGATAAAATGTTTATACCACAATATGAAAATAGAAATGCTATGATCATCCAAGCCTTTCATTTGATACCGGAAATGTATAATTTTATTATTAAATGAAATAAATATGTTAAAATCTAACAGCGTTATTTAGGTTAACTGATAATCAGGTAAGCGACCAGTTTATTTTATACGCTGATGCTATTGATACAATGGAAAGTAATCTTGGCTACTACGTACGGTGCAAAACGATCAGAAAACGAATTCTTCGACCACCAGGAAGAGCCAAAACTGCCACTTACCAGCCACTCAATTCGATAACAATCTCCAAGCGGTTATTATTACAACAACGAAAACTGATATTTTGAGACTGCCATTAAAAAATCGCGAAAATACCAGATCGATTAAGATTATCTTCACATGTTTGTATAGTTGTAGCATTATATTTTTTTAATTATACTCGATAACCAGGAAGTACAATAATCAATGATTACAATGTGTAGATACACAAAAATTAATTTGTATAATCAGTGTTATATTTACTATTGAAATTTGCACGATATTGGTTGATCCTAAAAAAGTTTGCTCATGTCGTGTTTTTATTGGAAATTAATCTTACTCAACAAATGAACTACGAAAATTAAGGCAAGATAATATCAACAACTACCTGATGCTAAAGCGTTCATTTAAGTACCCCCTATGTTGCTAAAAGATGTTTAGTAAATACAGCGGGGTTTTGTATATAGAAAAGGTTAGTGGAAAATTACAGTCGGTTAACCCTATAAGGTCAATAGAAAATGGTTTAAAAATCCAGATTTAGTTCGATATATTAGAGATTTGAGATGACACAAACAATATAAGGAAATAATTAAAGGGATGAAATGAAAACGTTTACTTGAAAATGTCATACAAAAAAGGGAGGAACTATTGATGATACATTTTAATGACCACGATATGACTACTAGATTCGGTTTTTATAGTTTTCATATAAAAATTATTGAACATTGTGTGTGATTGAGGAAATACTTTTAATATTCAACCATGTATTCACAACTCGTAATATTAGCAGTAACAGCAATTTATAGTTCGTCCAAAGTACAAACCTAAATTATGGACTCTTGAAACTTTTGCAGATGTCTGGATCTTTTGGCGGAAAATAAAGAAAAGATACGGAAGAGTATGGTGACAAAAATGTATAGAATTCTTTTGCATTCTAATATACCTAGCTATAACGGCTTTTCAATTCGTCTAAAAGTTTTACAAATAAATTACGGACTTTTATAAAAAATCAGGCCGGGTATTGTTCTAGTCGTCTTTCATTCTGCCACTTTATAAAGCGGAAGTAATTTTCATTCAAGTATACATAAACGCATTGTTCAGTTTTTACAGCCGGTATTTAATTAATAACCGTAAATCTTTTATACCCCCTTCGAAAACAATGGATACAGATATTTATTTCGAATGTTAATTAGATTTAAATGATAATAGATAGGTCATTGTGTTAGCGGATCGGCATTGTTGGCCTTGGTTCTTCGGGAGACTTCACAATTGAGCAGCTTTGCAGACAAAATGGCCGGCCGTATATTAAGTGCGAGCAGGTTTTGAGAAAACGCAGTCAACAGGTGTCGGCGGCGACCCCATTTTCTGGACATGATGATTTATGTGGAATACAACGATTATTATTCAGCACTTTACTTTAAAACATCACTTATCTGCCGAGTCTGACTCTGCAACTAAGTGAGGTTTTCTACAATAAGACATGAATAATCAAGAAAATGTAGCTCACCTCGATACTAACTTGGTTGTTTTTTCCAGGACTGGAGAGAGTCGTGGATTTCTTGGCTCGTTTTGGATACAGTAGGTTTTATGTTACAAAACATACATATATGTATATAGTAAAGTAAATCACTACTTCCACAATAATTGTCACGAATATTTATTTATATATATTTTTTATTTTTTTTTAAATAAAAAAAATATTTGGCATTAAAGCTTACGCCAATGCGCCAAATATTCTTAATTGTGAAAGTCATACGAGATTAACTCGATGATAAGTAATAAATCAGTTGTGCACAAAATCAACGATAAATAACATACACCCAGCCCAAGATCTCTTTTTTTTTCAATTGAAAAAATCTGACCTTGCCGGGAATTGAACCCGGGTCTCCAGATCGCTAGGACAAAGCTCTTGCCACTAGACCACAGGGACCGACGTATATGTATATGATTGAATAATTAACTATCATTAATTGTCCAAGAACGCAGGGATGACATGGGAAGAAAAGCAAGGAGGTTGGCGGATGACAGATAATTTTGGAGACACCGTGAGGTGGCCATATAATCAAAATAGGGATCGGATATGGAAAAAAAAAATTCGAAAACCAATGTACTTTTATTTTATTGTTTATGAACACTGCCGAGTAAATGCTGATTCAATAAATGTCATGAAATAAAGCGTTTTATACTGTATACAAGTTTGGGTTTCGCATTGATGATTCGCTAAAGGTAGCAACATGCAACATCGGTGCATGCATCCAGATGTGGATCAAGCCACGATATGTGACGCGATCTATCTATGACGTAAAATTAATGTAAAGATCTGCGTTGTTTGAACATTTCTTTAATCGAATTGAACAAATTTTTATTACTAAGCCCATATATATGTATGTTGGGTCACGAGCGGTTTCCAAAAGCGACACCGGCCCTGCTTTTGAAAAAATATAGGTGAAAGTAATAATGAATGTATTTTAGCGACTTCACTAGCTGATTTTAATGTGCTTTTTCAATTAACGATTGTATTGCAAAATTAGTTGAATTCAGCAAATATTCTGTAATGTGAGTATTTCTAAGACCGTAGAATATTTCATCATTGTATAGAGTTAGAATTCATTATAAATTTAACTAGGCCACATGAGCAAGTAAGCATCTAGAGCGCAGTGCAATTATTTAATTTAAATTCGATCCAAGATAACAATTTTGGCAACAAGAATGATGTACCTTACCCCATTATCAACTCTCCTATGTTAATTGATATATACGTGCAGTACAAGAGAACGTGTTGTTTTATTAATTAGTGCATTAATCTCGAATTCAGACATAGAATGGCCGAAATAAGAGGTTATATATTCATTTTTCAATGAAATACAGAATTTTGCTAAGTTTACGGTTGCAAATTTACACGATAATGGCCGTATTTATAGTCAACCGATTTAACAAAGATACGTTTTTATGTCAGTCTTGTAGACGAGTGGTAAACTCTCTTGAGCGGTAAATTAAGTAAGAATATTTATTAAATTATGTCCTCTCCAAGTGAAGGGAATTTGCACTATAATTGAAGTGTAATTCCACTGTTGTTTAGTGGTTAGCTTATCACTTAATTGTAAGGATCGGATGGGTGAGAGAAGGCCATGAACATCAAAGACACCCATGTCATGAATAGAAATTATTATTTTGATTAAACGATCACTTTAAGGAATTTCCGTACTGAGGATCGAGCCCATGAGCACCGCGACCGAATGTAAAGACGTTGACAACTCGACCACGGACCCGACTTGTATATAGGGTTGCCAACCGTCCTTGATTGGCCAGAAATGTCTCGTTAATAGTGTCGCAGTCCCGGTTGAATGTAAAAAAATTCGAATTAACCCGGAATTTCGGAGAAAGCTATCGACCAATACAAACCTAATTGGCAACCCTAATTGTATACAGTATAATGAAAAGACGCATCTCAGTCTTGCAGCCGAGAGGCCAGGGACACGGATTCGGATCCCGGTACTATCAAATTTAAACAGTATTATGGATTGGTAACCCCAAAGGCAAGGATATTTGTGATGTTAAAATTCAAAACCACCCACCATTATGCCAACGGTGTGTAAATATATCGAATAATTACTTGACATGAAATAGAACTATGCTTATAATATATTTACTTTATCCGAAATGAGAGATTGAGCGAATGAAAACAAGCATCCGTTGGTAGTGTTAGTTTCAAAATGCAAGAGTATACTTAATATATAAAATGCTTATTATTCTGGATACCTATATAAAATAACCATTGTTTAAAAAACGTTTACAATCTCCTTGCGGCTGTCATAGCATTAATAAAAATGTTGTTCATTGTGTAAAGAGCCTTGAGCAATCATCTTTAAAGTTCAAACACAACAAATTCCAGTGCTAAGAAGCTCTTGTAGTAAATGTAATAAAGATATCATCGTCGCGTTAGATTGGTGTTGGGCACTTAATAGGTGCAATAAGAAAGATATGGTTAACATGACCAGGATTTATAAACAACGCCGGATCATAGAGTTAACAATATTTTAAGTTACCATAAACGGATAAATTTTAGCAAAAAAATAATAATTTACTTATATTGATTGATAACTGTTTTTTTACTGATTGTGTTGCCAGCTGTGACGAGTTTCGTTTCATTTAGATGCATCTTTATACTTACTCGTAGATAAGACTTACGATATTAAGTCTGAAGGTGTTTTTTAAAGAGGCGAAACACGTGTCATTGTTTATTATAGAAGTTATCGCCGAATACATCATAAGTATTTCAAAGAGACGAACGTTATTACCATTGAAAATAACTTTGATTATTCCAGGTATTTTGTAACAAAGTAGTAGTAGGGCGAATCACGTGTCACAATTAATAACACAATACGTGGAATAATCAAAGTTATTTTAAATTTTATATTAAAATGAATTTCTAAAATATTACCGCCGAATCCATCGAAAGTATGCTACTAACAATGTTTTCAAATTCAATTAAAGTAAAAAAAATATTTCTACAAAGCTACCGCCGAGTTATTCGATGCTTTTTTTTAGTTGCCTTTTTTAACCGTTGAATTATATAAATATAAGGTTGTAAAAAAAAAGATATTCATGGAGATGAAAAAAATACCAAGAGCATTTCATTGATATGCTGAATAAAATGTAATATCTTATAATATTTTGAATACATATTGTATATTATATAAGTGGCTTAAACCGTCGGTTAGGAAGATTAAATTAATCCGTTGGTGTGTGACTAATCAAACAGATTAAAGGCGCGTCTTAGCAGATGACCTTGAGGTAAGCCTGCATTGCATTCTAGACAGGTAGATACAGTTGTAATCCGGTGAAGTAAGCGATGACCGTATAATTAATAATTTACAATAAATTAGAACATGCTCAAATTATTTGTCTTTGCGTTCGTGAAACTGATTGATTTTTTTAATTTGCACCGGTATTTATAAAAAGGCGACATTTAAAGATTTTTGACGTTATCTTTTAGCGTCAAGTTTAGTTTAATAAAATATACTTTCATATACAGTGTACATCTCGCTTGCTTATGAAACATAGTTAATATGCATGTAATAAGGCTCCTAGAAAGTTAAGTAATTTGAGGTACCCAGTCGTCCCAGTAAGAAAAAGGTGACCGACCACTGAATTGTTGAATAAATAACCTTCATTTTAAAAATGTGCTTAGTAGCATTTTGATCGCAGATGATTTTTTCTACTTCATTAAGCAGAAAGACGATATTTTTTTAGCAATCGTCAGATTATTGAATTTTAAAACAAACAGAAGCATCTTAACTTTCGTTTTTTTATCATTATTAATATGATGTAGATTTATGCATTTTTACAACGTCTAAATTGACAGAAAGATCGATTATCCTGTAATTGCTTTTTAAATGAATTTTGACACATCATCACTCACTACACCTGTTTTGAATATTAAATTGAAGGCGAGCATTTTAAATATCACCCACTGATACTAACCTCTATCGAGATGTTAAAAAACCATGCCGGCATTTTTGTATGATATAGTAATTGAACTGAACTTATGTTACAACACTACATAACAGCATTCCTCGAAGGATTTTACGAGAAACAAGATTTTTTTTTTTTATAAGTTGGTAAAGTCGTGGTTCCAGTGTCTCACATTGGGAATCATATGAAAAACTCTTTGTAACAAATTGTGTATCCACATCACGAATTCGCTGGATCCTGTTTAAAAATTTGATTTGAGGGATAATGCTTATTTGTTATTCAAGCATATCGACATTGTCGAGAATATAGACTCCTAATACATTACCTCGAGAAGTTACCTTTGCGAGAACTCAAACTCTCTTTTTCAGTTAATGTATGGATTTATTACGGTAACCAAATTTATTTAACCCCATCAGCCAAGCACCGGGTTAATGATGTAGTTAGTACGACGAAGCACGTCGTCGGTAGAGCCGCTTGACGTATATGAGCACCAACAAGCGGTTCCGTTATGTTGGGATGATCACCGTACATGGCCTTTTCTTCGTCACTCACCCGGTCACAAGGCAACGGCACCCGTCAGTGCACAGCGGTAAGGTGAAGTGCACGGTGACGAATATGTGGTAAGCAGTGACGGAGGCGGGGTCACAGATATCGATAAAATTGTAAAATATCTGTAGAGGCTTGGAAGCATTAATCCGGACAAGAACAGAAATTTATTTTTAATATGGATACTGCCAGTCCCCTGCAATCAATTGGTCAACGTTATTGAGCCATCAACCTATTCCGAAGCGATGGTCACGGGTTTAAGTCCTTGATTGTACCATGCATTGATTTATCGACGTATGTATTAAATCTATCACCGCTCCCCGTCTGGCGCATATGGCCTCCTAATGGAAAAAACTAATATACTTTTTTATACGAGGACAGTTTTTTAGTTAGTCGCTCAACTTATATTTATTTCGACTGGAGTAGGGATAGAGAGCATAAGGCTAGCACATTACTAGTGGTTGGCTGAACGCTCTCGCTATTCCCCGCTTAAAAGACCGGATTTGAGAGGAGGCATTTTTAGACCACACACCCATGTCTTTGAACAAAATCGATAAATTTACTGAAAAATCTACTGCTCGTATAGAGTCTCAAACCCGTGAGGGCCGTCACGGAAGCCAACGACGCTGACCACTGCACCACATTTGAAGTTAAAATAATGCATATTTTAACCGAAAATGGTTGTGAGAAAAACAGTTTATATTTGGTAAACCCAAAAGTTTAAATGTTTAGATTAGTTTAACGTAGTGAATTTTTTTAATAGATAACGGCATTTTTAATGACTCCATAACCTTGTACACAGCACTAAAATAAGTACCATTTATCCCATGTCTATGATGATAAATGATGTACCAATAAATGAGAACGCTTACAATAATGATTGTCACCATTGAGTACAATTATTACATTTTCTATTGTCGCGTGATCATTTTGAATAGCCGTTAGGGTTGATATATGTTATAGGGGTAGATTTATTCAGTTTACACAAAAGCTACAGATAATGTAGGCCCATTACTGGATATTCATTTATATAAAATGTTAGTCGAGGAATTATTGTTATATTGAATAGATTTTGTACAGAGTAAATGAAACCAATTCAATAACAGCCATAAAACGTAAAACCGAACGCTTTTGTTGGACTTCATAAATGAATATCGACATCTAAAAATGAAAGAATACGATTCTTTTAAAAAAAAAATATCTATAATGAAAATGTTATTTTGCTGTACTAAAAATTTTCATTGAACAGGAGATGATAAAGAAAATGCCTTAAATTCCAAATGCATTATTTTCAACTATGACCGTTAGCCAGTAATATGTAAGTTGGCTATGAATCTAGTTAATTTGATGTTGAGAAAAATATTCAGTAAAATAAACCAAATTTAAATGTTATGAATCCACCACAATTAAAAATAATATTACTCCTGTGATGAATAAACATTGGCGTCAATATTGAAAGATTCTAGAATAAATAAACTGTTTTAAGATACTCTTGTATTCAAAGAAGCGATTGATTTAAGGTTTGTAAGAAATTCTGCTGGTATTGCTTATGATATTTTTTTTTTCTTCCATATCCGCTCCCTATTCGGAGCATATGGCCGCCACACGGTGCCTCCAAGATTCTGTCTCCCGCCAACCTCCTCGCATCTTCCCAGGTCATCCCGGCGTCCCTTAGCTCCCCTGAGTACATCCTATGGATGGTCATCAGAGGCCTTCCGCGGCGTCGGGATCCATCAGGTTGACAGAAGAGGCAGGCAGGATTCAGGCTCCCCTGGGGCATCCGCAGCACATGTCCAAGCCAGGTCCATCGTCGCCTTTTAATTTTGGATTATGATAATTAACATTCAATATCGAAATATCTTTTATCTGTTCGGTATTGATCTCAAGTGGCCGTATTCTTTACCTTAGTATTGTTAGTACTAATATTTACAAAACATACCATTATACAAAATGAAGTACCGACATTGTTTTTTTAGGTATTGTAATACCTCGTTGATAAGTGATCAATAACTTTAAAATTATGCAATGTATGACTAACAGTTCTTTCAAAACTATTACTGCCCACCGAAGCTGCTTTAAAAATATTTTAGTAAAATTTAAGAAGCATATTATAATTATTTGAATTCCTAACAGAAATATTTCCTGCTAAGTGATTCAAAAATCGAATTTGGAAACACACCTTCGCATTTCAGTAAAATAAAAGTGTTTGCAAGCATCAGTCAACATTCCGCTGTGTTTTTCTTCCTCGAAAAACTGACCATGTTTCATACCAAGAATTTAAATTGCTCAGCATGGTAATTCGAGACTCAGTAGTCGTTGTCTTCAAAACAAACAATGCATTTGAATTATCTCTAAAAGTTTTGGATGACTTAGCCGACTTTGCGTAATGCTATCGATGACCTAACAGGGGAACGGCTGGTATCAATATAAATTCATTCGAATTACACTATATCATGTGCTGCCTTCCAAGAATTTAATACTAATACATACATATATGTATTTTGTGAAAATTTCATTTTTCTTCTTTTATTAAAAAAATAAAACTCATGTCCGATCTCAAATTGGAGCATATGGACTCCTCGCGGAGTTCTCAGCATTTATTTTTCTACGAGAACTGTTTGTCACTCAGTTGCCCAACCTCTTTTTCGAAGGGATTGAAAGGATACGAGGATTAGGAAAGGTCTAGTGCATAGGTTTCCAACCTTTTTCGGGTGGCGACCCCTTTTTATGAAAGCCATTGGACCCGCGAGCCCCAAGGGAATTGAAAAAATTTTAATAAAAATAATAACACATTTTTAGTACTTTTTCCACATGAGATTTATTTCATCAGGACCGGTTTCGCTCATGGCGAGCATTATCAACTGACATCAGTTGATAATGCTCGCCATGAGCGAAACCGGTCCTGATGAAATAAATCTCATGTGGAAAAAGTACTAAAAATGTGTTATTATTTTCATTATAATGCCTTTCCACCAAGTATTGACAGTGAACACCTTAAAAGTGATGAAAATTTTTTAATAAAGTAATTAAAAAAACAACGAAAATGAATTGAAATAAATATTTTTTTAGTTGCCTGATTAAGTTGGCGACCTCACAGAAAACCGGTCACAACCCATGGGTTGGGAGTCCGTGGTCTGTGGTTAGCTATTCACATTCGCTACGCCCTGCTTTTTGGGATGGGAAAGGTGGGAAGGGATTTCTAACAAAAGAGACACCCATTGCCTTTGAACAGAATCGATTTATAGACTGAGAAATTTTAACCAACATATTTTTTTTATCTTAGGGCAAGGTTGTCTCTTTTAGGACGATTAGTCAGATTAATGTACACCAAAAAATCCATGCACCCTCGTCTTCGACACAGTCTATCCTACACTGAATGGCTCAGTGAACACGTTTTTTTTCACCGAAGATCTACACTTAGATCCTTGTTGTTCGCGGGTCGCGTCATTTGAATTCAGTTAGTGTTTGATCAGCTTTTTGGTCGGACGTCCATACAGTTATCGTTTTATAAAATAAATTTACAAATTAATGTTCATATCGGAAAGGTTAATTCTACAAGTTTAACTGTCATAAAATGGATCAAATTCCTCAAAAATTACGAACTCTCTTTCATGCACATGAAAAATAGTATCGTACGACTCTGTCATGCCAGCTAGCACTCTGACTTTCGAGTTTCATCTTTCGAGGATGCAATTTGCCATGCTACCCGCGTACGTAGCCGTTACTCTAAATTCTTAAAAATGATTCCCTCATAAACAACCTTATTATGATAGCATTTATAAATGACCAACTATCTCAGTAGGTTGCTTTTGAAAGCTTTTGTCAATATAAGTCATTCTAAATTTAAATACATAGTTTGAATTTGGTACATTTCCATGAGTTTTGTCACTAACATACCGGTTTTTATCTTTCGACATCTTCAGGTACTCTTGGTGCACGAATAAACTTGGCTGAGTAAGTTTTATGTTCACGTGTGAATTCGACATACCGGAGATGCCGAAATGCGAAACCCGGGTAGTTAGAGACAAAACTCGTCATGGAAAGTACAAAATTAAACGATTTAAATTCGATATTGAGATAACATCAAATATCTGCAGTCGAGATCCTGAATTATACATTTGAACCATTAAAATCTTGTACAACTCCATTTGTAATGTTTTGTCACTCAAGATTGAACTTTGATAACTATCTTGTCTTTCTTGTTGAAAACGAATATGTTATGTACTTCATGGTTAGAATTTAATATTCAGAAAGGAAAATCGTCACCTTACTTTGAAAAGGTTCTAACTGCTCTTGACACTTATTTGAGATACGAGCGTTTGAAGTATCGATTGATTAAAATTCACTTGTAACAATGAGCAAGTAAAAATGTTTCAAATTACTTATTTTAAGCATATGTTTTATATTTTCCAGTCCAGTCAATCATTAAAAAGGTAAAATCCCAATCTAATTGATTGATTGATTGCACCTTATTAGTATCATTATGTTATTGCATTGTTTTGATTCTATCACCCCCTTCCTTGTTTCCTTTAGAAGGAAAAAACCCGTAATCCATTTTGTAATTTCATAATTTAAAATGTTAAAATGTTAGAATTTATCTTGCTTCATTACTTAAGCAAACTTTGCGATAGTAAGTCTGAAGATGCCTCTGAAAGAGGCGAAAAACGTGTCACAGTTAGTTACACAATACGTGGAATAATCAAAGTTATTTTAAATTTTATATTAACAAACTTAGAACTTTGTCAAATAAATTTCGTTAAAAAAGTGTGCAGATGCAACTCCGTTATTCAAACATTGATGATTCCGAAATTCATATATATGATAGAATGCGGTAAATACAAACTTTTCCGACCAAAAGGTCATTTTAGGCAAAAACGTCAATTATAACCATTTCAGAGTAAGGTAACGATATATAAATTACTACGTATTACACGTACATTAATACATATACAATTTTAAAAACTTAACTTATATAAAGCTCTACCTGGCGCGATCCGTACACATTGTGACCTTTGCATTCTGTGTATTTTTATCCACAGTAGCAATGAGAAGAGTGATTTGTCACATACCGTTGCGTTTTGCTTAAAAAATATATCCCGTGCATTTTGCAAAATTCGTACTGCCGTTGGACTGTCATTATTTCGCCTGGCAAATTAGTCGGCGAACCGAAAAGATCACAGGCCGTGACTAATATACCAACATACTCTCTCTCACATTTGAAACGTTAAAATTTTGTACGCTTCCATTTTTGGTCACTAACGACCCGGGATTCGCCTTTTGGCATCTTTAGTCTGTCAATCACACGGATAGACATTCGCGGACGGCTTATGTATGATATTAAAATAATAAGATTTATTGGAATCATGTCACTTATAAATATGGATATTTTTCGAGGTATACCCGATACAGACATACATAAAACGAAAAAAATCTTCTACGCTTAAACTTGAATTTACTAACGAAAAATGATGCGCTATGTCAAATTTGAATGTTCATTAATTTAAAGATGACGTTTTACCTAAGGCTGCCAACTATTATTCAATTTGAAAAGAAAATATACAATTTCGATATCGATACTAAAAAAAAAATACTAACAAGCAATAATTGCTGAAAAATGGTTCGTATATTAAACCCGTAAAAACCTTCTATTACAAATGTTTTACGCAGTTGCTTAACATGTCTGTTTTTTAAAACAAAAAAGACACATTTTATGGATAGGGAAGGACTCGTAATTAGTTAATCACTCACGCTACGCCTAAATTTTACTATCGGATGGGTGGGAGGTAATTTAGGCTTCATTGTGGATCGATTGAATTAGCATTTACTTGGTAGAACTCCATTATAACACGGTGAAAAAATAGCATTGTATTTAAGTCCTACAGAAATTATATTTATGTGATTTATATGAAAATATAATTTTTGTTGGACTAAAATACATTGGTATTTTTCCACCGTCTTCATTATAGATGTATATGAAAATGGAAAATATAGGTTGAGAAACTGCGTAAAAATTCAATGCTAGCAGAAAAATTCTGTTGAATTAGTTGTCATTAGGAGTATACATACTCCATGTGAGGAGCAAACATGAATATACAGATTGTTGAATCGAGTATACCAGTTGAATCATAGTTCATTTACGTTGAACGTTTTCCACGGCTAACTATCCGTTTGATGCGGGCGATGTGTTTATATTTATAAAGCACTGTTATGTATCTATTATATCACCTTTGACGTCGTTAACGAGTTTTGACTTATATCACAAATAGAACTTAAAACAGAGTTCAACTACAGACATGCATAATAAATAGACGTGCGCCTTCTGGTATGAGTCTATTTCCGTTTGATGCCTGGGCCACAGGTTGCCAAGGTGTTAAATAAGAAGGTAATTTCGCAGATCATTAGGGGATGATTTGATTTACAATTAAATTATCCGAAATTCAAATTAATATTTTCATCTATTAAATTCCCTGGTAAGTGTCTTACTTGTTCAAAAATGTACAATGGCATAGCAAGTGTGTACATTTACAACATGTTCTTTTGACGTACGGCACGGGTTTCGCCTTACGGCATCTTTAGGCATTCTCTGGGTGCACTGAGTAAAACTTATATATTTTGTAAGAATTAAAAAAATATATATATATGTGACAAATAAATACATACATTAAAAAAAGTAACTGAGTATCAGTTCTCGTAGAAAGAAGTATGTTTAAATACCTCCATTAGGAGGATATCTACTCCACATTGGGAGCGGACATGGTGTTAAGCTGAATATTATGGACATGGTGCAGCGACGTCCGCCGACACTAGCGCGCAGTACTAAATATTTTAAAATTTTAATAATAAAATTAAATAATTAATATCAAAGTGGATAAACGTTCATGTTAATTTTTTAAATTAAATACATTCACATGGTGGAATGTCCTAATCTTAATTTTTTTTCAATCGATAAAATTTCTTGGATTGGTTCGGTTCGGTTAGGTTAGGTCAGGTCAGGTAAGGTTAGGTTAGGTTAGTTTAGGAAAGGTGAGGTACTTAAATTTCTACAAATGAGCAGTCAACAATACATAATGTCAGCGTGGCAATGGCAATGTATCACACGCCTATGTCGGGGTTGTGACATATGCGCAATCGTCACTGCCAGTCTGACGTTTGCTCGCTTTTGTCAATTGTCGCGGCCGCTTTTGTGTCTGAATAAAGCGGACATAATGGTCAGTGAGTATTATCAAGTGAAATAAATGTTTGTCAAGCTTGAAAAGCCCTGAAGTAGACAAATCACTCCGTCACATTGCGCATTGAAAACAGAACTCTTCTATGGGAGACGAATGACTGCTACGGAGAGACAACGACGCCGCGACTTCCGCAAATTCTTGTACGAGAACGACCTCACTTCCGTTACAATATGAAACGTTGTGAACAGTTACCATTTATTTTATGCCTATAATTAAATCTTACTTATTATCTTGACAATACCGTGACAAAAAAACAGTATTTTTAACTTTAATTACTGCAGATCTTCATCCGTAATACAGTAGTTTGTAATTTGTTTTTGGTAACGATTGCGGCATAAATTGTCTTTGCTCTGGAGTTAGTTATACTTAAATATTCCTTTTTCAAATCTCTATTTTGTTTCAGCAGACTTTACAAAAGCACCAATTTTTCGGATTCCATAACCAAAACTTAATTTAAAGGCATCGCATCATCAAGAAACAGAACGACACATTTGATTTCTTAAATCTACTTTAGGGGTCGATTAATATAATGAATATATACGTTTAAATAAAAGTTATTGAACACTTTTTAGGTGTTCAGGTTTGGGTTAAGGTTCGCTATCAATTCGTGGTGGAAGGGCATTATAATAAAAATAATAGCACATTAAAAAAAAGCTATTCAAACCAATTTTACAAAAACGAGCAGATTTAACTTAGCATATTGAATGAAAATTTCAAGTACATATTGACAGGGCTTTTTTTTTGAAAAAAAGGTGCCGGAACTCACTTCATGTCAAGCTTTTTACTAAATAAAATTATATTCAAATATCATTTAAGTCAAATTTTGTCTTATTGATTTTGAAATCTGTGAAAAAAGGTGCCGGAACGCCGTTCCACCGATTTAAATGAGAAAAAAAGCCCTGCATATTGGTATAAGGTAATTATTATTAAGTACACAAGTAATGATAACTGCAATTCGGCCCCTTCGTATAAAAGAAACGTATATTGATGTTTGACTTTGCCACTAGATAAAAAAATATCTTTTACGTTTTGTGTCAAAGAGCCATATGAATAGAAGTGGATACGAAGATATTTCAATGCATATTAAAATCATTTTCTTGTTCGTAGGTTTTCTTAACCTTAAAAAGACACGTTAGAATAAATTACTATTTTATATTAAACACATAAATCAGTAGGCTTAAGCAGCGCATTTAAAGGATATGAAAAAATGTATTTTTTTGGCTCTCCTGAAAAGTATAGAAAAATATGTTAGGTTTCTTTACTTCTGAGGGGCCGAATTTAAACCATTTATGAATTGAGAGTGGCGGTTGATTATATAGTATCATAATTTTCAGGGATGGACCAGTGGTCATTATGGGACTCTGCGGACTGATCGTAGTGACATTAGTTTTTGTATTACAATCGTAAGAAAAAATCCAAGTCAAAAGGTGTAATTTTTTAAAGGGTTATGTGTATAATATGTTTGTTATTTCCATTCACTGCGCATTTAAAATACTATATACGCATTACTTTCAGTCCTTTTTAAACTTCCAAGACAGAAAGCATTACGCACTGTCAAGTCTAAATCCGACGGAACGTCTAGCCGGAGAAAGACCGGTTGATGAATCCTATGCAAGTTTCTTGCAGGAATGCACTACCACGCAACCACATACGATTTCCACGCCCTGTCCTGTTTCTTCACAGCCAAGTCGAGGGCGATGGAAGACACGAGTAGGTCGAGAGATTCGCACGCCCCATAAATCGGCCCGGACTTGTTTATATGCCAGACTAAAAAGATTGACAGGATTCATTTTGACATCACCCGAGGACGCCCTTGCTTATTATATACCATGGAATTTTTTAAAAATTTTGGACGCTTACTTCCAATAGTTATTCGTTATTTGTTATGTGTTCTCAATTTGTAATAAAATAATAAAATAGAACTCAATTGTGTTGGTGTTGGAAATTGTTGTTATTGAAGAATGACAAGTCTAAAATCAGTGCTTCAATAGCATTGTCGCCAATTGACCGGAATGAAGATACAATGAAACATGTACGTTCCGTGCTTCTAGCATTAGCTTTAGAGCAGAGGTTCTTAACCTAATTGCGGCTCCGGGCGCATTTGAGAATACACGGAGAATAGTGACGGGCACAGGCCGGATTTAAAAAAAAAACAAATCTTAAGTAGTACATACATTCTCTTTTTTATCATGTTTTAATGGGAAGCTTTACACATGTGACATTCATGTACTATTTTTTAATTGAACTTGACAAAATATGAAAAAACACAGTTACATTTCAATGAAAACTTCTTCGAAAAATAGTTTCAATAAATAAAATATAATTCTGACAAAATTTGGGTTATTTCGGTATTTGGTAGTGGGCGCATGATAATAACTCCGCGGGCGCAGTTGTGCCCGTGGGCATAAGGTTAAGAACCCCTGCTTTAGAGCATTGTTATCAAATAGGAAGTGTACGAACGGATTGTAAGTAATTCAAAGCAAAAAAATTAGTAATGGTTTTAATTTTAATTTACATGGCGCATTGGCGCTTGCTGTAATGCCATGTATTTTATATAGTTTTTTGCCAATAAATAAATAAATTCTAAACAAGTTTTAATCTGAAATAATATGATTGTAAAAAACTTTTTTTTTTCAAACAATATGATTGTAAAAACCTTTTTGAAGTTAGTTATTTGAATGAAAACACAAGTAAAATATGTACAAACGAAAAGCTCACAAATCCTTAGTCACTACTCACTACCTTAGAACTACGTCTTATTCATATTTAAAAACAAAACTGTTTTCATAAGTATTGTTTTATTTTTCATATAGTTTTGCAATTTCGATTGATATTGTTATAGTGACATAAAGTACTTTACTTTATTTAAATAATTATGCTTGGATGAAAAAAAGGATTTCGTTACAGCTCTGCTTTTACTGGAAGGACAAAATTGCGTGTCAAGTATTCGAGTAGGCAGGTTTGTGTAATATCAGAATTTTAATTCAAATGAAGCGAAAGTCGGAAAGCTATCATTATTTTTGAGAGTATTGTGTGTTTATACATGCACATAAAATAATGCGGTCTAAAGGTATTATATTTTAATAATGCCTTGTATATCGGGTAGAAAAAAATGATAAAAAATTGACATAAATGTTATGGTATAAGAATGCAGAATGGTACACTGGTAGGTTACACTGATCTTACACCAATAGCTGGATTATCAAAATTTACAGACTTATCAGCATGAAAGGATGCTACTGGCGCCTTAATCTCTTCTCTCTATACAGCAGTTGGTTAGTGAATAAATTATTAGTAGCATGTATGTAAATCAACTGATAGAATATTAAATATGTGCATATGAATATTTTTTTCTCATTATTAATTAACCACCATCGTCACATATTTATTTTTACAAAATTGAAATGATTTAATTTGAGTAAGCTTCTAACTTGAATATAATAAAATAAATGCAACCCATAAGTTCAAAATTTTGTAATGCTTACTTCATTAGTAGTATCATTATTGTTTGTCTGTTTCTATCATCCCATAATTGCTTCCCGATTCTATATTAAATATTTTATTACACACGATTTTGTGTAATAAAACCTTTGTATAGAATACTTTTAAGATAGTCCGAAGTTGCCTCTGATAGAGGCGAAACACATGTCATTAATAGTAGCACAATACGTGGAATAATCATATCATATATGGAATAAAGTTATTTTATATCAATAGATGACAGGTTTGTGTGTTTGGCGTGGTCATTCGCCATATTTATATATTATAATTAAAATCAACTGTATATTAAAAAGAAATGTACGGATTAATGAACGATATCAATTTCTCAAAATAAAGGATTTGCATATTCGAAAACTATGCAAATTAGTTAAATCATCCACCCACTTTTAACACTTAAAATATCTTAATAAATAACCACATACTTGTGCTTGATCCTATCTGTCATTATTTGGTCTAGTTTTTTTTATAAACAATTAATATAAATGGGCGAAACAGACCACTGATAATAATCACATTGAATATGTCGCTTAATAAATCTGCTGAGATTCCGTAGTGAAGATAAATCAAAAGTGTTGTGTGCCGGCATAAAAATAACGTTGAAAATCTGGCCTCGCACAAACCAGATTTGTCCTCTTGAATGAGTGATTGTTTACATACCTTCGGGCTATGGAATGTTAAAAAATTGACAAGGTATTCTGAGCTTTAATTGATCAAGATACGATGATTAAAGTCAGGATCAAAGCATAGTAAGCATAAGAAATTAATCAAATATACGAATGTATCAAGCGAGACTGATTAACGCTTGACTATTTGTATAATTAACTAGACTTTAATCCTCCACATAAAGACGTTGCAACATCATCGTCAATATTACGGTGTCATTAAAAAAAATATCGTAAAAATTCAAACTGTCGACAAATGTTCTTTTCAAGAGTATACGAAGAGAAAATTTTTCTTGCATCAAATATGTGTCTTTTGCCAGGTGTATGATAAATAGGTACATATTCCACATTGAATTTATTCAGATCATGACCGGTTTCGTTCATCGCGAACATTATCAACTGAAGTTGATAATATTCGCGATGAGCAAACCGGTCATGATCATTTGATGCGAAATAAGTACTTATTTGTTTTTAATATTTTTTTATAATGCCATTTCCATTTGCCAAGTATTGACAATGAACAACTTAAAAGTGATATTGGTATAACTCACACGCACGCCAATACGAAGACGACATTATAGGTATTTTTTATAATATCTAATAAAGAAGTGTTAAATAGGTTTTTTCTAGGGTAACCAAAAAAACATTTAAATTATTCGAAGTTCTGACAAAAGCTCTGTAGTGAAATATCTATAACTCATTTATTAAAATTCTTGTGAGTCTAAAATCATAAATTTCAAACATACAACTTATAATGGAGTTCCATGCAAAGTTTCTATCGCGAATTCAATCAATTAAATAACGTGGTGTAACTATTTAATTTGCATTCAAATACATGCTTCACGAATAGTGAAATTGATATTGCAATAATTTCGATGGGAAAGTATCCAATGAAATAAATAACAAAAGTAGATGACAGCTTTCTCCGTAGACGTTATTAACTGACTTTCACTGTCTTTTCGATTAACAATATAACGAATAAAAGACCTCGGACATAATTATGCGCAGAGACTACAAACCGTCAACGGGTTCTTGTAATTTAGATGAAAAAAATCCATTATGTATTTAACGGGAAGCTTCATAGTTTTATGGTCTGCTCACGTTTATTTGACATGGACTGCGAGTTAATCTGGCGCTGATAAATTCCTGAAGTGATGAAAAGCTATTTATAAATTTTTGAAGTGCATTCTTCGAAAAGACTTTTTATATTTTGGTAACTTTTTATTTTATGATGAATTCTCAGCTTCACAGCTAGTGATAGTTCTTGGCGTGAAGAGGTGTTACGTGTAACATTTGGTCAATTATTTTTATGTGGTATTGTTATTTGTACTATGAACTAAAAATACGATATAATTATAAGAATTGTCCACACAAACAACATGACTACTTTCATCTGGATACGTATATCTATAAAATGAAATAGAAAAAATAAATAATATATGATACTATCATAAATAGGGAACGCTCGACAACAATGCAGTTTTGCATACGTCAAGAGCAATTTTCAATAATGTTATATTGCATTTCAATAATGTTAATCATATATTTTGACCAATGTAGCTTAGATCCAGTGGTAGTGAAACCTTTTTATGTGCTTGTGTCAAAACAATCGAAAAATCATATAACAAATTTTCGGCGTACCTAGCAAGAAAGTTTACATTTTTAATCCAGTTAAATATTCTATACTATTAATTTAGTATTGTATATTGAATAGTTTAGAGTAAAAATAATATTAATAAATTTCAAAAGTATTGCCTATCAGTATTAATGGTTTGATATTACTGCCGTTCAATCAATTGGGAGAGAAACCGCATAAACAATTACAATTTTTGTCAGTCTGTCGGAAATTACATGTGTTTCATGTCATTTGAGTGTCTAAGATGCCATGAGGTGAAGCCTGGGCTGGGAATATGGGTACATGGGAATTTAAAAAACATTATTAAGTTATAATTAAGCGAGGAGTTCAACAGCCCGTTTTTAATGAATCGTTTACAATAATTCTCTCCATCTGTACAAAAAATATTTTCAATTGATTTCGTACGGGCAAGGCATTCCTAGCTAACGGTTTTTATGCAAAGCAGTTGGAGGTTTTGGAGTTGGGTAACTTGTCACGTCTTTTAAACAACGCGTTTTTTTGTTTTTGTTTGTAGTGCGATTAATATTATGACGGGTATCGATCAGGGAATACAGACAAAGTTAAGCAAGATAGTTCAAGAACTGTCATAAACAAATAAATCTCAAGCACTGATATTAAACAACTACATTCGAAGCAAAATTCCATATGTTGTTTTACTAGACATATTGACACATCGAGTTCTCTCGGTTGTGTGATATTTAAATCTTACTACATACAATAAACATAATCGAAACACTATCACTAGAAAATGCAGTGAGAATTTTAATATTATACATACGTTTGAAACAAAATTGTATTAATGATAACATTAGATGAGAATTTTGAAGACACTAGAGATTAACCCGTGGAGAAAAGGCACGTCGGACACTCTTGTCTCCAACTCTAATGTTTATTGAAAAACGAATTCAACTCGTCGGGACATGAACAGAGAACAATCTGATCGACTGGGTTAAATAAACTCTTACCGCTAAATATAGGTGTATAATATGTAACGTGTTTGCAAGCTAGTGTATGTTTAAGATATTTATATTTATGAAGCGTGTGGCTAAGTAAAAGTTAAAGTAATATAAAAACGGTCATCATTAATTACTGCAGTTTTTGAATGTTCGGTTACTACGAAAGAATTTTCAGTTAATTAGCGACAATTTGGTGGAAAGAGTGAAGTCAGTTAATTAATTAGAAGTTTTAAAAACGTTATAGGTAGTATAGAAAACAATTCTCGTCTTAAGTGATACACATATCAGTGAGAAGGCTTTCGAAAGGTATACACCTTTTTATACTTATTTTGTTCATTATCCTAAAAGAAAAATCATTTTGACATATTTTTTACCACCGATTGAAGAACTAGGAGTTACACCTTAGGTGTCGGCAACGTTTTCATTAAAGATCTGGACAAAAACATTGACAATAAAAGATGTATGATACATTTTCTGCATTCGGTAATATTCTAAGTTGTACAGTGGCTCAAGACGAAACCGGTGCCTCCAAAGGCTACGGTTTTGTTCATTTCGAAACAGAAGAGGCTGCTAACAAATCCGAATATAAGAAAAAGTTAGGCGCATTTTTATGGTTCACATATAAGAATTCTGATTTAATTAACAAAGAAGAGCACTCAGAAAGCATCAAGTCGAAAGAACAAAGCCAATATGGTATATAACTACTTTGAATACTGCGCATAAGGTTCAGGACATTCGAAAGGACCGTATGTAATATGTTTTGAAAGGGTCATAATTGAATTTATCCCCAATTCGGGTCCAACAAGGGACGTAAGGTACCGTGTAAAAGCTATGTCTACGAATTATATTGTCTATCAGTTATAACTAATTGGGTAGGAATTCTATTGGCAGGACTCTATTTTGTTTAATATTGGCAACAGATTTTATAAAAAACCTGTGTAGGCTCTTGTCATTTTGACTAACCAATTACCCCTTGGAAACGTTGAAGGCTGTATTTTAGGAATACTGTGCCGAGATCAAGCAATGTCAATTAGAATTCACCAATCTGGAATTGCAAGATTAAATTTCGTACGTCGTTTTAAGTATGTTTTGTTTTACTGTGCGTGTAACGTATTTGATTTACAAATTTACCATTTGATTTTTGGAAAATTACATTTGTATTATAATATTAATGTGCCCATATTACACGGTATAAACAAAACGTTTATAAAAGTGATGAGAACGTTATTCTAAAATATTGTTTTGTAAAGTGTAAAACGTGTACAATATGATTATAAAAAGATTATCATTTACAATGGGAACGATTTTATATCCACAAAGGTACCAGATAGTATGGAGTTAGTCTTTAAAAGATAATATAAAGAATATTTTCCAGGAAAAATAGACAATATCGATGATGATTATTTCAATAAAGCCAAATAATTATCATAGAGTTTTTCTTCAACGTTAAGAAAATGATATATGAATCGAAAGTAAATCGTCATTAATCATTAACCATATAAATCATGATTTAGTTCTACATTTCTGATTAAGTACTGTAAGAAACATACATTTAATTTAGAGAATCAAGATAGATCATCGTGTTTATTGACACAGCTAATGGTAATACATAGATGAAGCTAAAAGTTAATTAGAGCAAGAATTACAGTGAAAAGTAGACAATTAATTTGTATTGAAACCTACACGCGTCTGTTTCAAATATTGAATACCTTTGTGTAAAAGACATTGTCAGAACATACACAATTTTTTTCGATCGAGATTTGAATGCGATTGAATTGCTCAACATGCATAATAAATATTGTGAATGTGTAATGTAATCAAATGCACTGTTTATATTCCACATTTATTTCAATAATATTTTTGAAAGAAAATTTTAAAAAAGCTTAAAAGAAATTTCGCTTCGATTTATTTGCTTAGTCGTAAATCCAAATGTTTGTCATACCTAGTAATTCTTGCTAAACTTTTGTATAATGTCGGTGTATCGTTAATTTTTTCCCCACACAAAGCTCTCAGCAGACAGAATCTCTTAGAAAGTCAATACTTAGCTAGGCTACATGCGGGAAAGGGGAACAAAGATTTAGTCTGTATCCACCCTAGCACGAAAAATAGCCAGGATACTAGGAGCCCGTCTAGCGCACTCCACTAAAAGTTTCAGCAGGAAAGTAAAGGTAGGAAAAAAACTATTTCTTATCAGTTCATAATGCTCGAAATGAGCGAAACCGGTCCTGATACAATACATTTAATGTGGAAAAAGTACAAAATATGTGTTATATGCCATTCCACCAAGTATTGACAGTGAACACCTTAAAAGTGATTAAAAAGAGTTTGCAATCACTACACAATATATATCACCTGCTTAATCACTTGATTAATTAAAAAGGAGCTTCAGTTACCTTCTTTACTTAATAAAAAGAGTATGGAATGACACGTGAAATAAGCTTGCAGAACTAAATACCTATGAATATTTCATAGTCGTGTGTGCCTTGGTAAAAGACACAAGATCTTTGGATAATATCACATTTTGTTGGCAGGCCTGCTTGTTTACGACTGGAGTGATTTAATAATGGACGCAATGAAACGGTAAAACAGTTTTGCGTTATGAATTACAATTTTATTATGACTGTATGTGAGTTTATCGTCGCATTGTAACGAGACATCAATCGTTTGCAATACAAGTTGCGGAATAGATAAGTAAAAGATTTATGTCGTTTCAATATCGGTCGGTTCAACGACATAATAAAATGTATAATAATTTACAATTGATTACACTTTTAAGGTGTTAACTATCAATTCTTTATTAAGCTTCGAAAATTTATCGCGAGACAATTTCTAGTGCGGAAAATTTCTCGCGATCCAAATTTATCCAAATCTTTTACATGCTGAGTTAACTCAAATAGAATTTTTACTATGTCTGAACAACGTGAAGCTTTATTGATTGACGCCTGAAGTATAATTATACTGTAAGCCAAGTATTGTCAGTGAATACATTCAAAGTATAATTATATGATTTAATAACTCCTTTTAACGAGACAATTTTTAGCTGTAACTTGAAAGAGTATCAGATAAAGAATGTTTAATTAATGTTTTTAGATGACGCCGTGCTTTGATTTGTATACAAAATACGATAACTTTTTTCTCGATTTTGTTTGACCGAGGTCTGCAAGGGGTCGAAATAAAATTTCTTGATCTGATTAATAGTACACTTACCGACACTCTACTCGAAGACTAGATTATATTTTTAAAATTATGAATTTTCTAGCACAACAACGTGTCAAAAATCTAAAACCGATAGGAAGCAAAAACTGAATGATATAGTTATTTTTCAGCCTAAAATAAATCAATCGGCTTACACATTCTTATTTGATTCACAGCTTCCGAAAAAGAAATTTATGAACAACCTACTTTTAACAAAAACAACAAGCTATATTAGTTTCCAACTACAAATATTCATAACAAATGAATGTGAAATCAATTATTTATGTAAAATATTTTAGTTTGAATTGTATTGTCAACACATAGTCCTGAATATTTTTTCGAGCTTTCTTTACCCGCGCCGTCCCAGTCCCAGTCTAGGCCAAGACCGGTCCAGTGCAGACCTCTACTCACGAATAAGAATTTAAAAGATTAAAACTAAAAAATGATTTATCTAATTATATAGTTAAGGATTCGATCGTCACTATGGAAAACATAATGAAATGAACATAAGTACATTCTCTACTACTTCAGATGTTAAGCCGTTACTGTCATCATAAAGATATTCAGTAATAGCTCTTTCAACTCATCTTGCAAACATTAATTATATAAATAGATGTCGTATTGTTGTCCTGTCACTCATACGTCTAAGATGAAAACAGTAATTATTTTTGCTGGCAGAGTCAAGGAAATCGATATTGTGGTCACTTCTGTAAGCAAGATAAATACAGTGTTTTTTCTGCCTGTAACGTCTATCTCAATGTATCTATTACAGAAGTTTTACAGAAATGGTAATAAAATATGTTTAGTATATAATATACACTGTGGTCAGGAAAAACTAAAGAGAGTAAATAACAGACACCTAGGAACATAATTAATTTGTAGAGGTCGATTTTTTGTGTGTAATAATGGTTAATATCAAAAGAGATACATTTTTACTCACGACTGTTTTCTGATAATATTGGCTCGACATTCCGACTACTCTTTAATCAATGTTGATCTTTTTTGCGATGGTCATCAAAATAAAAATAAGTAAATAACATTTGTTTACCTTTATTGTATGTACAGGAGAAGTGGTAAAGAGTGTTTCTTGAACTTACCTGAAAACAAAAATAAAACAATCGATTAATATAATGAAAATATTAAAAAGAGAAAATATGGTATAAATAAATATATGTGATGAATATTTGTGATACGTGCTGACTAGTATGTGCTCTCGTTTAAAATATGAATGTACATATAGGGCGAGATTTTTACGTTTTATTACCCGATATGCGAATATTACAAATCTCGAATAGTATGTACTTGATTTTATAACAATTTTTAGCACTTTGTTATTGGCAATTTGTAGACATATTCTATTCATGTCTTAATGGAAGAATTACATTCACCCGTTTGATTAATTTTGGGAGACAGCGAAGATGACTTAACCGCATAATTTACTTCATCGAGATGTTAAACAGGCTTTATCATTAGTATTAACAGCTCAGTAGATAAATACAATAAAAACGTTTCTAATATTTCATAATATAATGAGAGAGATAAATTGTTCATAATGTATTCTTTGTTCGTTATAAAATAAAAGCATTGAGACAGTCGTCATGTGAAAGTAAAACATTTCTCATCGAAATTTCTTATCTCCTCATTGTTTGAAGAATTATTCATGATGGCCTACATAATCATGATGAACGTCTTTATATGACAATGAAAGAGTGCCCCGCTAAAAGTGACACGACATATCTGTATTGAATTGATACAAGTTGACTCGATTAATGTTCTTCAGTAACAAGCAATTAACGAACTTTTTTTTAAGTGACGGGTGATACAGTGGATAAAAAAGCCGAGTGTCAATATATTGAAATTTAAATAAATATTTAAGCCAACAAAAGCACCGTCGGAGCGAAAAAAATATATGCACTATCTTTTTATATCCGACACGATGCTTAATTTTTCATCACAAAAACCTATAATTCAAAATTACTTACAGTCTACAGTTTTAAGGTAAATTTTAATCGAAATCTTATTTGCTGCTCTTCGTCGTTATGATTCATCAGAATGTGCAGAATGCGCGAATTCTTTTCTTTTTATATTTTCAGGTTGTAGTTACTTGTTTATATACAGTAGACAGGTGTTACCAATACTTTCGATGGTTACGGCGGTAACTTGATTATTCCACGTATTGTGTTACTAACTGTGACACGCGTTTCGCCTCTTTCAGAGGCATCTTCAGACTTAATATCGCAAAGTTTTCTTAAGTAATAAAGCAAGATTGATTCTAACATTTTAAATTATGAAATTACAAAATGGATTTCGGGTTTTTTTCCTTCTAAAGCAGGCCTGGCCAACCCAAATTGCACCCCGGGCCGCATTGATGGCCTCAAATTTCCCCAAGGGCCACACATACAAACATTATACAAAAAAAAATTATATAAAAAAAATGAAACGACAGCCCCAACATGTGAAAAGAAAACACGCATTGAACCAACAACAAAAAATGTATTTGGGTAGTAATCAACATAAAATTTGTTAAAAAACAATACAAAAATATTTTAACCCTGAAAATTATTAATTAAGACATAAATCAAACAATATTACAAATAAAACCAATTATCAGTGACTTCTCCTTTCAGTGCGAGATTTGAGATTCTTTACGCTTACTTAATTTTTCTAAATCTATTTCAATACTTGAAGTTGCACACCTTAACTGGTTTTCCAGATTTACGTCTGTTATTGACGCTCTATTTTTATTTTTATTATATTTCATTTTTGAAAAAACTTCACAAACGTATGTAGATCCAAAGGCACTAATAATTTTTTGAGCAAAACATCTTATATTCGGAAATTTTGCTGTTGTTATGTACTTGCTATAAAATTCTATTTTAGGAATCGTGGGATATATATTTTTTAGTTCACTATTGCATTGTAGGTCGATTAATTCCATTTGTAAGGTTTCTGAAACAGTTGAAACGTCGACACTAAATGGAGAACTAAACGTCTCAAATGTTTTCTCATAATTTACCAGTTCTTTAAAACGACAATTAAAGGCTACTATAAGTTTTTATTTCGTCAGAATATTTTGAAAAATTATTATTTTGCCTTTCTTTCAACATTGGAAAGTGTTGTGCATTATTATTTTTAAGTTGGCCTTCAAACAACAATAATTTTATTTGGAACGCTTTAATCAAATTGCAAGCATCGGTAATTAAATTATTCTGATTCTGCAACTCCATATTTAAATGATTCAATTTTTCCGTAATATCTACCAAGAAACAAAGGTCTTGCAACCACTCTTCATTTTTAATTCTAAAATAGGCATATTCTCCTCGGCCATAAAATAATAAATTTCTTCACGTAACTCAAAAAATCGTCTTACATTTTCCGCGACTCAACCACCTAATATTGGTAAAATAAACAATGTCACCATACTCAGAATCTAATTCAGTGAGGTATGCTTTAAATTGGCGATGCTGAAGAGCGTGCGAACGGATATAGTTCACTGTTTTTATAACAACCTGCATGACATGGCTCATAGATAATGCTTGAGCGCATAAATTTTGTTGATGTATCAAACAGTGTACCACATATATATCACTGGTTTTGTTTATTTTAGCCTCCAACTCATTTACAATCAACTTTACAGCACCTTTATTTTTTTCCAATCATAGCCGGTGCTCCATCTGTTGTTAATCCGGAAAGCATCTCTAAATGTAAGCCGTTATCTAACAAACATTTTTTTATGGCTTGGAAAACGTCTTCACCTTTTGTAGTATCTTTCAAATTGTACAAATTTAACAACAATAAAGTTCTTTAAAAAAATATTTGAAAAATCATCACACATGACCACGGGCCGCACGTAAAGGCGCCGCGGGCTGCATGTAGCCTGCGGGCCGCGGGTTGGCCAGGCCTGTTCTAAAGGAAACAAGGAAGGGGTGATAGAATCGAAACAATGCAATCAGATAATGATACTATTGTTACCAAACTTTAAAAAATGATACTAGGCGTTAACAAATTTAAAAAAACGGTCATTGTGATTTTTGTTAAATGACGAGGTGGACTTTTAATGCGTGTTCCGCTATTAGATAAATTTATTTGTGTATATTGTCAGCTTAACAATTATGTAGGTAAATATAATCATATTTAACGTCGATTTTATATGAATATGCTTCTAAAAGTAGCGAAACACGTGCCACGTGTTTCATAGTAACCAAAAAAGTTTAAATAATATTTTCATTATTACAATTACATATTAATTAAGTCAGACAGGATTTGGTAGATTTTCTGATCATTAAAAAGTGAAGCAAATGCATAGCAGTAAAAACCTTAAAAAAATACTATGCAATCTTTTGTTATTATGAGATAACACAATATATAATATACATAAAAGATCATGTAAAATATAATATATTTAACTGATACTTTGTCGATAGCGAGACAAATAAGTTTTCACAAAAGATCGGCGTCGAATGATATTAATATTTGTAAACACAATAGCATATATTTTCAATATAATGGGTTTTCAATACGTAAAGTAAATACAGAACAGAAAACAACGGCAGTTATGTCTACATAAAGAAGCTTTTGATATAGGCCTCTGGAATTACTTGAGCTTTACTATTTTCTTTATGAGAAGCAAAATATGGAAGTTTCGTTTCATTATAATGGGTCAATAATATTTATTGTGAATGTATATTATAAATATGAATGTGTACATTGTTTGTTGTCAATCATTACTAATACCTATTGCTTTGACTTACAAACAATAATAAGTATACCCTTTTCTGGAAGTACTAGTTTTAAGAACAGAAGGAATATGAAATCAAAACTAAATAATAACAATATTTATATAATACTAGCTGTACCCTGCGCGCGTTGCCACGCCAGCAATGGAAATTGCCGGGTGTGAATATTTTGAAGGAAAGACATTACACAAATATTCAATTCAATTTGAGTCAATTTATTGATTTCGTTCATTTTGAAAAAAATGTGACATTACAGCTTTTCGTTTCAATTCGATATCAATTTTTGGGGGGAGGGGGTTGTATGGCGGGGTGGGGTTTGGGGGAGTATGGGGGGGGGGGTATGCCAGAAACCTTCGAAGAAGTGAACTCGAAAAATTCGTAAAGTTAAAAAAAAAAAATTGGGGGGGGAGGTTGGGGCGAGGGGATGGTAGGCCAGAAACCATTGCGAGAGTGTACTCAATAAATTTGTAAAGTTTCACATCGATCGGTTGAGCGGTTTAGTAGTCCATAGCGGACATACATACAGACATTCATTTTTATATATATAGATAGATAGATAGATAGATAGATTATAAGTAGTCGAAGTCTGAGTGTTCTAAAAAACTGTTCAGTCAAAAAAAACGAACGAAAAATTATATCAAATATTTAATAGTAATTATATTCTTTGATAAATTGTATTTGACCAGAAATCTTGAAATGCAGGGCGAGAATATCGTATATTCTCAAAGATTCTCTAGCTGATTTTTGAAACTTGGATTTATTGATTACTCATTTTGAAATTTTTCACACCGGTTTCCATAGGCGGATCCACGGGGGGGGGCATGGGGGCCATGGCCCCCCCTGAGGAGAATTTATTCCATACAAAATTTTATAACATTAATTTTAAAATGATTTTTATTTAAATAAATATTTTGTATTTCATTTTTTTTCACGACCTTTAGTTTAACAACTACAATTACGGCAAAAAAAATCCGCGCACCTTTCACAATTCCATTAATTTGCAAATATTTCCTCGAAATCTTTACCGATTTCCATTTTTGTTTCTACCGATTGTAAAGAAAACTAATAGCCATATTTTGAAGAACAATTGGTTGACACCTTTCACCAACCTTAAGATGGCCTGGCTGCTTACCGCGTCTTGTTCTTATGAATTAGACTTGAAATCATCAGTGTATACAATCGTCCAAAGTCCAATTTTTATGCACCTTCGTCCATTATTACCTCCATTTTTACATTTTTAGATTGGGAACTGTTTTTTTGGCGCCGAGCGGGAAATCCATGTGCTACGATTCTATTGCGGCTATTACGGACATTTCGCATCAATCATGTGATTTCACTAGTCGACTAAACCTCAGCATGGAAAACTGTAGCAGTTTTGAAGCGTTTTCGAAAAACCATACTCCTTATATGAAGGTCGTCCCGGTCGGTTGTTAAGCATTCTCTGCCGGTTCAAACATACCCATCCAGAGCGCCAGTTTCACGAAATATTTCAAAAATATCTACACTATACTTTCTACACAGTCTATCATAAGCGAATTTTTTCTACTTGGTAAGTTTTCCCAGAAAACTGATTCAATTTGGGCTTTTATCGCAATTACTTTTTCTTGCAGCTATCCATAATTTCGTCAGATGCTTACGCGACTAGGTCTGGCTCATTACTGTTGAAGCTTTCAAATCTTGATTGGTTTTTAAAATATGGTTATAGGTTTTTTTTACAATTGAATGAAAAAAAATGGAAATCGGTTAAGATTTCGAGGAAATATTCGCAAAGGAATGAAATTATGAAGAGTGAGCGGATTTATTTTGCCACAACTGTATAGATACGGAATGTGATAAGTTAATAATTATGTCGTAATTGTGAGGTTTTGTTACGAATTTTACTGTTTGAAAATCAGCGTTGCATTCGCTGAAAGGAGGTTTTCCACATTACGACACATGAAAACCTGGCTAAGGAATCGTTTGTTTTCAAAAAGACTATATGGTCTAGCTTTGTAACATATCCTCTGGGAAATGAATATTTAACCTGAATATTTTTGGGCCTATTTGCAACGTCAAAAAAACGAAAATTCGACTTAATTTTTTTATAATGTTTGCGATTTTTCTCTGGTATAAAACAATATTTTTTTAATATTATGTTTTTAATGTTTGCATTTTTGAATTGAAATAGAAGAACCGATGATAATAGTCAGAGTCATCAATTATATCACATGATTTTGCTCGGCACCATCACTTCTTTAAGCGCAGGGTCATCATTCCGTAAAATAAATCGTGTAAAAAAAGTAGCGGTGCCGTTCAAAAAATCACGTAAAAAGGGGACTGGGTGTATATATTTTTTCAAAATGGCCACCCCCTGGGACAATTCCTGGATCCGCCAGTGCCGGTTTCTCTCATCTTGAGGATAATCAATTGAACATACAAAATAAATTCAACCGGGGTTATGAGAGTCTTTTTCGTTTTCAAAGAAATAAGCAACGTGTAATGTTTAATTTGAATTGTGTATATTTCCATGTCATCGGTCACTAACAACCCGGGGCTTGCCCTTTAGTAACTTCATGTACCAAAGTGCACGGATGAACGTGAGCTGTGCACATTTATCTGTGTTTGAATTCCTTAAAACCTACGTAAATTCAAACGATACCCTTTTAAATAATTGTTATTTTTAATTTATTGTCATTTATTAATAATTGTCATTTATTTACAATTCAAGCACTTGCTATTATTAAATATCAATTCACTTACTATCATTAATATTAGTTCAAAGGCTTGAAATCAATCAACTCATTAACGAGAGGTCGGATAGGACCCTAGATTTATTTTAAATATTCTTATGTTATCATCTGGTCATTAATATTTTCAAAAATCCTCGTAATTATAACAAACCCACTTGAATCATTGAAACTTGTATTCATTCAAATTTCGCTAATTTACATTTTAATAACCTTTTAACTTAGTGATCTACTTATATTTTTGTATATAAACGATACAAACTGTTTACTACGCGTCAGTTCAAGTACATCCGTGCACTTGGAATGCCTGAAGATGCCAAAAGGCGAAACTCGGGTCGTTAGCGACAAAACTCATGGAAAAGTACAAAATTCAAATTTGATATTGAAATTCCATCAAGCACCCTCAGTCGAAATACTTAAGTATATATCTATTCTTGTAAAGTTTTTAGTATCAAAATTTGAATTCGGAAAACATCAGTTTAGATATGTATTTTAGTCAACGCGGTCTACCCGCGAGCATCTGGTGAACAGTTTATAAAGCTTATAGAAACGTGCAGTAAAAATTTGATATATTTTATTGCTATAATAATCCGCAAGGCCGATTCATGAACAGGACGACTCATAAAATTGTAGAAATCTCACATCTGCCTGCTCGTTGTGGCATATCGCATATGCTTTAGTAAGGATAAACGTATGAGAAATATTTATTGAAGGTGAATATTATGATAATGTGTTTCAACTGTGTTTTATTTTCAACATATTTACATAGAACCGTGTTAGGAAAAATGTTGAGTTGAACCTTTTTTCAGTTCATTAATTTTCAACTCTAGTGTTAGATAGTCACTTGGCTAGGGTGGGAAAAAAGAAATCTCTGATAAAAAAAAAACTATTGAAAAGATATATCCTCTCAGGAGTAACACGGGTACTCGTATAAATATGAGTAACTTTCTGTGTTGAAGTCCTGACAAAAACCTAAGATATTTTTTATTTTGAACTTATAAGCCACAGTCAATTATGTAAGAATGTTCATTTTCAGTGAGTTTACAAACTTTCATTTACGCATGCGCGTTGGGCAATAACTGCTTCATATAAACATATTTCTTAAGTATTACAATATCTTATTAACTCTGTGCTTTTAATGTATAAAGCTTTAATTGCGTTTTTACTAATGGTATTAAATTTTAGACTACAAATGAATGACAATTCCATTACATGTAAATTTAAAAAAAACTGTGAATGGGAATTTATAATTATTATTTTACACCGTTTATATTTTTTGACAATTCAGTGCTTTTGGGAAGAACACTGCTTCTATGAGAACTGCTTGTTACTCAATTGCCCAACTTCTCTTTTTAGAAGACAGTAGGGATTGAAAGAATATGAGGACACGGACGGGACTGGTGGTTGGCTAATCGATCTCGCTACGCTTTGCTTTTTGGGATCGGAAAGGTGGTAAGGGTTAAGATAGACAGGGATTATATTTAATAACACATAATTAATATATTAAATAAACTATTGCATTGTTTATGCATTAGGCAGTTATATGGAAATTTATTTCTAATGTGAAAATTAATTTAAATATTAATATGTATACTATGTTAGATGTGACAGCCCTGATATGGGATAGGTGATTCGGAAAACTCAATTTTATCACGAAATTTATCACTACTAGCATATTCTGAAAGCGTTCGTTTATTTTTGCAATATTTTCGTAAGGCTGACGGAGAAAAATCACATATCAAAGGTTTCTTTATTTATTCGCCAATAAAAAATGAAAATTTATGACACACTGCATCGAGAATATGATATCACAGTATTCATAAACCACGCGTTTTTTTGGAAAATATTCAAAGTTCACTAACCCAATATTTTCGAGCTTTTTGCCATCGAATTTATTTTTAGTCAATAATACAAAATAAATGTTTTTCATGACCGGTTCTAGGTAAATTTATAAACTTTTCTGGTTGGTTATGACAGATCTCTTTTGGCTATACGATGTATTATATATGGTTTACAAAGTCGATCTGTGAAAAGCAGGGCTCGGTAAAAAAAAGTTCGACTCCGACTCCAGCATTTACCAAAACCACGACTTCCGACTCCAACATTGACCAAATACCGTCATTTTTTTTCCTAATTTTCCTATTAATGTGTATTCAATTAAATATCAACCTTACCAATCCGTCCAATAGCCAAATTTGACATATTATATGCAAAAATAAAAAGTTCAAACTTTTAAAAATTTCCGACTCCGAGTAAGACTCCGGCCAAAACGCCGCGACGACTCCGACTCCACAGCCCTGGTGAAAAGTAGTAATATTTTTTTAACGAAAAGCTTAGTTATGCAATTACAAGTTGCTATATGTTTTACTTCACTGTAAAATATACAAAAATAGATACAAACATGTGTCCACTTTAATGAAAATTTTAAATATATTCTAGTCATTTTTTTAAAAATCCTATATATTTTATACTACTGTGAGTGACTATGTGATGAAACTCTCCTTGTGTGTTTTCTATGTTTCTGTTTAAATAGGCTGTAAATTATCATATTTCAAAAACATTACATTTTTTCTTCACAATTTTAAATCACCGAACGCCGTAAAATTTGAATATTTTCTTTGATAACAGTCATTAAAATATTGAAGAGAAACTTTTTTTTATCAAATTAGGACCTTCTGAAATTGCTGAAAGAGGTTTCTGTCTTGTTTGCTTCCTCCATCTGATAAAATATTAAATAACATTCAGTTTTAAATGCGCAATTTAAAATAAAGCCTCAAATAAATATGTATAAGAAAAACAAAGAATTAAAAAATATTTCTCTTGCCGACTGTCTTGCTTCCCACATCGATATACATAAACAAAATGGGGAAGGAAAATATTTTCAGATTTCATGCTAAAATTCTTAATTATGAATGATATATACATTTCATACTACGAGTATAATAACATAACAATATTTCACAAATCTTTTTTGAAAAGCATGGTTTCGTCGAACGCCCACTAGCATTTATATGTCGTATAATTGTAGATATTATTATTTTGTGCACATCAACAACGTTCATAAGCTTAAACGTCATGTTTAGTATGAGGCACACAAATATTATATGATACCAGGTTGAGTCAGAAAAACGTATGTGTATTATAGATAGACGGAGGTCTTGTTTCGAGTGATACCATAAAGCTCAAGTAAAACATATCATATTTATGTACTTTTGCTGTTCTATTATGCTAATATATGCTACATAATATGTTGAATATAATATTCACCGTGAAAGCCCGAAATGCTGTTTATTCCCATTAAAATTAAAAGGAAAAATTCAAATATAAGATTAAAATTGTCGTTCTGTCTTCAATAGTTACCGTCGCTTTTAAGTTCATATCGTAATCTTCTTTAGAGCTTTCGTATTTTTTTACAAGTGGCAAAAATGCAACTTTACACGAACGCGCCAGACTGGTCTTAGCAAATATCGTATGTGTGCTAAATTTTGTTTTAACGGACCAAGAATGTAGCGCAAAAGCCGCGCAAAAATATGTTTGGTAAAAAAACGTTTCGTTATATTCGGAGTTCGGAGTAATAGGTATGTACATAAAGATGTTTTGTTTTATTTATGATCATTAAGAAATTTAAATTAAGGAAATTACTGCGAATACAATTTTAATTAAATTTTCTAAGAATGTAAACAAAAAGCAGATTACATTGAAGTATATTTGAGAGCGCGAAAACATTTAAGATCTAAATAAATTGAAGACATCTTTTCCTTGAGAGTTCATGCGTTTTGATTGTATTACATTAACGTTTCAAGGTTTATTGCCACCGAATGAAAATGCAGTAACATTAAATCATCGCGTGTTTTGAAAAGGTCAATTGGAGTCAAGTGAATCAGCTGTAAAAAAATAGCCCAGGTTAGTGAGATGTTGTGTTAAATATAGAGCAATTGTTGCCCAATCGTACGTTGGAAGGACAAGTGAAAATAAACACGAGAAAATAATGAACATCAACGCTTGAACTCATTTTTTTCATCGGCAAGGCAAAACAATCACTCAGTTCCGTCGATCAATACATATCACTATCATTTCAACAATTATTGCATTTGCACTTAAATCAATGTTTACTTGAAGTCGTCAGTATATGTAACTAAGGGGTCTTTTTATAAGGACGCTTAGTTTTGAAATGTAAATAAAACAAGTTGTTTGTGAGATTTCGACTAAATTTTAATTTCATTTGTAAGTATATTTTACGGCATTAAATATGGAATATAGCATCAAATGTCTGCCAATATCCATTCATTATAAAATGGGCCATGTCGCTAAAGTTGACTTTTTTGACAAATTTGGGTAAACTTCCAACTGCTCCAGAACCCAATCAGGCGTTGTCTGTGGTCGTTTATCTGAAGTTCCTTGGTTAGTTGGATTTTATACGGGTGCAGACATAAGGCCCAATTCAAAATTCGCCAAGTTGAAGTCGCAGAAAAGCCAAGTTCTTGTGAACAACGAGAAATAAGCTGCCTTGGGTTTTCCTGTACACTTTCACACACAGCAGCAATGTTTTCACCAGATATTGTATTTTGATGATGTACAGGTAGGTGTTGGCCGATTATTTACCAAACTGGTTGACTCAAATTTGGCCACTAAACAATGAATAATCTACTCAGCAGGACAAAGTAACATATTTTGAGCGTCCCTATTGAAATACCCTATATTTCGTATTGAAACGATGTGACCGTAAGTAAACCGTATTTTGTTGTACATCTACTTTCGTCACGTGGAACCGTACACACAAATAGAAATGTCAATAACACAGAAAAATGTAATAAACTAATTATATCGTCCGATTTTGAAATGCGGAAACACCATAAATTTTATTGATAACTAGCTGATTGATCGAGGCTCCAATATGATGTGTATATAACTGAAATTATTAGTCACCTGTTTCTTAAGCATCTCGTCTAATGGAGTCTTTCAAGTGGATTATTTTTGCGGTTGCGTAGTATCGGATATTTTTGAGTGATGAATGTATCGAATTTAGTCTGAAAGCGGGTCAACCATACTTTTCCACTTATCGATCAGATGATAAAAAATCAATCAGCGTAGAATGGAAAGTATGACTCAAAAATAATTTCGTTTTTATAATGTGAATACAAACATTCTGGCATAGAATGTAGGGTAGGGTATGGCTAATGTGACCATTTATTTTTGTCCTCAAAACGGGACATCTACCATTTTTTTCGGAATAGTATGTATATTCAAGAAAACACGTATTTTTTCATAGTTTTTATGTATAAATAAAAAGAAAAGGAATGTTGATAAAGAAAATAACAGGAATAAATAATATAAATATGAAAAAAATTATGTTGTTTTATATTTTTTTGATGTACAATTTTTTTTTAAGTATAACTGGGTTTATATTTTCGATGGTTTCGGCGGTAACTTTGTGGAAGTTCATTTTAATATAAAATTTATATAACTGGGTTTGCTTTTTAATAAGAATGGAATTCTTGGCAGGATTTTTTAAAATTTATTTTACTAACAACATTGCTTTAAGTACTCCTAATTGTAATTGTGTTTTTTCTGTCGTCCACAACTTATTCATCTGTGAAAAGACTCTTTCTACGGGTGCATTTGTCCGGGCAAGCATTCAACGATTACTCTAAAGTTTTTATGGTTCAAATTATTATTACAAAAGTGTTCAATCCAACGATTTTCGATTGAAACGTTTCCAATATTCCATTCGGTCACTTTTTGTGGTGTAATATAGTTACTAATTAGTGAATACTCATCAAATACTTCTGTGTCTTGGTTGCTATTAATATATCCCTTTTGAATCAATGTATCCATTACACTTTGAATTTCTTCCCACGTAGGTATTTTGGTTAATTATTATAAATTGTTACCGTGTTGCCCTCTTTTTGGAAACGGGACATTTCGACGTCCCGAAGCTGTACTTGGGGACAACGGGACAGGCTACCTAAAAACCGGACGGTCCCGTTCAAAACGGGACGTATAGTCACTTTAGGTATGGCATAAGAAATTTTTGAAGATAGCAGCCATTATAGATATGATATTATGTCATATGAAAAACTTAAGCAGGCGATGAAAATAAGATAAAAATAAACATTTTTGCAAGCATGTTAATAGGAATTAAAATGATTTTTTTCTGTTATCGCTGCAGAAATGTAAAAACTGTTAAAAATGTAAATCATTAATCACTTCACAATTCAGAAGTAAACGAATGTAACATGTTAAATCTAAGCATTGAATGGCTGCATAGAAAACTAATGAATTTTGAGCGCCGTAGAAGTAAATCATGGTAATGGTATGAAAATAAAGCATAATGTACAAAAAACTAACTGTAATGACTGGAAACTTAGCTTTTTCAGACGCTATCTCGAGGTCTTTCTCCATTATAAACGCAAACTAACTTGTAGTTAAATAAAATAAATAAACCATAAAATAGGTTCACTTAACATGATAAGTGCTGTAATTATTTCTGAGATAACTTTGAATGAATTAGTGTGTTAATGATTAAAAATAAATGAATAGGTTTCGAGATAAAAAGTTCAAATATAAAGGAACTAGAAAACTTTGAACTTGGATTGCAGAAATAATGAAAGATCTGTCACACGATGTCAAAGGTCGCAGAATCGTTATTTTCGAAATTCATCAAGCGAAGTTTAAACTGATAATGGAATAGCTTCTGGCGAGAGATAAAATTTCTTAAGACAGATATGATTGTGCATTTATTAATTAATGAATCGCTCGTTTATTATCAATAATGTTTAATTGTTTTAACAAGGAATCGTTTGAGAAAGAGAATTATTACCATTTATAATATTTACCACAATATATATAATTTGGACTGAGGATGATTGATACAACTTCGATATAAAATTAGAGCTTATCAAAATTTATATCGATGCTTAATTAATGCGTATACGTAATTTAAAAAAAAAACATATCGCTTTCTATCGTGCACACGTTCACGTTCGTTCGTGTCATGAAATTAACACATAATAATCTTATAAATAAAAATATGTTTGAATTTTTATCGGCGAAGACATTTAGTCAAAATGTAATAAATTAGTCTTCTACTGAACTTTTCCCGGCTTTTATTATTAATAATAATGTTTGTTATTTACGTGAAGGTATTATTTGACATTTCTTTGACAGCAAATTAGATTTTTTCCTTGAATTTGGACATTTTAATAGGCTAGAATGGGGCGGGGCTGTCATCAAATTAAATAAAGTTTGTGATTTTATTTTAACTCTATTTTGGATGTTAGATTTTGTGATATAATTATGTCGAATGATATAACATTAAATAATTATTGGTCGCTTAGTCCGAGCGACGCCGGGTAGCAATACTAGTATGATATAAAATAACTTTTATTATTCCACTTATTGTGTTACTAATTATGACGCCTCTTTTAGAGGCATCTTCGAACTTACTAAGTAAATGACTTCCATAAAGTTACCGCCGAATCCATCGAAAGTATCATAATGATACATATTGCGTTTGACAAATCTGCATGCGTTTTCAGATTGCTACGTCATTATATCATCTAATGGTTTTTCTTAAATAAATACCGAGTATCATTTCTTCATGGGCTGAAGGTGCAATATAAAATTAAATTAGGTTATGCTAATATGATAGAAATGCTTCCCGAAGCTCTTTGCGAATTAAGCTTACAAAAAAACCAGAGGATTTTTATACGTTGAATTACTGGTTCATAGCGTAGAAATATGTTGACGTTAATATGTATAATGTATACTTATACATATATTAAAATGCAAATAAGCTGGTTATGCGTAAATAATATTTTAGTGAACGGATATTTACACACATCTTTCTGCAATAACAATCGACTCTGAATGCAATATGAAATATGAATTTGTTATTCAAGGAAGTGAGACTTGATATCCAGAAAGAGATCGATGTGCATCACAATTATGTTTCACGGTTTCATTTAATATTTGAATACTCGTTATGGCTTCATCTATTACGAGAAATAAACAGGTTTTTTCAAGACCTGAATTTATGTTGATAATTTAAGATATTTTTTTATATTGTGAATATAAATTAACACTTTGAAGATTCAGTCTCTGACGTATGTTATTATGCGATTAAGTATTTTCATCAGGATTTAGAATCGACATTTTTTTCGTTTCGGTTCTAGTTCTGGTTCAAGAAAAAAAAACGATTACGTTTCGGTTTTTGGGCAGGAAAAATAACGGTTTTGCCGGTTTTCGGTTCAACACCGTCAGGGTGGGGCGTTTCAGTAAAGGATTAAAAATGCGTATCCTTTGCTTTGATTTCTAAAAACTTATTTTTTAACGTGAATGTTTGCACATTTACTAAGCCTGAAAAACTATAATACATGTGAAGTTTTTTATTTAACGATTCAAAATTCAGCTTTTGTCTTTTTATTAAGCTTGGGTTCTAAGTATATTAAAAAAAAACCTCCAGGTGTCCAACGTATTTGGCTAGACAGTTTCGACACATAACTGCAACTGTTACTCAATGGTTTACTTTTATCTTCACTTTTCGACAGCATTTCCCAATTGTAAGTTGTGTTAAATGTGCACTAAACAAACATTATATATAGGCTTTTACCATAATAATAAAAATAGTAATACATTTTTAGTACTTTTCCCACATAAAATTTATTTGATCAGGACCGGTTTCACTCATGGCGAGCATTATCAACTGATCACCATGAGCGAAACTGGTCCTGATCAAATAAATTTTATGTGGAAAAAGTACTAAAAATGTATTATTATTTTTATTATAATGCCTTTCCACCAAGTATTGACAGTGAACACCTTAAAAGTTTAACCATAATATTAAAATTTATAGTTACATATAGTGAAACCCCGATTCTACGTTTTTCAAGGGACCGTGTAAAACAAACGATTAATGCGAGAAACGATGAATGCGGGAAAGTTTTATATATGAACTAAATGCCGGGACTATAGAAAATGAACGCACCACGCGGGAAAACGTATAATGCGAGAACGTAAGATCGGGGTTACACTGTATCTAACTGGTATAAAGTCTTATTCGTTAAACATTATTTATTTATTCATAAAAAAATACAAATCATGGCATTACAGCTTACGCCAATACGCCATGCATTTGACAAATGTATTTACATATACATACATACTTGTATACACATAATAAAAATTACAAATTGGTATTATAAGAACAGAGAGAAAAAAATTATAAAATCACATTAGAAATTTTAAAGATGTCAACCGAGTGAGTTCCGACAAAATCAAATTTTATTCAGAAAATATAGTATTCGTCTGAACTCACTCACGTCAATATGAGATATGTCGACATCCGAAGCAATGCCGCTTAAAATTTTATCAAGTACTCAACGTAAAGCGAGACATATATCTGTGACCAGCTTGAAAAATTTTACCCACGACTCTTTGTTGCGTATTTATTAAAAAAACGGCTGCCACAAACAAAATATTATTTTAGTTATCCGAATGTGATATTTATCGCTCACTTCGCATGGATTACCGTTTAAAACAACTGATGCATTTTGTCGCATTTGCGATGCGTTCTGAATCCAAGACGCCTGCAATTAGTTGTAGCCGTTGACCGCGTATCGAATGGATGTGGGCGGTTCAAATTGATCATAAATAAAATTAACTGAGTATGATCTATTTATATTGCAAATTAATTCAATTTGTAAATTGTTGTGAGCCAAAAATGAATATTTGATACAATGAATGATAAATGGTACGTATATATTATATATAATTACCGTTACATTCAAATTTCACTATATTTATAATAGAAAAAGATAATCACTGTTTTGCATTCTGTTTCGTATTACTTATACACTTACTATACTTATACTATTACTATTTCACTAATGTGATTGTAAATATAAAGCCAATATAAGATACCAATGATGATAAGAGAAATAAAATATTCACCTAACTATTGTTCGGCTTCAAAGAATTAATATTGTCGGTCCCTGTGGTCTAGTGACCAGAGCTTTGTCCTAGCGATCTGGGGACCCGGGTTCAATTCCCGGCAAGGTCAGATTTTTTCAAATGAAAAAAAAGAGATCTTGGGCTGGGTGTATGTTATTTATCGTTGATTTTGTGCACAACTGATTTATTACTTATCATCGAGTTAATCTCGTATGACCTTCACAATTAAGAATATTTGGCGCATTGGCGAAAGCTGTAATGCCAAATATTTTTTTTTACAATTAAAAAAAAATATATATATAAAAACAATGTTTTGCAATACATCTACATAAAAAAGTAAATTACTATCAGGACCGGTTTCGCTTATCGAGAGCTGAGTGACGACTTAATGACATGGTTACGCTCCGTTTCAAAAAAATGTTTTCATTTTTTATAGCAATGTTAGTTCTCAATGTGGAGTATATGGACCTTTAATGGAGATATTTTTCTTCGAGAGCTGATTGTTATTCATTTTTTTTTCAGAGTTATTATGGATAGAAGAATGGGGCTAGGACAGGACTTCTTATCAGATCGCTCTAGCTATACCACATTTTGAGATTCAGATGGGTGGAAAGGAATCTACAAATCACAAACATACATATCTTTAAAAGCAAATCAGTAATTCATTAAAGAGGTCCGTACTGGCTTTTGAGCCAAATTATATAAAATGTCTTCATTCGGATGTTCGAACAGATTCGAGTTCGCCTCAGAGTATGGCAAAACTTCATTCAGCATTATTTATATGCATGTCACAAATATATTATGAAGTTTTTGGTCCATGATTAAAACATTCGAATAAATATATAACAATTTTGATTGAAAAGTATTCCAGTAAAACTAAATTCAATTGTATGATTTATTCAAAAGATTAAATGCAAATTATTGAATGTTATGTTTGAACCTGCCCAATGTTTTCGATTTGCTTGGTAAACACGGAATGCATTGTGGTCGATCAACGACCTATGCTAGATATGGGCACAGATGCAATAATATTGCATTAGGATTGACAAGGACTCGAAATACGTTTTAGAACAGCTCATAATATGTAAAGATGCCATATTCCATGCGAGATTAGACATAAATAGTTTCTTTGGAATTTTAAATTGTTTGCGACGCTAATCTTAAAGAACCAGATAATTAGCCGAATTCGGTTTAGTAATAAATATCAAGGATTTAAATTGACGCTTGATTCTAATAGGGATCATAAAACCATTTACATATATTGAGTGTTCAACGACTGACATAGTTGATCTTTGTAGTCTATTAGCATACTTGTACTGGGATCAAATTCCAACAAGGAAGCGCATTTAAATATATGCAATCGTTTTGCTACATGTTTTAAGCAAATGAGGACTTGACTTACATGCTCATAATCGGTTATAAAAGCTACATTTTAAACATTGAGACAATACAAAGGGAAGCTGAACGATCGATCATTATGTATGTTATGTATATATTTATAATAAGCACATCATCTTGATATTATTTTATGTACACATCTTGACCTATTATCATTTATATATAATAATTAATTGAAAATACAATCGAATTAGGAAAAATTCTTCTATAGAATCTTACAAGTATGGTTTTCGTTTATTGAGTTTCGAAAGAAATACTTCAGAAGCGAAATATACTATCGGCATTTTCGATGAGACAATCTTCTGCGAATAACTTCCCAAGAAAACACGCACGTTAAAAATCCACTTGATATTTTAATTACACGATTAAATGGCTTTAGACTATGAATGTTTTCACAAGTGTTTTTGTATCGAATTGCCAGGCCATGCTGTGACGATGACATCGAATATAACTTTATATTGGAGATTCTCAGAAAATTTGCAAACACTTAATAATAAAGATAATACAGTACAATGAAATAAAAATTGATTGCTAATGAGTTTCCATATGCAAATCTAATGAGTTTAACATGAAGATGGCAAGATAGATATTTTATCGACTACATAAGTCGTGATTATTAATGGATTGGTGAATTAATAGGAAATACAACAATTAATACATAATGGATCTTATTTGCATGGCAAATACCGATGTGTGTTATTCGTGTTTGATTGGCTATCGTCTCATCCATCTCTGATTGTGGTTAAATATTAATTTTTCGTACAATTATTAAAATAAATTCACAAACAAAACAAACGAGTGTTGCTTACGCACATCACTTACTCATAATTTGGAAACCATTGCTAATTAATTTTAATATCGAGTAAAGCCGAGTGGAAAACCTAATTATTAATAAAAATGAGTTTTTTTTATAAAAACCGTAAGAATTTTGACTTTTTGCTTGGTGATAGTATTGGCTGTGATAATATCTATGGTTATAAACTGCTACCAAAATTCTGCTGATATTTCAAACAGAAGCGACGAATCAGTCATAGTACATCAAAAAAAATATGGTTTTTTATAATGGAAAAAAACTTATTCCAACAGAAAAAAATGTTTGATCGTGATTTTGAATGACTTTATGTTTGTAAAAACAGTGGTATTTTCGATAAACGAGATGATATACATAATATATTGATCGTTTTATAATATTCGTAATTCTGAAATATCAAAAAAAAAAAAACGCTTTAGTGACATTTATTTATTTAATAATCCACAAAATTCTATCGCAATTAAGTTGTATATTACGAACAAACAAAACTTTGAATTTATATTAATTTACACGACATATTTAATGAGATTACCTTGTGACGTCGGAGATTTGAGAGGAAATAGTGTATTTTTGGCAGCAAACAGTATAAACATGTCGTTGGATTTTAAGTTAAAAAGTATTTTGGGACAGACCGGGGAATAAAATGTAATTTATAGGCAATATTTTAAACGACATTAGAAGATTTTCAATTTATTTAAGCTTTTAAATCAGAGTAGTTACAAGGTAGGTGAGATACTAGAATTTATTATAGTAACACTACATGAGTGATATTCGTTGCATTTGCAAGTTGTTTTGTGGTCTACGGTCAATGATATATGCTTTTTAATAAAACAAAATCTTTGATAATATGAAAAAAATGTGCGGCTAAAATGTAATCATTGATTTTTGAATTCGGTTATTATTTTTCTTTTCTAAATTTACAATGGATACGTATTAAGCACTTGGTGAGGTTACTTAGCAAAGTATTTACAAAACTATCTTATTTTATTGATAACCATTTCAGTAGCGCATGACCACCATAGTTGTGACGGTGGCGTTATCCCGAAATAGCTATAAAATATAGAATAATATTTCTTGTGGTATCAATATTTTGCTATTTTTAAGATTATTTTATCAAATTTACTCCCGTCTATCGGATCCTAAAAACGAGGTGTGCCTGGGGTGATTAGCTAATCATTAGTAATGCTGTAGCTATATCCTTCGATACCTACTCTTGAATCAAAAACATTTGTTCAGCAACTTGGTGAGCAAACCAGCAATCTTATATCTATATATATAAAAATGAATGTCTGTGTGTATGTCCACTATGGACTACTAAACCGCTCGACCGATCGATGTGAAACTTTACAAATTTATTGAGTACACTCCCGCAATGGTTTCTGGCTTACCAACCCCTCCCCCAACCACCCCCAACCTCCACCCCCAACCTCCACCCCCCAACCTCCACCCCCAATTTTTTTTTTTTAAACTTCATGAATTTTTCGAGTTCTCACATTTGAAGGTTTTTGGCATACCCGCCCCATACGCCCCCCAAACCCCACCCCGCCTAACAACCCCCCCTCCTCCCCAAAAATTGATATCGAATTGAAACGAAAAGCTACAATGTCAATTTTTTTTCAAAATGAACGAAATCAATAAATTGACTCAAATTGAATTGAATATTTGTGTAATATCTTAAATTCAAATTTATTTTAGTTGCTGGCGTAGCAACGCGCGCAGGGTACAGCTAGTTATAGTATAAGAAACAAGTATATTCTTAAAGATTTATAAGTAAAAATGTAAAAACTATTATGAGGGTAGCAAGTAATAAGTGCCTGTCAAACAAATACCAAAATTTTCCCTAATAATAATAATCGAGTACCGTTCGCATAGATTTATAGAACTAAACAAGTTGACATCTTGTTAAGTAGTGAAGTCAATCACACACAAAAATGCAGACTTCTTCTGATTATAATAACGTATTGAATATTGAAAAGAACGGTGAATAAATTAATAATGGAAAACCACTATAGATATCTGTCGCTAAGAATAAAAAATGACGCCATTTTATATATTATAATAGGTAACAGTTTAAAATGCTGGTATGTCGCCTTCGCGAGGTTGTCATAAATAAGACAAGATAAGGCTATTAGGTGATGAATAATGAGAAACTAACAACCGGATTATCAAGGCTCTAAAATCTATGGAATAACATCAAACAGTTCTGGCGCTTCTATCATAAAGAACAATTTATAATTGTACTATAAATGTTTTGGTTAATTAATTTTAGATAGCAGTGTCTTATAGAAGATTTTTTAGAATTTTTGAATTAATATCTTTGTAAATAATTAGAAACGCATATAAATAAAATAACGATTTGAATAATTCGACCAGTTATCTTTCGGCGCAGTAAAAATAACAATGGGGTGCCATACAAAGAAAGTGTTTAACGATAAGAAAAACGTTGCATTGCGAAGATGGCTAAGATATCTGACTAGCTGCATAAGTGTTGGTAGTGGTAGAATTAATAAGATTGTACAATACTTGCTGTAGTGTTGAAAATAGATTATTTCTTCTAAATATTATCATCAATAAACACACTACACCGAGAAAGACTTTTGAACTACATAGTTGTGATTTCATGCTAAACAGTGAAAAAAGTGAATGTCAACATTTTTGTAGTTTGGAAAAAAAATCAGATAGACAGCATAATAAAATAAGGTTAATCGAGCTTATACAGTGAAACCACGATTCTACGTTTTTCAAGGGAAAGTATAAAACAAACGATTAATGCGGGAAAGTTTTACATGTAAACTAAATGCCGGGACTATAGAAAATGAACGCACCACGCGGGAAAACGTATAATGCGAGAACATAAGATCGGGGTTCCACTGTATATGCATTCAGGATAATAATCAAGGTGCGACGAATAAAAGATGAGACGTCGGCGGAAGCATGGAGTATGGGAATGTTGTAAACAATAGTTGATGAAATAAACAATTTAATATTTAGACGTACTGAAATAGGAAAATTGTTCCTGATAATTATGGTTTGTTCACGTCAAGGTGGTAAATTCATTGGGACAAGCATACAAACTCTTGGGTTTGTTAAGACGCTGTGTTTAATTTTAAATCGTTTGTTTGAATTCTTGTGCCATAATTTTCCCATCGCTGGATTATGAGATTAGTTTTATTGCTATTATTAGTCGATCTGACAGAGAGCTTTCATCTATGAGGCGTGTGTTGGCAAGAGCTTTTAAGTGTCCCAGATTTATGGAGGCAAAGTTCTAAAGCACATGGCATCGCCTTGTGAATGAAATTAAATATTAATATTATTTCGTTATCTGCGTCTGTTTTTCGCGCTAACTTTTCAAGTGTTGGCGCCGCTCAAGGAAACTAATAAAGTAGAGCCGCTGCTCTCTTGGGAACGGCGCCTATAATATAGTACATAGATGTAAAATTTAATCATCTTTATTTACTTGGTTAAAACATGCGCATTGCTGTATAAATTTCTTGAGTCACGAATTAGATGTATTTTGTATATATCATATATTTGAAAGTAGAACAAGTGGATATTTTCTCCAGCTGTGGTTATTTTAATGAAAATATTATGTTGGCGATTTAAGCTTTTAAATTAGCAATTTTTTCAAAAACGAGTTTGAATATCAAGTAATAAATAGTTCATAATATCATAGTATTAAAACAATTCATCTGGTTTTCAGTTTTCCATCTTATAATCTAGTCTCATATCTAGATACATAGGAGAGTTATGCTTGCATATAAATTATATATATATATATATATATATATATTACATGTCACGAGACGAGACGCTGCAAACTAAAACCTGGTCATATCCAAAATAAAAAAAAAATTATAATTGTCATTAAAATTTAGAACAAGCTTGATATGTAATAATTCATAACTAATTCTTGCATTAAATTGGCGGCATTCTCTAAGCTCTAGAGATAGTGAATGCAATTTCTGTGGAAAGGTCGATGCATTTCCGATTTTAAAATTTTACACTTGTGCAAAACAGGTTATTTCTTTTAATCATTCGTGTTCAATCAGTAATTACATTTTAAATATCTATACACACTTTTAATTCAAATACGTAAATCTTGATCCTTATTTATATGGATTCGGCAATCACATTGATATAAAAGGTTTGATAATAGAGAAACACGAATAGTATTTCTCAACAACTTTTTGACCCCTATTGAATATGTTATTTTTGTGGTAAACTCATGTGACATCAGTGTATAACGATTTTATATAAATATTTAGAAAATTATATATACATTGTATATTTAGTTTATGAATAAAAAAGTGATTTAATATTCAAACCGAATTGAAAACAAATAAATTAGTGTAAGGGGTTAAAATTAATCAAAAGATTAAGTATTCATTGCAGATTGTTCATATTTATAAAAGCTAAGAATAAAAGCACTGTTTTATACCTGAACAAGTCATCAAATTTTATGAATATGCTTGTACTGATTGAGTAGGCATTTACTGTTATGAGAAATATCGTCTTCTGCTTAAAATCATTTTGCATGCTGATTTTAAACAATATCATTTATTTTCCTAGCAGCTAATTCATTGCATTTATACTCAATAAGAATTTAAACAAAGAAAAACGCCATAAACACCCATGCAAGGAATCTCAAAATGTGTAACATTAACCAAATAATCGTTTAATATTAACCTCGCTAGAAAATGAGTCCAAAACATTATGATCGCTGAGCGGGGGGGGCTCTTCGTCACTTTTGATGCCTTAACTGTCAATTCTTAGTGGAGGCATCACATTTTTTGGACTTCTTATGTATACATATTTTATAAAGATCATAACCGGTTTTTCTCATCACAAACATTTTAAGCTGATGTCAAATAAATAGGTTAATCTTATATATAAAACCGAAACGGGGGATGTATGTCTGTAATTCCCTTTTGCATTGTTGTCGCAAGTTCAAACAAACGAATTGTTTTCGCTCGCGAAAGTTTCGACGTGAAATTTGTTTCGTTATCAATGTGTGTGTAGAGACTCCAATTACTCGAGTATCGAGTAGTACATATATAAAACCGAAACGGCGTATGTATGTATGTGGGTCTGTAATTCCCTTTTGCATTGTTGGTCATTAAGTTGCCATAAAAACGAATATGAAAGAAAATATGTTTGATTTTTTTTATCGGCGAAGACATTTAGTCAAAATGTAATAAATTAGTCTTCTACTGAACTTTTCCCGGCTTTTATTAATATAATAATGTTTTTATTTACGTGAAGGTATTATTTGACTTTTCTTTGACAGCAAATTAGATTTTTTCCTTGAATTTTGACATTTTAATGGGCGAGAATGGGGCTGTCAATATATGAAAGGGGCTGTGAAATGTCAATGCCAGTCTGAAATGTTCATTTTAATTCCATTTTAATTGACCTAGACTTTTGAATTTTGGAAAAAGTTGTTTCAACTTGGCCCGTCTGTATTTACGCGCCGAGGTGAACATAACCCCAAACTGGTCCGAGCGAAGCCGGGTTCGAACACTAGTATAACATAAATTTGATTATTCCACGTAGTGCTTCTAATTGTGACACGTGTTTCGCCTGAGGCACCTTCGGACTTTTTATTGCAAAGTACTTATATTTGCTTAAGTTTTATCACTTTAGTAGTACTACGGGCAAGATTGATTAATATATTTTAAAATGATAAGTTATAAGATGGAGTGTGGGATGTTCCTTTTTACGGTACGCAAGGAGGGGTTATAGGAAGATGGTTAGTTATCAAATCGAGAAAGACTAAGTATTATCAAAAATTGGTGTAAGAAAATTGATCATACATACATAAAATCAAATTGTCAATAATTAAAATGTTCACGACATCTTACTACAGAAGAAAGGGCTATTAGTGTTCAACTATAAGTCCCGAATGCTTTTTTATCTATTCTTTTGCCAACAATTTTGTACAATAGTCATGAAGAGCTATTCTGTAAATTATCGCAATTTCATTTGAGAAATAAAATCTAACGACAACTACAAATTAAATGTTCGTGTATATTTTGTGAACAATTTCTAAATTCAAATAACCTTAACAAAGCCATTCATGATGGAGCAATTGTAATCCGGCGCTGATCGAAGTTACGTGAGTAAAAAGTTGAAAAAGTCGTGACTTCAATATAACGAATATAACAGTAATATTTTGAATATAACGAAAACATTAATATTTTCAATATAATTGTGATAATCGGTATTATTTTTATAATCATTATAGACACTTGAAGATTGCTAGATTATTTTTATTTCCGAGCTCTTCTGTGAACGAGTAACAGTAAAAAGTTTTATTGAAATAATTCGTACACGAACAACAATCATACACATAATCAAAGCTACTTTTTACTGATGTATCGATACCACCCCTGGGATTTTTTCGGACTATCCAGGAGGGTGGTATTTCCTCCAGTGCAATATCGAGGTGTTGAATACACTATGCGGGGTGGGGTATAAAGAAAGAAGGGAATTCATAACATAGTATGTAGTTAAATGTGGAATAAATAGTAAGCTGAACATGAATTTAATGATATTAAAGCATCAGGTACACTATTTTTAGTTTTATTGTTATACTACATATACATACGATAACGCCAACTTTTTAGTGCATCTTCCTATTAATATAAAATTTCAAATAACTTTGATTATTCCACGTATTATGTAACTAACTGTGACACGTGTTTCGCCTCTTTCAGAGGCATCTTCAGACTTACTATTGCAATTATTACTATTACTCAAGCAAACTTTGCGATAGTAAGTCTGAAGATGGCTCTGAAAGAGGCGAAACACGTGTCACAGTTAGTTACATAATACGTGGAATAATCAAAGTTATTTTAAATTTTATATTAAAATGAACTTCCACAAAGTTACCGCCGAAACCATCGAAAACATCTTCCTATTCTTTCACTTTCTTTGAAAAGGGTTCAAACGCTCAAAAATTTAGAGATCCATCTAAATAGGTGTGAGCGTTACTATACAAATATAGACATTTCAAAATACGACAAACGATATAAAACTTCGTGTCAGATAGAAATCCAATGTTACAGATGTAATAAAATCCCATCTAATAAAAATGTGAGCACATTAAAATTTGACAAGTTTGTTTTTATTTTTTACTGACAACATCAATAACGAAAGATGGTATCGGAAATCACTTTTGGTTCTCATGTCAAACTTGTTTCCGAAATAGGAAATCAACGTCCACCTACAGAAAAATATGTCCAGACTCATTCTGCATAAATGATTGAACTCACTGTAGAAGAAAAAAATAGTTTCAAATTTGGAACGGTCAGTTATGTCACTTGAAAACAAATGAAAAAATAATTAACGGATCGTTTCTCAATTTGATGTAGAGAGCTAAGTATCAATGAGATGGAATTACACTTCCCAGAAATACAATTACGAGATTTTCGAAAATTAATTACTTTTAAACCTATGATCGATGATATTATTAAATTCACTAATGGTGGACTAATAAAACATGTATTTTATGCGTATAATTGGTATTGATTTTACGCTGAGAATAATCATAATTGCATAGGGACTTTTGCCTTACTAGTTTGGTAGTATAGGATCATTTATAATGATTTTGTATTCAAATACGTGACTGAAACTAGCAAGAGTCAAATAATTATTCATCTTTTTAAGCCTTCATTGAAAATGTATGTCGAGTGCTTTACCTCATTAAAACTACATTTTTAGTGAAGCTAATTATGAGAAAAAATGGAGACTTACTAAGCTTAACTAAAGAATATGCGAACGTTAATTGATATGTTAAGAAATAGTTTAGTAAAAACAAAACCTTCATTGAATTTCGTATATTGTATATTAAAAATTAGACAGAAAAATGAAATGTGTTTTGCAAACATTATAATTTCGTTGCTTATAAGTAACTAGTATTGCTACCCGGCGTCGCTCGGACTAAGCGATCAATAATTATTTAATGTTATATCATTCGACATAATTATATCACAAAATCTTACATCCAAAATAGAGTTAAAATAAAATCACAAACATTATTTAATTAGAAGACAGCCCCATTCTCGCCCATTAAAATGTCCAAATTCAAGGAAAAAAATCTAATTTGCTGTCAAAGAAATGTCAAATAATACCTTCACGTAAATAATAAACATTATTATATTAATAAAAGCCGGGAAAAGTTCAGTAGAAGACTAATTTATTACATTTTGACTAAATGTCTTCACCGATAAAAATTCAAACATATTTTCTTTCATATTCGTTTTTATGGCAACTTAATGACCAACAATGCAAAAGGGAATTACAGACCCACAGACATACATACGCCGTTTCGGTTTTATATATAAGATTATTGTTAAGTTCAAAGGCAGTTGTTTCATTACAATTAAACGATTATTGAAATAAGTTACGTTCGTTAGTACTTTAATTCAACTGTCAATTTTCTGTCAAAATGTTTTAGAATTTAATCGTAGGTCAACGCGTGGGCCTGTTCTTACATTCAAATATCAAAGCTGATTGAATTTATGATGTTTATCCATTGATGATTGGCTACGATACTATTTATGCTTTGAAAAATCTCCGTAAACATAAAACGTTATTTAACTTTTTTGGTTCGCCATGTAATCATAGTTGACTATCTAAAATGTAATTTCATATTTTCATCTGAATTTGGTTTTAATTATATTTATATCCGAGTTCCGAATTACATTGATTTTAAAATAATTCAATTATATTCAGAATATCGATTCGCTGATAGTATCGCAGTAAAATTATTCTAAAATTGAATTATTCAAAAATCAATGAATATTCACAATAACCAACTTAAGAAAAAATGAACTGGCTTTCAATTCAATCAATAGATCTGTAGATTTGAATTTTTTTACTTTTCCATGAGTTTTGTCGCTTTCGACCCGGGTTTCGCCTTTCGGCATCTTCATGCATTTCAAGTGGACGGAAAAGTGCATAATTCAAACAATTCAAATTCAATCAAGCACCCTCAGTCGAAATCCTTCATTAGATCTGTAGATATTGGTGCAATTGCCGGTCCCCTTATTGAGTATTCATCACTCAGATGATAATTATTTTGATAGATATCAGATAGAGATCGCAGGACGATTGAATTCCACCCAACCACACCCTATGTTCAATGTTACTTTGAGAACGTAGCATAAACAGGCAAAAAAATGAAATTATCTTTCGCAAACTCTATTCTTCCATCTTAACTCCCTCAAACGGAGAGGTTGAGTGAAAGGTCAACTGTCGTAGTATTAAATTGTACAATTGGACATTAAAAAAATTAAAAGTTTACTGCTTTTGCTATGTGTAGACAATTAAAATGTGGCTTCATTATATATCAACAGAAAGAATTTTTTACAGTTGGAATGCCGAAATATTCTTAATTGAGTCACCATTTTTCGATCACGAAAGCTAAACTCTTTTGTTGTGATGTGTTGAATAATTTTCTCAACTCTCGTTCGATATTAAACAATTTTGCACTTGAATAATTGATCTGTATTTATTAATTAACAATATTAAAATTATAATTAAGCAATACCACCCACATAGTAAAACGAATAAAGGAGATAACGAGAGGTCAAATTGTAAGGGCTACAAGCGGCGCATTACTCTTGCAGAAACATGAACGGAACTAATGAACCAAGTTTACGTGCTATTTCTGAATACAACATTTAGATATCGTTGTAACGTAAACAATATGTCGTATATTACGTGTTTTGTTAAAGTTTATGATATTATTATCATTTAATAAGGACGCATCTTCAATCACACCGAGAAAATTGTTTACACTAAGAATATACGATAGCCGTATTAAATTGTATTGTATTATTTGCTTTGAATCTGTAAAATATCACGTATAAATTCATCTTGCGTGATGTCATCATCAGAAACTAATGCAATAATAAATGAATCACGGCTATCTAATGATGAAATTTAGTTAATGAAATCTAAAAAATATTATGGCTATCTCTGGATTTCACTTTTTACTGTTGGGTCAGCGAAGAAATGATCTGCACTAGTTATTTGCGTCATTTTTTTGCATTTTTAGCAGTGCAAACAAGTATGAACAGAAGAAGCTGTATTCACTTTTGATTTTTGTTTAATTCTTTGAGTTGAATTATTTGTCCCATTATTGATACTTCCTAATTGTATTCTATATTAAATAGAGCAGTCACAGAATATAAAGAAGCCATATCCTCTTCCGTGGATTCTATGAAAATCTAAATGAGTATCTTATTAGTATATGTTTTTTAAGATAATTGGTTGTAAGTTGGTTCATCCGTCTGTCCCTACTGGAGAAGGATCAAAAAGAAGAACGGAGTTAGCAAAAGAATAGTGATTTCTTATACGTTTAGTTTTTATGAGGGAGAAATATGAAGAGAAGGAATGAAGACATTAAAATATTATAGCGTAAGTTTTCGTTTCGGGATTCGAGCCCAGAGTGTAACCCAGTGGATGCAAGTTGAACACTGTTAATCACTTAGATAAAGGCATATATTTTTATGAGCGTATGAGATAACTTTTGAATATGCTTTTATATTCACATTTATAAAAAAACTGACAAATATGGGAAAGCAAATTAACCAAAAATAGCTCATAGATAAATCTGATAAAGAAATTCCCCTGACAGTATGCTGCTGAACTTATTTTGTTTGTCAAGAGAGACACGGAAAAGCTCAAAAGACAGAAGCTAGCAGCAATTTAGTCAATTGAATATTTGTCCTATACACTTTTGTTATCATTAGCAATTATTATTGTAAGTGCTCTTTCATAATTGGCATTGGTAATTCTGAAAACAAAAGAGATGGAAGTGTTGAAGATGGCCTCTTTTCTCTCTATTTGTTAACTGATAATACAGAATTAGTGTCAAGTATGATTTATATAGCCACGAGAAAATAGTTATTATATCTGCCAGTGTTGATATAACACCAATCTTAATTAAACACGAAACTCGTAAATAATTACGATTTGTCTTTTGAGCAATTTAACCGAAGCACCTGAGAAATTTCATTAAGATTATTTACGACACAATTCCTTCCCGTGTCTTCTTTTGTTTCGTTTTATGGTAATTAGTTCAAATTTACCTTTGTCTGTTTGTCTGCGCAGAGGCGTGCATATTTCAAATTAAAAAAAAAAATCTGGCCATGCTTTGCTTTATTTCACAGTAACCTAACGAAAGTTAATCATAATGTAAGCTTTGTAAACCGAATTATTTTTTCTCGTTTTGATGATTGTTTTATGGAAAATGTGAGAAAATATAATGGCTTCTGATAGCTTTAAGTTTAATGTTCAACTATTTTTTACTAAATCATGGTTTATTTTTTTAATACTTCCTATTCCTTCTTGAAATACGATCGGTAATTATATAATATGGACATATTTGAGTCGTTGATATTATCATTCAACACGCAGATTGTAGCCTAATTTTCAAAGTGTGTATTGATTGTCGAAAGCGATTCATCCTCGGTTTTTATTTAATTAATTTACTTTTACTTGATAACCACATGGTATTCGGTAAAACAAGCGCTGTTGGCAAGGAAAAAGCATGGCTGTGGAGTCGGTGCTTTTTGGCCGGAGTCGGAAATTTTTTAATGTTTGAACTTTTTATTTTTGCATATTATATGTCAAATTTGGCTATTGGCCGGCAATCCGGGTGTACCAATGTAGGGTGGATGTTTAATTGAATGCACATAATTATGAAAACTAGGCAAATAAAAGTGACGATATTAAACTTTTTCAGTCAGAGTCGTGTTTTTGGTCAATGTTGGAGTCAGAGTCGGCGTCGAACTTTTTTTCACCGACTCTACAGCCATGGGTAAAAGGCATTAATTTTTCGTTATTTTTTATTTTGACCTTGAGTAATAAATCTTTGAAAAACCATTTTTTCATCCGCAATTTTTGCTGGGAAGGTAAATCTTTAAGCAGGTAAATATCGATATGAAAACGAAGCACCCACTTACAAAATAATCATGAGTTTTAAGCCACCGCATATCTTAGTAGAATAAAGGTAATTAGTATGTTATGATGAATTGTTATGTTTACGTTTAAAACAAAGCTCAAATAATTTATACTCCTCTACAGGTTGTTGTACAATCGTATACAAAAAAATACACCATTATTATCTAAAAAAACAAACGCCACCACTGGAAGAAAGGTGAAATGTGGACCACATAAACCATGATCGAGTTTTTTTTTATCGGAGAGGCCACAACAGATAAAAGTAAACAATCGTTGTTTGATCAACGAAGCGAGAAAAAAATCGGAAAACTGTCGGCCTGGAACAGGGTTACCGTTAACTCGACTCGCCTTGCTTTAACAAACAAAAGAACAGGGTTACCACGTGAAACAAAGTCAAAAGATCGTGCAAGATCGTTCATTATAGCATGTATAATTCTAGATGATATTATTTAAGCACATTAAAACAACCATGCAGCTGACGACCTATGTATAGCAGAGTGTCAAAGTCGTTGGCTTCGGCAACAGTGCTCACGTGTTGTCTGGTCTCTGTGGAGAAAGTTTCATTAATAGGTTTTTAAATCCATTTGATCATAAATGATCTATTTTATTCACTTCTCACTTACATTACTGAAATCAAAGCGTCGCAGGAGAAATAAGTTAGCCACTAGCCCTGCCCAGCCCTATCTTTAATTCCTTAATCGCTTCGGAGGCGGACATGTTAACATATTTATTTAAAGATTAGAATAAATGAGCCCTTGAGAGGTGAAGTGAGCCAAGTCTAAAATGGTAAATCATATCTATTGGACTTTTAAGTTCATTCTTGTTTTTACTACGGGTTTTTGTCGAACAATCTTAACACTTTGACATTACGTAGAAGTTTACTTAACAGTAAAAATTATTTCAAGGAAATAATAATTGTAATAGTGTTATAAAAATGGTGAGATTATTTTATCGCTAACATATCAGTTGAGCCCTTGAGAAGTGAAGTGAGGCAAGTAGCAAAATGACGAAACTTTTGTATTAGCTCAGAGCATACTTTTATTTTATGAAAAAACATTATTTCACTGTGTTTTTAATAAACTCACTTCACTTGTAGGATACTTTAAGACCTGAAGAATATGATTCTGCATTTAACTCATTTAACCTGAAAATGCCACTTGGCTCACTTCACCTCTCAATGGCTCAAATGTATGTTGTATTATGCTATTTTGATGAATGACATTATATAATACGTGAGATATGTATATTTACACTTACTTCGTACGGCACTTAATATCTCGAGGACATTTTTCATGTCTATCGCATTTTCCCGCGCTTGATTTACTATCAAAGAACACATTAAAATGCGAATCTGAATCAAAAGCCGCAACTTTGCTTAATACCCAGAGGGTGTTTGCACAAAAACATAAATAATAAATTTATTTAAATGAGGGCACATTTATTCGTTGAACTTTTTCGGATTATAATTCATTTGGCTCCGCGAGATTCGAACTATAAATTTAATTGAAATGAATTCCGAACCGACGAGGGCCTGACGCCTACGTGGAAAATATTTCCCAAGCAAGGTATACACCGGCAAGACTTTAGTATGGTATTACTGACTATGAACCAATCAGCCGGTCCTGTAGTCGATTGGTCTATCATACTGTGAGTTCGTCATGTTTGGTTGCGATGGTTACGGGCTCAAATATCCGCTAGAACACTTTTTTAAAGATTTAAATTGATTCACGAAGTTTCAAGTCTGCAATGTTGTCATATATTAAGTAGTGAATTATTTACGGGATGAAGAGAGATATTCTTACTAGAATTATCTTTAATCCGTCCTACTTTCTTCACTCTTAAATTAGAAGAGACATACTTCTCATGAATTCAGCAGTTCCTTTATGGAAGTTTATTTTGATGTAAAAATAAATTTTCTTACTACACGTTGTGTAACAAATAGTGAAATGTGTTTCGTCTCTTCTAAGAAGCATCGTCAGACTTGCTATCGCAAGATTAAGGTTAAGAAAATAAAGAAAGAAAAATAGTACCAGCTACCCCAGCATTACAAATTAATTGAGAGGGTAAATCGCATAAGACAATTTTTTTTCTGCTTTCATCGTTCAATTAACAATTGAACGTCACTAAAAAGTGTTATAATAAATATAATAAGTAATTCCAGCCACCATTTTTTAAAATTTATAATATAAGAATATTAGAATCAATCTTAATCCTAAACTTAAAAAATCTTGCGAAAGTAAGTCTGAAAATGCTTCATAAAAAGGCGAAACACGTCTCTTTTCGTTACACAACAATTGGAATATGTAATGTTATCGATTTAATTTAATATTAGACGAGACATGTTGAGTATACATATCACATGATTCCATGAAGAAACAGATCATGACTTCAGAATATGAGAAAACAGAACAAGACATGACAAAAAACCTAACCTAACCTATTTAATCATATTCTGTTTTGTCATGTTCTGTTTTGTCCGGTTACCATATAACATAGGGAGCGGATTATGATATACGATATGAATTCTATATTCATTGAAAATGTTTTGTTTAAAATAAATTTAAATTGTTGAAGAAAATTTAGCATTGAAAATTAGACCGGATAGCAATTGGCCAATTATATAATGAAGTGTCTAATCTTTTTTAAAATGATACATCATAAAATTTTCTCTGTTCGTGAATATGCCAAATATCATGATGAGAAGTTCAAAACGTGATTCAATTAAACTCACTTTTTAAAAATCTTAAGTATGTATTTATATTCTATCAAATTTGTAAAAAAAACTCTGTTACGTTGAGATACTAGGTTAATAGTTTAAAAAAATATATAATTGTGTTAATGAATATACAATACTTTTAGGTCGTGTATGGCGGCCATTACCAGTGGCACGATTGTGTAAAAAGCGAGAAGGCCGTGATGAAAGATACCGGTTTTGCTCTAAGAGATAAATGAACATAATTTTAATACAACACTGATCTAAATTTGAAGGAAAGGGAAATAATTTACGACACGTTGAAAAGAATCTATGACTCTTTTTATCGTCGCCATAAAGGAGAGAGTGTTAAATAGTAACACGTATAAGAACCGTTTTAATTCTTATAATCAGTCTTAAAACATCTTATTTTTGATTTCTTTTGATGAGTTAGTTGGGTATGTATTCGAATTTTATGTTAACATTTTTTCCCGACACTTTTTTTTTGTTAATGCGTCAAATAGTTCTGTAGCCCAGTGGTCTTCGACCGGTGGTCCACGGTCCGGCACCGGTCCGCGAAAACTGTCATTTTTCGAAAATTTTAATTACAAAAAACAGCTACATTTGTCGCACAAACAATGTATTGTTATTTGATAAGCTTTAATAAACAAAATTATATGCAACATTGACCTTGGTTATTTTTCGAATTTATTTTCCTAAGCAAAAATGCACAGTTTTAGACATGCAATTGGTTCCGTTCCGCCACCTTTGACGTCAGTCAAAACGATCGGAAGACGAATTTCATGGAAATAAAAAATATTTAAAAAAGAAGGTAAATATTTGTCCAATGTTTTTGAAATTTATTTGGTTCAAGAAAATATTTTACCGTCGTCAGTCGTCATACAGTAAGTCCAAGTCGAGAACTGACAGTATGTAAATATGTATATCTGATTGACACCGGTTTGAGAAATATTTTTCCAATTTTCGCCGGTCCGCAGATGTAAAAAGATTGAAGAACACTGCTGTAGTCTGTATTTTATCACGTCATTAAAGAGACTATTACCGAACACATTTTTTACCTTCCCGTGCCTATTATATGCCACTTAACAAAAATCGTTTTCATGCAGATACATTGATCTCACTAATCTTCGAATAAATTTATTTTTAATCCGGTAAGAGTATAATTAATATCAAGCTTACGAAGCCGAGTCGATTCCTGTTTTTGGGCCGAAGAAATCTGATTTACAACTGGCTGTTAACCATTTTAGAGATTATTAAATCTGATGTTTAAGGCATTTCAAAAAAGGTAGAATCACTTTTGATCTGTCAATTCTACGTGGAAAAACATTTTACTACAATAAATGGGACACATTTATGTTGTACTCAAATATTCCCCACATATGTATATTGTAAATATCAGAAACCGTTTTGTACGTCGAGAACAATATTAACTGATGAAAAACACATGCAAGCAGGGCTTGAGTCGATTAAATTATATACCTTTCAAAAGAAAAAAAGCAAATGATTCAAATTCCATGATTCAAATTCTATCCAGCACCTCAATTACAGTGTTATTTTATAAAATTAAGTACGAACAATGACGAGGTATAAGGGATTCATTATTTATATTTTAGTATTTCTTTTTGTTATGATTCGTTCGATTCTAATATTTAAGATTTTATCTATAGCCCAGTGTCAAAAGACAGACACGTTGTAAAATGGGATAGTATTAAGAGGCATGTTTATATGTTATTTCGTCAACTGATTAGATATATGTTTACTTAAGAACATGGTTGATGGAGATGATTTTATTACCGAATCATACCCATAATGTTTCTAACTAGCCAAACTAAGTATCAAAATGGTGATAGCGATAAATTATGTATGGTGATTTATAGCGCTACATAGATAATAAGACATGATATAAAACGTTAAGAGAACTATCTGGATGCCTAAGTAACTTTCTCAATTCTCACATATTTTCATTCAAGTGGCCGTAAAAAAATATGGACTGTAAAACGGAGATGGAGATACGGAAACTAGATCCGAATGATGTTTGGACACAGTTCTTCGAGCGGAGATAAATTGGTGCACTAAAATTGTACTTAATCGGTTTTCGAAATACGACAACTAATATAGGGTAACCAAATACAAATGTAGTAAATATAAAAGTAGAGTAAGAGGAGCATGACGCATCAGTATAAATTACCTTTCTCGGCCATATTCGATTTAAAGTTACAAATTTTGTGTTGTGCTATTTTTATATACAAGGAAAATCAGTGTATGCACGTAACTTTTGCAAATTTACATTACACTAGCCATGTCCACTATCAATTAGTTCAAATTATAGACACCTAATGGAATTTATCTTAACGCAAGATTATCTTAGAGAACCGATGAGAAGGATAAAGCTAAGATAGGGCTTATGGATACATAATATATTAACTTGTTTTAGGATCGGATTTATGGGAAATGATTTGTTTTTTTAAATCGAGGTATTCAAGAAGAAAAGTTAGTAGCTGTATTTATTTTCGGGATAAGATATAGACAAAGCCTGCAGATACATTCCGTTTGCAATACGATTTTTTCGTCGGAAATACGTCTTTATAATATATGTTACATTTAACATAGTTCCGAGTTTTTAAATTCATTCTTGTGTAAAATAATAACTATACTGCGATTATTCTAGTGGTAATTTAGCATAATGTTAACAATGCATCATTATTGCAAAGTAAAAAATAGTCAAGCTTAAATTACATGTAAAACTTTTGCACGCAGTTTTACATTACATCGAAAAAAATCTTTATAATCATATACGAAATATGAGCTGTATTACTATTGAACGTCATTAGTTATTATCTACAAGAAGATTCTTCGTTTCTACCATATTATGTTATTAAGTGAAATTTAATATGAGCCAACAATTTAGTACAGAACGTTATAATTGTATTTATGTTAAGTAAACAATTTGGCTGAAACATGCTTCAGTAATAATGTAGTAACTTACCGGAATGTCCACCAGATGTTGAAGCACATGGTGTTCAGCCAAAAGAAAGCCGCCAGGAAGAAGAAGTGCATCATGATCGCTGGAACAAGAAAAAATTAAAAAAAAATTAGCACACGCTTTTAAATAAATTCAGTTTGAGAAAATAAATTACAAAATGATTGAATTTTAGGGTGATCTAGGTCAAGTTTTGCATATGAATTGGGTCATAGTCATTCTTATAGTATTATATATAAATCTACACGGATCAACTGACAAAGTCTATTCGTTGAGTCTTAACTAAGGTTAAGTATACAATGATGCTTAAGTAAAATCAGTTTCGTGAATGTTCGGTCCAAAAAGATTTGATGTTATTTGTCATAATCAAGATAACAATAATTCTTTGAACTATACGTTCAATGACACTTCCAAGTTGTCCACAATTTTTTATGCATTCATCTCAACTACTAAAAGTATGATACTTATTTCCAGTTGTATTTCATAAATTTACTTTAGATATTCATATTACGCCCATAGAGATTTTAGACATGCTAATCTAAAATCTATGCCAAAGAAAAATCTTTACTTAAATGTTATGCGGTGGATTTAAATTATAACTTAACTTTACAATATTATTTTCGTTATCGAGTAATAAATTTCGATCACAGTATATAATATGTATATGTAAGCTATTATTAAATATAATATTGATTGCGGTTTTGTGATAAGGAAGGAATTCAAAAAACTACAATATTATTAAATAAATGTCATTTAAAAATGCATGGCACACAAAGTAAACGCATGTGATCAAATGTCATACGAAATATATGCAAAATAATCAAATGCTAACGTTATGATAAATTCTTTTGTTATGAAATCAGCTGAATATTATTTACAAAGACACACAGCTGTAAAGATAATGCAATTAGGTATAATATCGTAGAGGTGGCAACATTATCAATTAATGAGGTTCCTTGATCGGTGATAGGTGGGTAAAAAAATAATTTAATCCTATTGGATACAGAAGCGGACCTGTGCAAGAAGGAATCAATTAAATTGTGATAATAAGATGTGGCATAATTTTCATATAATTGAGCAGAGCTCTGGGCTGGACTTTCTATCAGCGGGTTGGGTATAAGACGCACCAATAAGCGAAGCGATGTTGTAAAGACCACCAATCATTGGAAAGCTTCTAAATTTAATAACATTTGATTCGCAATGAAAAACACGAATTACTTCAATTCACAATGTGCAAGTAGAAAAAGATTGATTCTTTCGTTGGTTTCGGCGGTAACTTTGTGGAAGTTCATTTTAATATAACATTTCTATCACCCCCTCCTTGCTTCTTTTATAAAGGAAAAAACCCGAAATCCATTTTGTAATTTCATAATTTAAAATGTTAGAATCAATCTTGCTTCATTACTTAAGCAAACTTTGCGATAGTAAGTCTGAAGATGCCTCTGAAAGAGGTGAAACACGTGTCACAGTTAGTTGCACCATACGTGGAATAATCAAATTTTATATTAGAAAGAGATTGCCTACCTGCTAAAAAGACGGTATCGAGAAACTACGTCTTAATATCTTTGCCCAGCACGTAAGCCTAGTCAATACGCTCTCACGTACTCTTCTGTCAGCTAAAGAGTTAGTGATGAACTTGAAGTTATATGAATATTAATTTTACTACGAGTTTAAGGGGAAAAGAACATCGCATCTGATCACGTAATATTTGGTAAATCCTGCGACTTGCATGATTTTGTTTCTCACATGTGTAGTAAGCTTCACAGTTCCTGCACTTAAGTTGTTGAAGCTGTGGCTTCCACGCATCGATTTGTGTGCTCTGAATCGAGGTCACATGATATATTCGAAACAAAATGTGGCAGAAAGTCATACGCCACAAACGACACCAATACATTGTTTAACGATATATTATTTTATAGTGACATGGAATATTAAATCCATTAAATAATATCAACCGCAAACACATGATTGTGATATAATTCATAATAATCGATGTACAATGCAAAGTTTTGCATAATAGTTTTATAATGCATATTTTTTATCTAAATAATTCAATAAATGTGTTGGTCTGTTTATTATTACGAATCTAGGTGAAGTAGATATTTAAATCAAAAGCCCGCAACAATAATTGCTGCGGTTAACCCCTGCTGACTGATTAATAGCCAAACTATGTCAAGAAATGAGATTAAAAAAACAGATTTTTTACAAAATTAATGTGATGTGTAGGATCAAGGCATCCATTTAAAAATTAATGACTGGGCTGTCACTGCTTAATGTTGAACCGGAAACCAATTTCACGCGGCGCGGATTGATAACTGGAAAGGGTTGCCATCTTTAAAAAAAGTGTATATTATTAAATACACGTTTTAAATATAATTTTAAGATATCGACTGAGGGCGCTTGGTGGGAGTTTAATATAAAACATGAATCTTTAACTGGCAGTTTGAGCTCATGCGTGCACTTGCGTGCCACAAGATTTAAACGATTCAAATGTACATATATAGTTGATGATTTCGGTAGAAGGTTTCGCCTTTCGACATCATCAGGCATTTGAAGTGAACGAATTTACTTAATTAAACTTATTCAGTCATGCTTTTTCTTACGTCATGAACATTTGGTTTAAATGTAATTGTTAGCCTAACATGCAAACAAGTTATTTTTAATTAATTTTAAAAGCAAATCCATATGTTTAAGCTTCTAGTTTTGGTGATGTATTATTTTTGGTGTATTCGTCAAGGAGGTTAATGTTATTTAATAATGTTAAGGTATTTCTTTAGATAGTCATGATTGATAAAACAGGAACAACATAGTAATAGAGAAGATTTTATGGACATCCTATAAAGATCATTATCTCCAGAAAGCCTTTGCTTCCCCACTGTATTAAATCAGCTTTATAGCCGGGTGAACGTCTTCCAAATATTTCTAAAAATGTGAAATATTTTGAATTTTCCACCGCAGCAACCCTAGACGTGATTAGTTTCCAGCATCCACGTCAACCTGTTGAGCAACTGGCTTGGAATGAAGAATGTGTCTCCAAGAGCTTAGTCGTATTGCGTCAGGGTTTAGTTGGAGAATTGCAGACATTCCCGCCTAGAGAAGGAGCGCCCGCGCCGCCTGTCGACGGTGCCATTATAACACTGTATCGAATGTAAATTTCATCAGAATGCAATGGCGGGCGCGCGACAAAGTAAACACATATTAAATTTGAAACAATTTCATTACAATACAAATATTGTTATATTTGTCTTCGTTTATTTATCTACCTATCAGTCTGTAACGCATATATGTTTAGTATGCTAGCTGAAATATGTAAATCTTTGTTATTGAGATATTGGTATAACACTGATAATGACACTGCCACCTGCTAATTTATAGCCCAATAATAAGCAAATATAACATAGGTAAATTTTGCGTAAAAAATATTTGAAAAAAACGGTAATATATTGTCATTTTGAATAGTTGTGTTGCCCCTAGCTGTTCGTTTACTTTTTATGGCAGTAGAAAAACAAATTAAACACATTATATACTAGTTCTTCTTCCACATATTATGTAAGATCAGGACCGGTTTCGCTCATCGCGAGCATTGTCAAATGATCTACTGTATCAGAGTAATGCCTTTCCACCAAGAAGTGATAGTTGACACTTATAATATATAAAGAGTGTTTCATATATTGTTTAAAAATCAATGATCGTCAGCAAAATGATTTAATTAAGAGGCATTCGTGGAAACCATGGCCATGTTACGAGTATTCATATAAATTTTATTACAAAATGTAGCGTTCAGTATTCATTGAGATTAATTGCTTATCTAACATTATTAAATAGCCATCTTTTTCGGCGGTATTTTTCTACGCCTCTTTAAAATCCAAACAAGATGAACAGTCAGTAAACAAACGCGGCCGATTTGTGACCGTCAAGAGATATCTATCACGAATAACTGGCTCCCGCCAAAACAAGCGACGCGCCCGCCATGTTTAGCCGCCATTTAATTCAACAGCTGATATTTCCGAACGTTTTGGCGCCATCCTGTCAAATTCGTCGCTCCACCTCAAGCGGCTGCGGCGGTGCCGTGGATAGGTGAATTGTAGATAGGTGTTGAATGTTACATTGATGTGATTTACATATCAATTGATTTGGAGGTATTAATACCAAACTGTACTATATTAATTCCAATATACCGTTTCTGATATTTATTGATATAGAACATAGTTAGAGCTGCAGTGTTTTATGAGGTTTTCTTAAGCTTTAAATGCATTTTATATCGGCAACATACTGTTTGAACTTCTCTGGTAAATCGTTTGGAAGAATATTTCAAAAGTATGAGACAAGGAAAAAGATTCGGAGGATTACATGGTTATCATAAGAGTACCTACACAAATTAAATGTATCGTTCCTCTACGACCTCTATGTGCTTCACACATCCACAGCCTCAAATTCAAACAAAGTTGTTTATGGCATCATAATTTGTTGACCGATGAGAAGTTGAAAGATTTATTACGAAATTCTTTTAAGAAATTCTGTCTTAAAATTAAAGATCAAGATCAAATTCACGTTTGGCTATTTACTAAAAAAATAGTTGCTTTGTGTAGTCGTATTTAAGTACAAAAAAATGAGAACGGATAAATCGATTAAATATACAAGCAAGTAAAATGCTATTTTTTATCGACAAGAGGTCTGGAAATTGGATTATCAATCATTTTAACTTACCATAAAAAATTAACACTGAAACTCGAGTGCATAAAAAGGATATAATTTATCTAATTTCAAAGAGCACTCAAAGTTTTACCCGCTAACAACCGCTGACAAAGCCCGTAATTCGGCAGTGTTTCATTTGGTTGCAAAGATTTTGTCATAAGACTTATTTGTGTACCTAACCCTTTAAACGCCAAGCCAATTCCATGGATTTTTGCTGTACGCCACCATTTTCAATCATCGATTTTTCCATGAAAATGCCACGTAACATACCCGTAAAATAATTTTATACTCAAGTTATTATTGATTTTCATAGAAAAGTGAAAACAATATATCAAAAGTACAAGATTTAAAAAACGTCTCTAGGGCTGCCAAAAACAATATTATAGATAAAAGTATGATATATATATATATGTTCTATCATAAAACAAATTATATAGGTAGCACATATTGCATCTAGGGCTGCCACATAAAAATGATGTAATTTATGTAAAAGTTTTTTTTTTAAATAAACTATATTTAATAAATAGCACAAAATGCCATGTGTTGTCTACTCGCACTTACTGATATTTAGCTATTCTCTTCTCACTCTGATGCGCTCTATCAATCGAGCGATCATTGCGATAATACGGTGCCAGCCCTAGTGGCGTCTGTTTGCCCAAATTCAAATAAAAAGAAAACGGTTCAACAAATGGGTATTCTAACAATCACATGGCCTCAAAAAGGTGTCACTGCATAATATTGCATTTCAAAATATTTAATTTATTCATTAATAAGCTCGTAATCGCGTTTGCGTGCCTGCACGCCGTGGCGTCTGAACAGCTAATGATGATTTTAGATGAATTTGTATAGTTCAGCGTAAGAAATTCTCGAAGCTATGCATTGTGTCAAAATATCCGCTTATTATGATTGGCATAAAAACATACAACTGTGTTGTTTATAATACAATATTTTAAAACAAAAACAGAACTTAGTAAGGAACAGTTTCTTTTAGTTGAAAACAGGCCATCCACTGAGCTGAAATGTAACTCTGGAGTGGATAAAGATACTGCTAAGTTTTAATGTTTTCCAAATAATACTTATGCACCGTAAATTAAGTTCTTCAACACAACTTCGCTTAACCGGTTGTATGCCAGAAACGTATATATTCGGTCTACAATTCCGTGAGCGTAGTGCCGGCCATAGAAAATACGCGAATATACATATGTATACAGTCCACTTTACACCCAGTAATACTGGACAAAGTCGACGATTTTATAATATTCATCATGCTATACATATAGCGACATCTCTTAGAATCACAGTCCTATACTTACAGTTAACATATTTTGTATAATAATCAATTTAATATCGATTTTTAAGAGAGCTTCTTTGTACTACTGAAATCCGGTGCACGACCGTTCTTATACCAACTGGAATATAACGGGTTAAACAAAAATAGCAAATATAATTTATTTAGGTGTTGTTACACTCATAAAATTTTGATTGGTTTCGCATTAGTTGAAGAAGTCCCGTTTTAAATGAGCAGGGTCGTTAGCTGGAGTAAAATGAAATGCCGTCAATCTTCAAATCACAATACCAGAATGATGTTTCAATTCCGCCGTGCAATGCCAAAAGTCGTGAATACCAAAGCCGATTATTACCGACCAAGCGATGCGCGAGAGATGATAGACTCTCTTATATCTTGCTGTCATGAACTGCAATTGGGTACAAAGCGTTTCGACCAAATTTATTTGAAATTTTAAATGAACTGTAATACTGACACTATCACATCATTAACGCCACTTTCTTTCACAAAATTAAAATAAATAACATTCAATACACTGTGGGAAATTACTTAAATACAAATATAATATGCCCAATAAATATCCCCATGTAAAAGCATACGGTTTTTTAACTTTCATCCGACTTGGATGACTCACTCGAAACGATATTTAAGAGCTCATCTATTTTTTATCATCAACTTTTACTTGAGAATTTAAAAAGGACAACAAACTCAATGCCGATACAACGGTATTTATTGTAGTCAGCATCGTTAAAAAGAATCGTGACCACGAAAACCTACATTTATATTATACTGGTATAATTTTACTTAAAGAATATTTTGAATTACTTTCATCTATTAAGATTCCTTTTCTACGCTCAGATCATATTGGCAGTACATTTTAAAGATGTTCTTTTCGAATGCATTTAACCAGTCTAGTGCCTAAGACGCACGGACGCGAGAGCAATATTGCGGTATCAAATAGCGAACACGTAATATTTTTAGGTTTACGAACGTTTAGTCCCCATCTATGCTTCACCGATTTAAAATTCAAAAATGCCATAGTTGTTTTACGATGAATAAGACAAATAGATTTCTCGAGGAGGTGTTCAATGGATGTATCGAGAGCTGTCAAAAATAATATCAGGATATTTTTATAAAAATACTATAAATTAAATGGAAATTAAGCGCGTAAATAAGTAAAAGCAAAAAATATGTATAATGTAAAAAGTATTCTTAACACATGATGATTAAAATGAGAAGATCGATTTTTCAACTGGAACTCGTTTAATGGAGAGATATGGGTGAGTAGATTTATGATTTTTTTTACTTATATTACGTACGTTAAACATACGGCACTGAAGCGGTTAAGAAAGGAGATTGAATATTAAAACAAAATCTTGTTCGATTCAGCCTTCTGGGCAATCAATTCTAAATAAATGTCGACACAAAATTATACTGTTTATTGTTTGTCAGCTGCTTACAAACACGAATACCTAGTAAGAGTCTTGAACTAAAAGTCATCATGATTGGTTGCGTGTCTCAAGATAAATAAAAACTGTGACAAGGTTACTGATGACATTTTTTATGGGGAAAAACGAATTGGGTATCTACGTGGCGAGAGACAAATCAACTGTACTTAGAAAACGGTTTGCTCTTAATTTGAAAATTCTATACGTAAAAAATTTACGTGCACCTGAGAGATGGCATGAAAAAAACGAATTACATTCCTTACGTGCCTTGTGTGCATGAACGTATTATTTATTGTGTAGGAATTTCGACAGCTTAATAGATATTTTAGATAATTTGCATTATTCTTTTTACCAAGGATCTCACATTCTAACGTGAAATAGATTAAAAAATAATTACAAGTGTTGGTGAAGGCAAGCATAATACTAATTGGGTATGAAAAGGCTATTGTCTAAAAATAAACAATGTGTACAGCAACATATTATTAAAAAACGAAATAAAGATACTAATCATGTATCACTAATCGATTTAGAATGTTCGCTTTTTTTAAAGAAAAAAATTTCATTGAAACTTGTCTTGCTTCATTTCAAATCAATTCCGAGAAACGGTGTTAATTACACGATGAACAATACAGACCCTCAGCAATGTTTCAATTCTTGAAATGACATATTTTGATTAAATTTAAAATTGATGCTGAACATATTTATTTAAAAAATACTTTTACACGGATTAAAAACACTCGTATTAGTTTGGTTACAGTATAATATGTGAACGAATGGTAAAAACAAACGTATTTCTAGCTATATAATTAGTTTCATACAAAATATATAAAGTAAATATAATGCGATACATTTTAACATTATGAAACAGTGATATTTTACACCATAGTGATCACGTGATAAGCATGCAAGAAACTTGAATCATTGATGCTTTGAACATACTTCAAATAAACAAGTCTCCGGTAATATGACAATATATTATATGTACAGACACTATTTAGTTGATTGCATATAGCTTCCATGGGAACAGTGTCAACTACACTGGCAGTTCTTTTATGACATTTCCCACAATGATAATAAATTCACTGTGACGAAAAAGTTCCGGTATGTTTTAGTAACTCGACAGTCAGTCAACCAGAGCACTGTCAAACGGCGTTAAATATATTACCACGCCCGCGACCTATGTGGAGCATGTGGACTCCCAATGTAATTTATCTCAACTGAAGTAATTGTATGGGAACTATTGTTTCTGAGCTGAAATCTAAATCGCTGGGATTCGATTTCGTGAGTACCGCAATCGAAGCCAACGATGTGGACAACTCGGCTTAAAACAAGGATTTATCTATTTCAATGCTTCGTAAAATATCACTATTCTATGATTGTTTTTACAAACAAGATTAATAGTAAATTTTCTGACAAAAACAATTTCATATTAATATTGAAACACTTCGTGCATTTACTGGCTTCTTCTATGAAGCAGGAGTAAATGATTAAGTCAAATAATATAAATGTTATAGACATCCAAATAGGTATATTTTTGTAGATAATTTATTTCAAATTTATGTAACCATTGAACTTCTTTTAGAATAAAACTGGCATATTTATTTCGTGTCAGTTGATTAAGTGCTTGATTTTTGTTATGTTTTGACAAAAAAATTAAATTCATAATTAACTATTGATAACATTTTTTCAATTCTCAATTCAATTCTCGGTGGTAGTGAATCACAGTTCATCGCACTTATTGAAAAAATGTTCATCATATAAAATATGTAATAAGAGTTTATTGTCGGTAATATATCGAAATATTTTAAGCCGTGACATCTTGGGACAAGATCCAAAAAGAATAATAAATGTTTACAATAAGTTTTCAATAATATATTGCAATTATTGTCTGACGTAATAAAGACTGACGCTTCTACGAAAATAATCGAAACACGTGCCACAAGTCGAGTACATAAACAATGTTAATGTTATTCAGTTGTATTATGTATGGGAAATATGTGGGTAACTTATTGCAGCTAAATAATCAGAAAATTGCTTGGGAATTTTTTCCAGTGGAATGTGAGAGGAGAAATACAATATTTAATCCAAAATCATACAGCTTAGGCCAAGTGGAAAATATCCAAGATTAATAATAGTTCACAAATACAAAGCATTTACTTTGTATGTCAGACATGATAATTAATTTTTAATAGCAATCTTATTTGGCTTTATTCATGCATTATTGGTTATAGATTAAAAATATTGGGTTCGGACTTCGGAGCCAAATATACGTTCATTACAATACTTTATTATCAGCTGCTCTGCACTTCCCATTCTAGACAAAGTTAGGTATATTCAAACTAATTAGTCTTAATGACGGAGTTGATAAATCAGTGGCGAAGTTAATGTGCCCACGGCCTTAATATGTATATTTTTAATAAGTAAAATGTCACTTTCATATTCATTTGTTTGTGATGAAAGCAAGAGTTGCGTACACTTTTTGATTTGACGTGACATGAATGATATTTTAGATACACAAAAAATGCGTATTGTTAAATGTATAAACCGGTTTTTCTTCTTATGTGAACATATTTAAAACCTAAGTTTTGTACACATTTTGGTATTAAAAAGCAAATCTGTCATTTTGCTTACACACAAGTCAGCTCAAAAAAGAACATAATTTTTTGAATCGTATAATCGATGTTCTTTTGTTATGGAACGAAGGGTTACCACACCAAAAATAAGAGCGATTGTTCTAACCGTGATCGAGGGTTGTTTGATATAATGAAGTACACTATTTTGGACGTCATTTCATCGCAAGAGATAGTTGCCATAAAGAATATAATAATTAATAACGAAAGCGAATAGTATTTATATACAGATCGAACGATTTCTAAATGTGGGAATTAATGTCATGAAACTTTTTATAATTTCAGAACGTAAACAAGAGAGAAAATAATATTTTAATTTATTGATTGAGTAGGCATTTACTTGGTAGAACTCCATTATAATACGGTAAGAAAAATAACAATCTATTTTAGTTCTACATAAATTATTTTATATATTTGTTGATAGCTATTTCGGCTTACGCCTTCGTCAGAACTAGTTCTGACGAAGGCGTAAGCAGTTATGTAGAACTAAAATACATTGTTATTTTTCTTACCGTAATATTTTAATTGTTAATTGTATGCACAAAAAAATGTGGAAACGAATAAACACCTATTTTATATTAATCACGAAAATCAGTGGCCTTTTTTAGGATTCTGTATTGCCGACATGTCAACAATATTTTAAGCATGGGCATTAACAATCAGGAATCTTACAAATTAGTACAAATATTTTAATGATGAAATTTGTTCAATAAGTTGCGATGTGCGTTAAAAAATATATGAAAAAACGCATTAGCTCTGAAGATATTGCAGAATTCGATACATTCAATAGTTATTTGGCTAATTTTGATATCGCTTTTCAAATCAATTATATTTATTGGTATCAGAAGCTGACTGGCTAGTAAAAAATAGCATATTATTCTTTATTTGAAATACAATACGTTGGTCTTTGAAATCATTAATTCAATCGTAGATGTCAACAACGTCGTTTTCATCTATCGTTGCAAAGATATTGCATAGATTTATCGTTCATTTTAATAACCAACACTTAAAATAACTAACACTTGAAATAGAATGGTTTTATTTCACACCGATTCACAACTGATAAGATAGTTCTATTTTCAAATAAAGTCGATAAATAACGCAATAATTAATATAACGGTAAGTGGATTTATTTTGGTCTATTAATGTGTCAAACGATATTAAAAATTCAAAGTAAGCCGGAAGCATTATTTTAACTGGCAAAAATATCCAATAAACATTTTCAGAGACGCTGTCAAAATAAAATTAGTTTTTTCGCTCTTCCTCTGAGCGGTCTCATTTTTTTAGCAACTTGGCGCTGATAATATCGATACTAAGCATTTAATTTACATCCATATTATTAAGTAATTCATGAAAAATATTTTCTCAGAAATATCCGAAAAAAATGGTTAACGTTTACCCACCCTTATCAATTTTGGGAAAAACAACATTTTTTGCACAAAATTTTCGTTCAAAGATAATGTCAGAAGTGAAGGCGAAGGAAACAAATAGTCAAAACAGTCACGACATCCGAGATAAACATTTTTATGAAATTATACAAAAATTTTCCCTTAAATTTAAATAATAATACTAATAATATTATTGCCGCCAGAATGGCACCCTGGTCGGCTTAAAAAGAGAATGATAGTTAGAAATAATGGGTAGGAGGTTACATGTAATGCTCGCACTTTTTGTTTATAATCGGAATAAATTTATTGCTCTTATTGATGAGGATTTTTGTCACCACCTACCGTTATGTGTATGCAGCCGTTGTTCACAGCCGCCTTCCATAACGATATTCGATCAAAGAAAGATACAAATTTACTCCTCACTTACTTGGCCCGATACAGAGCAGCATGGGACTGCTATTGTAACCAAGCACTTAAGTGTTTGAAGAAAAGAAAAATAGAAAGTTATCAAAAGATATTCTCTCAACCCTAGTTCACCATTGTTTAAAGATGGATTTAAGTATTGCTCAGCCGAAAATTACACGAAAAAAAAATTCTTATTAAATATTTTTGCTTACTGATAATCCACCAAAGGTGTAGATTTTTATCTTTATTCTACGCGGTAAATTTGATAAAGAATCGAAGAATCGCTCCATATGAATAATGTCTCATTTTTATCGAATAGTATTTTAATACGTCTCTCACAGATTGCGTTATATCTTATCCATTGTTTCAATCGTTTTTTTGTGAGCCGAACAACTCTGTGTGTCGTCTTTAGTGAAGAAAAAATTCCATGTTGTAATGAAACACCAGTTTACTTAATACGAATGTAAATTAATTTCCATTGATTCAGCGGAATCTTGAAATTCAAATTCATGTTTCGTTTTAAATTATTACCGACAGCAAAGTTATCAATTCTTATTTCTTACTACGAATGCATACATTGTTAGATTAATAACGAATTATATAAAATTTATGATGCGTAAATTTATCTTTCATATGCTCGTATTGCATTGTGGAAGGTGGTCATGAAATTAGCGGCTATATCAGGTAGGTCAACAAACCTATTTGAATGCTGGCGTATGATGAGAAGTAGGACGAAACAATCTTTGAGCATAGATTTGGTCAGAGATAATGGAGAACAAAAAATTTGAAGCCTAATTAATCGTTTCATATCTTGTAGCCACTATGAATTAAAATAAAACGTACTTATACAATTTGTAATCTTGTTACCAGGGCTGTGGAGTCGGAGTCGTGGAGTCGGGGCTTTTTGGCCGGATTCGGAGTCGTCGCGGCGATTTGGCCGGAGTCGTATTCGGAGTCGGAAATTTTGAAAATTTTTAACTTTTTATTTTTGCATATGTAATATGTCAAATTTTGCTTTTGGCTGGATTGGTAGGGTTGATATTTAATTGAATACACATCAATAGGAAAATTAGGCAAAAAAAAGTGACGATATTCAACTTTTTAGTCGTAGTCGGAGTCGTGTTTTTGGTCAATGTCGGAGTCAGAGTCGTGGTTTTGGTAAATGCTCGAGTCGGAGTCGAACTTTTTTTTACCGTCTCTACAGCCCCAACTTGTTACATTAGATTTTGTTGTATGTTTCACAAGAAAGTACTACATAATCTTTAGCAGAAATTAATAAACCGGTGGTTGTTATCTGAGTTATATAAATGAATTGTTTTTTTTCCTAATAAATACAAAGAACCTGCCCGTCGATCGTGGTGCCACAGAAAAGGGATTTATTACAATTGTTCAGTGATATATCCTCGGATATAAAAACAGACAAATGCACACTTTAATATATTTTTTAAATACAAGTAAAATCTTTAGTTCGGATTAATGTGCTGCAATTTTTTCAAGGTCGTATAGAAAAAGGCAGTTCTCCTCAAACTATTTTATCCCACATGTGACTAAATCTGAAAAAATGCCCGATTTTTGTTTAGTTGCATTTCTTATATTTTTCATCAATTATTGAAGTCTACACAAAGCCCACCATAAAACAATGATAAAATGGATGCATTAACCTGTTTTTTTTTTTTTTAAAATCGGATTCAATGCCAGAAATGTTAACTCGCAATGAATCTTCGAAAGTCTACGTGTAAAGCATGAAGTATGTTTTTTTTAAAGCGGTACATGAATAATAATAAAAAAAAGCGTGTGTTCGGATCATTTTAAGTTATGTCTAACTAATGAAGCCAACACATCAAAATGCGTTATGTCTCGTACGTGATATAATTTTCAGTATTAAAAGGCGACCGCGTCCTGTGCATTGTATCTGATTAAGTAGGACCAAGGCATTAGGGTTTCTGTGTTGAGACAAACCGGGAAAAAATCCGGGAAATTGTGTGGTTTTTGGCTTGGCTTGGTTAATATTGGACATAATAAAAAATACTAGTAGGTATTTATAAATTAAAATAGCTTCAATAAATGGAAGGTATGCGAGATACATTTCAAAGCACAATACAATATGATCTAAGCGACAACATAACTGTCTATTGGCAGCAAATGTTGAGAATGGAAAGATTTCGTCAGTTTTATCAAAACATATTGTTCAATTATTAACAAGTGATCATTTAAAAAAAACACTCAAGAATTTCCCGGAACATGAAACTTTGACTCAGAACCCCTAGCATATATCTATCTTGTGTACCTCAAGTCACCGTAGGCATTTGAATAATAACATGCGATAAACAGTGTTTACATACCGAAATATAAAAAGATACCAAAGCAATTTTACCGAGGAACAAAACGTCGTGTTGCTGGCAATACCGAGTGAATAAATAAAAAAGGTATTTCACCTCGGGGGGTACAAAATTGCGCCACAAATATAATTTCAAATTTCAGCACAGCACCGTTATGGAAAATTTCCCTAGATGCCGGTATTTAAGCGGCCAAGAAATGGATAAAAAGCGTGAGAACATTTTGCTAAGTCTTCCACATAATTCATAACATACTAATACAGTACTGTTTATATAATTAGTATGTGCCATCAATAACAACTGTAAAGATTTGATATAACGCAGATTTCATCTCGTCTAAGCATATGTATGGAAATACTAGTGAGTTCAACGTCATTTTCTTATATTTAATCAATATAGTTTTATTTATTTATTTTTTTTTTCTTTTTAATTTAAAAATAATATTTGGCATTACAGCTTACGCCAATGCGCCAAATATTCTTAATTGTGAAAGTCATACGAGATTAACTCGATGATAAATAATGAATCAGTTGTGCACAAAATCAACGATAACTAACACACACCCAGCCCAAGATCTCTTTTTTTCAATTGAAAAAATCTAACCTTGCCGAGAATTGAACTCGGGTCCCCTGATCGCTAGGACAAAGCTCTTGCCACTAGACCACAGGGACCTATTCTCCTGTTGAAAACAAATCTTCCATCAGGGTACGCATAGTGATGTCAATTATTAAATTGCACGATAGTTGGCATTTTTAAGGGTCTAATTCTGTGGTTCTTAATCGGTCCACCGCGATGTTTGCAGCAAGTGCAACGCGAAAAAATGATAAAAGCAGAAAATCTGCGGAATAGTTAAAATCGAAAAAGTCCACCTCAAAATTATAAAACTCAACGAATATTCAGCTCTTTTTACGGTTTACAACACCATATTTGTGTGAGAATCAAAAATAACTTTACCCTGAAAAATACTGTTTTCTGACTACACCGCAACTACTGTGCATCGCAATTTTTTCTTATGATCAACTGTGCACCATTACTTCGACCACTGGACTTCTTAGAAGGTTTGTATATTGGGCTTATCTTTCAAAATATGTATGTATGTATACTAAGGAGGGTAATAAACTGTATTGAATATTGATATTGACAGAACATTGTATTTTATAGTAATATACTTTAAAATTATAATATTATTTGGCATGTATTTAATGGGTCAGTAACTAATTCAAATTTTGGTCAGTTAAATAAATAAATGGTCAGGTAAAAATCATTATGGCCAGTTAATATTATAATACACGGTCAGTTGTCATTACATCAGTGTGAATGTGGTCAGTCAGTAATATATTTTAATGGTTAGTTATTTACTAAAAACGGTGAGTATTTAATTTAAATGTTCAGTTATTTAAAAAAAATGATAAGTTTTAGTTTGACAGCTTGTGAATTTTATCAATTATGGTCGTAATAGCAAATTTATGACATGTTCTTTTTATTTTAACTGACCATTTATTATTTGAACTGACCATTTATTATTTTTAACTGACCGTTTTAAGTATTTATTACTGACCGTTTTAAATATTTATAACTGACCATTTATCGAATTAGAAACTGACCAAATAATTAGTAGTCTTATTATTTTACCCCTGACACTTTTTAAACATGAGCTGCACTGAGCTATAAGCTTTAATAATGTACAATTAAATACTAATATATATATGAATATAATAAGAAATATATTTTGCCTTCATTTAACACTTTGTTGTTGTTGTTTGTCGGTGATAGTAATTATTATATGTATGTATCCCTTTTGAGAGAATCCGCTGTAAGTTTATTTAATTAATCTGGCCTTCGTCGAAAAGGCGTTAGGGAGGTTTAAGTATTTCAATAATAATAATTGAATGTTATACTTTGCGTTTGTTCTTTTTAAGGGCTAATTATATAATTTTTCGGACGGTAATTTTCACATCGAGAATAAAAAGGGCTTTTTTATTCAGCGGTATTTTGCATAATCCTAGATAAGCCGTGGTTCGTTTTGCCAGCACGTAAGTAAGTAAATACTTATATATTATACGGTAAGCCGGTAAGGGATTATAAAATTATTCTTAATGCGACAAAGGTGTGGTGTTTGTTCGCATAGGACTTATGACAATAATATTTACTAGTCATATTATTCAATGTGTTGTTGAAAATCCCAATCCCTTCCCACCATTCCGATCCCAAAAAGCGACGCATAGTGACAGCGATTAGCTTATCACTAGTCCTGTCCTAGTCCTCGTATCCTTTCTATCCCTACTCTCTTCAAAAAAAAGAGGTTGAGCAACTGAGTAACAAACATTTCTCGTAGAAAAACATATGTTGAGATAAATTCCGTGAGGAGTCCATATGCTCCAAGTTGGGAGCGGACATGGTTTAAAAAATATATATATGTATATTATTCAAGGGGTAAATTTTTAGATGATTATTATACCGTGGAATTTTTTTATACATCAAACCTAGGTATCATTATCATGCATCCTCACTTTCGAGTAATATAAAAGAATACGTAGGGTAAAATAAGAAATAAAATCATGTTATTTTATCTCACTCATTCGCTTCAGTTAACACGTGATTAAGTCATTTTTGTACTCATCCTATATATTTAATAATGATCAGGACAGGTGTCTGTCATCGCAAGCATTGTCAACTGATTATCATTAGTTCACCATGAACAAGTTTTTCATACTGTTTACACATTTTAATCCGTAAAAAGAAGCTCCAAAAAAATCCATCTGTCATTAAAACCTATTTTACCATGTAATAATTGTAAATGATGATGCTGTGCTTAAAAAATAAGCTTTATTTTCACTTATTATTATCTTAACAATTCCAATGGCACCACTAACAATCGTTACTGCATAACAAACTAAATATAAATAAAGGTCAGGTCCCGTTTTGTTCATCGCGAGAATTATCAATTGTAATGTAACGTAATTGTAATGAGAAAACAAAAAGTGCATTTCTGCTAAGAATTAATACGCATATACAAATATAATAATATATTGTTTGGCAATCAATTATATAGGCTGTAAACTGTGCAATACTAGTCGCTCGATTATACAAAAAAAAATAGTTTTAATTCTATCGCAAATATGTAATTTGAGATCGTTTATATATAATTTAAATAAGAAAACCGAAATTTTTAACTGAATAAAAATGCATAAGAAGCTTTGCACAGCTATTTAAATTTTCAAAATCGTCTGAAACGTTTCGTAATTACGAATTCGATGAACAAGCAGAACAAGGCTCATTAGTCAATAAAAGTTTTCAATTTACCCAGTTGATATTGATTTATGAAGTTTACTTAAGTTAATAAACACAAATAAAAAATGGCTACACGATAACTGCTTACTATTACACTAACGGGCTTTACAATGAGAAGAAGATGTCTGTAAGTATTTAGGTTTTACTCAATTGATTCTGTCAGTTATTCTTTTGATTCGATTAGACGTGACAGGAAATGCTCTCACTTGTATGGTCATTGTAGGCAAGTTTAAGGGTTAATATTCTTTGACACCCATAGAGAAATCATTTCGGCACGTTAACATTGTGTGGTCAAATTAAGAAAATAATATTTGTTAACAGTTCACATTTATTTTGACGACATGCCAATTTTAGGACTACACATTCAACTTACGTAGGTAATCTCCATCGTAACTGTTTCTTATTTCCGTTTTCTGATAATCTCATTAGGTCACTTTTTTACATAGAGCCAATTACTACTTCTTTTTTATCCATGCGAATCTGTTATATATTATACTTAGAAAAATGCCTATGCATCTTTGACTTGGAGTAAGCGAATTTATAGCTGTGGTAAATATGACTGTAAATTATGCAGCTTTTCTGTGTTTTATTGTTTGTAATAAAACCTTCTCATTGTTCGTGTTATCGGCCAAGGAAATCATCTTACGCCAATTAAGTATCTTCGTTATAAATACTCTTATTATCATCTTTTAAAAAAAACATCGTTCCTATCTATCGTGAGTTGGAATTGTGTATTTTCTACTATGTAATTTTTATATTGCACTGGCCGGTAGCTCTGGAATTTTATCTTCCAAGTATGTTAATGTCCACGTTCAATGCTTTTAACAACAATCTGAGTATTTTAAAAGTAATGTACTTACCAGTGCAAAGTTCATATGAGGAGTCAAAGAACTGTTAAATGTAACATAAATTGATACACACATTAAGAATACAAACCTCTTCAATCATTTATTTATCAATCAATCACACACCTTACTCGCACTAACAAAAGTCTGGAAATATATTTTTTCAGTTATTGGTTGGATTCATCATGTTTTGCTCGAACTCAAATAGTGACAAAACACACTGAATTCGTTTATCATTATTTTAAATAAAATCAATTCCAAAAAATATGTTTAGTTTTTATTTATTTGGAAGAACTAGAACCTTTCTCCTTTGATTTTTGTAGGATGAACTAAATAATATTATTTGGAATAAATCAAAGGATTAATTCAAGATCTATTTATGACAGAATATGTACTTATATAACTATTATATCAAATAAACTATAATATATCGTATTACAGAGGAGATCTACGTAGGAAAAGCGAATGAAATCAATATATTACAACAGTAGTTTTTTAATACAATCATGTTTCTCGCTTAAAAAACAAACAATTGTCATAAACCAATTGTTTGATATTTTCAAATGGCTCACCTGCAGAACGACCAATCAAGAAGACCGATTATATTCGACTGATACATACATTCGTGCGATACATATTTAATCTATTTCCGAATATTATAAATTTGTATAGAGCTCTTGAGAAGAAGAAACGTTTTTGCTGTTCGTAAGAAAGAAATCATTTACTCAGGCTGACCAATTATGTGACTTACAAATTTAATAATATACTCCTTCCTATTTTCGTATTTGCCAAGATAGTAATGTGCAGTTGCGAAATCCTTTTCGAGATAGACTGTTTAAGTAGAACACTATGGATCTAGATTGTCTATAAATATCCCTTGTGATGGGTGACTGCATCATCAAAACTGGCGTATGGCCGAAGATAAATTATATTGGCTCGGCTAAATACTAGATAGATAAGATTAGTTAAAGCTACCAAAAAATGGCTATAGACTACAGATAATGGGATAAATATTATGCAGATAAAGAAGATGACACTAATTAAGGAAGAATTCGAGAATGGTAAGCCAACACCGTGAATTCATTAACGACAATTAACGACTATTTAGTTACTCAATTAACAATTCATATGATCTTTATATGCTGCGGAAATATAGGATAACAACAAAATGGTTACGGTATTTGAAAGACAACAACCACAAGAAAAATATAACACTTAAAAAAATGCCATGCAATCGGAAAATTGTTTGTCAAAACTTGCCCTACCAACAACCAAGGCCTCTGTAAGTAACATTCCAATATTTTGACATAGAAAGATTGGTTAAATTATAGAGTGACCCAGAAAAAAAATTACCTTCAATACTGTGGGTATCTGTTTATTATATACATCCTCGTGAAAAAGTGTTGATTGAATCATCTGGTTGGATAGATTAACAAGGTTCTTCCGTATATTATTTGTATTAAACAACTTCTGCGTAAAATATTTGACGTTTTCCAGGTTTGAAATATTTTGACACAATTGTTTTGTACCTGCCTATTCGCCCGACAGAATTAGTTTCCACAAAATGAGATTAACGGATGAAATAACCCAAATTTATCGTGCTCATTAATTACGTGGATTAATCTACTTTTTAAGGTAATTAAAAATATTTACAATGTGATAAAAATAAAACGATTTCGGCTCGATTAATGATATCGTATAAATTAAATCAAATACAGTCGTAAAGTATTTGAGATACATTAGTACTGTTAATTAGCTCTAAGAATAAAATAAAGTAATATAATTCTGTAAGGATTTTTATATTCTTTTAAAAAACTACTTGAAGAATTTGATTCAACCACCAAAGAACTCCAAATCTTTTTTAACAATCTTTCTTATTATAGGCAGTTTTAAATGCATGTTAATTCCTTTGTTATTCCATTAGTTCTGCTTTCATAACAAGTTTATCTGTCAACCAGTTTTTTATTGATATTTATGATACATTAAATGCCGAACACTAAATAATTATGGAAGATTTAAGCCATTGATTTTTTCTTTGATACCAGTGATCGTGAATATATTCGTTTCGCTAAATATATGCTATTTTCAGTTTAGAACTTTTTTTTAAATAAGTTAAATGCCAAACATTCATAAACTGGCTGCAAAAGATTTGTGGACTGGAAATATTTATAATGTGATAAATACAGCGTGACAAATAATGTCAGAATTTGTCGCCAGGAGAATTATTCTCAATTCATCCAATGTGTCATAATAATTCAATGTTTTAGAAATTATAGAAGTTATAGTGAAGAACATTTTTAATATAAAAGATTTGCAATTATTTTTACTGCAAGACAATACAATTAGTTATTTTTCGAAATGGTCTTTAGGCATCATGCGGAAATTGTACGTTTTTACAAATTGTTTTAACAGTTTAAAAACATTGTCTTAAGACTATTATATCTATGCAGACATTTTTGTATAAGCAATCTTCAATCGTAATTTATATTACAATTATTAATGATATATACTGTGAACATGACTTAACTTCAAACATTTCCTACGGGGAACGCGAATTCATTTATCATATAAAGCTGATAAAAAATGATGAATGATAATGATGATGAAAAATGCAATAATAAAGAAAGGAAATTTGGAAGTTCATTTCGTATATTATATAAATGAATAGATAACCGACGACTTGGTACACGAGGTGTATATAATAAATATATGATTGTATTAACATGAAGTCGACAACATATTAAATAACGTAAGTTATCTGTTGTAGATAGTTTAACTATCAACAGTGTCAACTCATGGTGAAAAGGCATTACGTATATATAATAAAATCAAACACAACTATTAATACAATTTCTGAACAGTATATTGTATACGTTTTCTTTGTCAATTGACAAAATAATAATATTTTTTAATTGTTTGCAATAACTTACAATCGGGCAGGATTATTTATACGAATATAAAATGTATTGATTGAATTGGCAATCAACTAATTATATATATATGTATATATTATATTTTTTTTAGAACTAAAATACATTACAATTTTTTCATCGTGATATTAAAAATGATTTCGAAATTCAACGACCTAAGATCGGGGCCATATTTATAAATAGCATGTAAAACAGAATTTCAAAAACATCATAATATATCACACCTGACAGTTAGAAATTTTGTTTGATGGTTAAGATGCACAAATAAGGTATAAATGATTTTTTTATTGAACAAGTAAAATTGTCTTCGGGTAATCTAACGGATAATACCCGGGGGCATTGGGTCGGCAATGCTCGCGTCGAATTGAATTTTGCCACGGACAAGACAGTCGGGCGCATTAGCGACACGATTTTCCGTAGCGGATAATTCGCCGCCCGTTTGACGGACATATCGCATTTTTTTGTAAAAATGTAACGGTGGTCCAGAAAATGTTAAGTTTAAAACCGTTTTTGGTGTAGACAATGAAGAAATGCGTGTTTTTTACCGCCAAACGTACAACAGCGGGTATAGGTCATTACCTCGACTCGATTGAGGAGGTATCTAGTATGTTACGCTATTGCACAGATTTTAAATAGATGTTCGTTAACCCTCGAAAGACGGTCCCTGAAAAATAACTTATGACCGATGGGGGGGACTAAAAATACCCCAGTGTTTTGGCTTTTTTGGCATTGCATTAAAAAATGTTATATTATGCTTTAACGTATCTTTTGACAATTGTTCTATAATTATTCATATTTTAAGTCGCGCATGAATGAGACAACCTGATTGCGCGCATTTTTATTCCAGACTATCGATATCAAAACTGTGAAGTGACCGCTTATCAAAAGCTTAGATGTAAAAAGCATCCATTTGATTTGAAACGTACGATGAAAGAGGCGCCTTTGGGATAAGATAACGTTATTTTATCGCGAATAGATAGTGAAGCTTGAATCCTGGAAATTGGCAGCGACAATAATAATCCGACTTATTTTCTTTTTTTATTAATTGCGACGAAACTAGTCGATCAAAATCATATTTATTTACTTCAAAAGATGATTTAAGAATACTAAAAGTTTACACTTTGTACAACTAATATTAAGAAAGATATTTAAGATAAAGTGGCAGTGGTGGTGAACTGTCTTGCCGACCGGGACGGAAATGTTAACCTATGGTGTATCACAGATATGAGGCGTCTCAAAGCGAAAACCGATACAATATCCACTTTCCAATGTTAGTAGTAAACGACGTTAAGGTGTTTCACGCTTGAACTACCAGCTCTATCGACTGCTCATTTTTCCATTGTTTTTTTTTATTTTTAATAAAGAAAACTATGCCTATTTTACTAACCAGTCAACCGCTTATTGCAATAAATACAAGCGAATTAAATTGAGCATATCCGTTTTGAATTCACCGGTATCCGTGTGGAATTGTATTTTTTAAAAACATTTGTCTGATGAGGTTATGCAGGTTATAATTTTTTTCTTCACGATGTTCGCTCCCAATGTCGATCATATGGATTCTAAATGTGGTTTATCTCAATCTATTTCATTCTAACGCTGCTCTTTAGGAGAGAAAAGGGACAGCACTAGGACGGTACTAGTGGTAAGCTAATCGCTTTAGCCACGTTTCGTTTTTAGGATCGGATAAGTGAGGTTAGGAATTTTGGACAAAAACAATTTTGTTATTGTCCGAGGAAAAATAAGAGCGACCTTTTTCAGTGATATAAGCGTAGTAGTGGCAAGGGCGAGAAGCCGAAATAGCTATCAACTATGTATGAAATATGTGTCATAATGGAGTTCTACTAAGTAAATGCCAATTCAATCAATACAATGTGTAAATGACCTGTTGGAGTCGCTTTTTGTTAGCCCAAGATTTAGGTTGATATGTTTGAATGTTTGAATAATTAAGATACACTTGATATACCTGAAGATTCCGAAAGGTGAAAACCCAGGTCATTGTCAATATGAAATATAAATAAATCAACCAAGGTAATTTATATACAACTAGCTGGTACGGCAAGTATTGCAATGCCACTCAAAAGAAAGAAAGTGTTTGTGTTTATGTTTATTGAAGTGCTTTCGGTTGCACAATATTTACGATAAATAATTTCACTAACATTGATCGGTATCGATGACGTTTGCTGTTTGTCTTTTGCCGATTGTCTATGGTACAACACACGCGCCACCTACTGAAAGTTAATTGTACTATGCCTATAACCTTCGCGCAAGTGCAACAATAAGTTGTCAAAGTGAACGGTATCTTTGCGCATAAAATATATAAAAAAAATTGATTTTTATATAAAAAGACCAACTATAAGTTGATTATACTATGCCTATAACCTTCACTCAAGTGCAAATAATAAGTTTACAAAGTTTTATCGCAATTGGCTGAACGGTATGGCAACGCATAAAATACGAACAAACAACATTGATTTTAATATAATAGATTTAGTAAGACTGATGACAATGTATGTTATACAACTTATTTGTGAACTCTTATATTAGTTCTTACACCGTTGCAACACACCTGCCTCATTTTGCGCAACTATATAAACGTCTGCCGGAATAAGCGTCATTTTAAAAGTGCTACTGAAATTCAACGAGAATCATTAGCAATAAACGTAATTGTTTATTCCGTTAATTGCTTAATTGTGGCAAGCTCGCTTACGGCAGTTGCAAGTCGTTGAGCGTGTGAAATAGACCAAAGACAAAAGAACTTATGGCCATTATGGCAATATAGAATGAGCGTTGATTTTAAGCGTAACGGAGGGGACGAATTGTTTGCGGCGGTGTTTAGGTATCAAAAGAGATTCAGTCAGTAAAAATATGATTATATTTTAACGATTTATTATAGTGGATAAAATGACCAAATTTTACTAAGCAAAATGACCATAGTTAGTCAAGCCATTGCAATTATAAAATAAAAATTATTCTATAATTAGCATGTATATGTGTCCAATCAATATTAACTATTATATCTCCAATAAAATAGGCATAAATAATGACAATTTAAAATGGTCGACTAAAGTTACTCAACGGTTTGACACGATATTTTAAAGGGCGGCGTGTTGTGAGTTAAATGAATTTAAATGTATAGATGTCGACGATTTTAATATAATAAATAAACCCTCTCACCCATCTTAGTATCCCCACAAACTAACAAACGGGAAAATTGAGCGGTCGAATTCTTGCCAGTTCTCGTAAAAAATACGGCTGTTTTAATGTACTCTAAAGAGTACATATATTACGCATTGAGATTGGAATTATGCTTTGTAAAAAAAAATAGAAACAAAAAGATTTCATAATATTAACTAAATTTAAACAACGTTCACAAAAACCTATTCATTGAATCACAAACAATTTTTTTTGTTGTCATTGAAAAACACTGCGCGATTACATTTCAATGATTTTCAAATTGTTAATTAAATTATTTAACATTTATATCGAATAAAATATAAGCTTTGGTATGCAGAGAAAAAAATAAGAAACAAGTTATAGACACGTATTTGCTTTGAGGAACATGTTTCTGAATATTCATAATTTTATACGGCGAAATAAATTCATTTGAGAGCAAGAAATAAATAAACATTAATCCCATGTTCTATCATAACAAAATGAAGAAGCTGATACAAGACGCGTTATTTGTTTGTTTTTCGTTCGTAAAAGCTTGTCTTATTGAACTGGAAAAAATTCTAGAAAAAATAAATAATCGCTTTATGCTTCATTTGCTTACGCAATCTTCAAGGCTCAGACAGAGAATATTACCAAAAAAGGGATACAAATAAAAAGATGTACGTAGATATTATACCATATTAATAATTATGTTAGCATAATAAACTTATAACCCTGCGAAAATCTCCTTTTTAAACTTGAACGATGTTTTGAATTCAAAACATCGTTCTCATCGACTCCTCGGATTGCGTCACTCAAGATCAACTCGGTGAGAAAAGACATCATACATTTTATCAGAAATCTGCGAATCGTATTATGTTTAAAAAAATGCGTCCGATATACATAGTAAGGAATTGGACATGGGAATATCTGTTACTAAATCTAAAAATTAAAAATAAGATGAAAATTACAATAGTCATAAAAAAACAGAGAAGAAAAAATATTATTAATATCACATTAGAAATTTTCAAAGCAGTCAACCGAGTGAGTTCTGACAAAATCAACTTTTATTCATAAAATATAGTATTCGTCTGAACTCACTCACGTCAATATGAAATATGTCGACATCCGAAGCAATGCCGTTTAAAATTGTTAAAGCTCTTCCCAGTGACATTCCCATTGGCAGACTGGTTCTACCCCTTGGAAGAACAAACAACTCATGTTCACGATTCCTCAAAAAATTGTCAGGGACATTCAATTTAACATTCTCAAGAATGGTGGAATTCTCATTTTGGCCTCGGATAAGTCGAAAGAAATATGTGGCCAGGTACATTTCTCTTCGAGTATTCAAACTATTGAACGTGAGCATGCCTAAAAGAAAATCGGTTGGATAAAGACATGGGTAGTATCCGTATGTCCTCAAATAGAGAATTCTCAAAAACTTCTTCTGAACCCTCTCCACCATAAGAACATATTTCGCACCTCTTGGGGCCCAAACAATCGATCCACTCTCAAGCCGGCTTCGAACTAGAGAATTATACATTAGTATCAAAATTTTTACTCCTGGAAAGTCCTTGGTAGTACGGAGGATAAAGCCCAACATTTTCAATGCTTTATTACAAGTAGTCTTAATGTGATTATTGAATGTAAGTTTGCTCTCAAATTGTACGCCAAGATCTTTAACTGATGAAATCCGCGAGAGAATTCGGCCATTCATTGAATACCGACAAAATAATACTCGTGATCCCCTTGTAAACGATAAAAGATTGCATTTATCAATATTAAAATCGAGTTTGTTACATCTTCCCCATTCTATTATATTGTCTATATCAGACTGGAGACGGTGACAATCATCAAAGACAACCCTTAAAAAAAGCTTCAAATCATCAGCGAATAATAAGAACTTTGAATTTTTGATGACTTTTACGATATCATTTCAGCTCAGCTCGGCGCGTAAATTCAGACGGGCCAAGTTGAAACAACTTTTTTCAAAATTCAAAAGTCTAGGTCAATTAAAATGGAATTAAAATGAACATTTCAGACTGGCATTGACATTTCACAGCCCCTTTCATGTATTGACAGCCCCATTCTCACCCATTAAAATGTCCAAATTCAAGGAAAAAATCTAATTTGCTGTCAAAGAAATGTCAAATCATACCTTCACGTAAATAAAAACATTATTATATTAATAAAAGCCGGGAAAAGTTCAGTAGAAGACTAATTTATTACATTTTGACTAAATGTCTTCGCCGATAAAAAAAAATCAAACATATTTTCTTTCATATTCGTTTTTATGGCAACTTAATGACCAACAATCCAAAAGGGAATTACAGACCCACAGACATACATACGCCGTTTCGGTTTTATAAATATATGTACTACTCGATACTCGAGTAATTGGAGTCTCTACACACACATTGATAACGAAACAAATTTACCGTCGAAACTTTCGCGAGCGAAATCAATTCGTTTGTTTGAACTTGCAACAACAATGCAAAAGCGAATTACAGACATACAACCCCCGTTTCGGTTTTATATATAAGATGAAGTTTGACATTTCCCATAAAATAGAGAACTAACTTCTCTATTTTTAATATTTGTATTGCCCTCCCAAATTTGTTAGTGTCGACAACAACAAAAAAATTCAAATACTCAATATGGTTAATTTTTTATTTTATGTGAAAAATGCTCTTAAAAAAGTAGATAAGAAACTAAATAAATTGCTTCAATAAAATATGTCTGGACTATCCCAAAAGTATCCTTTAGTGTCGATACAATGGAACAAAAACAAAAATATAGAGATTATATTATATAGAACACATTCAATAAAACAAATTTCATTGTTAATGTATAAACAGAGCTTATTATTGAAAATTATTGGTGTGTAAAATTTATTTTCTTTTTGTGTTATTTCTTAATTTTTAAAACTCGCCTGCTCTGTTAAAATTGTTGGTTGAATGTCTCAATCAGTTTTCGTAAAGAACAAGTACATTCTCGAACGAATCGAGTTTTATTGTGTGTATGAAATTATTTCGAATTTATTGGACATGGCCGTGTTTGATGTATAGCTTCTCAAAAAAAAACGTAAACTATTTGACAAGAGGTAAAATTACTCGAGAAGGCGATGAAATTATACCGACAAAGCATTTTTTTTATAAATAATCATTGCTCTTCTACCTTGTTACCCCGTGTCTTAGGTAAGCGACGCGAACCGGCAAGAGAATTTAGGCGAATCCAGTCAATTTAAAACGTAGTTGATCAAAGGTCTTATGTGCCATCGCTCGGCCGGACGCAATTAACGCTCTGGTGAGCTTGGACCGTTTCATATTTTCAAGCGATTCACGTGCGCCATGAGTGCGCACTTGAGGCGACTTGCGACATATGCCGTCCGGACCGGTTCGCTTCGCCTACATATGACACTTGCATGGGCGAGGACCGTTTGATATTTTAAAACTCTGCCGCTTTCAAAGCCGCGCCGGATCGCCTCGCCCAGATTCGCCCAGCTAAGACGACCCGTAAGACACGGGGTAAGACGACCCGTTAGCGAATTTGTGTTATTTGGTATAGATAAATTAAATCCTATTTATTATAATAAAATCTTGCGTTGATACAAAAAACACTTTTCTAAGCAAAAATATGCTTCTATAAAAAACAGTAGTACCTTCTTTTTCTGGCCGTGTCCGCTACCAATGTGCAACATGTGCACTTGTGTTTCCGTTTATGTATGATTATCTGTAAAATCTTTTCATTTTCCTTACACCAATTGTTTATTATGCGTTACCTTGTATTTCTCTTTATGTCTCAATTGAAAATGTTCGCGATGGACAAAACTGGTCCATATTTGTACATAATACAATATATATGAAGAAGATTATAATCAATTTCCCCTACATTAATTTCAACACAATGCCTTTCTACCAATAACATTGACCATCTCAAAAATGATCGGACAGATTTTTTCTACGAAAATTGCTTGTCACTCAGTCACTAAACGTTTCTCGGGAAAATTCGTGATATTAGAATGATAGGAGTAGTGTTAAGCTTATCGTTTTTAAGACCGGATGGGTGGGAGGCAATTTAGACATCATTCTTTCTAAAACACATCCATTTATGAAAGAAAAAACTGTCCGTACTGGGATTTGAGCACGTGTACACCGCAGCCGACACCAACTATGTACGTTGGAAAAATACAAAATGGTTTATTATTTACTCTCTAAAAATTTTAAAGGGTAGGAATGTGCCTAAATATGTTTCGATAACTCTCAATGGTGAACCTTATAAAGTTTTCAAACTGATAATGAAAACCAACATACTGTTGCGTTGTAAAATTATAATTTAACTTTTCATTTTAGCCCCACATAGATACATATATACATGTACATATATAATCTGGGGTAGATTATGTAGTTATGAAAAACACAAAAAGAATGATTTACTGTATTTTAGAATTCGCAAAATAAAAGGCAAAAATATTATGTATTTTCGTTATAAATTTTAATAAAAAAATAATATTACATTTTTCAAACAATGACAAATGTACATATGTCACTGATAGTACATAATGAGTGGTGGTACGTGTTTTAAACATTTAAACAGCATTAGCATTTATTTGTACGGAAAAAAGATATAGTACGTAATATATAATTATTATCATCCGTCCGTTCTGGAAAAAACGTTTACCGGAAAAGTAGTATTTAAAATTATTTATATATTTTAACAGATATGGTTAAAACTTATTTCACATAAGATTTATTATGACCAGGACCGGTTGATAATTTACATATTTGTTTCACTTTATAATGTTAATAATCATTCTTACTTAATTGATTTTTAACGTAGCAGCTTCTACTGCTAAGAGGTCTTAAATATTTAGCAATACCTAGTCTATTTGATATTAATTATGCTTTTTTGGTTTATATTTTTCTATGAATAATTTTCATCTTTGAATTACCAATTGTTTGTCATGATTAGTCTTGCTTAGCTTTTGTATAAATAGCGCTGTATTTATGCATTCCTTATCAGTTGGCAATGATCGCGATGAGCGAAACCGGTCCTAATTCTAATAAATCTAATGTATTTTATACTAAGTATTGATAGTGAACACCTAAAAAGTCAGATTTAGTATTTTTTCATTTTTAAGAGGTTGTTAATATTCAAATGTTTATATTTGTTATGGTAATAATATGCTCTTCCATTTATCTTTTTACCAGCCGAAAATGCTCACGATGACTGTAGAAAATTAGGTAACCGAACAAAACAGAACATGACATTCAGAATATGATAAAATAGGTTAGGTTTTTTGTCATGTTCTGAAAAGTCTTGTTCTCTTTTGGCATGGAACCAGAAAATTGGGCTTGTATATGAGTACTCAATAATCATTTCGAAGTTTCTGCCTTGTATTTCCTAGATTTCACTGTGCAAGGCATAATATAAGAATCGGCGAGCTAAAATAACTGATACACTTTCGTCTTCTGTGCTGTCAAATGTATTATGTAATAAAGATCATAATTTCTCGAGGGCACAATCCGAGATGCAGATAGGAAAAAAGGCTTAACATCGCCGTGAATGTGTTCGAACCCGGATGCCGGTGGCTTTATGATACTTCATTATAATTATTTTATTCTGTTAGGTATAAGAACATATTATTGCTAGATATAAAACGAAGTATCTTCTTTAAATCGATATCAATTTTTATGTTGTCAGGTTTGGCACGTAGTGCGGCGGTTGACTTTATGTTGATTATTCCACAAACCGGTTAACTCTTGTTATAATCTGAAATTTTGATAATTTATGCTTACGAATAGACGAAAACTATAAAACCAAGATATTGCATAATTAAAAGTGAAACTTATAGATAATAGTGCATAAATTTATTTTAAATTATCGCTTTATCTCATTAACAATTAACATTCCAATAAGACAGCCCCATTTCTTTGAATAATTCTAACGTGGTCAAGCATTTTAACAGTTTTAGTATGGTTTTTATTGAATCTTATATATAAAACCGAAACGGCGTATGTATGTATGTGGGTCTGTAATTCCCTTTTGCATTGTTGGTCATTAAGTTGCCATAAAAACGAATATAAAAGAAAAAAAGTTTGAATTGTTATCGGCGAAGACATTAAGTCAAAATGTAAAAAATTTGTCTTCTACCAACTTTTTCCCGGCTTTTATTAATATAGTAATGTTTATTATTTACGTGAAGGTATTATTTGACATTTCTTTGACAGCAAATTAGATTTTTTCCTTGAATTTGGACATTTTAATGGGCGAGAATGGGGCTGTCATCAAATTAGATAAAGTTTGTGATTTTATTTTAACTCTATTTTGGATGTTAGATTTTGTGATATAAATATGTCGAATGATATAACATTAAATAATTATTGGTCGCTTAGTCCGAGCGACGCTGGGTAGCAATACTAGTATATATATAAAAAATTCGTCTTACAACAAATTCTCTATAAAAATGAGAAGCGTGTCAATGTGAAAAGCAAGGACCAACACCCACCCGTGCGGTAGATCTTAAATACATGTAATAGAAGAGAGATTTAAGGAGATTTTGTTAATTTTTAGTTTTGAAAATATTTTGATATTGGCTGATCCTTTTGATCGCTCTTATAGGTGGTACAAAAACGTGTTTTTTGTAGGTACTAAGGATTAGTTTTTTTATATTTCATGGAAGCTAAGCTTATAATTATTTTCACGACAGTTTCAATGCTTTAATGTGGCTATCGTCGCTAAGGACATATGTATTTGGTATTAGTATGAGACATAGTTTTCAATTTAGTATCACCAATATGTAATCACTTTAAGACGTTAAAAAGATGTCAAATTAATATAGATAGCTTACCCATGGTAACACACGCAGTTCCAGATATTGCATTGCCTGCCAATTGCGTAATGGCTAATATCAGATCTCCGACTAGCAGACACGCAATATAGTGCGTTTGACACTTCCAATGCAGTGCGTGGTGAGTGTTGGGCAAAAGGAACCCTGCAACCAGCGTGGCGAACAAGAACGCCGTCGATATGAGAAGTCCTACGGGATACAGCGTGAACCTGAGATCACTGTTATTATTGGGGATCCCGATTCCCGCCGGTACACTTTCAGAGCAAGCGAAGACACTGGGGGAATCGTTCAGCTCCAGAACTCTCTCAATACAAAACTGTCCACGCGAAAGTCTCACGCCAGCACCACTCACTTGCAAAGCTCCGTCGCGATTAAGAGCAGCTTCTGAAAGTGCCCCAGCTATCACAAAACCTCCTTCAGGCCTTAGACACACTGGAAAGCCGCTTATCAATTGAACTGCAATCGTTCCATTATCGTTTTCAAGTCCATCATCAGAAAGCTGCACATCTTCTGCTTCAAGTTCTTCAATTCCTGGCATCGAAGCAACGCACGCTCCAGTTTTTTCACTATAAGCAGCACCCTCCCCACAACATTTCATCACTTTTATTTTCCTTTTCGCTTGTACTAGTGGAGAGACCTCATTATTCTCAGAAGAGTTCTTTTGTTCTGTATCAGGGCAGATAACAGCAGCGTCTGAATCAACGCAGAATGTCGTCGGAGCTAACATCCTCTGAGACTCTTGAAGCCAGAGAGATCCGTTTGCAAACATTAAAAAGTTCTTCTGCGTGGCTGACGATCGAACCAGTATCGACGGGGCGGAGCACTTCGGCTGCTGCATCTCGTCCACGACCCAATTGGGAGGGTGGGTGCCCTTCGCGAGGTACGTCCTCCGTCTGTGAGCGTATATCAACGGCGCCCATATCACGGGGGCTCCCGGTTCACATTTGTAATCGTTACCGTCTCCGCCTTGAAGACTCTCACCTATCCTGCAGCATTTTAAGACAGTCACTGGACTGGGTGTCATTTTGTTGGCCCCTGAGCCTACCTGAATGAACGCCACCAAAAGAAACGCGATCAATTTTAAATACAACATCGTGTATTAATTAAAAAGTCTTTGTAAATAATAAAATAATATGTATTTTTACATACTTTTTTTAAAACGATTTTTACACAAGTTTGTCTAAGCTTTACACAGACAACAATGATTTATTTTTACATATGATACACACTGTTAATCACAAGTTTTATTAAAAATCACTTTCAATTTGTTGGATTGAGTTTGTCAACTTTGAATAACGCGTGATTTCCCAATGGTACAACAAGAATCGACAGGTCCTCAATCACGTGTAAACAAACTATAATGTCGTCGATAAACTAAAACAAATTTGATTCACTATCCGAAATATTATGGATAAAAAAATCTTGAATTCAATACGCGCGATCTGGCAATCCACAGGTAGTTGTCAAACTGTCAAAACAGACTGGCCGCAACACTAAAACACGTCTTAACCGCGGCAAATCTACCGCTGCACTGTGATTCGTGCAATTCGTGGTGTCTTTTGTGAGTCAACGGGCGCTTCGTCCCCTTCCCCCGGCATTCTTTACTGCCCCTCTACAAGGCAGAAGGTCGCCGTAGGCATTCACCAATTTCACTCACCGGCACCGGTCGGCGGTGCAAGCTGCAGCTGCATTGGCGCCGCACTAAATCCTTTTTACTGATGAACATGGCTTTTTTTTATTTATACATGTTTTTACACCACACTATTAAATTCTGGATAAATATGAATTGTCAATTCATGAAATTAATATTGATTTGTTTTTGACATTTTATATGTGTATAGTATATAATTAATTCAAATGAAAATGTTAAATGCGAATTTAATAAAAGATAATACATGTAGATTGATGGGAAATTGATCATAGAGTAAATTTTTGCTCGTGCAGAGAAATACCATCGCGATTAATAGAATTTTGGGTGCCGTACCAGCAATATTTAATTAATTTTAACTGATATGGCTTTAAAAAAGTCTCCTGATAAATTGCCGCTGCTACCAATTTAGAATATTATTTTTTGAACGTGGCCAATTTATTATCACGACAGTTATAGTAGGTACATTTATGAACTTTTAAAAATATTTTCCAAGCCTTACATTAAAATACATGGCGTATTTGTTTGTAAAATTAACAAGGAAATTATTCTTCGTTAAGTGAATAATTTTTTTTTTTTACATAAAACTCTTGAAAAGGGAAAAGGAATATTTAAATGTAATTGGTAAAAATAGTTTCATTATTATCAATCAAAATTTATCCATCTTGACGTTAATGTCTTTTTTAAACGATAAATTAATCCGTACAGGTACGTACTTAAATTGTGTATATTGTTCAGTGGGTTGCAAAGTAGGTTGGTACTTGTGATCATTGTAATCAAGATTTCAAATTTGATATTAATACATAAAGCGATTATAATGTAATTCAAGTAAGTATCTTTGATTGAAATTCGATAACGAGTTTCTGATTTCGACTTAATGATAATTATGTTAGACTTTTTTATTTATACCTACTTCTGATGTGAATAAGAAGCCCTAAATAATTAAACCATTATTTTATTTCAAGTTTTACTAAAATGGTCATGTTTATAAGAACCTAGCATTATCATAGTGTAATGTTCTTCAAACAATATGGTATGTTCAATATAAAATCCAAAGTTTGACATAAATGTTTTAATATGTATACAGTTACAAAATACATATTTTTAAATTATTAAAAATACATTTTCACATAAATCGTCAAAATTGATTCTTTTTTAACAACACTCAATTTTATTATTTGCTTGTAGAAGATATCTGTAGATTGTCTTGGCAGCTTTGGTATTATTTATGAACAGCGTGCAACCGTTTACAAATTCATTGTCTAAAAAATACAAATAACAACACAATAATTGGTATTGCCCGCTTGGTGATATGTGTAGAAATAAACCACTCTTTACAAATTCATTTTCTAATAACGTATGTTTAATTTATAGTCCATTGGATATTCGTTTCAATATACAGCTTCAATAAGGAATTTTGTAATGAATATATATTTTTCATATTCGGTATAATTATTTTTCCATGTTGATAAAAAGCTCTTCCGTTAAGATGCAATATATCCCGGATGGCAGCTATTTATGTTTATTATTAATTTTTTTAATCTTTTAATTAATTACAGATTCTTTTGGATATCTTACATTATATTTTTCAAAATTACAAAAGCAGTTTGCCCGTAGATTGTATTAAATATAATATTTTGAATGTTCCGACATTATTGATATCATAGTGAGTTTGATTTACAAAATTAATATACATAGTGATACACAGATAATACTTATTACATATTTTTATGCCTTAAAGGAAGCTGTCCCATCTTTAGCCAGTCAGAACATAGGATGGACCTAACTTATACAATGCGAAAATGAGTCTTTTGACGTAGTATATACGTCAAATGGCACTTTGTATACACCCAGTGTTTGGTGTAATTAAATCGTTTTGACTGAATCTAATATTGAGACACCTAAGAAAAAAAATAAAATATTGTTAGTGATGTCGATTGGATGGCAATATAATTTTTGTAATTTCGCTTTTATGAATTTAAACATTGACTGTATGTATGTATGTATGTATATGAATAAATTGACATCTGGCTGCGTAAAGTTAAAACTAATAATAATAATTATTGGGTTTCTACAAAGAAATTTTGCGAAAATAAACTTTTATGAGGATTAAACGAGCTCTCTGGACAAATAATGTTAATTTTGCTACAGATGTTTCGAAAAAAAAATGGTGAAATTTACTAGCCTCATACACGAGGCGCGTTAATGGTTGTTTTTGTTGATAACAAACAAATATTATTCACATTATATAATCGTGAGAATCCACCAGTGTATTTTTTCTTGGAAATCCTGAAACCAGTGTGTTGTTCGATATCAATAATTATTTCATTCATCAGTTTAAAATGCTCGCGATGAACGAAACGGATCCCGAAATATACGTGGGATTAGGTATTACAGAACAAAAAATTAATGCCATTCCACGAATAGTTGGCAGTTAAAACCTTTAGAGTTAATAGTTAGATAAATATTACCCATAAAATAATTTTCCATGAAGACATATTTCGGATTTCAAAATACTTAAATGTATTTTTTTATATTTTGTTGTGTGTACAACTTTAGGTTAATATAACTATTCTTTATTGTGCATTATATTTATGATTAGTGCATTCGTGTATTATTGATACAGTGATCTCCAAGCTTATTTTATTTTCTTACCACTAAAACACAGATATAATTAAAAACAGAGAGGCTGGTATAAAAATTTGGAAAAAATAAAAATATGTCTTTTTCATTGAGCGTAAAAATCAATATTTATGGCCCACGAAGCTATCCGGGAGTAGATCTCAATTTATTTATAAATAACTCTTGTTAAAAAAGTTTTCATGAATTATCCTTTTGGATATTATGAATTGTTTTTCTACAAGGTAGGTATCTCGATAATCCCTATAATGGATGGTTCGGTAGATTAAACCTATAAATCAAATGATTGTTAATATAGGGTACAAAAAGATGGCGCAGAAAAGCGAAAGATAATCCAAGAGTGGGTCGATTAATCTTTGTTGTTTTCTGATATTCAACGTTATTAATAAGTCATTTAAATATGAGTACGTCCTTAAATAACATACTTCTAGGAAGGGATCGTGCGTACATTCTATTAATAATTTAAATTATTTATTTTATATGAAATGCGAAACCTGGAGACTTGCAGACTTGTTTATGTATAATAAATGGAATTGGAGTTGTTATGCTTGTTTTTAATACTTGTATGTAAAAAAAGCAACCGATATAAGAATACTTTCCTGTATTCCATCTATTCAATGTTTGTGTTAAAGAAATAGCAAATCATAGCAACTGGCGATTATTCGTTTTAATATTATATATATGGTTGTGACCAGGGCTGTGGAGTCGGTGAAATAAAGTCCGACTCCGACTAAAAAAAGGTTAATATCGTCACTTTTTTCCCCTAATTTTCCTATCTATGTGTATTCAATAAAATATCAACCCTATCAATGCGGCCAAAAGCCAAATTTGACATATTAAATGAAAAATAAAAAGTTCAAACTTTTCAAAATTTCCGACTCCGAGTACGACTCCGGCCAAAACGCCTCGCCGACTCCGACTCCGGCCAAAAAGCTCTGAGTCCACGACTCCGACTCCACAGCCCTGCTTGTGACATATAAATATATCGGGGGTTAAGTGGTTTAGCTTTTCTACGAACTTAGAGATTATATAATAGCGGCATATACGGCTCCGGAGAGCATCAACCATTGCAGCCTCTTATTCCAAGCACAAGGCTGCAGTAGCATGTGTGCCCCTAGTTTATTATTATTTAGATTTAAAATATTTCCGGTGGAACCGGTCAATTGTACGACATGGATACCTAAAAGATTGACCGCCGTTATGGAATCTATGAAGTTCCTCCTGGCGCCCACATGTTTTACATCAAGAGAGAGAGTTATCAAAAAAAAGTTTATTGATCACCAAGTCTTGGTATTCAATGTAATATCTATAGATCTGATACATTATAATGCACACATTTCTACCAATTCATCAATACATAGATGAAAACTACGCTTCATTTATTATGTATCATTAAGTAGGCATACTAATAAATGAATGACTTTCGTTTTCAGCGGTTCTTAGCTATACATTACGAAATATTCATTTATCACCGGAAGATCTTAGATATCTTGGCATTTCTTTTAAGAGAGTAATATATTTGTACGCATCATCCCTTCACATAGGTCAAACATCTGCGGTTGAGCGATGAGGGTTGAATGATTAGTTTTGAATAAACTGTGACAGCATTGGGTGTAATACCATCGTAGTTTTGTTTATAATATAATTTTGGAAATAAGCATGCGAAATGACTTTTCCAATACATTTTTAAGATGTCCGAGAGTAATTTTCACACTATTTAGGCTTACATGATATATCTATAAATGTAGATGAACAAGTTGATTGTTTACCACCTTTTACGTAATGTGTATGGATGGGTATCAAGAAAATGGTTTACTCCTCATTTACTTGGCCCGATACTTTGCTGCACGGGACTGATCTTTTATCCAATATATCTGGTGCCTTAAGAATTTTTATACAAACATTTTTATTTAGTGATTTTAAGTATCATGTGTATCCGTATCCTAAGCTTAATCTACTTTGCGTTGAATCTAAAGAGGTATCAAGAGTATCCCGTTTCGCATATGATGTTGCGAATTTATAGAATACCCTAATTTGGCTTTGGTCGAGATCAAGCCATCCTGGCTTATTAGCCCTGTATGAGAACGGACCGCAACAAAAAAAATGCTCATTAATCCCAGGGCAGTCCCACAGTGCGTAATTAGCATCCTGGTGGCCGTGTCGAACAATTATTTCAATCAGGCCTTTCCAAGGTTCCGGCTGAACTTTCTATGGTCACTTATAAACTGGCAAGCCCATATGTGGTTTAAATAAGGTAGGGTATATATTATACGGGATATAATGGCTAAGGTGGAACTAGTAGCCTTGTAGTTGGGTTGCAAATCCATACATGGAATGTAACCTCTAACTTTTTAAGTCCGTATATAAGTATTGGGATTCTAGCCCGTGAGCATCATTTCTGAGTCCTATGACGTTGACCACTCGGCTAAAAGATCGGCATTAATATAAATGGTACGGTGGCTTAGTGAAATTAAGTAATATAAAATTATAATTAATGTCATATAATTTACCTACTTTTATCTACAGGGTAACTGTTGCATGGTAACATTGGTGACGAATGATATTGTTTATACAAGATTTATTTGTATACAATAACTACAATAATTATGATGCAGTTGGTGACAAGGATGTATTTTTTCATACTATGCAATATTCATACAATGGTGATACAATATTTGTTCAACCTTGCTTGGTAAATCACATGGATTCAATGTAAGTGAATCTATTTAAATTTCATATTGTGATAAATTTATTCTGACACATCTTACCCACGCCTCGGAATGTTATTTATATTGTACTATTGCAAATAATATTTTCAATGCCGAAATAATTATCTTAGTTATTGTTTGATTCTAGTAATCATCTGAAAATTTTATATGGCTCGAGAATGAGTGAAATTTTAGCCGACACATTAAATGTGTAGTTCGAATTTTTCATTTTTTACCATTGAAGTATTTTTCAATGCGTGCAATTTTTTCGTGGCAAATAACGAAGGGGAATTTTATTTGTGTTATACAATACGCGGTAGTAAAAAGTTTTAATTAAAAAATTACTTTATTTAAACAAAAGTTAATAAAAAAGCTAAGAACATAAATACGATTGCAATCTTGTATTGTATATATCAGGGCTGTGGAGTCGGTAAAGAAAAGTCCGACTCCGACTCCAACATTGACCAAAAACACGACTCCGACTAAAAAAAGTTTAATATAGTCAATTTTTTCCATAATTTTCCCTTTTTATGTTTATTCAATTAAATATCAATGCGACCAAAAGCCAAATTTGACATATTAAATGCAAAAATAAAGGGTTCAAACTTTTAAAAATTTCCGATTCCGAATACGACTCCGTCCAAAACGCCGCGACGACTCCGACTCCAAAGCCCTGGTAGTGGTATATATGTTACAGTGAAACTGTATTCTCAGTGAAAATATATTCTTTTACAAGCTGTCATTGAAATTAAATTTGACCGCCCTATCTTCAGTCCAATGCTTGTCTGTGTTTTACTTTGGTTCTCTTTTTATGAAAGGGACTACTTGCTGATTTTGTTTCATTGAAGCTAACCAAAATTTTTGGCTGGCGAATCATCGACTTGGGCCAATAATTTCGATTATGGTGACCAGTGTAATCGTGTTGTCATACAAATCTATTACTTGATACATTTTCACTGAGAATATAGTTTCACTGTAACATATATATTACATTGAATAGCGTATAAATCAACAGTGTTTCACGCGTGTATTGAATAACAGCCCATAGATATATTTTGATTTTTACAGTTATTAGATACAGGTTTATTACTGGATTATTAACCTTCGAAGTAAAAATATTAATGATTTTGTAGATTATAAATATATATGTTTCTAGCTCATGAAAACTTGTGGACTTCAACTATTCGACGTCGGGGGTTTCAGGTTCGAAAAACATTCAAACTGTATTGACTAGTCTTTGAAGATAGTGATTGTAAGTAGCTTATATAGTTTGTAATAATCTAATCTAAAATGTAAAGAAGCTCCATTATTTCTTCTTATGCAGAACATTATGACGGGACATCATTTCAAAAGAAGATATTTAATGTCAAAATTAATAAGTCACCGTAAACGGATATCATTGTCGCCTTTTTTACCAGCAACGAGCAGGCGGTAAGATAAATAGTTGCTATTATATAATTATTATAATTTTATGCAGTGCCAGCGGTTGCAAACTTATAAGGATGTCAAAAGTCCTCGCGATCCTGATGCGGTGAATACAAATTAATTTGATAAATATATACAGCGACATAGATTCAGTTATTTTAAGTATGGTTAAACAGTAAGTGATTAACAATTGTTGGATCTGTGATGGAGTGTCAACGTCGTTGACTTCAGTTTCAGTTTTTAATCGATTAATTGATTTCTCTTCTCGAGGTAATGGATGACTGTGTTGACTAGAATACCTTCCAAAACCAATATGATCATAATAACAGGACATAGCAAGACAATTGTCTCACGCCTAGTCCTGTCATTTTTATGTCTACTCTCTTCGAAAAAGAGAGACTGAGCAAATTAGTAATAAGCGAGAACTTATTACGAGGTGAACTCAATCCATATGCTCCACATTGGGTGTGAACATAGTTAAAAAATACAATATACAATGGTTTGATAATTCTTATATTCAGGTTTTTTAAGCCATGTCCGCTCCCAACTTGGAACATATGGACTCCTCAGAGAGTTTATCTCAACATGTTTTTTTTTCTACGAGAACTGCTTGCTACTCAGTTGCTTAACCTTTATTTTTTGAAGAGAGTAGGGATGGAAAGGATACGTGGACTAGGATAGTACTAGTGGTTAGCTAATCGCTGTCACTAGGCGTCGCTTTTTGGGAAAGGAAGGATGTGAAGAGATTTTTGACAACACAAACACTCAGTGCCGGAATCGAACCCGGGTGGTCCGATACGGTAGCCAACGACGTTGACCACGGATCGAGGCAGCTTGCGGGTGGGTTTTAATTTCAAGAGATTATTTTTTTAATAATATTTATCATTACCACATCGACGTTCATCGTTTTCACATCAAGAAAACGGTGTCCACATTTCTCAACCGATTATAGCACAGTTTTCGGTATGTAGTATTTTTATAGGCAGTGTATAAAAAACAATGGGCGTATAAATTTATTTCAACTACCTAATTAAGTCAATGATATCAGTGGTGTATTGTTTTAATATGCAGCAAAGGAAGTGATGATAATTTTTACCATCTGTGTCCACAGTGATGTATGAAGAAAATGACGTCAACCACATTACCGAGTTGAACTTATGTCAGTTTAGTGATAATTAAAGCCGTTGTCGAATGCAATTTATTGGGGTTGAATTAATTTATCAAAGACGTATTCATTAGGCATTTGGAATACCGCGTATAGTCTAGCTGAATTCGTCAATTTATTTCATAGACTGATATTATTCTGGCTACAAATTGTTGAATATTAAATTTATCATTAAAAAAAAATGGTTGTCTGTAAAGTCGGTTTACGGACGATAGTTTAACGTGACAACGTCATAAGAAAACATTGATGGAATGATTGCATACTTTTATGAATAAAATGGAATCATTTTTATTGAATTATCATTATTTTGTATGGATACGAAGAAGGAGTGAAATAAAATCTTCAATTTTTTAATGATATATTTTATTCGCACTCATTAATTCAAGGATTAATTACCTTTATTGCCGCAATTGTTGTTGTAATATAAACAATGAAAACCACATTAACATTTCACTTCACTTTATAAACAGTTGTAAACAGATCACGTGTAGGTACTGTAGGTGTATAAGTTGTGTGCTGCCGCTGTCTCTTTTCTACTCAGACGCATCGACCAATCGAGTGGAAGAGATAGATTTATTTATTTATTTATTTAAGAAAAAAGCAAATCATGGCATTACAGCTAATGCCAATGCGCCATGTATTTGACAAATATAAATACGTGTATGTATTTATATATACATACATGAAAATACATAATTTTAATCATTAATTAATTAAAAACAAGATGAAAACATTGTAATCATAAAAACAGAGAGAAAAAAATTTATAAAATCACATTAGAAATTTTCAAAGATGTCAACCGAGTGAGTTCTGACCTCTTCCCAGTCATTCCCATTGGCAGACTGGTTCTAAGAACAAACAACTCATGCTCACGATTCCTCAAAAAATTATCAAACATTCAATTTAACATTTTCAAGAATGGTGGAATTCTCATTTTGGCCTCGGATAAGCCGAAAGAAATATAATGCCAAATACATTTCTCTTCGAGCATTCAAACTATTGAAAGTGAGCATCCCTAAGAGAAAGTCTGTTGGATAAAGCCATGGGTAGTACCCATATGTCCTCAAATAGAGAATTCTCAAAAATTTCTTCTGAACCCTCTCCACCATAAGAACACATTTCGCACTCCTCGGTGCCCAAACAATCGATCCACTCTCAAGTCGGCTTCGATATACATTAGTATCAAAATTTTTACTCCTGGAAAGACCCTGCATAGATGCGGCACAATCCGAACGGTAGGCAGATCGTGCCTCTCTATCACTTATCCGCGCTCTCGCTCGCACGCTTGCCTTCGGCGTAACGCGACAAACGGGACAATGAGTCATGTTTTTTCGTGCGTACAGCGGGCGTTCGTCGATTTATAAGACGTTGTCACGTCAAAACTCGTGTGTTAGTTAGTTACTTGAATTTAATTTTAAATGCACATCAAAGACTGGCAAAATTCGGTTGTTCGACTCGCGACACCCTACCGTCCATTCGCGGAAGTCGTTGGAAGAATTCTTTACAAACAAGTAGTGTCCTGACGCTTTAGATTTTGCGTTTTTAATGATTCCGGTGTCCCTTTGGATATCCAATTTGCGGAGATATCTTTTTAAAATGATTTCATCTATTTATATTTTACATTATCGGTGGTGTTAGGGAATATCCTGATAACTATTTTTTGTGGTGGATAGAAACTTTAAAATATCATTTTACTAGTAATATTTGAACTCTTGAAACCCGTCACTATTTTGATGATTAGTGGAGTAATCAACATTCTTATAATACTTTATTTGTTCCCGCTTTTTTGTTCTTAGTTGTTTGCATATTCTTTCTGTATATTCAATATTTTGCAGTTATGTATCAGGTTATGCCTAAACACAACCGATACAAGCACATTATTTTCATATTATGATCAGGATCGGCTTCGGGCATTGCGAGCATCTTGATCATAGTTTCTTAGTGAAAAAGTATTATTTTGGACAAATAAAACGCATTTGTTGTACTACTCACACATATAATTTTAAAAAGATTATTGTTTTTCCGGTCTCACTCATCGCGAGAATTATGAAGGAAAAAATGAGTTTTATTTTTATTAAAATACAATGCATTTGCATCAATATTATTGTCAGTACTCACATTTAAAGATATTATTTGTTTGTAAAGACATAGAAAGGGTCAATCAAAATCCAACTAATAAACAAAATCAACTTGATCAATTTGTGTAGTTCATTAAATGTTGCGTTGGCAATGTTGGCATCCCTTCGTGCGTACGCGCCAGAAAGGCAATTTAAATCACTTACAAATAAAAGGGTTAACCACATTAAAAACATATATTCTTTATGTTTACTAAACTTTTGATCCCGTATTGGACGATTGCTATTTTTTCTTATGCAATTACTGCCACGAAATGATTTATTATCACGCTAATGAAGTAACTGTTAGTAATTTAGTTCACATAATGAATACGTGCCGGTGGCGCGCAAAAATGTTATCCTATATGACAAATCGTTTTCATACTCGCTTGAAAACGTGCTTTAAAAAATAGTACAAATAAAATTTCAAAGTAAACATGAATTCTTTGTTGATTCAAATGCACATTTTAAATGACGCATGGAATACATTAAATGCATTCATTTTGTCAACGTCGCAAAAATTAATTCGAGCATAATAATACCTCATGTAAATATTATCAAAAAATAATATAACAATATGTTTTAACAATAAATTGTTATGTAAAGAACGTTTTATTCGAGAATACTACATACAAGCTTTCTGCCACTATAAGTATAAAATTTCTTCAAAAATATTTACAATATCACCACGAATATAACAATATTAAAATTTTGATAACTCAATATAACATATCGTCGTTGTTATTGCAACAAATGTGTTTTCGACCTCATTGTATTAAAACTGTACCCTTTCGTCTATTTCATGCACACAGCTATCAAAAGTTACGGTAATTTTTTGATTTTGCAGATATGCCATTTTGAAATAGCAACGACAATATGTATTACAGCTGTGATCAAAGTGTATTTATCATTGTACAGATTTTTTTAACGTTAGGTATCATTTTACTTTTGACTACAATGTTGTCAATTTATTAGTAATTTCAATGCGATATTGAAGTGTATATAATGCATCTAAAGGCTATCGGAAATAAATTGACGCCTTTTTGACCTTTCTCATTGGTTACGATGGACTTGACCTATTTTGAATTATAAATTAACGTGGAGAAAGCGGGTTCTATAACGTAATATAAAGCTTCTACTGTCTAATACTTTCTTTACTCATAGAAACGATTTCTTCAATTATTTTTACACACGATGCTTTCTTATTTAGTGTGAATATTCAGTTGGCAATTCTTGTACTAAAACTTTGTCCAGTCAAAAAAAACATTTTGTTTTAAGAGTGAATTGACTATAACAACACAGTTATCTCATAATTCTATAAAAATTAAACATTACATATATTTACATCATTTTATGTTTTGAAAAAAAATCAATTTTATATTTGTGCTGCATAATATTCGGTTTTTTCTATTCCATCAAGAAATACGAACTTAACATAAGAATATATTTGTAAATTTAAGTGTTAGTGCAGCTCTTATACTGTACGCACTTAGTAAATACATAGGTACACCCCGATTTACTTGCCACCCCAATGTAAACTCATCCAATTTGCTCTATCTCGCTTAGTATCTTAAGTGTGAAATAATAGGTGTCTAAATGATCCAAATTAGGTAAGCAATATGTATACATATTTGAAAGAAACAATGCATCAAGAATGAATATTTCCAACTAATATTATATCATCATACAATTATTCTCGGGTCCATGGTCGCGTGTCAACGATGTTGGCTTCGGTTGCGGAGCTTACAGCTTCAAATCCCAAATCTTATTATTACTGATTTTTATTTGATTTTACAGTTTTGTAGTATGGATATTTAAAATTCCCTCCTCAAACCGGGACGTAGAGAGCGCGATTAGATAAGCTACTATTTTTATTAAAAAATAATGCTCTTTCACTTTTAAGGTGTTCACTGTCAATACTTGGTGGAATATCAGTTGATAATGTTCGCCATTACCGAAACCGGCCCTGAATAAGTACTAAAAATGTTTGATTATTCTTATTATAATGCCTATCCACCAAGTATTGACATTAAACACCTTAAAAGTAAGCAACTAGTCCCATGCTTTCCCTTTCTATCTACTTAAAGAGAGATTGATCAACTGAGTACAGTGAAACCCCGATTCTACGTTTTTCAAGGGACCGTATAAAACAAACGATTTATGCGTGAAACGATGAATGCGGGAAAGTTTTATAAATGAACTAAATTCCGGGAATATAGAAAATGAACGCACCACTGGGGAAAACGTATAATGCGAGAACGTAAGATCGGGGTTACACTGTAATAAGAAAACTTCTGTGGAGATAGACTCTATTATTAGTCCATGTGCTCACTCATTGAGAAACAAATATTACGTATGTTTTATAACTTAACATTGACCAATGTGCCAATGCCACCTATTAGTATTCGCTCAATTCGATATATGCGAACGATGTGCGTTCTTGTTTAGATAATACTTTATTATGTGATTAAAATTTTCGTTTTATATTTGTATACGTTATATTATAGTTTATGTAGAGTGGGATATTTTTTTTGCTGAAAAAATAACATTTGAATAAACAGACTATACTTAAATTCGTATTATAATAAATTAAAGTTTTTTATCTAATAAATATGTATCGTTTGCTAGTAGTTGATTTCGATTCCACCAGTGTTCTTGAATACATTAAGATCTAAAAGACACCGAAGCCCATGTCTTTAATGACAGCAAGATATAATTTATGCATCCGTTTTCATAAATAAATTCGTCTGAGATTATGAAATTGAATATAAACCAAGCAGATTTGTTCGGTAATATTGATAAAAGTTAAAAGGTATTGAATTCGTCATAGGTTGTTAAAAAATACTTTGCGTTGAGTTATTTTCGAATTCATTTTTCGATGCTTTGTTTTCAAATTTAATGGCCTTAATTTGCATATCCTCTCCCGTTCATATATCTGATGATCATCCACTGCTATTGGAGTGGAATGAACTAAATTCAGTGCAACTTACCCTTGGGGTAATAATAATATGCTTGCCAGAATGCAATTGAAGGCATCAAGAGCGCCATAGCTGAATCATGTTTCTCATTTGAGGGCGAGGGTTCTACCATGAAGGGGATGTTAAGCTTCTCTGCTTTATATCAATTGTACTATTCTGAAATTAAAATTTAACAAGATCTTTTTATCGTTTTTTGAAATATAACAAAAGTTGTACTCCAATAGTATGTATTTGGATGTTGTATTATTCACAAGATTGGGAATAAGAAGATGGCGTACTTAACCAATCTCCGATACATTGTTAAACGTCTGAACGATGGGAGTATTTAGGCTAGTAGTTATTGAACAAGGAACAAAGTATTTAGTTCCACAGAATTACGAAATATATCTTTACTTTTTTAATCTGTACAGATGACAAAGCGCAGTACATTTGACATTTATAAAATTACATAAAATACATCACATCTTTTTTTATAAAATAAAATAAATAGGTACCTACAATGAGAAAATTTCCGACCTGAAAAGATGGTAATTGTCAACCACATCTTTCGGTAAACTTGGCCAGCCTTGTAAATATCACTGACGCAATGAATGAAGTCAGGTTCTCGAGACTTAAAAGGTTAAAAATCTTTAGGGTCACGTGTTTTAAAATTTTAAGGTCACGTTTTCTACTAGTTAAAAAGTCAGTACTAGTAAAAGTCATATCGCAAACAAAACAAATTATTGTGATTGATAATGTTTACGAATTCTGAATTGAACGCTCATGTTTTTAATTGCAAAATTTCTGCCTTGTCATTGTCTCTCTTTCGTTACAAAATATCTGTGAGTGTATCGTGTATCCATTTCTGAGATTATTTGAAAACTTATTTCTATGCAATGATGAGTGTTTTATTCATACATTGAAGCTGAATATTTTTAACTTAGACTAATGAAATATATTAAGCTCATTCTCAGAACTAAGCGAATTGGTGGCTGCAGTTTTCGAAATTCACTATGTATTTTTAAAACGTATGTCAATGTGCGACACAGAATCACAAATCTTTTTCTAATAACAGTGATTAGGTACTTTTTGAATTTTTTTTTATAAATATTTAGATTTGGAATTGTAATTGTAATTGTGTCCACAATGGGGTACATAATCATCCTAATATGAATATCAAACTCGAGTGGTGTGGTAGTCTACCACTGGTAGAGAGTAACTAGGAAGTTATCACATTTTTAGAACATACTAAACTCGTTCTAGAATCTAGACTGAACTAAACTCAAATTGACCTCACTCGTTTGAGAGTTCATATATGAGGAGTAAATTTTCAAAAGTGGACAAATCCATTTATTGAAAAACTGAAAATCTGAGATATTTTCATTAATTTTTCCTCATAAAATATGTTATATCAGACGTTGCTTGAAACGCAAAAATAGTTATATTGTTGGGGTTTTGAAGACCAGATTTAATGGCTTCACCATAGGTTAACTATTCTTTGGTAACTAACCGATAATGATATGTTATTATACACATGCAAATAATTTTTTAATACGGAACACAAAAGAAAATTCATAAAAATAATAAAAAAAAACACCTTGCGGTGGATGACCCTTTTTGAATATCTTCTTTGTGAAATGCTGCTTGGAATATAAATTTACAAAAGAGCTTTTATCCTCTCGCGATTTATAAGCAACGTAAGTTAGTCAATTTCAAAAAATATCGAGGTTCGAAAATCTGAAGTGTAAACAGAATTATGATTTTTTTATATTGGATATAACCGAAAAGATATTTTGTGTACTTGCCACTTTATTGAAAATGGTTTGACTATTTTGTATTATGTACCTAGTTACTTAAGGCTTGGCTGTGTAGATTAGTTATATAAAATAGCGTGGGTTTTTAAAGCTCAGTGGATTTATACCTCCCTTTTTCAGAGATTTAAACTACACTATATTTAAGTGAATTTTCCCTCCAGAGTATCAGCTTTTACATAAAAGAAAAAATTGATAAAAAAATATTTTACAAAAACATCTAATTTTTTCGATACTTTTAGCATATTTGAATAAATCACGTTGAATTTTTCAAGAAAGTAAGCATTTTTATGATTCCCTTTTTTTTTTAAAAACAAACATGTTATATGTTTTTGGGAAACACCCTTCTTTGTCCGCGAATATAAAAATAAACAGAAGTATTAAGAATAATAAGCAGATCATTTGCCAATATTATTAAGTCAACTATATCTCATCTAAATCATATGAAACAGTGTTTGTTTTAACTTAAAATTTTCCGATGTCATATATTTTACACAAGGATAAACCTTCAAACGATATTTTATTGAATAGTATTAACAGAAAATTTGATTATTATTTTAAGAGTGAAATATCAGATTGCTGCTTGGCAGTACCACTCATCTTGATTTGTCTGTTACTCACAGCACAACACAACGCTTCGATTAAGATTGCGCAGACATAAAAAGAGTGTGTGTAAAATGTGACAGGTGACACTATCAATTAGTGTATAATAGTATTTGATAATTACTGTAAATAAGCCGACCCTCAAAATTTTTCAAGATTTATGTTTGAGTTTCACATTATTAACTAGCATTCTATTTTTGGGAGGTTTTAACAATAAATCTGTGGTAACCAACTGAGGAATATTGCGTTGTTACAAATTTCGTTATATTATGTAAGATTGGACACGTAGAAAAGCTTTAGGGAAATAAGGCAAGCAGATGCGAGCTTTTTATAATTCTGAATTGCATACAGTGGCACGCGTTTATAACTGGCGCCCTTTTGCCTATGCAGGGCGCCATTTGTTGAAGGGCGCAAGTCGGAATACATTACTTCCCTTCCGCGTAATATATCTCCGATAATAGGGTGTTGATCAAATTTGACTTTTTGTTTGTTTTCGGAAAGGAGATATTTACACAAATTTACTGAAGAGCAAACAAATTGATTGATGGAATTGGTCTCTTTTCTCTTATGGCAATTGAAGCAACTATTACATCCAAATAATATGACTATTAATTAAAGGTATTAATGAAGAGAACTACCGTTATATTGACTCGAATTTATTTGGAGCGGTGGAAAAGTGGTCAAAAAATTAATATTATTGTATTTTTTTTAAATAAAAATGGTAAAAAACTAATTTTAACTACGATTCAGATGATATGTTTTTGCATAATTTTTTTGGTGATTAAGTATGTGTCATATTGGGCAGCATGAAATATTATTTTGAGCCGCATGTGGCCCGTGGGCTGCAGGTTGTGCATCGCTGGTAGAAAGGGTTCCTACATATTGTGCGAGACAAGCGCGGCAATTTATGATAGGAATATATACAAAAAATAATGTTTCTTTATGACACATTCAAGCTATTGAAACCACGTCTTTATTTTTATTTCTTAGTATTCGTCAACAACAAACATAGAAATATGCAGGCAAGACAATGTAACATTTTTCTGAACTACCCCTATATCTCTGATAATAGATACGGTTTAATGCGTTACTGACACCCTTTGTATTCGATGCAACTTGGATATTTTATAAAGAGTTTTTGCCACTTGGTTGAAGCAATGAATCACAAGCTTTTGATCAAGCGGGTTTCTTGTATTGCCTAAGCCGAAAGCTCCCCTTTCGGCTTATAAACCTATTTCGCAAGGCTAGAAGAGCTTAAATATTACAAACACATGATCTATATGTTACCATTTTATATAATGATAATTAATTATTTTGAAGTGATAGCTAAATTCAGTTAAAGCTTATCAGTTTATTTGTGTGGGATAATAATATTATAAATGTGAAGGATTCTGTTATTATTAATCTTTGAAAAATTTATGTCTTCGAAACGTTAGGTACTTTTTTAAATATTTAATAAATTATACGGAAGCCTTCCCTTAGTGTATTTTGTAGTAAATTTATATATTATAAAGGTATAAAAGAAATGCAACAATGCTATTTAGGACGAGATCAAAATCGCCCCATTCCTGTAGGGTGGTTTTGGTTATTGATTTTTTCAAAATAATATAACATTATTGATGTTTATCAGTTCTCCGTGACTCATTGTTGAAATCGGTTAAGTGAATCTGATACTGATGGTGTATGCAAATATGGTTTTACTCTCGACCAGCGACGGCTGGTGACAAGACTATTAGGAAGTGCAAAAAAACCTTTTAATGCTAGCAATTCATCCTCCATCTGTTTAAGAGCTAAGTTGGGATGGATATGAACACCAAACCCTCACTGAACGTAACAATGTAATATTTATTATGTCACAAGCTAGTGAAAATCCATATATGCATTTGACAGCGATCGTCATAATTCGGCAATCTTTTCCAGGGAGAACTCATCACCGATTGAACAAAACCCCAATACAAGTTTTGAGTGGGGTGCGAAATTCTGGCGTGACGTCACACTATTTTTTTTCTGTCTACTGCTTCACTTCTGTTAAGGGCATTACAGTGTATGCACTTATTACGTCATCGGCAGATTTTGACGGACGTATTATTATTTTTAGGGCGATCCATTTAAAATGTGTCGATAATTGCTTCCTTCAATATTTGTCAGAATTTTTGTATATATTTTGATATTGCTTGGATATTAGTGATGGATCAGTGCACTATTGCACCATTACATGAGCCATCCCTGTTCTCGTTTTGTTCATTCAGTTTATTTCTTAGTATCAAAATGAAAGGATAGCAGGTTAAGAGCCCTGAACTATTTTTTAATAGAGTTCCATGTAAGCCTTTTATTTTTTTCACCCTGTGTGGCCCAACTAAAATCGTCACTATGCTATAAATCTTCTAAAGTTTAAGGCTTGAGTGGGATGCTGCATGCGATGGATTTTAGGGTGAATTATTTGTTGCGTTTTGACCAACAAAAAAAAACTTATAATTTAGTGTGCTATCGACAGTGGATTTATTGTCACGGTGCGCTAACTGCTTGGTTTTGGAAACAAAAATTTTTATGGAAAAAGGTATATTTTTTTTCAAAACAGATATAAAACTTTTATTTGACATTTGAAATTTGAAATGGTATAGATATATAAACTACATAAAATACAGTCAATATTTTTTTGCCAAATGACAAATAATTATTGTGATTACGAGAAAAAAAGAATATAACAAAAACATTACATTATAATGTCGATTCTATTTGTGTATACAGTGAACTCTATTGAATAATAACGCAACTATTATCACATTGTATTCATTGTTCTATTAGTTTTGCGGCATCTGTGAAAATAGTATAGGGCTTTTTTATGTTGTATTTTTGTACGCTAAGCGTCGCTATATATTATATATCGAAGATGAATAAAAAATAATATTTTTTTTCATTATAAATAAACATAAGTTGCGTTTGGTGATTAAGAAAACAAGATAAAATAGCTCTTGTTCTGAAAAATATTTTTGCCGGCTAACTTTAATATTATCGTATTACTTATTAGGAAATGAAAACATCAAATTGTATTATTACCTTAAAGACATTTATCATAAACGATTGAAGATGGCGTTTTATGGAAATCCTTGCTATAGAAAGTGCGCCACATTTAAAAAATTCAATTGCAATTAAAAAGATTTTTCAGACACCCAATACTTTATTTAAAAAAAAATGTTGAAATTTGTAATTGTTTTATTTTATTTATAATAGTTTTTATCAATTACAATATAAAATTCATTGTTTTTGGGTTCCGAACATATCCTAAAGAGGGAAAAGTTTATATACTAGACATTTATTTGGTAGATGGAACCTTTAGAAATTCTAAAGGTAAAATCCACCAAACGTTAGCGAGATTCCTTTCCTAGAATATTCTCTTATTTTTGACTGGTCGACGGAATAACAATCAGAAAAAAAATCATGTTAAAATGCTACCTTGTGATTTCAAATACTACGAATCGTAGCCTGCCAATGGTGATGCCACTGGAAAAAGATTCAGATACTGCTTCGGGTGAGGGCAATAACTTGTTTTAGCTTAGATAAATGGCATTTTAAAAATATAATGTCTCATTGTAAAACAAATTATTGTTTCAATTAGCATTTAATCGCTCGAAATCCACTTAATTTAGATAAAAAAAAATATTAATAACCAAACATATAGCGTTAGAAATAAAAAGACAATGATATAAAACCAACTGCAAATCATTCAGATCAAATTCATTTTAATTATACCACTAAAACAAAATACGGAGTGTGCTTTGTAAATTGTGTTCACCCCTCATTTCATTTTTGCATGGAAATAATTCATATAAGCCATATTAAATTTAATCATATAAGCCTTAGATGGGTAATGCATTTTCCCTGTAACTTCTAACTTGCATTAACCCACTATAACCACACATCTTTGTATAAAACTAATCTTATATAATGGCGCCACCTTGTTAAGCGGATAATCGTGCGATTATTTGAAACAATAAATAATCCACAGCATACCAGGGGTTAAATGAGAATATAGAGGGATACAATTACACAAAGGGGATGTGTGATGCTTTCTCTTATCTGCTGAGATGAGAAACGCACACTGTTTCTTATAAATATATTTATACAGTAGCCGTAAAGCGTTATTTTAATTTAGGGATCACTAATTTGGAGTCTGGCAACCTTCCTGAAAGATTTTTCTGCAGTATTAAAAATCAGTTTTTAGCAAATGCACGGGTGTGTTACACTCATTTCGGTTAACATCGAGTCAATGATGTAATTCCGTTAATTCAATTATTAACCAATTTACAAAATTAACGTTTTTAAGCCGCGTCTACTCCCAATGCTTTCAATTAACATATAAAGATATTTATCTGAACTCTGATATATTGATCGGAATCTTACATGCTCCAGCTTCATTTTGTAGTATTTTGTTCCATGAAAGGTTGCAGCATCGATGTTTAAGAAAATGAACAGCACGAAGATTCCAGAATTACAGAAAAAGAATTTGTGATATTATATTTAATTCAAAAATAGTTTGATATTCTAAAACAAATCATACGTTCAAAGCAATGTTATGAAATTTGTATTTTATTTTCTTTTTGAGAGAGGCCTTTATATAATTATTTATTCAAATTGGAAACACGTTTATATTATATACAACTATTATACCATGAAGGTCGAAACAAGTACAGATCATAACACAAAATACATTACATATTGGATGAGTACAAAAGATATGTTTGATTTTTACAACTGCATATTATTATAATTGGATTGACTTAATATGATCTTCACAAAAAACTGCAGCTCAATCAAAAAAGTTACGACTAGGAGAAAAAATCTACAATTGAATTTACTTGAGTGAGATTATTACTTAGTATCTCCGACCCTCGTAGTCGACGAGGGAATGCTCCCTCTTGATACGCCACTACATAAGAAAGAAATTGATGAATTTATTTTTTTCTCTTTGAGTAATGACAATTCCTTCAGACGATTCATCGCTTAGAAATTTTACTTTTGACCAATCGCTCTTCTTGTTATAAGGGTAGATTTGATAGACAATCGTCTCTCAAAATATCGTACAGTTTTATGATTAAAAAAGTTGTATGGTAGAAACACTAGTATCCTTGATACTATTAAAAAACATTGAAAAATAAATTTGCAAAAGAACGATCTTATGGTTAAAAAATGTTCTATTTTGGTAATTTTTTTTTATTTTCTACTTTGTAAATTCAAACAATTAAGTAAATCAATTCTTCAATATTACGTCGAATAAAACCCACCTATTAAATTAGTAAGCAATTCCATGCTGGTAATTAATTTTGATGATACCACATTTAAAATAACTGATAATTATAATTTAACCACAGAATTACTTACACAACTCATTGTAACTCATTTAATTAAACTTTTTAACGCTAATTCATTTAGATTACGATATTTACAATTAAACTTGAACGCGATCCACTTTTAGTCGAATTTAAAAGAGATGCAAATTATATACTACGCGTCAGTTCAAGTTCATTAGTGCACTTGAAATGCATGAAGATGTCCAAAGGCGAAACTCGGGTCGTTGGCGACAAAACTCAAGGAAAAGTACAAAATACAAACGATTCAAAAAAACTAAATTGAAAAGAATGTGCATATTGATTTAAAACGTCTTTGGTTGGAAATTATGTTTTGAAGCTTTTCGTTAGGCCTAGAATCGATAAAAAAACATTGGAAAACGAGTATATAGTGTAGTATTGAGAAGTTAGTTAATCTGAAGGACATAACATGAACTTTCACTTGATTTGATTTGATTACATTTATTGATAATCCGCAATAAGCTCGGTCCGTGGTGCAGTCGTCATCGTCGTTAGCTAACATGACGGACTGCCCGCGCTCGAGTCCCTACACTAAACGAGTTTTTTGAGTCGATTAATCGATCCTGTTTGAAGGTGTGTTTTTGTCGTTGAAAATCCCTTCCCCTAGAGACTACAATTACTCGACATCTCAATCAGAGTGAATTAAGCGTCTCAAATTAAAGTGAGAGTTTAGCTTTGTTCAGTACGAGTATTACTCGAGTATTTTTCAAAATACTCGAGTATCAAGTACTAGAAAAAGGACGTGTTTTCTAGAGTATCGAGTATTCGATACTCGAATTGGAGTCTTTACTTCCTACCCTTCCGATCCCAAAAGTGGAGTGATTAGTTCGCCACTCCTTGTATTCTTTCAATCCCTTCTCTTCTCGAAGAAGAGAGCTTGAGCAACTGAGTAACAAGCAGTTCTCGTAACACAATAATATGTTAAAATAAGCTCCGTGAGGACTCCATATGCTCCACGTTGGGAGAGTAGATGGCAATCACTTTGGTTACTTATCAGTTTCTTGCTGATGTCTCTACAGTTACTAGTTGCACAAAATTTCCCCTCGCAAATCCCATTTCTTCACTCCCCAAATTGAGAGGTATTATATTGTCAATAGCAAATCGTCGGATAACATGGTTGAGTACATTTACATGACCGGTGTGCAGCGTCCGTGGCAGCCGGTGAAAATCGGAAGGAAGGGGCGTGGTGAAGTCAGTTCCGGATTAAGGAGCCCATCCCGGACACATTGTATTAATTTATCACGTGCTCTTTTTTCAGCGCGGACAATATGAGGCTGACTATTTTTTTCGGCTTGCATTTCGTTCAGATTTTTTTATCAGTAATCCAGTCGAGTTGAATTTGAATTATGTCAAATGTATTATGGAACGACGAACAATTCAGTGCACACAACCAAAGGAAATTTATAAAGTTCATGTGAATTGATTAATAAATATAAGTAATCAGAATGGATAGTTACATAAATGTGTGTGTGAAAAAACATTTTAATGCAAGAATCATTTCGCAAAAAGAATAGATTATTAATTATAAAAAATATTAGATGTCTTGAATAAAAACATTCATCAGTATTTTGAACAAAAACTTTTTTAATTTATGTAAAATTGCTACACATTGATATATAATGTGGAATATTGAAATTAATAAAGCACATTTTTTTGTACTATTCCACACATATTTTTCAGATCAGGACCGGTTTCACTCCTTCAACGATACTGATCTCAATATCATTTTTTTTTATACCGACATAATACTAAACCACTTATATTTTTTAAAAAAATTATATTTATTATACTTTTTATCAACTCGTTATCCATGGCACAATTTGGTTTTTTAAAAATACATTTATAGTTATCGAATGTTTTCCTCATGCTTGGATTCTCAAGTTTTTTTCGACTATTTCGGTATGTATATTTATATTTATATATAGGTATGTCTTGAAAGTTAATACACGAATAAATGATCTAAAGTGGCGAAAAAAAATTCAATACCAGCTCAGTGAAGAAGTAAATCATAATTTTTGCTTCTTGGAATCCGAACACGAGCTATTATAATTATTGATTCACACATATTTTCCAGTTAATATTAGATTTTCATTAAAGAAAGTTTTACTTAACGCCAAGGATCTTAATATACATATATAAAAAAACAAATTGATTATGAGCGCAAAGAGGAAATAGGAATTTGGTTCTTGTAATTATTTTAACCACAAGCAAGACCATCCAAATGACACATTTTTGCTTCTGAGGAAGAGTGTTCCAAGTCAGCGATTGGCGTAAGAAAGCGGAGGATCGAGTGTTGTCCCTGAAAATATGAAGAAATATAAAGAGGATTGGTTTTAAAAAATGGAATCTCTAAAGTACAAAGAGTACAACCACTAAAAATAATTTTATTGAAATCGAAACATTACCTTTTCTGACAGTATTTACCCGAATTTGGGCGCGAAACTTCTTGATACGTCATCGACGTTACGCCAAAAATATTAATGCACACGCGTAGCCATGGGAACCAATTTTCCCGGAATTTGGCGTTCGTTGCTCCCTGAAACTGCAGTTTCCCCGGTGGCGTAGACCGAACCGCACGCCCCGCTATTCCCACTGCCTCCCTTCTCTTCCCCGGAGAGTTCACACACCCTAGAACTCCATCTGCGAGGTAGTTTTTTCTAGGATTTTCCCATGCCCTTTTTTATGTCTTCTTTGTTTTTTTTTCTACTTGCTCTATGGGAAATGGCTTTTCTAATTCACAAGGACTGAATTAGGTCACTGATATTAAAGCTTTCGTGTGTTTTATTTACATTAAGAATGTGAAGTAAATAAAATAAAAGAACGTAGGGGTTGTTAAATAAATTATAATTCAGGTTAAGGGTTTCCTTATGTTATTTATTACGCATGTAACCACGCAATCAGTATAAGTTGAAAGGGATGTGGTGGGGTTGTTTTGGAAAAGAAAAAATAGCATAATTATTTACTATAAAATTATCTTAAATAATTGCATTACAAATATTAATTATAATACATAATATTTCTATAAATAAGTTTTTAGTCAAATATATATTGTGTTACCAAGAGGTGGTGGAGTTCTGAACCTAGAACCTATTTTATCGCTATGTCCCTGCTCAGCATTGGAAGCGAATACAAACAAAAAAAGGCATTCCGTTCCTTAAGTGTTCAAAGATTAAATATACCAGTTGACTTTAGTTCCCCCAAAATATTATATGAGTTTCATATGTCAATAAAACTATTAAGTATTGATATAGTGCCAAAAAGGGATATATTTGAGTCATCTTGGGGGGCTTCTATTTATCTACCCTTAAAGAGAATCAGTGTCATAAACGATATGTTCTTTAAGTGTAATCTTGTATGTTAGATTACTTGTATCACTGGGTGGAAATTTAAAACGAGACCAATTACACGTGTTGATTTTTTATTATATTGAACTGTATGAAGTCTATTTGGAATTTTGTTTTATTCTTGTCTCACCACTTTCAGAACATGGAAAATACCGCATTCCAAATATGACTGAAGAGTAATCTATTTCACCATATAAACTTGATAGTTTTATTGACATTTATGGAAAGGCAGAAAATATTGTATGTAAATAAATATATCACAATTGTTTTGTTGTAATAACACATTGATTTTTTTTGTAAGATCAGTAATACCTCTTAGAGACAGAGAAACAAAACTCATTTATCTCTACTTTTCAGGAGAGCTAAGAAACAGGTTTCACCAGTAATCAATTTTACCTATTTTTCCACAGTTTTTAAGCGATGCTTTGACTTATTGATTTATTTGTTATATATGAAATAGTAATTTATTCTTATGTTATGTGTTGTTTCAAAGTTAAGTGAACTAGTATTGAAATATCTTCGTATCCACTTCGATATGTCTCTTTGGGACATAACACATTATTATTTATTTAGTGGCATTAATTACTCAAAAACGGCCAAAATCGAGATAAGTTTTACTAAATAAGGAGTATTAACTTATGACCAAAGCTAACAATCAAAATAGGATGAGGATCGGATGGCTATCCAATAACACGGACTACTTTCTACCGTCTCTGAAAAGTGAATTTGAGCCAATGGCTAAACGTCAGCTGGCGGTAGAGCACCAGTCAGTGACATATTCAGGTAAGTATTAAAAATTAAGTAAGGATTAATTAATAGCTGCATAATATAATCTGGTTAATCGGCTTATCCATTAGTACTAATTCCAGGCTACAAAGTGATCAATAGCCCTAAAATATTCACGTACATAATAACACGCATTAAAAATGTTTCTTGAAAGCTTTTTCCTAAAAATGTGACAGCGTAGCTTAATATTTTACCATTCTTTTACGCAATTGTCATACGTTTGCGACGCATCGATCGATATTTTAGTTTACTCGTGATATATGTATTAGAATTATTTAGTAATCATTGCTATGCGAACTAGGAAATAAATCCAAAGCGATTTTGTTTATATGTAAGCTTTGCAGGAAATACCAGTTTCGTTTTACATGCCAATCATAAATTGTATTTTAAAATAACTGTTTATCTACGAACACAGGAATCTTATTATAAAATTTCAATAGCAATCTATTATATAGCTTTTAAGAATTTATCTGTTGATTCTTGGTGAAAAAGTATTATATTGAAGAAAAAAAAACATTCGTTTTATACTAATTCTCTCATAACTGATTTCGTTCATCACGCACGTTATTAATTAATTCAAAATAAACTAGGTTATTTGTTTAATTTTGGTATGGCTTAACTTCAAAGTATATCAAGCAGTCCGTCGAAGAAATAATATGTCAAAAGTTTTCACTTATAACACGTATTTTTTTCAAATTAAATAAAATATTATCTACCTACATATATGAGTATAATATATAATAAAAGATTATATGCAAACATTTATTTGTTTATGACAATGTTGTTTTCAACGGCCATTTGAATCTAAATGAATTTGTTGGTGATGAAAACGTGAATTTGTAACTTGACTGAATGGCGATGATTTGACATCATGTTTTTTCTTCATAACACATTTATATATTTATCTTATATAACACAGAATTTTCTAATGTATGTTTATATTAATTAAAAATTAAACGATTGAATTAAATAGAAAATGATTTTCATGAGAGCATTTGTATCAATTCTCATGTCGTTTGTTGAAAATTATAGTTGTTACAGTAAAATCTCTCTTGATGCCGAATTTGTTTGATGTTTGAGTATTTTGGTTCGTATAGATATTGATTTTTGTGATTAAAATAAAACTCCCTTACGTTTTTGTACGATACAAAGCGAGATCGATTAACTAATTATTAGTCTTTACTCAATCCCTGTATTTGTAAAATATTTATTGAAAGACTTGTAGAAAAGCTTCAGTTAAAATGTCTCAATATGCTGCGAATAAGGTAAAAAAGTGTATAAGTATCAGAGATAACTATCCTTTGAATTCGAGCTTCATGAATAAGATCTGTTTTAATTATGGCTATGTTACCATTGAAAGGAGAAATATTTCGTATTCAAACCATGTTTTCGCGACATCTTTGCTACGTTCAATGCTACTGCACCCTTTCCGCATATTCAAAAATATCACGATACGACCTTTTTGAAACAGCCCCTACAAGGGATGGATCGGTAAATATTCAGCCTTACCTGCAATATGTAAGGTGCAAAACGACATAATATACAGACTTACCCCTGTCAGGTTATGTTTGCTGAAAGAAATATAACGGGGAGAGGTGTCTTTAAATAAATAAAGATTTAACGCAGAGCCATGTTTATTTACGGTCTGATATTATTATTTCGAAATAAATAATTTTTGCTATTAATATTGAATAATAAATACTTGAATAACTTGAGTGGCGGGACGTTTGTCCTATTTTGTCAGCGTGTACAAGTGTCAGTATGGAAAAAATACATAGAATTTTGGATGTCTGTGTCATCATTACCTCGCACATATCCGATAGGCCAATTACTAGTACTGTCGTTCTTTAATTTCTAAGAAAAACTTATCTCACTAAAGAACTGTTTTGATATAACAAAATCTGTTGGAAAGCTACATTTGTTAAAGTAATTAACGCAATACAAAATTTTACGTAGCAAGTCAAATAAAATAAAAACCATTATTATTTTATAACTTTCAAGGTTTTTACTATCAATACTTGGTGGAATGGCTATTTATGAAAAAATTGTAACACATTTTTGTACTTATTTCACATAACATTTTTTAGGTTTCACTCATCGCGAGAATAATCGACTGATAAGAAATATAGCGTTATTTACATAAAAAACTTAGCGAGATGACAAACAATTGGTAATACAAATATGCCTATGTAATATTGATACTGATCACTCATACTTAATTGGTTTTAAATGATACAGCTTACATTGCTAAGAGGTGTGAAACATTTTAACCAAGTCTATTTGGTGTTAATAATGGTTTTTTTTTGCATATTTCTTATTAGTTGATAATGCTCGCGACGAGCGAATCCGGTCTTGATCCTAATAAATTGAACGCGGAATAAGTACAAACAAGTGTGTTATTTTTTTTTATTATTTTATAAAGCTTTGATAAAAGAATAAATAAAACGAAATACGGAAAGTGATTTTAAATATTACAATTTAATTTATAAAAGGGGCCAGTTTAGGGATGGAGATTGTTGTTGGGGTCATCAAACGGTTTATGGCGTTAGGCTTGTTACCTTTCACACTCTTCGTAAATTAGAATTCCCCTGCCTGTTGACCTCTTCAAATCACCATACAGATGATTCACCGATAAACATGTTGATTCAGGAGTCTACCAACCCCCTCAATAAGAAATGTTAATTAAAGAGGAAACATTCATCAGTTGACACACTCGCAGTGTTAATTTTGATAAAGCAGTCTGGAATAAATTTAATAAACAAAGTATTTATAGCCCCCACTCGAGTGTATTGCACCAAGAAAGATAATAAACCAAAATTGCTTATTATATTATTTACAAAATGATATATTCAATATTGTAAATAAACAAATATAGCAAATGCTTATATTATCATACGGCTTTAGTTGGAGTCAACGACGGTTTGCATTAAAAAAAAAGAGCCACAAATAAAGATATTGAACTTTTCAAATTTGTTTATTTTGATAACACGCTAGTTTACATGCTAGAGTATTTTTTGAACAAAACAATATTTTAAACATAAAGTTTTGTATGAATTAATTAGCACCGTTTTTATTCATCACGATATTTCATCACGTTTTTACTCAGAGTTATTGATATAAAATTACTGTTTATGACTATTGAGAATCACTTTTATGGTTTTCACTGTCAATATCGGAATGGCATTTTGATAAAAATAAAAGGACATTTGGTAAATTATGGATATATGTTCACGGGAAAGAATCCTAATCCTCTCGAGCTAAGCTCAAAAAATTTATACATTCTGGCTTATAATTTTATGTTTTGACTTTACTCTTTGAGTTCTTGTGGATTATTATAAAATGTGGAATCAAAATGATTAAATCTGAAGAATATTACTAATTCCTGAATGAGTTCTGAAAGAAGAATTTGTTTTTTAATATTAATTAGCCTATAATAAAATTATTCTTTTTATTTTAAACAAATAATAAACTTATGTGACTGTCTCTATCTGTATAATATTATTATTTGTGTAGTTTGCGGTTGCCCTTTTCTCCTGTAAATCAAAACAACTCGATTTCATACTTATTGCGAAGTATTCTTTAGGATCTTCTATTATAATAAATTTAAAAATTAAAGACGAAACATTCATTTCATTTAATGTGCTTATTTTTCTTAAACTTTACAAAAATTCTGTCCCGTAACCATATATCCATAATTTACCAAACATTTTAAGTACTTATTCCACATTAAATTTATCAATTAAAGATCTTGGCGTACAATTAGAAAGCAAACTAACATTCAACAATCACATTAAGATTACTTGCAACAAAGCTTTGCAAATGTTCGGTTTTATTTCATATTGACGTGAGTGAGTTCAGACGAATACTATATTTTATGAATAAAAGTTGATTTTGTCGGAGTTCACTCGGTTGACATCCTTAAAATTTCTAATGTGACTTTATTTATTTTTTCTCTCAGTTGTTATGGCTACAATTTTTAATTTTTATTATGTGTATACAAGTATGTATGTATATGTAAATAAATTTGTCAAATGCATGGCGTATTGGCGTGAGCTGTAATGCCATGATTTGTATTTTTTGAATAAATAAATAAATAAATAATTAGATCTTAGATTTATTTACTGATCAGTTGATAATGCTCGCTATGAAACCGGTCCTGATATAATAAATTAAATGTGGAATAAGTAAAAAAACACATTTATTGATTATCGTGGTCAATAAATTAAATTATTTAATCGAAAATTGTGTGACAAATGTTTGTAAATTAGTTTACGATAAAAATAGGTGAAACGTGAAGTACAATTAGATTTTACTGATGCCGCTACTTCACGAACGTCGGTCACATATTTATAATCTCTATATCACAGATTTTTAAGAAAACAGCGAGATCTATTAGCTAACAATTGTGTTTCTTATAACTTCAAAAACCTATCTATACCTTCTACCAAACGACTTTATTTGCAAATTATTCATAACGCACACATAATGTCCTTGGCTTTGAGTTATTAATGCAGATATTTTTTTTTGAAACACTTTGTCACATGTGAAAACCAGCTTCGTGTATTTTTTAAGAAATTTGAAGAATTTATATTTGGCTAATTCCGTTCAAAGTTTTTCGTGGCGATACGCGATAAATAAATTTTGAAAACTTCGAATCGAATTTGTATATTATTAACGAATTTCAGGAGGTGGTTGGTATTTTATAATAAAAAATAATGGTTTAATTGTGTAAATTAATTGAAATTTTCTAGAAACCTTCTGCCACTATAGGTGCGATAATATATTATAATACATGTGATAACTTTTAGGGTGTTCACTGTCAATACTTGATGGAATGTCATTTTAATCAAAAAAAATATCGTAAAAATAATCAATTGTTAGGTGTTTGGTATTTATTTATTTTCTCTATGCCCGTTGCAAACATAGACTATCACATTTATAATAAGAATAATAGCACATTTTTAGTACGTATTTCACATTGGATTTATTAAGATCAGGACCGGTTTCGCTCATCGTGGGTAATATCAACGTACTAAAAATGTGTTATTATTTTTATTTTACATATATTCGATAGTCTGTTTGGAACGGGTATCTTTTTTCCCATATCCGCTCCCTATTTGAAGCTTATGGCTGCTACACGGTGCCTCCACGATTCTCTATCGCCCGCCAAATTCCTCGCTTCTATCCCGGCGTCCCGTAGCTCCCCTGAGTACATTCTATGGATGGTCATCAAAGGCCTTCCAGGATGTCGGTATCCATCAGGTTGATAGAAGAGGCGGCAGGATTCAGGCTACCCTGGGGCGTCCGTAGTAGATGTGCATGCCGGGTCCATCGTCACTTTTTTACTAACGGGTATAGAGAAAATACATTACAAACAACAATTGATCACCACATCCAACAATATGCTTCAAATTATTTCACCAATTTCAGTATGAAAATTATGTGTCATAATTTGAAACTATAAAAAAAGATGTATTCCTAAAATAAGCTGAAATGTACGCTTCGATAAGTCAGTTAATTTTTACGCTTGTAAATTTGGTTCCCTTGCCCTTTCCATTAGGGCTGAAAGTAAAAATACAGCCTATAACTTTACTCATCTAGTACGCACCTTTGTAAGCCATGTGCGCGCTCAACATAACAGTCAGGGCTGTCCCATTGTGTGCCACTATGGCACATTATCGCAAAAAATAATTAACTTTTATTAATTGTTTGGCGTCAGACATTTAAGATATCTTACAAAAATACCATCAGAAAAAGTATTATCTAAATATTTTTAATTGGGTTGAAACTAAAGTTATTGATGTAACTAAAACGGTCGCATAATAAATGCAAAAAAAAATAAGCATTCAAATGAATAAATCATATTTTTGAGTACTTGCACAATAAATAAAGTTCTTCATTTAAGATAGAAAGTCGTGACTCAAAAATACTTTGAAAGCTTTGAATATTCAACTTGGCCTTTTAAATATTACGTATGATGTTGTCAGCATTATATCATTGTTTATAATATGTACTCATGTAATGTATGTAATTTTATGATTGCAATGGCAACAGTCGCGAAGCCGAAAAAGGAAAGGTCAAAAAATACATGAGCGATATTAAAATATAAATAGATTGCCATTCATATTTGAAAGCGTAGCGTAGCTATCTCCCTGAGACAGAGATAACGTGGATTTCGTGTGGAGGGGAGGGAGGGGGCATACGCTGTGTTTTGTTAGTACACTGCAGGCGCTGAAACGAAACGGTTACAGGGCGTAGCGACGTCGAAAGCACGACGCCACGACGGAAGTTAGAAAAGTTCGATAGGAAATCAGTGAAACAATAATATTGACTGGATTAAATTCTCAGGTTTGGCTTGATGTTTTTTTAATGTTGCTCTGTATTGATCATATAAAACTTTACAGGTTGTTGTTATTTGTTTGCTTTTTTGTTTAATATATCAATTAATTGGAAATTCATGAGGCATTAATAATATTATCGAAAAGATATTTATTCCTTAGAAGCTGTTTAGTAAAATAATCTAATTATATTGATTGGAATCATTGAGGTCAGCGTAATGTAATAATATTTATATCAGATCAAACATACAAAAAAATTGTTTGTGAAGTGTTATTTGATATTATAACACAATTTTAATATGTATGCAATTGTTGATTTAAAGCTTGACAATTTAAGTAAATTTAATTTTTTAATAAAAAGTTACAATAATTAAGCATCGGCATTTAACGTTATCGCATAGACATAGGAAATTATCATTTTTAATGAGTATAAAAATGATGTAAATTTTTTATGCAAAAAATCACAGATAAATATGTACATACTCTTACATGCGATAAGTTTTCCATTTTTGCCGACTCTATGATACAATTAATAACCTAGAGTTAAATTATAAATTGAAATAAATTTAATGATTGCATGATAACAGTCTGCTGATTGTAAAATTTTGCGATACAAATACATTAGCTGATGAAAAAACATTAAATTGATCAATTTATAATATAACTTCATGTAAGGTTACATGTGCCAGAATAATAAAGTAATCGAAATGAGTTCCTCGACAATAGTGTTTGTTGCATGAAAATTTTAAAAGTTCATAGAGATTTTAGCGTGCTACTAATAGTAACGATATATAAAAACCACGTTATGTTTAGGATTTTCTTTCTATGTCTGTATTAAAACTGGTCGTGAATCAGTCGTTTTTACTATCTCTTTGCAGAAAGTAAATATAGGGTATTTCAATAGGGACGCTCAAAATATGTTACTTTGTCCTGCTGAGTAGATTATTCATTGTTTAGTGACCAAATTTGAGTCAACCAGTTTGGTAAATAATCGGCCAACACCTACCTGTACGTCATCAAAATACAATATCTGGTGAAAATATTGCTGCTGTGTGTGAAAGTGTACAGGAAAACCCAAGGCAGCTTATTTCTCGTTGTTCACAAGAACTTGGCTTTTCTGTGACTTCAACTTGGCGAATTTTGAATCGAGCCTTATGTCTGCACCCGTATAAAATCCAACTAACCAAGGAACTTCAGGTAAACGACCACAGACAACGCCTGATTGGGTTCTGGAGCAGTTGGAAGTTTACCCAAATTTGTCAAAAAAGTCAATTTTAGCGACATGGCCCATTTTATAATGAATTGATATTGGCAGACATTTGATGCTATATTCCATATTTAATGCCGTAAAATATACTTACAAATGAAATTAAAATTTAGTCGAAATCTCACAAAAAACTTGTTTTATTTACATTTCAAAACTAAGCGTCCTTATAAAAAGACCCTTTATAAAACAATGGTTCATAAACATAATAAGCTCTTTGTTACCCACGATTTTAATTGGATAGATAGAAGGGAATGTAAACTTTAAAAATACCATTGCCTTTGTGATCAATTTAATTGATTGTTGAGTTGAATCTGTAAAACGGGAAGCGGTATAAGACAAATACCAAATACCATCGACCACTCGACTATTATGAAATAAATGATTTGTGGCATTTATGAAAAGGTTAAAAACTATTATTTACAAGAATAACTGACATATCTCACTGCTGACATCTGGCTAAGAATTATGATAAAATCCTACAAAATGAAAGTTAAGTTTAAGATTATTTATCACATATTGTTCAGTAGATTTTAACAAGTCTCTAGTACTGTCCTACAAAAAGATAGGCTGAGCAACTGAAAAACTATACATCATGGAAGAACGATTTTTTTAAACTTAAGCTCCATTAGGCGTCCATTTATTTCACATTAGGTCCGGACACGGTAACACAAATATATGAAATTGAAAAAACATGATATCATTCACTCATATATAACCATTGTTAGCCCGCCCTACTTTGGTAGAAGTTTACGTGTAAAATATACTTCAATGTCTGTTTTTTTATGATGATAAACTTGAATGTTTTTGTTTGAAACAATTAGGTATGAACGTATAAAGCTTTTTGGGCGTTTCAATAATGTCAATATATGAAATTTAACATGGAAATATGAAACGTGTAACGTCCCTTAACCCTTATGAATATATCAAATATATTCAACCACATCAAATTCTATTGATTGACAGCCTACTGCGCACACTAACGTATGGGTAAATCGATTTTTTGTTAAATATTATATGATTATATGCTAGATTGTGGTATTTTATCGAAAATCTTTGATATAAGAATAAAAAATGTGATTATATACTGGTTATGATATTTAACAAACGATTTTCTGAGGTATTATTACATAGTCAAAATTTATAGCTTTTGACTTAACTATCTCACACTTTTAATGATCATATTAAGTTTTATTGATTAAAACCACAAAATTATAAGATTAAAATTTTTCCACAAAATAAATAGACACGATTGATTTGGAATAGATTTGAATGTCTAATAGTGTAACTATTACGGTACCTGATAATCTCTTAGCATCGTCAGAGATGGTTAGTGTTTTGCAACGGGAAAACATCTTTTATATTAAAAATATTAATTTACGTAAACAGTAACGATTGAGAACCAGAAAATCTATATGTATTAAAATGTAGCAACCAAAATAAATGCACACGCGAGTTTCTACAATGCGGAAAAGGTAAAATAATTCCTACACAACATTTCTATGAGATTTCATCGCTTCATATGTCAAGGAAAACTTTTCTGTGACATTTTTATCTTCTGTTAACATGCAAATTTTGTAATGCGGTATAAACTTACTGAAAGTTGAATTGTAGTTTTATATTATATCGTTAATATAATGACGTAACATGTCTATTTTTTTAATTATGTAATTTTATAAACAATTCGTTTGACATCCCTTTAAGGGTGAAGATATAATAATAAGGTAAGAGAATTAGTTCTTGTTAGACAGTCCCTTTTCTCCTTGGCTTGATTATATTGTTATCAACTGATGAAATCTTATATATAAAACCGAAACGGCGTATGTATGTGGGTCTGTAATTCCCTTTTGCATTGTTGGTCATTAAGTTGCCATAAAAACGAATATGAAAGAAAATATGTTTGAATTTTTATCGGCGAAGACATTTAGTCAATCTTATATATAAAACCGAAACGGCGTATGTATGTATGTGGGTCTGTAATTCCCTTTTGCATTGTTGTTGCAAGTTGCCATAAAAAAGAATATGAAAGAAAATATGTTTGAATTTTTATCGGCGAAGACATTTAGTCAAAATGTAATAAATTAGTCTTCTACCAACTTTTTCCCGGCTTTTATTAGTATAATAATGTTTATTATTTACGTGAAGGTATTATTTGACATTTCTTTGACAGCAAATTAGATTTTTTCCTTGAATTTGGACATTTTAATGGGCGAGAATGGGGCTGTCATCAAATTAAATAAAGTTTGTGATTTTATTTTAACTCTATTTTGGATGTTAGATTTTGTGATATAATTATGTCGAATGATATAACATTAAATAATTATTGGTCGCTTAGTCCGAGCGACGCCGGGTAGCAATACTAGTTTAATATAAATTCAAATAGCGTACCAATCAGAGGCATATAAAATAATTGGTGTAAGACAATTTGAATTCATTAACGTGTAATTTGTATGCTTATCTGAATAAAAAGTCGTATGTATGTATCATCTTAGACAGCCATGAATTTTGTGGAAAATTTAGATTTCCATTTAATCCTGGAGCATAAAGAGTCAGCAACATCAAAAGCTAAGCATAATAATTTACTAAGAATTTTCATTACCGGTTGCTCTTAAACACAATAAATTTAAAATTTTTAATTGTTAGTCTTCGGTAGAATACGTCAATTTCTTAAACGGATTTTTTAAAACCATATTATTTCCATTGTTGATTACCGATGAATATTTATACGAGAGCTGCTTGTTCCTCAATTGGTCAACGAAGAGTGTGGATATAAAGAGGTCTAGGCTAGAGGTTGGCTAATCACTCTCACTACGTCTCTTTTTTAAGGGTTGAGTATGTATGAAAGGGAGTTTTAGACAACACAGATATCTATGTATCCGAATATAATTCAATTGAAAAATTAAGTTGATTTGGTTGGGCTACGATCCCATGAGATCCACCACCGAAGTCAACGACGTCAACACTAGACTACAGACTTGACAAAAACTATTTATACTTAAAAATGTCTTGAATATTTCTTTGATAAATATGTTTTTTATTGAACTATTAGTTATGTTTTACAAATAGTGACCAATACACATTGTAATATAAATACCAGATGTTTTCAAATGATAATAACATAACGTTATGCGGTTAAAGGTCAAAAAAATTATACCAAATGTCTACTTAACTATACGTTTGATTGAGAGATGAATATAATATATTCGGCATCTAAAATCAAAATGTTATGTTTGAAATGATAGTAGTAACCGACGTTTTTTTTGTTTCACGCATAGTATTTTACTCAAACATATTGATAGCATGCAAATTTTTATACGTCAGTCAAATATAACAATAAATATATATAAACTAATGATATATAGGCAATGAATTAATTCTGCTTTTGATTTCTGATGTGATATGTGGAAAAGTTTTAAACAAATGTCCTATGTTTAAGTCGGAAGTTATATTTCATTACAGTCATCGGCGTTTGATTTTTGGTGCCACATACATATGTAAAAGTGATACTAGCTTTATGTACATATGTAAATATGAGAACGTTTACAAATTGAGCTTATACACAAGTTATATTGCCGTCGTAACGGGTTGCGTACATTTGTAATCAGTTGTTTGGCTTTATTGCATGCGTTATTTTTTCATTGCTACAGTGAAAATTTTCACGTATGGAAATTTTTAAACGTTCAAGTTTTCCCGCCTTAATGTTGCCTATGCATCGTATAAATCCACACAAGCGCATCGACTTGGGGTCAAAGGCCGCCGAGTGGAGTTTCGCACGTGTTAGGGTATCGCCCATCTTCGCCGGGTCCTTAATAGGGGGTAACAGGGTCGAGTTCTGCCATAAATGAAGCAATAATTATCGTCAAAGAGACGTGACGAGCAAAATAAATTACGTTCGCTACACGACAGTGGTCTAATATTTTTCTGGTGCGAATTGACAGGCGTCCAAACGACTTGAATGACCCGATTGACCTATTTGAGTGAAGGCGCATTGAGGGTATTCGATACATCTCATACGCACACCGCCCTAATACCAATCTCACGAATCGAAAAGTCTGAACAATAATTTCAACAAATGAAACGAAAGAACGTATGAATAACAAAACTTTCTACTTGAGAAAAATTCTCTGAAAATTGTTAAGGAATATGGATTTTAACTTTCATGCCGTATGATCCTAAAACATAATATCACTTAGTGCATATAAGCTACATCTAAAAATCATTTTTCGTTCGATCCCATTCATATTGGAAAATCTCTATAAAGTCTTAATCTGAAATATTTCATCTCCATTGTTATCAAGACTGATTAAATCTTTTACGTTACGGCACATCAAAATTCATTATTCATGAATTTGTCGGCTGATAACCACTTATCATCCAAAATAGTAACTTTACGAAAAAAACGGTGGCAGCGTTGTCTAAAAGATAATACTAACTATGTATGTATAATTTCTTTTTCAATAATATTGCAATTTTAAGCATTCAAAATTTCACAAGTGTAATATTCATTATTATTTTAAATTCGAATCTTTTGAATTTTGTACGAAGAGTTTTGTCACCAACGACCCGGGCTACTCATGAGATAAAATCGTTTAATAAGAGGAATTCCTGTTTTTATTTATAGACAACACAGACAAAATAATAGCATCAAAAAATCCAAATTCAATTTAATAAAGCAACGAGTGGATATATTTGGGTGAACAAGTTGGTTCTCCCACCAACCTTCCGTTATGTGTGTGCAGCCGTTTTTCACAGCCGCCTTCCATAACGCTATACGGTCAAGAAAAGAAACGAATTTACTCCTCACTTACTTGGCCCGAGACAGAGCTGCACGGGACTGATCTTTTAACCATGCACTAAGGTGCTTAAAGAGAAGAAAAATAGAAAGAAAATAAAAAAAGAAAATGTGACTTGCTCAGCCATTTTGTTACAGTGATATTAAGTATCCTATGTATGTATCTGTATACTGAGAATCCGTGGAGTTTAATCTACTTCGGCAACGAGTGCATACTGAAAATAAACTTATTTATAAAAAATACATATTTTATGAATGAGAAAAAAAACAAACATATAAAAGGCAGAGTTTTATTATCGGCTGAAATTAAGACGCAAACACAAAACATCGATCGGGTCACTGAAAATGTCCATATTTATCTAGAATAAGCCAAGAAATCAAAATACTTCAGTGATTTAACGATTTGATATGGTGTTGAACGTTTTCGATGACTAAAAATGTCTGCGTTTGCTAATTTTATTGCCATTACATCCATTTTTAACGATCGATTCAATCAATGTTTTTTTACTAAGACTGTGTTCTGGTATATAGAGATTGTATCACTGGGTTTTTATTCTTAATTAAATTGTAATTTTATCTTACATACAGGTTTTGTAATTTTATTCAATTAGAAATACTATTGGCATGGATTGAATTATAGTTAAGAAATGTAATTGCACAACTGTTATGGTATCTATTCAACTCACGGATATAATATTTTTCTAATAATCATATCATTTTCGATGGTTTCGGCGGTAACTTTGTGGAAGTTCATTTTAATATAAAATTTAAAATAACTTTGATTATTCCACGTATTGTGTAACTAACTGTGACACGTGTTTCGCCTCTTTCAGAGGCATCTTCAGACTGTGTTCTCGCAAAGTTTGTATCTTAAGTTTTGAAGCAAGATAAATTCTAACATTTTAACATTTTAAATTATGAAATTACGAAATTATTAAATTACAAAATGGATTAATAATCCATTTTGTAATTTCATAATTAAAATGTTAAAATGTTAGAATTTATATGGTATCTATTCAAACTTTGGATATAATAAGTTTCTAAAAGAGGCGAAACACGTGGTTTCGGCGGTAACTTTATTTTAAATTTTATTTTAAAATGAAATTTAAAAGTACCGCTTTGAAAATTCCCTATTCTTTCACTTTCTTTGAAAAGGGTTCAAACGCTCAAAAATTTAGAGATCCATCTAAATAGGTGTCAGCGTTACTATACAAATATAGACATTTCAAAATACGACAAACGATATAAAACTTTTTCAATATTTTAAATCCAATGTTACAGATGTAATAAAATCCCATCTAATAAAAATGTGAGCACATTAAAATTTGACAAGTTATTTTAAATTTTATATTAATCATATCATTGTTTACATGTTCATATTATATAATTACAAATCTAGATTTAAAAGTAATTTATGTAAATTTATATATAATGATATTAATTATGGCGCGAATACACTTCTTATCTTATATCTGAAATCGTGCATTGTAAATCTATTGTCTCATATTAACATTCAGAAGTCATTGAAAATATAATGCGTATTTACATACAAAGTAATTTGATATATACATAGTGCGAAGATCATGTCTTATTATATTTTGGAGAATAGCTATTCTCTGATCCCTCAATTTCTATTTTGTTATTTAAAGTAAAACATGTAACTATCGCACAGCACAAAAATAAAACTTATTTTAGATGCACTCCTTAGCGGCGCGGCGCCGGTGTCGTTAAGTACAGACCGACAATTCACAAATATGCACTTAAGTGTATCATTTGTTGAAAACTTTCAAATGATATCCATATGGGTCCTTTATATTTTATATTTTTTAACCGGTCCTGAAACCGAGCCGTCAGCGCTTGTTAGATCATTGTCACATTTGGTTGCGGTATCTATATCATGGAATGTCCATCCACATAATATATGGATTCTTATGCAAATTTATGGATGTCTGTGGTGTTAGCACAACCTCCCGCCCATTCAATTTTAATAGAGAGACATTTTACATATCGATTAGCGAGCAAAAAAATCTTTCCTAACACCATAATCTATAATTATCCGCTTCAATATTGAGATATTGAGAAACTTACTAACAACCAGTTCTCGAAAACTTCATTTGAAATGTTCGAATAGTATCAATTTTTTTGACCATGTCCGCTTCCAGCTTGGAGCATATGGAGATTATCTCAACATATAGTTTTCTACGAGAACTGCTATTTACTCAGTTGCTCAACCTCCCCTTTTCCGAGGAGAGTAGGGATGGAAAGGATACGAGGACTAGGACAGGACTAGTGATTGGCTAATCGCTGTCACTATGCGTCGCTCTTTGGGAAGGGATTTTCAACAACACAAACACCGCTCGTCCCGAGAATCTAACTAGGGCGGTCGGGCACTCAAGCCATAAACGTTGACACTGCGCAACGGACCGGATATATATATTTATGTAAAAAAAGCAAAATTGCTAAATTATAAATATGAGATGGAAAGGATACGAGGACTAGTGCTTAGCTAATCGCTCTCACTATGCGTCGCTCTTTGGGATAGGAAAGGTGGGGAGGGATTCTCAACAACACCAACACCCATACCTTTGAACAGATTTATTGACTGAAAAAATTCGCTCGTACCGGGAATCGAACCCGGGCGGTCCGGCACGCAAGCCAACAACGTTGACACTGCGCCACGAACCGGGTTATTTATATTAGGAGTGGATAAATATAAATTAAAATTACGAACTATTTTCCGTAAACGATAAAAGTCGCAGTGAATAAACATAATGTAGGCGAAAAATTACTGCGGTCAGAAGTTATTTATTGTGCGTATATAATAAGTTTTTTCAATGCCACATTACATTGGTGAAGGTATTATTAGTATCAACTGTCACGGAAGTCCTCTACAGAATATCTTTATCACACGATATAACTAGCCGCAAAACTTATCGGGAAGGATTTGAAACAAAATGCAACTAGGCAAAGCCAGTGGTTATAAAACCACGCTTAAATGGAATGGTCACAAAGAATATAGTTTATAAATGGAGTGGCGTTAAACAATTAATGTGTATGCCAAATATGAAACAATTACAGTACTATGATGTCAGCATAGTTATGTCGTATGAAAGTTTGTTGATCCTAGATTACTAATGCTCACATCAAGTATTCGTAAATACATATATATATTAAAAAATGTGGAAAAAGTACTAAAAAATGTGTTATTATTTTTATTATAATGCCTTTCCACCAAGTATTGACAGTGAACACCTTAAAAGTGACATATATATATATCTATATTTACCATGTCCGCTCCCAACTTGGAGCATATGGACTCCTCACGGAGTTCATCTCAACATATGTTTTTCTACGAGAACTGCTTTTATTACTCAGTTGCTTAACCTCTCTTTTCCGAGGAGAGTAGGGATGGAAAGGATACGAGGACTAGGACAGGACTAGTGATTGGCTAATCGCTGTCACTATGCGTCGCTCTTTGGGAAGGGATTTTCAACAACACAAACACCGCTCGTCCCGAGAATCGAACTAGGGCGGTCGGGCACGCAAGCCATAAACGTTGACACTGCGCAACGGACCGGATATATATATTTATGTAAAAAAAGCAAAATTGCTAAATATGTATACGAGGTATTTGTTAAAAATATTGATTGAGTTGGCATTAACTTGGTAGAACTCCATTACAATAAGGTGAATAAATATCTTTAACTGTTGGCTTTTCACGAATCATCTTAAGGAACTGAGTCGCTATTTTTTTCCTATCTATAATTTTATAAAGATCAGGACCGGTATCGCATTTTCAAAAAAATAATTATTCACTTAAAACTAGAATATTTTAAATACATACATAACTTCGATTTAATTTCACTTACATTGATCGGTATCGATGACATTTTCCGTTTAACGTTTGCTGTTTGTCTTTTGCCGATTGTCTATAGTACGACACACGCGCCACCTACTGAAAATTAATTGTACTATGCCTATAGCCTTTGCGCAAGTGTAACAATAAGTTGTCAAAATGAACGGTATGGCAACGCATAGAATATGAAGTTAATTTTACTATACCAAAAATATCCGGGAAAGTGCAAGCAAAATGTTTGTCAAAGTTTCATTGCCATCGAATGAACGGTATGGCAGCGCATACGGTGCGAACAAACAAACAAATATTGTTTTTTATATATATTAGATAATGCCTTTCAAGCAAGAAGTGTCATTGAAAAAGACAGTTGCCAATAACATTTTTTTTGATTATCTATACAAAGCTAAAATCAGAGTTCCACCTATATTGAAAATGTTGAAGTTAATCGTTTTGTTGAAATATAACACTAGTCTGCGAAAAGTGATCTCACTATAAAAAGCTTCACATTGCCCACGTCGTTTTAATTGGGTATAAACTACTCGCTAGATGATTTATATAATACGTGCTTCCTTTTGATTTTTTTCTGATTAATTAAATATTTAATGATTTGTTTTGAATTGCGGGCGACGATTGACGTTTTCTGAAGTGGCCAAAACAACCTCGAGGCACCCTTGAAAAGTGGGTTCAATGATATTTTTTTTATTTTGTAACACATGTATTTTGATTGCTCTAATGTAGTATTTAAGCGGTCGATGTCATTTGTTGAATAACTCCACAATTCTCTGGAATTTATATTGTTCTAAACATGTGTGTTAAGTTATCCTAATGATGATAAGTGTTAGAAGTATAAGACCTGATTAATTTGACTTAGAAACTTTGTAAAATAATAATTCATTTATAAATATTTTTATTTATCTTGTTTAAGTAAGCAAAATATAATACAAGATCGAAATGGCACCACTAAAAAATGTATGCGCATACATAGAGAAAGTGAGGGTGTGTGGGCTTAATGTGCGTAAAAATCTGTTAAAGATCGGCAGATAAATCAAAATAATTGTATATTTTAACAGTATTAAGAAGTGGCCTAAAATGATACTAGAAGCCTCATTGTCAAATTTTTTGTTCATTCATAAAAAAATTGTTCAAGCTCTTCCGCATGTCTCTGAAATAAGACGAGTTTTCCATTTTTTGTCGCTTGTATTTCTTTAAAAAAAACTATTTACATATTGTTCTTATTTTAAAAAAAATACGATGAAACAAATAAACTATCAATATAAGTAATAATGCGTGAAACAAAACAAAGAAGTTTACTACTGACAGTACTGACATGCAAAGTGGTCAACTCGGTTATTGCTTTTAGGCGCCGCAAATATTCAGTGCTACAGAAAAAAAAAACGTTGGCAGGTTAATGCAATGAAAGCAAAAATATCTTGCCTAATCAATTGCACACATTTAATTCATGACATGGCCAAAGAAATCGCAGAAAAAAAATATTAATGAATCAACACAAAACAACAAAAACTCGATTACAGATAGACAATTTGGGTGAAGGTCTATTAAATCATTTGAGATAAGTTGTAGCAAAAAATCCGTATTGATCGTCATAAATTAAAAGTAACAAATAATGTGCACTGAATAAAAACACATGCTGTCCGTGTACGACCAATGTCAGCAACTTTTATATATTTTCTGAGTGGGTCAAATTTAAGATCAAAGGACACTTTATAAATAGCAACACAAATGCTTGAGTTTGATTGATGGTGTATGATATTTTTGCAGAGTAGAAGCCCTTAGAAATTATTTGTAACACATCAGGTGTGCTAGCTATTTAATTATAATATCGTTAGTAACGTTTGTAAATACTTTTAATTCATTAAATATTTCAGACAATTAATTTAATAATCTCACCAATTAATTGAGATGGCCATTAACAAGAATAAAAATAGCATTAACCTAAATCTAATTACGATTTAGGGTTTACTAAAAATAGCTTGCGATGCGGCCCGGAACGACAATTCATGCAGCCCAGTATCACCTATATCAATCACTTTTCTTTCTTTAGAACTTCTCAAAGACGATGGAAGAACGATATAAAATAAAACAATATTTAATTTAGCACATTGGCTACGGACAACGTGAAATACACTTCGCTTCTCTATGTGTTTAGATTTTCCCCGTATCCAATGTGTTAATAAACAGTAAAATAACGATAATTTAATTAATTTTACCCATGCGGCTTTCGAACACTCTGAAAATTGATAAGCTAGCCCATCTGTCAAAAAGGTTGTGCATCAATTATCTTAATAGTGATTTTTCCCCGTATCCAATGTGTTAATAAACAGTAAAAATAACGATAATTTAATTAATTTTACCCATGCGGCTTTCGAACACTCTGAAAATTGATAAGCTAGCCCATCTGCCAAAAAGGTTGTGCATCACTGAAATAAATAGAGACTTTGTCAATATTTGTTTATTTCTACAACATAAATTTATCGATGAGATTCTCCTAAACATATCCCCTAATATCAAACCTAACGATATCATCAGCGAAAAGATAGTGAAAAATAAATTGAAAACCTCTTCAAAACATGAAACCGACGAAATGCTTGAAATGCGATGAAAACTTGGAAAAATGACGTATTCCGGATTAACAATTAAAAACTCAGTTCACCACCGCAAACCCATCTGTTATTGTCTGTAATTTTTCCTTATTTATATGTTCAGTTCCTAACTTATTTCTCAGTAAATGATATGAGTTTTTAGTACCTAATGTTTACTATGATAGTTACCAATCACAACCTTATTTGATTTCTGTTCTGTTTTTCTATTTTTTACAGATCTTTTATTACATAATATATGCATTTCGTTACTGACGAAATTATTAGAGGGCTTTGTGATTTAATTTATCGAAATCATTTGCAATAAAATTTATTATGTTTACAATTTGAGTAAGAAATACAAATGGCGTGCCCACGATGAATGAACGTAAACGGATATGCGGCACAGTAACACTATGGATAATACTGCGCGACCTTTGTAGGTGGGTGAACCGAAAAAGTAGTTTTTCTGTCAATTGTAAAAAATACTGTTCAAGGACGGCTGCAAAACCACGACTCTCGCTGGTGTGGGAGTCTAAAGTATTTTATTGTTTTATTACCTCTACTATATTGAGATCCTATAATAATAAATAGTAAACATTTGTTGCTTAAAATAAAGAACTGATTTCATATGATTTCAAAATAAGCTGTGTATTATTTATCCAAGCTACTTTCTCTTAGGATGCTCATATTTAATGGTTTGAACGCCGGAAGTGAAACTTTGATCACCACATATTTCTTTCGGCTTAAGCGACGCCAATGTGCGAATTATGATAGAATTGGCAGTGCCAAACTGTGTCTGTGGATTCGTAGATAGAATTGTTTCTTATACTAAAAATTATAACCAGTGAGCCAATGGTAATGCCATTTAGAATATGTTTACATACATAATTAATTATATTATATAAATGGAGCGATTTCTTTACTATAATTATTATCCATGAAAGAACTATTTCTTCTTATAAATCACTAGAAAGTGCTATGTGAAAACCACCATTAACTTTATGATGCGGCTTAGTATTGTAGCAGAAATTATTTTGATTACTTTTTAATTCAAATAATATTAATTCACTTAAATATAAATAAATCTGACACTGTTTTTTCTTATTTGTATAACATGTGATTTAATTGCATATAATTTTACACTCGTATTTTAAAAACATATAACTAAAGATCATTACAATATCCGGTAAAAAATATTTTTATATTGGAAAGTTTTCTACTTATAACATTTACATATAGTACTGCCATTTTATTACACTCAAAGACATAAAATAAGTAAACCATCTAAAAACTTTTACATCAAATCAATAACAAAGTTCATATTTCACAGTTGTGTACCATATCAAAAATAATGGAAATACAGATGGACGGATAGAAACATCAACACAAATAATAATATATGAAAACAATATTTACATATTGCAGATAGTATTTAATTTCAGCGAAAACGCCCATCGATACACCACGCGTCACTCTCAGCCATTCGATGATTTGCAGGGTCGTTTAGCTTAACTTGAAATTAGTTATGAACTGGCAGCCAAGCTCGCCACAAGTGGTTTTAATTATTGTTTGCATATAAAGCTGAAAAGGTTAGAATAACAATTACGTGGTGTTTAGAATAAAGACCGGATGAAACGCGACATCCGTCCGGTAATAAAAGACTATATTTTGTGAATAATAAATACGTGATTTGTTTAATAGCGTAATAGCAAATTTGCGTTTGTTTTAAACATCCTGGCGCACGCTCGATTGTTTTGATTTTTTGTTTTGGTTCTGATTTTCTATACCAGATTTAGAACAGTTTTGTGTATAATCAGTTAATAGTGGCGGTTTTTTTGCCTGCTGGTCTTACTTAAACCAGACTCTGTATAAATGAATATATTATTGCAATTAAGGGATCCTATTTTCTCAGTAAGTATTGATAGCACAATTTTTATAATCTTAAAATCACTTGGAATTGGTTTCATCTAGTTAGGAAGTAAATAATTAAAACATGCTTGCGATGAGCGAAACCGGCTCTGATGTTTCGATAAATTTGTGGCATTAGTACAAAACGTTGTGTGTTTTATTTTAAAATTACAACTTTCCTCTAAAAATGGATATATTATAATACTTTATGATCAATAATCATACAAATGGGGTAATGTAGAAAATGCACATCTATAACTAGCAACACATGTCTTATTTTTCTGAAAATATAAAGTAGAATAAATGAAACATAAACAAAATGTGTAGTACACAGGAATTTTAATTATTTTGCGAAAAATTTTGATTAACATGCCACAGTTAAAGTGAAAATTATGTTTTGATCAATTGAAAGAGAAACCTGTATTTTAAACGTATTTTTTTTCCTCCGTTAGTGTTATAAACACACGATGAAACATGTTGTATTATATTAAAGGAGATAATTGCCTCTAAATGTTTTCACTTATTGATTTGACATTTACACCTTGGAATACTACCCACTGCTGTCTTCAATTGCCAATAGTTGGACGATTATTTTACAATTAAACGAGTTCCAATATAATTCATTTTAAATTTATTCAACACACAACTATAATTGAGTACATTCGAAGCTCTCATTTATACATTTCTGTTATCTCTAAAATGCACATCTAGTTAAAATACAAAAGTAATAAAAGATCGGGTCGTAAATAAAAAGCATCTGGTACAGGTGCTTTTGGCTAGCGATTGGATCTGCTGCGATTCAAAGCTCAAACTTATTGCGTGTGGAACATTTTCCTTCATAAATCTGTAATTTCATATTAAGTATAAAATCGGATTCAAGCATTGCTCGTAAAATATATTTTTTTGAGCTGCGTAGGCTAGAGAAACTTTTATTGATCTTCAAATACTATTGCAGAATAAGCAGCATTATTTGTTTTTATTTGTAAATATAGTTTAGGATTTCTATTGAAAGTTTGGTAGAATATCAATATCAAATTTGATTCGTTTTAATTTTGTACATTTCCATGAGCTTTGTCGCTAACGACCCGGGCTTCGAATTTCGGCATCTTCAGGCATTTAAAGTGCGTGTGTTTTCTACTAGAGCAGCTTGTTACCTAGTCGTTCAACCTTTCTTAAGTTCGACGGTAAAACCAGGTAGTACTAGGGAATAATAAGGCTAGGACAGGACTTGTGGTTAGCTTGTCGCCCTCGATATGCCCTCTTAAAGGATAGGATGGATTTTTAGACAACACTTACACCCATGCCTTTAAGCAGAATAGACTGAAACCAACTGAAAAAATTCTGCTCGCACTGGGACTGGGAACCCGTGAAGTATGTCACTGAAGCCATCACGTAACTGACAAAAAATACTTAGTTGTTCCAGTCATATAATTATGAGAATGGGTGCATATCTTTAAAATAAGGAAGAAAAACTGCCTTAGATTGTTTTCAATACGGCCACGGGAATAGGATGAAAATAGATCGATACAGTTCAATAAATAAGCTTAATGACTCGCCTATGAGACCGGATCGAAAAAATAATTAGAGTTCGTGACCTCATTTTTTTTTTATTTTGGTCAACTGTTAATGAATTTGCATATTATTTTTAGTTCTTTGTTGAGACATTGGTAATTCAGACATAATGGTTTCGATTTTTATCGGCGAGATGGATTGCTCACGAGTTTCACTTTATTCCGCCAGTCGAGAACAATAATTTATTTAGGTAGAGTAAAAGTGTTCACTTAACAGAAAATTACGTCAGTCGGTGAATTAAGCCTGTTATTTGTCGGCGCACTTACAATTTCAACGTTACATTATAAATTAATTTAGCATTGAGTGGCAAATATCTAGGATTTTAATAAATCTAGTCATGCCACTGCTAGAGATGTGAAACTTCTCGACTACTTTGATACCCGGTATATCGAGTACAGTCAACCCTCATATAGCGTCGAGATAGGGATAGCGCTATAAAAAAAATACGAAATATGATTTGATGTTTAATTTAACGTTATGTTGGGAGCGTCATGCATTAAAGTAAGGTGTATTCTATGTGTTAATAATAAATTTTTGGTGTAATCGTAAAGTATTTAAATAAAGAATACACATCTTTCTACGAATGCTCAATCGAGTGGCAAGCTCAAAGCGATCAAGTACCAATGAGTAGCACAATTAAAAATAAATCGATTATAATTTTTTATTGGTTTCGTAAAATTAAAATTTTTTTAATAAGCAATAATTTTATGACCAAGTTTGTTGCAAATGTGAATCGCAATGAAGAATTTTAAATTCAGTTGTTTTAGCAAAATACTAGTCAATTTAAAAATCTCTAATGAACGGATAGGAGAGAAAGGTTGGCTATAAAATGACTATATCTCTTTTCATGCCTAGGAATAAATATAATGTGAATGAATTGGTATTAAAACGCTAGTCATTGTAATTAAATCTATCAATTAATACAAAATGCAACATATGTAAGTTTTCATCCGGACATAAGAAATCTTGACATACAACTAAATACAGTGAAACCCCGATTCTACGTTTTTCAAGGGACCGTATAAAACAAACGATTAATGCGGGAAAGTTTTAAATATGAACTAAATGCCGGGCTGTAGAAAATGAACGCACCACGCGTGAAAACGAATAATACAAATGTTTAAAAACGTTGAATATTTTAATACATAAAATGTATTAAAACAATTGAACAGTATTAAATCAATCATTACTTTTATTCTGTCATAATTTATTACGCTCCTTGAATATCCGAGATATCAATACTCAGGTGTCACCATGGTTAGGAAGGTCCATCTCTACCAACCGTGACATTGCCCGTTTACGGAGTTCACCGAAGCCAAGTGCTGTAATATTATACTTTCTGATACTATTTTTTACTGTTCTTGAAACTGTCTCAATGCTATTTTTCATATGATCTAATATTTAATATTTTGTACGTTGTATTCTCCTAGTGTGCAGCATTAGATTCTTAAACAAGAATATCATTGAAAAATGTTATATGAGCCCTGGTTTTATTTTGAGAGTAATGGATGAAGAATAGAGTTAGAAAAGACTCGTATGTAGTGACACCGCCCTATATGGTAGGTCATCAGAACTCTCTCGAACGATCTATTTTTCACCTCAGTGTATGAGCTTAAGTCGATATCAGAAAATAAATTCATTCTAATAATACTAATATATAGCGATTCAATATAGAGTAATTTCAAATTTGTAAAAGAGATATTTATGTGGACGTCTCGCTTTAAATGTCTTTTGACTCTTTCACGCCCTGAGTGCATGAGAGTACATGGTATTTCATGCAAAGTTCGATGGGCCATAAATAATGGCTTATCGCTCGGACGTTTAACGATGTTTTGTAAAGGTTTGCTACCTAAAGGAACCGCTTTTTTTCATACGATCAGTTAGAGATTGGAGAGCAGGGAGTGAGCACGCGCTTGCCAGATAAGTCTTACAGTCGTGGTTGAGAGGGATTCACCCAACTGTATGCCTTGGAAGTAGCCCGCAAGCTCCTAATCCTCTCCCTAAGGATAAAGTCTAGTAAATTCCTGATATCGCCTTCGCAATTATAATAGTCGTGTATTATGTATTGTAGAACGTAACGTGTATTGTAAATCCATCTTTGTGAAATCCTTGTGTAAAGTCTGTGTAAACTATAAACAATTAAATAATAGGTGCTAACCGCACCTACATAACGCTTTGAGATCGTCTTTTGTTTATAAGAGCACCATGTTTCTCCTACTCTGTTCCCAAAATTCCTCTCCTGAGTGTCGGATAGGAGGCTCCTTCTCGATTTACGAAGGAGCCGAATCAAGGTCTTCTCAGTAGTAAGCTTCTCGATGCTTAGAATTCTGATTTCAAGAACGGGTAGGGCTTGTAGTTTGATGGTAGAGTTGTGAAACATTACGTATTCACCAATCTGGTTTTTAATGCGCAACCTTACAAGCAAATGATTGTCGATCCTGTGGTGAATGGTAACCGCTTTAAAGAGCTTTCTTATATTACTACCTAATAAGGAGTATTTTTTTTGTCTCATAATCTTTAGCTATCGTACATGAGAATATCAAATAATTTACTTGTATAAATTATAAATTCAATCAAGTTTTTCTCCGCCGGTATAATGTTAAAATGACAATGTGGTTTTTAAGCGATTCACTTGTTGATAGAATTAAGCCACGAATAATTCGATACAGATTATATGCTTAACAACTTCACCATGATATAAAGTTAAAGAAATGATTCGCTATAGGTTAATTGACAATACTAAGGAATAGTTTTGAAACCCTACTTAAAATGACGATACGCCTATGTTCCTCTATGTAAATATATATGTATGGTTTAAATTCCCAGTATTTTCAAAAAGCACTTATATATATAAAATGGTGATGGAATCGTCATTTAGAATCGCAAGAGAGTAGTTTATATTTCAACAAAACTGATGGCGTTGTTTTTTGGAAGGCAGCCAATTTTGTATAAACACTATAAACAAAGCTTCGCTAAGAGCTAAGAGATTCGTCACTTCTATGTAATGGACGCTACATAAAGTTTATTTACTAAGCGATTGACCTAGTTTTCTACTGTAAAAATTCATGCCAGAACCAAAAAAAAAAATCCTACACACTTTTCTATATCCGCCATAAAAGGTATTTTACATTGCAATATATTATATTTTTACTCCTTCCTCGTTTAATGTGTTCGATGAAAACTCTTGTGGAAAAAGATCATATTCAAATAAAATATTTAAAAAATAAAAAATGTACTAATTCCACAAATTTTAACTAAACTATTTATATAAAAATAAGACTAATGAATTAGTCTATGAAATATGACAAGAATTTAAACGTAATCATTTAAATTATACATGGACGAAATCAAGCTGTTTTCAATTAAAATGTTAACGACCTCTTACGAATTTATGCCACATATATAAAGTGAGAAAAAAGATAATATAATTCCATAATATTCATTACAAAATTGACAGGTTTTTTACAATAAAACTGAGAATTAGGTAATACATGTTTTTTGCATTCGATGAATTTGAATCTTCTCTCAGGTACGTTGTTGGGTGTTAGTCAAATCTCAGTCCATTTTTTTTATTTTTCAATTGAATTGTTCATTCCTGTTTAAAGTAATGAATGTCTGTATTATCTATAATACCCACCCTCACCAATTCAATCATATAAAACTGGACGCAGCAACAGTGGCAACCTTACCTAACCTAACCTATAGTTATGTCCTAGTTTTATCCTTTAAATCCCTATTCTCAATACAAGTTGAGCATTTGATTAATAAACTGTTTTGGTAGAAAGGTCCTTTCGGTTTTTTTTATATTATTTTGTCTATTTAGTTTTCAATGAAATAAACACGTAACGTACAAATTTCGCTATCAATTTGGCTATTCTTTTATTTCTAATGCTCCGTTGTTGATATAATACAAATTAAATAAAACCAGTTCCACGAAGTGTATATGTTTATCAGCTTTTCGCTAGAACCAGTTTCCAGAATTTATAGACAATTCATTTTATACATAAGTTGTATAACATATTTTTTTTTATCTGCATGAGCGCACAGTTTATTGATGTACAAAAATGTTTCCTATTGCTATTTCGGTCTCGAAAGTTTAAACATACCATCCTCCGTCATAAATAGACGAGACTGTTTCTGTGTTTTTAAAGCATACGCGCTAACACTAATCGCCCATAAACTTTATCCGGTTTTCCAAAGTGTAAATTTAACCCGTACAAACCCATCCCTAAATATCGTTTTTGTCACCGTGGAGCTTCTTAAGTTTACAGTTGAGTTGTGTATTGTCATTAAAACTTGTTTTTGTAACTAATGAATAATATTAAACGATGCTGCTATGCCTGTGTAAATATAACATTTTTAAATTAATTTCGGAAGCCGCAAGCATGAAGAAGAAACTTCTGACGATGTTTGACTGTTGAAATAAATTAAATAAATAACATATTTATTTTTCTTCATTATAATAATTAAGATCATAAAAATCAAATTAATAAATGGTTGATTTTTAGTCTTGGTAATTGAGTGAGACATTTATAAAGAACAATACATATTAATACGGAAAGAAAAATAGCAATGTATTTTAATTCTACATAAATTATTTTATATATTTGTTGATAGCTATTTCGGCTTACGCCTTCGTCAGAACTATGTTTAAAACGTGTATTAGAGATAGCTTATATACCCTTTGCTAGACAGGGTGCCTCCTACATAATCTCTTTCTGTTGAAACCATACCTACGTCACATGAAAGAATTTAAATAAGTTTGATTTATTGGTCTAAAGTAATGGTGGGAAACAATAATTTGGGTATTTTTGGGGTATTGATCGCGTGAAAGCACTTAAAATCTGCAATTTCTAAGTGCATCTATTTTAAATTGTTTTAAGTTTATTGTTTGTTAATGTTTTTAACAGAGGTGAGCTATTAATTGTGATCTGATCGTTAAGAATTTCATTGGACTGATTATATCTATTAATTTCAAGCTGTTCCAATGCATTCAGTTTTAGGCCCTTATTGCAGGAATGTAAACGAATCGGGACCGAATTCGGATTATGTGCTAATTCTATAAGGTGATTTGCATATTGTGAATCAGTTTTTCCATTGTTAAAGGATCTAACATGTTCGTTTGCGCGAATGATTATCTTCCTACCGGTCTGTCCGACATATACTAAATCACATGTACCGCAAGTCATCTTATATATACCGCTTCTATCAAGTTTATTAATCCTGTCTTTACTATTTTTAAGATGTGTACCTAAGTTATTATTGACTTTAAATGCTACATTTACTGAATTTTTAATCTCGTGGTGAATTTTTTCACTAATATCCGTGCCTTGCCAACAAATTATAATATCATCTACATAGCGGTAGTAATACACGATATTTTTGTTATCTATTTCTAAATAGATAACAAAAATATCGTGTATTACTACCGCTATGTAGATGATATTATAATTTGTTGGCAAGGCACGGATAGGCAGTTAGATATATTTCTAAACAAGGCTAACTTGATACACAAAAATATTAAATTTACACTAGAGATAGAGGTAGACCACTGCATTAACTTTCTAGACTTAACCATCACTAGAATAGAAAATCGACATAAATTTAAAATCTTTAGAAAACCAACCTTCTGTGATACTACTATTCACTCCAAATCACTTCATCCTTGGCAAATTAAACTATCTGCATACAATTCAATGATACACAGATTACTGGCTGTACCGATGAATCAGACAGATTATTATAAAGAATTACATACTATAGAACAAATTGCGCGTAATAATGGCTATGAGAAAAGGTGATAACAAACTTATTATATAAAAAACGTTTAAAACTAGCTAGAAAACTTATTTACCCTAACTTAATACAAGAAAACCGCTTCTTTAAATCAATTAACTACTTAGGGAGTATTAGTGAAAAAATTCACCACGAGATTAAAAATTCAGTAAATGTAGCATTTAAAGTCAATAATAACTTAGGTACACATCTTAAAAATAGTAAAGACAGGATTAATAAACTTGATAGAAGCGGTATATATAAGATGACTTGCGGTACATGTGATTTAGTATATGTCGGACAGACCGGTAGGAAGATAATCATTCGCGCAAACGAACATGTTAGATCCTTTAACAATGGAAAAACTGATTCACAATATGCAAATCACCTTATAGAATTAGCACATAATCCGAATTCGGTCCCGATTCGTTTACATTCCTGCAATAAGGGCCTAAAACTGAATGCATTGGAACAGCTTGAAATTAATAGATATAATCAGTCCAATGAAATTCTTAACGATCAGATCACAATTAATAGCTCACCTCTGTTAAAACCATTAACAAACAATAAACTTAAAACAATTTAAAATAGATGCACTTAGAAATTGCAGATTTTAAGTGCTTTCACGCGATCAATACCCCAAAAATACCCAAATTATTGTTTCCCACCATTACTTTAGACCAATAAATCAAACTTATTTAAATTCTTTCATGTGACGTAGGTATGGTTTCAACAGAAAGAGATTATGTAGGAGGCACCCTGTCTAGCAAAGGGTATATAAGCTATCTCTAATACACGTTTTAAACATAGTTCTGACGAAGGCGTAAGCCGAAATAGCTATCAACAAATATATAAAATAATTTATGTAGAATTAAAATACATTGCTATTTTTCTTTCCGTATTATAATGGAGTTCTACCAAGTAAATGCCTACTCAATCAACAATACATATCTTCATATCTGTATTTAATCAAAAAATATATAGTTTTGGCTGTTGTTAAACATAATAACCGCTCAGCAAAATATTTTTGCTCGTCTCGTGATTATGTAATTTAAGAACTATTTGTATTGTCTGTCTATTTAAGTCAGTGGCCATAATAAACATTCTGAGCATTTCTATGTGAATTTAAAATTAAATTTATTTCATAAACTATAAATTTAATTGCATGTTAACTAAATTCACACAAGCTATTCTGTTCTATGGTGTCTTATACTAAAAATACTGTCTTATTTTTTATTGCAGGTCCAAGTGACAAGAATGTTTGAAAATCACTGACAGTAATAACACACAAATGGCAGCTGATAGAGATACTGTACATCATAAGAAGAGCATCACACCGACGATGAACTCTCAAAAACGTGCCTTACTTAAGGGTGAAAATACAAAAGATTCTGATAAAATCATGCCTTGTAGAACTCCAATTAGATCAAGTAGAATAGCTCCAGAAATTCACAGAAACTCAGCACCAAATGGAGCGTGGGACAATCAAAATCCGAACTGTGATATTATTGATAATAAGGCTAATTTTATTGAACACGACGTTTCATCATCAAGAAAATGTTCGAGTAGTTCAGATCTGGACGAAGAAGAGAAAAGTGTACTTCTAAATACTAAGAACACTTCAATAAAAGAAGGAATGAATTCTCCTCACTTTACAAAGGACTTAAAGACTTGCTCCAAATATATTACGTTGCCCAATGACGGTGATCTGGTTATGGACACCAAATTATGCTTAAGTCACAAGGGTTCACAGTATGAGAATTTGATATCTCCTGTTTCGACAACGCCTTTGTCTCGAGATAACGATATGGTATCAATAGAAATTATGAATAACATAAAGAAGAGAAAAAAACAGAAGAAACCTTACATGAAGTTTTTCTGTCCACCGTATTTTATTTTGATCGCAAGTCTTCTTGAGGTAAATCATGTTTTATTATTTTTTATTGATGCAATCAAAGTATAATTGAGATGGATAAACATTTGAAGCAATATTTGGAAAACCAAAAATTGTAAAATAAAATAAATGCACGCATAAAAAATAAGCTTTTACACTATTTATTAAAGTAAAAACTAAAAAGCTTTTTTGTCATGGTATATTGTAAAAATTTCATTCCTATGCTACAGGAAAGAGTTTCCCAGAAACACGACAAATCATGTATTCAGCCATTTGTTGTTTTTTCATCATATTTATGGCGAGATCTAGAACGAGTGTTATGTTGTTTAAAGTAAACAAAGATAATTATACCGAAATAAAAATACATCGCCTAGCGAACGCTTTTTTGAGCACAATATGAATTTATTGTGTTTTAATACATATAAATTATTTATATATAACAGAAATTCACGTTTGGAGAAAAGTATTTGTAATATTTGTCAAATATTCGATTGATCATGAGTCCCTCATGATGTACATTATTTGATTTGCAGGTTGTGATTTTTTTCTGAACGCATGCACCTAAATTAGATGATTTTTTTTTAATAAGAATCACAAATATTGATGTATGCACCACTGTATCGTTTTAAAAAACAAGCTTGTTTATTGACATAACAACGAGATTAAAATCTAAATCTCATATTTTCCGAACTAATCATTTAAGTTCGATGTGTCGAAAACCCCAGTGCTGTAATGTGTAAACCTGTAAACAAACAGAGAGATCTGAACATTCATTTGATTTTATAAATAGACCGAAAATTTAAATGTTTGATATCGGTAGCGAGATACTGACTGTTTATGCTTTTAGATGCACTTTTTATGAGTCTGATGGAATATTCTAATGCTGTTTTCCAAAAATGGTTGATTATCAAATGAGACATAAAAAAATCATCGTTCAGTCGCAGAAACAGTTAAACTTATTTTTATGATATATGTATATCAGGGGTGGCCAGACTTTTTTGTCCACGATCGACATTCATTTGAAACTATTGGCGGCGATCGACCAACATTAAAAGTAGTAATTTAAAGCCTATATTAATCTAATTGCCAACCCTTGTTTGAACCGGGTTTTAGAAAGAGATTTTCGACGATAATCGGCTAACTTCGAGCTGTCCCTGAAACACGACTTTTCTCGCACGCTTCTTTGGGACGGGCACCAGAGATTTGTATAGATCAGATAGGCGATATACGCTTTGGCGACCGCTGATATATATCAAGGGCAATATATTTTGTTTAGTGACACCAGAATAACAGATAATTGAAACAACACATCACGTGACACGTAGCAAAGGCATGTTATTTGGTTGTTAAAATATACTTTGTGGAGATAACTACCACAGTTGTTTGTTTATAGTTTGTGACAAAGAATCAAAACTTTCTTATGTAGCACTTTTCATAACTTGAAACCACTGTTAGTTACTAATGACTGAACTTTTCTTGAAAACTCAATCATCATTAATATTTCTGTTGATTTTGCGATTGGGAACTAATTTTTGTTGTATAACATTGAAGTCGCATGTGACAGTTTCCTTTTATTGCAGTAATTATATTTTCGCAAAATAATTTCTCTCTTTTTAGGGATTAAAATACATTTTACCGCTGTATTTATAATAAGACCTTTTCTAATGAATGTTTTATGAATTATGTTAGATAAGGTCACAGGTACCGCTGAATTTGTACTACAGTGGCAAAATGTTTGCATTGTAGAATTATTATCCTTAAACCAGCGGTTTTTCAAATTTTATGTTACTCCGTCAAAAAAAAATATTTTTCGCTTTTTTCTCAAATTTTGTTTCATATAATATTTAAATAATAAAAACCTGATTTTTTGTTACTGGGGCGCACCCCATGGCTTAGAAAACGCTGTCTATCTCTTCATGTGAATATAATTATTTGAGTTTATCGGACTAAATTCAGTTTTGTTATTATTATGTTATTACGCACACGCGGGGCTATGTGAGATGACTTAACCAGATACTAAATTATTTCCTCAAGTGCCTTTTTAGGCTTATGTTTTTGCGTTCGAAGGCATGCATGTCTGTGGTGTTTCTTTCTCACCCTTTCGATACCAAAAAACCGAGCCTAGCGGTTGCGATTAGCTAACCACTTAACCTGTTCTAACCGTATTCTTCTACCCCTACTCTTTTTGAAGAATTAAGGCTTATCGACTGAGTGGCACGCAGTTCTACCAGAAAAACTTCTGACATGGTTGTTTTCGCATATTTTTTTTTCCAGATAACGGTCTTCTTATGCGGGGGAAAAGAATTGGGATATGTTTTGGTGTATTCTCCCCACAATCGTGAACAAATATGGAGGTTCATCTCATACATGCTGCTTCATTCGGGAGGCATTCATCTGACTCTTAACATTATAATACAGGTAAGATAAAATGCAAGAGATGCATAATTATGTACTTGGAAAGATGAATATTATATAGAAAATTGCCTAGTAAAAAAATATTAAAATATTCTAGTATCAAATCCAAATGCAAGCATGTGTTAAAAATATCTGAATATTAAAAATAAAGTTTGAGTCATCATCAGTGCTGCCTCGTTTTTATTGTCCATATGACAAAGGGTGGCCTTAATGAGTAGTATTTCAGTGATGAATTTCAAAGATGAACATACGAATGTTAGGGACTGCAATCCGGAATCATTTTGTAATTTTAAAAATCAGTCCCGGGAGCTTTTTGTAGAACATAGCTCACATAGAGAATAAAATTATATATTTGCAGGCTTAAAACTAACCGACAAGCTGTTGACAAATTCAAACAAGAATAGGTTGCATAGTTATAATGGTAAAATTGATACAAAAGAGATAAGATATAAGTGAAATATGTTATTTAGACAATAAAAATAAACAGATTTTTCCATCGGTAGCTGTATTCTCAAATAGTCGTTCTTGTAACAGCTGCAATTTAACGCTTAAATCTCCGCGCAGTGTTAAAGAATGGTCATTCGCGGGAATAACGTTAAGAGCTTGCCAATACAATTTGGATTCCGGGATTTCATGTTTCTAGTCTCGAGTATATAGTAGACAAGCATAATTGGCTGATTTCCGTTCATGCATTCCCTAATTATTACACAAGAGTTGGGCACAATGGACGTCTTTATAGGACGTGGCTTCAGAGAACAAATCTCAATTATTTGTAGAGATTTCATTTATTTATAGAAGTGCATATGGCAGATGTATACGGATGTTACGTTGATTCTCTGAGTAATCTTTCTGTGTTTGTATGTCTGGACTTTGAAAATAGAATATGATATTATTTATTATGATACGTATTATATAATACTTGGATGGAATGTATTAATTTAACCAGTATCCGTAATAATTTTTAGTTAATTAATGGAATTATTGTCAGTATTGTGAAGTAAAAAAAAAGTATTATAATTGGCCGGTCGGTGTCACTAAAGTTTACTATTTACTAAACACTAAGCCTAGCCGAACCAAAAATCCGCTTTTTTTTCTCTTCTAAAATTTGATATATTTATATTAGGACATAGTCAAATAATAAAACAGCACTGAATTATTGGCTTAAGATCAAATCGTAAAAGATGATCGTCTTAAAATTTAAATAATATGTTTTGCTTTCAGATGTGAAAAACGTTTATTGATGTATAGAGGTGGAAAGTGTTGAAATATTTATTGATACATCTTTGTTTCTTTCATTTGAAAGGAAATCGTTTTTTTCTGAAATGTTTTCTATTATTGGCAGATTCTCTTAGCCACACCACTGGAAGTGGAGCAAGGGTCTTGGCGCTGTGGAGCGGTGTACATGGGAGGCGTTATAGCTGGCGCTCTTGGTGCCTCGGTCCTTCAGCCCACTCTGTATATGGTGGGGGCCTCTGCGGGGGTATACGCCCTGCTTATGTCTCACCTGTCAACTGTAGCCGTTGTAAGAAAAACCTTTATCTTCCTGAATTTATGTTTTTTTGTCGTGCTATGTCGTGAAAACGAAACGTACAAGTCACTATCTATCGGTATCAGAAAAATCTTGAGTTTTCTTTGCTAATATTATCAATCTTTCAACGACATCGTCATTAAATTTTATAAGATCTTTGCTTGTTTATGCCTTCTAAAAATTCTGAGATTTAAAATAGGTTAGTTTGTAGGTCGATATGGTCGATAAACTGCAGCTAGCGAATTTAGTATAGATGATACTTTCGATAATTTCGGCGGTAACTTTGTGGAAAATCATTTTAATATAAAATTAAAAATAACTTTGATTATTACACGTACTGTACTACTAACTGTGACACGTGTTTCGCCTCTTTCAGAGGCATCTTCGGCCTTACTATCGCAAAGATTACTTAAGCAAACTTTGCGATAGCAAGTCCGAAGATGCCCCTGAAATAGTCGAAACACGTGTCACAGTTAGTAGCACAATACGTGGAATAATCAAAGTTATTTTATATTAGTATAGATAATATTGGAGTGTGCACATAAAAAATAAATTTAATAAAATATCTTCAAATTTAAGTTTTACATAGTAATTTAATAAACCAAAACACATTTTTTGTGTACTAATTAACATATATTTTTATAAATATCAGAAAGGCTTTCCTTCAATGATGAGCAAAATGGGTCCTGCCCTTTATAAAGCTACTCGTGGAAGTGGTACAAAACATGTTTTTTATTAATTTAAAATTATGTCTTTTCACCAAAAAGTGGAAGCTAACACGTTTAAAACGATGAATAAATAATTATAGAGTGTATGACTTCGTTTAAGCAAACCCATACTTGTAAACTTATGCATTATATATAGACCAACTCAAATTTGGTTATTTTAGCCTTGAAAACATGTGGACTGTTTATTTTACACATTTGGAAATTAATTTGATTTTTTTTTACGTTCGGTTGGCGATACAATTAATGACCTTGATAGGCTGTTCGCTTTATGATTCCAAATCGACCGTCTTTAACGAGCGGAACCACAATACTAATTACAGCCGATTGTCATTGTATTTTTTTCGTCAATTGACCTTCGTTGAATTATGGATACTAACGGGCTAAAAAAATCAATCTACATCACTATGGTGTGGCAGTGTTATAAGTGTAAAAATAAAACGACACTAACGGATCAAAATATGTATCTTGCTCCATTCTAATCAAAAGTCGTATTATATATATATTTGTTGTCATAAAAGCTTCTTTCCATCGCTGTAAATTATCGGCATCGGTTCCTTATCGCTAAATCAAATTGTAGAACCATTAAAAAAAGGAAAGGAAAACAATGAACCTTTCCCACTAAAAATCATGGCAATAAAGACACAAACTTATTTTAATAATTCCAAAATTATTCGTATTTGGAATCGAAATTGGTATATAAATTTAAAATTTGAATATCGAACGAGTGTTTTTTTTCAAATAAAACAAAATCTCGTTCTTTGTGAATTCTAAAATTCAATTACATTATAGGGAAAAGAAGCTAAAAAATAGCTATTTGAAAAAAAATACGTAATAAATATAATATTTTAATGCCAGTAAAATATAAAAATATTTTTTTTAAATCGCAGAGGTTCAGCAAGATGAGGTACAAAAAGTTCAGAATATTTGCCGTCGTCGTATTGGCAGGCTCTGATGTGGCATTCTTGGTAGCACATCGTTGGTCAGGACAAGATGGTGCTCCTCGGATAGGATGGGCGGCTCATTGCGCAGGTGCCGTGGCCGGGATCGCTCTCGGACTCCTTGTCTTCACAGGTGAGAGCACCATTACCACTGAACAATCCAAAAAAGACCGATTGAATTGCAATCAAATCTTATAAATCAATTTCTGTTGAGATGCTACATAAGAAATCGATTTACTCCACATTGGGATCGGTAATGTTGCTAATGAAAACTCGATAACTTATTGGAATACTCAAAGCAAAGACTGCCGTGGTGGATGGCACTAGAGATTTTCCGATTCAGATCCTTAAATAATAATCTATTTTTTTGTTGTTTTATTTTTCCAGGTCCGGACAAGCAAACCTTTCACATAAAAGTTGCCAGATGGATTTCGATCGGAACCATTTTTGTCGGAGTGACTGCTTCCGTGCTATGCAACATATTTTTGATCAAGACTTAAGGATATCTGTGATAATTTATATATAATTTTTCTCGACGACAAATTACATTAATAGGTAACGGATTTTTTCCGTCATTAAAATTAATTATCTATCAGTATTTAGATAAGATCTCATTAAGAAAGTTCTAAATCTGATTATGTTATAATGATTATAAATCGATAGTTCAGCAGCATTTTCGATTTAACGAAGTCCTACGATGCTGAATATGATGTAAGATTGTTTAACACTACTAATATCATGCCTTTCAAAGAAAATGACACATACTAGAAGAGAATTACGATCAATTGATGCAGATCGCTGGAGAACACGCTTACTCCATTTTGACCACCACTGAGATTATTTATTATTGATGATTGTTTCATATCAGTGCTTTTTTAGATTGGTATATTATTTAAATACTGACAGCAACTTAAATAACGTCACACTTTAAGCTTTAAAAGTGTATAATTTAATTAGAGTGTTGTTGCTTGTCTAAGAAAGTTTTTGTGAGTGAGCAGCTTTACATTATAAAACAGCGTTATTATTAAATTTAAAATAGCTTCATTGTGCCATAAATCAAATTGAAAAGTACCATTCATTAGAAATACATCAATCAAAGAAAAAACAAATGTAAATTAAGAAATGGAATTTAAAACATACTGCCAAATCGTTCATATACTTGGAGGGTAACTGCACAAAATATTGGCATACCATTGTAGATAATTTAAGATGAAAACAATATTCATGATTTTATCAATAAGTGTTAATCACTAAGCGAATACATATGTGTTAATTTTGAATGTAATTTTTTCCATTTTTATAAATTTATAACAATACAAAGTTATTTAGTAATATAATATAATAAATTGGTGTTCTTCTCTTTCTTATTTCGTATTTAAGAATGTAAGATGTTATCCATATCTTTTCTGTTATTGTGATACTGTAACAAATATTACCAAATTAAAATTTTATTGTGTGAAAAATAGCGTATAAAATATTTTATTCAGTTTTAAATAAATATTTATTGTTGGATTTTATTCAACACGAGCAATGTTCCTCCCTTGTAAAATCATTAAAATACTCACAATTGAAGATAATAAATGCATACCGAAAAACGATAATTAGGTATCTAAAAATTACTTCAGACAGTGGTTTCTTCTATGTATCTATCCTAATTCAAAAGTGATATTGATTGACGTCTGAAATCTACGAGGCTTTTACATTGTAGTTATTGTTTAGCTGTTAATGTCACATTGACGTAATATTGTGTAGAACTGTTCGAATTTCATATTATCATGTTGTTGTTTATTATAAATAAAACACATTAGAAATTTATTATTCGTATTTTTATTTAAAAAGTAATATGAGCTTAAGCTTACGTACAAAATAGTAACCTTAAACGATAATGATTTGTGGAGCCGAAAAGTGCAAAACATGACCATAAAGCACGTTTGTAAATTTCAGCATTCTCGGTATTTTATGTTTTCGACTTAATTCTAAAAATTAATTGAATACTTTGCACTTATTCCTGTGCTAGGTTCATCGAAAAAAAGAAATATACATGAGGAGGTCTTCATTCAAATTGTCACAAAAACAACAGAAAAAACTGTGCAGATCGAACGAGGCTATCTCAAAACATTGTTATTGTATTATAAGTGAAACGGAGTTATATATCTTTGTTGATATACTATTAGAAAGGATTTTCTATAATCCTAGAGTAAAAAAAATAAGTTGGTCAAGTCCATTAAAATTAACCAAAGAACATTTCGACAGTTCGAACAAAACCAACGGAGTGCTTCGTTGAGTTTTGATGTTTGTTTTTTTTCAGTTTCACAACCATTTATCTCAAATAAATATACATTAGAGATAACTATATTTGATCTACGTCTTGGGTTTTTAACATTCACCATAGACATAGAAAGTTAAATAATCAATGAAAATTTGTTTTGAAAAAAAGTTGGCGGATTGATAAATATTTAAAAAAAAAATGTTACCATAAGGTTGGTCTCCAAAATAATCTAGACTAAGACTGTTGTCATGTGTTACCAAATTTATTGAGGTGAATGTCAAATTTCTCTGTAAATTTGAAACGTAATATACTGAAACTTTCTATAAATTTTCCAATTTGTACAGGCCCCCATTTTGTATATTAATTCTTTTCAACTTTATGGTACTTATCCGATATGGTTTTACATTCATGACCTACATATTATTGTAGTTTTGTACAAGTAAATTAAAAGTATTCGTTAATGCTTACAAGAATCAGAATCGCTTTAATCTGCGAGACATACTATTATGAACCTTAAATTAATAAAACACGATTGGTGAAGATATCATGATGTGGAAAGTTAAAAAGAATTGTTATCACGTATTATAATTGAAATACAAAATGATAGACATATTAAATCAATGCATGTTCACGTAGAGCGATGGCGGCGGCGATTTCGCTGCTATACTAAATTATATAGACACAATCATATGAGCATAGCAGTAGGCGTCGCTAAGAACATAGTCGTTCTTGCAAAAAACGTTAAATGAAGAAAGTACTGTTTGGTGCTGTCTATAAAAAACATCTTTATTTCAATTTACGTCGTCTGGTGAACCACGCAAATTAATTGAGACTAACATTCTTCAAAAATAACTATGCCTAAAACACGCAGAAATGAATTGTCATTAAAAATATTTACGTCATTTAAATACGAGTGTATTTTAACCATATTCAAAGACGTCTATTTATTTCTAAATGAATGGTTGTTATTTAAAATGTTTTTATAGGGTTATTGAGATAAATATATTTATAAAAGAAATAGACTTTCCTACTACTAGAGATAAGATTTTTTTTTGCCAGAACGACGGAGATATCTTTTAAATTGTTGATACTTTCTCAAAACATACATATGTTGTAGCTTTAAACTTCAATATTCAAAGTTAGAGTAAAGCTTTTGAAGTAAACATAAACTAATTTCACCGCTGTTGCTCACGTGTCTCCATGCTTTATTTATGTTACCAATGATGTGAACAATACTTTATAAAATTGCTCAAAATCATTTTACTTTTCTATTCTGGACATTGATATTTCTTGTCTATTATATAAGCCACACATTTTGCGGATTCATAACAACTAATATCAGCGCGATATTTTCGGTGAATATCCAGAACTGAAAGCGCTTCCATCATGATTAAAAATTTTCTGATAAGAAAAAACCTCTTACCAATTAAACCATTAATTCTGTCAAGAAAGTTTATAATTTATTAAATCACTTGTGTTGCTTCAATCAGCAAGCGAGGGGCACACACTGGACACCGACTTCCGTGCACATGCACTCCAAACACGGTCCCGAAAGTTCCGATATGATTTTTCCGACACGGTACATACGTCCGTAAATATTGCACCCAGCCAGCTTCAAGAGTCCACTTCCAAACGGAATCGCTGATTCGGATGGCACGGAAGGCGGCAATCGAGAAATCAATGGCTTCGTCAAATTGTTGATGGACGCAGGAATTTTCTTGAATGTTTGAGTGGTCAGTGGGAAAGGAGTGGATGCAGAAGGATACTTTAATTTTGTTGGACGATTGACAGCAGGATAAGCCGACGGAGATTTGGTACTACCTTTGATAGGTTTTGTGAAGTTTTTGTGCAGCAGTGAAATTGAGCTCAATGTTCTATTCGGTTTCGCAAATGAATATTTATATGGGTTTTTTAACAACACCGAAGAGTTAGAAACTGGTGATTGAGCTGTTATTGTCGTTGTCCGCGATGTTGTTGAGCGATGGGTTGTGGTCTGTGTGGTAGTTGGCCGAGGTGTAGTCGTTGAAGTTGTAGTTGTTCTTTGTGTAGTCGTCGAAGGTGTGGTATATCTTGTGGTTCGCAAAGTAGTCGGTTTGGTGGTGACATCGGAAGAATCTCCAAGCAAAAGTTTCAATACACTATCGAACGAGAATTCTTCCTCTTCTTCTTCTTCATCAGGGAACAGTTCTTGTTCCTCCGTTGTTGGTCTGTAATATTCTGTCGTTGGCAATACTTTAAATATTGGTATATCTGCAGGACTTAGAGCCAGATCTATTTTAGAAATGTTTTCTAATCTAGTTGCTTTACTTGTAGATTCAATTTTTACCTCGGTCGCTGTTGGCGTGGCTTGTGTCGTAGAGCCAACCGATGAAACGGCTGGAGGTTTGACGGTCCTCGATGGCACGACGAACGTGGGTATTTTTGTGACGGTGGGCATTTGGGTGGTGGAACTTGGCGTCTTTGTTGTTTGTCTCACGTAGTATGGCATCATATCGACGATAAGGGATTGTAGGTCAGGAGCAGGCTCCGCCCTGATAACATCCTTGAATGGATCGGGTGTATCAATTCTGTCTGCAATTGTAACAAGCTCTAATGGTTTCTGTGTTTTTATTTCATTTTTGGAAACCTCTGTTGGCGGCGTTTTCTTTTCGATATCTTCATCTGAAACATTTAAATATGCTTTGATTAACACACAAATATAATAAACCGTTTCACTTTGACAAAAATTGCAGTTTTAGGTGATTTATTGATTGATACCAAAATTATGACAGAGAAGATAGGCGATTTTATATTTCAAGTTCTATTTTATAAATAAAATGACAACATTTAAAAAACGTTTCTATTTTTTTTGTTGTATTATCAAAACATATGTACTTTTGTTATCAGCAAATGCACCATTTTAACCGCACACGTGTCGGTATTTATATTTAATATTGCGATAAATGAAGATAAAAAAATCGCACACATAACAATAATAATATGTAAACCATGCAAGGTTACTCAATGTATTGTTAAGTAAAAAGTCAAGGTTTACATGCTATCGGTCATTGCACAGTTGGTGGTGTAACTATGTGGAGACTCCCTTGGGAAATTGTTGGTATTTAAAAAAAAATGCGTGTAAACTTGGCATTGCGAATAATTTTTTTGTTGTCAAATTTTGTTATTGAGTGGAAATATGTTTGTATACAGTGACACCTTATGATTCATATTAACCTGTCATTTACGAGTGGTTATTTTCTGACCCGATTCATTTGAGAAGATTAGCCAAGGAACATCTTTAATCGTCTTTCTGCGTTTGGGTTCGAGTTCATTAAAAGTGTAAAAACGTCTACATTTTTCTGCAGTTCATGAAAACTAATTTGAATTTTTGAAGAAAAATATAAATTTATATAGCTAAATATTTATTTTTCATCACACCCCCTTCACCCTCATTAGCTTTTCACGTCAGAATTGTGTTTCTTCAATCACTTCAGAATATCATTTCAAGGGTTCAAAGAAAAAAATTAAGCTGAAGTCTCAACTCCCTCTCAATTAATCATTGATAATCAGATAACACGAGAGCTCATATCATCGACTGAAAAAATTCGAAAAATATTTACTATTTTATTTAATTGGATTCAAATTACAGCTCCGTCCCTGAAGCTTTTTTAACAAAAGAGTTACTCACTGCAAATTTCTACACCGCAGCATGATTGGACGCCTTTTTCGATAACTCTTCTACATCCTGGTTTGATAGTGGGACATTCGGGATCCTGGCAATGGATGTCACCGTAGTAGCAGAAGCATACGACACAGGCACTGGGCTCTGTTATCAGTTCTCCATTTTTATAATCTCGACCGTTTGAAGTACAATCATCTGCGATAAAATTAATAAAAGATAAAAATGAATATTTTTTGCTAAACCAGAAACCAGTAGCTTATAACCAGACAAGTAAAAAGATAATCTGATTCATGAAAAGTAAGTAGGAAAATAATTTAAATATTTAACCTAGGTGTCCTGATACCTGATTCTTTTAAAACAAAGGAATCTTTCCGACAGTTTCAATGTATTATAAACTGGGCTGTCTCATTAAATGAAAATCATTGTCGTATGATAAAAATTTTCGTTTTTAAAATTGGATAACTTTTCATACCTGTATTTGTTTTGGCGTGGTTGGTGACCATCATAGAATTTTCGGTTGCTGAATGAGAACCATCATCGGAAGTTGGATATTCCAAATTATAGTACGGATTTATCGAAGGAGGATCTCTGGGTAAAAGCCACCTAAAATTAAAGTACTAACATATAATATTCATGTTACATCTTGGCGACACGTCCGCGCTACAATATGATGAAATGTTCTTTATTTGAAATAATGTTACTAATTGTAAAATGCTGCCGGACCTTCCGTTGAGTGGTCAATGCTGTTTCCGGCTTGGTTGCGGTGGTCACGAGCTCGAGTCCCCCTATGTTAAATTTAATGGGTTGTCTTGTCGATATATTTAATCTCTACAATGACGCTCCGCATTGGAAGTCGATATATGTAGGTAAATATTTATTTTTATATTATATTTTATATACAACAATCATCCTCAATTTATATACCAAACATTTCTAGGGCTGACAGAAATAGTGCAATAATAAAATTTTCAAATTTAAAATAATAAAATTTCTAATACTTGTACATTAAGATACTAAAAAATGTGGTATTCAAAAATTACCTTCAGTTTCTATTGGAGGAGAAAACAAATTCAGAGTGTGTGCATCAAAAGCAAACGTAGGATTATCAGTTTGGCTTTCTTCCAGTGTCAAAGATGGGTATATTGTTGGGTCATATTTATCCTGAGCATACTGTGATCCATCATATTTTACGTTATCATCGATGATTGTCTTGTAGGTGGTGGCTTGGAATTTATCGTTGATGTGTTGTTTGTAGATTGCGGGATTACGAGCAAAGTTATTGTTTGATCGCAACGGAGGGAAGTTTGTGGGGCTGGAGAGATACTTCTCTTCAGTGTATGAAGCGAACGTTGTCGGGTTGTAGGCATCGCTCGTCATGTATGGATACGCGGTCGCATTGAACTTCTCACGGGGTATTGTCGAGAATGAACCCAGATAATTTTTCTCTTGATCCAGCGGTGGGTAAGCCGTAGCGTAATGGTCTAGTTCTTTAGTTTTGTCAGGTTCTCTTTCGTCGGACTTGAGGACGGCGTCAATGGCAAGGAACGGAATTATCCTGAAAAATTGAACCTAGCGTAAAACAATTTGTTGAACTTTGAGAACGGGAGAACAAAACACAAAAGGAATCCTTGGCAGTTGGCAAGTTGACTGAAAAAATATACGTTCACAATTTCCTCTATTTGACTTATGCTTTGAAGACCTAATATTTTTCTTCTGATAAAACATTAATATGGATCGATAATTGAACGCCTCAAAAACGGACTATTCTTTTTTAACTAATAGTCGTTATTATAAAAATTTTGACAGATAAAGTGAATGAACATTGTAGAAAAAATTAAATCCCGGAAACATTAAATCTCAAATTTTCTAAAGATGAAGAAACCACTCACTCTAAATTGGGCAATGATGGCGGCAAAGACGATTTGTAATCATAGTCATAATAGTCGTCTTTTTGGCTATTCTTCTTCATGCTTATATTGAGCAATGCTTCTATTTCGGGAGGAATAGCAGCGACAGGCCGAAGAGTGACAACGCTCGTGTTTGTTCTGACATACGTTGAAACGTTCACCATGAATATGTCATCGTCTTTGGGAATGATCAACGAAGTTGAAGGGAATTGTGATTCAACGATTGACTCTTCATTTTCGACCGTGATAGTTTCTAAGGGTAATTCGGTTGGGAACATTGTTGTTAAATCTTCATCTTCCGCAGAAGAATTTGAGGCTTCGATTGTGTCACTTGAATCTTTACTACGCTCTTGAGTATCATTATAAGGAGTAATATCAATTATTGAATTATTTCTTTCATTGTCAGATAAAGTCAAGTTCCCTTCTATAGTACTAATTTCTGTTGTGCAATTGACAGTATCATTGATTATCCTTTTAGATTTATCGAGTATATTATTCTCGATTGTTCCATTGGAATCTGTTGAGTCGTCATCAATATTATCAAACGTTTCATTTGATTTATTTGTCAAGATGCTTTCATTTTTAATTGTCACAGAGTTAGTGATATTTTTCACAAGATCATTTTCAAATACAAATGATTCATTGTGATTTGATTTCACCAAAGGGATATCGGTAATTTCAATATCGTTTTTGATTTTTGTCGTATTTTCAGTAACGTATCGAGTCGTTGTTGAAACAATCGCAATCAGAGTCGTCGTCAAGTTTGTGGGTCTATCAGTTACCTTGTCCAAATCTGGCACCTCAATCTTTTCGACGGAATCAGTTTCCTCTTGAACTGTAGCGTTTGCTAAACTTTTCGGTCTCGTTTGATATTTTTGTTGTGTGGCTTATTTTCTATCCGCCTGTTATTTCTGCCATCCAAGTTTAACAGGAGTGTAGCTATTTGCGACGGAGAAAGTGGAGTATCGTCTGGGAATGAGCGCTCATTTATTATTACTTCATGCTCAACGTTGTCTTGACTACTTTCCGAAACGAGCAGAAGTTCATTATTTGCTTTGAATTCCGCAACTTTCTTACCTAGAAATAAGCATGTCGTTAATAATATAATATTTATATAACAGAGCATATTAAATAAACATGTAGGACAGCATTTATTGGCTTATACATCCCAATAAAATCAATTTAAATAAATTTTTGATAAAGCATTAGCAATTATTTTTGTAATTAAGTATTTCGACTGAGGGTGCTTGATGGAATTTAATTATTTTTGTGTTGTAAATTGTAAAGTAAATTTTTTGTTAAGTAAATTGACTTCTCCTTTTTACACGGCTTAGTGATATAAAGAATAACGTTATAAGAACTATGTAATGTAGTAGCGCAGTGGTCCCCAAACTACGGCCCGCGGGCCGGATCCGGCCCCCTAAAAATTATGATCCGGTCCCCCTAATTTTTTTTAATTTTTGTATAAATTATTTATATAGAAAATATTAATTTACAAAGAAATTTAAGATTATATTGTGATTTTACAATACGACATGTGATGTCAATTTATCAATTGGGATAAGCATAAAGTAAGCATAATGATTATATAATCATATAAATTAATATTCTAACTGGATTCCAACACGAATTTATTTGTCAACCGGCCCGCCATGTTTTTAAAAATTTCAATCCGGCCCGTTTCTCAAAAAGTCTGGTGACCGCTGTAGTAGCGCATTGAATGTGACAGATTAAGCAATGTACTAAAAGACCGAAGGGTGAAAATATATTAAATACGATCGCAAACTGTTGTATATATGCATTATTGCATAAGGATTTCGAATAAATTGAAAGTTTTTTAAGCACGTCTATTATATGGGCATTTATTTTTGGGGAAAAAGGAATTGATTTTAAATAAAATCTAATCGGAATTCAAAGAATTCTGGGAAAAGTGAAATGTGTACATATTTAGAAACATTGCCGAGTTAATTTAAAAATTAAAAATACTTCTTTAAACTGTATTTTTCGTCAATTCGTCGCCGTTATTAAAAAAAATGATAATAATATATAGTATTAATGTTCAATGATAGAAAATAAAATGTAAATAATATTCGACGTATACCAACGATGAGAACTATGCTAGGCGACCAGAATTTTTGCAGGGTTCAGGTTATTAATGAAACTTACTGCAATTGTAGCTACTGGCACAGCATTGTCCTGGTATCACGATTGGCGTGCACTCAAGGAGTGGCGGAGCACACGACATTGGAACACATCTTACAAGGCCTCTCATGCAGAAGCAGTTGTCACATGGCGATTGGTTGACTCCCATTATCTTTTCTCCTTCAGGATACGAGACTCCGTCAATTTCGCAACCTGTTGAAGATTAATATATAATACTAGCTGAACCGGCGAACTTCGTACCGCCTCAGAATCAATAGATGTGTTTACGTATTAGCTGAATTAAATTTAGTTTTTTATTAAGGCATTGTTCACAGTAATATACGCACAATAAATTAATTACGTTAAAATAAATCGTATGAAATTTAACAAACACTTCATCGCACAAAACAAATGCCAATGAAATGTTGTCTATGATGAATTGTCAAACTTAATGGGCGTGACAGCGCCGCGCCATCTGTGATTCAACAACATAAATAAAATGACAGATGTCAGAAATATTAAAACAGGTCCTGGTGGGAACATCCTTCACCTAGCGGAATGAAATATACTTTATAACCTTCTCACATATCTAACCAATATACATAAAAAAAATCATAATAATCCGTCGAGGCGTTTCGGAGGAGTTTGACCACAAAGAATTGTGTCGAGATTTTTACATATATAGAGATTTTAATTCAAGTAAGTTTGACAAGTCCTCTCCAGTGACATCAACATGTCAATAATTGAAAAACAAGAAGGTACATTTAAAAAATTCAAATTTGAATACAAATCCAAATGGTTGCGAGGGACATTTTCTATAAAACATTTATTTGCCTGTACATTGTGTTTATATTTATTTTGATTTAATATATGTACATATAATATTTCATCAAACTCATCGAAAAATATTACGCGTATCATTTTTTTCCAGTATACATTTTTTTGAATCTCAAAACTTTGAATATACATTTTATGGTGCTAACCAGTCCTGTGGCCAAGAGGTCAACGATCTTGGGCGTTCGTCTAATTCGGTAAATTAATTTTCAAAAGATTGATGATTTTGTGTTGAATGGCATGTACATATGTAAGAATGGTTACATTTCATTTTGCTTACTTGTTTCAATGCTAAAATATCCTGTTTGCAGACAGAATGACAAAAAGTCCTCGTTGAAAAAACTCTTGACATGCTCTATTATAAGTAGTATCCTACACGGTTAACAGTATATGTGATGATAAGTCAAAATATGATTATTTGGAAACAAGAAAATGTATGTCATCGTTAATTACCATTGAAGGGCGTCGGAGCCGAAGTCGTAGTGGTGGATGCCACGGCATGGGCACAGTCGTACCTGATGGGACAACACGAAAGGGGGGAGTGCTTGGGGGCGCAGCCGTCGAGCGGCATCAGACAGCGGGGTCTGACGCAACGTTGTACTCCTGCAATGCAATAGCAATACTCGCAAAGGCTCGATGTGGACATAGCTGAACCTGTTCCGTACAATGTGCCATTGTTAATGCATCCTGGAAAAAACACAATAAAATATAATTAAATTTGACCCGTTCATATTTTTAACACTTGCAAACGTATTGTCACTGAAACGCCGTTATCTTCAGGCATTCGAGTGCACAAATGAATTCGATCCGAGTCCATCGGTGTCCATGGAAAGTTTTATTATTTTATAATGAACTTCCATGAAAAAGTTCATTGCTATTTATCATATTGGGCCACATGAAATGTCATTTCGGGCCGCAGGTTGTGCATGCATGGCTAATCTCTAAATCTAGCTGACATCTGTCAAATTGTAATATATTTATTTTATTAACAAATGCCAAAATAATAAGCAAATCACACACATGCACATTAATAAATTATCATTAATAAACCATGCACCGTACAGTCCCATGGGACCGTTGCAAAATTATAAAAGAATAAAACATTCATTATTAAGTAAAATTAGAACATATAAAAGATTTAAATAATACCCAAGAGTGTTCAAACATCAGTCGATTAAATATTCAGAATCATACTATTAAAAGGATGAAAGGATTTTAACATTCAGACTTGCAACACCAGTTGTTTGCTATCAGCTTAAGTTTGAATGTCTGTGATTGTATAAATTAATATAGTATTGTTTTATAAGTGATTTCATGTGTAAATAGACATTAAAATTTGTTGAGTGATATCTATGCGCTTTATTTTTTAGCCAGTGCTGTGAGAAGATAAAATAATATTTGCATTAAAAGCATTGTAAGTAACAACTTATTACATTGTTATGACGTTTGATAACTCGATTATAAATCAACAGATGTCCATATACGAGTTTTCCCCGTTTTTTAAACCATATCAAAAAAATGGTGTGCGTCTAAAATGCGACAGACATGTTGAATTACTTGACATATATTTTCACAGATGTCTACGCTATTCTGCTGTTTTTAAAACTACGATCTAGTTATAAAATACATAATATGAAAATAAAAACCGTCTCCAAATGAAGTTCTCTCCAGGGGAAGATCTCCTCCATTTGGCTCCGCTCTGCTTATATGGTTAGTCGATAGTCCGCTGTCTGTTGATATACATAGTCATTAATTTATATATTCTTTGGAAATAAGAATTTCTACAATTTGTTGTATTACTACAAATTATGAATTACGTTTCATTGAAATAAAGATAGCTTAATTTTCTTTTATATACAGTTTAAAGTGAGCATTATTCACTCAACTGGTGGCGTTGCAAGGGGTTTCGCAGCCCTGACAGGTTTTTGAGTTAGCCTCCCATTAATTTTTTTACTAAAAAATCTTGATTTTATTTTTTACAATAACCAATTCCTTTATCTTTAAAATATTAACTATGATGGAATATAAGATTTTGCAGTAGGTGATTTAAAATAAATGAAGTATGGAAGTCAACAATAACGTTAAGGCCCCAGAACAGATGAAAACACGCTAGTGCATTGCACTGTTTGATTTATAAGTTCTGAAATGTAACAATAGTTAAGTAAGGCTTCATCCACAAAATTCCTACCTTCACATATTAATTCCGAGCAGCAGGCACCTCTCCGCAATACCAAGACACAATGCGGAGGAGGTGGTTCAGGAAGTGTTGGGCAGATTCTCAGATAACAGACGACGGACCCCCTGACACAGCGGCATTTCAGGCAGGGCTCCGTTGTGGCCACCAACGAGCCTTCGTCGTATGTTTTCCCTTCGTATACACAATCTGAGAAAAATATGAAGCAAACAATTCATGCAATTTCCATTTAAAATAACATCGGCCTCACGCACCGGATCATATTTGCTGCTAGATATTTTCATCACCAATTAGGTATATCCATATATCCAGGGCTTTTTTACCATTTAACGCGGTGGGACGGCGTTCCGCCACCTTTTTTCACGGTATTTTTTTATTCAAAATTTCAAAATCAAATAGACGAAACAATGTTTGCGCGTTCGTAATAATAATCTATATTTATATAATTCGTCAAAATGACAAAATATGGTATCTTTATGAACCGGATAAGATGTGTTATTTTATTAGGTAAAAAGCTTGACATGAAGTTCGGGCACCTTTTTTTCAAAAAAGTCCTGCATATATCTAAATCGAGTACCGAGGAAACATGTATAACACTATAATTTTAGTAGGCACTAATATCACTGGGTGTGAGTTAACGAAGAAGATGGCTTGCCAATGCGGGTAAATTAGCACGGAATTGATGATATATGTATGTATTGATATTTATTTTTAATGAATTCATTAGCAAAAAATACCTATTATTAGGCTCGCCCTAAACAGGTGTGGAATTTATTTTTTTTTTTTGAACGGCTTAACGATTCAATCGTTCATATAAATATTTCTTGAAAAAATATTATAAATTAAAGTATCGTAAAAAGTTTAATTCAAATAAATAACTTAGCTTGCAATGGAGCACTAACTGGTTTTTAAATATTAAGTAATTCGCTTCGATAAAATGGAATATAATTATTTAAATCACACAATCTTTCTAAAGTTCTATTATTTTTTATATTTTACCGTTTTATGAACATTAATCTGTTTTTTAGAGGTGTTAAATGGCACTTTATATCTGTCATAAATTCATAAAAGTATTATGTGCCGCGACACGTAAGATGACCACTACTATTATATTTTCGCTATTAAATAAAAAAAGGAAAAGTTCTCATCTTTGCCGATAAAATTCAAAATTCGATGTGAAATACTAATTAAGATTCTAATAAAATATTTTTAATTGGAAAGAGCAACAGCATCAATTTGGTATAAATTTGACGTCATAAATTGATTCAACTTGGCAAATTATAAAATATTCATTTCAAATGTTTACCGGCTATGTGTGATCTGCGACTGAATGTATGAATAGACCACTACGAAAATTTGTTTTTTTTACCGTATCACAATAGAGTAGTATATTTTTGCAAAATGGAAATCGTTAGTTAAGTCTTCGGTTTTTTATTATTTAGATTTAACGATTTCATTGTATTTTTTTTGACTATATCTAATTTTTCAATGTAAAATTCAAAAATCAAGGAATCTCCCCGTTCGAGTGTGAGAAATATTGATTACTTTTAAAGATAATATCATTTGAGGAAATCAAGGAAACAATAAACAAGCTGAATTCTTTGAAACAAACAGAAGTATTTTTTTTTATGAATATGCGAATAGCGATGTGGCTATCTGTATTGTACAATATCATAAAAGTGAAAAAAAACAGACAATAATTGTGTTTAAAAATATGAAGGTCTTAGCAAATATAATTTCAATCTATTTTCAGGGCTGACACTAGATATTTTGCCACTCCAGGCTAGATTTATTGTTTTCTCCGCCCTAGTTATAGATAAAAGTTAAAAACATTAGATCCGCAAAGGGCGGTTGCAGGGTACGCCTATATGTTACGCCGTAATGAAAAATATGGATAACTAGTATTGCTACCCGGCGTCACTCGGACTAAGCGACCAATAATTATTTAATGTTATATCATTCGACATAATTATATCACAAAATCTAACATCCAAAATAGAGTTAAAATAAAATCACAAACTTTATTTAATTTGATGACAGCCCCATTCTCGCCCATTAAAATGTCCAAATTCAAGGAAAAAATCTAATTTGCTGTCAAAGAAATGTCAAATAATACCTTCACGTAAATAATAAACATTATTATATTGCAACTTTCAACAATAAGGCAAAAGGGAATTACAGACCCACATACATACATACGCCGTTTCGGTTTTATATATAAGATTATCAAAAAATAAGAGTTTCTGAATCAGTTATTATTGTTAAATTAATGTTAGCTGAATATTCATTTGAAAATTAGGGAAGTAGGTAGAGTTTTTGTCAATTATTTTAGTGGAAGCAATTGGTAAATGAATTTATTGATCTTGCAAATCTGAATTGTTATGAAAATTTTATCTTTTCCACTTTCATTATATTCATCAATGATACTTTTAGTCGCTTGTACGTTATTCGTTGGAATGGCCAACCTATTCAACGTTCAGTCTATCTACATAGAGTACATTTTCCAATCATTGTCATTATCTATAAATTCCAATGGGAAGTGTATGGACTGCCACATTTTTATTGGAATTGTTAGTTTTTCGTATCCACAATATTTTGAATGATTTGTTAAATATCAGGCAACGATAAACGTAGGGTTCATTATATGTATATGAATTGCATTGTTTTGACATTCAATTATACCAGTGAGCAAAAAAGATTCAGCGGTCAACGCTTTGAAAATACCTCCGCACAAAGTATACTATTAAAATTCCTTTGGCATTATTCGTCATTCAAATGATTCAAGTGTATCCTACATTGTTTTGTATATTTGTTTTCATAAAAAATACAAACTATAAAGCTAAGTAGTTATACTCATAATAAATTTGCGAAATATTAACATATACACTTAACTCTTTTTTTACACGATTTTGAGAAAAAACTGTCCTTAAATTACTTGTTGAAACACTATTAGAACGAAAAAACGTCTACGAAACAACAACCTCATGTCACAGCCACAATCGGCCGCGCGTGCGTACGGCAGATTAGTTCTCACCGACCTTGGTTTGCCTCAGTACCGTGTTTGTGACACGCGTTTAGAGCGACTGTGACGGTTTAGCACAGAAGTGGATAGATTTCCTAATGACAAGACAAGACAATAATTACAAGCAAAAGCCTTCATTAGATCCTAACTCATTCAGAAGTCCAGTTCCTCATAAAAGTTATTGTTTATTTATTAAAATTTAATTATGAATAAAATTTTGTGTAATTTACTGATTGGGTCGTCATTATTACCTTCTTACATGATTTTATGCACCACAGTGTTACGTATCTACCGTGTAAAAAAAAGTTGGATGTATCATATATTATCAAGTACAGTACATACATATGTTTATTATATTCTATAGCGTTAAATTGTAAAATGATTGAAAATGACAAATTAATAATATAAAATTTTAGGAAAACTATTAATATCAGGTATCGCGCAGTCAATATTATTATAAATATAAATAAATGGTGGCTATCTCACCTTAAATTGATTTAATTGAAATGAATTCATTCCTGAAAATGTTACCAAAGCTTATCATGACTATCTGAAATTTACAAATAATCAATATGTTGTGTTTCGTCTTTATTATGAAAAAATTAAGCTATGCGGATAATATATCTGGCAAATAATGGATTTCAGAATCGTCCACAATAGCTTATATTGTTTGTTGAACCATTTAAATATTGGCTTGCTACTTGTACATCTATTAATTGTTCAAACAGGCTCGAGAACGCAATATCCTTATTCATATCGGCCGTCACTCTACTAACATTCACCAGGACATTTCAATATCAACGTTGCTTGAGATGACAACGAGTCAGAATCTAAATTGAATGCAAAATTATGTACGATAATATGGCGGAGCCTGGTAGAGTTACGGCCCAACGCGTATTTTATGCGGCCTACCACCCCTCCAATATTTTTTTTATTAGAGAAATGCTGTATTTTTGATATTGAAATTTTTCTTTTTACGATATTGAATAATTTTTAAATGTAAAAGGGAATTTTACTTGCGGCCCGGTGCTCATTTTAAGATGTGACACTTTACCAAGTTTCCCAGACCTGTTGTAGGGATTTTTGAGAAAGTCAGTTTTCTTTTTGATTTTGCACTCTTCAGAGCTTTTAGATTAAACCTATTCTGACAGAATGCGTGAATACTAAAATTGAATCTGTCAAATAAAAAAAAATCATAAGACTGCGAAAAAAAATGTATTTTTAATGTACATAATTTCTGCAAAAATTCACGGATTTTTAAACGGTGTTATAATGGAGTTATACTAAGTAAATGTCAATTCAATCAATAACAAAATCATACCTCGTCTTCGGTCAAATGGTCCGGAATAGTGAGAGAAGAGATCGCTCCAACCCTTCGTCCGATTCTGACCAGAGCCTGAAAACAACAAAAATATAATGACTATTAATTATTCGCTAATACTAAAAAAAAGTTTTTTTTAAAGAATAAACGAAATTTTCTGCTGGTTTTAAAATAATTCTGAAACATTATTTTATTCAAATTCATGATATTGTATTTGCATGGAAATAAATCATCCATTAAACATAATTTTCTTGTATTTAAATTTATTGAAATGTGTAGGTGAGAGTGTACATCGTGAATAGAAGGTGTTTGAAGAGACCAATCGTGTGTAATATGATGTTTTACAGGGGAATTCAACCTTTTTCCAAACATAAAATGAATAACTGAATGTCTTATAATATATAATGGATAATACAACACACATAGAAAAGTAACTCGGGTTAAATCAGATAACATAACAATTTACAATAATGATACTGTAGACGCCTCTATAACAAACTTATTTACTCTTAAATGTGTACTCAGACTGTAAACACTTTCATCTGGGAAAACATATACATTCTTTTAATACAATATAGTATAATGGTTAACTTAATTTGCTTAAATTCAACTAAAACTGAGCTAATATTTTAAATCAAACTACGCTTTGGAAAATTTTATGTCATAGAAATACAACAAATAAACAGAGGTATTATTTACAACATGGCGTTTTCTTCCGGAACGGCGACAATGTGTTTTTACTTCATTCTTAGCTGTCAATCTTTACTAGGCGTTTATCTTAAAATAGTCTGTGTAATTTAATCAGCAACCAGTCAACAATATTTTTTGACATAGTATCATCATGTTAAAATCAAAATGGAGAATTAAGTATAATATGTCGATGTGTACTCTTAAATCGCCTTATTCCTTCATGTTTTTCAGTGAGGTTGTGCTCTTATTCCATCATCAAAAGCTCGGATTATAGAAAATATTCATAGCCATATTTTAAGACAAAGCCCAAAGTAATTATAAATACGTATAGAAAAGAAAAATGCTCACCAACGCCTTTTATAAAATCCGTTTATAAAACTGTGAAATATTAAAAACAAAGATATGATTCAAATAAAATTGTGTGTTCTATTTATATTTAGCCTTAGATTGAGCATCTAGTTCGTTTGTTTTATTTCGTAAAAGGAACACTTTCGTCAGTTGACTTTTTAATTTAGTGTGTATCGAAGTTTAAGCGTTTGTTAATTACTATATTGATAGATTTATACAGTTGTAATATATATTAATATATTTGACGATTCCTGCTCATTGAAGTGTTCCCATGGCATTAGCGGTCGCGGATAAGTTCAGTGTGGGAATATCTGACGATGATCGCCAACAAGTCAAGTCTATTCTCTACCTGACGATGACCTGTCTGAAGTCAGCCCACAAGCTTTTTTTTTATTCCGCCAAAGTTGACAATACCATTCTAATAAAAGACAAATACTTAAGAGATGTAACTCATACAGATGGTGTAATACAGTACGTATATGATAACAAAAATGGAAGTGTCATTTTAATGCTTGTCTTTAACAAATAACTAAGCGCCGTTCGTAACAAACGATTTTTAGTTTGTATTGATATGTCAGGTGAAACTTTCGTCACACGAATATTGAAAGGAAAATTTAAATTATATATATGTATTGAAATTATTTTTGTACATTGTATAATTAGTAACTGTGTCTACACTCTCACGTTATTTAATTAAATAACTTTTGAATATAATAATTGATTTCTGTGAAGTATTTATCCTAGTTTACTTTACCGATCCTAAATAAGAGAAATATCGAATCCAATAATCTTACAACTTTCACATTCTTATATATATATATAAAAGGGTTGTTGAGTGAGAGTGACGAAAAAATAAAATGCTCAAAATCGCTCAATCATAGGAATTGGTGATGAACGATTCAATTAATAAAAAGGATAATAAAGTATTCACAAAATTGAAAGTAACATCCAAAAAAGGTGGACTTGTATTATAAATATTGTGTTATGAAAACTATTTTGTATAAACTATACATAATTGAGATGGAAAATAATAAATTTTATCCTAACCTTTAAATTATATAATAAAATACAACGCCTCGCTTTATACAATAATATCAAACTACCCACCCAGCTTTTTTAATCTAATGATATTTAAAACTTGGCTTGCTATAGACTGCTGCAACTGTCAAATTATTCAAGATTTATATTTTTATTTAAATAATTTAAAAAGTTAATTGTATGTATATGCTTTCCCTTTTTTTTTTTAAACAAAAATTGAAATAAAATGGTTATTAAATTGATGATATATTTCAGACATGAATATATCGATCGCAAGTTTTTGTATTGTTATTTTTATATCTAAATATATAATGGTATCCTGATATAAACGATAAATTTAAAATCACGAACAATTTTCATCAAAAATTTTCGAATATCAAACCCAATCAAAAAAAACTGTTTTTAACTGTTATTGATTCAATGAAAATAAAACGACTATTAATTGTCAATACGGAAAGAAAAATAGCAATGTATTTTAATTCTACATAAATTATTTTATATATTTGTTGATAGCTATTTCGGCTTACGCCTTCGTCAGAACTATAATATATAAAATAATTTATGTAGAATTAAAATACATTGCTATTTTTCTTTCCGTATTATAATGGAGTTCTACCAAGTAAATGCCTACTCAATCAATAAATTAATTGTCAACGTGTTTTATTTTCTCATTCTAAACAGACGCTTTTTTCACGAACTTAGTTTAAAAAACTTGAAGCATGTCGTATATTACGTACAAAACTTTACGCTATATGAACGCATGCATTGACAGGTATTGGAAACTTTCGGTAAAAGTGCAGAGCTTGGTTAAAATAATTGAATGATTAAGGATGGTTGCCATAGATAAAATTTTGTTTAATTTAAAAATGCCTAGAATAGTGTAAAACGGAATATCGACCGCAATGTGAAGCATTTTGAATCGTAATAGGTTATTTTAACAAATATTTTTATTCAAGAATCTTCCAGTAGTTTGTCTCAATAGCTATAATTATGTGTATGCAGTCGTTTTTCACAGCCGCCTGCCATAACGCTATACGATCAAGAAAGTTGATCAAGTAATCGAATTAATTCCTCACTTACTTGACCAGATACAAAGCAGCACGGGACTGATCATTTAACTATAACCAAGAAAAGAAAAAAAGAAAATGTGACTTGCTCAGCCACTTTGTTCGTGTGATATTAAGTATCCTGTGTATCCGTCGTGGCAGTAGAGTTTAATCTACTTCAGGATTAGTTGTTAATTAAAAGCACATATTTTCTTTTCAAAGTCCATAAAGATTGAATGATTTTGAATGGGTTATTTAAGAGCTAGTAGTTAGCCAAACGTTCTCTCGACGCTCATTTTTAAATATCGGATGCATGGGATGGGATAAAAAATGATGATGCGACATCACATGCATGCGAGTACAAATACATTGACACAATGACGATTGTCAAAACGATTTATAATAATGACTTGACCGGCTACATGACTGAGAAAATTGGCGACTGAATATCAACGAAGGGTTATATAGATTTACACAGAAAAAAATTGTAATATTTTTTCTCGTATCCGTAAGTGAATAAAACACGTGTGAAATGTTGTGAACCTCTCTGTTGCTAGGCAAAAAGGTATGTATTGTTTTGCTTCGGAAAATGTCATTGCACGATGTACGTAGTGACCATGAAATATGCGTCGGTGTCAAGTGTTGCGGTTTATGCAGTGATTCTCAAATGATTTTACTTGAATTTAAATTTTAAAATTGTTTAAATTCACCTGTGAATAAACGCAAATACAATATGCTTGATAGTGTCCCCAAAGTCATTAGTTTGTCCGTCGTCACTTATAGGTATGTTCACTAAAGTTAGTCAGCATTCTGCAGCTGGCATACGAGTGGTGATCTGTGATCTTCAAGTGAGATGCGATGCCTTTTTGTTGAAAGACAAGATTGTAGGTGATTTTATAAATCCCTTTATGTTTGCGTAGCACAATTTTTTTCTCTCAAGACTCTTTTATCCACGATTTTCCGACATATAATGTCAAACTATTTTTAAAAGATTCACTCAAAGCATTGTAACAGATTGAAGCTATTTTTTTAAATATCTATTTGACTATTTTGTTATATCTCATTTCGTTGCCTTTTCTCTTTCTGGTGCTATTTGTTTTTTGATATCGGTCAAGGTATGTGTAATATTTTAAGTGAACTTGTAAATTATTAAGGTAAAACATAAATGGCTTTTCTAATGTACTACGACACGTAGAACTTTCAAGGTGACAGTTAAATATTTAAAGGGCCTATAGTTATTGTGCTCAAATCCTTGTCAAGATAATTTTGTATATTGATTTGTTGATCAATATATTTGCGTTTAAAATCATGGATGCTTGTGATGTATTAAATACTAGCCTTGTCCTAGCTGTATAAGAATGGTTGAAAAAAATCTTATTTCACAAAAGAAGTTCATATGTATAAGACAGGTAATAAAGATATATATATCTGAAGAGTTTCAAGCCGTATGATATTCCATGCGGATAAAGATTTTTTCATTGGCATCAAATTCAATTCAGATACTACAAATGCAATAAAGAAAGACTATTATTTATATTTTACCCCGTAACACGTATTCTTAAAAAAAAGTGTCAAGCAGTGGCATTGAAATTGTTAAAGCCTATTTAAAAAGTTTAAAAAATAACATGTATGATGTTATCATGCATGGTATCATTTTCACTTTAATTTAATTAATAGCAAGGACTTTACTAATTATGGCTACTGAATGTGTAGGAAAGTGTTAAGCTACGCCTGTTGTTTTAGCAATTTGTATTAGAAAGTATTTTCTTTAATCTGTTTGAAAACCACTGATATTCATAACACTATACATAACCTCAACCTGGCAGTATTAAAAAACCATAGCCTTGAATCGTGAGATATTGGATACTTTACGGATCGTCCATACTCCGGAGTAAATTTTTTTATTATTTAATGACCATAATTACAGACGAATTGTATTGTGTTTGAGTAACACATATTTCAAAAGCTATCGCTCACAGACACTATATTTTTTTTATCATTGCCAATTAATAATAATTACACATGAGCTTTTTGATTTTAGCCATACAGTAAGCACTTTATTTTTCAGCATTCTTGTTTAATTTTTGGAACTATCTCGTGTATAAGTTTTTATGTCGAAAATATTTGTTTTCTAGAGTATTTTATAAAAATTCTCATTCATTTTTCAATACAAAAGAATTCTCTCGAAAGTTGACTACTGCCTTGATGGACACTTTTGTGCATTGTTGCAATTGTTTTAAGAATTTGATTTCAAGTACAAGGATGTCTCCGATCATGTTTTCATATTGCACTCAAGCTTAAAAAGTCTTCAGATGTAGATCGATTTCTAATACACTTTATATGAATACATATTTTACTATATCCGCTCCCAATATAGAGCATTTAGATGTCTTATAAAGCTTAACTCAACAGAATGGTTCTACAAAATGAGTTGCGTATTAATAAGTCACTCAAATTATCTTTTTTAAAGATGGTAGAGATAGAAAGATATGTCTAGGACAGGTCCAGTGGTAAGCTAATCGCATGTGCTACGCCCCGTTTTAAGGATCGGATCGTTTTAAGCGGGAGAGAATTTCAGATAACACATAAACCCGTCGATTGAAAAATCTATAATTGAGACTGTACGTTCTTGGACTCGCACCCATGAACACTACGTTACCAAAGCCAATTATAATTCGAGTATAGATTGACACGTGTTTTTTAATTAAATTTCAAACGGAAACCTAATTTCTCTTCCATTTTAAGCGGTTCAATATGGTATAAACGAATTTGTCCGTGGTACCAACTATGAGGTACAATAATTGACGGTTTTGTTTCTGAATTTTTTAACTTGTGAAATGTGCTGCCAAAATACTATTATTATGTTATTATTTATGGGCTTGCCTACGTAGAAATTTGTGTCTGAATTAAAATACTCCGCCCCTGGAAATGCAGTTTCTGATAACATTTTAAATCTGTTACTGTATTTTTAATTGAAACAAATTTCATTTATAAATATGCAAATGGATGAATTCAATAGTTAAAAAATCGATTAAAAATGTTTTATTTGATAGATATCTATTAATAAATGTTCTCGACTGTAAAATAATAAAGTTGCAGTATGTTGACACGTACAACGAGTCCATTTTTTTAACTAAACGCTAAAGGATAAAAAAAATAAAAATATTTTAAGTCAATGAAAACATAATTCATCATAAGCTTAGCCGCTATTAAAATTATTGAAAAATTCATTTTCCAATCTATCTATGCATTAATATTTAACAACATGATCCTTGATGTATTTATACTAAAGATTCCCACTATACGACTCTGGAAACAGTATCGGTTTAATAATCACTGAAACTGACATTACCTATGCTTTTAAGTTCACGTGAAAAGTTTGCACGATGATCTTCCAAGCAGTTCACGTTTAAAATTTGCTCTGTTATGAGTGCATTTGGTCAACGTTGAAAACAGGAAATTAAAAAAAAAATGTCTGTCAGAGAACACGAATTTCAGAGTGCAGAACGAAATCCTGTCGATAACATCGCATTGACATGCCATGTAAAAATATAATTATATTAACCTTCTAAAGACGGTCCCTGAAAATAGCTCGGGATCCGAAGGGGGGTTTAAAAATACCCCAGTGGTATGCTTTTATTGGCATAGATTGCATTAAAAATTGTATTATGCTTTAACGTATCTTTATGGATCGTTCTAGAAAAATATACATATTTAAATCGACAGTTTTCCTATAATTATTCATATTTTAAGTCGCGCATGAAAGACACAGAACTGTTTGCGTTACTATGAACGCGAGCGTTTATCTACGCATTTTAATGTAAAAAGCATTCATTTGATTTGAAATTTACGTTTGAACAAGGCGCGTTTGAGATAAGATAACGTTATCTTATCGCTTATGGGCAGTGATGTTTGAATCTTGGCAATTTGTAATGACGATATATATAAAGGGTTTTCGGCCAATAATAACCCGAATTATTTTCTTACCTATTTTATTGCGACGTCGATAAAAATCATATTTTTTTTTGCGAATGGTGTAAATACAATGAATTAAGAATACCAAAAGTATACACATTGTATCACTAATATTAAGATAGATATTTAAGATAAAGTGACAGTGGTGGTCGACTGTCTCACCCACCGGGAAGGAAAAGTTAACTACACGTAAAACTGAGATTGGAATATTTGTTTGATTAATCGTTTGGAGTTAGCGTGCATAAAAATTGATATATATAATATGGATGTAAAAAAATAACATAATTTTATGGTATGCAAGTCATCATTTAAAAACTAAATAATTGACGACAGTGGCGCAGCGGTGGAGCGGCGTGGAACTAATCGTTGTAACGAATCACCTTTTCAATACACAACTCTATGTCGAATTGGCGTAAAAAAGATCATTGTTTAGAATACGGGATGGTAATTCCCGAAGTTAAACTCTTCAATGACGTCTGTCTTATGGTTGTCAGAGAGGATTCAAATAAAAGGAAAAGTGATATTTACATACTTTCTTTTAGATTAAAAATAAATTTGTTTCGACAACATATTTTCATTCAACACGACATATTTTTATCAACCTGTCATCTTAACACATTTTACTTCCTTTTTAATATCGTAGATGGCATAACTAATGAAAATTGCAGCATTTTTTTTTAAATATCTAGTAGAAGTAAATAAATCTATATCATATGATTTTGTATCATTTTCTATCACCTTTAAACCAAATCATCAGGTTTTCTTTAGAACTATGACTATCTTTTGAGGGTTCCATATAGTAATTATGTACAAGCTATTATTTTTATTTATTATTTAGTGAACTATTTCAGTTCAATACTAAATATGAGTTTTTTTAGATCACTGCTAATAATAACTTTTACAAGTTCCAAGCTACTTTGTTTCTGAACGAAAATATTTAAATAATATAAGCGATGATTATTTGTTTTTTATTTATATTTGACAGTTTTGTTCAATTGTTTTATCTATGCTTTTTAAATCGTGGCCATATTTTTAAGCCATAACTCTGTAGAATTACTAATGTGCAGCGAATTTAAAATGAGTTCTATAGTCAATATGTATTTTAAAAAATGGAAAGGAGAGCAATATCAAAAAAGTTTTATTCGTACTCGATCAAAATAAATTTAATTAAAAAAAAATCATTGAAAACTGTATTGTTTTAAAAAATTGTGGAAACATATAGTGACACGTGTTTCGCCTCTTTAATAAGCTTACTCAGTGAGTTTATTTAAAAATTAATGTCTGCATTGGAAGGACATTTGTCTCATGCAATTTACAAAAGAAACCTTATTTTTTTATGGATCCATTTCTCCTTTATGGTGGGCTTCTATCGCTTAGCTCCTATCGGTGCTATATAGTTGACTGTATGTAACAACTAACCATATGAAATTCCTCATTAATTAAAAATATTACCACCTAGCAACAGCCACGATGCGCTGTGAAAGTAAAAATTGGCCTGCATAAGAGTTGAAGGAATAAGCACCGGAAAGACATTCGCTGCGTCTTCAGGTGTGAAGGTCAATGCTGCGACATGACCCCTCTACTAAATTTAGGCGCAATAACTTTTGCTCATTGGCAAGAGCAATGTCCGATTATTTTGTTGCGTAAGCTCATTCCAAATATTCGACGAAAATATATGTTCGAATATTCAAACATCATGGTGTTCGAATATTTAAATATTATGAAGTATAAATTTCATCATGTTCTCATTGTTTTAAATTCATTTTTGTGATGTATTAATTGTTAGCAAATATTTGAAGACATCATGTGTCATTTGTTGGCAACAAAATAGATTATGTCAAGATACGATGCAAAGCCCAGTTTCTTAACATGCATGAATACTATGAATGTATAATTTATATACAAATTTACATATCCGAATATTAAAAAAAAACGAATGTGTTCGAATATCGATAATATTTCAAATATTCCTAGTAGCAATACAATCTTGTAATACTTAATATCCGCTCTCAAATTCTTATAAATATAAAGTATTCTATTATGAGTAAAAAGAGTGAGAAAGTGAGAGAAAAATTACACGCTAGAATCTGACATCTAATTTTAATTCTAACCTATTAAATGAATAAATTCCATTGACAACTAAACTTTTTAGTATGAAGCAATACTTCTCATGGAAATAGTAGGAGATACCTACACCCACAAACCTGAAGACCGTCAGAAGTCCGAGGGACTATAAAAGTGAAATTTTTGTTTAAATTTTTTTATTAAAAAAAAATTGTTTGATATTTGAATTCACTTGTTGTCATATTATTAAGATGAAATTTCAGTGTTGAATGAAATGATATAGCTTTGCTCACGACGTGTGTTTTCTTTAGCGAGGAGAGGTGCATTAATTTTAATAAACAAATAAGATCTTGTGATTTTATCACTTGTGTGAAGTGTGCAAAAAGTGCAAAAAGTGTGGTTCCCAAAAGACCAAAAAAGCAATTATTTCATCTTTTAAGATTATCGACCACTTCGATTAACTTCTGCACCTTTATATATATACATATATCTAAATTTATCTACATACATATATTATATAAATGAATTGTTACTTATGATTGATATAACCAAAGCTTGAAATCACCGGAGTGAAGTGAGTGCACAGCCTTTTTGGTAGAATGGCCAGCTTATCAATTATCAGATTGTTCAAAGGCCGTATGGGTAAAGTGAATAAATTATTTTTATATTAAAATGTTTTTTTTTCTAATTTTATATTGTTCTTCCGTGAAAAGTTATGAAGAAACAAAGGTGAATGATTTTTGTGATATTGAGCCGCATGATATGTCTTTTCGGGCCGCAGGTTTTGCATCAATGCTGTAGTGTATAACAGTGTTTTTACAGACGTTTTCATCGTTTCAATTGTATTCAATTTAGGGACACGAGACGAGCAAAGTGCGACAAGGAAGAAATAGCGTTAAACGTTACGGATTAAAAATCAAGCATTGTGTAGGTCAATGACGTCAGTTATACCAAACTTTGTTGTATTTAATAAAAAGATAAATTAGTTCAAATAATTGCTTTTAAATATGAGCTAAATGACGGGACTATAGAAATTGGACGCACCACGCGGGCAAACGTATAATGCGAGAACGTAAGATCGGGGTTCCACTGTAATGAAATTCAGGCCTCCAGACACGCAAGCCATCAGTGGCAAGATCGAAATGCTCCCATCGAAAGTTTATTCTCTTCTGCCTCTCATTGACTACAATGCAGCTGGTAGATGGTGACGAAGATTGTGGTGCAGAGGCGACGACACGAGGCATGGTCTTGCATCGCAGCATCTGATATGTACCTTCTTACATATTGTATCTTACAACAGATAACGATTGTATGTAAAGATTGCATATTATGTGAATACAATATAACAAATTTTACTTTAAAACGAGATGTATATGGATGTCGATATTTTTCAATGAAGTTGAGTCAGTCATACCTTCATCATGATAATCTCCAGTCTATTGATATCTTGATGTTCTACCTCACACTAACCTCGAGTCTGTTAATAATTCTGAAAAATAACAGCAAAGTCTTGCTTTGGTCCTTTCTTTTTACATTCATTAAAGTGATATTAACAAGTAAACACATTTAAAGTTGCAATCCTATTTTTTTATGAAACACTATTAAATAATAAAAAACGTGTTTTTTACCGTATCGTTCTTGATTGGTAGCGCGTTAACGTTCAGAATAGATTACCAGCTGCTTTGTTTTACAGTCGTGTGAAAAAAATAGCGGATAAATAAACGCCTCTACAGAATTTCTACATATCCCATTAATATTAAGTATTGTTTTTTTTAATATCAGGAAATTTATGCCTATAAACACCTAAAATTGATGGCTTAAGGGGGTCAACCCATGTGCTATTTTGAAACAATCTTTTTTTTTTTGTTGCATATAATGATTCTTAAACACGTGTAGAATATGCTGGTAAAGATGATTTTACAATATTTGAAGTCGTTGGAAGTTGGATACTTGTTTCGAGGCGGGAAATTGGTCACATTTTGACGCTTCGGCTTGTTACATGAGAACTTTCAATACACATGTAATTTCAATTCATGAATTGGCCTCTACGATATCGCAAGAACGGGTTAACCGATTACTTTGAAATTTGAATTGATAAAGTAGATTAAAAACATGTTTTGTCATCGTTTGAACTAGGATAATGAAAAAATTCCCAGCCCTTTTGTTTTTACGTAACCAAATAGTCGATATAAATCATGAAATTTGAATTTTTTTTTCAAAAACTTGTCAATTGTTCAATTTTCCACATTTTCAAAAGATCCTAGTTCAAACGATTTTAACAGATTTATAGATTAAAACACCGTTAGATTTTTTCATTTCCGATACGCGAATCAGCCGGTCGGATGGAGGCCGTTTACCACCTTTTTTCCGACATGGGTGCGCTTGGAGTGGTGCACCACACATTGTGATAAAGATTTTAGTCTGAAAATAGTTTGACTTACTGTTCAATGTCAATAAAAATATGGTAAAATTTTCAAACTTCTACGTAAATAAGGTTCGTCAAAAAAAAATCCCAAAAAAGCTAAAAAAACCGGCCGTCACATGGGGGGACCCCCTTAAGATAAGTTGATTTGATTCTAACAAGAAAAAAATAAAAATTTACCGTAAGGCTTGAAATATATGCAAATATATATTCAAATCGCTATATTATTTGTGATGCTAAAAAACATCGACACTTCGATCGGTGTCTTTTTTGCAATGTGTTTATCGTTCACACTCACAACCGTATCAATTTAACAGTCTTCCTGTATATAATCATATTTATACAAAACAAATGTAAATCAGTCACAAAAAAATGTAAAATAAAAAAAATATTTATTGGGTAAAATACTAAATTAACAATTTTGATACACTACTGTAATTACAGGAGGTTGTATAACTCAATTGTAAAAAATATTTAAATGATAAATATTCAAACGTGGAATAATCAAAGTTATTTTGAATTTTATATTATAAATAAACCTCCTAGGCTTATTGATTCGAGTTTATCCGTACATTTTAATGAATGACGTTGCCGAAAGGTAGGTCCGGGTCGTGGATAACAAAGAACATGAAAGTGTATAAAAAAGGAAAGATTCAAACATGATATCGATGTTCCATAAAGCATCATTATTTTGTATCAATTTAATAGTTTATGATTTCAGTATTTTCACTTTGTAAGTTTTTGTTTCCCTTTGGTATTTTGCCGCGTGATGTTTTCCATGTTCCAATAGAATACAAAAACAAACACTGTACAGCCGACCATTAATTTGTTATTATTATTGTATATCGATCATACGGCGTGAAATATTGCCGGAACTCTCAGCAATATTGGCAGAACATTACAAAATATGTATTTTCTCCCTAAGTTTACTATGATTCTTAATTGACCAGTTTAAATATTTAAAAATGAATATTCATGAAGTCAGCAGTGAAAAACCTTTCTACGTCAAAAAAACAATACTTATTTACAATAACATACTTGAATAAGGAAGGCTCCATTTAAAAGTCCTCGATAAGATTTTCTAAGAAATGTATTTACCCATTTGACACAAAACAATGAAATAATTTTTTTCTATAGAAAAATATTTTGTTTACAGTTTGAAGAATAAAATTTTTGCTAGTGGAATTCGTGCCCGTCAGCAGAACCTAAGGTATTCGACCACGGACTCGACTATATTATACGATAGAAAATTGTCAGCTAAACGAAAGCTGTTGCCAGAATCGAATAAGCCGCGCAATATTGCACGCATGCCTGCATTTAGGCCGCGCATCATAATATTGTATTTATAGCCGGCGAGTGTGAATAGTGCGTTTTGGAAGAATCGCCGCGTGGGAAACGCGAAAAACCGCCGCACGTTCGCCTCGCCGTCCACCACTTAACCACAAACGCTTAATAATTCCTCAAGACAAAAAAAGAAGGCACAATGAACACTTTGTAGCATTCGTAAAAAAATATTTTCATTTTCCTGTAAAATGGAATGTAGAACGTTCCGATATCACGTTCAGAAAATATACGTAGAGGCCTTCAGCAATATAAATCTATTTATATGAAATAAAAAATTAACAAGTTCGTTTTGTAAAAAAGTGGCCGCTTTCAATGTAGATCGTGTTCAATCAAAATAAAGAATATTCGATATAAATTGTTAAAAAACAATTCTTATTATTGTAGTATGCAAAGATGGGAAATCGATTTTAATTTGATTACTTCACGCAACGTGAAAAACTTATATTTCTTAAAAGTAACGATAGTTGAAATTAGTAGATTAAATTAATTGATAGTTGATAGCCATTGAAATGAATAAAGTAAGGGTAAAAATATTCTATTCTTAAATAGGTTTTAACAACGGTAGACTAATGCTTTTATTTACTTCTGTTGATATCCATTTAAAGATCTAAATATTACGGGCTTAACTCATATCTCGAGTCTAGCTAGGCATCGTAAAAGTAACGCGCAATTCCTATGTCGAGTCTTAGTTGACATTGTAAAACTTGCTTAAAAATATTTTTTGAATAATTCTTATTTTATATAATAATGTGTTATATTTCGTTTTGCCATGCAAATAAACACGCAAACCTTGTGATATCAAACAATTTCTTAAATCAATTGAGGAGTTGCTGGAAGGAAACAAAATATATATTAAGGAGTGCAATGGGTTTATTCATGTTAAGATTAAAAGCAAAATATTGTTTTATATAACTGAATGCATTTGTGATAAGTTGTATTTTTTTTATTACATCTTATTAATTTATAAAATATAGCAATAATAGGGACGTAACACACTGTCCGGCTATATTGCCATTTTCGCAATGAAGGCAGCGTGAGTTCTCATGCTCATAAAACTCAATAAGTATAGTAATATTGTTATTATACCGTTCGCCTTACATCGCCATTGCCCATTCATAATGGCAAAATCATTAAATCCACCGCGCTACATACAAATCCTAGTTACCAGAGTCCAGTCCTATAAAAAACTTAAATATGATCAGCAGATACGTGCATACTGTTTTGATGAGGAAGTAGGTGTACATATAATAATGAAATGTATATTCAATTTTCTTATGATACTCCCTTTTATAGTGGTAGCATTCCCGCATACGTTCCCATATCGTTTTCTACAGAATGCAAAATTTTAGGTAAATTTATACATTTTGTAAATATGTATGTTATAATACTATCGATGGATTCGGCGGTAACTTTGTGGAAGTACATTTTAATATAAAATTCAGTAAGTCCAAAGATGCCTCTGAAAGAGGCGAAACACGTGGCACAGTTAGTAGCACAATACGTGGAATAATCAAAGTTATGTTATATTATATATTTTATAAACTGATAAAGTACAGGGTGGGTTTCGCTCATCCCGAGCAATCATTTGACAATGCTTGTCCTGAACTTTATCAGAATATATGTATGTGGAAATAGTACTATTCAATGTGTACTATTTTTGTAAATAATGTCTTTCTACCAAGAAGTGACAGTTACCACCTTAAAAGTGAAGATTTTTTCGGTGAACTTTTATCATAAGTAAGGGTTGAAACTTTCGCTTAGATTTGGATTTGTCTAAAAAGGTTGACGCATAAACCAAATCTTAACTCTAAACATCTACTTTCCTAAAAATTTGGGGCTATGAAACTAAAAACTATTGGGCGTCTGTAATGAAGAAAAGTTTCAACGGTCAGAAAGCTATTGTATAAAAAAGTGGATCGCTGTATTTGATGTGAGTATCTTGAAGCCGTTAAATAGTCAATTATATTGATCGGTATATACTATATACTCAGTAATAAAAAAGCAAAGGTATAGAATATACAATGCCTATTCATAAATATTAAATGGGTCAAATTATTCAATAGGTTTTTTGTCTCGCTGAGTCTATACGAAATGGTACGAGTTCTTAATTTAAAATTTAAATAACACACAATTCGAACGGCCGCTTTGCAAACCGGTCGCCAAAATTCAAGAAGGGAACACAAAAAAAGAACAAGGTTTTCTTGCGGCTGCGCACGTGATTCCAGACTGGCCGGCGCGTTCTCTTGAAAAAATAAGAATCTGTTGGAGAAAGGAATCATATTCTGTGTAATATTTGTGAAATTAGAAAATGGTAATATTTTCTAATTGAGCCACGCTGACTTGATCTCAACCAAGGCCAATTTTGAGGCATTCGATAAATTTGCAACATCATATGGGGAACGGGATAATCTTGATTCCTCTTCAGATTCAACGCGAAGTAGATTAAACTCCACCGATTCTCAGTATACAGATACATAGGATACTTAATATCACACAAAGTGGCTGAGCAAGGTACATTTTTTTTCCTTTCTATTTTTTTCTCTTTAAGCACCTTAGTGCATGGTTAAAAGATCAGTCCCGTGAAACTCTGTCTCGGGCCAAGTAAGTGATGAGTAAATTCGTTTCTTTTCTTGATCGTTTAGCGTTATGGAAGGCGGCTATGAAAAACGGCAGCACACGTAACGGAAGGGTGGTGGGAGAATCAACTTGTGCACCCAAATATTTTCTAATTGAAGTAAACAGTCCATTGTCACACATCATACGAATGGTTCCATTTTTAAATATATGGAAGAAGCATTATAACCTACACTTTATTCATAAATAATCTTTTCAAATTCAGAATTAGCTTCTAATAATAGGTACCAAGTAGATATGACATTAGTTGTGACTAAAGATTCTTGTATTAAAAAGGGCAATGCTAAAAATCAATTATCTACATCGAAATAATATCTTTTTGACTTTTCTGAACTAAATAATTTACTGAGAAGAAGTCATATTAAAGCTTGCTTTCATATTCGAAAGAAATTTGTAGCGGGAAACGTTTATTTTTCGTATATTTTCCATATCCATTTACGGATTCCCGTTCATAACCAAAGGTACACGTAGTGCTTAAATTTCTCCCATCGTTCTCACCCAATTTTAAAAAAGAGCGGGATATTATCTAACTATTCGAAAATCTAAAAATATAAAGACGAATTTAAAACAAGTTATCTGTAAATACATCCAATAAAAAAATCATCAGAAATCAATAAATTGTCATGGATTCATTCGTATACCGAACGATGCCTTTTGGTATTAGGGTTAAATTTCAACAGCAGTGCCCCTTATTTTAACTGTACATCGAGATTTGCAGACTGCCTGAATATAAAAGCAAAATAAGAAAAGTGATTCCCAGAATTCATTTCGCGAGCCCGAGTCAGTATAGCGGGATGAAATATTACATTATTATTATTATTTTCGAAAATTGCATACACGTTTGGCATTTTATTTATTTTCCTCATGCTGTCTGTCGATTGTAAATTATTTAATAACATGGATGTCCCATTCCTTATTGCCATCTCGTTAAGGTGGAATTGGAAGACCAATCATTTTGATTTTATAATATAAATACATATACACTCAATATTTATTTTAGTGCGGTTTAACACAATGAGTATGAGAGTCGGCTTAAATTTTATATCGTCGTTTCCCGCACACTATATCCTACATATGTATGTGATGTTTGTGGCCAAAATATGTTTGTACTCCATTGGATTCAGATTGGTTTACTCCATGTAAATCAATATTTTTTATGAGAATTTTTTATTCCGTTTCCTAAATATATTGATTTCCAATAAATCCTATGTGCCAATTTCTATAATTGTGCAACATAAAATATCATATGTGAAAACACACGACCTTGGTTCTTTTTCCGAGCACGTTATTGACTATATTTATTTATTTAATCGAAAAAGTTAGATATATTATACAGTGAAACCCCGACTCTACGTTTTCCAAGGGACCGTATAAAACAAATCGATTTATGCGGGAAACGATGAATGCGGGAAAGTTTTATATGTGAATTTAATGCCGGGACTATAGAAAATGAACGCTCTACGCGGGAAAACTCATGATACGAGAACGTAAGATCGAGGTTCCACTGTATATGGCATTACAACTGACGCCAATGCGTCATTCATTTGACAAATTAAATAAAAATATCACATAACTTACTACACAATATTTAAAATGCTTTACCTAAGACAATAAGACCTGAATGCAAAAGTCAGTTTTATGGAAATTTTATGTTATCTCCACTTTTCTTCTATGACTTAGGTGCTGAATGTGACTCTACAATTAGTAAAAATATTAAGACTAAAGTCTCGAATTCTTTGAACAGTTTTTATTGATAATTTCCTAATTTTCATTTATCCACATAAAAGATAGGGTGCGGGAAACAACAATTTATATAATGCTATTCTTTTGAATCAGAATTTATGAAATTTACACTTAATGGCAGTAAATCTGGGATGCTTAAAGTATTTTAAGTTTTTCTTGATTTCGAATTCTATAGATTTATTCAATGCTTTAAATTCAAGTATGTAATTACTGTATTCATTCGCTCAAATATTTTTGCTTTTATTTGCGAAGAAATAAGCAATATTCTGAGAAGAATTCAAGTTAATTAATTATTTTGATCTGTAGTGAAAAGTTTTAAAGCTTTTAGTTTACCCCAATGAATGATTGATGTCTTTGGTGCAGATAAGAAAAGGTATAATTGAACTTTCATGTACAAATAGTGAAAGGATCGCGACATCTTGAGTGTGAAGCAGATTGCTGTGAATCTGTGAAGCATTAATAAATTTGATATTAAATCGGTTCTCACAGTTCTTTCTTCAGTATCTTCATGTGCCACTATAATCTAGCCATTGCCTGACAGCGAATTACTGTAGAATACTCATAGCAGAATTTGTACATTTGCATACGCCAGTTTCAATTTGATTTAATTATAATGCCATTTATTTATATGAAATACATCTACAAGTTGAACATTGTCGTCTTGGTGTCATTTTAAACGATATTAATAACCAAATTAAGGTTTTAGGACGTGATTATTTTTATTCAAACCTAACCTATCCAAGGTCAAATAATAATTATAAATATCAAATTGTCTTATAAACAGCATTAATATTAATCTCTCTAAATATCATATCTTTTATATAAAACCGAAACGGCGTATGTATGTATGTGGGTCTGTAATTCCCTTTTGCATTGTGGTTGCAAGTTGCCATAAAAACGAATATGAAAGAAAATATGTTTGAATTTTTATCGGCGAAGACATTTAGTCAAAATGTAATAAATTATTCTTCTACCAACTTTTTCCCGGCTTTTATTAATAAAATAATGTTTATTATTTACGTGAAGGTATTATTTGACATTTCTTTGACAGCAAATTAGATTTTTTCCTTGAATTTGGACATTTTAATGGCCGAGAATGGGGCTGTCATCAAATTAAATAAAGTTTGTGATTTTATTTTAACTCTATTTTGGATGTTAGATTTTGTGACATAATTAGGTCGAATGACATAACATTAAATAATTTTGGTCGCTTAGTCCGAGCGACGCCGGGTAGCAATACTAGTACAATATAAAGTAACGAAAAATCATTAATCTTTATAAAAGTGTTCTCTGTCAATGCTTGGTGGTGACTGTGGAGAGGAATTATATTAAAAAATAAGAAAACATTTTTTGTACTTATTCAAAAATATTTTTTTGGATCAGAACCGGTTTCGCTCATCGTGAGCATTTTCATTTGACCAAATTAAGATTCTAGCGATTGGTGAAACCGTTCCTAATCTAAATACATGTATCGTGAAATAAGTACAAAAAATGAAAAATTTTTATAACATATGGATCGAAAACTGTTTAGAATTCCTTAAGCGTTAGCTACTCGACCGATAGCGTTTATTTATTATCTATTACACTACGTAACGTATCGTTTAATTTGAAAACAATATAAAATAAAAGTGACTTATGTAATGTGCTTTTAAATAGACTTCACGTGCGTGAAACCGGTTTCTTGTAAATGGATGTGTACATCGTTGAGCGTGCGCGTCGGGTGCTCGGTTTTTTGATAACCGGCCGTGACTTGGCCAATCTTTAACGGTCATTGTCATTTTATTGGAGAAATTTTTGACATCTGTTCGAGATTTGAAAAAAAGCCGACTGATCTTAGATCGATTGATGTTTAGAAGCCGGCACTGGACGGTCTACACGAGAATAGGCGCTATGAATAAATGTTTTATTTTTAAAAATCCACATGACTCGCCGTATGTGATTTTTGATCGCAAGAGAATAATTCTATCTTCATAAAAGAAAACTATTTTTATTATTACAGTATTTATCTTTATAATTAAGAAAAAAAAAGAATTTAACATCATTCCATTTGAGCCACAAAAGTATTATTTTAAAAACAGTGGCATTCAACATATGTAGGTTGGTTTCATTACAAAAATCATCAAACTTACATATTTATTGATCACAAAAAATTCTTGATTTTTTAAATATTTAAGACATAATTTTAGTTAAATCTCACTAACCATTGGGTTAAACTAAACTTGGCAGAATAGTAACAGTAATATGTATTGCATAATACAAATAATGATTGTGATGGATCGTTCAATCTAAGATCTGTGTGTATTCACATATACATTTGTTAGCATTGCGTGTGTAATTTGTGCCATTATAAACAATTTGTGAATTGTTATCAAAGCAACCCTAAAAATTTCTGGCATTATGAAAATAAAGATTCAGTCGATAATGCTCGCTTTCAGCAAAACCGGTCCTAGTATTTATCAAATTATACATGGAATTAGTAGTAAAAATGTGTTTTAGCTATTTAAAATAATTCTTTTCCACTAAGAAGTGTCACTGAACATCTTTAAAATTGAAGGTTTGATTATTCAAACTAATTGATAATTCAATTGAGATAAGAGGAAATTAACTGTGAATAGGGCATAATCAAGGTGCGAAATATCTCCTTCATATTGTTCGAGAAACGTTTCGAACTATTTACAACGGAATTAAATTATATTACTGTAGTCGTTTTGACTAAACTGTATTTTGCAAACCACTTATCTTTTCCGGTTTCTATCGGTAATATACGAGTCTTGATTGCTTAGTATTTTAATTGCGTTATACAAATATGTGCCATATATTTTTATTTTTATGGATAATATATTCGTACAAAACTAGTAATAATCTTTTCACTTATTTTCCATAACTCGGGGAGATCTCAGGTAACAAAATGGACGAGTGACATCGCAATAATCAATCAGATGATAATGTTAAATCACTTAGTACAACTGGTCTGTTTTCAAATTTACACGTAAAAGAAACAATGTATTCCTTGACAGGTGTATTTTTGTTTTTAATTATATAAAATAATTGAAGTGGTTTTATGAGAGTGGAAAGCACACCGGTATGTGTACAAAAGTACAAAATGTTGAAATACGTGAATAGGAAACTTTGTATCGTAAAAACAGCTAAATTCCAAGTCAGATTAAGGTTATAGGACAATTTTAAGCATTTTTCATTTACCGCGCATAAATTCGATCTCTAAAATTTGTAAAAAAATGAGTTTGAAAAAAGACAGCAACCTGCTGCTGCTTTATTAAGCGAAACAGTCTTCATTTATATTTTTGAGAGGAAATTATACAAAAAAAAACGATACATTTTTTTAATACTATGGAACAGAAAAAATCTCTTTAAAAGATTCACTAATTGTAATCTATCCTAATTAAGTAATTTAGCTGTCTTTTTCCCGTAATAACTATTAAGTCTATGACTTTGCATGGCAATAGCGATTTTACTGGTATATCCTATTCTAAAGGATAATAAACATTTAAATTGCTTAGTGACATTCCAAGCGAGGTCAATAACGCGTAATCCACCAGTTAAAACTATTTCGAAACAGTTTTAAAATTACTGAATATATTGCGTTCTCCAAATAGTTTACATTAAGTGGGATAAAAAATATGACTTCATGTAAAGATCATGATAATGTGGAAATTATAAAACCTTTAAAAGGTTTTCATATATTTTTTTATTGTTAATTTATTGGAAACACAGTTAATGTTTTTTAAACCAGTTTAATTTTAACAGTCCGCTTCATTTCGCTGAATGAAAAAAGTTTGTCAAAAATTGAATTTATGGTAGTTCAACTAAATCAAATAATTTGACAGTAGGCTTTGATCAAGACTATAATTGATAACACCACCTGTAGTAATGGATAGATTGACATGCATCCGATCCAGTACCAGACGAAGACCTCTCTGCGTACGTTGCTTAATTCCTAAAATTTTATAAATACTCAAATTATATTCGCAAGGGGTTTTCATTATTGTTTACCCCATTCAAAGCCTATAAAAAGGTGACTAAACTTTTCTTAAGGGCTACAAATTGGAATACACCCAAGAAAGTGACATAATTTTGTAGTGATATAGAGAATTAGTTAGTACGAACCCTAGAAATGTAAATAGCCATAAAACTTAAAGTCCGCATCGTATACTGCACATAGTTTCAGAAGGTAAATCAAAAAGCTTTTCGACGAAGTTTTCATTAGCACTGAAGAGCCCTTAACAACAGTATAGATTAAATCAGCGGTTTCCAAAAAAAAAATATTATTAATAACAATGATATGAAAATTATTTTTTTCTTAAAAGAAGATCCGTGGTAGCAAAACATTTGGAAACCACTGACTTAAATTAATATATCATAAAGCTTATAAAGTTTAAGCTCGACTCAAAGAAGTCCCCTGACATCGTTCGTCTTATTTGTGCGTTCATTCCAGCACCATATGAAAACAAATTATGATTTAAAAAAATATAAACAGTAAAAATGATAAGAACTTATCCACTTCTGTTGTAAGTGTGCTTTTATAAGCCCCTACGCAGGCTACTACAATATTCAAATATTGTTTGTCTGAGCTAATGATAAATAACACTGGATAGTTTGGTGTTGGAACGTATAGCGGATGTAGAGATATTTATTTGTCTGAAGATATATATTTGTTGAAGATATTTGTTGAAGGCAGATAGCTTAAAATCTCCGCGAGTTGGCATGGACAGATAGAAAAAAATATATCCAAATGAGCGCTTCTCGACTATAAACGAGAAGCACATTGCCAGCTAGTCTTAACTGGTTTATTTTCTAGTTTTAGAATCTGTTCCGCACCCAATTAATTGCTCCTTCAACGACCTTCGAGATCCTCGCACATAGATAATTATTATAAAGTCAAAATCAATCTCAATTTCATACAGGTGCTTAAAATCTGGTACGTTTATTAGACGCCATGCTTCCTTACTAAAAACATGAGTACAGATAGCTTTAAAATATTAAGTTTTTTGAAGTAAAACGCAAAACAGGACTATTGTATCTGATATTTTAAATAATTTTATTAATTGTGTATTTATACCGTTTGTTGTTTATTAACAATCTCCAGATTAAGGACTATATATATTACATATTTTTAACGATGCCGTCTCCCAATTTGGAGCATATGGACTTCTATTGAAGTTTATCTTAACAGAAAATTTCAACGAAAACTAGTTGTTAGTCAACTGCTCAACCTATATTTTCCGAAGTGATTAGGGATTTGAAGGATATGCTTTATGACACTATGACACGACCAGTGGTTAGCTAATATCTACGTTCATTCTTGAGGATAGGATTGGTGTGGTAGGAAGTTTAAGACGGCACGGATATCCATGTCTCCAACAGAAATAAATCGATTGTAAAATGGAATTTCGGGATACAAACCCGTGCCATCCGCAGCCGTAGCTAACGATGTTGAAATTTGACCACAGATTAATTTTATCAAGCTTTATACAAACGCCATGAAATATATTAAATAACAATAAGCTCAAAGGCACACATAAGGTTCCTAGTTGGTTACTGATAAAATCGCATCAAATGATTTCTTGAATGTACATGTATATATTTTAAGCTCTACCGTTATTTTATTGTTGTCTTTTTATAAATGAGAAAAAACGGCTACTTAAAATTCAGAAAACAATGTAATAATACACAATATTCCGATTCCAAGTAAGAATACACGACTACGTAGAAAACTAACAAAATCAAGAAAGAACCTTTATCTATAAAAGATGCATAGCTGCACTAGGTTTGAATGTTGATGAATTCGACTGTGTAGTATATTCATGAGAGAAAATGTTAAATTAATGCATAAAATTAGTAGGTATAACACACGTATTCCGAGTATTGTCCAGGACTGGTATCATCGTAACCTGTTCATTTGGGAAGCGCTTATTCCGACATCGACCTAGCACCACCAGGCTAACGAGTAAAACAAGATTTTTTCGCATCACGCTTTCCAGCTGATGAAACGGTAGTTTTCAAGTAAGGCTGTATTCTTGATCGCACCACTGCCTTCGTACACTCACAAGCCTGTGCGTAAATTGTGTGTTTTCCCACTTGAAACAGTGAGACCTCCTTGAAACAGATTAATAAATTCGAGTTCAATTAATGGCAAATCTACGGTTTACTAACTTATGTACACAAGATTGTTGCGCAGAAGACAGATAGGTACAGCTATTCATATAAGCACATCTAATAATATTGATAATGGCAAAATTTTTAAACTTCTATTACCACTCTTTTCTTCAAACTTTATTTATTATCGGAGAACTACTGTCGGCGACGAAGGGGTAAAAAGGGGATCTGAAAAATGGTTCACCAATTTTGTAAGAGCAAACAAATCACTCTAAATCAAATATAAAAGTTTTAGAGAATTCCGAAAAAATACCTTCTGATATGTATAATATTATACCAGAACTTAGATATTTCTGTGATACGACCATTGCTTATTATCTTTTAATGATGATTGATTTTTATGACCACGTGTATTAAACAATAACAAAGATTTTGTTAAAAAAATTCCAAATCAAGTTTATTCGTTATTTAAATCAAATCAGAATTAAAATGATTTCTGATCAATTTCAATTTGGTTCCTTAAATTATTTTTTTATAACTATTAACGATACGAATTGTTAGTTCGAGTTCATTTGTGCATTTAAGTACTGATAGTGACAAAACTTATTTACAAAGAATTAACTGCAAAAATTTACTGAAAAAATATCCTTAATAAATGTAGTAGATATTTGAGTAAAAAATAGGTATGATTTGAGATGTTTCGATGATGGAAACGTTAAGCATATTCTGGGTGGGCAAACATTTTTCGTCTCACAACAATTATTGTATATTTTTAATGTCCCTATCAGGGCATAAACAATTAAAATATACAGTGGAAATCGTTAAACACAAAGCCATTTGGATATATTGAATGAAATGTGTCGTAAGGAGTTAAGAAAAAAATCAATATGGTTTTTTAAATCGTTATAGTAATTAATACTTTTTTTTAAAGCATAACCGCTCCCGATGTGGAACTTGTAGAGTTATAATGGAGTGTATCTACGAGAACAGGACTAGGGCAGGACTAGTAAACAGATAATCGTTAATTTTTAGATTAAGATGGTTGAGAGGTACTTTTATTAACCATGTTATTTATAAATCAATATAAATATATACAAACAAATGATTAATTGCTATAAAGAAAATTATATTTTTATTGCTGTGGTAAAAAGAAATCTATTTATAGATATGGATAAAACAAGCTATTTGGTATATTTTTTTTTCAAAACAAACAAAAAATATTACGGTCAACAAAAGTGACCAATTTTCATGTTTAAAAAGCTCGTGGTAATTTTGAGTGACATAGATTTTGTTAGAAATTATGCGTATAAGAAATATTGAATTGTGTAAAAAAGAAAACTTTATTGGGCCACAACTTGCGGTTTTTAATATTCTAAATAGACAAGATAAATAAAGATATTTCAAACAGTTATATTACTATGAAACCAGTCTGTGACAGTTTGTTGGGTTACGGTTAGATTACTAATATTCAATCGGATAGAATAACCGTTCTGATCCACTGAAATGTGGTGTCAAATGGACATCGCCGAACGGGAGCCTGGCAGAGGTGGCCGAGTCGCCCTCGCTGTCATTCGGAGAATATCTTTCGATAATGTACTCTCAGCTTTTGTTCACGCTGCCGTCTTGTGGGCTGTTTATTATGTGCATCACGGAGGAATGTCTAATTCAAAGTGGTGTTTATACAGAAAATCAGCTAGTTGGTCGATTGTTTGAATGTTGCACAAACAGGGATGCTTGTTACATGGTTATACTAAGGTGTAGGTGGTTTTTTTTTTAAATCTACGAAAAGATTTGTTTTAAATGTAAGAATTTCTTTGCCATACAATTTTTTATTATTATTTGGCAATTGCCATGATCAAAAAAATAATAATCTTTTGGCAAGTTTATTTTACAAATTTAGAGTGCAGACAAATTTGCTTTTGCTAATTGTCATTTTAATGCGAATGAGCATGTTAATTGACAGACTAATTAAAACGGACCCATAAACAAGGTGTTAAAACACATGAGTGTCTTAACGCTTTCAATGTTAAACCTGTTTTTTTGTATGAAAATGGACACGCGTGTTCTCAGCATCCAATGTGTTAACTTAGTTATTCTTTTCCATGAGTTTTCTCGCTAAAGACTCCCGGTTTATTTTTCCGGCATCTTCAGACATTTCAAGTGCAAGAATGAGCCTGACTGAGTACCGTATTTTGTTTTTTGATGATTACCAGTCGTTTCCAAAACAATTGCAGGCTTTATTCTCAAGTGTTGTAAGCGATCGATGAGAAACATTAACAGTCTGAAATTACTACTTTATTTTAATTTTCTAAAAAAAATAGTACCTATACATTTGTTAGTAAATCTAGCTATTTATGCGCAAAATAATAAAAAAGGAGCATTAAATTAAGTAGTATTAAAAAAATTAAGCGTCAATACATGTCTTCAAATTCATTGCAGTTGCCAATGGTGCGATTTCTAACTTCTGATCCCCCCCTCCGTCCACGATCGCTGCCAATCATAGCATGTTTTCCCAAATTAATAACTTATTAAATGCTTACCGTGATAATCTTAAATAAATCAGTAATTGTGATTAATTTAAAATATAATTATTGTTGTATGATTGTATTGTGTGGCAGCCCTGTTTTAATATCTTCACGGCTACAAAGTGATCACGGTCACTGTCAACTGTTGCGTAATGCGTAAAGTGCGCGTTTTGTAACCCGACGTATCTTTTTACACGAAATAAATATCGATGTAACATTTACTGCACACGAAGCGTTTCTTTATTATTTACCGAATTGTTAGCATCAATGATTCACGTTTTAACCTGACATGTTTTTTCTTTCTTTTGTGTAATGAAACGGTGGAAACGTTTATTTATTTATTGTAGTAACCCAACGTATTGTATGATTAGATGATGCCACAAATTATTATCAGTTGCCACCTGGCAGAATGCGTTCAATGATGATGCGCATACAGAATGAGTGCGTATGTGTGCTGTGCTTTAAAAAATCGCACCCAAAAAAATTATGTAAACGTAAATCGGGTAATAGAGAAAGAGTGTATACAAAAAAGATACACTCACAAATCTATAGATATATATATATTATTGTAACATATGTATTTATTAACTAATATATATGTTATGAAACTTTAATATTAAAGATCGTTCTAAAAATTGCTTATAAGAAACACCGATATGTTTCTGTACTAGGACGTGTCGTTATAATGAATATTTCAAATATGTAATGAATACGATTCCTCTTAGCACAAATATTTGCGAATGATTTTACCGCTGCTATAATACTTCAGTGATCCTGTTGATTATCTATGAATGAAATTATTTTCAAAAAGCAATAATGTGTCTATTTAAATGCTTAATAAACTTTCGATGTATTCGGCAGTAAGTGTGTGGAAGTTAATTTTAGTATAAAATTTAAAATAACTTCGATATACTATGTAAATGTAATAAGATAGCCACAATACGTGGAATAATCTAATTTTACATAGAATTCACCAAATGGTTTTATCAAAATAAGAATTAATTTGTCATTTAATGTGGGTAGAGTTTCGCGAATTCTGCAATTTAATTTCCACGCTATAGATTTTCTTAATATGAAATGTATATCATTCAAATATATATTGGTGGAATAAAATGATTCTTTTTATTTGATAAAAACGCTTAATCCAATTATTTCAATGAATAGTTTTAGTTATATTGATAGAAGCGGTATATATAAGATAACCTGCGGTACATGTGATTTAGTATATGTGGGGCAGACCGGAAGAAATATCTCGACCCGGGCAAATGAACATGTAAGATCCTTTAACAATAGAAAAACTGATTAACAATATGCAAACCATCTCATAGAAAAAGAACATGACCCAAATTCGGTCCCGATTTGTTTAAATTCCTGTAATAAAGGCCTTAAGCTAAATGCATTGGAACAGCTAGAAATTAATAGGTATAATCAATCCAATGACATACTTTATGAACAGATTACTATTAACGCTTCACCTCTTCTAAATCCTTTATCAAGCAGAAAACTAAAAACAATTAAAAAATAGATTCACTTAAGACATTGCAGATTTTAAGTGGTTTCACACGATAAAAATAGCCCAAAAATACCTAGATTAAATTCTCAGGATTACGCTAGACCAATAACTTAAATTTTCCTTGTGACGTTGGTATGGTTGAACACAGAGAGGGGATGTATGGGGGATCCTGTCTAGCCTAGGTATATAAGCTATCTCTAATACACGTTTAAAACATAGTTCTGACGAAGGCGTAAGCCGAAATAGCTATCAACAAATATATAAAATAATTTATGTAGAACTAAAATACATTGTTATTTTTCTTACCGTATAATAGTTTTAGTGTTTTACATTATTTTATGTACTCTTAACGACTTTCTTCTTCGATCAGCCGACCCACAAAAGATTTTTTTTCGGTATTTCACATTTAGGTGTACAACATTTATTAGTAGTTACAACGGACCAGTAATGTATTATGTATTCATCCCTTAGCAAAAGTGCTTACTTAAATTAGTAAAAAAGAAGCATTCTGACAGTTAAAATGCATTGAATGTAATAATATCGATAGATTGTGTCAAACTTTAATTTTATTCGCAATGTTATAACAAACACCACGAATATATGTATATGGCTATAATGTGTCAACGAATATTCGATTCTCGGATTTAATTTTTCTCGTCGATTGTATCGCATTTCTGTGTTTTTGATTTGGATACTTTTTATTTGGTAAATATTGATTTATATTACTGAACTTGTCAGCGTATAATGTATGTTGTGTAGCTGGTTGGGGTAGTCAGCCACTCAGAGAAACTTTATCCGCACAGTATGGCTTGTGTTTCGATCGAAGGCTTTTTATTCAGCCAGCATGAAAGCTCGGAGTCCTGTGTCGTGATATTATTTACAGTGCATACAGCCCTATTGCATGTATTGGTTTTGTAACGGGACTCCAGGTACATAACATAACTTGTATGTTTTAAAACGTCTGCATATTGTAATAAAATGTAAAATCAAATAAAATCTAAAATTTTACCGACTGATAATCATTACTATCGCTCGTTTATAATTGATCAAGAAAATACTATCAAAAGTAAATAAAAATAACCAACTGCACTAATATTAAATACTTGAATCATTATTAAAAGAGTGAAGGTTTTTTAATGATAAGCGCCTAGAAAAAATGTAATGGAAGCATGGATATTAAATATGATGTAAAGCCATCCCATATTCCAGGAAAAATATAGGAGGTTATCAACAGACGTAGAAAATGTTTGTGTCAATATATCTATTCTAACACAATTTTCGATATTTTCATTTTTGACACTTTGAAAATGTGGACTATTTCTCATAATCCAATTTCAATGGCGAAAGGGATTCTTAAATAACATGAATAACATAATTTTTTTTACAAAGAGTAGATACATCAAGATTTGTATCACAGAATACCTATTCTATGACTAACTTTTAGGGTGTTTAATTGTCATAAAATGTTTTTATGAAAAGTATGATAGCTTAAAATGTGACACAACTTCTTATCGAATTGGAATATTCTTAGTATATTAATAAATAGCAATTTAATTAATTACCACTGTTCATAATATTTCAACGCAGTCAGGTTATAAAAGGCTTTATGTTTAAGTGAAGGGCAATGAGGGTCAGAAAGTCACGTGTGATTTATGAACGAACCCCTCTGAGCGTGTATATTGACAAAGATCACTAACATGCTTATAAATGTAATTATTTGAAGATAACTATCGCGAAAATATATATAATAGATAAACAAACTTAACAATGTATTGAGAATGATATTTTTGTCCTAGTTAACATTCGAGTCTGTCTCTTTTTGATCTTGTCTTATTACCTCTTTATTCTGGGAAAAAATTTAAGCGTAGAATTTTAATATCCGATTATTTATGCATAATGTCACAAGTGTCCACTTACTCGCCATGGAATTCCAGTTAAGAAAAACGTTGTTTTTTGAACACACGATTTGTCATTATATTTTGTGTTCGATTGTGTCGCAAGTCTAATTGGTCAATTGAATGGACGATAGACAGACGGCATTGATTGGTTAAATTATCACGAATCTGATTTTATGTTCGTTATAAAATTTGCATTGTTTCCGATTTAACATGACACGGTTACCATATTACTTTCGATAAAATTAGTAAAGTATTTTGAACTTAGGTTAAGATTAACACGTACTCGAATATCCGTAACGAATCAATTATGAGCAGTACTAACAAGAAAACGACCTACGATATTGTAATATCATCACTTTAAGACTCATCCCAACCGCATTTGTGTCATACCACACACATATACAGTATATACACAATGCGCATGTAAATATGTATGTCAAAGATACCGACACTGCGCCTAGCTCGTGAGTATTGGTAGAATTATAGTTTTATACGTACGCTGTGTACATGCGAATCACCATGATATAAAATTTCAATTCACGAAATAAAATATTGCCTCTTATAATAAATAACTTATGGTCACCCTACGCATGTCAGTATTAGTCAGTATTGTATTTAAATTGCCAAAGAAGTGTTTCTAGCCATTTAGAATTAATGCTACACAAACTTGTGTAAGTGTTCACGAGTATTTATATAAAGATTAAAATTGACATATTTTTTATATCAATTGTTTTAACGATGGAATAATAGAGTTATCAATGTAAAGTTTGTTGTGTCCAGATACGGCTTATAAATTTGTTTTTAATTTTAATAAAGAATTTAGACGAGTGAATAAAGAATACATTTTTTTACTATTTACAATCGAATGAACATGCTAAAATCCAGCTCAAAAATACATTATGTCACCGTGCAATAACTTGATCTACAATTGTTAGAACCTAAGTATTTCATATGATCAATAATGACAGTAAATAATGTTTCAAGAAATATCCACTGTATCATTTTCGCCTTTATTTAAGTGTAATTTAAAACTTTTTGGAATGTGCAATATCTTTATTTTAATTCTTTAACCTAGTGAACTTTTCTCAGCTATAACTGTATAGTTATTTAATATGATGTTAAATTGTGGCATAAAAACAACGGTCTTCAAAGTTCATTATTCGAGACGAAAATTTACACAATTATTTTTTTTTGGACAAGATGATGATCCCCTTATAGTTTTTTTTATGACCGCCTTATATGTTTACTACTTAATTCAATTATGTTTTAAATAGTTTGTAGCTTTATATTTTTACTCACATATGTACAATATCAAATTTGAATTTTTTGAAATTTGTACTTTTCCATGAGTTTTGTCGCTAACGACCCGGGTTTCGCCTTTCGGCATCTTCAGGCATTCCAAGTGCATGGATGTACTTGAACTGACGTGTAGTAAACAGTTTGTATCGTTTATATACAAAAATATAAGTAGATCACTAAGTTAAAAGGTTATTAAAATGTAAATTAGCGAAATTTGAATGAATACAAGTTTCAATGATTTAAGTGGGTTTGTTATAATTACGGGGATTTTTGAAAATATTAATGACCAGATGATAACATAAGAATATTTAAAATAAATCTAGGGTCCTATCCGACCTCTCGTTAATGAGTTGATTGATTTCAAGCCTTTGAACTAATATTAATGATAGTAAGTGAATTGATATTTAATAATAGCAAGTGCTTGAATTGTAAATAAATGACAATTATTAATAAATGACAATAAATTAAAAATAACAATTATTTAAAAGGGTACAACAATGGCGAGCTAGGCAAATAAATTTGCTCGTTCAAAATTGGCAGACCGTTGAGCTGAGCTCGATTAATCTCTAAGATTTCTTGATAAAATAGTTTAAACTCACCCCTGTTAGTATGTAACAAATCAATGCCTGAGTCAAAATTAAACGTGTGGTTTTCAAGAATTAAATGGTTGGCGAAGGTGGAGGTATCTTTTTTTAAGCGAAAAGCGGCTAAATGCTCAGCCACTCTTATATTTAAGGTTCTAGCAGTTTTACCAATATAAAATTATCACATACAATACATACTCAACTACGATACTTTGAATGCAAAGAAACCTATAGACGTATTATTAACGAATCAAACATGGGTTAATATTTTTTTTGACTAACAGTGTACCGAAAACTGACAGGTGAATCTATAATTTTTTTTACACATTAAGTAAGATAATAATTACAGATTCACGGTCGATTTAAATCCATTTTGACTTCATGGAAAGCAATTATTCTTCTCTCACATATATTTCGTTTTATTGAGATTATTATTATTTATTTGAACGCTTGTTTTAATACAAAATATGTGCGGATTAGCCATAAAGATTTGAAATAAATTTAAACTTTGTTTTCATGCTTATCAAATAGATAAGACATTGTTGGTAGCGTGGTTAATGCTTTTGGGATTTTGTCGTAATTGTTTGCGCGGTAAAGGTTTTGAATCACCAAATGAAAACATTCAAAAATTTATTTAAGATTTTTTTTTTCAATGCTACGAACGATATATACCATTCAAATAATAAAGCGAAAAATGCTAGGAAGTCCCCCGAGAAAGCCTCATTAAAATCTACTTCAATAATATCTAAAGGCAATCACATTCTAAGAAAAATAATTTTTAAATATTAAAGCTCTTTCCATTTTAATGATGTTCAAGGTGAGGGTAACCGGTACTGATCTTTATGAAATACTATACTTGGAAATATTACATATGTATTGTATTTATTTAAATATTATACTGTCTTTATTATACTGCCAAAAATTGACATTCTTCTCCAAGCTGTCATTGAAATTAAATTTGACCGCCCTTATCTTCAGCCCAATGTTTGTCTGTGTTTTTCTTTGGTACTCTTGCTGATTTTGTTTCATTAAAGCAAACCAAAATTTTAGGCCGGCAAATCATCGACTTGGGCCAATAATTTCAATGATCGTGACCAAAGAAATCATGGTGTTAAACAAATCTATTACTTGATACATTTTCACTAAGAATAAAGTTTCATTGTAACATATGTATATACCGATGCATAAAATGCAATGAATATTTTTTCATTAGTTATTTCAAGAATCGAGTGTTTACGCATCATTGGTGAAGCATTTATTTGATAAGGCAGTATGCTGGTATCATGACTAGATACAAAATTGACGGTTATCTAAATAATTACGAATCGATATGGGTATATGTTCAAAACGCGGGTCACCAAACCCACAGAATATATTTTTAAGCGATCACTAAATATCACTAAATTCAATATTTAATTATTCATATAATACATTACAAAAATCCGTATTAATACTATCAGGGGCGGATATTCTCGCTGGTACACTGAGAAATCGCAGTATTCTGAAAATATTGAATTGGTATGATTTATTACAAGATTAGGGTTGTGATATCGTAGAATATTTAATGAAACCTTCTGCGGTAAATACTTGACAACACGCTGTGCTTTGTTTATTACATTCGTAACGTCATTGGAAGTTATTGGTAATTTATTTAAAATATCATTTTCACTTTCAATGTAACTTAGAACTGAATTAACTGAAGTAGTACTGTTATTTCGCCACCCAAAGAAATGATCTAAGAGCAAGGGAAGGAAACGACTTGCAGTAAACTGATCACTCTCTCGGTCACGTTGTCTGAACGATAAATAAGTCGGAAGGAATAAAACATGCCAGCATTACGTGTTTTTTGTTGACAATCATCCATACCTTTAAATGAACAATATTTGACCACGTTGAATAGGGAAACACTTGAAACTGTTGTTTTTAGATTACTCTAAAGATTCATTCGTTTTATGTAAATTCGTTATTTTGAAACACTATTTTTTTCATTGTGCACTATAATTAAGTTTCATGTGTTAAATTGGCTTATATCAAAATTATTTTCTATGAACTAAACTACATATATTTATAAACGAATAGATTTGCGTTGTAGTTGTAGTACGATATATTTTTATATAAGTACCCAATCCAAGCTAACAATCCGCCTCTGTCTACGATACATATACTGCTAATATTGTTTAGCATTTAATTACACATGCATTTATCATGCGATTTGTCTAACAAACAAGTAAAAGTGATGATATTATGAGAGTTGTTTGCATATATTACATCGAATGAAAACAATGCGTTTGTTACAAAAACAAAAGAATGTGCATCGTAAAATGATTCATTTAAAACGATTGTTTGTATATCAATCGCGCATATTTCTTTTTTAAATATTTGAATGGATGAAAAAGAAAGTCAACAATAATTTAGAAAGGTGTTCTGATTAAGGATGGATTTAACAACTTTTTAGGTGTTTACTGTCAAAACATCAACTGACTGAAATTAGATGAATAACTAGAAAGCTAACAATTGAATAGTGCTGAGGATGAGTGAAATCAACCTTGATAATAGTAATCAGGGCAGTAGAGTCGGAGTCGGTGCTTTTTGGCTGAAGTCGGAGTCGTCGCGGCGATTTGGCCGTAGTCGTTCTCGGAGTCGGAAATTTTGAAAAGCTTCAACATTTTATTTTTGCATATAATATGTCAAATTTGGTTATTGGCCGGATTGGTTAGGTTGATATTTAATTGAGTACACATAAAAAGGAAAATTAGGCGAACAAAAGTGACGATATCAAACTTTTTTAGTCGAAGTCGGAGTCGTGTTTTTGGTCAATGTTGGAGTCGTGGTTTTGGTAAATGCTGGAGTTGGAGTCGGAGTCGAACTTTTTTTTACCGACTCCACAGCCCTGATAATACATTTATAAAAATAAAACTGCATTTGTAAATACATCTTGGATAAAATTGGATATTTAAATGATTTTCGGCACATAACAAACCATAGAAAAAAGAGAATGATTAAAAACAATACATTAAAAAAAATTTCAACGCGTAAAATCATAAATTATATAAAAGTAAGAGAAAATACGACGAAGCGTTTTTCAAAAACTCATTTTAAAGTTATATATTTTTATTATAGAATTGATATAGAGATATACTTCAAACGATCATTTTGCTAAATCTTTTTTGAACAGAGTCAAGATGGTCATATGTAAATATAAGTTCATGTCTTTCTAGTATGTGTGATATTATACCTTCTATTACAGACGGTTTTTTGTGTAGTAGAAAACTGGCTTTAATTTTGTATAATTTATTTTGTTTTCCTTTGTTCACAAAAAGTTTAACTCCACGGTTTCCACGTAAAAAAAAATTTTGCTCTCATAATTACTGTAATTGTTATATGTAATTATAACCAGCAAAAATATACATATAACAATGGGATTCTACCCGCCCACCGTACATCAGCTTAAATTACATCTAAAAATGGACAGGGCTTTTAATTTCTATCGGTTATGATGTCAATATATAGCTCATTTAATAAATACAATATTTTATGATTCAATATGTCGAATGAAATATATTTTTGTATAATAAAAAATAGGTTGAAAGTCAATAACCACAAAATTTAAAAGGACGTTTACATTCTTTCTATTTTTTAAATAGCCGGAAAAAGGTGTTTTTTTCGAAACCCGTGCCTCAAAAAAGTAGATGTAGTGAGATGAAAATATTCATAGGAATCCAAATAATTCACGATAATTTACTTATACATATATATTTCATACGGCCCGTGCTCAAATTTCAGACATGGGGCAGTAACGAGTAATTTGTTTTAGATAAACAAGTTAATCGATAAATATTATAACTTGCTAGTAACGCCACTTCAGCAGATGGTTAATTGGTTTTTATTGACGATTCATTATTACCGTAAGACAAAAAAATTGACGATGTTTTGCATGTTTTCATAATGTTACATGCTTGTCGAGTCCTTCGCAATTAATCTATGATTTTTGTTATACCCACACCAAGATTTTATTTCACTTCAATATTTATTTCTGGTTCCTGTTTACGGTTAGACTAGTATGTTAATTTCGCCGATATTTTACAGAATTGTTCGAGTTGGGCGATGGTGTATGCAAATGATATTATTTAATATAAGAAATGTTATTTAACCCATATTTAATATACAAACTTGAGTGTGATGCCGATTCGCTCATTATCGTAAACTATTGATATAATTTAACTAAACAGTTATAACTGCCATATATCGCGATCGTTTATCTGTATAAATTTGATACTACTGCAGGATTCCGTTTCGACCACAATTTATTAAAAAATAGGATAAGTAACTACATAGAATTCTAAATATTTTGACAAAAACCTATTGAATTTTGATTAAATATTTATATTTAATATGTCCGCCCGCAAAGTGAAGCATATGGAATCCTCGCGGAGCTTATCTCAACATATGTTTTTTCTACGATAGCTACTGTTACTACTCGGTTGCTCGACCTCTTGTTTTCGAAGCATGTAGGTATTGAAAGGATACTAAGACAGGACTAGTGGTAAGTTAATCACTAACGTTACTCGCCACACATCGAAAACATCCATGCCTTCGAACAGGACTGATAATTCGACAGTAAAAATCCACTCGTACAGGGACTCGAATGCGAATGACGTTGACCACTGCACCACGGACCCAGCATATATTCGAAGATATTCAGGGGAATTTATTCAAATTCTTTTTTGTATGATTTTCAAAATATAACAAAGAATAGCGTTAGCCAGGTAAAATAAAATTTAGATATTATAAAAAAAAGCTGGCAATGGTTTATCTTAATATATGTATTTGATGAAATAAATGCCTATATTTTATAATAAAAGAAATAAAATTGACTTAAGCTGAAATGCGTTAAAACACGCTTTTAATCGTGTATTGTTCTAATTTTCACATTTATCTAAACTTTATATTTAAAGATATGTATAAATGTTCGAATTGGAAATATTCAATTGCACTCCATAGTCGCAACAATAATGTTCAGTTATAAACAATATTAGATTAATAAAAAGCACGTTTTTTTAAGTTATAATATGAAGAACCATAGAGGGCACACAGCGCTAAAAATGCATTTGGCAAAAGTCGATCTAAGTTAATAAAAATTGCACAGTTACAATTCAGTTTGTGTACGACAATTGTTTGATTTCGGTTCAAATCTTCACGTCCATTTCTCACAATCACATTATAATTATTATACTTGGTCTTTGAAGCAGAAATTAACGCATTATTTTATTGTTATATTTTTAAAAAACGTTGCTACAGAACTAGCGTTTGAATGGGTGGGAAAAAATGGCAAATATTTTGTAAGATTTCTATTATAAGTTAACATAGCCGTGACATAGTTGACATGATTGATTGTCAACTGTTAAGATCAAAAAAATACGAAAAACAATTATTAGTTTGCACTGCATGCAAGCATAATCAAAAGGAAAATAGCAGCATTTTTATCAGTGAAATGTATTTTCCGAGGCATAAAAAGCGTGGAATGAGTTTAGCAACGTCTAAGAAAATTTCTTCTGTTACTAAGATGGTAAATACAAGTATAGCGAAAGTTCAATGGCTTTTAACGTTAAAACAAATAGTATAACATTCTTTCGAAAAACCTGTCTTAAAGATTTTTTAGTGTAATAAAATACGTATAAATATCTGTTTTAAAATATTGTGCCTGCTATTTTTTTTAATTTGCTACCTGTGAAATCAAATACATAACATAATAATTCACTAACGAAATCGTGCACTTTATAAATAATATATATAATATATAAGTCAGTTGACAATGCTCGCCATGAGCGAAACCGGTCCTGATCAAATAAATTTTATGTGGAAAAAGTACTAAAAACGTATTATTATTTTTATTATAATGCCTTTCCACCAAGTATTGACAGTGAACACCTTAAAAGTGATATAAGAATCATTTGGAGTCTAAATTACTACGGGATTTTAACAGGTTTAAATACATAATGCTTCTTTATCATTTTGAAGTATTTGAAGGCGTTATTATTTTATTATTATTGCAATAAATATTAAAATATGTCTTAAATTATAAATTCAATATTCGGTACGGCCGGTCCTTGATAAAGGATTAACATGACATTAAATGAAAGGAATACGTACATGTCTACTTTTCCTATTTGTATATCTATTTGGTGCCACACCCGCTCCCAACCTGGAGCATATAAAACCATTTCGATGGAACTGGCTTAATTAACGCTTTATTTTATAAGCAGTGATTTAAATATAGGGTTGAGAAAGGACTAGTAGTTGGCTCATCGACTTTTCCTCTCCCATTTTCAGGATCGGTAAGGGTATATGTGAAAGCATGTGAACCTTAAGTTTTAGATCGCCTGACAGTATAGAAACAATGATGTTGACTCCAACGCGAAGTCATTTTTTTTTAAAAATAATTTAAGACTTTTTTAATTTGAAATAATATCAGTGGAATATACCGAGTAAATGCCACATTAATTGACAATCATCTCTGATTTTTCTTGCTTTCGCTTATGTCTGAAGTAAATACATAATATAGGCTATAGAGTAAATATTGAAAAGGCTATTGAAAGCAGGTTTTCGATTATCACTTTTGAAAAAGCTTCGTACATTTTATGATATACAAATTCTACACGTTTTTCATATAGTTTTAAATTATGGTCGTTATTCAATCGATTCATAATGCATACTAGCTTAGATAAACTATTATTTAAAATGATTATAATGTTTCATCCAATTTTAGGTCATAAGAAAATAACACTAGGCTATTATTAAATAATTACGAAATTATATGGTATGATATAAATAGAATATATATAAAAACATCCTTTCAATGGATTTGGGGGTATTTTGTAGAAGCTCATATCGATATAAAATTAAAAATAGCTTTTGGCATAAATTTAATACAAATCTTTTTAGAGGCGAAACACGTGTCACTATTTGTTACACTGCACGTGGAATAGATAGAAATATTTAAATCAAAAAACACAAGAAACAGTAAAAGCTTCTAAATTTTGAAATTAATTTTCTTTATCTATATAAAGCTTTTTTTCAATATTACGTAAAATTATATACGCAATTATAAGCCAGTGGGTAATGGTTAATAATTTACAGAAGTAATTAGATAATTTTATTTAAGCTCGGGACTGTCTTATAAGATCAAAATTATCATCATTTAAAAAATACTAACTATATTGTTTATTTAAAAATAATATTTAATCAATATTGCTTTTTAAAATACAGTCACAAAAATGGTTGCGATTATTTAGGGGTAGATAAAATATAAGATAACTTAAATATGATTTACACACCAGCATCTGCATTTCTCCCTCTGGTAGGACTGGCTGAAGATATATCTACTGTTGTAATCACAGCCAATATCACGACCAAAGCCGTATGACGCATCATCAGCCCCATTTCAGCAGCAGAACCCTCAGAATGACACCACAAAACAACAAACAAACAAAAAAGTCTTTTTTTCAAATATATTGTTACAAAAACAGTGGCGAATAAACAGCTTTCATTGTCTGATTAAATCCTGATTAATACAGGTGTTAAATGTATTGAACTTCACGCTGTCTCCAGGAATTGGTTGCACATATTTTCATTTTGTTCGTGTCGTATTGTTTATACAGACTGTGTTTTTGTTTATGATATGCAGGTGCGCGGTTGGGAGTAGATGCCGACGTGCAGACGGTTTGACCACCTGGTCTAGACTGACGACTCCTCGCGAGGGTTCCAGTATCGGAATCTGATACAGAGGCGCGCTCTCACACACGGGTGAGTTATATGTATTGCGATTAGCGTAGCTTTTTGAAGAAAGTCGCGAATGCAAGCTTTTGTTTTTTTTCGCGGTTAATTCTGCGCGTTCTTTTTTTCATTTTAAATGCACACAACTAGTATCGCAGACAAAGCTAAGAATGAAATATATTTTCTATACAAACATACAAGAAATAATTACGCAATGTTATTCTAGATATTTTCTTTTTTTTCTGAGAAAGAATATTTATTTACTCATAAAGGAACGTATTTCAAACATAATTAATTAATTGTTACCAGAATATATTATGTTAGCTTAAAATTGTAGATAATGATGATTAAAATTTATGTCACCGTCATTTTATTACTGACTCATTGTTCACACGTAGTATTTTTTGAATTATCAGTTGATGAATCCTTTAAAAACTGTATGTTTTTCAAATAATTATGTTCTAATAACATATCGCTGTCATACAGAAAAAAGAGACCCAGCATAAAATGTTTTATGTTCAAGAGAATCTTTCAAGTTTTGGTAATTAATCAAAAAACCTTATTTGTAATTGAAATATTTCTTTTTTAAATATTTATGTGTTGAGGTATATGGTGTTTTGAGCTTTTTGAATGTTAGAAACTATAGTTTATGTCACTTTTTCTTGTATGTTGTTACTTTTCCCATTTAAGATTTGAAAAAGCTGTTAAGAATGATGAATGGTAAATTTTCAATCATACTATATATATCGAAATAGACTTACGCGATCAGGCACCCCCTTATCTAGTGAGAACAGAATATTTTTCGATTCACCGGGTTTGCAGCTTTCCCACCCGTATGATGTTCCACGTTGCCATGCTCATCGCTGAGGTAAAACGCATTGAAAAATATTATAATAATAATGTTAATTGACAATTTGTATAAAACATAACAATTCTTTTTTCAAAAAATTACAATTGAAATTTATTTTTCAATTATCTATCAGACATATTGTAAGCACAACTCTGGTAACTTGTGCAACTTTGTTTTCAAAGCATGCACTCGATTGCAAATACAATTTAAAAGTTTGGCTATTATTAAATATATTGAAAAATTACATCACAACAGTTCAAAAGTTCAAAGAAATATGCAGGATTTTACTTTCTTTTTTTAATAAACAAAGTGAAGATAATCTTAAATTTGATGGGTATTATTAAAAAAGTTAAACTCATTTTCATAGTGTAGATGATTGATAAAATTTTGATTTAAAATCACCAGAATAAAATACGGTTAAAGTTAATTATGTATAACATAGATGCTGAAACAGTCAGCGATAATATTACTCGACAATGCTTGTAGAATTAAATCCATTGATATTTTTCATCTCGGTATAATCAACAAAATACCAATTTAGGCACTCGTACAATGAGATGTTATCAACGATATTTTTTTCATAGCTATATTTATATACTGAAACAATCTAGAGTCTGTTATGCAGGCACTCAGTTTCCTCATTGTTTTTATTTATATGGTAAGTATCAACTTACTAGCTTACTAGCTTACTAGCTAGACTGACTAAGCATAAAACTTCTACCAAAATTTTCAATTACGGAAAACACAGTAAGCTAAAATGTATGTTATCAACGTAGTAGTATCAACGTAGCTCAAATTCGGTATAATTCTGTTTGAAATGTTCAAATTTTTGACGTATCGGATTTTTCAAAAAAAGTTACTTTAATAAATATTTCTTAAGACTTTCATATAATAATTAATTCTAACTGTATCCTTGCATAAGATATATAATATTAGGGTTCAAGTCACAGAAAGATCAATATTAAGTTTTAGGTTTTTCAATGTTGAGAACATATATTAGGCATGGGTGCTCGTATAATGTATTTTGTAACAGTTGATTTGGAGTGAAAAAATAATATCAAGTAAATCTCATTCAAAACATCTGGCACATTTGCTTTACTTTCAAATATTTTTTGAATACATAATGTATATGTTACAGTGAAACTGTATTCTCACTGAAAATATATTCTTCTCCAAGCTGTCATTGAAATCAAATTTGACCGCCCTATCTTCAGCCCTATGTTTGTCAGTGTTTTGTCTAAGGTTCTCTTTTTATGAAAGGTACTTTTTTCTGATTTTGTTTCATTGAAGCGAACCAACATTTTAGGCCGGCAAATCATTGACTTGGGCCAATAATTTCAATGATCATGACCAGTAAAATCATGCTGTCATACAAATCTATTACTTGATACATTTTCACTGAGAATACAGTTTCACTGTAACATATATAATTAGTAGCAAATTATTATTTTCTGCCATCCAATACTTGGATGAGCGGAAATTTGATGTTTGAACTCCAGACGTTGCCAACTTCATAACTTATTTAAATTACTAGCGCACATACCGGTATAGGTACTCACTTGTGTACAACATCGGTTACCAATGGGGAGTGTGTTGGTTAAACTGATTATAAAATCGTGACTTAGCGCTTCTGATGCCACATGAAGATACCGAAATCATCGCTTTGAGATTTAATTCATCAATATTGTATCCACACTATGAAAAAAATATCCAGGTACAGACAATAATATCAATATTTTATAATTCAAATAGAAATAACTTGCACAAATGATATGGAATGATATTTATAACTGTATATTATGTAATGTTTTTAGAAACAAAAATACTTGGCTATTGTTTCACCGTGTTATAATTGAGTCCTACCAAGTAGATGGCCATTCAATCAATTTAAGATACCCATTAGTGGCTTTAGACTTGGGAAAATTTAAATTACACGTATTTCAGTGCACGGTGGAGTTATTGTATTTGGTTTAATTGTTTAAAATATATTTTCTTTTATGTTTGATATAGTTTTTTATTGAGTAGCCATTTACTTGGTAGAACTCCATTATAATACGGAAAGAAAAATAACAATGTATTTTAGTTCTACATAAATTATTTTATATATTTGTTGATAGCTATTTCGGCTTACGCCTTCGTCAGAACTATTCTGACGAATTCTGACGAAGGCGTAAGCCGAAATATCTATCAACAAATATTTAAAATAATTGATGTAGAACTAAAATACATTGTTATTTTTCTTTCCGTATTAAAAATAAAATGTTCAAGACCTCTTAGCCATGGTTGACAGACATGTAGATTTATTTATTTTTATTAAATGCACTTAATTTTGGGCTTTTACTTTGTTAATGTTAATTCATACTTAATTGATTTTTGATGTGTTAGTTTTGCATTGCTAAGAGGTCTTGAACATTTTATTTTTAGTCTATTTTTCTTATAATTTGCTTTAATTTATTTGCTTAGTTGTTTTACCAATTGTTTGTCATACCTTGTTTTCATACTTAACTTTTGCATAAATACCACCGTTTTATTGTATCAGTTGATAATGCTCGCCATGAGCGAAACCGGTCCTGATGAAATAAATCTCATGTGGAAAAAGTACTAAAAATGTGTTATTATTTTTATTTTAACTTGATAGTTTAATAACAATCATGAATGAAATTATATACTCAGCTTTATGAGAAAACCATTTTTTATAAAACACGATTTGAATAAGAAAAATTAGAATCAGTACTAACACTATATTTTTGGAAAAAAATCTTTTCGTGCATTGCTATGATATATTACAATTTTAAATAAATGAAGCCCGTGCCTGTCAGATTCGATGGATCAAATTCAGTACATTTCATTTTATTGACAACGTAAACAGCACGTGCCTTCGGCAAAAAATTGACTAGTTTTTGTTGTTATGACAGTTTTTTTTTTAAACAAAAATTGTCTGACCCACATTGGTAACGGGATATCTATTAATATAAATTAATAATAAAAAAAGGTTATTTATTTTTTTCAATGTTGAATTTTTTTTTATACTACTAGGCGATAGTACACAACGGTTCCATGACAAAACAGAACATGACAAAACAGAATATGAAAAAACAGAATATGAACCTAACCTAATCTAAATATTCTGAAAAGTCATGTTCTGTTTTGTCCGGTTACCGTACACAGCACACTAGGTTTACATATTATTGATCATTTTTTGGAGATTCGTTCGTGATATATCACAATAAAAAAAGTCAAAAGACTGATTCAATGAAACAATCGCTGTTTTTTCTTAATTTTATTTGATCAAATTTGAGAATGTTACTTAGCAATTATTATATCCGCAAGATTTTTATACACAGAGTCGTAAATTATTTTCAACAATTGAAAATCCCGACAGCCAAAATCACAACAATTAAAAATTCTTTTTTTAAGTTTTTCTATTGTTCTACCTGATTATGGATGCATTAATATGACGACAATTATTCGATTGGTATCGCTCATAAAAATACGTAAGGTATGTATGAGGCGTCTAAAAGCAAAAACCTATACATGATCAAATTTTTGTCAAAATCTGTATACTCCTAAACCTTCTTTTGTGCGGTAGATGCGTTCCGCGAACATCGCACAAAATTAAGCTATTACTTAATATGGGAACATAACATGTACAAGGACGCACGTGTCAAAGTCACATTGTAATTAACAGGTGAAACACTGGATTTTGCACGTACAGTATGTGAACAACGCGCTGTTAATAACTTTATAACATATATACGTTCATATAGTCTCAAACATATATTTTAAAAAGATGCATTTAAAAAAAGGCGCATAACTTTCAAATCACACAAAAAGTGGTTTGAGTGTATCGGGTTTTGCTTTCAGACAAATCTTCAATAAATAAATATATTCTTCTGCTAATATCAATTTTATTAACTCTTAACTAAAGTTGTGATTGAATTATGAGCGTTTTTTTGGTGCACACCGTATTTGTCTAGCGAACATCATTCTATATCTATAGTAATATATAATTGAATAACCAAAAATGAATAGATGCCATGTCAAAATAAAACACCAAAAAGCTTCATACACCTGCAAACATAAATAAAATATTTTACTGTGATGGATACACGTAAACTTAACTGTACTTTGTAACCGCTAATTATTGCATTACTTTTTATTGGTTATTTTTTAAGATACTATCAAAGCCTTTTAATTAATATCTACATGTTATGTGAATATCTGTCCGTGGATTTTGGCTGGCCTTTCGCATGCAGTCAAATATACTCTGATCTAACAATAGAAGGTTGTTCCCCATTGCTAGCTCCGTTACGAACTATTATGTATTAAAAATTCAATGCTGAATGATTAATATTTAAGATTTAAGATCGTTCCTTGCAATAGTTTGGGAAAATAACGTTTATTTATATTGAGTAGTGGTGGTCTTATTTTTAATTGACGCCTCAAAGATAAAAACTGAATGAAAATAAATATTTATCAAGGTATATCTTTATTTTGCTCACTGCTTTATCACGCACATTATTTGAATCAAGCGTGCCAATGTAATTAATAATGGATAACAAAACTGTGTTACGTATAAATTTTGTATTTAATAATACACAATAAATGCACAACCAAGCCGGACTTTTATTATTTCATCAGTGATAAGTTAACTTGTGTTTTAATGTATTTTAATTGTATATTTTTAACCATGTCTAAATCCTATGCGGAACAAATTAACTTACGAATAAAGCATCTCAACAGAAGTTTATTTTACGTGAATTGCTAATGACAATTCAGTCGCTTATTCTATTTTTTTTTACTGATAATAAGGATATGGGGATGAAGCTAGAAAAGGACTCGTTGTTGGCAAACCGTTTTCGCTTCTAAATAAAATGAATATGATAATCGTTAAAAAGTGACAAAAAGAATATTGTATAGATTTAAAATAAAATCGTGTATCAACTAGGCATGAATTTTGTGTTTTTTTGTTAATTTTAATTGTTTTAAGAATAAATAAAATATTATCAGTTGACAATTTTCACAGTGAGCTAAATCGGTAATTTTCATTATAAAATATATGTGAAAATAGAATTTTCTTTTTGAATATTTTTTTTTTTCTGAAGGTATAAATAAAATGCTGTTTAAAAACTAGTCTTCTACTGAACTTTTTATTAATATAATAATGTTTTATTTACATCAAGAATCGAAAGTTAACACCTTGAAAGGGGGTATGTAATAATCGTTGATATGACAATTTGTCACGAAAGAACCGAATCATCTTTCGATTTATGAATAGGCATTTATGTATCTATCAACGTCAAAATTTTACAATAATGAACAATAAAATTACTATGATCTATTAGATAATTATAATTATTGCTAACGTGGGATGGTAAATTTTGCCAAGATGGCTGCTAATATTTTTTATCATTTTATCATCTGCATTGAAACTTTCAAATTATGCGATAAGACGTCGCATTGTTTCATTGTTATGATTAAAATCTATGCAGTTTTTAATTCACATTATGTCAAACAAATCATTTTATTGTGAGTGTTATAAGAACAATGCAGATAATACGATCACAATATTTTTATGCAATTGTATTGCGAAAATTAATACATTAATTAAAATCTGGAGTCAACGATTAAGACGATCGAATGAACCGAGAATCACGATCCAAATATAACTCAAGTCTTATCCTTAATAAGTCCATTATGAGTCCATATGCTTGACATAAGCAGCGAACATGGTTGGCAAAAGTTTTCTTAAGAGCGTGAAGATTTTATATTTATTCAAAACTGACCTTAATCACTTTTTACAATTGTAAAATAAGACGTACCTCCTACTCTTAGTGTAATATTATTATGATTAAAGTGATGTTCATATTTTCAATGGACTTTGCGATAACTTTGAGGAAATTCGATTTTAATATAGAATAGAAATTTAGTTCTTACTTTAAAAAAAAATACTATACGCTATATTATTTTGTGGAATCATTCCGGAAATTTATTAAGTGAGAATTCCATCAATCAGAATATCAAAAATTATGAAGGAGTTTCTTAATAATACTTCTACATACATACCTAATATTTGAATTTGGAAGTGGTTACAGTCAAAACGATTTATAATGAAATAGCCAACATATATTTTTTTTAATATCGTAACACTTTGACGTTGTTAAAGTAACAGAGCAGATTTTTATACAAACATCGTATATAATTTTAATATTTTTTTTCCTATTTACGTATAACAGGTACGTGATATAAATGCATTTAAAAGGTAGTTGTATTTAGAGATTTTGTATAGTAAAATTGAACTTAGTATCTGTGTTACTAAGTATATTATTTTAAGCAGTTAAAAATCTTGCGAATCCCAAATCACCCGATGCGGAGACGCAAACCGTAAGTTTGCCGGATAACCTCTCCCCTCTTTGGTTTGTGGAGTCGCGCTAACGAGTCGTGGGAGAGGGCGGCGATGCGTGGCGCGCCCTGCCATTGTTTTTTGGTACCGCCGAATCACAAACGAGTAGTTTGACTACCGTCATTTAAGTAAAATTAGCTCTCCATGTTGATAGAATACAAGAAATAAGTCATTGGTTTACTATACACATGTATAGTGTGGTCTTTGGTTTGTATAAACTCTCTATAGCAGTGGTTCTCACGTTTTGCTGTGGCCGCATTGTAAATATAAGCGGTCCTACGGAAATGTCTGGTGGCCGCACCGAATTTCGTTTGACAATTTACTACTGGTATTAATTGCATCAAATACTTTTCTCACTGTTACTTCCATATCTTCCATGCATTTAATAACAGTTTGATGGTGACAATTGATGCAAAATATTTCAATTTCATACCCTTTTTTGTATAATTTATAATTTTGTATAATTAAAAAAACTGTAAATTTTTGTATAATTAATAATTTTGTATTAAGAGATCCACATCTCCTCTGAAGCTGTTGGTGGCCGCACATGAGAACTTCTGCTTTATAGGGAGCTGTATGTATTCCTTATGCAGATTGGTCTCAAAACACTTAGTCGTTAAGCCTGTAACATGTCATCCTAAAATATATATTGTCAAGCCATGGAGTAGCCCTAAGGTTACGGCCACTTTACATAACAGTTATTTAAGCCTGTTTGAGAAGCGTTAAAATAACCGTAAACGATATCAGTATGCTTTGTTACATGAACATGGTAAACATTATATTGTTCACACTTTCATTTAATTTACTGCAAAGGCTCAACTTACCAAAGCTCATCTTAGTATGCCAAAGTTATATAATATGTAAGCCTCCCACTTTTTTTAAGAATGTTAAAATACGGCGAAGAAATATGTTTTTTATATAAAGTACAGAAAACTGATATATACATATGTTTATTAAAATTTTAACCGTAATTCAAAAAAAGTGTTGAATGGCCAATACTAAGCTTTTGTATACCTAGTTCCGGAGTCACGTGATTATGTCCCGTAATATAAAATTTGTTATATTGATTTATGAATCGATTTTTCTGTTTGTATTCATTTGAATTTTTTAGCTTTACAAACAGTTTATCTAATGGCTAGAACTATCGATTTATTTATGACAATGGCGTAAAATTGTAGTAGTGAAATGTCTTCTTGCTAGATGTTATAATTCTTGTACAATTAAATAATTGTGTATTTTAAGTAAATTCCAATTAAATCAATCCAACCTTCGTTCCTTACTCTCATTGAATCTCAGAGGTTAGTGGTTATAGGAATGACAATCATGCCTCTTGTCGCTCTAGATAGGAAACGGATGCTGGCAAAAAAACATACTTTTGATGGAGGATATAATTTATTAAAATTTAATTTGATTAATTATCCTGTCAGTGATGCACGGAAAGAAAATTGTAATGATGTGAACATATCAATCACCATCGCAAACATAATACTACTTCCTTTAGATGCATGAACCGTACATTGCACCAACTATCTTCAGCCATCGAACAAATAAATTAAAATTCACTATCTTTGGCTCAATGAACTCCCGATGTTACAATATATTTAAAAAATCCTAAGACCCGTTCATTTTTTTATTTATCGTTTTTTTACTGTTGGGAAATAAATCCTACATCGGTGGGTATTAAAAAAAATTGTTCACATTACAAATTTATGTAAAATATGTGGGAAATTTAATAAACAGATTTTTTTTGTATCAATTATCAAGATTTTTTAGAACGTTTACATACTGTGAATCTTCAGACATACCATGATTAAACATATACAGTAATGTAGAGTTTAAGTAAGATTCGGAAAATATATAAGATATTATAAATGCTCTTGTACAACATATAAAAATATCACTTTTAAGGTGTTCACTGTCAATACTTGGTGGAATGGCATTATAATAAAAATAACAACACATTTTTAGTACTCAACTGATTGATAATACTCGCCATGAGCGAAACCACTCCTGATCTAATACATTTTATGTGAAATAAATTTGTTATTATTTTTAGTATGAAAATTTGTTCGTTTTGATGAAAAAAATTAAATAGTATAGCGAGTTAATAAGCAAATCAAAATATGTATATATTTATATCGAATATTTTTTTTTTAATTCTCTTACACTTTTATGTCCTTAGTCCGAACACTTTTCGACTTCTATCTTGTATACAAATTATAGACGTAACTGTGCGAAACACGCGAATTATGCAGGCGTAAAAAGCATCCACCCAAGCTCTCAACCAACAAGGCGGAAAAAAGCGCTTAGCAATCAAAAAGTGCTTCGCTAACCGAATGTGTCTACTCATTACCTTTTTAAAACGGCTGCTCGATGGTCTGAATTTGTAGGTGATTTTATACAGTAAAAGGAAAGCTTAAAAGAAAAAATAAGTTATCACTAGGCTGGATGTGCAGATATTTTTTTTTTATATAAATATGACATTTCTAATCTGCATTGTATAGAAATAGAAGATTTTTGAAATGTCGATATTGACAGTGTATATATATATTAATACAAATACTCGATGTATATGTAAACATAATGTAAACTGTAAATTTGTAAATTTTTAAAAAAGAGGTCATGAAAAAAAGCGAGCTTGATGAATTAAAAAAACGTAGTCAGAAATAGTATTTATTTCATTCGAGTGATAATTTTATTTATTGACATTTTTAAACAACAATTAGTAAAATATTTTACAACCGTTTCTTCTATTCTTGTTTTCAATCAAATTAGTAATAACACGGTGAAAAAAATAACGATGTATTTTAGTACCAGAGAAATTGTTTCTGTGGGACTAAAATTGTCTCCGATACCAACTTGGAGCATATGGACTCCTATCGGAGTTAATCTTAAAATTTGTTTTTTTTTACGAGAACTGCTTGTTACTCAGTTGCTCAACCTCTCTTTTTTCGAAGAGAGTAGGGATGGAAAGGATACGATGACTACGACAGGACTAGGGATTAGTAAGTCGCTGTCCCTTTGCGGGATCGGAAAAGTGGTAAGTGATTTTCAACAACACAAACACCCATGCCTTTGAACAGATTTATCGACTGAAAAAATCCGCTCGTACCGGGAATCGAACCCGGGCGATCCGGCACGCTAGCCAACGCCGTTGACACTGCGCCACGGACCGGACGTAAATACTACGGAATACTAATACGGAACTAAAATACATTACTTTTTTTCACTGTGTTACAATGGGGTTCTACCTAGTAAATGCCGATTTAATCAACAAATTAGTAATCTGTATTTCGAGACGGCTTAAAGAAGTTGTGTTTTTTTCGCCTTCATTTTTAGTATTCATCATAATAGATATGCATTTATATTCAACAGTCATTCACATTATTAAATTAAACAGTTTTAAGCTTGTGTGATGCTCCTTTATACATTTTAAAAATAATCTTAAAAGATGTCACTGTATCAGATTTTATTATTTTGGATTTATATTTTATCATCAGATGTAGCTGGTTGAACATATGTATTATAACTGAATGAATGAATCATTGTTTAGGATTTAATTTAATTATGTGAACTGCTCCACAGACACAATTATATGATTTTAATGCAGCTTACAATGCCAGTATAAAAAATAATCAATTACTCGTTTTGAAACATCAATTATAAAAGTTTTGCCGCAAGCAATGATCCGTTCATCCAGCTCAAATTGAATAGCAAATTCACACAATTAAACTTTCAAATTATTGTTTGTTTTTTATTGTTCTCCATTATGCATGTTGAATTATTCATCCAAAGTAGTTATATTTATAATTGTGAAATATAAATAAATAATATTTAATATTTTTTAAGCTATGTCCGCTTCCGATGCGTAGCGTTTGGACTTCTAATGGAGTTTTTCTTCACAAAATCAGACCTATTATTACAAGTCTGCTATCCTTAAAAATACTTTCTTTTCAAAGTGAGTAGGGATTGAAAATGTAAGAATAGGACAAGCCTAGTGGTTAGTAAATCGCCCTCGCTACGTCCCAATCATAGGATAGGATGGGTGCGGTAGGGTATTGCAGACAACACATACAACCATGTCTCCTAATAGAAATAACACTTATTCGATTGAAAAATGAGACTGCCCGGACTGGGATTCGATTCCGCGCCTTCCGCAACCGAAACCAACTACACTGTCATTCGACCATGGATCTTACAAAATATCAGTCAGTCAGTCGTATTTTTCTAATATTGAAAGTATTTTTTTTGATGAAATTTTTACATTTCAACCTCTATTTTTACATTCACATTAAATTCAAAAAGACAAAGAATCACTACTTTTCCCCCCGAATGTCGTGTTTTGTAGTATTTTTTATAATAATGTTCATTCGTTTGAATTCATCATCAGAAAAAACGTACAAATTCAAAACCATATTATAATATATGGCAAAAACAATGAATCTTAATAAAACAAGCATAACTCCTTCATCGTTGCAATCTCTTTACTTGATTCAACTGATTCATTGCTCATTGGTTATTAACAAGATACTAAATATAACAAATGATTGTTGAATCGCAAGTGATTGATTACTACACATTTTTATGTTTTCTGAAAACCTGTACTTTAGAAATAACTATTTTTGTAGGACGACATGGTATTATTTGCAGCTTAGATTTGAACCCAGTTCTTGTACAATTTGTCGATGTCGACTGACGTCAGTGAAGTATTTATTATTTTTATATTATACTAGTATTGCTACCTGGCGTCGCTCGGACTAAGCGACCAATAATTATTTAATGTTATATCATTCGACATAATTATATCACAAAATCTAACAACCAAAATAGAGTTAAAATAAAATCACAAGCTTTATTTAATTTGATGACAGCCCCATTCTCGCCCATTAAAATGTCCAAATTCAAGGAAAAAATCTAATTTTCTGTCAAAGAAATGTCAAATAATACCTTCACGTAAATAATAAACATTATTATTAATAATTAAAGCCCGGAAAAGTTCAGTAGAAGACTAATTTATTACATTTTGACTAAATGTCTTCGCCGATAGAAATTCAAACATATTTTCTTTCATATTCGTTTTTATGGCAACTTAATGACCAACAATACAAAATGGAATTACAGACCCACATACATACATACGCCGTTTCGGTTTCATATATAAGATTTATCGCAACAAGAAAAGATTTTTGAAGAATGTTTTACATGCATATAAATCGATCAGTATTAAGAAAAAAGTCGTCGGTAATACAAATTAATTTTTAGTTTTATTTGGAAAACTCGATCGAATAACCTAATTAATGATAAACTGACCATTAAAATACACATTTGTTAAGTTATTATCAATCGTTTCTGCATACTTATACCCCAATAAATAATTAGTTTCACTACGACTATACTAGAACATACATACCAACTCCTATCCTAGCATCCGAAAAAAGAGATTCAGTGAATAGAAAACAGCAAGTTTTCTAAACAAAACTACCTTTGAGATTCTCGAGTATGAATCCATATGCTCCACACGTAAATAAAGAATAAAATCAAATTTATACATCGTAGACTGTAATGCATTTTATATACATAATAGATGCATTAAAATTCAGTAATTTCAACTTTTTATAAAGTGAAACGACCTAAAGGTTCTTAATTTTAATTTATTAGTTAAAAATATTGCCATAATTTAGACTGTTGTGCAGTGGCGGATTATTCCCTTGGGAGGCCCCAGGTGCAATATATAATCTTGGAGGCACTCTTTTTCAAATGATAATAAAGCGTCGTAAAATCACTAATACTTTCCCATTAATGTTGATTTCATTCTGAGTTATTTCTCAAAACGGTAATTTTCTTTTCTTATTGTATTGCTTGAACAATTAACGGTATTCCCCGCAGTTCACTAGAAACAATTCAGTACTTAGCAAACCTGCACACCGTACTTTATGATTTATAGCCCATCGGTCATTCAATATTACTGTTTTGAATATTCATTTTTCAGGCACCCAACGCGCGCCTCTTTTGCTTATAGGGTAATCCGCCACTGCTGTAGTGTAGGGACTCCAATTACTCGACATTTCAACTACTCGAGTATCGAGTAGTAAAATTTAAAAATACTCGAGTATACTCGAGTAGTATCAGATGTACGAAAATATATATTATTAATTTGTGTATATATGTATGTACATATAAATAGGCTTATTTTTTTTTTAAATGTAATGAAATATTTGGCATTACAGCTTATGCCAATGAGCCAAATATTTTTAATTGCGAAATTCATACTGATGATAAATAATGAATCAGTTCAGAACAACTCGACGAAAACTAACATACACCCATGTCCAATATCTCTTTTTCAATTGAAAAAATCTGACCTTACTGGAACTTGAACCCGGGTTCATCTGATCACTAGGGCAATTTATAAAATATGTGTTTCCAAAATAATAGAGGATTAAACGTCTCAAATTTTAATTTGTTTGAAAGTTTTGTTGTTTTTATTCCCGCAGTAGAAAAAACTCCCATTTATAAATTACGACTATTTTTTTTTTTTTTTTCCCATATCCGCTCCCTATTCGGAGCATATGGCCGCCACACGGTGCCTCCAAGATTCTCTGTCTCCCGCCAACCTCCTCGCATCTTCCCAGGTCATCCCGGCGTCCCTTAGCTCCCCTGAGTACAGATCCAGACTACTCTCTGTTGAGTGCGGGGCAAGAAATCGAGAGAGTCGATCGTTTTAGGTACTTGGGAGTACACATCACGGGAGATGGCAACCCGCGTAAAGAGCTCGCGATCCGATTAGGGATAGCTGGAGCAACATTTAATTCAATGCGGAAAGTCTGGGACTCACGGCTGTACTCGGTCAGAACCAAGTGCCACTACGACTATTACTCGAGTATTTTTCAAATTACTCGAGTTTCAAGTTCTTGAAAAATGGACGAGTATACTCGAGTATCGAGTACTCGATACTCGAATTGGAGTCTCTACTGTAGTGTCAAAAAAGTTTGGATTTATTTGAAAATGTACAAGTATAAGATATGTCATGACATGAATGAAAAAACTAGTTCCACATCCTCCGTTGTTTGAAACTACAATTATTATGTTGACAAGTTAGTTAAATGACGCTTTATGAATTGTACAGATAGTTCACGAGTGTTTACAAAGAGCAAGACAATTATTACTACTTAAATTAATATATCGTAATAACCATGCTTAAAATGTACAAAAAATAATTGCCACTTAGTATGAAATCTGACGGCAACGCAACATTGTATGTTTGAGAATTTTTACTTATGCTAAAGAGCGAGGTTTTAAGTGACTATATATTTATTTTTCTTACTTTCAGAGTTTATGAATGGTAGTCTTTAATGAAACGTTCCTCTGAGCGTAATGAGAAAATATCTTGCGGTCTTCTGTAGAAGTATAGTCAGTGGAAACAGTATGTGAATTTGATGAATGACTTATAGGAATAATCAACCGTTTTTATATTATTATAATATTTACAACTTACTATTTTCAGTAGAAATACTATTTCAATTTTGTTGATAATTCGCTGTCTTTTTGTTGGTCTACTGTCTACTGGTTGGTCAAAATTTAATTAAAGGATTGATTTGCGATTAGTCAAATAAACGGTAGTGATCGTTGTATTTCTATCCTATTCATTCCACGCTAACGGCGAGTTGAAAGTGCGAGCACCTTTAAACATTTTCTCCATAACAGCATCCTTATCTTTTTACAAAAAGTCAAAGAACTGAAAAGCAATCATTTATCGTAAAAATGTTATGTAGTAATTTTTCATATTACGGTGGGCATGGTAGAAAAACGGGTCTACAAACTTTGGTCTTCGTTTGCGACGTCTGCCTACGTCCATTAATCTAATTCTCCTTTTCATTTGCGACTGATGTCATGTAATGTGGTCTTTTTAATATTACATCTACGATATCCGTTGTCCTTACATGAGCCGGTCCTTTGACAAAAAATCAAGTCACCACGGATGTTTTGTAACAGTGCTTCCTAAACTTTTTCACGCGACGACCCACGAAGTTTGAAAACAATTATCCAAATTTCGCATTAAATATAATATAACAAATAGATAAAAATCACATACCAAAGAAATATTTTTTTCTTAGAACATTAAAATGAGGAACAATACGAAACGCAATACATACATAAATTGAAAGTGTTTTAAATGGTAATTCACGAAAATAAAATTGTGAAAAAATATAATGTGTCTTTATTGAAAATATTACAAGCGTATAATAATAATAAAAAATGTTAATTGCATAAATATATTCTTGCAAGTAATACATACTGTAAAATTTTGCTTCCATTTGCTTTCGATTTCCTCGCAGAAGTATCCTACTCTCCTCGCCTGTAGTTTGGGAAGCACTGCCTTACAATAATATAACTTTTAACACGTTGTGAGATTGCAACTACCCTCATGAGGCATGCGAGAAACATTGTATGCTTGACACAACATTTTAATAATTAAATACAACATTTTGTACCATTATTTATTTTTTATGTCTTGTCATAATTGTCGAGTGACAATCATCTTGTCAACACGAATTATGAAGCCTGTATCAATGTGTTAAGCGCAGCTGTGGTATCTGCATTTGAGGTAAGAGCGAGTAATATGCTCGTTGAACTGTTATATAAAAATTATAAATAATCGATTCGAATGGCCATTTATAAATACATATATGAAATTGATACAACTGCGAAAACGTTATGAAGAGCATTGCTGTATGCAAATATGTTTATCATTTTTACTATTGTAGTTAATGGCAACATTATGAATAAGTGAAGGTATACAATCCAGTCATAAGAGAACTGTATAAAATACGACAGTTATTTTTTCACAAAGCGTTGAGTTTCTTTAAAAGTATTCTGTTAAGCAACTGCCTCTTTAATTAAAATAAATAAATTACTATTTCTTGCACCACTTCCACTTTAGAATTAGAAGAGAATTATTCAAGGAGAAGTATTTGTTTGCTTTGCTTTGATCCTATAACCCCCCTCCTTGCTTCCAGTAAAAATCCCAAAATCCATTTTGTTATTTAATCATTTTAAAATATTAAAATCAACTTGCTTTATTACTCAAGCAAAATTTGCGATGGTAAGTCTGAAGATGCATTTTAAAGAGGCGAAACACGTGTCACAATTAGTGACACAATACGTAGAATAATCAAAGTTTTTTTTAAATTGTATACGAATTATATTTATTGTTCAATAAAGATTCGCATAAATATAGCTGATTCGAAATATCGCTTTGAATCATTTAGTTTTCGATATCCTATATTATCAAACGGTTCTCAAAGAGTTTTGTGTGATTATTTGTTGAAGAGCATTGCTGATAATGAAGAGAACAGGTTAAGCAACAAGTCGTCATAATCGTTGACTGTCATGTCATGTCGATTCTACGAATATTATTATTCTTGAAGAAATTGCTATAGCTTAATGTTTTCCACTGAATTAACATTCGCAGCATTGTTTGAATATTAAGAACAGCACTTTTTTGTATTAAAATAAAATAATAAAAAGGATGATTTGCAGTGAATAATATTAAGGATACTCAGTTTAATTGTTCTACTTTCTTCCACCGAATCATCAGGCATATGGTAACTGGATGATACCTTCTTTAGGATAATATCCTATTTTTACCAGTGTTGGCCTTATAAAAGCAATTGTAGCCTCAATGTTTTTAAAATAAAAGTAAAATCCTAATTATTGACACTGTATATTTTTAAAAATTTTTCCCCCTACGTCCACTCCGAATGTGGAACATGTAGACTTCTTATGGAGTTTATCTCAACATATGCTTTCTAACTACGAAAACTGTTTGTTACCCAGTTGGAGAGAGAAGGGATAGAAAGAATATACAGTAACCTCCCGGTTAAGTACGCATATTGAATCAAAGGGTATTGTGCGTACTTAACCGGGAGGTGCGTACTTACGTATTTTAAGGCCCGCCCCCTTTCTTTTCTGCACCTCTCCCACTTACATTGAAACTCGTGGAAAAAAGAAAACAAAAGATAGAATTACTTTGACGGTATGTGCTAATGCAACAGGCATACACAAAATCCCTTGCACAATTATTGGGAAACCAAAACGTCCAGCATGCATCAAAAATCGAGAATGCCCGGTTAAATATTTTAATCAATCAAGAGCTTGGATTGATGTGGCAACCTGTTGGAAGTGGTTTAGTGAAGTTTTTTATCCCGAAATCAAAAAGAGAACAGGATGGCCAGTTATTTTGCTTACGGACAATGCATATTTGTATCTCAAAGAAGTCCTTAACTATTATGAAATGGATGATGGTTTAAAAAGCATCAAAGCAGTTCAAGGAAAACAGCTTTCAAGGGTGCAGCTGGTGTTGCATATGGAAATGCAGCACATTTATTAGATGCTGTCAATTTTGTTAAGGAGGCATGGGACGCCATCTCAGCAGAGACAATCGCAAACTCTTTTGCCAAAACCGAGATAATGACCCTTACACCCGTTCCTGTTGAGAATTCTGAGAACGAATGGATCAATGAAATCATTTCAATGTTTGCAAAAGTAAGCATTGAAATTGACGTCAACGATGCTATAAACTTCGAAACAATTGACGAGGAAAACACTGAAGAATATGTTCAGGAAATTCTCAAAGATGTGGACGATGTTTTGGAAGATGTGAAAGAAGTACCGGATGAAAGCCACTTATCTGATGATTCCGATCTGGAAAACAACGAATGTCTAGCAAGACTTTGACAACTTGTGTGAAATGGCAATAAATATAGAAAATCAGCTTTCATGCCCAGTTGTTAAAAGTGCAGCAGGAGCTGATTACAACGATCGTCTATGCTCTTTTGAAAACTTTCAAAAAAAATAATAAAAATAGCATCAATTTCAAAAAAATCAAACAATAAAAACAATGTGCAGTTGACACTTTACGATATGTTAGTACCTAAATAAAAATGTAAATTTGTTTTTTTCTCTTTGTATAATAGTAAATTGTTATCTTAACTGTTTTCCATTTTATAAAATAATTGTGTTCAGTTTTCTTTAATTTTTTGAATAATAAATATTGATCCAAGTTTTTTGCCATTTTTCATGCGTACTTAACCGGGATGCGTACCACATTTTTTGCGTACTTAACCGGGAGCTTACTGTAACTAGAACAAAACTAGTGGTTAGCTGCGTCCTGTTTTAAGGATCGGAAATTTGAAAAACACAGACATCCATGTCTCCGAACAGAAAACAATAATTCGATTAAAAAATGAAACTGCTCGGACTGGGATTTGAACCCAACGAAAGGCAAAGATGTTGACGCACAACCACGGACCGGATCCTTTTTGAAATTTCACACTTATAATTTTACTACTGATAAAATTCCGTCTAGACATATGGCTTAATTCATTCACGCTCGTGGAATTAATGCTCCATTTTTAAAAGTTTCTGCTTTCACAAAGCTTAAATATTTTTGTCTGGACAGAGTCCTGTCAGGCATCATAGTACATAAGTTTGGAGTGCTGAGCAGGTCAAACTATACATCAAACTGTAGAACACTGCCCTTCTTAGTGATTTCCTGAAAAAATCATTTGAAATATATTCAGCTCTTTAATGAATTTAAATTCAGCATGTGACTCTTCTAGCCGTGTTCATTTTCCCATAAGAATTTATTTAAAAAAATGTGTTACTTAGCCATCTCGCGTTTAGAGCCCAAATAATTTTCGTTGGCGCCTGCTGATACTTAACAAATTGCAACTGGTATAAAACTTTGCTTGTTTAACTTATCAGGCGCTTTTGGATTTTTATTCTCATAAAATATTTCGATGACTAGTTTTACGTTTCATTAAAACATTGTTCGATTGAGCATACATGTTCAAAGCAAGTATTTGAACTGAAACCCATAATTTTTTCAATCTTATTATTTTTGTTGGAATAATATAAACAATAGATTTAAGTTTTTCATAGCAATATTTACATGTATTTTAAAGATTAAAAGACAGAAGATAAACTGAGCTATTTTAAATTAAAAGAAAGTTTATAACAATCATATAAAGTAAAGAATTTTGAATAGGTTACTTAAACAGTGTCTTAGATTCATTAACGATACATTTTTTTATAACATCAGAAAATATTTTTGTTCAGTAATTGTACGCCCATTCTGAGATGGAAAATAAAATAAAAATTTACGTAACATGTTTTTGTACTACTGTTCATTTATAAAAACTCTTTGTTTGTTCAAATTGTCTTTTAAATGAAAAGGAAAGTGAGTTTTTGTTCAATAAATTATTATTCATCCTACCAAAAGAAAGTTTTTCCAATACTCAGAAGAATTACAGAAGTAACCAAACAAATCATCCGTAATGACAGAATATTTATGAACATGTTACATAAATCCTATTTGAATATCATGATGCCCGTAAACAAACATAATACATTGTTTTATATAACTTATTTAGTTATATTTAATTGAAGTTTCTTGAATGCGGTCAAATTAGATTACGGATAAATTAATTTTCCGTTCTGTAATGAAAATGCACACTGAAAAGAGTATTTTTTACTAAATAAAATATAACTAAATTAAGCGAAGATAATAATTCTATTCTAGCATTGCTAAATAAAATAAAATTCAATTGAAATTTATCCTGCAGAAAAATGATGCCATTGCATGTAATTCATTATTAATTATACAAAATAATTAAAACGTGTTTTCTCAATAATTGTGTATAAAGTCAACAATCTTTTAAATTATGCAATAACAAAATTTCATTGCAGAAGTTGCTTTACTGTTATATTTGTATTGAAGATTTAGTTCCTATCTATTTTCGGTCTCAAAGTTGTTCAAATAAACTGGTTTTACGTTGCTTCAAAAGGAAACTCATTGTGGCCAGCAAATTTAAACGTTACAAATTTATAGTGATCTGACCCATCAAAGCACGACAATTTAGGTATAATAATTAAATGTAATGAAGACTTTATGTTTAATACATTTCAAATTTCGGTTTATATTTTAAAAAGTAGATGAAACCATAGTTGAATGACGGGTTATAATAAAATATATTACATAATTCATTTCAGACAAAACATCCTAGTTTTTGGATCCCACTGTCACAGACGTTCGATCACTACCATGCTGTAAATATTAATATATGTGTGTATATATGGATGCATAGATTGACATCTTGACCTGGCTTCACAATAGATTTTACAATGCGATCACGCCCTTTTGTCGGCAATGATGGCAGGGAATTTAAAATAAACTCAGAGATGATAGAAAGGCATAGAACTCTGATTTTAACGCGTCTTACGATTTAATACTTCATTAAATCAATAGAATAATAAAAACAAGCAAAGAGCGTGTATGACGAAACTTCAAAATGCTGAAATTAATGATCCTGAAGAAATGAGAATCATGGCAGGCAAAGGAGATCAAGAGCCTCAAAAAGACGATGATATCACAATAATTTTGCCCACTTTTTCATCTCTTGGAGAAATTTATTCAAAAGCGGAGTCGTGGGAAAGGCTTGCCGTCATGTCAATTTTAGAGCCCTTAAAGATAAATTTCAAAGTTTTTTCAAGAATCTTAGAGGAAGTCATTTTTATAAAGACTGTAAAAAAATCAACCCACGATTCATCGACTGAACTGAATTTTGCATGCATTGATTTTCGATCGATTGAACAATATTGTGAAATAGATATTAGATGTTAGTGAGCTCCTTGCTTCTGAACTATTAATTCTATTCTTCTTAATAGATTGAGTGACTAAATTAGAATTCTAAATGTTCCACGTTGATAGCTAATAAAGAAAGTTCATATTTATGAATTGTAGCTTTGAAGAAGTGAACCGGCTTTCCAGTATTTTATTGCGGAAAATAGATCAGTTATTGTGATTGCATTATGCGTTCATCTTTGAAACCGAAGTTCTTCTTTAAAATGTCATGGTGTAAATGTAAATCACAGTTTCTTCGCTGTCTGTTTTTATGGCGGCTGTTAAGAAACATAATACAATTTTTCTTCAGTGGTCAGTGAATGTGTTGATATTTTTCTCATGCAGTCGACACGCAACCGCAGTGAGCGAACTTTATGGTTTCGGACGTCACCTGTTACGTCACAGTGTGTTTCTCGAAACCTGTCATTAAAACCTCGTGAGTCTTCTATTGCAAAAGCAATTGCTATAACCATAGCAATGTTGACAAGATACACAGTTTCGTTACTGAATGATACTGAACCAACATAATGAATATTTAGCTTTATTATAAATGACATAATAAAATAAGCCACTATTGGCCGAAGTTGAATGAGAAATTGAATAAGCATATCCTATTTTAAAAGCTGTCAAAAAGGTAGGCCAGATTTTTTAAAAATCGAACGCAAACACAAGAATCGATTAAGTAAAGATACGTATGAATGTTTCATAATTTCTGTCCAGATTCCAATGGGAAGCAAATTAATCCTGCAAAGAGTACTGTTAGTATACTGGTAGTATAAAAAATCAATAAAACTGTTAATTACAAATAAATTTTAATTGAAATTGTTAGCGTATAAAATCTTATAAAACATATTTTTTAAGAATTCCATAATCAATGTTTATGTGTACTCAGAGAAACATTTCGATACGAAAAGCATGCTTTATTTTATATGGCAGTAGACGTTATATTGAAAATTAAAATGGTGACACTGCTGACTCAAGCCATAACTTTCTGTGTCTATAGTAGATCAGGGCTCAGAAAACTTTTTATGGATTGGGCCGATTGTTTTTAAGTCTCTGCGGGTAAGCTCGATATTATTTATTAAATCATACATCGGGAATAAAGTTTGTTTAAACCAATTTCTCTTTTAAAATATGGCAATGTACAAAATGTAACTAATATACTACAATATTGATAGATTTTACTTTCATCAATATCATTGAAAATGTTTATTTGCCATTTAAAAACCTGCAAACATCGAGATTTTACGTATTCCATCATTTAATTTACCTTCATAATAACGGGTAAAAAATCGTAACCATCGCTGTATTTACAATCTATTCTAAGCTTGGTCAGATTTGGTTCGCGGGTCTTAGTTCCTCGATTTCTGTATTAGATGATAAATTATGTGCAGTTCGCGATGAATAATCTAATCAATCAGTCGTTGCAAACCGAGATGAGCGACCGGTTTCATCTTTCATTTCACTCTTACATTTGTTTTACACATAGCATTGTCGCTTTCTATCACCAATATGAGAATTGATTTTGCAACCAGTACATGTATTATGGATGATTGTTTATATATATGGATGAAAAATTATACAAGTTACGTGTTTTACGAGTTGCGAGTAGATTGTTCATGTCCATGCGTATCGGTAATTCTCAGAAAAATATATATATAAATTTATTTTATGATCAATATAAAAAAATTATGTTTGAAGTTGTCGATAATAATAATCTTAGAAGCTGCAATGTGTGATTTTTTACAACAAAAAATTCAATAATAGTCAATGTACTATAACATGTAAACTTAATTATAAACTTTAATTGCATATTAAAATTATGATAAGCACACTTTTTTAAAATATTGATAATATTTGTCCGTAATTTTATACAATCAATGAAATATGAGTTTTAATGAATGCAAACCACTCATAGCAAGCTAAATCCGTATTATTTTTATAATTTAATGAAATAAGTTTTAATAAGAATTAATTTAATTATTGTTTTTTTTTCAAATCCTTGTTACAGCTCTGTTTGTTGCACATTACATATTTGGTTAAAAGATTTATGAAAACTTTCTCTGTCCAGTAAACAACTTGCCATTAACTTTTCGAAAATGAATTCGCATAGCATTTAATTAAGATTTTATCAAAATCTTATCTCAGTGGATTTTTAATAATAATCAGTTTTACGGTCAATGATATTCGAGTTATTATGTAAATACAATTAAAATAGTTATTCTTCCATAACTGTCATATAATAATGTAATCAATATTTTCATAAAGCTTGCATAATAAATGAATAGAGCAGGTCCATGCCACGTTATATTTAATAATGTTAAACCTCCAATCGATACGTCAGTATTTTTTTGTTGCTTGGCTAAACTTATCAATCTTACGGCGTTTGCAAAGTTGCAAACTCCATTTCGGGCTAAATCAAGAACAGTATTACAACTTTTAAATTTATTAACACGATTCTCAAATGAATAAAACTAATTTACTTGTATGAGTAATCGTTATAAATTTAACAGTACGTAAGACTTTTTAGATTACCATAACTGTTTTAAGCAATTAATATAAGCTATTAAAAATGCCATTTATAACTGCGTACTTTTATTTTCCTTTAAAAATGTTTCTTTTCACTACCGATCGAAATCTTTTTGTATCGAGGCTTTCGTGAAAATTTTATTTTATAAATTGGTCGACTTGAAAATAAGCATCCATTATCCGGGCACGCCGTCCCGCCTAAAAAATATAAACTTTGGGGTCGTAAACTTGTAAAAGACTCTCGTAGTTTTTATGATTGTATGTTTTGCGTAAAAAAGGAGAAACTAGGGGAATGTTAGGAGGAACAGGAATAAAACCACAACATTTTCGTAAAAAAATAGTTTATTGTGTCACGAAAACATCACACGAAGAGAAGAAAGAAAATAATATTTACAAAAAGAGTAAACGGTAGACCAAGAAATAGAAAAAAAAAGTTATAGTTTAATTTAATAATTGATCTATATTTGAAGGAAGACCGTTATAGTAGGAAGAAATGAGACACAGTCAAGTTTTTTTTTTCGTTCTTAAAAGTGTCACGTTTGAAGACATTGAAAGAAGTATAAAATATTCAAGGTACAAAAGGCGAAAGAGAGAAGCGAAGAAAGCTTAGTTGCGGCCGACTTGATCGATCTGGCCTTGGAGGTTGTTGATCACCTCTGATGGGACCTGGTCTCCCAAGATTTCAAACAAGTTAATGCGCTGGTTTCCGGGGATTGATTCGTAGGCGGCGAGCTCGATTCCTTCTTGGACCTGGTGAATAAAAAAGAAGTAAAATATTAGTTAGTGCTATACACAGTATACTCTGATTCGGTGACTCGATTAGTGTATCCACCGAGCCTAAATGGCGTCAACTGTCTATATGCTGCGAATTGTGAGTGGACATGGTTGGAAATGAATATGCGATGGTATCAACTGCGACCGTCAAAAAAATTAAATAATTTAAAAGGTCCGCGGAAAGCTCAACATAAGAATTTTTTCAAAGATGACCTGTACATTCTAAATCGTAAATTAATTTAACTGACACGGTCTATCACACATATTTTGTAACAAATTATTATTGGGAGAAGAGATAGTTGTTTTATCAAAAAAGCTATTCATCTATTTTATTAACCATCAAATATAATTCCATGAAAGCTTTTTCGCTGCACCATGATAAAACAACCATAATACTACCACTTAAGAAAAATAATTACTTTCGATTGCGTTCAGATATAGTTATGTGCATATAAAATTTTCATTTCAAATTGTTTTATGAAATACTAGTATTGCTACCCGGCGTCGCTTGGACTAAGCGACCAATAATTATTTAAAGTTATATCATTCGACATAATTACATCACAAAATCTAACAACCAAAATAGAGTTAAAATAAAATCACAAACTTTATTTAATTTTATGACAGCCCCATTCTCGCCCGTTAAAATGTCCAAATTCAAGGAAAAAATCTAATTTGCTGTCAAATAATACCTTCACGTAAATAATAAACATTATTATATTAATAAAAGCCGGGAAAAAGTTGGTAGAAGACTAATTTATTACATTTTGACTAAATGTCTTCGCCGATAAAAATTCAAACATATTTTCTTTTATATTCGTTTTTATGGCAACTTGCAACAACAATGCAAAAGAGAATTACAGACCCACATACATACATACGCCGTTTCGGTTTTATATATAGGATGAGTGATAATTACATTGTTCAGTTTATATGATTTTGTTGTAATATATTTATAGAAAACACTGAAAGTGATTATCAAACCAATAAAGACGGTTTGTATTTTAAATTGATATCTATGTATAAAGAAACAAATATCTATGCTCCTTCAAAGTTTGGGTAAAAATTTCATTGATTTACGTACAAATCTGGTTTGTTCCGTTGTTATGTAAGAGAACGTTTTTTCTAGTATAATTTAATTGATGGACAGTTTCTTTAATTACTAATAGTTTATATTATGTTGCATAATTTTTAAATTGATTCCAGGACGATATGCCTTTCGAGGTTTCTATTCGTACCACTATTATTGATGATTAAAAGGAATCACTGACGCTTCGCAACGATTATACGTTTCCTTGATAAGAGTTGTAATAAAACAACGAGCACATGTAATTAGCTATTTTTATAGATATAAAACATGTTATGTGCAATACGTTAAACTAAAAGAAAGCGTTAAAAGACATTTCGCTTTTTCGAAGGATGCTTGAATATATTTAATTTTCCTCCAGCGTTTTAATACGTGGAAATAATAAACAATAAAACACAACCACTCTTTTATAAGTGGAATAATATTCTGGGTGCTTGTTATACTTGAACGTATATACATAGGTACACATTGTAACTTAACTTGATAAAAGTTTCACCTATTTGTCCTGGCACGATGTTGAAAGAGAAACGATAAATTTAATTTACCTAGCGGCATCGTTTTGCATCTATCGTTCTTTAAGCTTAATCCGAAACAACTTTCACTAGATGCAAATTCAAGTATCATCCGTGTCGTGATAAGAGAGTGCGAATATGATACATTCGTCTCGGCCGGATCGTGTCATAAATAATAAGAACCATCGACATCCTGTTTTCGGAAGCGCATTTAAATACGGCCGCCGGATTGAATTGGAGAGATTTTTATTTGTTTCCATTTGAATGATTTCCAAAGAAGTGTTTCTTTTATTCCGTATCATCAAGTATGCGCAAACCACAATGCAACATTCAAAATTGTTATTGTGTGTTTTAAAATTTTCGCGTATACATTTATAATAAGCGCGCCGGTATCGTATGCACACAATATTGAATGATTTATAAGAATTGAGAACAACATAAAAAGTATTATACTAATTTCAAACTTTTCATAATAATGTAATCCAACAAAGAAAAGTATACAAACGTTTTCAAGTTCAATCAAATTTACAATATTTACGGAAGTATCTATTATAAATTATATGCAAATTATACAAATTGCTTAAATTGATTCGTTTTAAGTAAAAAATATTCATATATTATGTATTTGGGGCCACAAATCAATTCTAGTTTTTACATTGTATATTTTCAAGATATGTTAAACCCCAAACAATAACTATGTCATTAAATGAATCGTTTTTATTATTAAAGGCCAAAAAAAGCTCGAAAGCAAGAATGATACGTTAAAAAAAAAGCATCAATCTCTTAGTGTCATATTTATCTTATTTACGAAACTTGAAATCAATAGACGCTTAATGCCCGAGTTCTATTTTTTTACTAAGCTGGACTTAGCTGTGACAATATACAGATAGTAAAATATCTGTTTGTTAAACACGAGTTGAGTGTATCTCATTAGCATTTATAACTTTAAATCACTTTCTTTTTCTGTTCGATAATCAACGTAAGTTCATACAACTAAAGAACCAATGTATAATAGTTATGATTATTTCATGTCAATAATACCTTTTGGATCTCAGCATCTTTGGGGATGAGGAAAGTACTCTGTGCTTGTTTGATGGCTTCGTTTGAGAAAGCAGCTCCTTCACGCTGGGGGAAGGCAGACGCAAGCGCCACAATGCACGCCACGGACAATAAGCAAACTAGGAATCTCATCTTGCTGGAAAAAAAAATATGCCCTTTAATATTAGGATTCATGGAATGTCATATTATTCAACGAAACGTTGACAAAAATTACCAATGCCAACATTGTTATTCGTAATTCCATGACAAAGAAATATAACATTAATATTCTAAGCATTGGTACCTACATCAGATATTTTTATTGTTGATGCATATTAAGCAAGTCAACAGCGATGCATGTTAAACCAATAATATTTTTTACAATAACTCAACTATTTTTACTCACAATGATTAAAAAATAATATACACATCACTATAAGTAAAAATACGGTCGCAGAAAAATACGAGATGTACCGAATTATAATTTAATACTCTCTGTCCTTAATTACTCACGAATGCTTTCAGAATCTGGATTCAAAACAGTGTCATACATATCTTTTATAAGAAAATAGAAAGCTTCATTGGCGCTTTTTTATTCACGATGCAACAAAAAACTTATGTTGCGATTAGTAAATCTAGTTATGCTAATTATCCAAATCCAACAATATCAATTCAATAAAATGTAAAAGTTTTAGTTTGATGAATATTTTATTGTTTACGAGACTCGTATTTCTAGTTATTAACATGATAGTTAATTCTGAATTAAAGATTTCATCTGTTTGTAACCAGACAATAATTGGGGTAGTCGTACAACTTATTTTTTGCTTCAGCGACGAATATTAAGTGGTTATTAATTAAAAAAAGTAAACTATTTAATTTATAACTAACTATATTGATAGAATTAATTTGACTAAACAACGGTATGTAATCATTGAAGTAAATTCATGAAAAAGTGACAATTATGATTATTCGATGATAAACTAATATCTTCATACATATATGGTAGAACTCCATTATACGGTGCCAAAATAGTAATGTGTTTAATTTTATTAGAGGTGTAAAATACAATTGATAGCTATTCAACATCTCAATATTAAACATATTAAATTTGAATAATTGAAAGATATTATGTTATGTATTGAAAACACAAAAATTAAATGTTTTGAATACGAAAAATTTCTCTTTTTTTGTTAGTATTATAGCTTTGTAGCAATGTTTTGAATATATCTTCTCGATATCGTCTGGTGGCATAAACAGAAAGTCATGCGATCGAAACGTAGCATCTTTAGAACCAGGTGGTATATATTACACAACACTTTTTTATGACAGGTAGTCGACGGTACAGGTTGTAATAAGTAGAGAGTGCATGAGTCGTTATATGCATATAATTTTGATGATGTTGTGACACCTGGCAAGCAATATAACATTATTATGAAACACGTCGAATAATATTCTAATCGATTTAACATGTTAATGAGTTTATTATAGATGGGCAACAGTTACTGCCTGATTTGTTTTTTAATCGATTATATAATTGCTTACTGCCGGTTGCATTATAATGACTGTTTTCATAGCGAAGATTATATAAATAAACTGTTTTATTTGAACTTGATATGGAGCGTATAAAAGAGTATCGATAAACGGATTTTAATTTTGATAGTCTTCTAAATCTTTTTTTATGTATTATTTAAAATAAGAAGGTATTTTTTCTGCTATAATTGCGTCGAATTACTGCGTGCCGTAGTTCAGAAAGTGACAAAGATGTTTTTTTTGAATCAGCTCTGTTTAAAATTGTCTAAGTAGATTTTTTCCGGTTTTTCAAAATGTTAAAAATAAGTGTAAAAAATTATCAAATGACGAGGAAAACAAGAAAATTTTAAGTATCATTTGTAATTTTGTAGGTTTTTTTTACCAACATGCTTGTTTCATAGGTGGTACATGAGCATCGTTTCAAAATCGCTTATTTATTTAGAGATTGAAATATCATATTCAATAAACTGCAGTATATGAAGAACATTTGGATATTTTCAATTGTTGAATATTATTAATACTCATCAATTGATATATAAACAATAACAAAAGTTTCGCAACGTAGGTTTTCAATAAATAAAATAGTGTACGTATGAATAGTAAGTATACTATTAATTTTCACATTGAAGATTTATGAAATATACCATTAACAAAAAAAAAAACATGATAAAACAAAAAAATAATAAAATAGAAAATCATAGTATTTCTATATTTATCTAAATAAAGAACACGTTTTATAATAATGGTTGAATGAGTATGTTGGGATTTTAACGAACGATTGGGCAGTAAATTAGTATAAAAATAATATTGTTTACGGTCTATCCTCGACGAGAATACATTATAACTGTATATAATCACGAGTTACTTTTGCTTAGCGTAGTATTGCTAATGATGGGTACTTTGCGATAAGAAACTGCACGAGAGGAAAAGAAATTTACATATTATCGATGGCAAATAAATATAAAGGTTAATATACCCAATAATAATCGAATATGGAATGCGTAAATAAATATAAATGTTTTATTCATAATAACAACAGGTGATCACTTTTAAGGTGTTCACTGTCAATACTTGGTTGAAAGGCATTATAATAAAAATAATAACACATTTTTAGTACTTTTTCCACATGAGATTTATTTCATCAGGACCGGTTTCGCATTATCAACTGATGACAACATTATCAGTTGATAATGCTCGCCATGAGCGAAACCGGTACTGATGAAATAAATCTCATGTGGAAAAAGTACTAAAAATGTGTTATTATTTTTATTACAACAGGTGATGTTGATGTTGTATATTAATTATATTGTGTCATTAAATATATTGTATCTTTTTTACAATTGAAATACATATGATCCAAGAATTTGTTTTTATCATAAGCTCCGTGAAATTAAAGTAGAAGCAGAAATGAAAATTGTTTTTTTAATATAAATAATGTCTGACAATATTTTAACGCTACTTTATAAAGCACGTAGTACCACATCAATATTAATTTAATATTTACAAAGTATAGTTAATATTTCAACTTATAATTACTTATAATGTTGTCTAACAAAATATAATTTTGCTAGAACATATCTTCTTTTAATTTATTATACTTTGAAAGAAATTCAACAAAATGAATAAAGCAAAAGTGACATTTTTTTTATTCTTTAATATAGTTTTCACACATAAGATATTACGTTTTATTTATGTATACGAATTATCCATGAAAGTATTTTAATTATTCTATTTTTATTTCATAATTGTTTATTGAATTGAATGTGTGTAATTAATTTTGCGTTGCACCTTTTGGTGACATTTAGTATGAAACTTTAGTAAAGTAAACTATTTTAAAGTTTCAATTAAACACAATGAATCAAAGATATTTGATTTGTATTCAATATCGTTTGAACATATTTAATAAATAATGTATCCTGTATCGGATCCCGTTGTTATGTTCATAATTTAACATACAAATGTTTACATATAGAGTTAATGCGTACATTGAATATTTACACAACCAATTTTTCACGTTATCACGTTCCACTATTTATTTACATTATAATGTGAGAGCAATCCAAAATAACTCACCTGATCAAAAGGTACACTGGGTATCGTATCAGCGCCGGTCACATGGATAGCCGGTTATATAGCATCTTCCCCTCCACGGAGACAGTCCTGAAGAAATGATGATGACCATGTACCATCGCTTCTCTCGACGTGCACCAGGCCAACTTTCTCTCCGCGTGTGTGACACACCGCGCGCGGTCGCTCGCTACTTTGAGATATCGTTTTTGTTTATCGAGCGACATTATTGTACAATAAATTTTATTACTTCGTATTCACTGCTGGATTAATTAAAAAGTAAATAGATGCGTATTATAAAACCGGAATAACTCTTTTACCATTGTGGTTTTTGTTGTGATGAAAAGATAACAACTAGTCATAATCAGAACAAACGTTTACAATTGAACTCGATACATGTTAAATATAAACGTCTAGTAAATGTACAAAGGATGTATTTTCTTTCGTATTAAACAAGCCATTGTAGATGTTTTTTTTTATCTCGAATTGAAATGATTCATTGAGAAGCCATCCGACATATTGATGTTTTTTGTAATGAAAGAAACCGTGTTCAAAGTTGATTACATTTTATTACATTCGGTTTTTATACTGGCAACCTTTATTCAGATAAACAATATCGGTACTGAATCAAAAATATTTTAGTTAAGTATTAAAATATCGTAAAAATAACTACAGTTATTTTTTTATGAAATGTATGCGTGTTAATCTAGTTATCAGATTAAAATGATAAATGTTATATTTATTTCACTTAAGACTATTTATATATTTCCAAGAATGTATATGCCCTTATGTAGAAAAAAATAATGTCAATGATATTCTTTATTTTGCAAGAGGATTTTCGAGCATTCGGTTTGAGAACATTTCGCTACAATTTACTCAACACTTTTGTGGTTTTCCTTTGATTCTTGACGATTAAGAAATCCTTTATTACTTGTATGGGGAGATATTTTCGGTACTCACTGTATAATGCTAAAAATTAATTCACATTTTAAATGTTAATACTCGATACCCGATGAACTATTTAATAATAAAAAGCTTTCGCCGGTGTCCCTCGGTTCTTTTATGTACATATATTTGTATAATACATAATTTATCATATACATACATATCGAAACAGTCGTGGACAGGAACAGACATTTTTTATGTAATATTTTATACAATGTGCATACCGTTGAAGCGTACCTTGCTTAGATATTCAATAAAACATGATGAACTCTTTTAATCACTATTTACACTTTTTCGACGTTTCCACATATGTTGTATCAAATGTGGAAAACTTCTTCTGACACACCTCATTAGCTTTCTACCTAATAAATATAAAGGTTTTTTAGTGTGTTTCCATCTGATCGATAATTTGAATTAATTGTAAATCCCATAATCTTGGGATCGTAAAAGGCTCTGGATGCCTTAGTGTTTACCATTTATTCTTAGTGAACTCGGATATATATTTTGCGTGTCTTTTCACAATCTTATTAAATGATCAGGACCGGCTCGTTTATTGCTAGTTTGCTCTACTCATTCGATATGGTGATAAAACTGTATTTTCAGTAGAATATGAATTTATTTTATAAAATATTGATTAAACTGTCTTAAAAAACAAATATAGTATTATTTTTTAATAAATAATATTGTTTCTTTGATAGAGTTGGCAGTAAATTTATGAAATTTATTAAAAGTAAGAATTTTCCAATTACCGTCATTAGAGTATTCTACAAGTATTTTAGACATGTAGAAAATATTGAAAACTTTAAAAATATTGAAACTCATAATTTCCATCTGTCAAATTAATGATCTTTCCTTTTCAAGATGTTTTCAAACCCGCATAAAATTTCGATTCTAGTAGAAACATTTGTGATACAGTTACAAGATTGTTTGTTTTAAATGTTAAATATTATATTGCAACGCGTTTTAATTGCAGAATTGCCTTTAAGCGTGACTGAACTAGTTTTTATCATTTTTTTTTTATGGAGTATTATAAAGGTTTTGAACTCTTCAAAGATCGATCTAATAATAAAATATTTCACATGCCATTTTTAAACATTACAAAACAGAGTAATTTTTACATATTTTATGTATTTACAATACGTTCTCGAATAAATGTGAAAGGAAATTTTCGCTATTGAACCTTACTGCCCTTTTAAAACATACGTATATGTAGAAGTAGCACTGATGAAATTTAACGGTTAATATTCTAGATATAATATGTTTATATTGTTATTATAAATGTACAACTTTTACAACATAATATTTTTATGGCAATAACATATGTTTGAATCTTTATTATCAATATACAACTTTTACAACGCCTTACTCGATTCCGCAGCATTCAATAGTTCAACACACTGGAGAATATTTTTTTTTTTGCCTAACCATATCCTTCAATGGTTCTCTCTTCAAATAACGGCTCATAGAAACTGAGTTGCTTGTGGCGTACTTTATTATGAGCCCATAAAAATAACGGTTGTGTTGTTTACATTCAAAATGAAAATCAAATTAACTTATTTTATATTGTGTACTCAGTCAGAATCAAGACCACTCGTTTAACACAGTGCTGTTTTACGGTTGTGAGTCATGGCATCTTACATAATCATAGATTACACGTTTACTGTGCTTCGAAAATAGATCCTTTCGGTGAATACTAGAAGTTCCGTGGTTTGACTTTGTCAGGATCTCGAGAGCAGACAAACCAGCCTCAAATTACGTCTAAATTAAAAAAGCGATGATGCAGTTTGTTTGGAAGAATCCTGTCCGTCTTTTATATAGGCCGAATGGACTCCGCCACCCTGAAAGGCCGCTGATGACCATTCATATAGGATGAACTCGGTGGAGATATGGGATGTCAGGATGACCTGGGAGGCAGCATTGAGGTTGTGCAGGAGACAGAATCTTGGAGGCACCGTGCGGCGTCCGTATAATCCGAATAGGTAGCGGATATGAAAATAAATAATATATTATAAACAAAACTTTCTTATGATTCTGCATATACTGTTGTGTGTATTTTTTAGTGAAATGATAAACAGAAATATTGCGACACATTTTTAGAATATTATATTTTCTTATTGCCCATTATGAATACTGATTTTCCATGTGCAAAAATGTTAAGCAATCCACGAATCAAGATGCACTTGCGTATGTCAAGTTGATTTGAAATTGCAAAAAATGTATTACGCCAACATAAAACAAAATAATGCATCAATAATAATAATACTTTTTTTCTTAGGTTTCTTTTCTTAAGAGAAATTATGTATGGAAAGTTTTTGGTGTTTTACGTATAGACTGGAAAAAACTAGAATCGAATATGTTAATGATATTGTCCTAAATTGTATAACTTGAAACTGAAATATTTATTTTTGCAACAACAATCTCCCTATATTTTCTAATCTACAATACATGGGCTTGGCTTAACACTGTCAAATTATGATATATTGTATTAGAATATAAAAACCTTCACGATGATTTTATTCTCTATGCTTCTCCATCACTTACCTTTTTAAGATTCATTATTGTAGTTAACATTCATTTTCGTTTTTAAACAATTTAATTAGAGACAATTATTGTTTTTTTTAAAACACGTTTGAATCACAGAAGAGTATTTCAATTCAGCAATGACAGAAAAATGGTATAAACAATTGAACATTCATGTGATTCAAATATATTCTATTCGATCGATACGCCATCTATTTTGACACTTTGATTGACAGATTAGCAACAGAGTGGTAGGTATATGACTTATAATTTTTCTTTACCAAATAGTCTCCCATTACATGGCTAATTATTTCCATATTAAACTTGGCAGAAAAGTTATCATTAATCTGTGTTCTATGTCAATTCGCTGCGTCTTTCTTTAACTTTCGCTAATTTTACAGGATTCGGTTTTGTTTCAATACATTCAATTCTTTTGTTTGCGATTTACAAACAAAATGATTCTTTAAATTCGGACTACTACTTATAAAAAATACTGTGGCTTGTAATATAAATAAATAAAGCTAATTACACAAAAAAGTAATATTCTTTTATCAGTACATATATGAAAACAAATTACGTATATTATTTCAAGCCAAATAATTTTCTATAGAGTTGAATTTAGTTGCCATCGAGTCAAAGTAGTCTATGCATTAAAAGTAAATTAAAAGCTCGCTGATATTTCTCATTATCTTTCTATGGCCTTAGAGATTCCAAAGTGATATTTTTAGGTCACCAAGAGTATATTAATAGGTAAGTTCTTTTCATCTCGAACAAGTTGAAAAGAAACGGATTTCAAAACGTTATTTGAAGCATCACAAATTAACCTTGATGGGATTTAATTATATGTAAATATTATTTTGTCGATATAGAAACTAGATAAAAGTTTCTGTATGTAAAAATGAACGGAAAATAATTTTATTTATAATTTCGTAAATAATTTGTCTAAAATCTTCGATTTGTTGTCAATTGCGATTAAAAGCGAATGAGGTTCTCAAAAATAAACGAAACAATATGACCGCAGTTCTTTATTTAAATTGTTTGACTATTTTAAACTAATGACATTTATGACGGCTCACCTATGAAATATTCAGTTCCATAAGACTTTATTCTCATTGTTTCTCGAGGAAAATGTTTTATTGTCAAAAGTTACCTCAATTTGTGTCCCTCTGACGAGCAATTTGTCGCCTTACGTTATAATATATGCATAGAATTATGATAATAATATATGTATCAATTAAATAATATAAAATATGTTGAGTAGAACATCTGTTATTTATTATAATAATATAATTATGCTGTGCATCAGTAGTTTAAACTAAAAAAATATTGTTTTCATTACCATTTTATGAAATAAGTAATATTTAAAGAATTGTATTTAATTCTAATAAGCGTATATCCTCGACTATAAAGAACATCATTTTTTTATATACTGATATTAAAATCATTTAAAACTTACCATATGTATAAAAGACTATCTATAAAAGAAAGAAGTTCGAAAATCAAAAGTGATTCTAAACACTTGATAGTAATTTGGAAATTATAAAATGTCTCCTGATGGAATAGTTTTTGTGTGGATTTAACTGTTGTAGGGATAAAAATAATAACACATTTTTATTATAATGCCTTTCCACCAAGTATTGACAGTGAACAACTTAAAATTGTTGTAGGGATATTGATACATGTGTTTTATCGGTAGTATTCTTTTTCTTACTATCGGATGATTATATATTATACTTTATTCTAATGGTTGGCATAAATTGCCAATCTATAAAATTTATTATATTGCTGCAGTCAACACACAAAATCAATTGCGATTCATTTATTTTTCAATCGACATTTTTTTCTTTTGTGCGATTTTTAAGTTTACGTAATGTACGATCTTCCAGTGTGTCTATTTTCGGCAATAGCAATTAAATTATTTCGCTAGAAAACTAAAAAAACTTTCCATAATTACTGATCGTCATTATTATTATAGATATTGAGGTCACTGGCTTCCTCGAGAAAACTCTTCCAGTCTTCTAATTGTTTCTGTCGCTTTGTAACATACGATAACATTTTATTGCGATGTGAAAATATTTGTTTTTCAACATATTTCAAACTCAACGTGTTGAATATGGAGTGCTGTTATTTGCCGGGAGTTTATCTCAGCAGAAATTGTACAAAAGGACTGCTTGTTATTTAGTCATTTGACCTCTCTCTCTCTCAACCGAAGAACACAGCTTTTAAATCAATTAAAGCATCGACAGGAAAAAATCATTATTAAATAATATTTTAAGTAGGACAGGTTGCTCACCACTGCTTAATTTATTTCCTATGGGTTTAAATTTTCTAAATTAATGCAACTCATTAGCTAATATTTTTTTAGTGCTAGTGTCGTTAGTAGTTTTATTGGTAACCGGACAAATCAGAACATGACAAAACAGAACATGACTTTTCAAATTACTTATAAACTCCACGCAATCATCTGAAAATGATATATATAAATATATATTTTTTTGTGCCAGCCCTACGAACAAATTTTTAAAATGCCGCACGTGAACTACAATAGCTAGTAAACATTTATTGTAATTTCGGCGATCTCGGAAATGTAGATATTTTCTTGTTGTGGCAACCTTATTCATAATTGGTAAATTGTTAATAAACAAATATATATGTGAAAACCCAATATTATAGAGCCTAGATGAATATTTATAGAGCAAGCGCGCTCGGACGGTGTCAAGGCGCCAGATTCAGACGTCCGTAAGTAGGCCGATTGTTCTGAATTGTCATGTTCTGTTTTGTCATATTCTGAAAAGTCATGTTCTGATTTGTCATGGAACCAGTTTTATTGTTTGTAGCCCTTTTATCCTGCAAAATCTCAACCTCCATTTTGTAATATATTATGTAAGAATATAAGAATCTATATTGATCTTATTAATACAGCAACCTTGTAATAGTAAGTAAGTAAACATGCATCTGTCAAATTGATATGATATTACAAACAAATGAATATTGATTACGTTATTCAAATGCATGATTCGACGAAAAATAGTATATCTATAAAAAAAGTTAGCACGTGTTATATATCTTTGCAAACGTATTTATTACACGCTATAATAAATAATTTGAATTGTTCTAGATTTATAAAGAAAGTCAATGTCCCGTATTTTTGGCAATGGCAACCGAATACGAAATTTTATAAAAGAAAGCAAATTCACTTTTGTGTACATTTTACTTTTTTACTAGCACTTGTTTGTTATTATCATTATTTATTCTTACTATTGAACGAATCATAAATGGATAAAATTTATAATTTTTTGTTGATTTTGGACTAAATTTAATTATTTTTTCATTTTTATAACAAACAAAACATATGGTCATAGATTTGTTTGAGTACCTTTCTTCTTATTATTATATATACCATAGGTCCCCAAACTTTTTCGGGTGGCGACCCCTTTTTATAAAGGCCATATGACCCGTGACCCCCATGCAATTCAAAAAGGCATTTTTATAAGGTAATTAACAAAAACAAGTAAATGCATTGCAGTGAATATTTTTTAAAGTTGACTGTATAAGTTGGCGACCCACAGAAAACCCGTTGCGAAGCCCTTCGCGACCCATGGGTTGGGAACCCGTGATATATACTATACATATTATTATCTTATATTATCATTATATTATTATTTTCTTATCGTTATAGTAATTACACACATTTGAATGAATAAAACACATTTTTTTGTACCACTTCCGCATCTGTTGATGAGGTCAGTACCGGTTTCGCTCATCACAAAATTAATTAACTGAACGACTCAACAGATCTAAACCTAAAAAGATTTAAGTATAAAATAGATTGGAAGAAATGTAAAAAATACAAACATATGAATGTATGAAAGTGTTTATTCGGGGATCCCAACCCAATGACCTAGCAAGAGGAGAACCAAAAAGTATTTGATGGTCTGAGTCTCTGTGTGTTGATGTCAATTACCTCTACACAGTATACCATGATTTTGAACAATATCATATTATGAGCCCTGAATAAAGACATTTCTGACTGAGCAATGTACAGACGCATAGCGAGAGCGATTAGCTAACCACTAGTCCCGCCCGAGTCCTCGTATCCTTTCCACCCCCTACTCTCTTCGAAAAAGAGAGGTTGAGCAACTGAGTAACAAGCAGATCGCGTAGAAAAATATATGTTGAGAAAAACTCCATTAGGAGTCCATATGCACCAAGCTGGGAGCGGACGTGATAAAAAAAAAAAAGTTTGAAAAGTAAAGGAAAAAATGGTATAAATAAAATTTTCGAACTGTGAAAAAGAAAAATGATACAAGAAGTTTATTTCGACTACTAAACCACAAAACAATATGGAATAATATTATCATAAATAAACATGTGAATATCAAAGATAATACAGAAATAAGAAAGAAAAAACTGGCTTACCTATGTATGTACATATGTAAAAAAACTATCGAGTCTTTTTGCTACTAATTTGTGACAAAAATATTCAACTATTTATGTTATTTTTATTTTATTTAACGACTTGTTAATGATAATTTTATCTTCTTTTGTACTACAGCTACGTTTTTGGAAATTCAATTGGTCAATTTATTGTATATCAATTGATTTTCACTATTCGAATAAAATAACGATTATTAATTAAAATAGGAGTTAAGAAACGTAAATTTTTGAGAAAAATCTACTGTTGATGAAATAATGTGCAAGGTTAGTATTTTCTTGTTATGGAAATTAAAAAAAAATGGCGAATTTGCGTTGTAGAAAAATTCCATAAAATATTATGTAAATGTATTCCAAAAATTACAAAGAAGCGAATGACGTTGACACACTACCACAGAATCAACTAATTTAATCAATATGAAATATTGTTGATGATAATTCATACTTGCTAAGAGGTCTTCAACATTTTAATTATAGTCTATTTTTCTTGTACATTGCTTCAATTTATTTGCTTAGTTGTAATACCAATTGTTTGTCGTACTTTGTATTTCTTACTTCACTTTTGTATAAATATCACTGTTTCGTTGTATTTATTATCAGTTGATAATGCTCGCCATGAGCGAAACCGGTCCTAATCCAATAATTTTATATGGAATAAGTACTAAAAATGTTTTATAATTTTTATTAATATGAAATATTAGTTATCACTAAAATCGACTGTTATTATACCTGCCATAATGCAGAAGAGGTTTTAGGATTGGATGGGAAGGAGTTTTGGGCATTCATGCCTTTAATTGGAAATCAATATCAATTGAAAAAATTGTTTGCAGTAGGATTCAAGCTCGAGAGCTCTGCATTCAACAACGTCGACACTTGACCATGGACTAGATTACCTGTACTATTGATTACTGATTACGTGAATGTACACTATGTCCCATAGGCCTCTCTGATCACTATCAATATATATTAATTATATTGAAAATATTGTAGATATATTGAAATTCATCGCCTTAACCCGGGTACCCTGAAATATTTTTAGATATACTTAGTGCTCAAACTTAGCATGTACATATTTTTAATCTGCAAAACGATACTGTAAAATATTTCCCCATTGGTAGTCAATCATTTGAAACATTCATTAAAGAGAGTGTAACTTTTTTCAATTTTCATTTTCAGAATTGTTTTTTGGAACGACACAGTTCTTATCTGTTTTTGAGACGGAAGAACTCGTGTTTGAACTCTGCCCAAACATAAACAGACACCAGAAATCTTTTCAAGACTGACCCTTACTGAAGATGCCAATCTATAAGTATACTTGTCTATGCTTTTATGCTGTCTACTGAAATAGTTTTGTAACCAGCTAGTGATGTCATGGTGTACATTTTTATTAGTTTTTGGGAATGAAGTAAGCAAAGGGTAAAGATGGCTTCTCGAGTGAAAAAACTTCATTTTTTAAAACATTTTATTTAAGGATAAACTTAAAAACAAAAATACAACAATTTTTTTCATGATGTTTTTTGTTTTGAATACTGAAAAGTTGTGCTAAATCATAATATTATTCCTTACAGTAACATAAGTTATAATATAAACATAGGACTTTTTATAATAAACATATATTCTAATGATTTATGAAATGAATAAAGATCAGTAATGAATTGTAGATGATTGCCAACCTGAAGGTCTTAAGCTTCCACTGTTTTGTGTTGTAAAGGTTGTTGCTGGGTTTCTGCCGTACAAAAGAAACAATTCAACCCATTCTATCAGAAACCCTGAAATAACCAATACATTTGCCAACATGCCTTTGTGTTACAAACCATAAAATATACCATTTTAGCTTTTACAGGTAGTTCCTGAATTTTTATTTATCAGATTTAATTTCAGTTAAACTAGCAAAAATAAATACGATTTTTTTATGAGTGACATCTGTGAAATGAACAATGACAACTAAAAATTAGATCTTCCTATATGTATGCTTTCTAAATGGCATTTTTTACAATCTTTTTCTGAATTTACGTGATTATATAGTATGATAAATTCTCAAAATCGAACAAGTTCGTGAATATGGGACTACCTGTATTATTGGCTTGTTTGCAACTGTATATAAGTATTGGCTACGTATTATATTTTGTTTTTGATAGTTACTACCTAGTAAAAATATTTCTATGAAACATGCAAATGCTACAAAACTATTTTTGCATAATGAATGAGATTCAATTAAACATTATACAAATTTAAAAACGATTTTGAGAAATTCTATTTTTATAATGATAATCACAATATTACTTAGATAAACCTACTACATGTATTTGGCATAATTTTAATGCTATTCATTTAATTTTTAATCTGGTCCTTCCGCACAAAATTGACACCTTTTGAAGATCCCGACCGGTGACGTTAATGGTTCCATTACACGACATACATATACGTGTTGATGCACGCGCTGATTCTACATGGTTATAAGTAATTATTATTTTAATTTTCTACGTGGTTGGCAAAGGATTCTAAAACAATTACACATAACTATTTGAAAGTCTAATTCTACAGTTTTTAATTATCGTTGATTAATTATAGGGTTTCTACTAGTTAAAAAAGGGACATCAAAACTATTTCACTAATAAAATATAAAATAACTTAGAATAACAATGGCAATACTGGCGAAGACATGCATAATGCAGAGCTGACAATTCGCAACTGCAATTTGACTATACTTCATACATAATGTTAAGTCTATATAAAAATGCTTCAGTAATCTAAGATCCAAAATCTTGTCAAAGAAAATAATATAAAAAAATGTTAATATGAAAGTCAATTGAAGACTAGCATACTCAAATTTATAACTATCAAGTTCGTATATTATATTCTTTTTTCTAACAGAATATTTATATCTAATAATAAATAAATAATTTCTAAAGACCTTACTGATTATCATTAGTATATCTGAAAGGACCTCTATGAATATTTAAGCGCATTAACTCTGAAATTAGTATCAGTTTATATTGACTCATGCTCACATGTATTTGCATAATATATTATATAATAATAAAATAATAGCACATAATACATAAGTAGAACTAGTTAAACATCAATGTTCACTTTAATCTAGACATTATATATTTTTTAAATTATTAACTAGTAAGGGCTCAGTGCCTGTATTGTTTTTCGAAAAAGTCTCTCATTATGCTAATTAAACTTTCATTGATTTGTCCTGACGCGTCTGTCAACTGTGAATTGGTTTCGCGCTTCGTCAACTTATCCCTACCGTTTTCAGTGGAGGCGTTTTCTTGTGAGCTGTCTTCATTTTGCGTACGGCTCGAAACTTTCATTACTGTACTGGTTACACCGGGAGATTCCGTTGCTGCATGTTCAGCATATGATTGTTGTAAATTTTCTGAAACAACTGAGTCATTTTTGACTACTGGAACTGATGCTATCTCTCCAGCAGCGATATCTTCACTTCTTTGCTTTATCGCTTCTGTTGATGTCTTTGTATCAACAGTAGTAGGTGAAGAAGTACTTGTTTTTACTGTTGTATATATGATCACATCTTCTTTTTTATTTGTGCTGTCAACTTTGGGTTTATCTTCAGCAATTGGATTCTGCTCTATTTGTATTGTCAACGGAGCAATAGTGACCAATTTTTTTAATTGAGTATTTATTTTTTCATTTGAAACATCTGTCAGAATTTTTTCTTCAGACACCGGCAAAGCTTGAGTAGGATCCGGTATATTTGGGATTATCTTTTTCAGTTGCGTGTTTGATGTGATATCACTGTGGATATTTGCATAATCAGGAGCACTTCCGGATTTCTCATTAGATATTGGAAGTAGGGTTGTGATTGGGACTTTATTTACCACTTTGTTTAAAACATTTTTGAAAGATTCTTCACCACTTTTAAGGTTTTCATTATTGTTTACATGCTTTTCATCCATTATTGGAACAGGAAGTGGTGCCTTGGTTGTCATTTGATCTTTAGTTACCAATTCATTTCGCTGTGTGATTGTTTCACTATTCTTTTCGTTCACTGTTTCTTCAGTTTTTTCTACTAGATCAGCATTAGGAATATTCAACGCTTGAAGAGTTGTCATTTCTTTTTTAAGTGGTTTAATCGATAAATCGATAGCATCATTTTTCATTAGAACATCTTTTGCAACTACAGTTTTTTCCCCAGCTTCTGGAATAGATGGCATATAAGCTACATCTATGGAACTTGTTTTGAATTGTGTTTTCGTCTCTGTCACAATATTTTTTCTTCCATCAACTAACACTTTTTCAATTTTTTCTTTGACAATTAAGTTACGGGGGGTACTAGAAGTGACCGGTAAACTTGTGGCTACATTTTTATACTCTGTCGTGGACGCAATATCATTTATAGTATCATCATTTGTAAATATTCGCTCATGAGAAAAATTCTTTTTTGGTATGCTATTTCCAACTTTTGGTATAATTTCAACATCTTTCACAATGTAATCCGTCGATTTCCAACTATTTCTATCATCACCGTCTTTGTCAATGTATGTTTTTTTAGTAGTCATTTCTATTTTTTCATTTTCTGAAGGTGTTTCAACATAAATTTTGTCATTAGACGGAGTAAATTCCGAAAATTCTACTGTCACATATTCGTCCACAATATGAGGAGTCGTAATAACTCTAGTGGTAGTGGTCATGGTAGTAGACTGTGGCGTTTGATTTACAATTTGCTGCATTTTAATTTTATCTACCTTGTTGTGATTTTCAGTTAATTTTGGTACATCAATACGGTTACTCACAGTTGATATTTCAATATCATGCGTTCCCATTGCTGCTACATCTCCTACCAAATTGATCAAGTCTGCTAAAATATTACCCTTCTTTGTTAAATCATTTGAATTGTCATTTTTTATTTCAGCTGCCAAAAGAGAAGATGTTTTCTTTTGTTTTTTTGTATGCGATACCCCGATATCAAATGAATCGACGTTTTGTACAATTTCAGAGTCGCTGTGGAAAGTAGCTTTATTTTCAGTATAAGCAAAATCTACAGCCTGTATTGAATGCTCAGTAGTTGTAGCAGGATGTGTGACAGCTTCGTGACTTCTCTCCAAAGAAGATTCCTTTTCATTTTCCACTTGAGACTCGACAAACGATGACCTATACAATGATTCTCGCGATGGCTTAACATACTCTGTGGAATATTCTAAAAATGGTGTGATTTCATTACTAGAGTGTTCATCATTTGGAGTTGTATTTATTTGAATTGGAATTACTGATTTATCTTGCATTATTTCATTTCGTTTTGAAGAATCAACGAGTGTTATCATAACGAGGAGAGGATCTTCAGTCTGCTCTGTATCAAAGTTTTCTGAACTGTCACCAGGTATTTCTGTAGTTGTCAGATTTCTCTCCCATTCGGGGACCAAATGGGGCTCACCGGGAGATCTATATTCAGGCTCAAGCTCTACGGAATCAGTTGTTTGGATAATAGTTTCATCTGTAGTTATTTCCTCTGGCTGATTTGAATTTGCAATGTTTGAATTAGAATTCAAAGTGTCATTGTTGACAAAGATATATATTTTTGTTTCATCCTCTTCAGAGCTATCCTTCAATTCTGTTTGTAAAATTATATCTGGAATGGCAGAACTCAAAGCTAAAAGTGGACTATTCAATTCAACATTTTTAGGTTGGCTTCCTTCTGTTGATTTCAACCATTCTTCAGGAACAAGCGGAATAGTGGTGTCAGTGTTAATTGTTTTATTTGTTCTTACCAAATCCATTCCACCTGGTAACATTTTTACAGGACTGTAATTTTTTTGGATATTATTATTTATATTTGCAGAGTCGAATAATGCTGGGCGCTTGACCGGTGTGGACTTTTCTTCGAACTTTGATTCTTGACTATCGATGGCGCTCCCTCCGCTGAATTCAGATTCCAGCGAATCTTCAGTCATAGAGAGAACCATTATATCTTCCAGTATCGGTGGATATTCCGGGTTGTGTTCGGGAAGGTGTTCGATAGGGATTGGTTGTTGTTCGTCATCTAATGGCTGATCAGAATTAGACTTATCAGAGAACACTGAGGGATCATCAGTGGTCTGTTCATTTTCCTTGTAAGTTATTTCCGTTGAATCTGAGAAGCTTTCTGAAACTTTTGTTTGATTAATTGTGTTGAACAATAAATCATCTTTTTCTTCCTCACTTTTTGGGTCTGAAGCATCTGTTTGCGGTTTGATGGTTGTCGTGGCATACAATTGGAATATTACTTCTTGGAGAATTTTATCTGGATTTTCTGTAGTAGATTCATTAGTATCTTCACTTAAGATAATCGTCTTCAAGTTACTGTCATGTTCTGTTACAATTAGGAACGACTCATTCAACTGTTTTTCTGTTTGACTTATGTCTTCTTGAGTCAGATTTGATTCATTCTTGACAACAGTTATTAAAAGAGCATTTGGAGAATCATTTTTCTTAACATCATCTTTATGTTCAAACATTTCTTCAGAGTCATCTTCTACTCGTTGGAGACCTTCCGCTCCTATAACTGTAAATACTGATGAAGGTGTACTTAAAGTACCATTTTCAGGAACAAGATCTCCAAGTTTCAAAAAGAGTAGTTGATCACCGATACGGAGGATGGGAGGTGTTGGAAATGCTTCATTATTGGATATTGTGGCACGAGAGTTTTCATGTTTCTCTACCATACTTATCTTTTCACTAGATTCATCCGATTCTTTTGACAATCCATCATTGTAAGATGCTTCTCTAGGTATTGTTGGCGATTTAGTGGAATATGATGATATCTCAAAGCTTGATATCGGTAAAACTTCTTTTATTCTGATTTCATTATTTGATGACTTATCTTGTGTGACTTCTTTGATATTGATTGTTTGACCTTGTTCTGTTTTAATAATATCTTTCTTAGCAATGCTTTCTTCATTAATATTTACAGGAAGCGAGCTTCTATCAATATTCGGGAAGTGGTTGCCATTACGTAGTATTCCTCCGACTTCCTCCTGGCTGTTTTCACTAGCCAAGCTGTCTGCTGATTTGACAACTGCGCCATCTGTGGTCAGCTTATATCCTTCAGTATATTCAGATACGGCTTCGAACTTTCCGTTTTCTGGCTTCAGTGTTGAATCTTTTGAATGAATGTGGTTCTCCATTTCCATATCTGAAAAGTTAATATATTAAATAAAGTTTTACTAGCTAGATTTACAAACTAAATGTAGAAATTCATTGATAAGAATATTAATTTGATTAGATAGCTGATCTATGTAGTAGAACTAAGCTGCAATTAGCAAAGGTTCACAAAAAATGACAGCAATAGTTTCTGACAAATTCTCATGCGCACATATACCCAGACATCTTCAAAATCATGATTGACTTAATGTTAACTTAACTTTCTATTAATTTTGTAAGAAAATAGGAATAGAAAGATAGGTCTAAAACAGGACTAGTGGTTAGCCAATCACAAGGAATTTTGAGCACAGACTCTCACGCCTTAGGACAGAAAACCATAAAACGATTACTAAGATAAGTGCCAATGATGGTGATCACTTTACAGCTGAATCGGGATAGAAAGATATAAATAAATGTGGTTATAAAGATGAATGACATGCACGGAAAACATAACTCACAAATCAAATATAACAATAAACCCCCAAAGAGACAAGCATATTTGTTTTAATTTTAAGAAATTTAGACCTTATAGTATCAATAATAACAACGTTATCTTGAGGAAAGTGTACATTACCATTGGCACTTAAATGTTTATGTTATCAATACAAATAATACTCGGTCAAATTATAGGACCTTTAAATGAAATTGTAAGTCCAAACATTACAATTTAATCAATTGTAAACTGTAATATGGATTCAAGCCATTTCATACCTCTGGGTGGACAGTGGTCATATTCAGGACAACATCTGTCAGACACGTATCTCGGCTGGCAATCATCTCGCCGGAAGCAGGCGATCTTGTTGCAGACAATTTCCCCACCTTGGCAGTAGCAGACTTGGCACGGGTTCTTCGGGTCGACTAACTTTTCTCCATTCGAGTACAATTTACCGTTTCGTTCGCATTCTGAAACACATTAGCACGATTTTTTTACTGATTGCACATCAATAGTTTCCACTTTCCGGATCATTCTAGATTGACAGCATCAAATTCTAAGGTTAACCAATACAATTGAACCCCAAAAAATATATGATAGCAGTTGTAAAGAAGTGTGAAAAAAACTCTTTACTTGTATGGAAAATTTTTCAAATTATTGTTTGCGTAAAAAAAATCCTTTTAATGAATTGATTAGCTATGCAGTCTGTTTATGTATACGTATATTGTAGATAGGCAACAATATTAAAACTTTGTTATTCCACTGGTTGAGTAATACAGTGTGATGATTCGGAAAAGCGAATAAATATAAATTTCCACAAAGTTATTGCCTAATTCATCAAAACCAATATTGTGATTGTATTCACATTTATATCTATTGGGTAGCTCCAACAGAGAGTAAGATGAGTGGTTATCAATTGTACTTTGTTGCATGGAGTGTAAAATAGATATTCCTACCGCATTGATATTGGGGGCAGCACAGGTCCGCTTTATGTAAGGCTTTGCATCCAGCACGGACTTCGCACTGAACCTGGCTGCAAATTACTCCTGTTTGGGCACAAGAGCACTGTTCGCAGAGGCTATTTCCGGCAAAATACTCGCCGATTGCATATTCGGTGTCACCCACTGTGCAGCTTACTGGAAAAATCAAATAGAAAATCCTATGATTTAAAACCTTTGTTTTCGTGATATTAATTAAACAGCTACATATAACAATGAGTTACTTGAAATTCAAAGTACGAAGATATATTACCATTTCACCTTGGTACTTTTCAAATCGCTTTGTCAGTATGCAAAATAAATAATTTCATAAATACCAGAAAGAGGCTTTGAACAGGAACTAATGTATACAAGAAGCTTATTATAATTTTTAAATTCTTGGTCCCGTAGCTGAGAACTATACTCTCATGGTCTTAGTCAGTTATCCAGTCATGGACTTGAACCCTTGAATGAACACAGTAATGAATAATGTTTTAGTGTTACAATGTCAACATTTTTTCTTATTTTACTGCCTATAACAGTGATGGGCAACCTATGACACACGTGTCAAAAGTGACACCAATACATTTAGGGTGATACGCATCGTAACATGATAAAGCTAAGCAAACTCATCTCTAGCTTATTTGCTCCTAAAACTGACACACAGAGAGAGCAGCTAGTTCTAGAGCTAGAGCAGAGTTCATATGCTACACATTCAGGGCAAACGTGGCTTGAAAATTTGCTTGGATGATAACTTTGATGGTTCAGATACTATTAACAAAAGGTACAGTTTTTTATAAGTGCCAATTAACTAGCTGAAAAATTTCAGTCAATTTGATAATTTATTGATACTAATTGGCAGTTCGTGGTGCAGTGGTTAACGTTGTTGGCTACCATGTCAGACCGCCAGGGTTCGATTCCCGGTACGAGCAGATTTTTTCAGTCAATAGATTGATTCTGCTCAGGGGCAATGGGTGTTTGTGTTGTTTAAAATCCCTTCCCACCTTTCCGATCCCAAAGAGTGGTGCACAGTGACAGAGATTAGCTAACCACTAGACCTGTTCTAGTCCTCGTATCCTTTTCATCCCTACTCTCTTCGAATAAAAGAGGTTGAGCAACTGAGTAATAAGCAGTTCTTGTAGAAAACATATGTTGAGATAAACTTCGTGAGGAGTTCATATGCTCCAAGCTGGGAGCGGACATGGTTAAAAAAAAATTGGCATTTACTTAGTAGAAATCCATTCTAACACGGTGAACTACACTGTAGGACTTAAATACATTGATATTTTTTCACAGTGTTGTAATTCGATAATTGGTGAAAGAAAATGCAAAAAATACTGTTGATAACTGCCACTCTTTTGGAGATACTTCAATTTGATTGAGTAAGGTTGGGTTAGGTTAGGTTAGGTGAGGATAGTTGGTAGGTACGTAGGTAAGATAACTACCACCCTTTTGGAGATAGTTCAATTTTGATGAATAAGGTTGGTCGGCTTGACAGAAAGGATTAAAAAAAAAAATTATCTCATTCATGATTGATTGATATAATGATACTTTACAATAAATGTTACTTCTGGGCATTCATAGATGGTGCTGTGTTAAATAATTTAAAAGGCATACATTTCTTACTTGTCTCATTTCCTGCGATGGTCATGTTTTGAGGAAAAACCCCAATCTGGGATTCTGACACTTCCGCTGATTGCTGGTCATTGCCCAATCTCAAGGCCTGAAACCTGCTCGCTCTGTCAACTGGACCTGGAAAACGAAAACATATTCCATTATATACCATATATTTGGTTAATCATAATATGGGGCACTTAGGGTTGACCTTCTCTAGAGATTTCAATTTAAAATAAAATATACATATATTTATATATTATATATACATACTCGAGATTATCACAAATCAAAACTAACCCACCAAGATCATCATAAAAAACATCAACTCCCCTGAGACAAAAGGGAAATGGAGCATTGTCCGACATCCCTTAATAGGGTGAGAAAATACACGAGCATTAATTATATTTTTGTAAAACTGTGAGATATAAAACCTTTTTATTAAAATATAAGTAAGTTTACTTATACAGGCTTATTTTTATGACTAGAATTCTGAACTATTAAAACACGCATATGTATATTACAATTTAAGATATATACATATTTGTTTTGATTTGATTTATCTGCCGGTATGTTACACACAGCACAACACCTTTTCACACAGCGTAGACATAAATAGATAAGAGTCCGTGTGTGTGGGACATTTTCTTAAATGTTACAAATATTACTAGTTCATATAATAGTAAATTTTTAATGTCTATTATTTAATACAAAAAATGGCTAATATACAAAACAAAACAACAAAACTTCGAACCAATTATAAATTTGATACGCTTAATTCTTTTCATTTTTGAAACTTGAAATGTTTTATAAATTGAAATAAATTTAGAATGAAATTAAATAAGCTTAATTGTTTATTTATCATCAATTTATATGAACAAATTTGAATTAATAGTACATTTTTGGTACATCTGAAACCACTCGAGTATTTTCAAATTTTACTACTCGATACTAAAGTAGTTGAGATGTCGAGTAATTAGAGTCTCTAATCCATACAGAACGGGATTTGCAATTAGCAATTTCTGGCTCATTGGCAATTAGTAATGATGTATTTTTTTTTATTAAATCTTCCTAAACACAATGTTAATTATTTTTTTTTGTTTGCAACCATTATTTGAGGGTCATTTACGTAATGCGTATTATTCGATTTTAATTTTTACTTTTTGTAATATTTTTGATTGAATTTTACCAAGCCCGCCACTGAACATAATATAAGGAATAAATTAAGAATAGCTTGAGATATATGCTTAAATATTAAGTAGATGTTCTTACGAATTTTGCACAACGCCGTGCTCTTACTATATTTATCGAACAATAATATTTAATATCCTGACAAGTTTTCCTTGTATGGCCAACTAAAAAACCTTCCTGTGTATTATAGTATTACATAGCTACCCATGTGCACGAACTCGAAGCTATGGCCAAAAAAGGAAATTGTCATAAAACTATAAAACGTCTGCTTTTATATTGTATTGTGTTTTAACGTGTAGGCTTAGTTTGCATATATACTCAATTATTAATGTTTCTTCATATATAAAAAAACTATAATGTTCATTCGGTGACATAAGCAAACCGCATTAAAACAATGTCCTAGACTGTTTTATCCCACTGATTCCATTTAAGGTGTTATGAATATAATATAAAATTTAAAATAACTTTGATTATTCCACGTATTGTGCTACTAATTGTGACACGTGTTTCGCTTCTTTCAGAGGCACTTCGGACTTACTATCGCAAAGTTTGCTTAAGTAATCAAGCAAGATTGATTCTAATATTTTAAAATGATAAAATTACAAAATGGAGTTTGGGATTATTATTTTTTACGGGAAAGAAGGAGGGGGTTATAGAATCAAAACAGAGCAAACAAATAATTATACTACTAATACGACGTTAGCATTAAAAAATATTAACAAATGAGATGCAATCAATCCGGGACTCTTAAAGAGGCGAAACACGTGTCACTATTAGTAACACAATACGTGGAATAATCAAAGTTATTTTTAATTTTATATTAAAATGAACTTCCACAAAGTTACCGTCGAATCCATTGAAAGTGTTATGAATATATTTAAAAAAATACAATGAAACCCCGAAACATAGTTGAAATATTATATTTACGGTCAAATTGTCTCAAACACAGATAAACCTTTTTTTATCTGCTAAATCAAAAATATTTAAATACCTAATGCTGTTTATCAATTAATTTCCAATAATATCCCTGCTACAGAAATGATCTTGATGTCGGAATTTAATCTTATTTGTCGTCATTCTGCGTTTGGGTTCACGTTTTTTGCTAAATATAAGTCTTTGCTTACTCCATCATCACAAACAATGGCGCAACATTTTTTTTTCGATGTTCACCATTGATTTGTTTTAACCAATCGCTATGTCCGCTCCCAATTTGGACTCTGAATAGAGTATCTAAATCTGGATTGTGTTTACGAGAATTGGAAGACTGGTTGAAATTTTGTCACAAAAATTAACGCTAAAAGTCGTTCTTTTTATGCGACGATTACAAGATCCGATAGGGATAGATGGTCGATGAAGAAGTATAAAAACATCTCAAACCTGTGGATGTATATTTTAAATATGAACATTTGAATTGATGTCTTTGTTTTTTCATTGGATCATATACACCTACTGGGAATTTGTAAGCAGCTTCTTCAGATAATACATATGTTTTTATATTTTTCATGATTTATAAAAAATAAACAATTTGCTCCCAAAGATATTTTTTGCCAGGTAAGATTAATTTCAAGGATGTTCTGTTATAAATAGTAGAAAATTATTCAAATCTGTCTTACGGCTGCATTAAGTGGCAAATTTTTATTATGAAATTTTAATATAAATAAAATATTTCATAATTATTGGGCAACTTTGTAGCAGGCCGTTGATTTTTCGATAAAAATGCAATGTATTTTTTTTTTTATATATATATATATATATAATGCAGAGGATGTAAACTTAGCGATATCATTTAAATCACTTATCGTGTGACACTGATAAATAACCTCCTTGAAGTAAAACTCAACGATGTATTTAGCCTACAATTTAAAATACAGATTTTACAGAATATAAAAAAATTCCAACCAAAAAGCCAAACCCTTTCCCTGTTATATTTTGACTAACCAAAATTTTACCATTGTTTATTTGTTGGAAGGAGAGAAATATACGATAAAAACAACGAACTAAAAACTTCATCGCGTCCTGGTTTTTATATTAGTACTATTATTGCTACCCGGCGTCGCTCTGACTAAGCGACCAATAATTACTTAATGTTATATCATTCGACATAATTATATCACAAAATCTAACATCCAAAATAGAGTTAAAATAAAATCACAAATTTCATTTAATTTGATGACAGCCCCATTCTCGCCCATTAAAATGTCCAAATTCAAGGAAAAAATCTAATTTGCTGTCAAAAAAATGTCAAATAATACCTTCACGTAAATAATAAACATTATTATATTAATAAAAGCCGGGAAAAGTTCAGTAGAAGACTAATTTATTACATTTTGACTTAATGTCTTCGCCGATAAAAATTCAAACATATTTTCTTTCATATTCGTTTTTATGGCAACTTAATGACCAACAATGCAAAAGGGAATTACAGACCCACAGATATACATAAGCCGTTTCGGTTTTATATATAAGATTTATGAAAACAAAACACAATGTGTTGAACTTAATTTAAAAAAACTTAGGATCACGGCCGATTTCCGTGAGTTCAGCGAGTGAGGATCGCTGTTTTCTCATAGAGCAAAAATAAATAATTTTATATGGATTACTCTAATTATTCATATTGCTACTTTAATGCAACAGTAAGACAACCGTCAAAAGTCGTGTTTTATACTTCATATATAAACCAATAAAAGAAAAATAAATTTATCGACATAAAATAAGATTCTCATTTAAGTTTGATTTGTGTCATATAACTGCCTTTTTGCTTATGGGAGCCGTATGGCAGGTATGGTCAACTTATGCGTGTTGATAAGCTGCATATGAGTAATGTCGAATTGATTTATTTATTTATTTATTTATTTTATTTATTTATTTAAGAAAAAAGCAAATCATGGCATTACAGCTGACGCCAATGCGCCATGGATTTGACAAATATAAATACATGCATATATATATATACATACATACATGTAAATATATAATAAAAATCACAAATTAATTAAAAATTAAAAAATAAGATGAAAATTACAATAGTCATAAAAAACAGAGGAAAAAATATTATTAATATCACATTAGAAATTTTCAAGGCAGTCAACCGAATGAGTTCTGACAAAATCAACTTTTATTCATAAAATATAGTATTCGTCTGAACTCACTCAATATGAAATATGTCGACATCCGAAGCAATGCCGTTTAAAATTGTTAAAGCTCTTCCCAGTGACATTCCCATTGGCAGACTGGTTCTACCCCTTGGAAGAAAAAACAACTCATGTTCACGATTCCTCAAAAAATTATCAGGGACATTCAATTTAACATTCTCAAGAATGGTGGAATTCTCATTTTGGCCTCGGATAAGTCGAAAGAAATATGTGGCCAGGTACATTTCTCTTCGAGTATTCAAACTATTGAACGTGAGCATGCCTAAAAGAAAATCGGTTGGATAAAGCCATGGGTAGTATCCGTATGTCCTCAAATAGAGAATTCTCAAAAACTTCTTCTGAACCCTCTCCACCATAAGAACATATTTCACACCTCTTGGGGCCCAAACAATCGATCCACTCTCAAGCCGGCTTCGAACTAAAGAATTATACATTAGTATCAAAATTTTTACTCCTGGAAAGTCCTTGGTAGTACGGAGGATAAAACCCAACATTTTCAATGCTTTATTACAAGTAGTCTTAATGTGATTATTGAATGTAAGTTTGCTCTCAAATTGTACGCCAAGATCTTTAACTGATGAAATCCGCGAGAGAATTCGGCCATTCATTGAATACCGACAAAATAATACTCGTGATCCCCTTGTAAACGATAAAAGATTGCATTTATTAATATTAAAATCGAGTTTGTTACATCTTCCCCATTCTATTATATTGTCTATATCAGACTGGAGACGGTGACAATCATCCAATGTGACAACCCTTAAAAAAAGCTTCAAATCATCAGCGAATAATAAGAACTTTGAATTTTTGATGACTTTTACGATATCATTTATAAATATAGTGAACAGCATTGGCCCCAAGTTCGAGCCTTGTGGAACACCAGAATACGTGGAGAACGGTGGCGATTCAAAGAGCCCATACGTTACGTATTGTTTCCTGTTCCGAAAATAACTCGCAAAAAGCCTAACAAAGCCGTCAGACAAACCGATTAGTTGGAGTTTTTCCAAAAGTATGTCATGATCGACCCTGTCAAACGCCTTCGCGAAGTCATTGTAAGAACAGTCAACTTGTATTCCTTTATCTAGTGCCGTCGCCACGTAATCCGTGAACACCATCAAGTTTGTATCGGTTGATCTTCCGGCTCTAAATCCATGCTGTTCACCTATTATAAATGGTTCAATTCTTTTAAGTATCATGTGATGCATGATCATCTCTAAAACCTTTGCTGGCGCTGAGAGAACAGCCACTGGTCTATAATTTTCGACTGATGATTCTGCACCACTCTTAAAAATTGGCGTAATCTTAGATATTTTCCATTTTTCGGGAAAAATTCCTGATTTCATTACAATGATGCAACAAACTAACCGACTAGTGAAGTATAAAATCGTTTTGTCGGCGTATATTGAGAGCAAAAAACTGTACTATAACTTTTATATAAATATGATAATAATTGAGCTTGGCTAAGCAAAAAGTGTTACCTTTTAATTGCGAGAAACGAAACATGAGTCGGCTTTTAGTTTAAATAATAAGACATTAGTTTTTTTGCATATGGCTTAGCAGGAAACACGGAATAATTATTACCTCATCAACTCATCTCGAAAACAAAACGATTTTTTCCTATTGATTGGTTCACGGGTAACTTTTAGGTTATACAATGTCATACGTATTTTGACCAATATTTTGTGCCTAGATATATCATAAAATTAAAACGGAAATAAAAAAACAATGATGCTGCAATTGACAAGGTTGGGATATACTTCAGTTGACTGAGTGTGTGAGTTGATTTAGTCAACGATAAAATCACATACTATACGTTATTTGATTGTTTAATCCCCTTAGCAATATGGCGGCAAATATCCATTCTTTTTATGCACCGAGCTGATAAATCTGCAAGCTGTATTTCCGGGATCTAAGAGTATCATTTGTAAAGTAATTTATTGCTAGAAATAGAAAACTCATCATACAATGCATTTTTACTCAAATTATCATATTCAGATAGCTTAAATTCATTCGAAAAGAATACATTTTGATATTCCAAACTAGATTGATTTTAATCTTTTTTTCTCAGCAGCCAAACCATTGGAATATAACAAAAGAACGAACGAAAGTTGAAAATCGAAATGATCGGTTTTATTTAAGTGAGAAAAATATTTCGAAATTCGAATATTGACGTTAAGAGTAAAAGAGAATATAAAAATAATCAGGAATCTTCATACAAATCTAAGGCTTGTATTGAGCGATTTGAAAACAGTGTGGTACAGAAGTATGTTTGATAATTTAACTCTTTTATCGATTGGAAATACCAGGGCTGTGGAGTCGGAGTCGGAGTCGTGGAGTCGGAGCTTTTTGGCCGGAGTCGGAGCGGCGCTTTGGCCGGTGTCGTACTTGGAGTCGGACATTTTGAAAAGTTTGAACTTTTTATTTTTGCATTTAATATGTCAAATTTGGCTTTTGGCCGCATTGATAGGGTTGATATTTAATTGAATACACATAAATAGGAAATTTAGGGAAAAAAAGTGACGATATTAACCTTTTTTTAGTTTGAGTCGGAGTCGGAGTCGTGTTTTTGGTCAATGTCGGAGTCGGAGTCGTGGTTTTGATAAATGCTGGAGTCGGAGTCGGACTTTTTTTTACCGACTCCACAGCCCTGGGAAATAAATACCCATGTTTTAGAACACACTGTCTCCTATGTTGTCAGAATTTTATTTTGAAATACCTCTCATGTATTCTACGCGGGAGTTTTTGATGATTCAAATTTTAAGGTTTTTATTAGTAAAATTACACTGCAAATTTTCGACGATCCAATGATTTCGATTAGAGCACAATATCACTTTCGCTCGACGTTCGTTAATACGAGGTTTTACCAAGTATAAGTGCACCCAAACCCCGGTTTATGAGGTAATATTTTTACACGGTGAAGACGAATTTAAATTTATACATAAAATTAAAACTGTAATAAATATGTTTATCATTAATATTATATTGATTCAAGCGTTAAAAGTGTTTTCAAATGTCAACGAAAACTAAAAAATATGTCTGCTAAATATGAATAAATTCACAAGGACATAGATTTTTTTATACAAATTGCCAGGGTTGCACAAAATTAGCATGAACTGGACATGGCATTGTGTCAATCCAGTGACAATGAAACTAATATTGAACCAATTAGAAAACAAATACTTATAAATAGTTTCTTTGGAATCCTTCCTCATATTATTTTAAATGGTTTCTAATGATCAATTTAAATCATTTTCAATGCCATTGTACCGATTCTCCATTTTTTTCTCAATATCGTACTTCCCATCTAAGTGACTTTTTGGAACCAATCTACCGTGTAAATCAGTGTAGTTAGTTTCGTCATACAAACGTATTTTAAATCAATCATATGTTATTATATTTATTGCATTGACATTGACTTGGTAAAACTCCATAATAATAAAGTGAAAAAATCGTATATTACGCTATAAATATACTCTATAGTGATTTCGGCTTACGCACTCGTCAGAACTATGTTTAAGCTTACACTTAACTATACATACTGAAATAGAAGAGAGACACTCCTCCCAGACACAAATCGTCTCCTAAACATGCTAACATGTATTGCAAAAAAAAATGGTATTCAATGTAATAAATTGATTTCATGTGTTTCTCGGAACGACACGAATTTGGTACCACTTAATACTATAAGTTAGAAGATGTATTGTGTTTCTCTTTTTTTTCATCCCAACTACTATATTTATCTCTTACAATTGTGAGCAACATCGTGTCTATATTATTTGTTCCTATTAATGTAATATCCGGTATAACACTATTTGTATGCAACGTCTTCATTTTGATCAATCAATCAGGACGAGTTAGCGACACATCACTGGTAGGGAGATCGTCAAGCGATAGCCGGCAATAAACGAATCACTTCTGTCCAGACGCTTCAAGCAAATCAAACCAACAGGGCAAATAAACAGTTTCGGGTGTCTCAAGTATATTTTTCCGCCTATGACAATTTGAACCATCATTGATGCAAGTATCCCCCAGTAAAAAGGACATTGCACTCAATGGTTTGTAGCCATATAATATTTAAATCTATACATATATATACCCGCAGTCATGCATGTTTTTTTCCTTTTTCAATACAATCTCAGTGACGTCGCAACTGTATTATGTCCAATTACAAAAAAGCCGTTGTATTTTTTGAGATGAAACTCGATGAAAGATGAAAGACGCTTCTAAGGAATATGAAGGTGGTTGCACGCTATATAGAACACTATGTGGTTTTCCTTACATGACTCCAGTCATCTGACACTGATATCTAAATTCAGTTTCAACGGCAGCGGTTCCATGTTTGCCTAAAATACGTGGTGAACACCCGTGAATCTAGATTATCTAGAAGCAGTGCCAGGTAGCTAGTAGTTTACATCCAGTTATCGTTAAACAAGAGCTGTATAGATGCTCTTTTACAATTCAGCTAGCTCCACATCGACAGTGAACCTGTGTGAAAAAAATGATCTAACGGTTGTCTGTAGAATAATAAAACAACATAAAAGTAATAATGCGGATGTTCAAGGAAGCGAAACTATAGTGACGATTTGTTTGACGATGACAATCTTGATTTTTTTTAATCTGAAAGGAAATATGTATAATATATTAATATATCTACTGTATGATGCAATCCTTATGATTAAAATCTATACATATATTTATACATCTGAATGTGGTTAAAATTAAATTCGAATGTTACTCTCCTGAGATATATGAAGATTAAATACATAATTGGAAGCCCCTGTGTTGAACAATGGCCGATGCGTGGGATATGTGTGCCAGGAAGCCGCCTGATGCATCTAGGAGTGCCGAGGATTTCCATACGCCGCACTACATCTCGCGCCCATGTAATAATAATTTATGAACACGGAATATTTGAGTGAAGAATACATACAAAGCAAGTGGGAGAGATTGCGACCCTGTGGCAAAAATAATTTGACAATAAATTTGTATGAAATCTGCGAAAATTTAAAAAAATAACGTAAAGTTTATTCTGAATTGCACTTTAGAAATGTTTCTCTTTCCGTTATAACAACTCATGCTAATTTGATTGCATGATTGCATGGCAAAAACTTTTTTGGAGTGGAAAGTAGTCTTATGAAATGTTGCGCAATTTAATATTCTCCTCGTAGCTATCAAGAAATTTTGTTGTATTGTATTTGTAGAGTGATAAAAAAGTGAACTTAATGAAGTAGGAAAATTATTTTTTTACCATGTCTGTTTTCAATGTGGACCGAATGGACTTTTAATGGAGCATCTCGGCGTATGTTTTTAAACCAAAGAGACAAAGCGCGTGTCACTTTTTGGAGCAAAGCGTTGCAATGCCACTCAAAGAAAGCAAATGTTTTTTGAAGTGCTTTTGGATGCACAATATTTAAAATAAATAATTTCACTAACATTGATCGGTATCGATGACATTTGCCGTTTGACATTTGCTGTTTGTCTTTTGCCGATTGTCTATGGCACGACACACGTGCTACTTACTCTAAGTTAATTGTACTATGCTTATAACCTTCACGCACGTGCAAGAAATAATTTGTAGTGAATTTGAAATAGTGGTTCACCGAGAACTACTGTCGTCTGGGAATGAACATCGCATGGTTTTTATTTGATTATTGATCATTGCTACAAAATTACTATCTACACTGTGTTCTCTAATGTATTTTCCCAATGACATCATAATTCGATATATCGCTTGGATACCAGTGATAATATCTAAAAAAATTGATTAAATTATTGTACACATCTGTGATTAAATCAAATTTCGATCATATTGAACGTGACAAGAGTCGTTTTTAATGACTTATTTGATATTAAATAAAATCTTATTGGAATGTATCTCATTTTTTTTAATTAAACTATTGCCATTTGCCAATTTGCTAATGAATATTTATTAAATAAATATTTCAAAACAAATTATGTTTTTCTCACTTATTTTATTTTTTATCACATACGACTTATTCATTTGTTAGAGTTTCTTACTTTTTAAATTATACACAATTTAATTTCATTTAAATATTTGCAATTTGTGTTATTATCTGTTGATTCTTTTCGTATTTAATTTAGCAATTGTTGTATGTACCTTGTGATTATTCATACTCAATTTTATATAAGTCACTATAATCTTATAATCACCCGGTCCATGGTGCAGTAGTCAACGTCGTTGGCTACTGTGCCAGTCCGCCTGGGTTCGATTCCCGGTACGAGGAGATTTTTTCAGTTGATAAATCGATTATGCTCAGAGGCAATGGGTGCTTGTGTTGTTAAATCCCTATCCACCTATCCGATACCAAAAAGCGACCCACAGTGACAGCGATTAGCTAATCACTAGTCCCGTCCTAATCTTCGTATCCTTTCCATTCCTAATCTCTTCGAAAAAGAGAGGTTAAGCAACTGAGTAAAAAGCAGTTCTCGTAGAAAAAGAAACATGTTTTGAGATAAGCTCCATGACGAGTCCATATGCTTCAAGTTGGGAGCGGATTTGGTTAAGAAAAAAAACTATAATTAGATTTTTTTGAACAGTTTATAATGTATGCTGTGGGCGAAACCGGTACTTCAAAAAATCCGAAATTATAAAAAAGTAGTCATTGTTTTATGAATATTGGACGCCAATAGGGATACACACATTATTCACCAAACACATGTATGTATGCCTCATTTATTATGAAACAATTCCCTGAACTGAGTGACTTGAATAATTCATAACCAAACTGAATCGTTGAGAAATTTTAATAAAATAAACAACTTTGCATATTTAATCTTTTCACAACCTTTTTTCCATATTTATAATTGGAAAATAAATTGGTTCGTTATTGAGATGAATAACTCCGAGCGATTTTATCAATTTGTTTTGTAAAATAATTTTGTATCTCCATTCTTGTTAGTTTGGACGATTCGAATTTTAAAAGGATCATACGATTGACTGATGATTACGTGTGAGACGGATTCAATTTACTTTGAATGTTGTAGTATGGTTTTCATTGGAAATATACGGCCTACGGGCCATCAGTATGATGTATCTATATAGTTATATACTGTTTATAGTATTTCCGGGCGTCAAAAAAATAATTCATGCAAATTAAATAAAAAAAACTACATTCTCCGTTGACTTTTTAACCTTCATGCAAGATGGGTGGTGGAAAGGAGAACCAACTTCAACAAAAAAAATTCGGCGAATTCCTAACTCTCATTGACCCTTTTAAAGTATTCACTGTCAATACTTGGTGGAAAGGCATTATAATAAAAATAATAACCCATTTTTAGTACATATTCCACCTTCAGTTTATTGGATCAGAACCGGTTTCGCTCATGGCGATCATTATCAACTGAGTGTCATCAATTAATATCAATTGATAATGCTCACCATGAGCGAAACCAATCCTGATCCAATAAATGTATAATGCTTGCCATGGAATTATCGAACGTTATCGCGTTGATATTTCGTTATATCTCTCGAGTCGAGGAACATAGTGATTTGTGAAGTAATTAAAGCTTTTAAGTAGGTTTTTTCAATGGTAATATTAAAATGTCTTTGATCTAACAACCAGCCATAAATTTAAAAAAACAAACATTCAACATAATTCTTATTATTATCAATTTTTAATGGGCCAAACTGTCAAATTTGAGAAGTATTAAAAATGATTTTTCATTTGTTTATAAACTGATTTCTTTATTCTAAATAAAGAAAATTGTCAGAAAAAGTTTTAGATCCCTATTTTATATACAATAACTTACAAAGCGTTATCTACGCATCAATTTATTATGAAATAGGAGCATATTTCGGGAAAGCTTTCAATTATTCTTTTATTATATTCAAAAATTAATATAAAGCTTTAAGCTCTTTTTGCGAAGATGTCACATAAATGACTAATGTATTACGATAATGGTAGAATATGCGGAAGTTTTCTGAATGAAAAAAATGCTTATTAATGGTTTACTATTTGTAATACTTTGTTATTTTACTGAAACGAATTTTTTATTGTCAAAAATATGCTTTAGAAATACACAGCTTTATATGCATTTAAATTTAAAATACGTTTATTTTTCAAATGATTTTTGTTTTGATACTATTCCACTTATTTTGTATAATGGTCAGGACCCGTGTTGCTCAGCACGTGCATAATCATCTGACTTGATAACTAAACAGGACAAATGTGGATGAAGTACATACTAAACCAATTGTTTTGTTTATTTAAATACCTAGCACCGAACAAGTAATTGTCATAATTTGCTTAATATTAAATTATTTATATCAGTAAAAAATATTTCCGATTTTTCATTTGTTAGGCGAGATTGAAAATACATAATTAATATACGAAGACGTATTTTTATCAAGTTTATAGCTTTAGTACACATTGGTTTAAGGTGAAAAATAAATACTGTATACATTAAAAATGTAAATTATCTTTTATTTGCTTTGTGACTAGTTTTCATTTATTTAAATACATTGAGTGAAACAAAACTCAATATAAAAATGCATAGCGGTTTTATTGATTTACGTGCATCTAGTTTACTTGTTTGTGACGTGATGATATTGTTTACATAACTGATACAAAATATGATAAATGCCATACTTTTTATCAATAAATTATCTAGGCGATACTCGTAAAAAAAAGATTCTTCAAGAATCATTTAAACTGACCGCAAAATATAACGTTCTTCGATAAATAATAATGAATCATTCGGATTGCAAAAGTTTTAGTGCTATTTTTATCGAACTATTGTGTGCATTTTTGTGAAATAATGCGGAACGAAATAACTCGAAACGTCCGCATTTACTTAAGTTTTTATATTGTATCTCGGGACCTAGAGATTTTGGATGATGTAACGGTATATTCGCGAGATTGTATTGAATTGATTTTTTACATATTCAGTTACGTAGTGCATTATCACACAATGATTTTATCAGTGACAAAATGTCAGCTGCATCCAGTTTTAGAGTTAGTTAAGTTTCGATTGCTTCACTGCCGTTTGAAGTGCAGTGCTATGTTATCAATACATCTAGCATTTGAATACAATGTTAAATTTACAGAACGAACAAATAATAAATATTCATAGTTTACTTAAACATACAAAAAATATAGCCCGGTAATGATACTACGTAAATAAACGATAAACATAGTAAACGAACAAAAGTATTATGGAACATAAATGTTTTATGTGTCACTTTTATTTCAAATTTTTACGAATGAAAAAGAATTTTCGCTTAAGCACATGATAATTAACTGACTACGGATACTTTCATCCAGTCAAGAGTTGTCGATGCTTAGTAAAGATGTCGTAAATGGCATTTTAATAACGCGTCATGATCTTGCTCGTTTGTCGAACATTCGTTGTTTTCTTGAATTAAATTAAATTAAATTTACCCGAGAGGATCGACTAGAATCTTGTTATTCAAACGTATGTAGGAAGGAAACATGCGTTTCAGGTAATTTGCTCACCAGTAGCGTCCTTATTAAACATACTTTATTTTACAATTTAAATAAAAAATATTATTTATTTCGGAATACTGGAATAATTCATGTTCAAAAGCGTTTAATTTTAACGTATATGAATGAAATGTACCCGTAATAGTGCTTTTGTTTAATTGTACGAGGCCGCTTGTTATTCAGTCACCTGGCCTCTCTTTTTTGAATAAATATAAGACTGAATTAGAAAAGCCTGCTAGATAAATAGCTTATCGGTTTCCCTACGTCTCCAGTGTTTGATATGTTGGAAGAAAACTAAAAATCATTCACTTCATTCATAAATTGATTAAAAAGTCAATGTATGGTAAGTGTTTTTGAAGGATTTCAACACGTGGATACCGTACTGCGTAGGTTTCCAACCTTTTTCGAGTGGCAACCCCTTTTTACAAAAGCCATGTGACCCGCGACCCCGCTGCAATTGAAAATGGCATTTCTCATTAGGTTATTAAAAAAACACAACGAAGATGCATGAAAGTGAATATTTTTTACTTGACTGCTTCAAATGGCGACCTCACAGAAAACCCGCCACGGGTCTCGACCCATGGGTAGGGAACCCGTGCCGTAGTGGGAATAACGGACACCCAAGAGCGTTGGCAACTCAGCTACCGACCTGACTTATAAAACCATCACACATGTACTTTTTTAATTAAAAAAAAATATTTTGTTTTATCAAAGATTTTTAGATATAATCAACGATGTTTTAGCGTCTATGTCATAATTATGCATAATAATAATTTTCGCACATTGAGAATAAAATAACATTGACTTCTCTCAATTGTATTTTATCTGTACAAACATTTTTGTCAACGTCGGGAAAGTATTTCATATTACAGAGGATCACCAATCTATCGTTTTTCCACCGTTATCGTTTAGTTTTTAATGGCCTTTGTAAAACGATCAACTGGAGATCGACCGTATTTACTTAGCGACAAAGAAGAACAAGGATATCAATCGAAATGTATTTAGTTATTATTTATGTATTTTCTTAGTGTGGAATCTTAGTAATGCCACTGTTCGCTTCCCTTTGGGACGTCTGAGGTGTAAGATAAATCACATTAAGGTATAATGAAGGTGTGCTGAGTGCGAAAGGTGGTCGTTGAGGTAAAAGGGAGAACATCTTTTGAACAGGATCCGAACGTGGGAAGAATTAACGAGGGGTCATTAGCTTATAGCTTAGACGATCCGTGAAAAGGTGTTTTTTATTCCACCTCTATCTCACTTTCTTAATGGTATTGCGAAAATTGCGAGTGGAAATTGGCTCTATCTGGTTTTGAAATTCCTTTAACATTGTTTTATTTTTATAGGGCAGTAGAAATTTTAAGCCGAAGTCCACAGCAACAGAGAGAGTTTTTCTTCTACTCTGCTTTTTCTTTCTGTTTATTACGTTATTGCATATGTAAGTTTATATAGTCCCATAAATATATTTAAAAAATCGTATAACTTTGAATTCGCACGAAAAGAGGTTTTTGTTTATATAAAGTATGAATGCGTCCTGTATTGAAAATAAGTTTTTTTTTGTTTTTCATTAAAGCTGTACAAGTATAACATTAATTATTTATGTCAAGTTTTTTTTTAAATCGTTTACATTATGGTATAATCAATATAGTGCGACGGCGAGTCTTATTATTAAGTATAGTATACCATTTAGGATAATTTTCGAACATTCGTATACTAAATCATTTTAGCCTTGCACAGATATAGGTAGCATATTGAACGATTCATCACCGAAAATTTTAACACAGATGCATTAATATATATTGTCTGAACTTTGGAAAAAAATTGGCGAAATCCGAACGTTAGGAACAAGTACATATGTGTATTATAAATAAACCCTAAGCTAAAGACAGCTTATTGTAACTAAAAGCCGGGCTTGAAAAGTTATTTTCGATTTGTCTCCATTAAAAGCGACCCTTTGTACTTTCGTCCAAAAACAAACGTTCTCATTCTACATTTTTTTTTAAAACAGCATCATCCATTAATTTACCGTGAATCGAAGAAATTTACGTTTTATATTTATTTACTTGATATTATTTCTGCGAATTATACAATACGCATTCAAATTATGTGGCTTATAATTTTTAATATCAATAACATTTCTGATTCAGATAGCAAGCCGATGTAAGGTTAAAACCTAAAAAAGATTAATAAATGTCTTCTGCATAAACTATACATGCATGTATTGCAGGGATGGCCAAAGCGTAGACCGCGTTCTACTGGTCGACCTTATAACTATTCCCAGTCGCCCGCCTGTCAATACGCCAAGTTAAATAAAAGAACATGTTTTTTTATTGACATACTATTTTATGTTTGTGTAAAGTTATCATTTATTACCATTATTAAAATAACTTGTTATTGAATTGGTATTGATATTATCTTTTTTAATTTATTCTTATTTTTGGCTGTAAATTACTACTTTTAATGTAAGTAGACCACCGCCAATAATTTCAAAGAAAGTTGCCCGTAGTTTGTTACAATTTTGGCCACACTGATATATTATATCGATGGCCTCAAAAACCATGTATTAAATAATATATACAAATATAAAGTAGAGTTTATTATTTATTTTTCCTAAATGCACTTACAATTCAATTAAAATAATCATTTTCGTAAATACGTTGTATTTAGGTTTGGCTTATAACTTCAGAATCAGTTATTGCCCAAGTCAATATAAACGATAACATAATAGAGTATTAATATGATGTGATTACCGTCACAAAATGAACCGTTTTATTATATACTTTCAAGAAAGGAGGTATTTTAATTGCAGACTTAGTAATAAACTTCGACACCTTTTGCAATGAAGGTATCGAATTCCATTTTATTGGTAAATAATGACTAATGAGCCAAGCAAAATGTTACCATTAACATTTCTCATTGTCTGCCAGTCATTAACGCATTCAACTCGCTAATTATTAAAAAATCGATCAGTTTGTATGAAGTGCTTTGTTAATGACGTATCAATAGACTTTTTTTGTAAATGCCAAGTGATAAAAAAACTATTAAAAAAACGAGTAGTATCGTTTGCTTCGGGTAAATGAACGATTTCAATACCGAGGAATCATACCGCTTTAAAAAAATCTTTTCATATACATATATTATAGCACGTAACACTTTGTAAGATTTGTAAAGGTACTGTTATCAATTGATTTTTTTGCTTGGTGACTATGATTTAGGTACTCAATGATTCTCAACAAATAAACAAGAATTACATTTACATAATTACCGATTTTTAATTTAAACAACTCATATTTTAGTATGACAAAGTGGTATTGATTTTCTGTGTGTACATATTAGTTATGTATGATTGTTTATTGTTAAGATTCAAGCCAGGAAATTAAGCTTAACGTAGAACAGAAGTTGTCTGAATTGGAATTTACTTGGTAGGGCTCCATTATACCATGGTGAAAAGATATTTAAGAATTTTAGTTTCTACCAGGGCTGTGGAGTCGGTAAAAAAAAGTCCGACTCCGACTCCGACTCCAGCATTGACCAAAAACACGACTCCGACTCCGACTAAAAAAGGTTAATATCGTCACTTTTTTCCCTAATTTTCCTATTTATGTGTATTCAATTAAATATCAACCCTATCAATGCGGCAAAAAGCCAAATTTTACATTTTAAATGTAAAAATAGAAAGTTAAAACTTTTCAAAATTTCCGACTCCGAGTACGACTCCGGCCAAAACGCCGCAACGACTCCGACTCCGACTCCGACTCCACAGCCCTGGTTTCTACAGATATTATATAGTATATATTTGACAGCTGTTTTCGGCCCATATATTCATCAGAACAAGTTTAAATATAGTAGATAGAGTAATTAGACCATGGGTTCCCAACCCAGGAATTTGTAAGCTAAAAAAATTAAAAGTGAACGTTTCTTAATACGGAAAAAACCAATTCACTTCGATAGCTTGTGTTCCCTATTTAGATCGGGAAGATTTTTTTCAAACGGTTTGTGAAAAGCGGAAGAATTTCCACATGCCGAGGACGGCTTTGGACATTCAATTAATATTAAATTTTCTAACTACACGCTACCGTAAACGCACTTTTATAAATGGTCAATTTTATCAGAGAAAAATGGATCGTGATCGCGTGCTCCTGGCATGTTGAAATTAATAAGATAATAATATCCTCACGTTTATACGTTATCAGATTTTGATTGATTACAATCGACTGGCGATGAAATAACGGTCCGTATTGGTTTATATATATTTAGAATGAAATACGTCGTAAAAACCTTATTTTTTCCGACATAACATGCAATGTAACCCGCATATAAAATTATGAAACCGCAACTAAAATCATAAGAAAATAAATCATATGAAAAAAGAAAACCTTGAAGGACATCTCGGCTATTCATATATTTATGGAAATGATGACCAATACAAAATTAATTTTAATGTATTAAAAAATAATAATCCATTTTTTTTACTTATTAAACATTAAATTTATTTGGATCAGAACCGGTTTCGCTCATCGCGAGCATTTACAGCTGATCCAAATAAATTTAATGTGGAATAATTATAAAAAAATCTCTTATTATTTTTTTAATATAATGCTATTCCGTTAAGTATGTATTGTCAGTGAACACTTTAAAATTGCCCTTTATATGATAAATATTTCTCAGTAAAAATAACCATAGCAAATATATACCTACCATTCGTTTTATGTGTGATATTTTTTAATTAATCCCCTACAAAAAATCCTAATCAATTCTATTTAAAGCGTTATTTCATTATGACGTCAGAATCTCGTTAAAAATAATGTTGCAAATGGCTTGACGCCCAAACACAATCAACTGACGTGAACATATCATTTTCAAGATCGTGGAACTGCTGTTTTTATTTTCAAATTCATAATTCCATAAACAATTGAAATCCATAAATAATTTTAAACAGACACTTGTCAACAGTTATCTATGATTAGTATTAAAAAGCATTATTTCAAACTTCAGATTATAGAAATAAATACGAAACGATTACGAAACAAATCATTAAAAAAGCAATTTATCTGTACATATGATAAATTCTATGTTTTATCTTATTTTGATTTAATTTAATATTACACAGATGTGTGCATATCCGGTTTGGTATATTGTGAAGATTAATTCAAAATTGGTTGTATTTAAATAAAAATTAAATTTTGATGCATATTATATATTTAAAAGGTTGTAATAGTTGCACTTCTCAAGAAAAATAAATCACTTACTAAATCACATGGTTAACGGATAATATCAACAAAATTATGTTTATTTGTAAATGAATAATAAAGCACAATTTGCATAAATAATTTTACAGTTATATCGTATGGCGAGGACCGGTTTCGCCCACCAATTGAATATTTTGCCATTGTTTCAAGATTTTATTTTTCCCTGTAAAAAATATAATAAAATCTATTGCAACATAACAAGACACCACTACATCGATATTTCTTCGTAAGGTATATAAATTTTATTTTTATATTCAAAGTCATATCGAGTTTAATGAACAAATCCTCTTTTGGCATTTCTCGAGTTGCTCTCAATATAAATTTGCAAAGTTTTGCGTAAAGTTATTTAAGAATAAAAAAAATGTCGGCGTCTTAATTTAGATATGTTAAATCTGATCAATTAGTTTAATATCTCTTTAAGCATTCATAAACGATATATAAAGTTAAAAAGATAATTTATAAATATTTTATAAAATAATATGTTCAATTTTATTTCATATGAATGTAAAAAATACAGTCAAGATAATGCCATATAATAAATTGACAGTTAACGCTTGAAACTTGATAAACAAATATCATGTAGACTAAGGTTAGAAAATTTGTATAAGAAAAGAAAAATTTGCTTTAAATTTCCTTGGGGAAATAAAAATTGGTGTTTGTATTATTTTTCCTCAAGCTCTTTTTGAGTTCATCTCAGGTTACTTGATATTTAAAATTATTCATTGATTCGGAAAATGTCAAATTCCAAATAAGATAATATTATGTATATTTGACTTGCCTGCTTGTGCGATAATGGCCATGGACATTAACAGTAGCCCACATGTAGCTTGTAGTCTGGCGTCCCCCCTCATCTTTCTCTAAAATAAAACAAAAAATATATAAATTATTTTTGTACATAAAAATATTGTAAGAATGATTAAACATAATAAATTTTGCTGTGGAATTAGACTGCAAATATACGACAGGTAGTGAATCCTTGATATGATTTATTTTTACTATGTGGGTTTTCAGGTTATGTATTATATCATACGAGCCTTCCTTACAAATCCTGTAGCCGAGTGGTTAATGCTCTTAGAAGTTAATTAAATTAGACTGAGGGCTCAATAGTTCAAGTCACAGAATACTCACAAACAATCATTTATTTTCAAGTTCTAGATATTTCTTACCTCCTTCTATCCGTTGAGAATAAAAACGGGACGTAGATAATAGATATGTCAATCGACTTTTCCAATTCTGCAATCTTTACTCTTTTAGAAACAAGAGGCCGAGCGACTGACCTACTAGCAAAGCCACATGCTCCACGGTGGAAGCGGACATGGTATAAAAACAAAATTATATGATAGTAAAGTTACGCACTTCCGTTTTTAATGAATGTATTAATTTCAAATAATGATAATGCTTTGGATGAGTTCAATTCTTCTTACTCCATCTAAGCATCTCCCCCATAATTTAATAAATTAATTTATGTAAGTATGAAAATAACAAACACAATTCATGAATATTGAAATCATAAGTATTTAAAATAAATTATTTAGTTGATAGTGCTCGGCATAAGCAAAACCGATCCAGATCCTTATCAAATTATGTGTTGTAGTAGTACTTAAAAAATGTATTTTTAATATTTAAAATAATGCCTTTCCATCCAGAAGTGACAGCTAACACTTCAAATATGATTCATGAGGATGTATTAAAATTTATTTCATTGTCCGACATGCACGATAGAATGAAAAAATATGTTTAGAGTGTCTCCAACAAACACTAAAATCTAATAATGTGACAACTCACGTAACTTTGAAATGTCTCGTTCACATCGCTTAGATAGCATCGCAGTGCATTACTCAGAGTTCAAATAAATAATAAAGTTTATCAGATACATAATAATTTGATTGAAGTCCATCATTGATTACATTTACACACACAGAAAACGATAACGCACAAAAAAACTTTTATCTCAATGATGTGACAAAAGGTATTAATAATTTAAATATTTGAAATAAATACGTCAGAATAATACCAACGTCTATATTAGTTTTATTATGTATACTGGTCATCATTATTACAATTTTGATTTAAATATCGTGTCAAGTATCATATTTGAAAAACTAATTAGTTATTTTAAATATAATGTTAAAAGTTTATCTATACAGTGTACATTCCAATTTTGTTAATTTATAATAGTTTCTTCTGAGAATTCAAATTGAATTAACAATATTATTGTTTTGAATGCGATTTTAATATAGATGCCATCATTTAATATTTCATGACCAAGGCTGTTTGTTGTATATGTTTTATAACAGTTTAAATAAAAAAAAATGTTAATTTGAACGAGCATGCTCGAATAATCAAATAAGGATATTGATAATAAATTATTTATGGTATACCAGAAAGTATTTGTTATAAACAAATTTATGAAATAAATTACGGGCTATCAAACAAATTATTATGTATTTGTAAGATTATCAGATAAAACTAATGATAGGGTCCTAAATCATGCAACTATATATATTGGTACTCAACCAAGTCAGTCCAAGCACCTCAACAGAAATTGTCGTTTGTAAGTCACCCAAAAATAGTCAGGAAGGATGAAACTAGAAGGATAGAATCAGAAAAAGTTAGTTGTATTTCTGAACCATAGACTAGGACCATAAAAGGACGTAAAAATACATAAACAATAAGCAAGATATTGTATATATTCATATTTTTTTTCTGAACTTGTACTACTTGTACTTGAATTGACTATAAAACTGTGGAAGTGGAGGATTCGAAATATTCAAGGTATGAGATATAACCACTTAGTTACACGATTGCATCGTAAAATTTCGCTGTTATGGGAAAGTAAAACAGCTTAAATGTATGGAAAATAAAATGATTCTAAAGTGAAGTCCCTCATAATCACTATATGAAAAACGATAGCCTCTATAAATTTATAAATCGTGTTTGGCGAAACATTTTATATACTTTCGTTGCTCGGTATTCTGAAACGTACTTTTTTTGAAAATCTTAGTTATAGAGTATATACAATAGCACCATTTTATAAATTACAGTAAGTCTATGAAGAGATGAATAATCTCAAGCACCTCCTACAAAATAGAAATTTATCGAAATATTTTAAGAAAACTTAATCGATTATGTTTAAATATTAAAATAATATATTTTCTATTCCATCGGGAGTCGGGCAAATAGTCAATAAATTAAAAATTATCATGCTTCAATTCATGTTGCATTGAAAAGAAATTAATAAAAATAAATAAACCTGATATATTCAAACAAAATAACAACTATCGGAAATCGCCTACTTATTGAGGATTTACGGCATCGTGGTCATGTGCTGAACTGAATTAATTATCTGAGGATCGTATCTAGAATTAAAGTTTTTTTAAATAGCAGTGATTCATGATTAATTACGAATTATATTACAATATTGATATATATGTTATTCAAAACTGTATTTATTCATATTTTTATAATTATTATGTATCACAGTTTATAGCCTTTATTATTTGCCCAAATTTAAAAACTAATTGATTTGTATATATGTATTATCAAACAGAAACAAAATTTTATCGAATTATAAACGAACTATGGCCTTTAAATCAAGCCGACTGTAAGCTTTTTACCAAAATGCTACAGCTTATATTGAAAATGATTTCATTTTGTACGAAATTTAATTACAGTATTCTGCATTTTATTTTGTATTTGGATCAAAGAAAACATTTAATCATAATCATAATTATATCTCTCCGTTTATGACGTTTATTGTCAATTCTTAGAGAAAAGATTGTTTCTAGAAGTTTCATCGCGAGCATTTTCGGTTCATTTTTTTTTAAATGAATATATCTATTATATTTATGTCATATTTCTGTAATTACGTTTCGACTTCAGATACTGCATCAATTGTTTTGAAATAAATTATAATACGCCAGAATCAAATTGTCTTTTTCAGGTAAATGTAATATCTAAAGCAACATAAATTTAAAAAATCAAATTTAAAATTTGAAGATGTTTCAACCTTACATCGGGAGAGAGATTAAGTTATACTGTAATTGATTTAGAGTGACTGACAGTTGTACCCGTGTTAATGCATTTTAAAAGGATATCCGCTCGTCAGACCAGTTCGTCCCGAAAGTGGATAATACTGTAGACCAGGGTTTCCTAACCCTCTGCCCATTTCAAAACATCGATGTCCTTCTACCGGCAGACCATTTACAAAGTAACGATAGAGATCAATATACCGATAATTGAATGAATGTGTTACTTTATTTAAATTTGACCATTTTTCGTCCGCCACTTCATTTTACAACCTCAAATGCGCCGCCATTAAGGTTGAAAACTCCTACCGTAAGACTGCAGACAGATTGAGTTTTATACATATATATAGACAAACTATTGAATGTATTGTGAGACATTTAAATGTTAAATAAGTTATTTGTGATCAAATACTGGAAACAAATAATGAAAAAAGTGGTATCGGAAAACTTCTCTGTTATATTACTTTTAACAATTACGCAGAAAAAGTCCCTCATAAGAGTAAAAGAATAGGATAGTGAATAACAAAAATGTACGAAGTTTATTAAGAATGATTAATTGAACACAAATCGGTTCATGGCATTTACGTGTTGTCGAACTAACGATTTAACTACTTACTACTTGATATTTTAAAATTCTAACAATGGATTTCTAAGTAAATTTCGACCATGCTAATAAAACATTACTCTTTATAGTATTTTTTTTGGGAAATACATATTGCCCGGTTCGTGGTGCGGTGATCAACGTCGTTGGCTACCGTGTCGGACCGCCCGGGTGCGATTCCCGGTAGATTTTTTCAGACGATAAATCGATTCTGCTCAGAGGCATTGGGTGTTTGTGTTGTTAAAAACTCTTTACCACCCTTCCGATCCCAAAGAGCGAAGCATAGTGACAGCGATTAGCAAACCACTAGTCTTGTGCTAGTCCTCGTATCCTTTCCATCCCTACTTTCTTCGTAGAAGAGAGGTTGAGCAACTGAGTAACAAGCAGTTCTCGGAGAAAAAAGAAAGTTTAGATGAACTCTGTGAGAAGTCCATATGCTCCAAGTTGGGAGCGGACATGGTTAAAAAAAATATATATTTACGAGAAAATAGTTTTTTAAAACATTAGTTTGGTAGGCTACTCCTTAATAATGTTTTACATTTCAAGCTGACAAGGTTCAAAAAAATATATTTCTGAGAAAATAATCCGACTGATTATAAAATGTCTTGAGTGACAATGAAAGGTATGAAATGGATCGTCTTATACATCAGATTTTATTTTAATCAGTCTTCTGTGTCATGCAGTATGTTGAAATTAAGTTAACTCATCTCTGGTCTGCCCTTAGCATTTCGTTTATATTGGACATTGTATGTAGTTCATCAAAATAAAATATTTTGTATCGATTTCAAAGTACATAATATGTTTTCGTTATAAATAATATAATATTCAACGGAAAATGTTTGAATATTCAATCGAGAATAAATTGACGTTAAAAAGTTTTACTAATCACGCATATAAAACAAATGGCGTCGAATCAGATGAAAAAACTTCCTACTACGCGTGGAAAATGGGGCATATATTTGAATGCAACTGATAATTCAATATGAGATTAATTCTGATAAAATTTAAATATATTTTAATGCAATGAATACAATACATCTAGATGAGTAGTTACATTTATGACTGTATTTTTGTTTTCTAATTAAGATTGTAGTATGTATAAATTTACTGTGAGAAACTTTTCTTTTATTGAATTATTTTCAATAAATTAGCACAAGAAACAAATACAAAAGCAAAAAGTCATGGCAACGAATTACAATACTATTTTTTTCAGTGTTACTATATGGCTCCTTTTGTATCCGTACTGTGATGAATAGTTCACCAAAAACGTTTTCCAAACAGTTAGACTTGGCAAACTTCAGGAAGATTAGAATTATCGCTAAGACGACGATTTTCCGGTTGAGAAACTAAACAGATAGAAATATATCTTAATAACAAGATCGCCATAAAATACAGGATCTAAAAATAGAATCGAATGGATTAATTGCATAAATATAACAAATTTTTCGTTATATTTACACAAATATTCTGATTCGCTCACACGAGTATTGTTAACTGATGAGTGAAATCGGTACTGATCTTGATCATAACATATGTGTAAATAGTACTTTATACGTGTTTTATTTATTCAAATAACTCTTTTCCACCAAGAAGTGCCAGTTGAAACCTGCAAAGTCTAATGTATTCATAAAAGCTGACAATAAAATCTGTTATTTACTCCCTGTAAGTGTGCGTAATTGATAACTGTATTTCGATTGACAAATTGAGTACTAAGAATAGTTATGACGACGGCGAAGTAAATGCCAACTCAATCAATACGATTATTTTAAACTGATTTTTTTTATTCTAAAACCTCTTAAAAAACCTCATGTCGGAAACATTAGAAACGATTTGAATATTTTTACAAGATTTGCATACGCTGTAGGAAATAAACAATTCTACTAATCCTTTCCAGTCTACAGGATCAACGCCGCTCTCACTAGCGTTGGCGCGAAAAAATAATCAGTCGATAGGCAAATGATGAGCTTTTGGGCTTGCTAATAGCATTTTAAAAACACTTGTGATAACGTGATCACAATGCTGTTATCATTTTTTAATGGTATTTGGTGGAACGTATGCAAAGTGTAAAAAAAAGATTAGTGAATATTATTATCCGTGTTATATATGTTCATTTTAATCGTGCAAGATCGGATTCCACGTCGGTGTGGTGTTGTGTATGACATGAATATGGGTTTTTATGGAAATGTGGTTCAAAGCCGTCTCGTCGATGCCTATCGGGCATTACATCTGCTTCGCATAACACAAGCTGACGCCTGAAGGTTCTTAAACAGCGGTAAGCAACGGTTTTGATGAAATCCGAATTTAGATTTCCAAAACCTCACTGTTTTATAAAATATATCTTAGAAATATAGAAGCAAATAAAATTGTCAATTTGATGTGGCGAAAAGAATACAACGAATAATTTAGATTTTGATAAAACCATGTCCTCTTTCAGTGGGGAGAATATTGACTCCTAACATAGTTTAGCTTTCAAGATTTTAAACTGTATTAATTCGGATGCCGAAATATTTAAAGTGGAAGTGAGTGAGTAGAAATAAATAGAATAGTACTCTTTTTATTGGTTGAAGTTGTTTGAACTTGAACCAATTTTCAATATTTTTTTTCACATTGGAAAAGCAATACACTTTTAGTTTATAATTTTTAAACTAAATTGCTCAATCTCTCTATTTCGAAGAGACTAAGGATAGAAAGGGCATGACTAGGGCAAGACTAGTGGTTAGGTAATGACTGTCGCTATGTCCCTTTTATGGATCGCATGGATTTGAGAGGGTCTTTTGGACATCACAAAAATCCATCTCTCCAAACAGAAATCAATAATTTGAATAAAAAAAGAAACTACCTGGACTAGGATTCAAACCAGAGCGCTCCGTTACCAAAGCCAACAACGTTGACACTCGACCACGAACCAGATTTTTTAAAAATAATATGTGACAACTGACAAGGATTCTTGAAAATGTTGTTGAAATGTAGAAAACCAATTTAGAAAATTAATTCAATGTAAGCGAACTTTTTTGACATCAAAATGTAACCATTTTTCATAGTTTCAACTATCTTGCTATTTCATCAAGAATCTCGTTCGATAACCAACAATCATTAAATGCCTAAAGACATTTTACTCCAAACAAACGCCGCTGGTTGATGACCACTTTTTTTGATGTAAGAATCTCCGACTGTGGAAACTACTTCCGGAAAATGTGACGTTATGTTAGACGTGGTCAGTAGTGAAATTGTGTTCCTCGATCTTATCATTTAGAATTACCGAAGGATTTGTTTGATCAATTATAAATTTTAGATCAACAATTGTTGGTGTTCACAAAGTATCAACAAACATATTATATTGCGTACATATTTAAAAAATTGCAGGTATAATTTTAAGCATTTTAAATTATTGAGAAACTCTAGAACAGATGAAGTATTGCGACAGTATGAAATGAATATATTCGAATGTTAACCAAACTGATGCACGGTTACACCAGGATATTGTGTAATAATATAGAGAACTTTCTTTGCCTATAATTATTCAACTGAAAATCACCAATTAATGATTTTTTTTTTATATATTTGGCAATACATGTTTTTTGACGCTTTGTTCGCTTTTAATGTAAAGCACGTGAACTTATTATGGAGCCTTATCTCAAGTAAATATGTATATTAGAACAATGCTTGTTAGGTACCTATTTGCTCAAAAGTTACCCATTATTTTCCAATGAGAAAAATAATTGAAAGGTTAGGCAAGGAAGGGCTGTCGCTTTCTTTTAATATTAGATAGGTAGAAGACAATTTAGATATCAATTACATCCTTGTCGACGAAATCTATGGAACTGGTTAAAAAAATTCACATTTTTACAATGATTTCCTAAAGAGTTCCACTAAAAAAGTTGTGACAGTTTAAATTCAACATATTACCCACGTCAGTTAATCTCTTTGCATGATCCTGAAAGGTTCTATCATTATATACGACTCCTCTCGTGTGTTGCATTATTTCATTAATGATTTATAAAGTCCTGCAATATTCCGCTTTTATCAAAGCACGAACAACTAACTTTCAACAAAGTTATAACCAAATTTTGCCAATTGTGCCATACATTATTCATCTGAGTTTAGAGGTTTCATTTGCATATCTAAAATCTACATTGTAAATGCTTGGCTATAACTTATAACAATTTAGTCTCTTTATAAAATGATTTATTGTCAATTTACGAACTGATGCGTTACGATGGGCGATTATGATTTTATTTTTATTTATTTTTTTGACAGTTTATTCTGTGAAGAAAGTGAGACCTAGTGAAGCGATTTTAATGGCCACTTTGGAACATTAATGTTTCGATTTATAGATCAAATTCTGTATCAACAATATTATTTCAATTACGCCATGCAGCGTCCGTCTTGTTTACAGTATTGAAAAAACCGGTATTAGAATCTTATTTAGAAAAATGTTTTGGTGAAAAATATATGAATAATCAGACATGGTAGATTGAATATTTAATGTAAGTGGATCGGTAATACGGTAACATTACGATTAATTATTCAATGTCTTATAATGGTCGTTTAAAAGCACACCTTTATTATACCAGCAGCTTTTAAAAATATCCATGAATACCCAATTATAAAATTAAAGATATCATTATAGATTACCATCACTATTCTTAAAAATTATGTTTTACTATTCCGTTAAAAGTCGTTACGCGTATGTGAATAAAACCGTATAAATTTAAAATTACAAAAAAGAACATTCAAGTAAATACCATAGGCAATTTAATACTTATAAACATCATTATGATTTATTTTGCGGTGTTGCTAGTGGGATCATAGTGTTTTTCCGCTGTAAAACATTACCACTATAAAAAATGGCACATATATAAATATGGTTATTTGTGTAACATATATTATATCTTTATATATGCGGTTCACCATGCATCAAAAGGTTCGGCGGATTGAAACTGAAAGATTGCAGGGCAACTCGAATTGCTGCCAAAACCGCAGATCGACCGAGCCGCAAAAAAAACTCCGCAACGAATCGACTAAAAAGGAACGAGAGAGGAAAAAATAACGTTACATCAGGCGATGAAAACACAGGGTACTACTAAAATGTTATTTTTATCGTTAACAATATTATTTTTAGTGTGAGTCAATGGCAAGAACTATGAGATACGTAGGTTTATAACGTTGTCACAATATACATTCAAATTTTTAAAAAGGCAGTACATAAAACGAACAAATAGTTTTCAAACACGTTTTGTGTACTTATTCCACATTGGATGTATTAAGATCAGGACCGGTTTCGCTCATCGCGAGCATTATCAACTGATAAGAAATACAAAACTACAACATTATATATATACAAAAGCTAAGAAGGACTAATATTGTTATGAAAAACCATTTTATAATAAAAATAAATATGTAAACAATTTAAAGAAAAATAAAACAAAATAATTATTGCTCATATCAAACCGACAAAAATTAAAATGTTGAACATCTCTAAGCAATAGAAAATAGAAGCTACTAAATTTAAAACCAATATTGATCATTAACAATATAAAATCCAAATAGTACATATGTATGTGCATTAGCATAGGGAAAATTTTTAAATTGTGTTTAGATAACTTATTCGGGATTTGTAGCCTAGCGATCAGAAGATTTCGGAGACAAGTTCAGATTTTTAAAAAAAACTTGGAAAGCGCAGTTATCGGCATTACTATTTTAAATTTTTCTTTCAATATACCTCGATTTATCTCAAGGAATTTTAAAATATCTGGTGAATGGTCTGGAATTATTTAATCCCTTAATGACATAACAGGTAACCCATAAAAATTGACAAGCGTTTTTGTATAAATTAAAAAAAATATATTTGGCATTACAGCTTACGCCAAATATTATTAATTGTGAAAGTCAAACGAGATTAACTCGATGATAAATAATGAATCAGTTGTGCACAAAATCAACGATAAATAACATACACCCAGCCCAAGATCTCTTTTTTCAATTGACAAAACCTGACCTTGCCGGGAATTGAACCCGGCCCCCTCGATCGCTAGGACAAAGCTCTTGCCACTAGACCACAGGGACCGACTGTTGTTTTATTGTTTTATTACTGTTCCTAAAATATTGTTAAATTAGAAAAATATTAAGATACTGTGATACACATTTTACCGCTTGAACACTCGGTAGAATAAGATGAAAAAACAATACGAAAACCTTGTGCAACGATTGACGGCTCCATAATAACGGGGTTATCGTTTTTTTGAACGCCTCGCGATGGGGCATCATCATTTTCGGTCACGTAACTTGCGCTTTTTTAGTTTTACTGTAATAATGACGATTCAATCGATATCAATTTTAAAGTTTTTATAAGATATGTTTTCCCTGCGCTATTTCACTGCGATGTTTGATTACTTTAAGTGGGTAGCCGTGAAAATAATTGACGACAAAGAAGTGTTCAAGCAAATGTATCAGTAGCTTCAAGCTTTCGTTTATTAAAAACTGTATTAATTATTTGTCTGATCTTTGCAAATTATTCGATATTTGAAATTCATACTGTAAACGTGAAGTAAACTTTTAACAAGGTGTATTCTAAATTCAAAATATATACTTGTATAACAAATATAATTATTGCTGGGCTTATTCCATATCTATTGAAATCGCATTGCGTATATTAAATATATTGCCGAATATTTGAAAGGCTCACAAGGCCATAGAAACGCAGTACCAGAACTTGATTGAAATCATCTCTATTAATAGTGCCAATTTCAATTAAGATGATACCAAATTTCAATCGATTGAATTTTGTACTTTTCCATAAGTTTTGTCGCTAACGGCCCGGCCTGCGCAATTCGGCATCTTCATACATTTCAAGTGCACAGATGAACTTAAACTGACAGGCTCACCAAAATCAAGGGTCTTTAGCGGCAAAACTCACGGAAAGTAAAAAATTCAAACGATTCAAATTTGAATATAGCATTATATTTGTAATATCTGTACGTGTTTTTTACGTGTAACTGTAAAAAATGATTTCGGATTCGTTGGCATACCGGGACTTCTCTTAGAGTTTCAATATCAGTACACGTCTAAATAAATATACATACTTAAATATAAAACCAAACTAATACACCTTTTTTGGATTATTATGAAATTATAATGCGCATAAACTGAAAAATTTCGAAACATAAATAATGGCAATGAGAAATCTGCAATGTATTTAAAACCTTCAGTAGATTTAAACACTCGAAATCAAGCGGGCAAATCTTATTTGATGTATCACTAACAAAAATGACAAGCTTTATTAGAAGAAAGCGTCTGTTTTAAGGTTTTTTCAAAGTGTCATCATCGTCAATCATTCTCGTAAAAATCAACCAGACTCCATAACTAAACGTTTTTTTGACGATAGCACTGATGAAACGATCGTCGATATTTACCGACAAAAAACGTATCAATTAATAAGAGCATGATTGAAATTCATTTCATCCGCTCCATTGGTGTTGTAATTGGTTCAGACAGGTTATGAAATTTACCGATTATTTTGCATTGGGAAATAACAGCCTATCGAATTTTGGAATTTGGCTCCCAAATTTACACGAAAAATGTTAAGCCAAGCATAGATAGGTATGTTTGTATAGAGCAGGCCTGGCCAACCCAAATTGCACCCCGGGCCGCATTGATGGCCTCAAATTTCCCCAAGGGCCACACATACAAACATTATACAAAAAAAATATATAAAAAAATGAAACGACAGCCCCAACATGTGAAAAGAAAACACGCATTGAACCAACAACAAAAAATGTATTTGGGTAGTAATCAACATAAAATTTGTTAAAAAACAATACAAAAATATTTTAACCCTGAAAATTATTAATTAAGACCAAAATCAAACAATATTACAAATAAAACCAATTATCAGTGACTTCTCCTTTCAGTGCGAGATTTGAGATTCTTTACGCATACTTAATTTTTCTAAATCTATTTCAATACTTGAAGTTGCACACCTTAACTGGTTTTCCAGATTTACGTCTGTTATTGACGCTCTATTTTTACTTTTATTATATTTCATTTTTGAAAAAAAAAACTTCACAAACGTATGTAGATCCAAAGGCACTAATAATTTTTTGAGCAAAACATCTTATATTCGGAAATTTTGCTGTTGTTATGTACTTGCTATAAAATTCTATTTTAGGAATCGTGGGATATATACTTTTTAGTTCACTATTGCATTGTAGGTCGATTAATTCCACTTGTAAGGTTTCTGAAACAGTGGAAACGTCGACACTAAATGGAGAACTAAACGTCTCAAATGTTTTCTCATAATTTACCAGTTCTTTAAAACGACAATTAAAGGCTACTATAAGTTTTCTTATCTCGTCAGAATATTTTGAAAAATTATTATTTTGCCTTTCTTTCAACATTGGAAAGTGTTGTGCATTATTATTTTTAAGTTGGCCTTCAAACAACAATAATTTTATTTGGAACGCTTTAATCAAATTGCAAGCATCGGTAATTAAATTATTCTGATTCTGCAACTCCATATTTAAATGAATCAATTTTTCCGTAATATCTACCAAGAAACAAAGGTCTTGCAACCACTCTTCATTTTTAATTCTAAAATAGGCATATTCTCCTCGGCCATAAAATAATAAATTTCTTCACGTAACTCAAAAAATCGTCTTACACATTTTCCGCGACTCAACCACCTAATATTGGTAAAATAAACAATGTCACCATACTCAGAATCTAATTCAGTGAGGTATGCTTTAACTTGGCGATGCTGAAGAGCGTGCGAACGGATATAGTTCACTGTTTTTATAACAACCTGCATGACATGGCTCATAGATAATGCTTGAGCGCATAAATTTTGTTGATGTATCAAACAGTGTACCACATATATATCACTGGTTTTGTTTATTTTAGCCTCCAACTCATTTACAATCAACTTTACAGCACCTTTATTTTTTCCAATCATAGCCGGTGCTCCATCTGTTGTTAATCCGGAAAGCATCTCTAAATGTAAGCCGTTATCTAACAAACATTTTTTTATGGCTTGGAAAACGTCTTCACCTTTTGTAGTATCTTTCAAGCTTATGAGATTTAATAATTCTTGTGTAACCTGGAACGATTCATTAATCCCACGAATAAACACTGCCAGCTGAGAAGTGTCTGAAATATCTGTGCTCTCGTCGAAAGCTAAAGAATACGCTTTAAAATTTTTAATATGGTCACGCAAATTCATAACTATTTCTCCGGAAATATCATTAATGCGGCGAGTTATAGTTTTGATTTCAAAATTGTACAAATTTAACTACAATAAAGTTCTTTAAAAAAATATTTAAAAAATCATCACACATGACCGCGGGCCGCACGTAAAGGCGCCGCGGGCTGCATGTAGCCCGCGGGCCGCGGGTTGGCCAGGCCTGGTATAGAGAGATATACAGTTAGCAAACGACATTGGCTGCAACTATTACAATCTAAATTGATGCATAAAAATATTACGCTCTTCTCGTATATATAATATAACTCTCAAAAAAGACACGACACTCATTATAGTCTCTCAGTTACCAATCTAGTTTATATTTAAGATGATCGCAAGCTGTCTTCCATAGATGAGCTGAAGGCTTTGAATGGAGAAAATATACCTATAAGCAAAAACTCTTTCAAATAGTGATGATAGTAATCTGATATTAAACATTAATTTACGCAGCTCATATTGTAACTATATATGATTATTTGATTGACGAATATTATTATATACGACTAACTGTTTATATATTCGATTTTCTGAATCATTCAAAACAGGAAACAATTAGTCAGTTTTGATTTTAATATTTACACCATAACTTACAATATGAACTGCGTAAATTAAATTTTAATATCAGATTACTATCGTCACTGTTCGAAAGAGTTTTTCCTTATTTATTTTCCCCATCCAAAGCCGTCAGCTGATATATGGAAGACAGCTTGCGATCATCCTAGAAAGAAACTAAATGCGTAGCTGAGAGATTCTGAAAGGTTCATTCTATTTAGTTGCGCTGGTCGATGACTCGAATCACTCAACGGATACGTTCAGTGATTTATTTTTCAACTGATTTACGGATTAACGTTCAAAGAAACGGTTGTCTGTGATGTTTACTTTTATCCCTATGCGTCTCACCCCGACAAAATATTGTAATATAGGGAAAGCAGCGATAAGCTAAATAGTATTAGATTAAAAGCTGTATTTTTTTCGACTGTAGTGCAACAGCACTTTTTAAGACTTCTCTGGAATTTCCCTTTTACTTATCTTATCGTTTTTAAAATGATAAAATATCATAACACGATATGAGTACATACAATAAGATTGTAATCGTATGTAAGTATTGAGTAACCGCAGTCATTTTTGACCAATGTAGTCGAAACTAATACGTCTAGTCACCGCCATGTCTCACCGTAAGTTGTGCATAGTCAAATATGATCATTTATGATTCTACGCGTATCACGTGGCTAAAAAAAAATCGGTGTCGAATGTTTTGTTAAACTTGATCGGCGGCAATATTTCGTTCATTGAACCGATATCGGTTGTGATTTTCAAGGCGAAGGATGTCATATCGCAACCGATAAGTGCGTCTAGAATCTAGTATATCAATCAAAATTTCAACATTATCGATGTTTAATTACTTTTTGTATAACGAAACGAGCCGAAAGTCTCGATCGCGTGATAATTAATTAATTAATTATTCAAACGATGTTCGTGATAATCTTATTTTATTGATATTATTAAAAGCGATTATTTCTTTTATACGGAATGCCTTCGATTAACTACCGTATGAGATATAATAAAAAAAGATGTTAAAAAAACTTACTCTTGATAACTAGTCAACAATTTTTAAGTTTTTTTTATTAATAATTTATTTAGACTAATATCTTTGGTGTCGTTTTTTTCATGAATTCTCATTGACCAAGTTCACGATTTTATAGCATTAGTATTTCAGAGCTGTACTGTAATAAAATATTTAGTTAATCTGATTAAAATCATATTTACTATAAAATAATTAAGAACACCGAATAAAATGAATTTAATTCCGGTCACTTCAATCAAGAAAATCATTTTTTTTTAATTTGGCTTAGCTACACGTTTGACAATCTTCTCGTTTCTCAAGAATAGCATGACTTTTTTGCTAGCTATTTCGGTTTCACAACATCGTCGGGACTATGTTTCTCAGTTACCAGAAACTCTTTATCTTCTTTCTCAGAATGTTCCACGTGCTTTATTCTACAATTGATCATAATATTGTGTACTTCCGTTTTCCTAGAATAAATCAAATCGAAATCTATACAAAAATTTGGATGCTAAGGTTAGTTATACGATAATATATTTTATTGATATTCTTATCTTATTTATTATATGTAAAAAACAGTTTAAAGATAGTTTTGACGGTTTCTAAATAATTTAATATTTTTGCTAGTCATTGTAATACAGTTATAGGTTTTCCCAATACCGGTATTTTAAAACCGGATATGAGCGATATAAGTTAAAGTAATTAATATATTCTTATTTCTGCGACTTTTGGGCCTCCTTTTGATAAAATACTTTGCTTAGATTAAACAGTAACCTTGATTTAAACGGCCTTGCCAATTCGTTTGCCCATCACGCGTACAACAGGTGTGTCATACGAATTTTAAATCACCTGTGTGGAATTGTCTTGATAATGGTTTCACATTTTGATGTTAAAAATGTTTGGTATTGATCAACCGAGAATGGGGAGATAGCGTTAAGTTTGCCGTACAAGCTGCATTCCTTGCATTGTCAGCTTACCTATTGCAAATTTATTTAGGCGTGAATTGAAATATCACATAACTTTGCGTAAATAATTCAGGCAGTCATAAAATAGTTAAGCTTCGTGTTCATGAAGGGTTGTGGATCAGCAACCGAACCCAGGCATCTTGAATACTTATATTTTTTATTTTTTTTTAAATCAAAATACATTTTCTTTATAGTCGCTGATTTTATTTACCTAAGGCATATCATAAGGGAATACTCGCATTCAATTGATTGACATATAATTCGACTGGTTGTTTAACTAGTAATATGTGATTCACACCCTTAGAAAGCATCTTGAAGTCATCTTAATCGGTTGACACTTTTTTATTTAATACATCTTTTATATATATTTTAATTCGTTGCTGTAACGATTGAGAAGTATGAAAAGATAAAATAAAAATAAAGGAATAACAACATTGTTATATTATTATATACGGTCCAGCAATCGATTTATTTTTTTATAATGTATAGTATATTATTGTTTAAGTGATATGTACATATATTAATAATATTTTAAAAAAAAAACCTTTTTTAAGCAGAGGTGAGCAATTTAATTTAAAATATTATACAATGCGATCCATTATTGTTAATATAACTCCACAATATCTTTCCAATCCTTTAATAAAAGGGAAAACGGATTGATTTTATATTTACATCACAATACCCGCTGTCAAATATAATATCGATGTATTATTCAGTAGCGTGGAAAGGGTGGTTGAATATGCCGTGGAGTTTTTGCTAGACCGCTAAATTTTAGCCATTAGTGTAGTAAGTAGAGAGTGCAATTACTTGACATCTCAACTACTCGAGTATCGAGTAGTAAAATTTTAAAATACTCGAGTAGTTTCAGATGTACCAAAATATATATTAATAATTAAAATTTTTATATAAACATATCATCAAAAACATTGTCTCTTGGCATCATAGACTCTCGCCATCATCAACTTGTCATTGATATGATAAGTCAGCAGGACCCAAAGCAAAAGTAGTAAAAGAAATTCCCACATAGCATAGTCAACGGCAAAACGATTTAAAAAAGAAATTACCTGACACTAAAATCCACGCGTACGACTCAGTTAAACGCAGCGTTTAAACAATGTATATATTATATAAGTAAATAAAATTTCGTATATAAATTACGAGTATTCGATATTCGAATTGGATTCTCTAAGTAATTCTGGAGTAAGTCTTTCTAAACGCGTAAATTATACTCAATCACAAAAATAATATAGCATGAATATGTGAAAGAATATTTTATAAAACATCGCTGATATCTGTTTTAATTTTTAATTTGCACACCTAATTGAAGCTTTTATTTGGAGAACTGATCATAAATGGGAGAAGATTAATTGACTAAAAAGACATGATTTACTAGTTAAACATTTTACAATCTTATATATAAAACCAAAACGACGTATGAATGTATGTGGTTCTGCAATTCCCTTTTGCATTGTTGTTGCAAGTTCAAACAAACGAATTGATTTCGCTCGCGAAAGTTTCGACGGTAAATTTGTTTCGTTATCAATGTGTGTGTAGAGACTCCAATTACTCGAGTATCGAGTAGTATATTTAAAATAATACTCGAGTACTTGAGTAGTTTCATATGAACCAAAATATCTTATATATAAAACCGAAACGGCGTATGTATGTCTGTGGGTCTGTAATTCCCTTTTGCATTGTTGGTCATTAAGTTGCCAGTTGTTTCAACTTGGCCCGTCTGAATTTACGCTCCGAGGTGAACATAACCGCAAGCTGGTCCGAGCGAAGCCGGGTTCGAATACTAGTATCCTATAAACAAAGATAGGATAACATATTTTATAAACATAAAAAACAATTCATTTTGTGATTTCGAATTTTACTTTCGTATTTAACTTGGTTATTCTTTACTCTGTCATTCTCGGCAAACAATGTTGATTTTTCTTCTCCTTTGAGTTATCAACATTTCTTTTGCAAGTCTGATTTCAACTTTGCCAGAACTCCTTGCTTTCAACTTTTATTTATCTCTCTACAATTCCTATTTTTGACGGGAAATTCCGAAGGGAAATGATATTAAATTGAGTTGGTAACGCAGAGCGATTTTCCGTAAATTTAATGTTACTTTCTGACAATTCTCGAAACGTTTTCATGAAAAATGAGTGCAAGTCAGCCATTGTCAATTTTAGTTTTCTTAGGTTAATAGGAGTTCTCTTTTACTCTAGGGAGATGATTAATCCGATGAAATAATAAAACAATTTTAACACTTGTACAAAAATTGAAATTAAGAAAACATATCTTCTGCCTGAATATGTTAATGATTTACTTATAGCAAGTCCGCGTAAGAATGAAATATATTTCAGTCTCAATATTTTAACACAATGTTCATGCGAGTTCATTTGTATTTATCACTTTTAAGGTGTTCACCGTCAATACTTGGTGGAATGGCATTATAATAAAAATAATAAAACATTTTTAGTACTTTTCCGCATAAAATTTATTGAATCAGGACCGGTTTCGCTCATGGCGAGCATTGTCAACTGATGAAAATGCTCGCCATGAGCGAAACCGGTCCTGATCCAATAAATTTTATGTGGAAAAAGTACTAAAAATGTTTTATTATTTTTATTTGTATTTATATTGACAGTGTATTTTTTTTTCAAGCCGCATAATGTCAGGAGAGATTGAACACAAACAAACATACGCATGCTCGCATACATTAACATGTATTCACATAAGGTATTATGAAAAAATATTTTTAAAAATTGAGCGATAATTAAGTTTACTATATGCAATCAATTGTCATAAGTTTTCCAAAATGGTTGATTTATTATAATGAATAATTAAGATAAAAACAATTACGGGAAAACTTATTTCATCAAACTCGATTCGTAGATCATTTCGATTTTTCAATCAATCTGATGATTCCTTCTCAGAACATAAAGCAACGATAGGAAATTTCAATAACTTTGTAGGTATGCGAACTAAAGTGAAAACGACCAAAAATACATTCATCATTTCCCATCTCGAAAAACCGTGGTTTAAGTAACCAAGAAATATCTTCTGTTGAATGTCTCTATTTGTAGCATATTTTCTCGTAATTTTGTTATTACAAATACAGTTATTTTTAATCTTGAAAAAATTGTGTAATAAAAATATATATGTAGATATTTTACAGTTATTATTATAAGGATATCCGAGTTGTATCGCGGACACAACTATGCGATCGATACAAATGTAATTTAAGCGGGGGATTGGAATACAAATTGACGCGGCTTACGAATGGTTATCAAATCATAGTGCCGATTGAAATCTACGGACCCACAAAAACCCTTTTTGATGATATTGTGCAGCAAAAAATTGAATTACAGTATTATATAATGTATGTATTCCGAAGCATCGTAAAGTACATAGTTAGTTCCATAAAAAATAGGCAATACAATATTGATCCTTTCGATGGATTCGGCGGTAACTTTGTGGAAGTTCATTTTAATATAAAATTTAAAATAACTTTGATTATTCCACGTTTTGTGCTACTAACTGTGACACGTTCGCTTTCAGAGGCATCTTCGGACTTACAATCGCAAAGTTTGCTTAAGTAATGAAGCAAGATTGATTCTAATATTTTAAAATGATAAAATTACAAAATGGTATTTTTCCTTTTTACGGGAAGCAAGGAGGGGGTTATAGAATCAAAAGAAATCAAACAAATATTTATACTACTAATGACGTTAGCATTACAAAATATTAACAAATGAGATGTTATCAATCAGATAGGTTTGGGTTAAGCCATTTAATTGGAATTAATGTAAGCAGTGGCTAGCAACCTGTTCTATTAAGAATAATACCTCTTTTTTGTTTTCGAAGAGTTTTCTTTACTTCTAAAAATTCTAAACTATTCTTCTTTAAACCCTTTTTATTTACTCGGTAATCGGGTATCAGATCTCGGGAAGTTTCTATGATCAAAAGAATATCTGAATTGTCATTTTTTCAATCTCGAAAATAGGTATATAAAACATGTCAACGAATAAACAAACTTTAGGTTTCATTATTATGCTATTTCATATGTATTAAATAATGGGTGTTAGTCTAATAATCTCAACATTGAATTTTATAATCAAAGATTAAAAAGAAAATCCATTCTATGTGTGATTTAAGATGTTTATAAATAAACCTGTTTTTCCTTGTCAAGCAGATAAATGCGGCTTTGAAAAAAGATTGTTTTTCGAAATAAATAGAAAAAAAATATTGTCAATATGAAAACATTATGGTATAAATAAACAAAGCATTGTTGATCCAGATTTTGAGTTTAATGTCTTATTAATAATTATTTATTAGTATAAAAGCAATAAATTGTATTCTTAACTTTTAAATGACAATAAAACAAAAAGACAATCGCTACATCATATATTTTCTTTATTATGAAATTATTTTCAACAATAAATGCAAACAATATTCAATGAATTTCTGTTTTGTCTTATCTTATGTGACAGTTAATTTGCGTGTTTTAACTCATCTTTGGCTTTTCAAAATGTCATGTCGTTGACGTGGGGTGCAAAGTTCTTAACTCCCAAAGTATCGAAGCGATATTTTCAAATGTTTATATAAAAATATGAAATTCAACAAAAATTTTGTACAGTCAGCCCTGCTATAGCGGGAGGATAGGGAGTACGCTATAAGAAATAAACGCTATATAAACTTAGGCACCCATACAAAATCAGGGGGTTTGGTTTTTTTAATTGAATTTTGTGATTTTTTCAATTTTTTCCGATTTTTATATTTTAAGTGCTTAGTTTTTAATCAAGTGACGCGTGCCGTGTACAAAAAATCGCCGCATACGCTATATCAAAAAGCTATATAGATGTGTCCGCTATAGCAGGGTTGACTGTAATATCCTTACTTTATCTTCGTTAGTTTGGGGTTGTATTAAATGAGAAAGTATTTCTTACATCAAAAAAAAGACCGCTAACCCATAAAACAAACAATTATAGAAATTAAGATAACTCACTGTCAATTCTTGTTAGAATGGCATTATGATTTAAAAAAACACATTTTTAGTATGTAACTAAATATTCGACATTGGATCTATTGAGATTAGGACCGGTTTCGCTCATCACGAGCATTGAGCAACTGACGATAATTTCAGTTGTTAATGCTCAGTGAATATTATAATTATGATTTATAATGAAGCGAAACCGGTCCTTATCTCAAAAATCCAATGAGGAATGAGTACTGAACATGTTTTATTATTTTATTTTAATTATAATTATATATTTAATCTTTTTCCTTCACTATATAGCAACATAATAAAACATACGTGAACAATGTGAATTAAATTAATCGATCGTTTGACAGATAGCGTGCGCGGCAGTTAATTTGCAAACATCTTGTTCCGCTTATATTTAAACAATATACCTACACAATTTATTTTGACTTAATAAAACAAAGAATACAGTAATTAATTGCAATCTTTTATTATGACACGCAATACTTATAACTTATATAACGCTTTGCCTTAACTTTCTCGTGGTAATAAACAAAGCGCATCTGATTAAAAGTTGTTGCACAACGCAACCATTTTATTGGAAGTGTTTTTTATAATATGTTATGTTGTTTTCTGTAGCTTCACTTGATACGTGATACTTTATTCCAAAAGAAAATAATACAAAATACTCGATTACTTTGTAACTACTTTTTTCTTATTTTTAGTTAAACAAGATTAATCTTCAGATTGAATGAATCGTTAAAAAATGATTCGAATTCAATAAAAACTTAACCGAAACTATCGAACAAATTTCGATTCTTTTACCTATTTCTTTAGGAGTGCAAAGTTATTACATGTTATATGAAGATTACTAAAAAATCACTTACCTCTCTAAGACTAGATAGGTTTACTTTTTATACCGATAGATACAAACAGTGGACATTCTTTTCGTACAGTATCAGCAAATGTTTGTGAAAGGGGTAGTGAAAAACGACACGAGTTGTTGTCAATTTAAGATCAAAATATCAAAAGTTTTTTTCGTAAGCGAGTTTTAAACCGATCTCCGCATAATTTTCTAAAGCTATGAGATTATAATAATTCAAAATAATTCATTTTTATACAGACACATAACAAAATTCATTTAGAAGAAAAGCTTGTGCATATCACACGATATTTTAAATCACCTTGCAAAAACTAAACGCCAATCAATCTTGGATTCCATCGAACGAAATCCAAGTTAATAATTTAGATTAATGATGGAAATGAGTTGCATGAAATATATGGCATCATGAGGGTTATTATTTATAGTGAATCGAAATATATATTGGCTGCAAACAGGTGATCAAATAAACTACGAAACGTAGCTGTCGTTCAAATAAACGAACTGTTTATTTTGCGTCTTAAAAAAATAGTTTTTTGATAATTTTATTACTTGCAGCTGAAAAACAGGAGGACTTACTATTTCAATACTAATAATTCTTGCGGTTTTTACCAAATAATTGTATAGATTTGCATAAATTTTGTTTCAATTACGTCTTAAGTAAGCCCTCATCCTTCCTCAACTGTGTTTTATCTTTGATAACTGTAAAGCAATTAATAACTATTTCAAATTATGCATGAAAGTTATCAATATGTTTACTAGTAATGTCCGGATAACAATATTCTCGGTATTTATTACGTTGCTCATTTTTTAACGCAAGTTTACTACATTTCTAATGAATAACTAAAAAATAATTACTTGGTTTCTTATTTAATTTGCAGGCTTAAGCCGAACGATAAAACTCAAACATCAAATACACATAAAGTAAATCTATAAATTTATAAATGACATATGAATCATAAGCAATTGAGTTTTGTATAGTTTTATGAACCAAACGTCACCCTAAAAAACTCTTCATGTAGATTATAAAAAACAGATCACAATCATTTTTGTCTGCTTATAATTACAAATTGCTTATTAGTATAATAATATTACCAAGATTAAAAGATATTTTCTGATCTAGATTAATATTTGATATTCTCTTTGGTAGCAATATAGGATTTCAATTATTCATTAATCTTATCAGAAACGTCGCATTTAATTATTTTCGAGAATTGAATTTGTAAAATTTACATAAAAAAACATTTCGCCAGAAATTGTCATTTTTTGTTCAAGAATAAATACGCTTTTCCTAGAATCGTTTCGATCTCAAGTAACCGGTTTAAAATTACAAAATCTTGGAATATAATATTTCATAATAAATCCAATATTGTTTTCAGTTTATACCTGGAAGAAAAAAACACAATAAACTTTTTACCTATATATACATATATGCCATAATTTTTCATTGAGCAACGTGATCGTTTTCCCACCGTTGAAAATTCTTGCTAGCTGAGCGGAATTGATCTAGATAAATGTACGTTTATGCACACATTGTATCGAATCAAGATAAGGATCTTTCTAAATATTCAACAATTTCTGACAAATAAAACTAAATATTTTAATAACCCTTCTCTAATAAAACATAACTAACACAATTGGCTTGAATATTTGTAAATCATTTTCAATAATAAATTTTAATTATTTCACAGTCAAATAAATATTTACTTTAGTCATTTGACACTCACGAGTCTTTTGAAGGGTTTCGGTATTATATGTAATAACAATAAATTGGATAGTCAATAAACTTTTTTCACTCTCTATTAGACACTTCAATTACTCGTCATCTCAACTACTTTAGTATCGCCTAATACAATTTTAAAATACTCGAGTAGTTTCAAATGTACCAAAATGTATATAAATAGTTCAAAATTGTGTATATAAATAGATGACAAATAAATAGATAACCTTATTTAATTTCATTAATACATTTATTTCAAGTTTTGTTTTTATAATTACCGCAGTAGAAAAAAACTGCCTGAAAAGAGAATCCACTCATAAGACTCAGTTAAGCGCAATGGCTAAATATCATATTTATCTTTTTTCTAAATTAGTAAATAAAATTTGGAAATAAATCTTCATTTCTAAATAACGAGTATTACTCGAGTATTTTTCAAAATACTCGAGTATCGAGTCATTGAAATTTTTTTACTCTCGAATATCAAGTGTTCGATATTCAAATTGGAGACTCTATTCCCTATGATCTTCTTTACGATATAATGAATAACCTCTGGCTGCTAATGTTATCTGTACACACGTCCTTAAATGGACTTTGTTATTTGGATTTATGTCACACGATGTAAAACGACAATGTATTCACCAATAGCATTGATATTTTTAATACGTGCTACCATATTGGACCAGATTCAAAGAAGCACATCCCAAATAGTTTGAATTGTATTTATGTGTTGTGGAACAATCGAACGAATCATTTTCACGTTCTTGCGGACGCGACGATCTTGACTGAAATATTTTACCACGTAAATATTTGTTATTACGTGCACCCTTGAGTTTTAGGTTTAATGGACTTTGGAGGATATTTAATACATGTAGCTATACCCAAATTTATTATTAAACATCTACTGCATATTGAATAAGATCATACAAATAAGTTAATATTTTTTAATTGTTTATGAATTACAACAAAAAATCTATGTTTATTTATTTGTCAGTCCTGTAATAATTATTTTCAAGTTGCAACGTTGTATCTTTACTCCTCTCCAAGAAGAGATGTTGAGTGACTGCATAAAAACAAACCGTCGTAAAAACTGTTACTAACAAGATTCACTGCGAGTCTATATGCTTTACCCCAGGAGTAAAGTTGAAATAAATAAATCGTCAAAAGCATTTATACTCTTCGTTCAACGCATAATTGTTTTTTTTTGTATGGTCTATAAGCTTTTTACTTAAGGTCAGTGCTTCTCAACCATTTTTCCAAGCCAGCCACTAAAAATAATATAAATATTCAAGCCCCCCCCCTAACGCAGGATTGATTTTTTAAATTCATATAGTAAGAGCTGGGTTGTCCAACGGAAGTTAAGGCCTCGCCCCAGTACACCCGCGAGGTGGTCTGCAATGACTTTATACTAAAACAATTCGTCTGTCAGAAATTTTCTGCAAATAATCGCTGATCCGTAGACCTCCGTTTTAGAAACACTGGTCTAGGCTGAAGATCTAGCTTAAAATGTGCTATACCAAAATCGTGGGTATCGAATCTGTACGTTCTACCGTTAAAAAAAGAATAAATAAATATTATACCAATACCCAAAAATGATTTTGATTCAATCATTCAATCTTATAACCACAATATCACAAGAGCCGCTACTCAGAATATGAAAAGTTGAAAGTATCTCAAACAAAAGTGGAACTACTGATTTAGAATTTCTATGAATTTTCATACTGTAATATATTGCCATAGTAACAAGCTACAGGTTAACCCCCTTGCAACAAAATGCATCCCGGACTCAGCTGGACAAAAAATCAATGTTTCTATAGTAACTGGAGAGCATTAGTAGAACCAATATCATATTTTTAGTTTCCCCGGAAAGTCTATGATGACATATTATCGACTGTCTGTTAAAGTCAGCTATGAACACAAGGTATTTTTTTACCGTATTGTTTTCGTTGTGTTTTTGGAGGCAAAGCATTAGATTATAATAATCGTAAATTTCATTTCATATTTATCATAATTGCATCGAATTATTGTGTGCCATATCTAAAAATATTTTAGTCAGAAAAAAAGAAAAATATTTATTTAGTGAGAAAAAAGTGACACAAAACATGTAAATACCGCCATAGAATTATCAATACATTTTATGTATCTCACCTAAGATGATATCTTCACAACAATACGCTAATTATAGATCATGTTAACATCATTTAATACGAATCAAAAGCAAAAATATTCAAATAAGCAAGGCTATTTCATGTAAAAATTAATTAAAATTTTTATGCAATTAAATTGAATCGTTTTAAATAATCAAGGACATGGAAAGAAAATTAATTACAAAAGTTATTAAATGATCACATACGTTACTGTATCTATTGTATAATATGCAAAAATTATGTCATAATAGTATTGCTACCCGGCTTCGCTCGGACCAGTTTGGGGTTATGTTCACCTCGGCGCGTAAATTCAGACGGGCCAAGTTAAAACAACTTTTTTCAAAATTCAAAATTCTAGGTCAATTAAAATGGAATTAAAATGAACATTTCAGACTGGCATTGACATTTCACAGCCCCTTTCATATATTGACAGCCCCATTCACGCCCATTAAAATGTCAAAATTCAAGGAAAAAACCTAATTTGCTGTCAAAGAAATGTCAAATAATACCTTCACGTTAATAATAAACATTATTATTAATAATAAAAGCCGGCAAAAGTTCAATAGAAGACTAATTTATTAAATTTTGACTAAATGTCTTCGCCGATAAAAATTCAAACATATTTTCTTTCATATTCGTTTTTATGGCAACTTAATGACCAACAATACAAAAGGGAATTACAGACCCACAGACACACAAACGCCGTTTCGGTTTTATAAATAAGATTTATAAAATAATCAGTTTCGTTCAAACGTGGCCATACCCGAAAAGAAAATTTGTTTTTCTGAAAAGTAGGTAAATATATAAAACAAAGAGCGTTGTATGTACACTATACTATTCGTTTTAGATTTGCTGTCATCAGATTCGTCTCTGATTGGCTGTGGTTAAATGTTCTTTTTTTGCCAGTTTCAAATTTAAAAAAAGAAACGAAAGTAGTTAACAAAGTAATTGGGAAATTATAGTGAATTTATTATTTTAGAAATTGGATTAAATTAATATGAGCGAAGCCGGGTGGAACCACTAGTTTATTATAAAATTATTTACTGACATACATATTTATATGAAAATATTTTTTTTCAAAGCTGATTTTCTCTGTTTTACTGTAAATTTGGTATTCATTTATATTCCATATCCAATAGCGATGATAATATTTGATGGGCATAGTTATTGGATATATACATTTATTTTTTCATATGGCGCAGCACTGAAAAGTAGTGGAATATAATACTTAAGCAGTCACCATCAAAAGGATATGTTTTTAAATAATTAATGACGAAATAAATTACCGATACTAATTCACATGAACACACGATTACAAGTAATGCATTGTTAGTGCTTATTCAACATTTGTTTTATCTTTGATGAAAAAAAAACGTGCTCCAATTTATTAAAAAATTCACCTAGATAATTTAACCTTGACCTCCATAAAAGCATGACAATTTTCTTTAAATAATAGCCTTTTTCATTATCATCAATATCATAAATGTGATTTAGAGAACTAAATTGTTGATGACCCAAAAATAATCAAGGCTATAAATTATTAATGAATAACGTTCTTTAACATAATATTTCAAAGAATCTTTCTCAATGATTTTTGTAAGAATTTAAAGAAATCTTTTGAATTTAATTAATGTCGTCGTTGTAAGAAATATAAAGTCAAAAAAATTACAAATCGATGTCTGCCATCATAATATTATTGCAAAAAATGCAGTCAAATATTGTTATAAGGTGTATTATTTGCGCATTTTTATGTACATATGTACCTACGTATGGGAACAAAAAAAAATGGTTTACGTTATATAATATCTCAAAATATCGAATAGCAAACGAATTTAGGGATTGATTTAAAACTGTTCCGTCTTCGCGCCATTGTCAAAACTATATTTTAATTGATTTAAGTTTATATGTGTCTAATACACATTGTATACCGACTTATAAGAGATAAACATCAAACCCATCGTCTTAGTTACATCTATTTTTTAATAGGCTCAAAACATGACTTTATTTGATTGAACAATTTTATCATTATCACAACATGAAAAATGTGCTGCATTTTACTTGTTTTTTTAGCTAAGCTTTAGGAAAATATTGTTTTTAATCTACCGCACTTGTCAGCTTCACTTGTTATGTTTTTATACTGAACACGTAATTCACGAGTAGCAGGAAATGTCACCATGGATAAGTAAAACACAACAGTTAAGAGCTTAGATGCTTCAATTCATTAAGTGGTCATAATTTTGATAAATTGGCAAATCCAACACAATTATAAAGCTATTCTATTTCGTCACTCACGGGTTTGTTGTTGATATGTATATCAAAGAAGACTTCAATACAAATCGTACACTAAATCTACCATAACAAAAACTCTGTAGAGTTGAAGACAGATTATTATATCATGCAATTCATACTATTCTCGTTAATTTTACTTTACAAAATACAATGAAATAATGATGCTTTAATGTGAGTAAATCTGTAATAAGTGATTTTGTAGCTTGTTCACTTAATTTTGGTAAATTGTTTTGTGTTTTAATATTCTGTTACATCGAGCAACCATCGCACTAATTTAAATCCAAATTAGCTCATTAGCCATTGTATATTATTATTTTTTGTAGTCAAATGCCAAAGACTTGTTTTGAAACTACTATATGGGCCTGAAAACAGTTTAAAAAAATGACCTCTTATTTTCCAATGTTTATACGAGTTTTTTTTTTAAAAGAAAAAATGGTTATTCAACATAATATATTTCAAGACCCTCTACACGTCTCCTTCTCTAGAAAAACTAACATATAAAGTTTAAATAATTTATAATTATACACTCTTCTTTTTATTCTTACCGTCGCTTCTATAGAAATCAGCAAAAATGCCATTTCTCGTTAATATGATTACCGTTCAATCCATCTGCTCCACTTTCGATAATAAATAGAAACGTATAAAAATCCAAGAGCATAAATTGATTGACTTAAACGGTTTAAACAAAACAATGGCAATGAATGATTATTAAAAATATTTTTCCTGAGGGCGTCATTATATTCGTGGAGTATTTTTATAATTGAACAAATTACTCTAGCCTTTGATTTCTCGTCGATAAAAACATAAATTAGAAATAGATGTTTGATTAAAGAGTATCATTACTTCCATGCCATTGTTTATTCACCGTTGAAGCAGTCGACCAGTTAACTAAGATAGCATCTACGCTGATTTTTTTCCTTTGAAATCTTGGCCACACTTCACCTTATGATATACAGTTGAAGGTTCCCTTGCATAACGAGAGTCAGATGTTATTATTTTGTTGGTAATAATTTGTATGCGCTAACTGACTTCATGTTGAATAGTTCCGAGTTAATCAAACAATAAAACTGCCTTGAACGTGGAGAGCAATGAATGGGTTCACATGTTGATGTTTTGAAACGAATTGTGCCATTGTTTGCGACAAGATTTGCGTGTGTTTTTCAATGAATGGTCTTATCTAGCCACAAAGAAACTCAACTCGGTCTGCGCAGAATCTGGTTCACTTCGTTACTGTCCACGAAGACCAATTAGAGAATACACAATACGGTAAAATTAATTCGGGTTTTTACAACTACGCCGACTCGTTTCTACTATCGAAAAGTTGTATAGATATTTATTTAAAATAATATTAATGCGTTTATACAAATAGATATGTACAGATATGGGAGTCATTCATACAAATAAATTTAAACTACTTAAAAAAACAGTTTCTCGTGGCCTAGTATTAATGTTCCAGGACAGAGATGTTGAAATCTGCGGCCTTTTGACTATTGAACCAAATATTGAACATACATTGAGAAATAAATAATCATATTGTAATTTCTTTTTAACGGCACTATTACATAGATACAATAATGCTGATATGAAAATTTTCCTCACTTATAACATGGAGCATAGGTGGGTAACTCATAAAATGTGTTCAAAACAGTATTTTTGGTGTCTTATTTTTTACTTGACAATTATTATTGTACTCTCGAAAACCGTTCATTTTGGAATTTGAATGTAATAAAAATAAATACTTTTGCCACCTTTTGGGTATAATTCATGTTTGATAAACATTAATCATTACTTACATATATAGGCTGTTGAATAAATAGTATTACTACTAAGACGTTACCAACAATTAAGACAAGGTTATTTGTTATAAAAAACACTATTTTTTTTTTTCCATATCCGCTCCCTAATCGGAGCATATGGCCGCCACACGGTGCCTCCAAGATTCTCTGTCTCCCGGCGTCCCTTAGCTCCCCTGAGTACATCCTATGGATGGTCATCAGAGGCCTTCCGTGGCGTCGGGATCCATCAGGTTGATAGAAGAGGCAGGCACGATTCAGGCTCTCCTGGGGCATCCGCAGCACATGTTCAAGCCAGGTCCATCGTCGCCTTTTAATTTTAGACGTAATAAGGGGCTGGTTTGTCCGCTCTCTTACCTCCGTATTCCTGACAAAGTCAAACCACTGTACTCCTAGTATTCGCCGCAGGCATCTATTTTCGAAGCACAGTATACGGTTACCCTGTGCTTTTGTGGTGTGCCATGACTCGCAACCGTAAAGCAGCACAGTCAGTATGCATGCGTTGAATAAGTGGCACTTGGTTCTGACCGAGTACAGCCGTGAGTCCCAGACTTTCCGCATTGAATTAAATGTTGCTACAGCTATCCCTAATCGGATCGCGAGCTCATTACGCGGGTTGCCATCTCCCGTGATGTGTACTCCCAAGTACCTAAAACCATCGACTCTCTCGATTTCTTGCCCCGCACTCATCAGAGAGTAGTCTGTGACACTAATAGTGATGTTAATTTTGTTCACTATTTTCGATAAATATAATACACATTTCATGAATGAGATATATTATTCTATTTCTGGATTTAAAAATTGGGTTACTATGACGAGAGTGCATCAGAGAATCATTAAAGATTGAGCACCATTCTTCTTGATGACCTTCCACAGGTAAAAAGAAAAAAACTTTACTTAGAGAAGAACTAGATGGAAGAACTTTCACACTAACGCGCCTAATAGCTTGAAGCTCCATCAAATAGATATCGTAAAAAAAAATAAGCATGAGATTAGATATTATGAGGACTTTTTGAATGTTTTGGTTTGGGTCGTGGGGAGGATTCGGTTTTGGATATCAAACACAAAATTTTGAGAACCTTTATTCGTTAATAAAATCATTATCACAATACCACGAGAAAAACAATCTTGCGAATTTGTTGCTTAAAACAATGGTCGATCGAAATCCATCTGGACATTATAAAGCATACGTATCGTAAATAATAATTTTTCATTTATCGTAAGATAAGCATTGGATAGATTTATTTATATTCACAGTAGATTTCGAATGGCGATAATTCATTCAAAGCACAATATAATCATATTGTATTGTTTATTATATTATTCACCTCAATTGTTTAAATTTTGTACGGCAGCCCAGCAAGCTTCTGTGTTCTAAATTAACAATATAACAACACACACAAGAAAAGATTGTTATATGATTATTAAAAAAAGTGAGCACCGTAAAATTGTAATACGATATTTTATTGAATACTGAAACTTTATTACAATTCAATGTAATTTTGATCGAAAAACATTCTCAATTTAACTAAATAAATAATATAGAATTTTGTCCCTTTCCATAAGTTTTGTCGCTATCGACCTGAGTTTTGCCTTTCGGCATCTTCAAGCGTTTCAAGTGCACGGATGTCCTTGAACGGACAGTTCTAAGTTCAGTTCAGAACTGTCAGTTCAAGTACATTCGTGCACTTGAAATTCCTGAAGATGCCGAAAGGCTGAGCCCGGGTCGTTAGCGACAAAGCTGATGGAAAAGTAGAAAAGTCAAGCGATTCAAATTTGATATTGAAATTCTATTCAGCACATTCAGTCGAAATTACTAACTTTATATATGTACATAGTTAGCTGATAAGTTTTTAAGACATTTAATCTTAATTCACAAACATATGCAACTATTTAATACAATAGTTTGCCAATTTTAAATAATCGCTCCAAATCCAAAATTCGAAGTTCTCCAAAATCCAGAGTTTTATGAAGTGTATTGTTTTCAAATATAAATAAAATATATTTTATGATAATCTCGTTTAATGACGTCACATTATCTCCAATCTCTTTTGTAAGAGATCGGTATACAGTTGTAGACCCCCACGACGTCACATGTGGAAGTACCCTTATTGGTAAGGGGACTTCACTATCCCTTACTATCCAGAGGACATTTCTATTTATAGTTTCAATATCATATTTATTTCATTTATATGTGAAGATCACACAGTACTGGGTTTTCTTCCATAAGCTGTTCTATTATTCAATATTTATTTATTGATTTCATCACGACCTGTCTGCTCGTTTATATAATTATTTATAACCGGGTGCTATCTGTATTACTAGTTCTAAATTGATATCATTTTGCAACCACATAATAATACAAATGTCATAAAAATAGCTTGCCATTTCAACGCCTAAAAATGCAGTCCACCTTTTTCATCCAGTGCCAAAAACTAATAACACATAATTGCTACAAAAGGTGAGAAAGATTTTGACTGTCATTTAAAGTTTAAAGCAACCGCAAGCATTCTGTTGTGGTCAGTTATTTGCAATTCATGCACAACTTTAATACACGTGGTTACGACGAAATCGAATGAGTAGCCAAGTGTTCTTGGATAATATCGTTCCTTGTTACATTATTCATGTGTAACACTAATAACAAAAGCAATTAAATCATAAAACAACAATAACAGAAGCCGTGAACGAATGTCAGAAAACTGGTCACGTAGTTTTACTCTGGTTGTGAATCCGCGATATCGTCATATCAACTTAATATATTATATTTGTTCCACAACAAAGACGAGATTTACTGTGAATTGGCTCGAGTATTCCACTCCAATTTAAATTATTTTCACGATCTAACATTGGCAAGATTCAGAATTTTTATGACCGTTTCCTGCTAAGAATCGCTATGATTAATTAATACAGTCGTTATGCTTATTTACTGCTAATCCTTCGAACGTCATCATATCATATATTGAATAGTAAACTAGTTTCTCGATACCGAGAACGGTATCATCAACACGAGCGCTACAACACTAGAATGGTGTTGTATGGTGTTATAACTTTGATAACCCTTGATTACGACAGGCTTTAAATAGTATGTCTGGCTGACGAAGTCATGTGTCTCCTAACAGATAACTGAAAATAGACGGTCCATATCCAGCAATTGAAACATCGCCAAGTTTATTCATTTAGTTGAACTTTTATCATCGTACTGCCCGTAGACCTCAGCGCGTGACATTGGCCTTCGTTTTGGACAGACCCTTGACTAAAACGTGGATAAGCAAAAAGAAAAGATAGGCAGGTTTTAAAATATTAAAAATAAATAAATTTTTCCAAAATAACAACAATACATTTATGGATTAACTACAAAAGAGACCTGTGGAATCCACAATGAAGTTTTTTCGTGTTTAAACATTACATTTAAGTTCTCAAAGACGCCAGACGATCATGTTTACGATCTCAAAAAAAAGTACCAATTTTAAACGTTACGCCCTTTTCCTTTCGCGAACAGATTTATCACATGGCTTTAAAAGTGCACTTGGCTCTCCCAGAGAGTAGGCGTGACTAAACGTATCTTATAAAGGGGCAAATACATGCCAAATGTAGCTTTCAACAAAAGTTGTAACTCTTAACTGGATTCAATTAATTTAGTGAGAGGTTAAGTATATAAGAATGGGACATTGGAAAAAATTATAGTAAGCTTATTGCTGTCTTTACGATTCACTTAAAAGTTATGTAAATATGGTCCATTAGACCTATGGAAAATGTAAATCTATTCTAAGCTTGGCTCAATGCTGAATTGTGTTTTTGATATTTCATCCCTTGAAGTCAAAAACAACAATTAATCTGATGTAGCGAAGGTTCTTTTATCAAAAATTTGTCGTTATAAAAAAAAGAGATTCGAAATACGTATTGTGAGATGATTCAAAAATTTTGATTGAAAGCGGATTTGTAATTCCATACTACTTGTCTTCGAAGTAGATATTAATCTTTCGAAATAATTTTTACTCAACGCTGAAATATTATACAATTTTGATGTGTTATATTATGTTGCAAATATATTACAATGGCGTAACGTTATCACTTCCTGTTTTGGATTATTGCAGATTTAGGCAATAATAATATAATATAAAAAAATTAACAGTGATTTACTTCGAAGAAGCATTTCTCAATGCGCATTGCAGTGTATTAAAAGTATGGCTTATATAATAGGCAATTAATTCTTCATGTGTTATTAATTGAAATCCCTCAACGAAAGTATTGCGTGCGAATGATTATTTTTACTGATTTAATTTATATATGAATATAAATATAGGAAGAATCAAACATTGGTGGATAAAGTTGCCTTGCCTGATTCGAATAAAAAAGGCAATTTTCTGGATTAGAAATTAACAATATTTGCGTTTAAGTAAAACTTTCAATACCTTTAAGATGTTGTTAGGTAAAAATTATAGATGAATAAAGAAGAGGAATATGAAACGGAAAATTGAATTGCAGGTATTGCGTGAATAAATAAAAAAAATAATGAACGCATAGTGATCGCTCATCGATTGTTGGCAAAAAGTGGTCGATGGGTTTATATAACTTTTCAAACGTCATAACAAGTTAGAATATCGACTGAAGTTGCTTAATGGAATTTCAATATCAAATTCAAACGACTCAAATTTGTTATTATAAGTCTTGATTAATTTTGGTTTGAAAATTTAAATCCCTTAGCTAACTTTTGCATGAATAAATGATAAATTGTATTGAATTTTACAGCAATAAAACTTATATCGAAGCACAAGAGATTTTTGATTAAATCACAAGTAATTTGATAAGCCTCGTAGAGAGTTTAACACTCACTTAAAATCATCATAGTGTTTGTTGAAAATGCAAAATCATATCACAAATAGTACACATTTTAAATGCAAAAAAATGGTTGCCTGTAAAGTCGGTTTACGGACGATAGTTTAACGTGACAACGTCATAAGAAAACATTGATGAAATGATTGCATACTTTTATGAATAAAATGGAATCATTTTTATTGAATTATCATTATTTTGTATGGATACGAAGAAGGAGTGAAATGAAATCTACAATTTTTTATTGATATATTTTATTCGCACTCATTAATTCAAGGATTAATTACCTTTATTGCCGCAATTGTTGTTGTAATATAAACAATGAAAACCACATTAACATTTCACTTCACTTTATAAACAGTTGTAAACAGATCACGTGTAGGTACTGTAGGTGTATAAGTTGTGTGCTGCCGCTGTCTCTTTTCTACTCAGACGCATCGACCAATCGAGTGGAAGAGAGATAGATGCGGCACAATCCGAACGGTAGGCTGATCGTGCCTCTCTATCGCTTATCCGCGCTCTCGCTCGCACGCTTGCCTTCGGCGTAACGCGACAAACGGGACAATGAGTCATGTTTTTTCGTGCGTGCAGCGGGCGTTCATCGATTTATAAGACGTTGTCACGTCAAAAGAAAATAAATTGACCTTACCAGGACTACCCAAACCTAGAATTTACATTAAAAGTTATATCAACCGACCATGAGTACCGTTAGCGTATTGTTCAAAGTGTTGTTTAACGTTGAATTTATTAGAGGGTAAACTCAAGTATTAGATATAAATGACCTATACCAACAATCTGGTATGGTAGCTAATGGAATAAAAATAAAGACACCGATGTATTCTATGAAGACAGATGATAAAGAAAATAAGAGGCCCCTTTTCATCATTGAATTAGCATTGGCTGGATGACGATGATAATGAAAAAGTCAAAACAATCCAAAAAAGCACCCGGCCAAGTGAGCGGAAAATCATCAGTTTTGCGTTGACAGTTTTAAAATTATAAAATTCCTCAGACATTAGTGTAATACGAATTAAAATTCCGATTTGTAAAAAATTCTAGGCATTAATACGTAATGACGAAATTAGGAAATGAAATATTATAATAATTATATTCGGAATATGTGCATAACACAGGATAAGAAATCGTATTTCAAGAAATGTTCGCAAGATCACACGTACAAAATTCGAGGCCCGCTATAAATTTTATTCACAAAAATAGCCAAAGTCTAGCCGTCAAGCGAATCCACTCAAAGATGAATTTTGCCCAAGACATAATTTACTATTTTCGTTTCGTGAACATTAAAATCAATAAAATACTATGGACAAATTCCTACCATTAATTATACTAAAAAAATCATAATATTTTTTTGAGATTTCAATGTTCTTTTCAAAAACTCATAATACAATAGGTACAGAGCTGTGACCATACACGTGGACAACCTCATTGCAAACCGTCATCGCTTCATTATGAATATGTCCACAATTTTAATTAGTTATCTTAACAGTTTCACTGCCGAATAATTTTGATAAAAAGTGATGTTGCTCCGAAGTGCATATAGATACCGACCAAGATTGTGAATATTTTTTTGAAGAGGGTTGAAAACACGAAAGTCAGTGCTCAAAATACTAATCTATATATATAAAAATGAATGTTTGTCTGTCTGTATTTCCGCTATGGACTACTAAACCGCTGGACCGATCGATGTGAAACTTTACAAATTTATTGAGTACACTCCCGCAATGATTTTGGGCCTACCACCCTCCCCCCCAACCACCCCCCAACCACCAACCCCCAATTTTTTTTTAAACTTTACGAATTTTTCGAGTTCCTTCTTCGAAGGTTTCTGGCCTACCCTCCCATACGCCCCCCAAACCCCACCCCGCCAAATAACCCCCTCCCCCAAAAATTGATATCGATTTTTTACAAATTTCTCGATTATTGAATACATGCAAATTGAATTGAATATTTGTGTAATGTCTTTCCTTCAAATTTATTTTAGTTGCTGGCGTATCAACGCGCGCAGGGTACAGCTAATATGAAAAAATAAATTATAATGGATGAGATTACACTCGATATATTCAAGCTGTGGCTATTTTAGTAGAGTACACCGAAGTGAACGAGTTAAGCTTATACCGTATGGAAATATTCACGTTTAGTTAGAACTGCGCCGTTTTTGTTACTATGATGTGTTACATAAATGATTATATTTATACTAACATGCTTGCCCGGATTCACCCGGAATTAGATTCGCAAACACACCATTACACATTACTCGGAAAAGGAAGGACGTGGATAAGTGAAAATAGTGACACAATATGCAAATAATAATATGTATATAAAAAAATTATAGCAACGGATTTTAGCACAATTGTAAATACCGTTGCTAAATGTCTTTTTAGAAAAGAGCGGAACAAACAATTACATGTTGTGTGTGATGCATCATTTTTTTTTAATATTTCCCTCTAATTTTGTTTGTTAGTCGATAGAAAGATTTCCCTATAAATACGTATCTTCAATCGAATATGCATATTTATTATCTAACAACATGAATGTAAAAAGCTCTTTTTTACATTTGAAATGGCAAGGCCTGATTGTAAGTCATGCTGGAAGTTTTTTCTGTCAGAATTTTTTCGCATCGATGACCCAAGCAATTTCGTTGTGTAATACACTAATGATTTAGGAATTATAAAGACACAGAACAAAAACGTGGTACCAGCCAATGCGTGAAAAAAGTACCGAATCGAATATTTATAAACTATTAGTAAATTTGTATTTTTGAGCTTGAGGGTTTTTATGTCAGATACCATTTCGATGTTGTCATTTTTTTTTAATTTTAGACATAGAAAAGTCTAGACATAGAAAATCTACATACATATAAATTTTTACGATATCCAAACAAATGTTTTTAACGCTGTTTTTATGATACTTTGAAGATTCTCACGTAGCGAAAAAAAACATTTTTATCGCGTATTTTTTTGTTGAATTGTTAAATAGCCTTAAACATAATTTATAATTTTAAGTCAAACTTAAATATAGGTCAGTGTAACAGTGAAGTATCTAAATTCAAGATAACGATTGGCTTAAATGTAAAAAAATAACGTGTTTAGTTTTTTTTCAATACCAACTTATCGATCGAAATATATCTAGTAATCATAAATCTAAATTTGTGTTGCAATAACAACTTCAAAAATTCCAAAACACGGCTGGAATTTGTTTTTTTCTTTTGATCGTAGTTTACGAGAAACAGGAATTAAAAATTGAAATCTATGAATACCTTAACGAAAATAATCACATTAATTTGTATGGTGCGCCAAGTAATTTACGTCTAGATTAAACTCACGTAAGTAGATATTAAATTTAATGTACAAGACATGGATATTAATTTTAACTTAACGATTGAGTAATTAAATCATTAGCTTAAAGTAGATTTTCAAGCAATTACTAAAATTAATTAATATTATCAGAAAAATTCTGGTTTTAAACCAACCAGTTTATAATATAGTATACATTTTCACTCATATTCAAGGCTTTTTGTGTAATTATTCATTTAAAATACTTCTACAAGCAATGAAGACAATCGGAATACTTGGGAAGTCTGTGAAAAGTTTCATATTTTACCAGGAAGTTGACAATGACCTTTGACATTTTTATTATTGGGCGTAATTGCGTTTCAAGTCACGCAATTAACATAAATATTTCATGTTTCGAAAAATTAATAATACTTCTAGGTATATGTAGTTATTCGATAACCAGAATTGGTATGCCACGAAGAAACCAAATTATCGGAAATGCTATTAGTCATGTGGGAAGTTAGTGTAGCGTATTAGAATTTATTTAACAGTCATGATAGTTTTAAGAAATAGAAAATTTGACTATTAGTTGGCCATTAAATGCACTTTTAACCTTTCTGTAATTCTCGATAAAATAACTAAATTCAGAGATAACGTAAGACATGTATATGCGAATAATAACTGGTCTTTCAAAAACGATGAAATTGTCAAATAGTAATATTTATTTATAATCTTTCAATTTGTCAATAAATCTTTGGTAAAAATATTGATTGATATCAGGGGAATCCATATAAAAAACGCATTTAAAAAACGAAGGAATATTGCAATTGTCGTTAGGGATTCTAATCGAATATTCGAATAAAACTCTCTTTTACTGAAATAGATATTTGATAAATTATTGAAATATTATAAATGCACATAAAATATCACTATAAAATGCTCGCCACGAGAGAAACTGGTTCTGATTTTAATAAAATAATTGTAGAATAAGTACAAGAAATGTTTTATTTTGTTTTTAATATAACGCCTTTCCACCAAATATTGTCAGAGAGCACCTTAAAAGTGGTAGATAAAACCACTGGAGTGAGTTAACATTAAATACCATTCGGAGACGCAATATATCCCGATATAATCTAATTTGTTTATTGATACACCATAAAACTCATGTGCTGACAAATATTATATTCATTTTACATTTTACTTGGTACCGTTTTTCGGATATTGAAATTCCGCAATGTTTTAATATTCGATATTCGAATATTCGGAATCCCTACATGCGGGCACCTCGTCGACCTGTGACGTCGTATGATGTCCGATGAGCGCGAGGTCTGGGGTTTGAGGCCTGAGGAGGCAAACTCGGCGGATCACATTCCATCATGGGCATCGCCTCGCTCTCTTCGGGTCCACTGACCGCGGACGGGTCTGACGCAACACCAGCCCAAGGACGCGACGTCGTACATTGCCACCGATCTTTGCGATGCAGTCAAGTGCAGCCGCAGGGACTGCATCACGGTGCAATTCGGATGCACATGCACACCCTTCGATTTACCGGCCGGTGACTAATTGATTCAGATTTTCTTCTGACGTAAGAAAATAGCGTACAATAAATATTTATATAAACACAGCTTCGAATGGCTTTACGAACAACATTGAAACATTAAGAAATTAATTATTATAAGATGTTTCTTATATGATGTATTTCGAATGGATATTTTTTACACGTGTTTAATCGCATCGTCATGTTGTTAGGAAAATTTACTTTTATGAAATATCAAATAAATAAATGTTAATACCAAAACATTTGTATTTGTAAAAAGGAATCCAATGCTTTTCATATAAACTAGATAGACAGTGATCGATAAAATATCAATAATAAATTGAATCGTTACAATTTTTGAAAAATACCGCCATATGCTCTACATTTGGACCGGACATGGATTAAAAAATGATTTGTTATTCGACCGGTTGTGTTGCTATCTATGAAACGTGTTTCGCCCCTTGAAAAGCATATTCAGTCAAAATCACGGGTTCCCAACCCTTGAGTTGTCAACTTATAGTCAACTGAAAAAATATTCACTATATTGCATTTTCGTTTATTTTTTCATTACCTAATGAAAATTGGACACATGGTTTTTTATAAAAAAGGGGTCGCCACCCAAAAAAGGGTTGAGAACCTATGGTCTAAATATTTGGTAAGATATTTTAATTCTACGAAAACTATTAGACTTACAGCTCTTCAGAACTACTGTAGTAGGATAGTTCTAACGAGGGTATACGCTGGAATAGCTATCAACTTATCTTATAATTTTTGTACATTGATATTTTTCACCGTGCTATAATGGAGCTCTAACCAAGTAAATTCAATCGATAAGTCATACACAAAATATGAAAATACTTAAAAAAATTTACTGCAAGAGACTTCAATGTATATTTAATTAAAAATACACACACTTTTCAGCTGTTTTTCTAAGAAAACTATGAATAAATGTAAACAATCTATGATAAATATTTACTGTATGAATTTTAATAAAAGCAAACAACTATAACTATACACTTCTTAGAGTGATTGGTTACACTAGTAGTTGATTGATGGATACGCTTAAATCATTAACCTGATGTCATTTAATTTACAGTCTCAACTAACGAAACGAATGATTCATTTCGTAGAAAAAAGCGACAATGACAAAACACCTTTCTTCGACATATTCTAAATACTTGTTGCAGCCTTCTTCTAAAAAATAATTATGCTACTGAGAAAAAATGTTTCAATGAAATTTTGAAGTTGTAATTGGCGCATTGTTTGGCCATTCAAAATGTTTATTTACATATTAAATTGGTTAACCAAGAATCCACATTTTTATATAGCAATTTATTCGCAGTGTGTGTCGTCTACATACGTGAGATTTTTAGATCCAAAAACGTATTGCGGATGTCAGTTTACTAAATTAAAACATATCGTACAATCATTAAATTTAGATCACATAATTGGTCCAATGTGTAACTGCAAAGATCCGGTACAGTGTTGGAAGATATTCGGATAATTAGTTGCGTTGTTAACTATCTACTGAAATTTAAAGACAAAGAAAACTGAATCTCGCAAAATATCGAAAGGAACGTGAAAAGTGGGTCTGGGTAGAGATCACAGATAGCCTAGTGATTCTTATGTTATATTCAGGTAAACATTGATATTCATCATAATTTTGTCCAAGTTTCTTTCCATGCAAATGTCAAAGTGATACACATCTTTGTATTGATCAACAATGTTTTCTCTCATCGCGTTGACAATGTCTTAAAAATAATAATTATACATACAATTGTAGAGTTTGTAGAAAAAAAATGTTTTATTTTGGAGTAGTCATCGTCGTTCCGTGACGGACTTGGGGGTATCTGAGTTCCTGTATGAGCAGGACTTTGTTCAGTCGATTCTGTTATAAAGCATGGTCCCTACCCGCGCACCTTATCCTACAATAACGTCTAGCTAACCACTAGATCTGTCTTAGCGTTATCCATTATATTCCTACTTTCATCAAAACTAAAGAGAAGTGGAGCGACTGAGTAAAGAGCAGTTTTCCTAGAAATAAATATATAAAGAACGATCCATAATGATTTCACATGCTCTAAATTGGAAGCGGATATGGATTTAAAAAAAATATTGTTGAAAATTCTATATTGAAAAACATGGTCTTTTTTTAACATTTGTGTTACTATTTATTCAAAAAAAAATGCCCAATTATGATATTTACTATTTTCATTGAAAAAATCATGGTAAAAAATGACGATTAGATTATAAAATAATGATATTTTCAAATTTATACCATTTTAGCGTAATGTATGTAATGTGATAATAACAAAGAAGTAGCAATAAATTCGCAAAGAATGCGTGATGGTCTCTTAGGTCCCACAACGCAAATTAGGTTCGTCTTTGTAACGATGTTATTAAACTTTTATCTCAGATAAAAAAGTTCAAGCCGGGCAATAAAAAACAAAAGTAATTTATAACTGGTGAACGCAAAAAAACCAGTCTGTATTATAACATACTGGAACAAGGGCTTTAGCCCTCCAGAAATATTTTCCAAAAATAACTCCACATCTCGATAACAATTTTAATGACGAGCCTTCCAAAATTTCTCAACCGGAAAGGCGCAGTTGTTTTCATATATTTTTTAAATTGAATTCTACTAAATCGTTCAACATGATTTTTTTATAAATCTCATCTCATTCAAGAGTTTCATCTGCTAGGTCTGTACCACCGCATCTAGAGTGATTAGCCGACGACGGCATTCTCCAATTTTTAGACGGTTTCTTTCACAATGAGAATTCCGCCAAACTGAATATTACTGATCCTTTCGATGGATTCAGTGGCAACTTTTTGAAAGTTCATTTTAGTAAAAAATTTAAAATAACTTTGATTATTCCACGCATTTTTGTTACTATTTGTGTCTCGTATTTCGACCTTTTCAGTCTGTATTACTATCAAAAAGTTTGTTGAAGTAAATATTATGACTCGTTTATTCCAAGGTGTAGAAACAACTTGCCAATTGGGACACACTGTAGAGAGTTTTAGCAATGTTTTGCAATTTATTGCTATGGATGTCGACATATTCTGCGTTCAGAACACTCTGCGGACATGAGCGAGTTCAGAAGAGTCCTTTTTTCCTAAATAATGTACACTTTATCGGTGCTTACTCGGTTTACTTTAATTTTTGTGTATACTTTTATTTTTCCTACATTTTTAACAATATTTCAATTATTTAATTCTGAAAAATAAAATCACAACATCATATTTTGAAGGATAGATTGGAATATCGATTGATATCTTCAGATAATCTTTTAATGTTACTTCAATAACAAGTCCGAAATCAGTTTAAAACGAAAGATGTATATCACAGTGTACATGCGAGCTGGTGTGCTCACAAATGGGAAGATGTACGTAGTGATGTCCCGTGAACCCGTATGGAACAGTACTGGGGATCTAGTCAAAAAGGTAATATTAAAATCATAATGGGTATTTTAAATTCTGTACCACATCTTTTTGTGAGTGATTCTATTAAAAAAAAACATTGTTCCAAGCAAAAGGTGTCAGAAATGAAAAAAATTAGGATGGTATTATAAAAAACCACAAGTACCTATTTTTTGTCTCTTCCCTATCCATTTTTCTATGACTAATACTCTTTATCGTGAATACAATTAAAAATAAATAAGTTTATTTAATTCGTGGAAAAAATGCTTTAAGTGTAATACTTTAATTAATAATTTCATCTGAAAGTGCTTGATATAATTTCAATATCAAATTTTAATCGTTTGAATATTGTACTTTCCCATGAGGTTTGTCGCTATTTGTGTTCTCTTCTTTTTCGTGCAAATAAATAAAAACTACGAGTTCTAAATTTGAAAACTAAAGCATGACAAATAAATTGAAACAAAAGAACGTTCCATATCAACGTTTATTATAAAATATGATGTTGCATTAATAACATTATGTTGCACATTTCAGTAAAAATTTTGAGATTCATCGCACGGGGTTTATATTTAAGCCAAATTGACGTGGGCAAACTGATTACCGGCTGCGCATATTATGTCTTGCATAAAATGCTGTTCGTCTGCATCTCCAAAAATAAGACCAAAAGTCATATCCCGCATTCCAGCTTATATTGTTTCATTTTATTTTTTGCGTCGGACATTATTCTGGAGCCAGCAATATTGATGATGGTCTGATTCGGAATCGTGATGAGGATGATCGATCAAATTCGTGCACTTCTGTGCTTTTATACGAGCAATTTACGTGAGCCGTATTTCAGCATACCTTTGTTTATCGTGGTTATTAAAGAATTCCATTAGATTATCATCATTAGAGATCGCCGTCGTAAATTTTATGGTAGTCTCAGTAAGGCTTTGCGAGTTATTTTCGTACAATTCACTCAGGTATTTTATAATATTAACATTGAGATCTATAAAATTTTGATGCAGTTTTCTATGATTTCTTTTTTTATTATACATCCGTTTAATTTGATAGTTCGTTTTTATCTAAAAAAATCATTTTTGTGCTAAAAAAAAAATCGTGTTGCCTGTGAATCTTGAGATGTACGACATATAATCTCCTTATGAACAAAATTTTCTGTTGATTTATTTATCGTTTGAAATAAACATTTTTATACAAAAACATTACTTTCAGTGATTTTTAAATATCTGTCTTTCAACCCTATTATAAATAAAGTATGTTTGGTAAATAATTTGAGCGAAATAAAAATAAAAAACAACTGTCCATACCCATTTTTTGAATATATATAAATAAGAAAGGTTGTCAAAAAAATATAAATCCGATGCTTCAAAGTTGGATATATTGTTTTAGAAACAATAATTTAAGGTTCAAAAATTCAACGTGATATTTTCGACATGATGGTTAAATGAATCAGCGAATTCAGTGTTACCATTTACATGTGAAAAATATTTACTCTGTAGAATTATTTACTTTTTTTTATTCCGTTCTGTTCATTACAAAAGCTGTTTGCCTTTTTATTATACTTTTTACCGTAATGAACTTCGACTATAAAATTATATGGGTTGTATAAAACGCATTTACGCATCTTCTATAAAACATTATAAGACGTAATGAATATTTCTTGTTTACAACGTAGGGCCATTAATGCTGATATTAATTTCAAGTGATGTTACGATATATAAAAGATTATATCTTGATTGCATCGTCGGAATCAAAAGTAATAAAATAAAAATCATTTAACTCAAAATTTATAGACGATGAACCGACTTAATGACTTGCAATGAAATACGATAGTGAGTCTGAAGATTCTTCTCAAAAAGGCAAAATACGTCTCTTTTTTCAACACATACATAAGTCAGTGGAATAACACAAGGCTTAGGATACAAGATACGATTTTTGACGGTTTTTTGTTATGAGTGTCACTAGATAAAAAAATAATATTTTACGTTAATTGTTAAAGATTTTTACCAATAGGATGAGTGAATACTAAGATATTTTAATGCGTATTAAAATCACTTTCTTGTTCATACCTAAGTCTTAAAACAACACGATAGAATAAAATACTATTTTACATTTAACAAATGAATCAGAAAGAAAAAGCATCGCCTTTAAAGATGATGAAAAAACGTATCTGTTAAAAAATAGGCGTAACTGATTACTGGTGAAATTGTTTTTTGGCTCTCCTTAAAATATCAAATTTGAGCCGTTTGAATTTTGTACTTTTAAATGAGTTTTGTCGGTAACAATCCAGGTTTCGCCTTTCGTCATCTTCAGGCATTTTAAGTGCTCGAATGAACTTGAACGGACGCGCAGTAAATAGTTTGAATCGTTTATATAATATATTCGATTAAAAGTAATATCTCTTAATTTAAAGGTTATTTTTGGTAACAAACACCGTTATATGAATAATAATATATTTAAAAAATTTGTATTTTTGAATAGCCGAATTGTTTCTAAAAATATATGTATCTATAAGCTACATACATACATACTTTTTATGAAAAATCGTTCACCTACATATATTTTACATAATATAACTACGGATTGTAAGCGTTTGTGTAATTTAAAGTGAAAATATAGTTTGTTTTTAATTTCATCTAGCATTTCAAAGGAATTAGTCTTAATGTGAGCTTGCAAAGCGGGTTCTCTGGGTACATTCTGTAATATTTTTCCGCATGTATTCTAATTTTCAGTTATAAGGCATATACTACGGAAACAAACAAGATCAATCCGTTTTGAATTTCTATTTTCAGTTCGCAGAATTGTTCGTAATGCTATATCAAGCTTGGATAGTTACTGATTAGATTTCTGTATCATAAGTACTAAATGATGTCCATGGTAACAATCAAAATATTGAATTTGTTAGTATATTTGGTAAACCAATTGAATCATCGTGATAGGAAATATAAATTTCTTCTCAAAATTTTATTTAAATACACGGCAGGTTTTTTAAATCCAACATCCATTTATTTCAAAGATCCATCTAGCTCGGTTCGTTTCCATTTATTTTGGCAGGTCTATAATAAAATTTAAATAAAGCATTATTTACGTAAGAAATATAGCATCCCGACAAAAGAAGCATCAATTTAGTTGTCATTTTTTAATTCCTTGTTAAATATCAAATTAATGTTGCCATCAATTCGTTTCAAAGTTTTTACACGGATGTTGTTTATTAATAAATTTTTTCCAACACTAATTTTTTGTTTATAATTTATGTAAAGTAAAATATTAATTATTATTAATCCACGCACAGGTTTCAGTAAACAAACTTTTTACCATATTTTTTTTAAACGAAACTTCATAAAAAAAAATATTGTCTTGTCAACAAACTTTTCCACAAATCTCTGAATTTAAGCAATAGTGTATGTAACGGGCAGAAGTATGCGAGATCGTCGTCACTAACCCGGGCTTGGTTCTCGGGCCTACCTTGTTCACGGATCAAACCCAAGCCCGAGTATAGTAACAAGTAAATTATTATTTTTATAGAATGAGAATAGCGATAATTTAATTATTTAGTTGTTAGCATAACTATGAATCAATCAAGGGTTAAATATTAAATTATTTGGATATTATGACGTTAAGCAATATATTCACAATATTGTAAATGAGGGTTACCATATTAACTACCAAAAGGAAAAGGTTCGAGTAAATATCTAATATTAATTCAGTAAATTCAATCAAGCTAAAACATTACTATAAATTTTTGATTACAAATATTGTTCGTCTATTTGTAAATAAATCGATATAAAATAAGACAATTATTGTTTAATTGGATGTATTTTTTATGGCCAATCATTTTCGAACAAGTATGTTTTTGATACATTCACAATTCAATATTTAAATTTATGTCATGGATACCAAACATTATTTGCCACATAGCATACTTTTCATCTTCCGCAGGCCTCATAAAAATAGGATACCACTACAAAGCGAAATAACAGAACGACTTAAATGACTCAATATAACGAATGTAAAATGAAAAAAAAAATGTTATTGCATTTAGTTTCCTAGCGGATAATATTTCTGGCAATTAAACCTTATCCAGCGTGCCGGCCGTATGTTGAACTCCCTTCACGTATCTCACTAAATATAGACGTAATGAAAATTAAATAGTGGCTTAATATATATTTGAACGTGCCACTTACTCCATTACAAAAATAAACAGTGTTCTCAAGGTAATTTCACAGCGATCAGTTTAAACTCAGATGTCCTTGTTGACATTTTGTCGGATTTATTGCTAATTCAGCATTTCCCCCGGTCACGTTTGATCAACTTTGACACTTTTTTGACAGTTTGCTGTAATTCTGCGATTTGTAAACGAGTTTTTAACTGACAAAGACAGAATTAAAAGGGCTTACAAAACAAAGTTATTGTGCATAAGTTATTAAAAGCTATATAAATGAACCTATAAACAGGATGCTCTTGGTGGAACTGAGGGATGCTGGCATGTTATGGGTGGAAGTAACGCAATTGTGCGGGTGACAAGGGATCATGGGTCAAAGAAGAATATGTATGAAAAAGTTAGCTCAAATAATATGCACAAGTTGTGCTGGCGAAACTCTGATGTCATTCTACATAGATAAATTCAATGACAGCCCATCATTCATCGGAAACCTGCTACAGATTCAATAAAAGAAGCCATTTGTATGGAGTCTCATATAAGGTGATACAAACATGGACAAGTAAAGTCGAGAAGTCACGATCATAAGCATTGAGTGAAGATAAAAACTAACCCTGATTTTTTTAATACCTGAGTTCTAAGATACTATTTATTCAAAAAAACTATAATTCCACATTCCACACAGGATATTGCCGCATTAATTTATTAAATAAAATAATCATTTATTCGATATTTTAATGAATTGTCTATTTTTAACAACGTTTTGTTTTTTTTTCGATAAATCAAGCAAAAAAAAAACAAATTTATCATTTGTCTTATATGTGAACGTCTCGTCATACTTCGGTTCTGCACTTTCAGATTGAAATTAAAGCATTATTCAAGGTCAACAGCTGACACGTGCTGTGATAACAGACAAAGCTTAATTTATTGATGTTAACTGTGTCATTTTGCCTCTGATAACATCGAGACACCGTCTGGAGTAAACAGAACACTTGGAAGCGAGAGAGATGCAGTGTTCAACATCACAACTAACAAGATTTCGAATTAAATAACATTATATAATAGCATATACAATGGATACTCAAGCACGTACACGAAACAAATAATACTTTCCAAGCTTAGATATCTTTACCGTTGATTGTATAGTTAACAATATGTTATATAAATAGCTTTGTTATGTTGTTTTTACATTCAAATTGTATCCTTATTTGAGTGGCACGTGCTTCTTTTTTAAAAGTTTCCTTAAACTGAACGTATTGCAAATTAATAAAATAAAAGCAATAGAAAAATAAGGATTCCTCTCGCATCAATAAATATTTATTTTTTTTTGACCAAGTGATGTACATATATGGATTATGGACTAATATCTATGGCGCTTATCACAGTAGTTGTTCCTCGAGAACTGCTTGTCACACATTTACTCATGCTCACGTTTTCGAAGTTACTATAGAGAGAAAGGATACGACTGGGACAGACCTAGTGGTAAGCTAAGACACTGCCCGGAATCGGATTCGAGCCAGTGCGCTCCGCAACCGAAATGAACGACGTTGACACTCGTCCACGGACCGGATAATTATTGAGCATGGTATAATTCTGAAAGAAAACAGTTCCAGGAATGTTAAGCTTTGTGATTTATTTTGCTTTTTATTTTAGAGCCCAAATTACGATCATAATAACAAGATGGCTTTATAGCAAAAGATACAAATATTTTTGGTATCCTTGTCAATCTCAAGTACCAATGAATCATCAAATACGCAAAAAATATACAACATTATATTTCAGCTTAATAATTATTCATTTTCGAGGAGATATCTATTTTCCTCCATCAATTGTTATATACATAGTTGAAAACCGCATGCCAATTTTCTGCTTGTCAGTCCCATATCAAGAAATTAGCTAAAGAGACGTAATGTATATAATATATCAACATCCATTTTGCCACAGATGCAAACCCATATTCGTCAATATAGAGAATTTTCGACGATAATGTCTATTTGACGTATGCGTAATAGAGACTCCAATTCGAGTCTCGAGTATTCGGTACTCGAGTAATTTGAAAAATACTCGATTAATACTCGTTATATATAAATGAAGATCAATTTCCAAATTTTATTTTTTTTTAAACAGCGGACAGACAAACTTGATAGCACTATTGAATTTGCTGTTAACTTTTAAACAGACGTCCGCAACAGATAGAGTTTTTCTACCGCATGAATAAAAAAACAAAGTTAAAATTGAGACGTTTAATTCTCTATTTTTTCCGAAATACATATATGTTACATAAATTGAAATAAATGTATACTGCAATAAAATAATATTATTTATTTATGTACACACATTTGAAATAATAATATATATTTTGCTACATCTGAAATTACTCGAGAATACTCGAGTATTTTTAAATTTGACTACTCGATACTCGAGTAGTTGAGATGTCGAGTAATTGGAGTCTCTAATGCGTAGGTTTACGAGATTGTTTTGCTTATTTAGTTTTATTTATTTCAAATCAAAGCAAGCAAAATATTTGAAAATGTAATAGCTTAAATATTATACGATATATGAGTGTGATATAGTTTTCTAACATAGAACCCATATTATTACAAAAATTAAAAACCCATTTAAAAAAAGACGAAGAAAGAAGTGAGCAACAAAACAGTGTATACTAATCAGGCCTTGTTTCAGAGCACGTACTTTATATCTCTGTTTACGCATCATGCGCAAACGTATTATTGTAAGGTGTTATAGACCACATATACTTATATATTGCATTGTATGTCTTATAAACATTGTAATAATTTTGATATTTGAATCGACATTATAGATTTTAACACTGACAAAAGGAAAAACGTTAAAAATTTCCATCAATCAACTCAACTAAAGGCAATCTAAAATAAGATTCCCCTGTCGCATTTTAATGGGATCTTCAGACGTGTAATATTCCAGATTTTTATTTTGATGATATTATTCATAAGATATTAATTTGATTCTGTAATTGTAGTTCGTATATTTCCGTACAAATGTGGAAAATTAATAACGCAAAAAAACGACTATTTCGATCGCAAAAAAGCAATCACTTTTTTCAACTGTGGCGTGTGTCATACGTTTACTAATATCGTGTATACAAAAGAACAGCTGCGTTGGGCCGTTTATTGTTGCCTTTCTTATAACGGCACCTTCCGCCATACAATTATTTTAGTTAAAAAAAATGAAATGTCACTAAAATAGTCTTAAGTTTTATTTAATATCCCTATAACAAAATACCAACTAAGCCATACACCACACATACTTAACAGAATGAAAATTCCATTTAAAACTCAATACCACTATTCTCTTTGAATCGTCAACTAATCTTTGAACTTCTGTATAAATGTTTAGTATATTTCGTTATGCAAACGTTTCATAATAATAAAATAATTAGTTTAAATTCAGTTCCTTTAACGCAATTAATATTCCAACTGGCAAAGCGAAGTCTATGAGAAAGAGTTTTAATAATTTTACATTGTCTATGTTTGGTAGCGCAAACCATAAATTTAATCCAAAAATTCGTTCGAATAAACCCAGGCCGCCATTTTACATCCGCCATTCATTAACCAGAGTCTGAATAATCACAGAGGGTGAAAATTAGCGGGAAATTCATCTTACATGATCTGAATAATTCGCTTCAGTTCCTTGTAAAGCGCTGGCAACATTTAAGTTGAGAAAATTTAGGATTTGTAGTCACCCACCAGTAATGAAGAAAGTTTTCCTCCGTTCTTTCGTTTGAATTTAACGAAGGAAATATATTTTTTGTTGCTGTGGTAATTAATACACGTCAAATAATATACGCTAATTATTTATGATCATTTTATAATTATTGAGGAGAAGTGACGCACTCCTTTTTTAATTTGTAAATCGACGGAATTAATAACGAAAGAAGTTTTGTTTTTATTATATACGACATCCATGGCATTTAATTACGAGAAATAATATTTTATGTTTTCTAAAAAAGGCAATGACAAATTGACGAAATTTCACAACATTAATTATTTAATTTAATTATTTTTTACTTTATTATTCCACTATTTGTGTTACTAGGTGTGACAAGTGTTTCGTCTCTTTGAGAAGTATCTACAAGTGAAATTGCCGATTTACATAAATTATGGGCAGCAAATATGGCCACGGTATTTCCAACATAGAAGGATAAACGAAAATGTATGCGAAACTTTTAGTTGTCATCATACTAGACGCGTCTTATTGAGTAACTGGCGATTTATTATCATAATAATTTTCGCAAGGATTCATTCTGAATACAGAATAATATCAATTCATATAAAATCACGACATACAAATAAGTAGTTTCTGCGAAAGCGTGTGACATGAATAGACATGTCAATTAAATGTAAAACTAAACAATCGAGTGTTTTAAATGAAACTTATTGCGACATTGTTTGCACATTTGTCTAGAATTTTTTAAATTCTTTAGTAAATTATTAATAAGTGTTATGTTATTCAAAAGATAATGTATCAGTTATGACATCAAAAATGCTTGAAAAATTCAATAATAGTCGACGTTAGTACAATAATTGACAGACAATGATTCAATATTTTTTCCGTTTTGAGTGCAGTTGTGGTTGGTATGCTCAATAAAAAGTAAAATATCGATTGTTTGACATGTCCTGTCGACATTTTCACAAACAGCTTTTGTCTTTTTCGTTCGGTTGTACAAAAACTACTATTTTATTTACTATGGCCGTTTAAAGAGTGGATGGACTCTTTACATGAAATCTAGCATCTTTACAGGCCAATTCGACTGTGAAAATTTTCATGCATCATTTTTTTAAATCGATTTAAATATGTGTATTTTAGAATGTGTCGTTGGTGTTTTCATCCTTATCAAGTATAATTACTTAGCAAATGGGTTCTAGCGACAATGATTAGCTAACTCTAATTCCAGCAATAAACCTCTTCTTCTATCACTACTCTTTTCGAAATAGAAAGGTTGAGCGACTGAATAGTTCTCGTAGAAAACTTTTGTCACGACATGCTTCATAATAAATCTACATCCTCCACATTGAGAGCGGATATGGCTAATAAATGAATTGTTATACCTTAAAAAGCATACTATATCTTATTCCGTTCCCAAGTTTCCGCATATTAAACACATTCTGATTTATTTACCGATCTCAATAAAAATCAAATCCATCGGGAACTTATAATCTTAAAATTACTATTTTTTCTAAATTCTTACTAAGAAAGCATTATTTTCATAACAATAAAACCCACTCTGTTGTACACTAATTCTTGACTATTTATCTGCCTTAATTTTCATTCCTTTCCTATTGACGTTGATATCTGTACACATTTTCTGAATCCAAAATGTATCAGTTGCAAGGGTTTGTTATTTATTAATCGATAAAACTAACACGATTACTTAACACGCAGTTCTTGTATTTCACACGAGGCAAGGTGAGTTGATTGACCATAAAATGCAATTCTACTATCAATTTTATGATTGCTCGAGTGTTTTTTAATATTGAATCAATAAATAAATAGATCAGCGAAATTAAATACCGCAACCTGAATAAAACATTTTAAATTCATATATTCTTATCATGTGGTGTGTGAATAATTGTCTATCAATAATACTGGTTGTCCAATTACATATTCGTTCTTTCCTTGGAAGCAAATACTATTTGGAATAAGACACCATTTGACATTTGAAAAAAACTCAAATGCCAATCTGTCAAGAAATTTCCTCTCTCAAATAAACTCATAATCGATCGTAAAAAACTTGATTTATATAATCAATTTTCTTTTGTCACTGTCAAAACTCTATACCCTGGATTAAAAAAAAAAAATAAAACCTCATTTTACTAAATGTTACGTAACATATCGTAAAATACTATTTTTCAAATACAGCGCAAACCTCCTCTCAAGATTGCTATATTTATATATGATGATTTATAAGATGAGGTAAGATGACTGATAAATTAAAATATTGAACGAAACCGTCGATAGTTATTTCTTTAACGTTGTTTAGTACTGTCAAACCTCCTGCAGCAGCGAGTTAGAGATTTTGTTATGACATACTTTATGAAAAGCAAAGGAATGTACAGCTTCTAATAAAAATTCTTTGAATGTATATATTTATGTATAATAATATATATTTACGAAACACATAATTTTCTCGAAGTGCGCGCTATAAAAAACCGCATTATAGCAGAGTGTGCTGTAGGAGGGTTTACAGTATTACTATTTTAGTCGGGTCTTTAGCTGAGTGATCAACTTCACGGGATTGAGTCCCAGTACGAATAGTTTCATTTCATATCTTTCTATCATTAATCTTTTAGAAAAAAAGAGAGATTGAGCAAATGCGTAATAAGCAGTTTTCGTAGAATAATTTCTTTTGAGATCAGTTCATTCAGGAGTCTATATGATCCACACTGAACATGATTGTTTTTTTCATTACTTAGCGTGGTTTTTAGGAATGCGTTTTAGAACCTTGATATCATTGATAGATAATCAATTTATATCCATGAAATATAAATTCATGTAAAACCACCATATTGATATTGACCTTGATGATTGTGTTATCAAATAAATACTTAACTGATAAGTTAATATTAACAATTACAATAATTAGCTATTATGCCATCGGTTTATTGAATCAATGTACAATCTTCAGCGTAGATCGGATAATTGGGATAAGACAGAAATGTGCACTTAACTGAGGCTTGTAATAATTTTGGTAATCAATCAAAATATTGCACGACTATTTTTAACAAAGCAACATTATAAAATATTTAAAAAAAGATTACATTGATCATCATTTTACTAAACGAATTCAAAATTATTGCATAATAAAGCTTGAAACATATGTATCCAAATTATTATTCGAATAAAACAAACACCACATCGCTTATATATTTGTTTAAGCTATTAGAACTCCAATGTCGAGTCTAACTCGACTTTGTTGAGGAATCGCGCAACTCTTATTTGGAGTCCTGCTCGACATTGTACAACATGGTTGGAAAAATATTTTTTATTAATTTTAAATTATCCTTGTATCAAAAAATGTACATATTGGACTGTTTGCCTTTGATAAAGTATGTAACATTTCATAATGTGGTATATTTTTCGGTATTTCGTTGTACCACACGCCAACCCAGCGATATCAATCATTTTATTAAATCTATTGAGAAGTTGCTGGAAGGAAAAAAATAATATGTATTTAGGTTGAGTCCAAAGGTTTAGCATATAAAAGTGAGAAAAATCAGTTCTCTGTGAGAGAAGGCATCATTCAAAAAGTCGAAAAAATGTCTATTTTTATTTGCTTTGAAAAAATGCCATTTTGCACATCGTTGTTGTAAAAAACGTCGAATATTACCTCGACTGGAACTGAATAATATGTTCTGGATTTCAATCATGCGTTTTGTCGCGTCAGCTAATCGCTTATTATCGTTGCCGAGTGCAAGTATCATCATGCCATATGTCTAAGTGCGAGCTTCCTGTCAATCACATCGACTGAAGGCGCTCCGTAGAACACACTTGGAATCGTCACAAGTGAAAATCATAACATTGAAAGTGCATGATTATAATCCGTAATCAATGCCAAAGAGATTCGGCCTTCGGTGACATCAGGCCAATTTCTTCAATCTTCAAAAGGTCGCCCAGACGCGAATCATCCACACTATCATTGCAGCGGTTGATATAATATCTTCGTTTTATATACGAGTACTATAACTATACAAAAGTGTACACAGTGTTTGAATCTCAATGGTCCGCCAGTATAACCAGTGTCCGACCCCTCTACGGATATTTGATGGGAACCCAATATATTATTCAAACTGTAATTGGCAAATTTAACAGATTTCGACAACCAGTTTCTGATAATAAGCCCACTTCAAAGGATTAACTGAGGATATAAAATATTTGACAGCGCGTGTAAATTAAATTGTGTTGATTGAATGAAAACAACAAATTATTAATATAACGAAAGAAATGTGCATACATATAGAATTGGTTATATGAGACGAGATATTTATTAAAGAATCTTCAAACAATGTTTCGAAATAATCAATTATTCACAATTAATTAAGCTTGTCAAATATAAGAAATGAGCATTGTTAATATGAAAGCAATATTCCTGATTGATGATAGCATAATTAATTGAGCATATTGGCTTTCAAAAAGGACCAACATAGTTAATGCTCGCGTAAAATGAATTATTATTGTGTGAATATTGTGGGAAAATTTGTAAATTTTATCCGAATCGTTACCAGATCTATTAAATTGTATTTTTTCCGGTAATATTGAATTAGAATTGCAAAACCTACTGATGTTAACGACATAACGGTGAATAAATCTCTTTTCGTGAATGAAAGCAGGTTAGTTACCTCAATTGAGTTGACCAGCGCTGATCTCTAAGTAATTTATGGATGCTGCAGATATGTATAATTTGATTCATGACCTGGTGACAACGTGTGAATGATTTTGCTATTGTCTGTACTTGAATTAAGCTTCACAATAGGTGTTTAGCCTAAATACACGTAGACAATGTGTTGTATGTAGCATTCTCTCATATCATACTAACTAAACCTTGGTGTAAAAACTCTGATGTAGGTTTACTTTAATATTCTTTATTCTCTTTCAAACAAAGACATCTCGACTAACTTTTATGTGGAAGTATTGGTCAACATTCAAATGAAAATCATTATTTCATTTGTTTGTGTGTTCAGCTTACAAGGGTTTATTCAAAAAGTGAGCTTTTTGACAATACAACAAAACAAATATATATACCAAGGGAAAACACACGTTTGTATTCAATGTGGATAGTATCGACTCTTACTGGAGCTTATTGCATCAGAAGTCATTATACAATAACTGTTTTTAGTCGGTCGCCAGTTTAACGTCGGAAAGCGGTAAGAGAGGACAGAAGTAAGGTAGCCATTTTTTAGGATCTTTCATAAAGTGATCACATAAATGCCTCCGAACAGAAATCAAGAAATCGATAGATAACATATTCTATGAAATTATTCGAAAGTCTTGAAAGACCGGCAAAATTGAGGATAAAAGCTGCCATGTATTGCCATGATTCGAAGAATACTAGAACTTTTAACTATTGTCAAAAGCTATTAAATTTAAGAAATGTGCCATCATCATAAATCCATTTTTACGTTGGTCTGACGATGGCTTTTTGGTAATGCACGTTAGACCACAGGTACTTCAACATATTGAGATTTAATAACGAACATAATTAAGTGAGTTGCCCAGTGTCAGTCTCAATTGGATAACCGGAAAAGATTGCATACAACTGTCCATTTCTGTAATAATTTGAGGTAAAATTGATAAGCGATTTGCTTAAACTGACTATTTCACTATCTCAACTATAAGTCCTAGTGATTTGTTTAAAGGACAGCTAGTAAGCATAACAACGCAAACTTTATTAAATAAATGGCAACCAGGATATATATTTTATGCCAACAGTTTTACTCCATCGCAAATGCTTCGAATTGAATGATCGAATAGTCTCAAATAGATACAGTCAAAAAATATGCCTGTCAGTTACATAAATCTATATCACAAATTTAATATAGAGATAACATTTCGCTATTTTGTTGTTTGCTAAATTATATTGATTATTCTACAAAATATTTTTCGCACGAATTTATTTTAAATGCCGGATATTCTACCGTAGAAAGATGATTTTAGTATCTTCTGTTCCATTGCTTGAACGTGTAACTAAGTCGGTAATTTTTTTCACTTTCCTTTTCAGAATCGGATTTCGGCCTTATAATGATTCCAAGAAGCTGAGTGCTTGTTCATGATATTTAATATTATAAGAATATTTTGTGATCATATTCAGAATTTTTAACAAGTATTTTATTGTGTCGGTTTTAATAAGTTTGAAACCCAGCCTGTTCATTTGCATAAAATTTATTTTTAGACGTCCTAAAGAATACTTGTTATTTCACACAACAACATAAGAACAATTAAGTTTTATTTTACAATGAAAAATTGGTCCCCCCTTTCGAATTGCGGGCTATGGGTTCGAATCCCAGTATGTACATTTTTTAATGTTCATATTCAGTACCAGAATTAAAAATTAAAAATTAATGTAAAATTATTCACAATTCAATTTAACACAATTCCACGAAACAAAAAAAATACCATGTCACAGCCACAATGGGCCGTGCGTGCGTAGGACATGTCTGATGTGGCTTAATGCGAATGTATGCCTAAGTTACTGTTTTGGAAATTATCAGTTCATTAAAAAAATCAATAAGAGATGGCATTACATGCAAGCCAATATGTCGATGAAGTCAAGATTGCTCCCTATTTTGGAAATCTATTTGCCAACTCGTATAAAGTTTGCTTTTACAGAATAACGAAAGAGTTTCATTGTCGATGTTGCTACCAAATCAGCCCATTATCTTTCTTATCAGTGAATATTTATAGAAATAGATTCTAGAAATCGAATTGTGATAATGACATATCAAAACCATTACGCAATGAGCGATAAATTCGACACAATGCATTTTTCACTTATATTCCATACAAAAAACCATCAAGATCACGATGTTTTTACGTGTATTTAATTGTATTTATGCATTATAAAATGTTTTTTGAGATAAGGTAAATATTTAGTCATTGCCTATGTCAAATATTCACTTTATTCTTGTCTAATGAATTAATTTTACTTGTATAAATTACTGTCGTCTAATCAAACGATTCTGCGTTGCTAGGCATATAGAAATCCAGTAGGAAAACTGTAGTAGTATCTAGGGATTGGAATCCGGTTTTTTTAATATAACATTATGATATTTATTACTACAGTACATATATAACCGCCGAGCAAAATGGTGGCCCTAATAACACCTTTCGACTTCTAAAAAAATCCTTTTTTCAATAAGATAATGATGACTGTAGGATATTTTTTTGAGGCAGCGTATAGATGTCACTAGTTATGTAAAAAAATTCATTAATATTCGTACTGGAAGATTTTTCAATATTTGCGACGGTATTCGTAACGTTCGTAAGCGGCGGCCGCCAGTAGCCTTACGGTACTGAAGCGGTCTTAATGACTGTATGTCCAACATGTATTGAATCTAAGAGGTTTATTTTGCAGTATATATTTATTAGGACATTGACTCGTCTCAAAACTTATTACATTGGATGCTGAGAACACGCCTAGCGTGCCCATTTTCATTCTAAAAAACAAGCTCAGGATTGATATGTGAGGGTAGAGTTGAATAAATTAATAATGCACCAATAAAATACTTTCAATTGCTTTCAACTCTCCGTAATTTCATAGAAAAAAAACCAAATTCCAAGATTTAAAAAATTCAACATTAATTATCTGTACAGTTTCACAGCTGCTATATTTCAATAGAAACTGTTTTGCCTGTTATTTATCAACTATCTTTTCGCTTTTTCTTTGATTCTCGGAAGAATCATTTAATTTGTTCTTTTTTTTAAATAGTCGCTGGCCAGTGAAGATTGGTCAGATAGTCAAGCACCGTATATGCTTTTCCATCCATATAGCAGTTTTGTATGTGTTTACAGTGTTTTGCGACTGTACTGTCACGTAACATTAGTTGTTTCACTTTTATTCAGTGTTTCTCAATTATAATTCATAAATGATTTTATCAAAAATTAACGATATGTATCGTAATAGAAAATAATATACAAGTAAATGTCACTAATTATATTTTTAATTTCAAAATGCAACAATGCCAAATTGTTGCTATAATGGGTATTTATTATTCATCAACGTACATTTTTTCTAGTATTTTTTACAGTTAATATCGTGGAATATGCACTGTTCAAATTATATTTTGAACCCTTCCCGCTTTTAATATGGATATGTTTGCCGACATACTTACATATATATAGATATCTTATTTATCACTATTTTTCAATGGAATGAATTTAAAATAATGTATTTTTTCAATCTAATTCGATGTAAACGATTCAAATAAAGAATCATTTTATCAAAATGATTAAAACAGTCACAATTTTCTTTTTTACATACATCAATCTGGTAGCTTTATACACAGAATAAATCAGGAATAAAATCATCTGAAAACTTGAACGATTTTTCATGAAAATTCGAAAAGATTTATTGCTATTCATTACGGCAAGCCACGAATTTTGTAAAACACACTGATAAATACGTTTTTATATACAAATGTCCGATGAATTTATATCTAAAAAACACCCTAGGGGGTGCGTCCATATAACTGACATCTTTTAAATTAATTGAGGGTAGTCGATTGACGATAAATTAAGAAATAAAAGATATGGATAGTTGTTCCATGCGATATTTAGAACTGGACTTCTTTCTATCTGAGTAGGTAAGTATATCCAATATTCCTTGTGTTAATTCTTTAATAAAATACAAATTCATTCATTGAACAGCGTTACTTCAAAAATCAATGTAAAAAAGTACAAGAAATTCCATATTTAAAAATCATGTTCATAAGTCCTATGTTATATATGTAAAAACTGTATCTCTAATCGTTGAAATTATGTATTGCCTTTCTATCAGTTCATCCGTGAAATTGAATGTTTTAAATTGCCGAAAAATGAAACACCGATATTAAATTATGACCTGGAAGTTTTAAGAAAATTAACGATTCAAATTTGATAGTAAAGATGCCTGATAAATTGCCACGTTATTTTGGTGAAGGAAAAATGTTTTCCGCTCGCCAGGAAAATTAATCAGAATTCGATATAATATTTAAATTGTATTACCTTTAATCGAAATAGTTGCAGAGCGTCTGGTAATGTTTTTATGCACAAGTCTCCGTGTCGCTGATCTTGACACAGTTTCGGAACCTATTGTTATTTCAATACACCGCGGCGTTTTCTTTTAAAATGATTTTTACAAAAGGACAGAGTTAATGTTTAAAATAAACAATACCCCCAACACGTCCTCGCGATGGAAATGAATTCTTACGTGATGAGTAATTATTAATTATGCAACAATCTCACCTGCTGAATATTAATGAAGACGATTTTGAATTAAAGGGTGTCTCATCTTTGTTTTCCTATTTAATGTATTTGAGTGAATGAATATGGGTACCAACCTGAAATAAAAAAAAAAAAATATTTATTAAAACATGTACATATTGAATTATTTTGCCACATTGTCTTATAGAAACACAAAAGTTATTGGTATTTTATTAAATATAAAACTAATAAAAGATTCTTACTTCTTTATTATTATAGCATTATTTGAATTAAATAAAACACATTTTACTTTACTACTTCCACAAATATCCTGATAGAGATCAGGACCGACTTTGATCATCGTGAGCATTCATCATGCTAATAGTGCAATAATTTTACCATTTTGCGATCTATATTTTGGTATAAATGTCGATCTACGTAAATTAAGTTTTATTGGTAATCTTTGTTTTTAATATAATCCCACTACTTCTGTAGTGCCAGTAAATAAAGAATAATTTCAAAATTCACACCGGTAATGGCGAGATATTGAAATAACTTTTAATAATTAACACACACTTATTATGGGCTTTTATAATGAAGTTCATTTAAGCAAATTGAGAAGTATATGTAAATAATTTTTTCAGACCTAAGTCTTCGTGTTATTAAGAATCACGGCAGGCTTAAAAGATATAATTCATCTTCAAAAGTACACATATCTGCTTCCCAAGTGCATCTTGTATTGACATACATATGTTTCTTATTTGGACTGGTTATATCAAACCGCTCCATATTAATTTGATATTCAAAAAGTAAATAAATGGTTCATAATTTAATATAGTGGGACTATAAAAAAAAACTATTAACTCCGTGTCGCTATTTGACGGTGTAAAAAAATTGACGATTTTTATAGCCTTTAGATTTAAATCAAAAATAGCTCTGTTAAAATTTTGCACTTAAAAACCGTGCACAAATATAATTTGCCAGCAATGGATTCGAACCAAATACCTCCTCAAAAGACGCATCACTATTTTATCACTGTGTCATGATCACCATTTAATATAAAAGTTTTCCTACTACAGTAAGTACTTTACATATGTTGGTTAGATGATTTCGTAGTGTGGAACTAGTGAAATTTTGAGCCTTGAGACCAATCGTACGATCAAACAAGCAGTAAGTACCTACACGCTTATCCGAAGATAATAATTATAATGATATAATCCTTATTTTTATAAACACACGTTTATACTAGTTATTTATGATAACAGAAAATGCGAACAATAAATTGCAGTATTCTACCTGTATCGGTCATTAACCTTTTCATTAAATATGCGTAGATTTTCTATGACAAGGTCGTAGTCTTTCTAGGACGAAGTAATATATTATATGGGTTGTAAAGACAATAAAAAATATACTTAAAACTTAATATTTATTTCATTTGCTCCAGTTCATGGCTGTAATTTATCGCGACTGTATTTCATTACAAATCTGACTTTTTTTCTTAACATTACATCGATAATTTTGAATTATCATTGTTTTTCGGCGTATATTGTGTCTATTTGAAGATATATGGAGATTAATTATGTGTAGCCAGTATTCCACTGTCAAAAGCTTTATTTTTCATCGTTATTCTTTCGGTGTCGACATTTTACCTGTTCACATGAGTGAGTGAATCAGATGGATACAGTTTTATGAGTCACTCAAAATAAAATTATATTATGTTGTTTTGTGTTTATCGCAAAAACGACTTCAAAAAGACGGCTCTTGATTCAGAAGCCGGCTTTCTGGGTTGAAATTCAACTGAAATAAAATATCTACAAAAATTTTCTGTCGGTGTTATGAAAAAATATCGTAAAAAGTGTTAAGGAAACACATTGCAATGAATAAGACTCGAAAACAAGATCTGGCATGCTTTGACGTAATACTGTTTATGTATTAAATAATAACATGTCTATGTAAATGCGTGCCAGTTATTCACCACTATTGTCTACGTAGTACAACACGCAATTTTGTACGAAGATGATTATTATCGTGTTATGTTAATGGAGATTGTACACTTCGTCTCGGAACCGGTTGTTATACGGTTAAGTCGTCAAATTGCAACTTTTCAATTAAAATGAATAACCAAATAAAAGCGCATAATGAAAACGTTACGCGTTCAACGATTCGCTGATATAATTATTGATATTAGCTATAAAAAGAAAATTGTAGACGTTAGGTATTTTTCAGATTTTCGGGTGACGATATGAGGCTGCACAATTCAAATCTCCATCGTGAGCCACGTCACTGCTGATTAGGCTAGTAGAAGACGTGCCAATAATACAAGGTATCTTATTGTTTATTACGTATTCCACATTTGATTTATTGAGATCAGAACCGGTTACGCTCATCGCGAACATCATCAGCTGGTATCGGTTGATAATGCTCGCGATGACCGAAACCAGGCCCGATCAATAAATCCAATGTGAAATCAAATAAATGAAAATCAATGTTGGTTTGTTTGTTCGTATTTTATGCTTTACCATACCATTCGTCCGATTGCGATAAAACTTTGTCAACTTATTGCTTGCACTTGCGCGGTGGTTATAGTTATAGTAAAATCAACCAATAGTAGGTCTTTTATATAAATATCAATGTTTTTTTCATATTTTATGCGCCACTATACCGTTCATTTTGACAAATTGTTGCATTTGCGCAAAGGTTATAGGCATAGTACAATTAATTTTCAGTAGGTGGCGCGTGTGTCGTACCATAGACAATCGGCAAAAGACAAACAGCAAACATCAAATTTCATCGATACCGATCAATGTTAGTGAAATTAAATCGAAATTGTGTATCTAAAATATTGTGCATCCGAAAGCACTTTCTTTCTTTGAGAAGCATCGCAACGCTTTATGGGTACCGGCTAATATGAAATAAAAACGTGTTATTCTTTTTATTTTAATGTCATTCTACCAAGTATTGAGAGTGATCACCTTAAAAGGTATCTCATAGTTACCATCAAGCACATAACAGCTGCATAAGAATTATTATAACTCACAAGGCATAATAATAGAAGTAAGAAAGAAATTATTTTCTACAAACACCATGCAAGTCCGTTGACTTACAATTACAACGTATTGACGATCGTACACGACGGGCCCAGCAAAGAGATACGTATTGCAATTTGGTCGATTAGAGACTGATTATTTTAAGAAAGTACATTCTCAAAAATATAGCATGAAACAAGTAACATATTTGACATTTTTGCAATGACTTTCTTCACCAATTAAAATCATGATAATATTTTCAACCGATACAATAAATATAATATATTGACTCTAAGTGAAATATTATCGCTTGAAATATCGGCATGTTTCATCGTGCGCAATATACATTTTGCCGTTAGCTGTATATTTTATTACGTTGTAATTTATTTTGTAGAATTATTGATTAACTGCAATTGAAAACTACTCATTATAGAGTCGGTAAGATAGTGATAGATAATTAGTACTCATTTACTTCGTTATATTATTCAATTTAATATTAAGCTCACAAGAGTCTTTCACAGGTGTCGTCAGAGGGGAAGAAAGTTTATAGTAATAAATGTATGTACGGGCTATAAGAAAATGTTAATTTTCTGAAGGAATTAAACTGAAAGCGATAGTCTCAACAATAACAGTGGTTCTTAACCCATATTCGTGTGAGAAGTCATGCTCACAAGAACTAAAAAATCTACTCTTTATTTATCGTTAACAAGATAATAATTAGAATCAATGTCAAAGTTTTAAGTATTTTTTTACAATAAAGTATATCTAAAGATGATTCTAAAAAGAGTGGAAAACGTGTCATACCTAGTAACACAGCCAGTACTGTAAAAAATATCAATTTTAATGTCCATCAAACTTCCGCTGAACCCTTCGACAGTATTGGAAATTCTATTACCATAACCAAACATCATCATTTGAGTCGCTATTTGCAAGAGCTGCTCGGCTGATCAATGCACTGTCTATTGAAATGAACAGTTTCTTCAGTGATTTTAGTGCTTTATTTTTAAACTTCTTTTTACTTTTATGATTTGTTATGTTAATAAAATGTAATGTTTTTATGCCACTAGTTGAATATTTTTTAATGTTTTTTTATACATTTTTTTATATTTATCAAATTGACGGTGCTAGGCATTAGCTGTTATGCCATGTATTGAATTTTTTCCAATAAATAAATAAATTACGATAAAAAAATATACAACTTAAATAACTGTTTATTGTATTCATCCTGAATATGTACAAATGTTTGATCTCAAGGAAAATGTTAAATAGACAAATCTTCGTTTATTGATCAGAATACTTAGTTGGAAAACATACTCTTTTATATCTTGGTCGTTTGAAAAGTTGAACGTGTTCCATAATGCAACACGAACGGAGATCAATAAGCATAATTAAAATATTCAAATACACATAAATAAATACGTCACAATATGCTGTATGCATACTCCTCTGTAATGACGATTGCAGACTTAATAAACACACGTTGTTTTACACGCCGCTGAACAGATCGTTCTTATTGTGTGTAAATCTTTTCGGATTATTTTCGCTACATCGTGTTTATAAATCTTCCCGCACCCGTATTTGCGTAACGATGCGATTTTTTTCCGTATCGTAAACAAACTTGCTGATGTGTCTTGCATAGTTTCGCAGTGTAATACCATTTTATAAAAGTTTAACGCATTTACAAGGACATACGTAGTGATACGTATCTGAAAAAATAAACTGATATTCCATAGTATCGAGAGAAAACAATGATTTTTTTTAAAGACAAGTGACAGCGTAAAAAATATTAATTTGTAAAAAGTAAAAATCCCAAACGCCATTTTATAATTTTATCATTTTAAAATATTAGAATCAATCTTGCTTTATTACTTAAGCAAACTTTGCGATAGTAAGTCCGAAGATGCCTCTGAAAGAGGCGAAACACGTGTCACAGTTAGTAGCACAATACGTGTAATAATCAAAGTTATTTTAAATTTTATATTAAAATGAACTCCCACAAAATTACCGCCGAAACCATCGAAAGGATCAATATTGTATTGCATATTTTTTATGTAACTAACTATGTACTTTACGATGCTTCGGAACACATACATTATAATATTGTAATTCAATTTTTTGCTGCACAATATCATCAAAAAGGGTTTTTGTGGGTCCGTAGATTTCAATCGGCACTATGATTGTAGATGTTAGTGAAGTTATTTTAAATTTTATATTAATATCAATTAGAATAAAATGAATGTTTCATACGGAAAATGCATAACTGTCCCTATCGACCCGGGTTTCGTCTTTCGACATCTTCAGGCATTTTTTTAACTTTCTATATTTCTTTTCTTTAAGCATTTTAGTGCATGGTTAAAATATCAGTCCTGTGCAGGTATGTATTGGACCAAGTAAGTAAGGAGTAAATTTGTTTATTTTCTTGGTCGCTTAACGTTATTGAAGGCGGCTGTGAAAAACGGCTGCACACACATAAAGGGAAGTGGTGGGACAACCAAATTGTACACCCAAATATATCTTCAGGCATTTCAAGTGAAATTCACTAATGAACAGTCAACGAATGTCAGTTCAAGTTTATTCATGCACTTGAAATGCACGAAGATGACGAAAGGTGAAACCCGGGTCGTTAGTGACAATGCTTATGAAAAAGTACAATTAAAACGATTCGAATTTTATATTGAAATTCCACCTTCACAAGCACCTTCAGTCGAAATCCTAAATTTAAACTTTCCCACTCACTAAGCTGATAAACAGACGTGACGATTGTGTCCAGGGTGGCAGAAAAAGAAATACCAACACTATGGCTGACATCTTGTAATTTATTTGACTTAGAAATATGATAATAAAAAAGCAGATATACAATTTACCGCATAGATTAATTACTTCAATTGAATGTGGCGTACATTCAAAACTAAGCAAATAGACGATTAATATCGAAGGTAAATTAATGGTTTACTTAATGGAAGGTTCGTTACCCTTACATCCAACATGGTCAAATCGGCATTAGAGACTCCAATTACTCGACATCTCAACTACTCGAGTATCGAGTAGTAAAATTTTAAAATACTCGAGTAGTTTAAGGTGCACCAAAGATATATGAAAATTCAAATTTATTTATACTACTATGATTATTTTTCAGTATTTTATTTTGTTTCAAGTCATCACAGCCTCTCGTTATCATAAACTTGTCATTGATAAGAAAAGTCAGCAGAACCCAAAGCAAAAGTAACAAAAGAAATTCTTGCATAGCATAGTTAGTGAACGGCAAAAAAAAAATATTTCTTGACAGTAAAATTCAGTTAAGCGCAACGCCTAAACATCATTTATATATTTTTTTAAATAAGCACATTACAATTGTAAATAAATCTTCATTAATAAATTACGAGTCTCGCTCGAGTGTTTTTCAAAATACTCGAGTATCGAGTAAAATGGATGATCATTCGATATTTGAATTCGAATCTCTAATCAGCATGCAATGATTTCAGTTGCGGCAAAGACATTTCAGACGCAGGTCCCCAATTAAGTAATTGCGGGAACCAGAATGCGGCGACGTGGGTCCCGTGTACTGGTATATTCGAAGCCTGTGATTTGGTCCAGAGCACGCCGAATTACAGGGCGATTGAATAATGTACCCTATTCAAAGGAAGGAATCGACGGTACGCGAGGGAAATGTTAATGCTTATTTTGCTTCGTATAAAAGGCGATTAGTTATATTATATGTGTACATATATTAACACTCTTAGTACCTTGGAGCCTTTTTCTATTATTGTGCGTTTACTTTTTCATGTAAAATAAAATGATTTTTTCTTTTAAATATGCAAATAATATTTTGAAAATGTTCTTTTTTTTGTCTATTAGCTTACTTTTTTCCTAATGTAATTTTCGTTTTAGCAAAAAAACATTAACTGACTATCAGTCTGTAATGTTGTTTCTCTATAAAATATTAAATAGTTTACCAAAATGTCTTTATTTTTATCACTTTTTTATGAATTTACGAAAACACTAAAAAATGGGTAATTTCCAGGGTATTTTTGGAAAACTTGTGAAAAAATAAATGGTACTAAAAACGTTAAGCAGATTTAAGAAACATTATCCAACATTTTTCGTTATTATGTTCACGCTAAAAATTGGATTTCATATTGCTTTGCAAATTCATTATTAATATTCATATCTGTTTGTATCATTCGAATATTAGTATACACTGGATGTACATATATTTGAAATCATGTAAAGCTTTTGTACCTTCCCACCCTCTTCCCCTATCCAATCGGAAAAATGACGCGTGATTAGAGATTTCAGACGAAGACTCGATATTCAAATATATTTAGTTGTTTGTTTGATAATCGAATATTCGAACATTATTCTTTCATATTATTAATTTATACTAAACGGCAAAATCAATAAATTTAATCAAGTGCTACACTATATTTTGATATAATCTATTGGTTGTCTATTTAAATACTATAGTATTAAATCAAACCACGTGCTGGAAAATAGTATGAGCTAAAGATAAAGTTTTCCTCTGAGGAAATATGAATATTATTGTTCGAATAATAAACAGTTTAAATATTCACTTTTAAGGTGTTCGCTGTCAAAACTTGGTGGAATGGCATTACATATAATAAAAATGTTTTATTATTTTTATTGGTTTAAATATTAATTATCCCTGACACTCCCTCGTCATAAGTGCAACAAAATATTTAAACCATTTTATGTCTTGAAACATTAAAGAAGTATTCATCAAACATCTGTTATTAAATGTGAATTCATTTTTTATTGCAAAAGGAAGAAATATTTAACAAAATACAATCAATATCCAGGCATGTAATATCTCAACACAGTGTCAAAATTCTTTGTAGATTTTTTTGAAATGAAATATCGAAAAAGGCTGTGAAATTTAACTGCCGAATGAGAAGATTTATTCATTAGAGCGTGACTTAAACTCAAAGGAAAAGGGAAAATTGCGTTTTTTTTTCAAGTATATTTCCGTGTCATTATACATTTTCCAAAAGCTTTCATTTCAGCTTTTGTTAAATTAAATTATTCGAATTTTTATACATACAAAGATATTTTTCGTTGTATTATAATTTCTATCAAATTTTACTAATGATATTAAAAAACCGAATTATGGAAACCGTCATAAACTTTTTAAAAGTAAATTATTTAAAAAAATATATACTAAATATGGTAATCCCGACCATAGATAATGAAACCTTACAAAAACGATTTATCGCTTCCTCGGCCCTTTTTACTGTGTACATTATTACCAGAAATTATACCATGAAACGGTGACAATAATTATACTTGATGTGAACAATGCCTAGAAAGCTGGAAAACAAATGAGTGTGATTGATCTATGTGCATTCAAAATTTGCTCACCTATCGACACAAGCTCTCATACACATAGAATATCTGTATATGCGCAGATTGAGAGATGGTGTCTGTGTGTTTCGTCTAAATATTCAGATAAATCCAAATAAATATATATTGTAATACAAAGCACTGAAAATATATTTACGGTGGAATAATAATTGTCACTTTCCCTGTTAAAACGTAAAATGACAATAAAATTCACTTGTCTATTTTTAAACATTTAATTAATTACCCAAATATTTAAACGTTCTCATATGAATTTTATTGCAGAGTCGGTATGAATGAATCATAATATCAAAAAGTCTTAATTCTCAGAATATATATAATTTATTCGAATTAAAGCCTCATATACATACATATACGATGAAACCAATATAGTTTATACAACGATAGCCAAGTATTATGTAAACGATGAAAACTCATCAATTAAGGATGCAATGAATACCTTAATCATATCTTATATACTTCCGTTTTGTATCCAAATCGTTATTTGGATAAATCTCATCATGTTACTTGAGAGTTGAGAGTAAAGGTATGTATGTAACATTATTAATACGTAATATCTTGTCAATATAGTAACCGCAGTATGATAGCTTGTGCGGTTGATACTTCATCCGATAGATATGATCGGTTAATCCAGAGCCACGTGATCGGATACATACGTAATATTATTAAAATTATAATATTATTATAAAACCTTCCAATATGTTTTATACGTTAAGCTTCCGTACAAGATAAGATAATAAGAGTTTTATCGCATTTCTCCTACATTCCAAAAGTGTAGTTAAACTTTCTTTTCACTAAAATGTTAGATACATATATTCAATTCATGAAAACAATAACGAATATATTTTATTCACTTCTCCGGTTATATGTTATCAATTAAGAGCGTTTGGATTCCGTAATGCGTCGAAATTGACGTTTTTCCTGGATGACTAAATCAATCTTGCCAGAAAAGCAATGAGGCATTGATTTCGTATTACATTCTGTACTTTTTTTTTAAATCGTCAACTGTAATCTGTGTATTCTTTGATTTTTTTTATCAATCAAGCTTGCGTTTGATCAGCACATAGTAATGATAACAGACGTATTCAGTTTCTTAATATTGTTGTCTTCCTTCCTTCGTAGAGACTTTTTAAAAATAACCCAGTGATAAAATAAGGCGTATATCAGTATCTATCGTCAGTATCTCTTTTGAGATTTTCTCAGTAAATTAAATAAAATGGTCAGTAAATATGTCAAAATGGTCAGTAAATATTATCACCGGTCAGTATTTACTGAATCAGTTATGAAATGAAACGGTCAGTAATTTTGTAAAACAGTTAGTCTTTGAATTCAATTTAGTTTGAAGATTGTGAAATTGACCAAATATGGCCGGCCGTAAGAAGCAAATTTATGATCAAATCTACGGGCTTACGATTTTTTTTGCGAATGAGATTATTACCTTACCCAAGCCTAATCTAAGCTAACCATGTCATCCTACCACTCCTAATTACATACCATTTTTAGATATATATACTATAAACAAACCCTTTTACAAAAAAATGCTGACCATTTCTTTCACATTTACTGACCGTTTATCGAATTAGATACTGAGTTGGCATAAAATAACCAATTCAAATCTTGATGTATTTAACGAAATAATTTTGACCAATAAACTAACAATCAAATTCATAACAAGCTAATATCATTTTCCACCGGATACTTTGTCACTGGTATCTTACATAACGCTGAAGATAATATTCAGTTAATTGTTTTTCCATAACAGTTTGGTAAGTAATAGCCGCTTCTGTGTGTAAAACTGCAATTGCATGACAACGCTGGATGGATGCGTCTGTCAAAACATTATTACTGAGCAGTTTGACGTTATTTCAAACCGGCTTTAACACTCATGTGACCAAACGGTTCAAAAGTATAATACAACAGTTCAAACTGAACTTCTGCACTGTATTACTTTACTACTGATGAGTCACTTATCTTTCAATACAATATACCAGGGCTGTGGAGTCGGAGTCGGAGTAGTGGAGTCGTACTTGGTGTCGGAAATTTTGAAAGTTTGAACTTTTAATTTTTGCATTTAATATGTCAAATTTGGCTTTTGGCCGCATTGATAGGGTTGATATTTAATTGAATACACATAAATAGAAAATTTAGGGGGGAAAAGTGACGATATTAACCTTTTTTATTAGGAGTCGGAATCATGTTTTTGGTCAATGTCGGAGTCGTGGTTTTGGTAAATGCTGGAGTAGGAGTCTTTTTTACCGACTCCACAGCCCTGCAATATACATTTATCTGTCTCTTTATCTGTAACCCCATTAATATTTTTAGTATAAAGCCGTGAAACACAGCCATTCTTTTTAATATGTACAACGTAATAATTTTTATCTTGTTTACTTATAATGCTTTACGACTCTGAATGTAAAATTGCTAACCAATAAAAACGCGTAAAAGAGAAGATTTCAGATCCAAATGTGTACTATCATCTATTGTCAAATTAAATTTAAATATATATGTATTTCATTGAATGTGATTTTCATGGACATAATTTTTGTTGCACATTCAAAAAAAAAATACACGTTGCACTACCACTAGGTAGATTTTATTTATAAATAAAATAGGCATGTAAATGAATCACGTAAAAAGTCATTTGAAATAAAGAATGAAAACGTCTCATTTTTTATATAGGAAATATCTTCCATGTAAATGTTTAATAGCATTTAGTGAAATACCAAAACCTTCACTAGCTTTTGATATTTATTTTAAAATCTAACCAGCGTGTGAAGAGATCTCTTATTTTATTTCATTTAATTTGTATTTGAAATCACGCCTACCAAAAAACAAAAATAACGCTACAGTTTAGTTCAATGATAATGATTTTTTTCGTGTGACTGCAAATGGTAATATTACTGATTTATGAATTCTGAACTGTCATTTTGTCATGGATTTATCGTAGCTTTAGATGCTAAGGTGATCGTATTATTTGAAGCAATAAATTAATAGCTAAATGTGTGATTGTGATATTTCACATATTCTTTGTAAGCCGCATATTATGTGTATCAAAAATATGAAACCAATAATTGCAAATAATTCTACCTCAAGAATCTTATACAGTTTTAGATAATGCTGTGCAAGCTCACCGCATTGCCACCCAAAGACCCAACGGTAAAATTAATTTACAAATATAATTAGCGTTTTTAATTCTTACTATGTAATTATTATTTATGGTTTCATTGAAAAATCGATATCAATAGAACGTATTAAAATTTGTTCTTATTACCCGACTATTCGAACTTTTCAATAAAAAATTTCATCCGGCAGATTTCGAATTGAAGTGACGTAGTTTTAAAACGTATGTTTGGTAATTTATGGGATAACACTGGTAATCACAATTAATTTAAAACTCTTCAGTTGAAAACAGGTTACAATTACTCTGCTTGCACATAACGACATATGTATCTCCAGCTGTAGAAATGGTATAATTACTATAATGCATTGATGAATGATAATGTTTACAAATTCCGTACGTGGACTGGTCGTCATTTCTAATATCACTACTACTTTTACTCGTATTGAATTGAATTCACTGCATTTTTGAACACATGGCTACAACTAAATTAATATGTCACGGTAATTCTCTGCCTTGACATCTGGTTACACGCTTTAATTCAAATTGAATGAACACTATTTTACATAACGCTTCCTAAACAGGTTGAACAAATTTAAAATAAATAAAACACATTATATAGCTTTTCTTCCACATATAATATATTCTGATCTGTAGAGGCTGTTGCGAGAATTTTCAACTGGCATTTACTGGTAGAACCATAAAAAATAAAAATTGATTTTAGTTGGCAAATTGACTTATATTTAAAACTCCATTATAATTACGCCCTAGTCAGAACTAGTCAGAAATAGTTCTGACGAAGGCGTAAGCCGAAATAGCTACAAATATATAAAATATTTTCTGTAGAATTCAAATACATTGCTATTTTTCTTACCGTACCATAAAATGTGTTTTAATTATTTTAAAATAATGCTTTTCCACCAAAAAGTGACAAGAAAAAGTGTTAATAGATACATTAAAAAGATTGAAAATTTAAATGTTTACTAATGTCAATTAATCATATAATTTTTTTCAATAATTATATTGATAAATCTTTCCAATTAAAAATAATTTCTAGTGCAAGAGCGGCTAACGCTGATCAAAATCGCTGAGAGAAACCAGCCCAAAACAAAATTGTGATGCTTAGTAATTTATATTGAATAATGTTGAGAGATTTCGTGGTTTTTGTAAAACGCCCAATTAGCACCGTAACCAAATCAAATCAGATATATTTTTGCCATTTGGGAAAAAGTATTTATACTAATGTTTTGATTAAAATTTGTTAACCAAACATATGTATTAAGAAACACAATCGTATGTTGAATATATTTGTGTCTGATAGACAACATTTATGAATGATCTCCTACTTATAAATAATTAATTTATATAATTAATAATAATGGCTTATTTTCATCTGATATATCCTAATTATATTTTGTGCGTTATTTATATAATGTAATGATGTTTTATATTTCTACCAGCGCAGTAATTCCGTCTTAAACAATCCACGATTTAAAACTCTTTACTTTTTGCTGTCAGGATATCTTAAGGGAAGAAGTTGTTATATCCTTAAACTATATAAACCTAGCACTGGGGTAATTCCCACGGGATATAATGTATTAACCTTAACTGGATAGCAAAAGCCATAAAATAAGAATTACAGCTCCTACATAAAACACTGCCTTAGATGGAGGAGGCTCGTTTTTTCTCGTGAGTGACGATAATGGGTCTAAAATACGTTAGGAAAATACCGATAAGGTGTTAGAAATAATTAACGAATAACTATTATAAGTTCCCATACTTAAGTTATGCGTTGAAGTTCGTAGTGATTGAAATTGCGAAGATTAACGAGAATATAATAAGAGATTTTTTAAATACTTTTTTACGATATATGTGCTGAATACGATTGTGCGATTGTAAAATGAGTGTGCTACATTATGCAGAATACATAATTTTTCCTGATTTATACCAGAAAAGAAAAGAAATAATACAATTGTATCTAAAGCTTTTAGGGTGTTATCTGTCAAAACTTGATGGAAAGGCATTATATTAAAAAAATATACCTAAAACAGATTTTTTTCTTATTCCGCAATTAATTTACTTATGGCAGGGCCAGTTTTGGTATCAACAAGTTTATTGTGAAATAAGTACAAAAAATGTTTTATTATGTTTTAATTGTGTATATTATGTACATGTCCATACAAAAATAATGCTCGCATCTTAGTTCATCAATGAACTATCATATAAAATTGCTAACTTTGTTTCTATTTGATATCGAAAGGGAAATCTCGAAACTAAAACACAATAAGTCAAATCCCGAATCCAAAGTTAAAGACGAATATTTTTAAAAACTAAGAAGCTTTTACTTAAAATGCTTTCGAGAATTAAATTGTCGACATCATTTTATATATAATATTAAAAATAATCTGGAAAAGTACACAATGTGTGCTATTATTTTTTAATGACAGTGAACAGCTTAAAAGTGATCATTTTATAACACGCGGACTTAAATGTTATAATGCACATCTTTTTGAAGCGAGAATTAAATGTTTATGTAAGTAGAAGTAGGATAAACATACTAACGTACTTACTGGTATATACGATTTCAAGTAAACCTTGTTCTTCTGTGTGTACCGTCTTAATACGACGTTCTAGATTTTCTACGCGAAGATATTTGTTTTCCGCTCAAGATCTTCGGTTAACATATTCGTAATTCGACCGTGAATAAACTAACTGAGTCGAACCAAGTCGTCTTTCCCGTCTTCCGCTAAACTTGTACTGTGCCTTTGATTATTCTGAACGCTACGTGATTTCGCACTATTGACTTTGACCAAACAGCATCCAGAGTCTGGGATCCTAGTTGCATAGCACACAAATTAAAATCCCCTATAGTGCGGGTTTCAGCCTTTTTCAAGTCACAAATGCCGTTCACAGCAGCCAAGATTCCGGAGACAATCCGTCACATTTTGATAAAAACAAACAATTAATTAACTAACGAAAATAAAATATTTGATACTGTAGCATTAATCTTAAAATAGGGCCCGTAAGAATATTTAACCCTTTAAACGCCAAGCCAATTTCATGGATTTTTGTCATCATTTTTAACCATCGATTTTCCATGAAAATGTCACGTAACATACCCGGAATATCATTTTATACCCGACTGATTTTTTGTTTTCAAGGAATAGTGTAAGAATTAAAAAATGTTTCATGGGGTATTTACGATAATAAAGAGCAATTCTCAGGGACATCTGATAGCTTAACCTCAAATAAAATAAAAACGGCTAAACATATCGATATTTTTAAAATTGCATTGCCTTTAAAAAGATGTGTCTGCATTAGGTTTCATTTAAAAATACGATATGTATTCATAAATAAGCTCGTAGTGGCGATTGCGTGTCTGCACGCCGTGGCGTATGAACGGTTAAGAAACTCTTCTATTGAAGCCACTAAAGTTCTGTAAAAGCTTTATTCGACGATTTTTCAAAAATTATCTTATTATTTGAAATCATGACAACTTCTCTTTTTTGACGGTCTATTACTTTTTTAAAGGTACTATCTCGAAAACTTAAGCGCACTTAGAGAGGAAAATGAGAGTTTTTCAAACATGTCAATATGAAGAAAACTTATTTATAGTCTCCAACTGTATAAAAAAATCTGACGGTGTTAAAAAAATATATACTCTATAATAACACTAAGAAACCGATAAATAAATCGTTTATTATATCAACCCAGCACTTAAAATCACTTGTTATTGATAAAACATGTAGATTTTGTAAATATTTATGCGAATATTTCTCCAATTAAGATTAGACGTCATTGAAATCAAGTCAGTGTTACAATAAATTCGGATCACCATATTACAGTTCCTAGACTACGAGATAACATTTTGTATTATTTATTGCATATGGTAAAGAAACTATATATACTATTTACTGTAATTTCCAGTTCATTAATGCAATTGAATACCTGAAAATGCTGTAAGGCAAAACCTGTGTTATTACTGAAAAAAATAATGGAAGAATACAAAATTTTAACGATGAAAATTTGATCGAAATTCTACTAAGTGATATTTAAACCGGTATCTTAAATTATTTCTTTAAAGTCAGTTTTATTAATACACTTCTGTATTTTTATCCTCAGTTTATAAAATAGATCCGATTCCTCTTTCCATTTCTTTGGACTGGAAAGCTGAAAATGTTCGATAGAATACACTTAAGTAGTAAAAATACCCATCGAGTTTACTGGAACCGTTATTCAGTTGAATGCCTATTGTTTTTTTGAAAAATGAAGTACGAAAAGGCGCGAAAAGTTGAAAGGGTGTTTTTTACTCACTGAAAAGCATTGCATTCTCTTATTCGCGAGAAGTTCATAACGCGAAAACATCTTTTATGTACGGCATAAAAATAGAATCCATTGCGCAAACACAACTGCCTTTTTATAACAGTGCCCGGACACAGTTGGGGAGTTGTATATATCTCTTGCGATAGTAGATAATCTCTACAATAAAAAAAAGTTTATTTCGCTCTTGGATTTCTGTATTAAAAAGGTAGGGATCTTCGCATCGTTATGGCTTTCATACGATATGCGTGTTTCTTGGTCGGGAGTTATATCTCACTATTGCTGATGGTGTAACTATAACAAACGTCACACACACAAATATGTTTTATTACCCAGTAATTCCACAGCGTACAAACTTGCGAAATATTACATTTTGCGGAATGAATACATATATTTCACGAGCGTGTGTATATTGTTATGAAATATTTGCAGATGGTTCAATTTTAAATTCCACTACAAAAATACTAACTCCAAGATTATTTCTAGAATCTTAACAATATGTTTGTTATGGCATGTCGTTTAAATGATTATGAAATAGAAAATATCACACTATAGATAATTATCACACATAAGATGATAATTAATCAATATGCTAGAAAAAATCAGTTTGTAATAAAAAAAAAATATTTGCTTCAACGGTCTTTGTAAAGATTCTTAGAGTTGAAAAATACTTTGTCTCAAACATATTTGTATAAAAGAATTTGATTTTAGTGCTTTTATTATTGAAATTTCAATTAAATTCAAGTTGGAATAAGTTTGAGAGATTAAAAACTCACTGTGGGCGATACTAAATATTATATTTCTCATTAAAGAAAATCATAATAATATTTTTACAAATTTGTTGACATTGGACGTTCATTGATTTGAAATTAATTTACACTAAGTCACCCTGCCTTAAATATAATAATATAATGATTACAATGAAAGTTTTTTAACAGTTAATATATTAATAATTTATGGTGGAATAAAGAGCATATTGTATCGATATTATTTATTACACACAACAATTTTTGGTACTGTAATTTCTTAAATACTTACTGTTAATTGTCAATCAATTATCAATATCCAGTTTAAAAAGTAATTAAGCTCAGCACATTTTAGTGATCGTATACAATTTGAGGCGTTCAAGTATGTCTCCCAAAACATTCCAAACACAAATATTGAATAATTTAACTTGTACTCAGAAGAGAAAAATATTCTCTCCACTCAGGCATACGATATAATCGATGTAATTTCCGGTAATATGAACAAATTGAAATAGATTTTAATAAGCATGATAGAATAAGAAGATATTCGAAAAAAATACAGCATCCATTACAGGTATACTAAAATTTCTTGAGGAAATGAACAGGTGATACCTAAGTGCTGGCAGTGCCGGTGGTGCATAAACGAAATTAATCGTAAATGTTTATTTTTTCGTTGCTTCTATTACATTTTTTACGCTGGCAATAATATTCACTATGTCAGGCATTGCTAAACATTTGCAATTTTTAGACTTGTATGTATTAATAAAATGCATGCAACCGTTGCATGTACATATACGCGTGGGTTTCGTATATTAGTTTCATACACAATGCGGCAGGTCTATTTACGATTTAAGTTAGTGTGTTTTTTTTTAATTAAATTAATTAAGCATAATTAATAAACGAGGAAAGTTGCATCCACCGTAATGAGTGTTAGTATTGCCAAGTGTTTCTCAAACTTTCATATATTCATATTTACGCATTTTATTATATTGCGATTGGTTAATAAAAATCAGTCTTTTATATAGTACATATATTGAAATCAACCACACTGTTTGTATTTTGGTGTAATTACGCAAGTTCTTTAAGAAGCATTTTCCAAAACTTGTTCAGCGTATAAAATACATTTAGTTTATTTTAAAAATATACGGTATTGTTAGATGCTAATGATTTCATTCTTTAAGCAATGTGTCATAAGTGCCGAAAGTTATTAAACTTATAATATTGAAAATATATTGTATTGTAAGAACACAGGCACCATAAGATATCTAATGTACATCTTATGGAGAATAACGAATCTTTTCAAGTACTACATTATTTTTTTAATTAATTTATCCAAATTCAAGATCACTAATGCTTTCATCCCCCCTACTCACTCACGCAATCAATTCTAAAAACAGGGCGAAGAAAAGGCAATTCGTTTTTTTTCCCACCCATACGTTTAATATTACCCCCTAAGATAAAGCGACCAATTTTAAGAATACGACAGAACCATCCGTTTACAGAAGTAAGACATGAATATGTTTAGATTTCAATCTATACATCAGACAGAAAATTATTATTTCTCTGAATGTAGTATAGTGTGTAATACTGACAAATGGAAGAGTATACATACATATATGACTGTGATGTAATTATGATTCGTTAAACAATATTTCCTACCGTAGATTCGATTAACATATTGAAAACTTTTTTAGAGCTGCTTCGATGTCCATTAAAAAGATTAACCTTTTACAATAATATATGTTAATACAAAATGCTCAGAAGCAACTTATTTAATAAAAGCACAGTATGTAAAAAAAAACGTCCGCAATATTTGCATTTTTGATTCAGTAGTCATGTGCCAAAATCACAGACGATTGAATGATTTTTGTCGGTTACTTGCATGAAATAATATTTTATACATCCCACATAGCACCTTGAGATTTTTCGCTTGTCACTGATTTGCAGATAATAAATACTTTAAGAAGTCCAGTTTTGGCAGCTCGATAAAGGGGCTATTAAACGCAGGGGCGTGGCCCAACTTATTTATTATTATTTATGTGTTTTTTTAAATTGTAATCCTAATCGTATAACTGTACAATTGAAACAAGTTAACTGGATCATAAACCTGATAAATTCTTATTACCGATTCCAAATAATAATTATATAGATTGTTCAATCGTGCTGTGCTACATAAATTATTTTTAATATCTAACTGAACGTGAACTTTTCAAAATAAAATTTATTTATGTTCGGAGGCACGGATGTGTGTGATGTCTTAATTCCGTCCCATTCATCCTATACTTTAATAATATTGGTATGTTGATTCTGATTTTCTACTATAATAATAATATCTTGTCATTTTTTATTAAAAACTAGCTGACCCGGTGACTTCGTACCGCCTTAGAACCAATAGATGTTGTGTTAACTTATAATCTGAATTAAATTCAGTTTTTTATTAAGTTAAAATGAATATTTATAATGAATTTAGTTTAATAAATGTGCAAAAATCAAAATGAAAAGTATTTCAAAAAAACGCTCCATACAAAATGTATGAGAACATGATTTTTCTTCATATATTTATCGTGATACTTTGGGATGTTTTAATACTTATTCTGCTATTTGGGAGGGTGACAAAGCCAGAAAATCAAAGATCATCAAAATCGGTCCAGCTGTGCTCGACTTATAAGTGGTGTTACTAACACGACTTTGTTTTATATACGATTGTCACACAATTTTATTTTTGCATACGAATTCTATACTGTTATAAAAAATGATATTATTTCAGTAAAAAAAAATCACTATAAGAAAGACAAATAAAGAAAAACAGTAAATGATTTATTCATATAATAAATATGTGTCAGAAATTATTTATCTAGTAAAAACTTTAGAAGCTACGTGCCATCTGCACCTGCTAGCCAACCCAACTCCCCCACCGCGCCACGCCCTCTGTCATTGTGCGGAACTGACTTTGACAAGACCTGGAATTATATTACGCGAACACGGTAGACTGGCTTATTGCGCAAATAAAATAATATAATCAGAGCTTCATAGTCAAGGCATCACATCACTTTCGACTATGCAGAATCTATATTACTTTGCAATGTTTTTTTTTTATACGGAATAAATATTTTGGTAAATTATGGATGGTCACGGGACAGAATTCCAACCCTCTCAAGCTAAGCTCAAAAAATTTATACATACTGGCTTATAATTTTATGTTTTAACTTTACTCTTTGAATTCTTGTGGATTATTATAAAATGTGGAATCAAAATGATTAAATCTGAAGAATATTACTGAATATTGAATTAGTTCTGAAAGAAAAAATTCTGAAAGGAGAATTTGTTTTTTAATATTAGCCTATAATAAAATTATTCTTTTTATTTCAAACAAATAATAAACTTATGTGACTGTCTCTATCTGTATAATATTATTATTTGTGTAGTTAAAACAACTCGATTTCATACTTATTGCGAAGTATTCTTTAGGATCTTCTATTATAATAAATTTAAAAATTAAAGACGAAACATTTCAAAAAAAATTGTAAGCCTTACATTCATTTCATTTAATGTGCTTATTTTTCATAAATCTTTACAAAAATTCTGTCCCGTGACCATATATCCATAGTTTACCAATATTTTATTAATATTTTTCAAATTGCCAAGCCCAGAACTAATCGCCATCGATTGTTTGGTAGGTATTATTACTTTTGAAACTTTGAATGGAATACCTACCTATCAATCGATGGCTAGTAATTCATTGCTTGGACATACATAGACATTCATATGGACGACGCCGCTATTCCAATCGATGAGTGCAAGACGATGCGGCAATATTCAGTTCTGCACCGCTGGATGTGTGGTTACACTTTTAAATGAACGAACTTCCTTATTTTTAATTTTTCACATTTATTTATGAAATTGAAATAATGAGATGATTATGTATTTTTACTAAAACGATGCACAGGCTCTTAAGCAGGATTTGCGATTGGTGCCAATTTGACCCGCATTTTATTTATCAATATATAATGTCGATATAAGAATTGAGAATAACAGAAAATACATACCTTTTTCTCGCATTTATTCCAGTTAACAAATGTATATTTTCAAAGATTCTTCTACCAAATGTCTTTGAGTTGAGAAAATTAATTTAAGATTCCCAACAAATACTGACAATAGCATAGGTTCCCAACCTTTTTCGGGTGGCGGCCCCTTTTTATAAAAGCCATGTGACCGGCGACCCCATGCAATTGAAAAAGGCTTTTTTAATAAGGTAATTAAAAAAAACAATGAAAATACATTACAGTGAATATTTTTTAGTTGACTGTTTAAGTTGGCGACTCCACAGAAAACCCTTCACAACCCCCTTAGAGGTCACGACACATGGGTTGGGAGCCCGTGGACTATGGCGTACATTCAACAGAATTGTACAGTTTTCATCATAACTTAGTATAATACAAAAAACAGTGCAGTAGGATTCAAAGACTAATACGTGTGAAAAGTCGGCAACGCGTTTATTTATAAGTTTATTTAAGTGTCAGTCGATAAAATAAAATGAGTTATCAATCGAATTGTATTTTGCAAAGCTCGTTGACAAAACATATATGTATTTTTCCACTATTGGCGTTTCTCATATAGTTACATATATGCGAAACGTCAATATGCATGATGTTCAGATATATACTTATTATGTCTTTCAAAAATAAAATATATTTTTGTAACCAGCGACATTGCTATTTAATTATCTGTCAGGATCATTCAAAAATTCAATTAACAGGCTCTAGAGTAAATTGTGTCGCATCGGTTTAAAAATCAATTCGATTGAAACCAACGTGCTCTGCTAGTGCGACAGTTTGTACTTATGTAAGTCTGCCTTCTGACGGTCTCGGGTTAGAATGTCAGAGCATAGTGCCAATTATTCGATGCGTGCATTTTGACATTGCTTTTTAAGGCTGCGAATACAGTAACCATGAACTTCGCGAAACCTCATTTAAGTGCGCGGTAACACCGTTTAACGAGATTCGAAAACAGAAGTATTTTTTAGTACACAGCTGATTTATTATATATCATTAATTAACAATTTGTCTTGATTTATCTGCCGATTTGTAGCACAGTACACATACACTCTCTGTCAGCGTAAGTGCGTGAGTATTTGTAAAATACCAGTTTGGCAAAATAGCAATTAATTTTATCAAATTTATAGTCAAACAATAATTTCGCCTGTATTTGTGTCAAATTGATATTCATCCATATACATATATGTTGAATACTTTAAAGGTAATAAAAATAGTATCAAATTTTTTGTACTTATTTCACATGCGATTTATTGAGATCAGGACAGTTATGCTTATCGGGAGCATTACCAATTGATACGAAATACAAGAATACAGCGCTATTTCTACAAGAGTTTAGCAAGGTATGACAAATAATTGGTACCTACTACAAACATGCAAATAAATAGAACTAAATTTAAAAAAAAAACAGATTATGCATAATTAACATGTTAAGACTTCTTAACAATACAAGCTACTACGTTAAAAACCAATGAAGTATGAATAATCATTAACAGTATAAAATCCAACAGGTATTTGCATTTAACACATGGGAAATTTTATTCATAATGATGAGTTCGGCGTAAAATGGGAAAAAATACTCTTACAGACCACCAACTGTCTTGAAAAGGTTCTGAAAAATAATTTAACGAGACCATACTCTCCACACGAAACCTGTCCTGATCTCAATAAATTCAATGTGGAATAAGTACTAAAATTATTTTTAATATATTTTGATATTATAATTGTGATGCATTTGGCCTCTCTTTACCGGATACGACAAAAAGTATTTTTGTGACGTGGCAAAGTAAACATGAATTATTTCACCTTAGCATAAAAATGTGTTCATTGAATTCCATTGAGTAATGTGTATTGTTTAAGAATAGTTTTTAGCGCAAATAGTATGATGTTCAAATACGTGCCCGAACAGCCATCTTCTTAATCCTTTAACCGTCGTTTGAGTCACGAAACTATTTACTCTTGTGATAGGTAATAACAAATGAAGTATTGTTTTAAAAATGACACTTTCTTTGACCAGCCAATTTTCAATATTTATCAGTGGTTCTCACGGAAATTTTCTCTGTGGCCGCATGGCAAACAAAAACGGTCCTACGGAAACTTGTTTCGAGTCTGTTATGTTTGAGGTATGTCAAATGGACTTAAACATATCCGTCAATTTACAATTGGTATTAATTAGATGGATACGAAATATTTTATTTTCAGAGTATTTACTGACTTAGTTTTTTAAATTAGATCGTAATACCACAATTTTTTTAGTATAAATATTTTCTATGAAGCTTTTGGTAGCCGCAGCCAAATCCTCTGGTGGCCGCACATGAAAACCACTGGTATAGATAATTTAGAGCCACGGATATAGTTGATTAGAATAAGGCAACATTATTTTTCAGACTATTGTTTAAATTGTTTATGGGTTCAAATCATTATTTAGATTTTCTTTAGTATCTCAAATGGTTTCACATTTTTATGATTATACAAATATGTTAACATAACATTCGATGAACAATGGACGCGTTCTGATGAAGAAATGTGTAGTAAATAAATACGTAGATCAAATAGAAATTACTAATGCCAAAAACAACAACAAAGTTATTTAATTAACAAATGAGAATATATTTTAAAATAAAAACAGCAGATTTTTACCGAGAGATTAAATTTAAATACAAATTTTAAATGTTTAAAAAAAATGTATCTCCTATATACAAATAAAATATTCACAGTCGTATTTATTTTTATGAATGTCCACTACATGTACCTACTCTCATACATCTTATATAATTTACGAACTGACCATTTTCGGTGGGTTTTGATGAGTGGGTGACAGAATGAATAAAAAAGTAACAAGAGTCACTTTCCTACCGCGGCCCCTTAAAAGGAGTACCTGAAGGACGCGAGGTCGTGTGTGGACCACTTGAGCTGCGACCCTGTATGGCAACATCTGCTTATTCCCTTCCGTTCATAGGTTCATATCTATGATATAATATGACCCAAAAGTTAAAAGTGTTTGTAGTGAGAGGTATACTTTCCCATGGACCTTTCACATTACGACTGTAGATATTTGAATTGCAAACATAGTCTTACACTTAAAGACTCAACTATCCAGCTTCTCAATATTATCCGTTTATTTAATACTTATTAAGCACAATAAATAAAACAAGACTTGCCAAAAAAAGAATGAAGTGAAATAGCAGTGTATGAGGATATTGAATTTTTTTTTACATAGTTTTTTAATTTTCTTCGAACAATTTTTTTAATGATTTCAAAACATTCCATATACTTCTCCGGATGTGGTTTTGTGCCCATCGAGAAATTCTAATAATCAGTAATTGTAATTATCAGTGATAAACTATTTATGCATTCACACTATTTGAAATGTTCTTCAAATAAATGTAAAATTCTGCCAGAAGTATAAAACTATTGATCCAGTATAATGCGGGATTTAAAAACAATCATTTTATAAATATGAAGTACTTTCAACAACTCATATTGAAATAAATGTCTTAAAGTATTTTAATTGCCAAGATCGTCTAAATAAATAGATTTTTTTCCACAAAAATGTAGCTTAAATAAGTTTAATTTTAAACAACAGATTTGTATTCTAAATAAGGAATATTCCAAAAAAAAATTTAAACTTTTTTGAAAAGAAATCTTCTAAAAATCCGAGATTATCATTGAAATTTCAAACAATAAGCAGTAGATTTTTGCTATTTACGCCCACCCCAAGTGGTTTTAAATCTTTAAAGTTTTTTCGTTGATTCAAACTGGTTTGGAAAATTATAAATGTAAATATTTTTTCATTTAATATGTATCATTATTATCTACAAATTGCATGCAATCATTTGCTGTTAACTACATAATATCATAAAAATTAAATTGTAATACATTTATTGACTATTGATTTCATATAATTTTTAAAAATATATATATACTGAGAAGACCTTTATTCCGGCTCCCTCGTAAATCGAGAAGGAGCCTCCTATCCGACACTCAGGAAGAGGGATTTTGGGGACGGAGTAGGAGAAACATGGTACTCTTATAAAGAAAAGACGATCTCAAAGCGTTATGTGGGTGCGGCGGTTAGCATCCATTATTTAATTGTTTAGGATTTACACAGACGTTATACAACACACAAATATTACGATAGCGAAGAAGATATCAGGAATTTGACTCGAATTTAATTCTTAGGGAGAGGATTAGGCGCGTGCATTCTCAATGCAGTCCAATCTCTCACTGCTGTATGAAAACAAACAGTTACTTAGAAAGAAAAAACAATGGCCGTTTCAAAAATCGTTAACACGTGCGCCCGCCGATAAGGGATTATTTATCGCCTTACGAACTTTTTATGAAGCACATGCATTGTCGGGCGTCAAGAGATAAGAGAAATTGAAATAACTCTACATTGCATCGCTATAGATTGCAATATAGATTATTATAAGAATGAATTTATTTCCTGATATCGACTTAAACTCATAGACTGAGGTGAAAAATAGATCATTCGAGAGAGTTCTGATGACCCACCACATAAGGCGGTGTCAATATAATATAATAAAAATAACACGAGAAAATATTACTCAATAAACTTAATGATAATTGGATAGTAGTTTTGTGTTTTAAAACATCAGAAAAATCATTTTAGAAATCATTTTTTTGTAAGAGATTTCTAAAATCTGTTAAACCGTAATAAATTTGATTCAAAATTGAATTAAATTAATATGTGTATGTACTTACATACATATATTTATCGGTTTCGTAACATTCTCGTAGATATTTCCTAGAGAAAAAGTTGAAGAGTTGAATGAATTCGTTAACGTGAAATAACTGAGCATCATTTGGATATATTAGGGTAGAATCTATAGTACGTAAAGTTATTTTTCCTTTGTTCACATCCTTGTACAAAAGAAAAAGAACTTTATTTTGTCTCCACATTGTTGAGAAACACAAGCACCCATCTAAAAAGAAAATGTTCGTAAAACTTAGGACGTAAGTTCTGTTCGACCATTATCTCATTCCTCCTACTTCGTATAGGAATTAGAGCTGTGAAATGAGTTAGTTATCTCATTCCTCTATAACCAATATCCAAGTAGTCTGAGTATCCGATTACTTATTTAAGCAATAAATTAAAGGTCTTAACAGTTTCATCAATAAAAATAAATTATCTTTGTGTGGATCAAAATGACAATTTTAAATGTGGAATCTACTTACATATTTTAGGAAGTAACAATTTAAAATAAAATTGTTTTCGTAACACGCTGTTGAAAGTAGATTTAAAAAGACTGACTTTCTATCAAGTTATTCGGTGAGATATTGTCTTTTTAGTATCGCTCTTCTATTTTATTTAGAGCACCTTTTTTTTAACTTCACACATACTATTTTTCAGTTTGATGTTGTTGAAAACCTCACAGACGTTTTAATTATAATCTATTTTATATCAATTAAGATTATTTTGTTTTATTTTTCTTTGAAATAATTGCATATTTGTATTACGAATAATTAAAGTATTTTTTTATCATTTAATAATGTTCACGATAAGTGAAACCGGTCCTGATCTAAACACATCTAATCTGGAAAAAGCACTAAAAATGTTTATTATTTTTTTATGATGATTTATTTCATAAAAGACTAAAAAAAATATTTGATTTATTAATGAACATGAAAATACATCCATCGTTGAAAATCTTTTGCCACGCGGATTCTAAATTAGTGATACCGATTCACCAACGAAGTGGACCTGGATACTTCAATTGACATCTCTAATAACATGCAGGCATATTCAGCATCTTTAATCCCAGTTGATCCCACTTGAATAAAGAAAGGTTTACGCTATATTTTTGATATAATGAACGAGCCTGTGTGGGAAATGACGGAACTTGGCAAATCGCGAAACACTTGGAAAAGCTGAAGTGTCTTCGAGTGACCACTATCAATAAAAAATTATTTCTCTTCTTGATACAAAATCACTTCAAAATGATTGAGAATTGTATATTTTTTTTAAATATTCAAACTTCGCTATCCATAAATACGTAAAAATCATTCAAGTTTATTTATTTCAGCATTTTTTATCATTCATTCGCAGCAGGTTTTTTGCAATATTTTTTTACCGTGTCTGCTCGGAATGTGGAGCATATGACTTTAAATGAAATTTATCACCACATTAGTTTTTTCAACTGGAACCGTGTGTAGCTAAGTTTCTCAATTTCATTTTATCGCAGAGATAATGGGTAGAAAGATAAGGCTAACTATAGCTTAATGCTCGCTCTCAATATGCCACGTTTTTTAAGAACAGACGGATCACACACCCATGCCTTTGAACAAAAATGCACATTGGCTGCGTACTGGGATTAGAATCAGTGAGCACCGCTAACAAAGTCAATAATGTTGAACACTCGACCACAGTCCAGGTAAATAATTTAATATTTTTTTATTCGGCAACGATTGTTTTAAGCAGGGATATGGAGCGGAGCAGGAGCTCGGAGCAACCAGTTTCTGGCCGAAGCACAGAAATTTGTTGTGCTCCATTGCTCCGATATACATACATACATACATATGTACATATATATAAATATGTTTCTTGATAAAAATGTATGAAGGCATATATTATTAATAATAATACAATAACAATTTATCACAAAATATATTAAATATTTTAATATTAGATATATTGCTATAAATAAAGTTTATTTGTATACCTATATAAATAAAATGAATAAATAATATGTCTCATATTAAAACTATTCGGAGCACGGAGAGGAACTGGAGCAAGTATTAAGGTCTCGAAACGGGGCAACAGATCCCTGGTTTTAAAAAGTTCGATTGCGTATTTATAGATAGTTTGTAAATTTATTAAATAATGAAATTATTGCTTTTCAATTTTTTGATACTTTATAGGACATAATATTTAATTGAAATATAATACTTTGATGTAATTGATATTGCATTTCAGTTTGGTCTAACAATTTTTCCATGGCCCATGGGAATTCCATAATAAATAATGCCTATTTTAAAAATATTTTAATTTGAATAAAATTGATCTGCATAAAAATTAGTTCCATATTTAATTCAAAGATTGATAACATTGCTTGAAACATCGCGAATCTCATTTTACTAGAAATTTCTTTTCAAGTATTTTTATAATCAACAATGACTAAGATGCGCGCAGTTGCTTAATGTCACGGTCACACGGTGAATCAATGATTTTTAATTTTTTTGTTAACCCTGTAGATGGCTCAAAATGAAAACCGCTTTTTTATGTGTTCTAATTAAATTATTAACAGCAGATGAAGTAGTAATATAGATGTACCTTTTTTATTTTGAAAAAAATAAATGCATTATAATTATACAATATTATAATACGTTACTCGTAAGAATTTAAATATTTAAAAAGAGGTTAAATTGGTATTTCCATAATTCCACTGGTTGTGTAACTATGTGTGTATATTTGTTTCGCGTATTTGAGAAGAATCTTCATATGAATATGCTTCTCGTACGTATCTCGCTACATCCGAGGTGAAAATTACAGATTCAATTTCTGGAATTGTCAAATATCAAATGCTAAAATTTGATATATGGAACATGAATGTTTGCGGCGTTTTATCGTCATTGGGTTGATCTCGAATTATACGTCGACAATAATTGCAAATCGTTTTTTACATTTTTGAGAGAATTATATTAGAAATGTGAATTGTCATCGAAAGGGTAAAATTGACAAAACGACAAATAATAATAAATCTTGCAACTGGATCTCCGCTTTTAAACAGTTTATGTAATATTATATGTAGCTAGCTAGATTTAGTTAATGTGGATGAATAATATTATTACTAGCATTTGTGGAGTGGGCGTAAATGGCGGACCTATTATGCATCATCATTGGACTCTTATGCTAATTTAATAACACTATTTCTATTTAGAAATGACTTAATAATACTTATTTGTGCTGCACAAAATTTTACGTGTTCCAAAAAAAATATTAAAAATAAAACTCAAAATTGTCACTAAATACCAGTTTATTAGTGATCCTAGTATGGTAAATGGCTTTGTTTGTTTGCAATTCATAAGGTTAGTCATCTAGATTTCAAGATATTTAAGATTCTAGAGCAGCGATGGCCAACCGGTGGTACGAGGAGTTGTTGAGGTAGCGTCATTGAAGCCAAGAATTAATATTTGACTTATTTAGGTAACCGCTGATCTGGAATACTTTAAGTCTTAGAATATCAAAGGATGGTTGACAATTCTCACTATTTAAGAGACACCAGCTGTTTGCAAAAACTAAAAAGTCTAAAAAATCGAAGAAAAATACTCAAACCCGACAAAAATCAGGAGTTAAGAATAACGGTTGAAATTTTTTTCTGTGTAATTTTATTCTGGTGTTCCAAATAAAAATTGTTAACTCTGTGGTTAACTCTTTCTATTATTTCTAGGTTTATTCTTTCAAAAATCACACTTCAAGATCCAACGAATCAACTGTGTGGTATAATCGACCAATCAGAGTAAATACGTCAGCTGTATATTATAAATGAGTTAGCTGAATCTTTTGTACGACTGAAATTATAGTATCAATGAGTAAAATATCATTGTAGTTAATATGAGAATTACTTTAAAATTCATTCATTTCCTCTGTCCTTTACAACGAATAGATCGCCAGAGAGTTCCTTAAGCGGTGACTAAATATGTTTCTTTGAATAACTTCTTAACTTTGAAAATAATATAAAATAGAAACATAAGCTGCACTTTAAATTAGTAAAAAATCATGTTTCAAATCTTAAGTACCTTCTGTCTGCCACCAACCAATACAATTAATCTGATATCCCTTTCCAGAATTCCTGTAAAAGAATTAATAATTCGTACAACGACACCACAAAATATACCTTATATGTCAGGTGGCAGTGTATGAGATGCACATTTCAAATCAAAGCATGCCTAGTTGTTACTTCCGAAATCAACGGTACCCATACTAATTGCCTACTGAACCGGTTATCATTTGCACCATCGTTGTATGCAGTGTTAAACCTCAACCGAGTTCAATTCCCAAAAGTATGCTGCGATAGATCGTGTAATACAGTTAAGTCTATTTTTTAATGCAGTTTTGAAGCTATGCGGCGAATAAAATAATGTATTGTTTCAATCAAATTTGTAGTTTCTCTGTTGTGTCTTTTATGCCATCTTCTGTTGAATAGTTATTATATCATGTATTATATTTTTGCGCATTGGCGTCACCTGTTATACCATGCATTAGTTACATTTGTAATAATCATCATATAATACAATAGTGGTCGCTAAAGAGTATTCAAAATTCTGGTTCACCGTGGTGCTAGAGATACGTTGTAAACATACTAGTTTTTTACATGTCGGGCCCGTAGTCCAGGCGGTTTTATTTTTCGAAATATTAATTTCAGTACAGAGACATGGGCGTCTGTGTTGTTCAAAATTCCCTCCCACACTCTTTCGATCCTTAAAACAGGACTAAGCGGGTGCGATTAGCTAACAAAAGGTATGCACTCGCCCAACTCTCTTCGAAAAATCATAGTTGAAAAAATGACTAACAATTAGTTCTCGTAGAAAACGTTTTTTTGAGATTACTCCATTTGGAGTCCATATTCTACACGTTGAGAGAGGACATGGCTTAAAAAAATAACATGACACTAATTTTATTGTAAGCACTAAACATTTGCAACATTACAAAATATTCGTTTTGAGTCATTTTAGTGTACATTTCAAAGTGTATTAAAATTTGTAAATTCGATATCATGTTTGGGGTTTTAGGCGGATTTGGGGGCTGCGGTATGCTTGGGAGGGGTTGGTAGGCCAGAAACCATTATGTACTTTTGTAAAGCTAAACGATTTAAAATAATATAATGGTGATTTAAATGCAATGACATTTGATATATCTATGAAATAATAGTCAATAGTGAAATGCGATGAATATGCCATAGTTAATCTATGCTCAAAAATGCATAAATTTCACGCAGTTTCATTACGTATGTCATATCTGCGTCCGACTATATGAAATACAAAGATATAAAACAATGTGTTATGTCAGACAAAAAGTACACACATTTATAATAATATTTATATAAAACAATATCATCATTAACTCTCACGGATTGATCTTTAGTCAGCGAATACAGTATGAATCATGCAGAATCGATAAGAACGCGTATAAACATACATTATTCAATGTACGAAAATCACGCTTTTCGTTCAATGTCAGGTATAAAATAAACACCAGCTTAAAACTTTGCTAAAACCTGAAGCAATATAATAAATTCTCCGTCGGCTTTTATAAAATGACCTTACTATTTTATGAACTACACCTTACATTATTGACAGTATGTGCCTTTTGGCGTATTGTAAACCAAACAGTAGAAATTTATCGCGCCTACAGCGTCTCGTGAAAATATTATGGCAGACTATTATTCACATGTTACAACTAACAACATTAAACTTTTGTGTTCACATAAATATTCCCCGGCGCACACTTTCAGCCGCTTGTTATCTCTTTGGTTGGATATATTTTCGCTGAAAAAAATTGTGCCAAATAAGTACAGAGTCTAAACTTGCGTTTCCCTAATAGGGTTCTGCGATGAAGTTTTAAAAATTCTGTATTTTCTCCCTGTCAAAATAGTATATTTATTTGATTATCTCAAAGTCATTGTAGGCCAACAGTTTTCTTTAAATTACCTCGTATGTATGAATGATATTTTTTTATTGTATGTTTATGTTATTTTTTACTTTTAAAAAAATCCGCCATTTAAAAATACAGCTTTGAAAAAGCACCCTTCAGTAAATAATTAATAGCGCGGGATGGAAAAAGATTCATTCTAAAATTGTGTTGTACGATAGCAGGTTTTTCGCTTTTCAGTTTGAATAGCGGACCCTTGTAAAATTTGATGAATTCAGGAAGAAGAGGCGACGCTGTAGGACCATCAGGCGAGTGTGTTTTTTCAGAGGGCTAACATATTTACATACGCACGGTTTCCCTAAAATATTCTTTTGGCTTAAGCAAACATTACAAAGTCCGTAACAAAATCTATCTATCCAATTTCTTTGCCTCCTTCCCATTGACAATAGAAGAGATTTTATCAGTGTAAATCTTTCATATTTTTGTGAATCAATGCCAGGAATCATTATTTAGTCTTTGTGTTTTTAATCGTATTGTGTTTTATTATTGGCTCATTGAAATAATTGTTTTAATCAGTTAATTATTCAAACCAAACGGCATGTCAGATAATGTTACAATAACAAATAGTCGAGATGTAGAAGGAGTAAAACCAGCCTGCCAATTGGGATGCCACTGGGAAGAGCTTTATTGATTTTTAACGAAATTGCTTCGGGTTTCGACATATTTCACATGGACGTGAATGAGTTCGAGTTCAGACGAGTTCAGACGAGTACTATTTTTATGTATTATAGTTGATTTTGTCGGAACTCACTCGGTTGACTTCTTTGCCAATTTCCAATGTATTTGTTTTATTTCACTTTTATACATATCTGTAAACAAAGTATTTTTTCTTTCAATTTTTTCATCATTTTTCACATTGCAAAAGCAATAAACTTGTAATTTGTAATTTTTGCAATATACATTTATAAAAAAATGTAACAATAATTTCATTGTATAGTAAGTTAATATTTTAAATCGTTCTAAGGTAATTCAGCGGGTTAAATATGAAATGTAGAGTCCCCCAGGTCCAAAACTCTCTAACTGTGTAAAAAAAATAAGTTATTAGTTATTTTAAGTTTTATAAAATATATTTTTTTTAATTGAAAACTGACCAATTCTTTTTGGTATAAGAACATGATAGCTATCACTCTTTAAAAAATATAAGAATTCAAATTACCGCACCGCGAGTAAGTCATTCATGATCATTTTCTAATTGGTAGGCGAGTCAGGAACTTTGCCCACTACCTCGGCTTCACCTTGCAAGAGCAAACAATAATCGTCCAATCAAGTTTCTCAGAACGAGTCAGAATAAGCCCCTCGTCTGGATATTCTTCGATTCTTCAAAATTACTGACTTCTCGGTACGGTTTGTGAGTCATGACTCGTGCGTGAGGAAGGTATACAACTTGAATATTGATTAGACCCACATGCGAAATAATTATATAATGCCTTCTATGGAGTATTATCAAAAGCGGTAAAATTTATAGTAAATTATGCAGTATTTCACTATAGGTAAAATATAACACAAATCCTTGGCTATTTCAATAAATCTTTTTCATATTGTTAAAGTATAATACAAGTTAATAAAATGCTGGTACAATTTTCACATGGCAGACATCGTGATTGATACAACCAACAATATATTATTATAGAAAAGGGTTTACGTCATAGCTGAATAAGAATCAAGATCTTAAGAATCCGACTTATGGTGCCTAATTCTTGAAATCTGGCATCTATTTAATCCTCATGCGGAAATTGAGATAATTCCATATTCTCCAAGAAAATTCCAGTGTTGATTATTTTAATCTTCTACAAGTTTGTGAACTGTCGATGACATTTGTTTAGATCCTTTACAACTGTACAACAAACGAAAGTTAAATGAACACCTGTCAGCCTCTGTGTTTTTGGTGATAAGAACTTTACTTTACCTTAGCAATCAGATTGGTTTGTGCTTAATTACCAGCAATGTCAAATTTGGGTGCTTGTCATTTTAATGTTTGAGATTTTGATCGTGGGTGTTTGTGTAGTATTTTCTCCTTAAGTTGATCTTGATTGACGTAAAAAATTCTCAATTAGTTTATCTCAACAAGTCAAATCTTATATATAAAACTGAAACGGCGTATGTATGTATGTGGGTCTGTAATTCCCTTTTGCATTGTTGTTGCAAGTTGCCATAAAAACGAATATGAAAGAAAATATGTTTGAATTTTTATGTTCAGCTCGGCGCGTAAATTCAGACGGGCCAAGTTGAAACAACTTTTTTCAAAATTCAAAAGTCTAGGTCAATTAAAATGGAATTAAAATGAACATTTCAGACTTGCATTGACATTTCACAGCCCTTTTCATATATTGACAGCCCCATTCACGCCCATTAAAATGTCCAAATTCAAGGAAAAAATCTAATTTGCTGTCAAAGAAATGTCAAATAATACCTTCACGTAAATAAAAACATTATTATATTAATAAAAGCCGGGAAAAGTTCAGTAGAAGACTAATTTATTACATTTTGACATTTAGTCTTCGCCGATAAAAAAATCAAACATGTTTTCTTTCATATTCGTTTTTATGGCAACTTAATGACCAACAATGCAAAAGGGAATTACAGACCCACAGACATACATACGCCGTTTCGGTTTTATATATGTACTACTCAATACTCGAGTAATTGGAGTTGCTACACACACATTGATAACGAAACAAATTTACCGTCGAAACTTTCGCGAGCGAAATCAATTCGTTTGTTTGAACTTGCAACAACAATGCAAAAGGCAATTACAGACATACATCCCCCGTTTCGGTTTTATATATAAGATTTACGAGAAATCAGCGAGACTGCCCAATGAAACCGTGCCATCATAAATAAAACGATTTCTTTTGCATACTGCTTCCAAAAATAAATTGCACCCCTTGGCCTTGATAAATGGACTAGTAAGTAAGTTAAGTATTCATTTTTCAGTTAATACTTCGAAGAATATAAAAAATAGCCTGTACAAGGGTCAAAAGATAATACAACCCCACATCAAAAGCGGATGTAGCCTCAGAAGACATCCACTACGACCATACCTCTAACAAAAATAACTAATTTTTGGCTTAAAACAATCCTTGCAAAAATCTGCTTATATCTCTATATAATTTCCACCGGAAAAACTTTTAACATTTCCCTATTGAATTTTATCAAGCACCACAATTTGAATTTCTTTACTATCTCATTGTATAGTAGAAGTATCGTTATCATCGGCACCATTATTTTAAGGGTCTGGGTAATCTCCCACATTATCGTTCGTCTGCTATCCGAGGCCAATTATCTACAGACTATGAAGTATTTTCACTGTGGTGGATTGACAGGCATTCAGGAAACAACGTTCTTTGGCATGAAATGGTAATATTATCCGATTGGCATACTAGAAATAAATATATATCGCCCAGTAAAGTCTCTGTTCCGAACGTTGCGGTATCTGACAATATCCGCTTAATCTAAATTTGTGCCTAGAAAATGGGTTGAAATCTTCAGTCTGATTAGTGTAAAAATTCACATTCCATATTTTTTAGCACAGTTACTTATTTATAAATTTTATCTTGTATGCAGTTAAAAAATGAAACGCTTAAAATTCTTTTTTTCCAAAAAATCAACATAAAAGTATAGATAAAAAAAATAGTAAAACAATTTTCGTACTTATTCCACAGTTAATTTATTAAGATCAGGGCTGGTTAAGCTCATCGCGAGCATTTTTAACTGAGCTGTAAATGGATGTGGATTTTGCGATGAGCGACGCTGATACAAATCTTAACAAATTAATTGTGGAATAATTACATACAAACAAGTTTTATTATTTTTTAATATAATGTATTTCCACCAAGTATTGACAGTGACCACCTTGAAAAGTGATAAAGTAGATGATTTCAGCTGAAGTTTCTTGATGAAATTTCAATATAATTAATTGAATCGTTTGAATTTTGTACTTTTCCATGAGTTTTATGGCGAACAACCTGGGACCAAGGTTCAGGTTTATTCGCGCATTTGAAATGCCTGAAGATGCCGAAAGGTGAAACCCGCTTCGTTAGGAAAATTTATTTAAGTACAATATTCAAAGAATGTAATTTTTTCCTTCTTAATTGCACCCAGGATATCCATTAACGACTCCGCCAGTGCCCGAAATGCGTCGTAATTACTACCACTTTATCTACGTCACCAAAAAATAATAATAATAATAGATCGACTGGCAAAAAAAAATGCTCACAGCTACGATTTATGATATCAAAGAGTAACCCGTAAATTTTGCCGGGGTAATATTTTTCAGAGCTTTGTCGGATCCCATGGGACGACAGAAAAATAGCCGTTCGATTTCTAGGAAAACGTGCCGGGCAAACATTGTACTTTTGGCGGCGTCGATTTTTTACATTTGAACTTTTTGGCTCGGAATATTTTATAATCCCCCACATGTTTTGACAACTTTGCCCTACTGAGTACGTTAAAAAATATGTTATTATAATGTGTTTTCAGCCAAACCACAAAATGAGTAGATATAATCTATCGATTTGGCTATTATGATGCTCTCTATTAAAGCACACATGTACATCTGTATTCAACCGAGAAAAATACAATTTATTAATTTCATCTCCGTTACCAATGTGAATCATACTGACTTTTTTTTTTATTGAGAACGTTTTATTTCTCGGTCCCTGTGATCTAGTGGCAAAAGCTTTGTCTTATCGATCAGATGGACCCAGGCATAGTTCCCGGCAGGGTCAGATTTTTTCAATTGAAAAAGAGATCTTGGGCTGGGTGTATGTAATTTATCGTCGAGTTGTCGAGACGAATGATTCATTATTTACTATCGAGTTAATCTCGTATGACTTTCACAACTAAAAATATTTGGCGCATTGGCATTATTAAATATATTTTTTTACTATATTTGAATATAAAGTCGCTCAGTTTCTATTTGCAGATATATTGAATATATATATTTAAAGTTCAATATGTCTTATACAATATAAGACATATTGGACATAAAATACCATTGCCATCAAAATTTGGAAAAAATCGTCAAATCGATTGTACAATAATTATTATGAGAAAGTATTTTCGAGTCGATTGCGCAACTAGTTAGTGATAAAAATTACTAGTAAAAGTGGTAATTTGAAATTAATATTCCCTAAAATTGAGTAGTTAATGATCAAACAAACACCGTTTTATTGCAGATACTAAAACTTTTACGTGAGGTCACTTAATTTAGATTCATTCCTAGATTACATTCATTATTTTCTAGGAAATCTTGCACCAGATAATTGTATTGTTTTAACTTACATAATTATGTTAGATTAGCTAACTAGTAAAGTCTTTTTCTTGTAGGGTAATGTATATTATGTATAACGGAATAAAAATGTATTTGAACAACCATATTGTGTTATTGAGGTGTTTAAAAGCAACAACAGTATTTTTTTCCATGTAAGCCGTAAGCGACGTTTTTTATTTCACGATTGAATTTTTGTTGGACTATTTTTTTCCTTTAAAAATTCAATAAAAATAGTAAGATTATTTAAAATAGCCAGTCAACCACTTATATTTAGCATAAGCGAAATAAAACAGGACATATGTATAGGTTTTGGAGAGTGATTTTCGTGACACGGATAGGTTATTTTAGAATGCTTGTTAAATTCCCTCCATAAATAGCTTAATGACAGTATATGTAAAAGCTTTTTAAGTTAAGCAAGGTAGGAAGCACCTTTAAATTGTAAAATATGTCAAAAGATCTTCACTGCCATTAATACCAACAAACCTTGAGAGAATGTATTCACAAAAAAAAATCATACAAAATTTATTACATGAATTCTGGATCGAGAAACCTCATAAAGCAATAACCAAGAAAGCAATCTTCGCCATACAAATTCTTGATATTTGTGTCTTATTTGAGAGGCGGAAAACGTGTTGAGGAGTGCAAAATTCGTCCAATACATACACGGTGTTTCGAAAATTGCTTGTTTCTATGTCGACACACTGTTCAAAAATTTGCAACGGTCTGCGATCTTCAATGAGAATGATTACGGCTACATATTTTTTAAACGAGCGCGTGGAAGGCGTATGTACGGTACAGTGAAGTGATGGGAAACTTTACATTATTCAAATATCAAAAACTTTGCTGTGCCATGCAGTATAAATATATTTTATTTAATATATACAATTACTGAAACTATAAATATGTATATATATATAAGACACTTTCCAGTATAGTTACTTTGCCAGCGATGAACAACAAAAATCTTTTGGTAGCCCAAATAAAATATTACTGGTATTGGTCCATTAACAAATGAAACAAAAAATAAATATTACATGATAATTTTTAATATTACTTGACACCTTTTTTATATTGCAAAGAATAAACTTGTCAAAATATTTAATTACTCAATAATAACAAGCATCGCTGGCTTTAGTTGGAGTGGTCACGGGTCTGAATCCCAGTACGGAATGTTTCATAAATTAATGCTTTTTATCTTAAAGTGTGTGAATAATTCTCCTTTTGAAAATATATGTTGATCAATTTAGTAACAAGCAGTTCTCGTAACGATGATTGGGTTGAGATAATGTCCATTAAGAATCTACGTAATTGACATATTTCATATTTTGTAAATTTGTCAAATTCGTGTACACTAGCTGCTTTTTTTTTATGAATAAAAAAATATATGGAAAGCTAAAAAAAGCAATAGCAAACTATCGTCGATTGTGCCGCATGTATTTGTTTTGCTTTAACTGTCGTTTTACTTATGGCGGCAATATTTTAAGCGAACGAATTTCTTCAAGTAATAGTATAGTACTCAAAACCTCATTATGTATTTACACTCAAAGTCAAATCTGACTGACTTGTAAGCACATACAATAAACTTTTATACTATCAATTATACTGCGCGATGGGGAGTGAAGATATTAAATAAAAAATTACGAATGAAAATGTTTTTTCAAGAAGGCTTGGCGGCATTCTCAAAAAGTTTGACGACAGCTAGTTTAAAGTATACACAACCGAATCGTCACCGGAGAACGCGACGAGAATTGCAAATTCGAACGGGAGGAAATAGATGAATTTTGCATTTGTTAGCGGATATGCAAGCCGCTCTCGCACTCCACAATACGACATGAAGCACTTGATGATATTTAAAACCGAGGAAGCGCATATAGGATTCAGGGAATCGGTGTCATTATTTACTTACCGCAGCTGAATTTTACTGCAGAAACAAACTCACACAAGAAAATAATTTCCATTGCTATACCTACTGCTGTGCTAAATTTCAAATAAATATGTATCATATTTCAATGAGTCATTCAGAAAAAAATCAGCTTCGTCTACGATTTATTTTTACGAGTACAGTTTACACTTGATCGAATAAGCATTTACTTTTTACACAGCCATTTTAATAATTTAAAAATGTAGTATGTAGTCGTACAAGAGCTAAATATAGTTTATATCTATTGCTGCTCAACTAGCGATGGCATGGAACCGAGTAAACATATATACATGTTTTTATGAACTAAATATGTTAATCTTTTTACTGTTCTTTATCCAATCACAGATATTATAAATTTTTCATGAGAGACTAAAACATACAATTTTAGTTCAAAGAATTTGTCTCGGCTGGTTTTTTAAACTATGATTTTTAAAATATATTGATATATCGATTGAATATTTTTCAGTCAATAGTAATTTAGATTTTCTATTCCCTGTCCCTATCCAATGTTAAAAACGTGACATACCGATGTACAACTAGCCCTGTCCAAGAAATATCGCTCTCACTAAATATTTTCACCCCTGAAAAAAGAGAGATTGACCGCCTGAGTAAAAAGCAATTCTCGTATAACTTTTTTTTGAGCTAATGTTGGTTAAAGAAAGATCCATACTGTGATATAATATAGCATTGTAAAAACGTTGTAATATTTTTTACCGATGTATTGTGGAGTTACCTCCAAAGGTAAAGATAATATTTCACTAATATTATATGTGGTAAGCGTTTCATATTTCGGTATAAAGCTTGGATTTAAAAATGTATTTGTGGTTTTTTTTTTGGAAAAAATTGACAAGAAAAAACCCAATAGAACATGTTAAGTAGTCAATAATTGATGTGACGTTATTCGGGAAAATTTCAATGACTAATACAATACCAATATTGATTTTACAATCAATAAAATACTTCATTAAAATTAATAAATGTCACATTACGTTTCTTGAAATAGAAGCAGTTATTTCTCAAGGCTTATGAACGGACTTAATTATTCAAAAATGTCAATTGAAATCATATTGCATTTTCACAAAATCGTTCTGGCAAAGAAACGTTATGTTTTAAATACTATCGTACAGTATTTCATACATTACGTTTTTTGGCAACATTTATGATATTTGTGTGTCAATCATTACTCAATCAAAAATGTTTATAACAAAGTTACGTAGCTGAGTCATCCTAGAAGTTTAAGGTTCGAATCCTGGAATGGGAACATTCATTTATACATATTCTTTATCGATTTTCATTTAATATACATAGATGTTCGTTATGTTTTAATAGCCATACCCACTACCAACACGACGTAAAAATGGGGTATATAAAAAGCGATAAGCTTACTAGCGAGACAAAGCCATCATCACATTCATAACATGGTTGCCGGTCCTGACCTTTAATTAACTGTGGAATAATTACTGCAAATCGCCTTTATTTACAAGCGATTCAATTAAATTTCGCTAATTGTCTAATGTCGTCAATTGTAATAGTCAACAAATTATTTTTCTGTTTATTTATCGAGATGTTGCTACGGAAGGCCCTCTGTTTAAACAAGTGTGAAAATCCGATGCAAAAAATAGCGTGTATTACCTACATTTGTTTTCATAGCATACGTATATTTTTTGCTAAATAATAAAACATCACTTAGAATTGATGATAGCTTACGATATTTTTACCTGGGTATTTCCAATTGGGTATTTAACGATAAGATTTTTTGCTTTTATTTTAGAATTTAATTACGTTTGGTAAAGACTATTAATATTTATTGATTTCATTAAATACTAAACAAACAATAGTCCATTTTAAACAAACCCTCTTTTCACCTTTGGTAATACTTTTCCGTGACTTTCCTTTCTACGTATCAATATTACAAATATATAATATACATATTTGTGATCATAATATAATGACACATGGTAATTGAAATCATTCAGTAATAAGTATGGATATAAAATCTTCTAAATTTAAAATCAATTAAGAAGAAGGAAATAAAAGATGGATTAGGCTTACTGAGGCTTTATGAAGAAAACATATTAAAAGGACTCTAAAAATCACTGACATAAACTTGGAATGTAGATTAGATGTTTAATTATAAAGTATTTCATATAAATATACCCGTTGTGTCACGATAATGGTTATAATATTAAATTTGTTCAATGAATAAATATTCTTATTTCTATTTTACTTTTGGTTTGGATGTAAAAACCGCAAATGTTAATTGCCACCGTTTTACCCTATTAACAGTGATATTCCGGAATAAGGAAGCTATGTAGCCAGCTAGTCGTGAGAAATAGTATATTAATAATTATTAGACCACATTTCAATACCATGCCGTTTGTCTATTGTCTCGCAAGGTGTTTTAACCTTGCCATATTCAAAAAAAAATCTAATTGTGTCAGAAATTATTACACTGGAAATTAATAATTGTTATGTCGCGCATCATGAATTCGTCTGATTGCCTATTAATTATCATAAAATGTCGTATTAGCATTATTTAAGAAACTGCTCACTATTTCGAGATGATGAATACACCAAGCAACGTGATTTATTTTCAATAGACATTGTTACAATGTCGAATAAGCACATAAATTCATCGGCCCAATCAATTGATTCTTACACTGTTGACTAAATATATGAACTTTATTTTCCATTAGAATTAATTGTATAAAAATAATTACTTTTGTAATTAATTAAAAGTCTTTAATAGTATGTTAAATTTATATATTTATAGGGAAATTCAAAAAGAAAATTACATTGACTCAGGTATTTCTATTATGATTTAAATTTTAACGTTTTTTTTTTTTTTCCTACCTTTACTTTCCTGCTGAAACTATATGTGGAGTCCGCTAGGCGGGCTCCTAGTTTCAAGGCTATTTTTGTCGCTAGGGTGGATACATACTAAGTCTTTGTTTCCCTTTCTCGCATGTAAGCTAGCTAAGTATTGACTTTCTAAAAGATTCTGTCAGCTGAGGGCTTTGTGTGGGGAAAACACTTACGAGAATGATTGTCTTGGAATCATCAAAAATTTTCAATTCTTACCAGGAATTGCTCGTAATGTTTAAGTAACCTTGAGGAGTTTACTTGTTGTTATAGTAGACATGCCCAGTCCCTAACTGTTACTGAATCGATGATCCTAGCTCGCAGCGAAGATGTATCTCTTAGGGCGTTAGTTTAGAAGCTGGCATGGCTGTTGGCTTCTTCCACGCTTGCCTTCACTGTTGAAGAAATTGTTGTAGGAGAAAGGTGGGTGGAGCATAAGGTTTGAGACATCGTCCTGACGAGGTTCTTAGAGGCCTTTAGTTGGTTTTTAAAGTTAGATTTTTTCACAGCTCGGAGAGTTGGAGCGAGGTGGGGACCCTGCTTCAAGCTTTCTATGAAGCTGGCACGGTGGAGGTGTAGGGTCTCTTTAATTTCTGGGCCTTTATACCACGCCCGGAGGTATCGGGTGCTGGCGTTCTTCTTCAAGCCTGTGATTATGCGTAGGCATTTATTTTCGACCCTCTGAAGGAGAAGAAGTTTGCTGTCGGGGATGTCTACAGACCATATGGGAGAGGCGTGGGAAATTTTAATGTGAATTATATACAGTAGATAAACATCTGAAACATCTTAAAATCTTAAATAACAAATCTATGAATATCATATTTTTCTTTACCAGAAAAACTATCTTAGCATAATTTACAATTAAATAAATATAAGTGTTAATAAACATGCTGATGTATCCGAAATTTTTCAAAAGGTAATAACTAATACGTTTTGCAAAAGAAAAGGATTGTTGTAATGTGTATTGTTGTACTGTGGGCAAAAATGTATATTTATTCAAATCGAATGACGTTTTTTGTATGCTTCTTCTTTTGAAAATTGATTGCAAAAAACTCGGTAAAAATAAATTGCAATGATTAATAATTTTATTTCAAGCAACTGCAATAAGCTGTATTACATTGCAACCGAGATACAAAATATTTTTAGATTCGTTGCCCACACGTACTGCAAATGAAAACCGGTACTCAGTCTTCGTGTCTTAAAATATTTAAATTAAAATAACTCCACTTTATAACACCCCACAACTTTAAAGGACAACAATATATGTATTCAAATCTTGTCCACTTTTAATGTGAAGCATTTGGACCACTAATCAGCAACTCAAAAGAAGTTGTTTAAAGAGAATTAAATGTAAGTCAGTTGCTTAACCCTTTCTCTCTCTCTTCATAGACGGCTATGGCGATTAATATACGCAGTGCAATAATTCGTAGAATACATATGGGAAGAAAAATATTTTCCTAGTTGACATTGTTTCTTATTTTCGTTATTATATAACTTACGAGCTTTTCGCTATATGTTAACAATATTGTATTAAAGCTGTCTTTTACGTCATTGACTCTGATATACCTGTTTATTATTATGCTATAATAAATTAGTATGTTTACATTCCATATTCAACTATTTTTATTGTTTTTAATCAGAACCCGTGGATTCTTTTATTTTGAATCCAAGTTTTTCCTCGTTTATTTGCTTTGCAATGTGACAATATATATTTATATATTCATACATGAGATAACTAATAAAATCAGTTTGAGACAGTATCACGGTGAACAAATTCCAAGACCACTTATGAGCATGAAAATAATAATACACGGGCAGTTGACTTCTAGAAGTTTAAATCGAAAAAAATGTATCAGCTAACGGGGCTATTTCTTGAAATTACATTTCGAATCGAAATGCGAGAATTGCCTTGCTTTCGATGACTTCATAATACATACTACAAATATTTGTTCACTGTCTTTTTCAAAAACTATATCCACTTCCAATATGAAGCATATTTACAAACGTAAGGGTGCTTATTCCATCAAAACATTATTGGAGAACTGATGGTAACTCAAATACCTGCCATATTTCTGAATGAAATGAGGATAGGATTATATGACGTATGCATTTTCAGAAGTCAACCTATCGCTCCTGCTACGCCAAAATTTTAGAATGCAATGCAATTGTATAGCAAAAGAAATAATGGCATAAAATCAAACATCAAATGCTGAAAAAACCAAATCACGTTTACTTTCGTTTCATATCAGTACAGACTTTTGTAAAATGTCATAATTATGCAATAAATTGAAATTTTATAACACTATAATAGCCGGGAAAAAATAGTCCGCAACATCGCAAAATTATGGAAAATTCATAATTTGACCCCACTTAAAATATATATGTTCAGGAACTACAAATTATTATATCGATAACAGAACAAATTATTCTCTAAAATCGCATGCATATATTTTACTATATCTAAAGCGCTCAATCCATCGCAATCGCTGATAGTGCACTTATTCGAGAGTGAAAAAAACAACCGTCACTTATTTGGCAATGTTAAAAGAATTTTTCAGAGAGCGTCCAAATTACCACATATGACCAATTAACAAAAAGTGAGCGACTGTCCTATGTGAAATATCACTTATTAATATCAGCGCATACAATGTTCATAAAATTAGTTCTAGTTTAAACTGATAATAAATTTATAAAAATACTTACTGAGTCGATTTCTTTTTGCATCAAATCTCGTGAATTAGATTAATAAAAATGTACCTATAAAATATCGGTCTTAATAGAAAATCCCCCAAACCCGCCAAAATGTTTTACTTTTAAATATAATACAATACTTGAATATGTATAATATATCAATATCAATCTTATTTAATTTCTTTAATGATCGGTATAAAAATTAAATCGACTATACATGACATTATAAGATAAAATGAATGAATTTATTCAACAACATACACTATTAAATATACCTTGTCAATTTATATCGATTATATATTATAAAGCACATTTCTTTGAAGCGGGATTTTTACTAAACATCCATCGCGGTTTTGTAAATATCCGGTGATTTCATACTGTACATATGAGGAGCAAAAAATATTTAGTCAAAATAAAATCAAATAATCGATGGTAACCACAAAATGGATTACCTTTCATCCTATACATATTAAAATCGTCTTATATATATAGCTATTATTTAGTCGTATCGGTTTTATATCTTATATCTTCTTACGAACGTTTTGTGTGTTCGGTCAGAATCCTTGTGTAATAATATTAAAGGCTAATAAAATCGTTCAATATAATACATAATCAAGTTCAGTGCCCTTTTATTTAACTATTATTAGCAGGGATAGTTTACTTCGAGAGGAATGTTTTTCATTGTGTTTTGACCAAGGGAAGCCAAGATTTCGCATACATTAAAAACATACAAGAAAGAAAACAACAAAAATATGATATATGGTAAATTCTGTGTATCATTACACAAAAAAACTATCTGCATACGCATATTAATGTACATATAAAATAGCTAAACTAAAATAAAACAATGGAGAATGACACTTGAACGCTTGCATATATGTAGAAAATAATGTGGTTTTTGTATAGATATTTCATAAATAACATAATTTATATATGTAATGTATGTTTGCGACGACTTAGGATGAATGAGCATTTGGTAAAAAAATGGCACATACGGTTTAAAAAATATAAAACACATTTATCAAGTTATGGGTTATGTTAGAATCACGGAAATTCTCGTTAATTCAACAAAAAGTCGCGGTAACCAAAGGGCTAAATCGCGTATGTTGAAATCGCGTACGTCGAGGACTTAAAGTATATGAGTAACGATATTATCACTGAGACATCATTCTCTCTGCACTTTAACAAATACTTCGAATATGCTACATGAAATGGGGATATCCGATATAAATTGTCATCATTCGTTATTTTAATGTGAGTAAAGATTATTAGTTTAGTGCTTAGTGTAATTATTTTGTATCAATATCAATGTAATAAAATATTTTTTAATTATGAACATTATTATTAAATGCAAATTCAACTTAATTATGGTGCTATTTAATGGTTCAACTTTCTTAAGTAGACTTTTATTGAATCTCGTAGTGAAAAAGTTCTGATTTCATTACACTAACACAAGCACGTAGATGACATACAAACAAATACAATCTAAATGCAGAAAAACCGTTCACAGCTTTTCAATTTACAAATTAATTTAAAAGAAGTATTATTTTTTTTATTTACTATATGATATTTAGAATACATTACAGAAAATGACAGTGTCTTTTAATTTAAATGTGAAGTTTCAAAATCATCCCTCACTAGAATGTTATTAAAACTACAAAATAAGGGAAAATTAATTTAACTATTCGACCCTCATCGATGTCATAGTAAAGGGTAGGCCATAAAAATGATAACAAATTGTCTTTTGACAGAAAGCTCAGCGTAATTTTGTCAGTAAAATGTCGACAGGCTAAAGATAAATTGGGTGAGAGAAGGATTGATTTATCTAAAAAATATCAAACATGTAATACGTGTTTATTCAGTGTCAAATTTTTAGTCAAAATTTCTATAAACTTAAACATTGGCGAGCCAAGTTTGTCGGCTTGTTTTATCATATCATATAGATACGAAAACATAATTTGCTATAGGTAAGCGATGGCACACCATTCTTTTTTCTCAACTGCTTCAAAATGTTACATGTATTCGTAATTAATATACAATTTTTATCATGTTATGCCGTGTAAAAATCATGCCAAAAATCTTTTAGCTACATCATCCACACTATAACATCAGAATTAGGGTTTCCAATCCAGGGATACCGATGATATTTAATACCTGATGAATCCCGAGATGAGAAAATATAATCCTGAAATTTTCGGGATTGATTTGTTAACAATAAAAGCATTATTTATGTCCATAAATGTGTCCTCATTTTGACAATGTGAATTTTTTAAAAAAAATGTACAACCAGACAAAATTTTTATTTCAATCAGATCGCATTTGAACGGGACCGATACTGTCGAACATTATATTTTAATTAAACATTTTCGCTCTTCAGTCATGGATAAACAACCGAAATATAAGTATTATTCATTAAAAGATAGTGACATGAATTTTCCTAACTATTTTTAATGATACATTAACATGGCCTATATAAAATAAATATGAAAATTATCGACCATATAATATTCTAAATCTCGGGACCAGTCCTGGGATCCCGGGGTCAAAATTTTGGCCCGGGATTGAAAAGTTTTGTCAGAATCAACTTCAAACTTCCATCGCTTATATGGCAAAAACTCTTCCTCAATTTTATAACGGATTCTTAAAAATGTATGACTGAATTTATTCATTTGAATATTAAATTTAAAGTGGAAATTATAAGGATTAATTTATTCCTTATTACAGCCAAGCACGTTTGCGTCAATTATTATTATTTATCTTTGATTTAGTCACTTTGAGATTGTGAATTATCATTTTTTACGGAGACTTTTATATTGTATGTACATATAAAAATAAAACGCAATTAATTTTTATCCGGTTTCGCTCAACGGGTGCGTATTTAAAGCCATTTCTAAGAAGACGAAATAAACCGGTCATTATGATATTTAAAAAAGTATCAAAATTTTTATTTTATTTTTTACTGCCTTTCATCGTTGAAATTTCTTTACTATATAGATATCCAATGTCACTTTTATAACATTCCATTTTTGAGAGACGTAAATGCAGAAAAGCAAAATATCGTGATATGTAATAATTCTGGTATCGCTTACTTATTATAAGAGTGTTCATTTATCAATGATACAATTAAATGTCTTCAATAACGTGAATGACAAGAATATTAAAAAAAATACTCCCCACTCAAAAATGTTTCATATGTGTTTCTTATAACCTTCAAAAAATTTCATACGTGCTGATTGTCCGTAACGCATCCCGTGTTAATAGTATTTCGATCGTTGTTACTTGTCACTAATGAAATGCGCGGAAAGTTACCAGCCGTTAAGCATTTATTGATTATTTAGTTGCTTTGATTATTTAGTTGCTTTGATTATTTACACCATAAATATATTTTGATGTTCAAAAAATAAAACAGTAAAAAAGTCCACCGTAGTTATTTAGTACAGCCGTGAATTGGCAGGACAAAAAATATTCAACTGATCCATAATGTATGCCATATTGATTGATTACAAATTTGCATGTGGGTAATATTGCAAATAATGTAGTAATGACCGAAAATTATTATCCCGTAGTACTTATTCGAATAGTTTCCATACTATGTAACAATAAAATTAAATCACAATGGTGTGTGTTTGACATCATTTTTATAGACATTAAAAAATCGAATAGACTTTTTCAAACACCAAAGCTTTTAAAGAGGGCACATATTTTTTAATATAATGTTGTCATGATTCATTCGACTATAGTGTTTATATAATGTTTATTGTGCACATTAAAAATATCATTCCTGCAATTATTTATCGTTCAAAATATATACTTATATTCTAGACGACATGTATAATTTACTAGAACAAATTGTTATTTCGACGTTTTTCGAGGGGTAAGAAGTATGGAACGATGGGCTTAAGAAATTCAAATAGTAAGCTATCGCTCTCTCTGCATCCAGATTTAAGTGTAGGAAGGAATTTAAATATCACAGATCTTTGTACACGATACAAAATTAAAAAACAACTTTGATTTTTCCACGTCTTGTGTTACGATTTGTGACACGTGTTTCGCCTTTTTCCTATGCATCTTCGGACAGACTATCGCAAAGGTTGCTGAAGTAATGACTTTGTACACAAATTAAAAGAAAAAACAATTTATGAAGGTCTTTTTAAGGGGATTCAAGCCCGTGGACATTATAACTGAATAAGATTTACGACCATGAGCACCTGGTAGCTGTTCGGTTACAGGACTAACGTTATATAATGCAACATACGTTTGTTTTTGTGTTTTTCCTGTAAAGTTTTTCCTTTGAATTTGTGATTAATATAGACACAAGACATGCCAATCATGGAAGTATTTCAGGTGTTGGTTTTCGTCTTATTGCATTGGTAATTATCGTTAAAATTCATTACGCACCGGTTGTTGATATTAAAACTTTCCTAACGAGCTATGAATTTCTAAATTATTTAATATATCACTAAAATCATAGCAATATAATATTGAGAAATTGTGAGCACGTATTAATATAACGGTGCCATACATACCCAGTAATTTATTGTAAATATGTTCCTGCCGATGATATAAATTATACGTAAAAAAAAATTATTGATTATATTTCATTCGATAATTTAAATAAAGAATATCGTAAGCTAACTTGAGAAATAATTGCAAATGGCATTTATGTTGATGTTATTATTATTATTATGATTGCACCGGAAATAAGAAAAAATGTTATCTTTTATTTTATTTAGCATCTTTAGTTTTATTTCAATTTAATGAAATAAGTTTGTTCGATAAATATTTTTTAATCCTATGTTATTCAAAAAAACTAAGACTTACCGGTGTTATCGTGACAGCTATATCTAGGAGAACAGAAGATGACAGGAGATAAACCCGTAACCAATTTCACAGCAGTTAAAATTCACTGACAATTTCAATTGTTTTGGTCAAACAAATGACAAGTAAGCACTGTTAGATTATTTAATTCGAATTCGTTTCGAAATAAATGTCACTCGCGAACCAAAAGTATCAGGCTAACAGAAGACGCGCACAACCGTCAGCGTCTCTTTGCCGAGTGTATCGTCGAGCGGGGTAGCACTGCGGGTAACCAACTCCATTACGCACTGCCTCTCTCACTCTGGCGCAGAAAATTGCCTTCGCTCAGTACACAAAGAGAAGAGGAAGGCTATACCCGAGTATGCCGGTAACAACAACGAGTCTCACTGATCCCAACATCCCTCTTCTGATCTCCGGCTTTTATTTTCCGAAAAAGCACGTTTTTTTTCTAAATCTTGCAGCTATTTACCGGAAATAAATAAATATTTGGAAAAGCGGGGAAACACGTGTGTTAATCGTATTGTAAATTCAGAATTCAATTTAACACGTAAAAAAGTTTGGTGACAAGTTTTTTTCCGAAACGAAAATCTGAAACGATCTGTGCTGTACCTAAAGGAGGAAAAAGATAAATTTCACATTCATACTAAGTACAATAAATACATATATTTATTGTGTAAAAAATAATTATTTCCTCGAATGATATATATGTAATTCTTTCTGGTCCAGAGAAGCGGCAAACTAATACCTAAGTAAAATAAATGATAATAAAAATGGACAGATCAGCGGGGGAATTTATTTTTGTTCAAAACCAGAATTTTTGTAAACGTAGGAAAGAGATAGCATCTCTAGAAAGAATGTGAAGAATTCGAATAATGTGGGGTAATTTGTCCAAACGCGGTGGCTATTCGTTCGGCCTCATTATTACATAACAAAACCGAAAATTCTGTACCTGTGCCACATACTAAATTCCACGTCTGTATTGTTAGGTTCACCGTACAAATGAAATTATTTTTTTTATATTGATCGCAAAATAATAATAGCAACCCAGTAGTGTGAGACCATTTTCTATTACATGTATTATTCACTCACTGTAGCAGTTAATCTTGACCGTCATTCCAGTTTTTTTTACTACGAAACCTTTTTGTATATACGAGAAGATTTGATACGAGAGGATGATTAGCTCAGCGGTCAAATTAAACTTTTTTCGAGAACGCAGTTAGTTCGCCGGCGCGTTTTTTACTAGCCGTTCTTTTGTCTTCGTTTTTTTGCGACTGACTACCGTCGCTAAGTCTGTAAACAACAATAACAGTTCGCTTTGCATCAAAATAATATAAAAGCTTCATAGTGGTAACATGCAGAGTAAGGCTTTTTTTCGGTTGGTGCGATCGTGTGCCAGGCACGCCGGAGCTTTAAGCGCTTGCGCAAACGCCGTGCTATCGAATTGTCAACTCTATGAGCTTTCCTATTCCGCCCTTGTCTGTCTTTCATCCCATCTCGGAAGCATTTTGGATTGTTACGATTTCCATCTGAACCTCTTTTATGGCATCACAGATGGCTTGTACGTTTCCATCTGGCGTGTCTTGTTTACTGAACACTTGAGGTGAGAGCAGGAAAATACAGCCTTATTTTTTAACCCCTGTTTTTTTACCTTTATCTTTTTTCTATAAATGCTTATGTATTATAAGATTCTCATCTATTTTATATTTATATATTCTCAGCAAGGGTTGGGGAACCTTTTCAAGTTTGAAGATACCAACGCATCTTTATTTTTGTATCAAGTCCTCAGGACTGTGGAGTCGGTGTCAGAGTCGAAGTCGTGGAGTTGGGTTTTTTTTGGCCGGAGTCGGAGTCATCTTGGCATTTTGACTCGCAGTCGGAAATTTTGAAAAGTTTGAACTTTCTTTTTTTATATAATATGTCAAATTTGGCTATTGGCGGATTGGAATTTAATTGAATACCTACACATAACTAGGAAAATAAGTAAAAAAGTGAAGTTTTTAGTCGGAGTTAGAGTAGTGTTTTAAGTAAATGCTGGAGTCAGAGTCGAATTTTTTTAACAACTCTACAGCCCTGCTTATATATTATAAAAAATACTATAGTCAGTAGTAAATATTTCATTTATTTGAAAGTGAAGACAAGGCTATCATTTTTTAACAAGCAACATGTCATATTCAAATAATAAATACAAGCAAACTTCTTTGTCAAAATTGAATTCGATTTTCAAAATATAAAGTGCTTATTCAGCCTTATCATATTTATTCATCTCTATAGAATATTTCAAACAAACTATAACTTATCAATATGAATTAAATGAAGTAATAATTAACATTATATACTACTCAAAATATAGTAAGCGCATTAATACTACGTCATTTGTGTTTATATATGAATTTGAGTGCAGTATAATTCTTATGTAAAATCTTTTTAACAAATTATTCATATTTTTTACAAATTATTAATAAAAGGCGCTTCAACCACCAACGTTAATTCGGCTACTAGGGATAAGAGATTACATTCTGGCATTACTGTTTTTCTTTTCAATACAGGGTCTTAAAATACCGGGATTTTGGTTTCCAAATTGAAACCAAATCTAAATGTAATTGATGCAATATAAAACAGTTAAGTAATCGAAGTTATTTTTTGCCTTACGTTCATTCACGCTTTGGTCTTACAATTGCCAAATTCTTTAATATATATTATCTTACATTAAGCAATCTATTTTATTCTGTCTTGGCACGGTTTTCCAACGCATTTTAATTCATTTTTTTTTCATACCGGTATTCCACATGAAATACCATTTTTATTTATCAGTCCGGAATTGCAATCCTTACTAGGGATGTCAAACCGAGAATGCGAGTAATGATTAAGTATTCATATAAATCGTGCCGGATTGCTGATATTTTTAAAAATCATCACCCTTCCACATTCATTCAATCATTTAACATTTCAAAAAAATAATACAATTTATCTCTACAATTATAAGTCTCGTATTTTTTTCCTTCAGTTTTCGGGGCATAAATATTATTTGGGTTGAAAATCAAAACGTCATATTTTCAAAATGTGTGCTACACGATATTGATAATCTATGTTTGCTCCAGTCTAAAACGACGCCTATACTTGACTCACCATCATATAAAGAGAATAACTATCACAACTGATGTCACGAAAATATCGCATTAACCATTAAATAATATGATTGATTCAAGGAAGCTTAGGGAAAGTCTCAAAATGTCAATTTCTCCAGATTCTCCATCGTGAGTCTATACATCAAAACATCTAGCGCTTTTAACTATGATATACAATATCTGCATATAACCAAAAGAATATAAGATAAGTTGATCAAATTTCCTTTTAAAAATGAACGTTCCGATAGTAAAGTTATATTTACATATTGACAAACTGGCACATTTCCCAAAATGTAAGGATTTTCCTTGTCACTGTAAGCATCGCTTATTTGTTTAAGGGAATAATGTGGTTTTGATGACCTGTAAATTCCATAACATGTATACTTAATATATCTGTCATAAAAATATAAATATTTTTTCTAAGAAAACTTTCTTATATTCCATTATTAATTCTCCAAGAAATCTTCAGTCCAAAGTAATGACTAACTTCTTCTCTTTATTCATCTACCTTTTCATATAATCTGCTAATATATTTGAATGCAATTTATTTTCATAGTCTTAACCCACTTGCCTTATCGAAGAGTTATTTAATTATATTGTATTACATAACTGTTATATTATATAAGGTACCCATCAAGACCGCTTTAATGTATATTATGTATTTAAATATGTACCTGCGTGCTAAGACACGCATTTTACTAAAAACTTTCTGTCTAAATCAAGCTATCTAACATGAAAATAATTTTCTACAATTTTCGATGCACTATTTTGAATATATCGTCCGTGCTGATATTGCAAATATTTGATGACGATGGCAAAGATAAAACGTGTAATAAAAAGTATTTTGTACGTCGAGTGTTATATTTATTACGTCAATTGATTAAATTGTCAAATTGACATGTTGGCACAATTGAAAAATGCTATTATTGACTTCATCTGTGCAAATATTCGAATTACCCGACAATATCAAAATCGCATGCGGTTTTAAAATTCTGTTTATCGTGTAGGAAATGAGTATCGCCGACCGTTTTCTGAATAGCGTCAACACCATTTTGTTGATATACTTAATTTGTGTTTTTCATAATCATTACCTGTCACGCTATTTGACAATTTGTTCACTGGTTGTAATAAATTGACAAAATAAGGATTTAACATTGAAAAGATGAGCGCATTAAAGTCAATTAAACTGGTAAAACAAAACCGCCGTGGGCTTTTGAATTTTACTAATGTTTAGATAATAAGTAACGCAACAAAGATGAAATAAATAAAGATTAAAAGAGATACAGATCACCTCATAATGATTTATTCATATAGGTATATATATATAATATTGCATACTTTTTTACGTCGCATCCTGTGCTTAAATTGTTTGCATTTTAAATTCCATAACAAACATTCATCCATATCCTTGGACAAAAAACTGATATATTCTGTAATAACTATACTCGAATAGCATAATCTTTATTTAGCCTTAAAATTGTTATAAAAATACATATTTTCTATTGGTTGACTACCTACATATTTGTGAAAAGTGTGTCGCGTTTTTCACAAAATATCTATAATATATAATGAATGGAAGAAGTAAATGCATTTATTTCTATTAAGGCTTTTCAAAATGTATATAATTTAATTTCTACTTTTAGTTTGTGAAGCAGGCACTCAATATCCTGGCAATTTTTTTCCTACGGTAAATAACTTTTTATATACATGTTCTTATTCATTAAATCCCGAATAAATATTCAGTCAGTTGAATGCTTAAATATAGAAATGTTATAGCGACAGAATTGTTCAATTCATATCAGGGATTGTTGGCAATACGCAATACACCCAGAAGCAAAACAGAAGAAAGCATCTGTATTCAATACTCGTTTCACCAATTTTATATTATACATAATTAGAGGAATAAAATATGCACATAAATTAAATTAGACTTAATTGTTTCTTTGACAATCGCGTGATTATCAAGCATAAAAAAATATGTCTTTCCGTACGCACTACAGCCTTTTTTAGGCCGTTCAATATTAAAATTATTTGTATCTTTGATCCAATAAACTTTTCCAGCCATTTTGTATGAGACATGACCTGAAAATGGGGGTGAATAGACGTTTGAATTTTTTACCCTACACGCGATGGCAAAATACTCCGATGATGTCAGAATTAGTGAATTTCAAATTGACTGCAATCGCTATATTGTATTATCATAAATGGGTCAAACGTTTTACGAATCATAGAAGTTCTAGCCTCAAATACAGTTTTTTATGAAATCATTTTATAAGAAATACCATACGGATGAGATTAAAGGATGTTCATATTTCGTATAATGTTAACAAATTGGAAACGCATTATATAATTTTAAAATGCAGTTTGTCGAAAACTTTGGCTTGAAAAATCATTATTGTATAACATTTTATACTAAATCTCTAAACACCAAATCTCAATCTAATATTTGAAACTTTAATTAAATTACGAGCTTTTTAATACTTTAATATTCATATCACTAAAGATAACAAGATAATTGTACTGTTTTCAATCTCTTTCAATCGTTGTATGTTCTTATCTATGACTATTATATTATTCTAACATACATATAATAAAATCGTTAAAAACAATAGGTATTTTTAACTATTTTTGTTTAACAAAGTATACTCTCAAGGTAAAGAATATGGAGCATTTTTACAGAAGTTTTTTACAAGTACTCATTTGTATTCTACATTTCTCGCAATAGTTGAATAATAGTGGCGGGAAAGTAATAGTAGTTAGCCAATCACTCTCCATGTGCCCTGTTTTATGGACTGGTTGGGAGGAAATGTAAGGATCTTTCACATTTGTGTATTTAAACAGAAAATCTATCAATCATGTGGACACCGCAAACCAATAGAACGGACGCTTAAAAGCATTAAGCGTTCGGTTAAACACCCAGCAACACCCTTTTATAATAATTGTATCCATAGTTAACATTACTTTTGATTTGCATACAAAAAAACATCAAAACGCAAATAAATCTCATCATTATCCCTGGGATCAAGCCTTATCAATGTCAAGTTATTAATAATTCATCGCATATTATTTCGTAAGTAGGTATGTATTGTTAAAAATTCAAACAACCGGTAGTTTCACACAGTTGTTTTTACAATACGCATCATAGTTCTATTATGATATCTAAGAATTTTATTATTTTTTCTCATGAATAAAAAGCGTCTGATATATTATTGACCTTAGTTTTACTATTATGATCAAAATAACTTTTGTAAAAACAAATTTATTTGTCGGTTGATATTTCTACGACGCCTCCTATACATTATTTCTTCATGTGATTATCAAAATTCGTATGATTATCAAAACTTACGTCACGTAACACCTTCAAAAATGGTTTCGATTCTGTTGTATTATGTAAGGTGGTGCATTCATTGATTCTATCCGATTATTATCTCAATGACAAATATATCTGTAATATTTCCAACCCTTGCTACCGTACACAATCTTAAGAGCAGGGTTGAAGAAATGAGTGGCTGAAAAAACTTTTTTTTTCTGAAAACATATGAATAGGAATTAGAATAAAAAACTTCAGAGTCCATGTTCTCCATATTGAACGCGAGCTTTGATTACATTTTTAAAACTGGTCCCGGTCATAAATGATACAATTAAGCTTTTTTTCACCACGTCCAATCACAGTGTGGGACATGTGAACTTATAATGAACACATTAATCATTGTGGTTTTAACTGTCAATTGTCATCAATGCATGTAGCCAAAGCTGTCAATTCTGTTGTAATTTCGTCCACTCAGTTGCGGTGATATGGATAATTGCGGGAAGTTCTGAAATGTAAACATCCATAGATAGAGGTACTTTATACATTTAAGTTTTTTTTTATCATCGATGCTTAACCTCACTTTAATGGGACGCAATATTTTTAATGAGTAGCCGATTGTTCGTAACCATGCATTTGGGCCGCTCCTTCTCACTCTCGATACGCGAAAGATATCACAAGGGCGTGACTAACATAAAATATCACTCTGTACTGAGAAACTTTCATTTATTCTTTTTAAATTCTGTAATATGGTTCTTAAGAATGCAGTAAAGAAACAATCCGAAGAAATAATTTTGACGTTATGTCAGTTTACTGTCCAGGGTCACGTTGGAAAAGCAAATTAAGTGCTGGGAGATGAATAGGCACTGTGGTCGCTAAATACGCTTTCACTGTGACCAAAGCAAACCTTCGCGCAATTTTGTAATTTGTAAATAATACATAAGGTAAATGTACTAGTAGTTGACCATGTACCAGTAGTTGACCTGTTGAGAATAAAATAACCCAAAATAAGAAATGCAGATGCGGGATTGCTCTAAATTGTAAAGTTCAGACAAGTTAAGGCATCTGTGGTCGGAATGAGCCACTAACACATCACCATATAGCCAAATGAGTGCCAGGGTGGCCATTTGAAAACAACACCTAGTGAGGAAAGTGTATTATTTCAAATTTCTTAGGTGATCAATCTAGTAACGGTGTGTACCTTGTTCCTGAACCACCCATTGCTACTTGATTCAACCAAGAGTGGTGTGACAGAAAGCCTTGAGGCAACTCTGACAGAAAGTTTACTATAAAGCCCTTGATTAGACATGGTCAACTACTGGATTTTTTAATATGTGAGATGGTCAACTACTGAAACAGGAACACGGCTTTAAATAATTTAACACAACTTTTCTTAAAAACGACCTTTCGTAATTTTTGTTACATAATATTAATTAAGACATATGATCCAATATGGTCATTCAGTACAATGCTAAACCTTTATCGTTATTTTTTTTGAAATTTTCTCTTAAACGGTCAGCTACTGGTACATTTACCTTATTTATTGTTATTACTATCGATTCATCGAAACATCGCGGACTCTCGTCGTATAGATTGACAACCGGTGGACATCGACTCAAATAAATTATATACGCTTACAGTCGCGTGTTTATATGAACCCTTATTATTGAAACAGTTTTTTGTTGACTAGATGTGCATCTACAAAATATTTATAGTTTGTCCAAAGTTATAAATGAAGAAAAATCGACACAAATAGAACTAAAGATGTGATAACAAGACAACCATTAAATTGATTAATCGCCTCAAAAAAACCGTGATTCACCATTTTTTATTTAAACTTAGATCAGACTTGCCCAAATATGTCACATGTGGCCCTATCGAAAATGTTGTATGGCCTATTCGAGGATTTAAACTTACAAACATTTTGAATTTTGTTATTGGTTTGTTATTTGTATACATTTGAAAAAAATGACGGTGATTAAATCAGAAACTACAACGTGAAAATAAATTTATTACGGAATTTATCAGATTGTATATAAAAGCTTTTCGAACTAAATTTTAACAAACAGCAACTGATTACTAATGTAACTTACTAATGTACAACTGTAATTCATTTTATATTATTAGATAAATTTAATAGCGGTAGAAAAATAATATTCAAAATATTCTAATGATGTTACAAAACTAATTAAAGCATTCGACGATAGTGTGAGGATAAGAATTTATTATTTCACATCAAAATACTACGTCAACAAACAGGAATGGAAAAATTCAAATTTCACGTGAAAGACAACTATTAAAAAATATTTATTGATCGATGGTTTCCGATCACTGTAAGAATGCAACCTGCGCATGCGATCATTGTTTGGCTTATTACACAAGCCGTGTCGAATGTAATAATAATATGACCATTTTGTTTTACAAATTCCGAAGGCTCTGGTTTCACCTAATTTGCAGCATCAGGTCTTCCAGTGTCACACCGGGAAAACCGAACGTAAAATGAATACAATGTACCTACCGTGAAAGTTCAAAAAATTCAAAACAATATAATATGTATGTAATAATTTTGAATCAAAAAATCGTAGGATGTTTCCCCGTGCTATCGAAAGACCTACGCCATTTAAGGGTAAAATATGTTTTGGATTAAAACAGTTAGCCAATTCATTATTAGTATTCGATAAATTTACGACGACAAAACATCCGGAAATTAAATCTGTTATTTTTTTTGTTATTTTATATGCGTTCAGTGGTTGTAATGATTAAATCCCTTAACGTCATTTTTCCTCCTTTTCTAACCTAGCCGTTCTGTACTTTGACAAGGAACTTTTAGCGACTGATGCAAAGCAGTTCTCTTCGAATACTTTATATTTAATTACTTAATTATATGCGTCATACTGGGAAGGAAGAATATATTATAAGTTTGTTTGGCAAATGGTATTCGGAGTTTCTAAAAATCGGCGAACATTTTTTTGTGTTTTGAGTAGCATAAATATACTAAATTATATATTGCATACCGTCGCAGTTGGACAATGATAATTAAGCAACTCCACAAACCTCCTGTATTGCCAAAATATAAATATTATATTCAATAAGCTAACCACACTTATCCCGTTATTTTCAGACGCCATGGAAGATGTGAGAAACATAGAATGCGGTTCTCTAGAATGGAGAAAAATAAGTGCCGAATCCTTAAATCTTGATTACACTATTATCTTGAAAAGATTTTCGGCAGATGCCCTTCTGCATGAGCTTGAAGATTGTCTTCAGTATTTTACAGGGGATCTAGCTAAAGTAAAGTAAGTCATCTAATTATTTCTAAGATTTGCTGCCGCTTATTGCTGTAGAAGTAAGTGTGTTGATTCATCAAATAAATTTGTTGAACAAATTTATACCAATACTTTTATGCCGTGTTTACTTGTTATGTTTACTTCCATTCTGTTTATTTTGTTCTAATCAAATAATCTATTTGATAAAATATCGAAAATGGAAATATGCATACCGTTGCTTAAAACATTCATTTTGCATACTCCATTTCTAGAAACCTACAAAATGGATATTTTTTTGGATTTTTATTTGACGGAACTTCAAGTAATGGATACAAACTACCCATACATAATGGCTTGAACTACTTATTGAATTTATTTTTCTAATTTACAAAATATGTATTATATATATTTTTTTAATAATGCTATGAATTTCCTTATACTTAAAATTATATATAAATAAATAAAAAAACACTTAGTAAATAAATTAATACAAAAAAAAATCGTGTGTGACTAAAATTAATCAAAAAACAAAGAATTTACCTAGTTTTTACGGGAGACGGGTCGGGTCAGCCGATTTCCTCAATTTAGTGAAATCATTTTTTGAGGAAATATTTACGAATGCAATAATTTAACACGTGCTAATTTGTGTGTTCATAGTTCAATATGATTCATAAAGAATATATCTATTTATTTAACATGCTAATTCATTTATGTACACATTACAAAATATTAAACAGAATTATTTAATATTGGTTTTTCCATTTTTATCAAATATGATCGTACATCTGTCAAATAGAGTCATCCTCTTTGAATGTTTTGTTCGTGATCTAATTCTGTACACTTACATCGTATAAATAACATTATTTTTTTTCTTTTTTATTGAAGTAATAAAAACACATTTCTCTTCATTTTTGTCTGATATTTAATAAAACAATTCTTTATGTAAAAAAACATTAAAATCGCCAGAAATCTTTATTTAATACGAAATATTTAAAAAATGAACATGTCTTAATCATCAATAATCAAGATTCGTAGTAGTAGTTAAGTTATTTGTGTTCGATGGAATTTCTCAAATATGTCGATGATCATCTTAAAATTCTTAAGCATCAAACAATTTCAAAAACAAAAACATTTTGTCCTTGCCATCTTCGGTAAAATTCATTGTTACTCCTTTATTTATTTCCACATATGGTATTTTTTGCTTTGCCATTCTTCACCCGCCACTGCTTTTATATGCGCTAATATTATATGGCAGCGTCCAGTGGCGTTGCGAACGTTAGCGCATCTACAGTTTTTTTCAGTTAAGTATCCAGATAAATGAAAGGCTTCTATGAGTTGATGTCAAATGGCTTTCTAATTAGCCAGTTATGTGTTTAAATTGTCACTTTTAGACTGATTCGGCGGTGGGAGACCATTTACTAAAATGGTCTAAACTAATAACACTAAAAAACTTTGCTAAAAATTGTGACACGTGTTCCGCCATTTTAAGAAGCATCATCAGACCTACTATTGCACGGTTGCTCCAGTAATACGGTGCATTATGCCTTATTTAATAGTTAATTCTATACTACTTAAGCAACCATGTGATAATAGATCTGATGATGCTTCTTGAAGAAGTAAACCACGTGCTTATATTTGTACCACAATACGTGGAATAAAGTAATTTAAAATCTATATTGCCTTATTATTGTTTTGTTTACTTTTATGCCATTGATTCTTACACAATTATGTTTATATATTATAATGTTATATCGTTATTCAGGGTTTTTGGAAAATGGCATGCTATTCCTCGCCAGCAAGTTGCATATGGAGATCCAGGAATTACTTACAAGTTTTCTGGACTAACCGTACCGGCTCTTGCATGGCCGACTCCTTTGGAAGTTATTAGAAACAAGCTGGTTCAGCTTACCGGACACCGGTTTGATTTTGTTCTCGTCAATAGGTACTTTTTTGAAATAATGAATATCTTTTAATAATTTAGAAGTATAAGCTGATGATTGTTTTAGTTTTTATTGAACAACAGTTGGCAAAAAAAAATGCTACACCAAAAAATACACCTGCATTACAATCCGAAAGCATTCTGACAGTATTGCTTCATGTGTTACGTCTGTAAATTTAAGCTCTTTGCTGTACTTGGATTATAAAGGTACATTTTAGACAGTGTATTCGTTTAAATTCGTCAGAAATTCAGTGAAAAAAAGCAAAACAAGCAGCTCATTGTAAAACGCCCAGCATTAAAAGGTGATAGTAGAACTAGAAGGCATGTACAACCGATGTCCCATGGGAGCTTTAACCCCACATGTAACGTCGTCCAACCGGATAGATTTAGCTGGACACTGAGACAACTAGACGCTGTCGTGATTTGAGAGAGTAAAACAAGAGTTTGAAGAACTTTACGTCTACCATACATGAAACGACCCATAATTATAATGGAATGCAATGAGATTTATATTTTGAAATCTTTGTAAATATTTATTTTAGATATAGAGATGGTAACGATCACATTGGCGAACATCGAGACGATGAAGTGGAACTGGATCCTACAGCACCGATAGCTTCTATCTCACTTGGTCAAAAACGAACTTTTGTTTTGAAACATCGCGATGCTCGGAAAAGCGGCTTGCAAAAACGAGATATTCCCTCAGGTAACATAAAAAATAATATCCTTTTTTAGATTGTAGTATCTTGACAATTTTGCTGAACCTTTGTTTTTGGAAGAGAGCTGGAATACAAAAGGATACGACTCGTGCATGACTAGTGGTTAGTTTATGTTCTTGCGACGTGCCTTCTTTAGGATCGGATGGGTGTGGAAGAAATGTTTAGGCGACGCAGACATCCATGTGTCCAAACAGATAGTAATAATAACCTGTGCCATTTGCAACCAAAGGCAACGACGCTGATACTCTACCACGGACCCAACCCAATATCATCACTCGACAATCTTATATATAAAACCGAAACGGCGTATGTATGTATGTCTGTAATTCCCTTTTGCATTGTTGGTCATTAAGTTGCCATAAAAACGAATATGAAAGAAAATATGTTTGAATTTTTATCGGCGAAGACATTTAGTCAAAATGAAATAAATTAGTCTTCTACTGAACTTTTCCCGGCTTTTATTATTAATAATAATGTTTATTATTTACGTGAAGGTATTATTTGACATTTCTTTGACAGCAAATTAGATTTTTTCCTTGAATTTGGACATTTTAATGGGCGGGGGCTGTCATCAAATTAAATAAAGTTTGTGATTTTATTTTAACTCTATTTTGGATGTTAGATTTTGTGATATAATTATGTCGAATGATATAACATTAAATAATTATTGGTCGCTTAGTCCGAGCGACGCCGGGTAGCAATACTAGTAATTTATAAATATACGAAATAAGATGCGGACATACCTATTGTATGATTTTCAAATTTAAATTTTTCAAAGATCTACAATATATTCAATTATTATATTTTAAAAAAAATGGACCACTGACCTACATACGTAAGTACCGCGACTTAGAACATATTTTTTCCAATGGATAAGTTTTTATCATTTTGAAACGCTTTATTGATTGTTACATATTTTTCTTTTTCAGTAAAAATTGATTTGGAACATGGGAGTCTGTTGCTGATGAATCCCCCAACAAATGCAATTTGGTATCATTCATTACCAGCAAGAAAAAATGCTCTGGGTGTAAGATTGAATATGACTTTCAGAAAATATAAGCAATAATAAATATTAATTTTGGAACCCACTTCTTGAATACTGTTTATTTTTTTTTAAATTTCAACAAAGTTTCATATTTTACAATGTTATTACATTTATTTTCAATAAAATTAAAACAAAGCCATCAACAATTGTTTTTTTATTCTATTTCTGCTCCTGTTTTGAAATATTCATGATATATTATGTATTGAACTTTTATCATTATTTAAACAAATTTAATTCAGATAAATTAAGCATGTAAAATATCAAAGCCTCGTACATTTTTTGACACGTGTGGTATATTTACTACATTTCCATTATATCTTTGTGTAATTCTATTAGTTTCCAAAATTCAAGTAACCAAATACTTTATAGTATTCCTTTGTACGGTATAGCAACACCATATTAATCAAAATGAATGACGGATCGAATGTTATCAAGTCTGACGTTTATAATTGGACGAAATGTCATTATCTACTTTTGATACTACTTAAATTATGTTATAATCATTAACTGTTCAAAATTTTAGTTCAATTACAGGCTGGTAAGTAAATTCCTCCTACATGAATATTTTTAATAAAAAATGTATCAAAATTGCACAATGTCTTCGATCTGCAACACCGTAATTTCACAATGTTTAATGTTTGATGTTTTGATGGCATATAAACATACATTTCTTTTACTTCAAAAACAAATTCAGAGCGATGTCAAACACTTTTTGTTTCCGCACATTATTAATAATGCCACAAAAAGGCTACATCTTATTTCTGATATTTCATTCATATTTAAAATTCGTGTGCCAAATGTTATTTAATCACATATTAATCATTAATTGTTAAAACAACAAAAACCAAATTTGCTGCCAATTTCTGGAAAAAAAACAGCTCCTACATCTGTTCGTGTTTACGATAATTGTTTGTTATACAAAATACATTCTATGGGAAATAACGCACCTACTACATTATGACGATCGCTGAGCTTTCATACTTGTCCAGGATTCACATAACTGCTATTTTTCAAAAAAAAAACTGATTTTTTCTCTGAGAATTGTAATTAACAGATTCTCAATTTACTAACATTGTAAATGTATTATTACTGACCCTTTTAAATGCATGCAAACATGTTCCTAACCTTACCTATCACTAACATGATGATAAAATCTGTTAATTGAAGGTAAGTTAAGTGGCTCGTCTCAAAATGAAAATCATGCTAAATCGTCATTTTGAAAACACTAAGGAAAAATGGTGAAAGTAAAATATGAAAAAAATAAACTTCTGTGTAATCACTTCTTGTTACAATGATATATTCAATACGGGATCCTAAGATATAAAACGTCTTTCACACCGGGGAAAAAATTCTTGCTATATATCAAACATTTATACAATTTACTAACTTTATAATTACTATAATATATTGCTGGCATTCCTAAAAAATACTCTGTGAAGGGAAATGAAGTTCAAAAAAATGGAAACAACCTAATGCACTTATATTATACACATTTTTATGTAAAATGTGAGGAAACAATGTTTTTTTATTTAAGAAGTCCTCTTTATCTAAGTTTTTCTTATTCAACTACCGACAGTTAAAAAACCGAAAAAATATTTTTTAATATGCGCATTAGCGCAGACTATCCAGTTTCTATCTCAAACACCCACACTCATAGTGCACTAAAATCCCTTTTATGACTATTTTTTTCATAGTTCTGTTATTTTTCTATCATTATAAAATTACTATTTTTGTTTCGCACTATATCTGTGTAAATTTCTTTTATTCAATAAATGTTCTATACCTATACGATGCAAATAGAAATATTCAGTATTTGTTTTTTGTATATACCTATTAGTATAATATATAAAACTATAATAATACTTTTAACTGTGTAAAGAAGTGATGTACAACCTTTTTGGAAGAAGAGCCAGATAATCAATTCTCAGATAGTTTGAGGGCCCCATGGGTGAAACTGATTAAATTATCGATAATTTTAGTGTAAATAAAATTGAAAATCGTACGGAAAAAGTTCTGAAGAAAAAAGGTTATTGATATTTTTCACTGCGGGCCGCATGAAATGTCATTATGGCCGCAGGTTGTGCATCACTGGTGTAAAGCATCACAAAAAATATTCAAATTTGACAAAAAATATTGCAAAAAGGAAAAAATTAGTCTGCACAATTTTCCGCACATCAAACCTCATATCAGGGATAATTGGTGTCGATGTTCTTTATGTTGCTTAGCACTTATTGATTTTTTCAGACAGACATTATCAATACATTTTTTTTAAAAGAACTTTGCTTGATAGATTTCATTTTATCACTTATCTTATCATATCCATAAATAGATAAGGGCAATTTAATACAAAGACATAATCAGAGTAAAGTATTATTCCGTTGGTAGTTTCCTACCTGATATGAACAAATCTCATCTCTTAAGCAGTGAATTCTTTTGTGAGTTAATAACTCGCAAAGTAAAATGGGCTGAATCGAAGTTATGGGGTCTATCATTTTCGTGTGATTTAAATTATTTCCACTAAATTAGTTTTCTGTGAATATTTGAGTGAAGTTTATTTTTTTCTGATCATATTTCTATGACCAGCATAATTCTAAATTAAATGGGGTGAATTCGATGTGTCACATTTTATTGTGTAACAAAATTTTGGACTTTTGAATAATTTATTGATTGTAAAATTTCTTGTTGGTGTTTTTTCAAAATTTATTATAATGTTTGGAACACATCTGCAGAGGTCCTACAAGTACATAATGTACGCCACCAAAACTCCTTCTCTGCGCATAGTCCACAGTGACTTGAAATGCAAGAGTGGATGTGGATTCTACGGGAATGCTCAGTGGCAAGGTTACTGCTCCAAATGTCACCGTGAACAAGTGCATCGCCAAAGAAGAACAGGTATAAAATATTATCTATTGTAGTCACATAAAAGATAGCATACAAGTCATTATTTAAAATAACTACATATGTTGGAAATACTCCATTAGTCTTATTTATTCTTAAAAATAATTAATACCCAGTCATCTATGGCTATTTTTTCTAGGTGACACTATTCATTACTTTGATTAAAATTTAAGTCTTAGAAGCGTAAATCTTAACAATAGATTTGATACAATGACTCATGAATCACTTAAACCCAAAGCATATGCTTTTTGCTTATTCATCATTACATATGACTTTCTTCATCTTCATCGCCGTCATTATCTCTAGCATTAATATTCCTAAAACTATGTATTTTGAAGCAATATAATTAAACATTCAATGAAAAATATAAATAGTTATTGTGATGAGGCAGGACTAAATTTGGTGTTTCTCTTTTCCTGAGTTGGCTTACTGATAATGGATAAGAATTTCATAGTTAACTTGTCAGAAAATATTGGAAATGTGAAACCGATTTTAAACTGCAAACTGAGATAAGCCTTTGACATGACAAAAACCTGCTAGTATTCAGTCAGTGAATATTTGATTAACATATATTACTTTTACCATAACTTTTGTGAGTTTTGTGTGGGAAATAGGCGTAAGGGCGATTTTCGCAGTGTTAACAATTTGTTTATGGGCCTTTTTAATTATTTAAAAAAACAACTACATACCTACTACAAATTAATACAAAACTAATTACTACAAATTTATGCACACCGTAAACAATGGGTTAATACAAAAAGTTGAAAGTGTATTTTTGCAGGTATTCAATTTTGCATTGGAAACAACGATATTTATAGTACAAATGTTAAAATAAGATATGAATGCCCTAAATGGGTTAAATTTATGCCTGTATTTCTGTAATAATGTTATAATCTAAAAAAAAATATCTTAAAAATAACCTCATAATTATTTGCAGACCATTATAACTTAGTGGAAAAATGATAACAATTTTAGAGATAATGTTTTTTTATTACTACATATCACTGTTTGAAATGGAATCAATTGCATTCTCAATTTAATTGGAATTCAATAGTCATATATTTTTTCATTATAGAAAAGGCAAACAGCAGCCAAGCCCAACCGAACTCTTCTCCGAGTGTGCAGCGTGAGCACCAGGTTCTCGAAAGACAACCGAAAGCTTCACCGGTCGCAGGGTTTACAAAATTTGAGGAGAAAAAGTCTCGTCAGTCTGACAGTCTTAAAAAAACAAAACTTCTAAACGTTTTTCGAAAAACTTCAAACGCAAAAGGTGAAATATTATTTTACTGTAATCGTAACACAGCGAGCAAAACTATCAGACAAAATATAACTCAGAATCATGTAATGTAATATTATGTTTTTGAAGTAGAAGATTCAGGGCCGCCAATATAAATATTTAAGAATGCAAATGGAGATTAAAATGCACTATTGGCACATTTCATTGTAAGAAAGTGAGTCCCCGTAGTCTGGCATGAGGTATCAGTTCAACTGTTATCTCAACTTAAAATAAATAATAACGTTTCCTAAAATAAATACTTTAAAACGCGATGCCGTCTGACATTCATTGGTTCTTTCGTCATACAAGATATATAGGTTTTAAAATAATTACAGGTTGTGTTTGTTAATGTTTTTTTCTTTTCTGTATTTTTTACAACTAAGTTTAAGCCATTATCTTGCATATTTTATCAGACAAAAACATGCCTGTGATGTTTATTGAATTGATGCATTTTTATCACAAGTATAAACAACGATACACAATATGATAATAATCGTACGTTACCTTCTTGTAATATTTTGTAACTATCTTTTTACAGATGTCGGAAACAATGATAGAGAATCGCGCGATAGAGGTCCAAGCGAACTGGTCATTCCGACAAATTCCTTGAAAATGCAGAGGCAAGACTTCCATCAGTCGTTTCCGAATCTAGACTCTGTGATAGAACGTGACACGCGAAAACATGTTGAAGTACTCATTTCCAGAATATCGAAACAATACCAATCAAAAACAGTGGATGAGCTTTCAGATATGACACAAAATTTCTATCAGGTTAGCTATAGCATTAAAACTTCACATAATACATTGTGTGAAAATAAGTGTTTGAAAAGTAACAAACGAAGTGTACTTCCACAAAATCAATTGTAATGCAGTGCTGAAAAGTGTGTTATCCAAAACATTATCACATCTTACATTTTGCTGCCTGCTGCATTTGCTGCTTTATGAAACAGCTGAGCTGTCCTTAAGCCCCTATTCTTTGTCTTGATTTTTATTTGAATCTGAAAACAACCTATAAAAGAATAGAGACTTCATTTCCAGAAATGTACTACATAGTATAACATAATTGTGAGTGACATTAAATTATTTTATTTTTAGCTGTTTGCCCAACGTATGGATACGAATCCCCATTATTCTGAAGTTGATGCCGAAACAAGGGAACTCTTGTTGGATTTTGTGGAAAAATACGCTATGACTTATTTACATAGGTAAGAAATAATACACATTCATATTATTGACAACTTGCTGCGGCTCAAAGATATGAGTATATTTCAGATGTGTGTTTATCTCTAACATTGCTTGGAAGTTGTAATTGATAAACATTTATTATCATATATGTACTTCCGTGAGAGGCAGAGCAAATTTATGATTCATTGAAATTTATATTTATGCAATATCATTTCCTGGATCATATTTTAAATGATTTTTTTTATTCTGTATATTCCGAAAGTGTATCACTGCCTAAAACTTGCCTTATACTGTGTATGTATGTAACTGGAGACCGTCTGGATAACCATTATGCAATGTTCTAACTACTAAGTATTTTATCAAAAATGAAATTCAATCTGAATTTTCAATAAAAATAATGAATTATAGGATGAATCAATAAATACATAGAAATGTTCCTTTGGCTATATAAAACCTGAATGACAACGTCACCAGACAAAAAATCTTCCATGTCTGCTCCTAATGGGGAGCATATAGCCTAACAAAGGTATCTCAACATTTTTTTTATTTCTATGAGTACTGCTTGTTACTCAAATGCTCTACCTCTCTTTAGTTCAATGAGATTAAGAAAGATAGAATAAGGCTAGGAGCAGGACTAGCAGTTCGCTAGTGAGTCTCACTACAATCTGCTTATAGGATCGGGTTGGTGGGAAGGATTTTTTAGATATCACACCCATGCCATTGAACAGAATAAAAATGCTGTTCGTTCTGGGACTTGAACTCGTGGTGTTTTTTTTTGATTGGTTGATCAATGTCAAGTCACAGCTCAAATAATGAGCAATTGTCAAATAAAATTTAATATGACTGTCAAAATTTCTACTGAATCTCTTAATTTGGAGATTATTTTATAATCATGATTTCTGATCTTTTAGCATATTTTTTTCTCCTGGGAGCTGTGATGATGAGCGGAAGGATGCTCAAATCCATGCTAGAATCCGAAAGCTTTGTTGGGTGTCTCCGCAGCATTTGGAGTGCCGTATAGATCAAGGAAATGCTCGAGTTCGCGATTTGCTCTATGCTGCTATATCAGGTAAAAAAACTAATAATACTGATTTGAATAAAAAATTCAGTCTTAATTTTGATAAACTTACAGTGTTACCTCACTAACTTTTATAATATGTCAATATTATTTTTGAGGTCTGATCAACAAATAATTATTGCACTAAATTAAACATGTATTCAATTATGAAAAACAATTATTACTAAACCTCACAAAATGTTTATTTGTCAACCGCTTAGTCTAATTTGTTACTCATGTGTACAGATACAACGGGATCACTTATGTAATCAACGAGAGAATTGTATAGCTGAGCAAATGCTATTTTTCACCCTAAAAACAATTTTTCTCCAGACTGATTTGTAGAATCAGACTCTGCATTTTAAATATATGAGAAGAAGGGCGATCGAAGAATTCGCCAGTCAGATAAAAATGTAGACGATTGTCTTATGCAATAAATAAGAAAATCGCCGCACTGGATAGGAATAGATGGAGAACTGTTACTGCAAGTTTTTGCAAAGGTTGTCACACTCGTCATACTGTAAGCTGTCGTTCTTAGAAGAGATCCTGAAATTTTGAATAATATTGCTTCACTTTACAGAACTGGTGGCAATGGACAGTGTCCTTTCACCGGGCAGTAAACTTGCACATGTCGTTGGCTGCTGTCGAGGAGTTGTAGGCGTAGTGGGTGCGGCTGGCGGAGGTCCGGCATCAGCCGATGAACTATTGCCGGCACTTATTTTCACAGTTCTTAAAGCCAATCCCCCACGGCTGACGAGTAACATCAACTTTGTTACGAGATTCTGCAATGCCGCAAGACTCATGACTGGAGAAGGGGGATATTATTTCACAAATCTGGTAAGATTTTGTACCGTTCTTTTATGGAGTCTATTTCTATGCATGTCAAATTTGATGCCCAGTTTTTTGTTTGTGAAATACAGAAGGATTTAATTTTTTACCTGCTGGGCATCTATGGCACTTTTTTTTTTATGGTTGTTGTCTTTCTTTTAGTTCAGAATCACACTTTTATTTCTTGTTATCTATATCTTGCACATCTATTTTTAAATGGGCATGGCACTGGAGCCAGATAGATTATTTGTGCATATTAATTTTCGCATACTGGTGATTACATTAATGATAAGTAGAAGCCAACTTTTTAAGATTTTCTGAGCAATCAAATGTATGTCTCTAATAATACTTATCATTGTTGACTTTGTTGACGATCTTTCACTAAAATTCATACATGAATTACTTATTTCTGTGTAAAGATCATTATTCTTAAGATTTCAATTATTTAATTTGTGTACTGTTTCCAATATATGTTTTGTTTTTTCAGTGCTGTGCCGTTTCATTCATTGAAAATTTGACACCAGAGTCACTAAGCATGACCAAAGATGACTTTGACGGGTATATGAGTTTGCCAAGTATCGTTGGGGGTGGATCTTGGGTGAGTTGACAGTGGCTATCTATAAAGTTTTGGCTTGTCATATATATTTTTTTTAATTGTAATATTTTCGTAGGTAGCGGCACTTTCTTTATGTGAAGGTCTTCATGAAATCCAGGATCAAATAAAAGATTTACAAGACCTTGAGAGAAGAACTATTGCCATTGACAACATGACCAAAGATTTGGAAGAGCAGGTGGAAACATTCCAGGTATATTATTTTTGCTTTTAGAATGATTGAATTGATCTCCCACAGTAAAAATATTAGTATATTTTCATTTGATTGAATGGCCATTGTGATAGATTTTTGTAAATCTACGTGTAATAACATCAGTTAATACATAGATTGTACTTTTATTATTTATATACTAATTGTATTTTTTAGTAGGCGTGTTGATATCTCATCATGCAATTGATTTATTTTTCTTTGGTAGCTTTCTCGCTGTTTATATGTTGATAAATTTTTTTTCAGGATGAAATTATGAAAAAAGTTGCCGATGTACTAGCTAGAACACCCCTAGATATCAATGCTAAAAAATATACACCTCCAGCGACACAGGAGGCTGAAACAGCTGTTTTAATTGAACCTGTCACCCCAGATGAAATTCAAAATCAAAGGTCATTCGTTAAAGAAGAAGTCAATGTTACAAAAACTGTTGAAAGCGTAGATATATTCGACACATGTACCGATGACAACACAATTCCACTCATCATTAGCGCTCCAGTGCCAACAAATATGGAAAATATATTTCCCCCTGATTTTCCTCAAGGAATTGGTGAAAAAAGTCTAATGCCACCAAACAGTCTAGTTAACTTGACAACAGCTCTTGATAATCCTCCTATTTCAACCTTGAAGACAATTAGTTCGGCAGAATTTCTATCACCCTCACCACTATTTGGGTATGGCTGTTTTGATACGCAATCCTTGGATGAATTGGCAACTCCGGACGACTTTGGTTCAGAACAATTTCTGAACAGATTAACGAATGTCAATTACGATATTGATCTTTCCGATCTCAGTGCTGAAAACAGCGCCGCTGAAGATCTACCAATTCTTCCAAATGAAGACGGCAAAGTGAAACAACACGACCCTTTCAGCCCGGAAGGCCTGACAATGACCGAGCACGCTCAGGCTTGGCAAGCTATGCAAGCTGAATCGTTAAAACCATCAGATAACCTCAATTTCTACACACCAATGCTGCAAACATATGTTCAAGATGAGGCAGCCTCTATATTAGATGCAAACGATTCCCCTACTACTGATTGCCTCTTACCTTCACCTATCAAACCACTCAACACTAGTTATCAAGATTCTTACAAATAAGCCAGTATTATTTTTAATTGATGTATCGGATTGTTTTGTTAACTTCAAATTAATATTTTGAAAAGTATTTTGAATATTTTTTTGATTAATCTCTTTATAATATGCAGATTTGATTATATTATATCTGTACTAAATTATTTCGAATAAATTTTGGTCTGTTTTTTTACTACATAGCTGCAAGACAATTTAATGTTGGAATCTTGATTGTCAATAAAAGTTTATGGAAAAAACTGTCAAAGTGTTGTAAAAGGTGACTTTATTAGGCAATATACTACTACAAAAAAATAACTTCTTATTTGTAAATCACCTGTGTAAACGTGATACTGTATCTAATGAAAAAAAAAATGATAACTTTGTTATTCGACCGATTGTGTTCCTAGTTGTGGTATGTGTTTCTCCTCTGAAAAGCATCTTTAAACTAACTATTGTAAGATTTTTATCTATAGTGTATACATTTTAAATCTTAACTTATAAATGACAAAAGTGAATTGAACTTTTTCTTTCCACTGGACGCAAGGAGGGGGACTAGACACCAACAATAATATGTAATATTGATTGAGTAGGCATTTACTTGGTAGAACTCCATTATAATACGGTAGGAAAATAACAATGTATTTTAGTTCTACATAAATTATTTAATATATTTGTTGTTAGCTATTTCGGCTTACGCCTTCGTCAGAACTAGTTAGTTTTAATTATCATTTATTTTACTTAGGTATCAGTTTGCCGCTTCTCTGGACCAGAAAGAATTATATATCATTCGAGGAAATAATTATTTTTTATACGGTAAGAATATAACAATGTATTTTAGTTCTACATAAATTATTCTACATAAATTGAAGGCGTAAGCCGAAATAGCTATCAACAAATATATAAAATTTTTATGTAGAACTAAAATACATTGTTATTTTCCTACCGTATTATAAAATATGTAGTGTTGTATATGTAGTAATTACTTGTGTTTGGAGGAGAAACCACATACATTTTATAGTGGCAAGCTTCCTGGTAAAGCTACAGTTAAAATGTAAATTAATAAATAAACTTACAATCATTCGTTTAAAGATGCTTCTCAAAAAGGCATTCCACTTTTTGACAACAATCACTGGAATAACAAAGTTATCAAATATAATTTTATATTCAATATGTTATTTACCAAAATTGATAACCTGTTAATGTCCTTATTATCCAGTGGAATATCATAGTTATCAATTTTAATTTTATATTAATGGTTTTCCACAAATTTGTCTTTGAATCTATCAAAAACGTAGTTCTTTACAATATATAAAAATTATCACTTTCAAGGAGCATTATATTTAAATAAAAAACATTCTTTTTGTACTACTTCCACATATATTTGATCAGTTAAAAAATATATGAGTAAAACCGGTCCCGATCTTTACAAAATATATGTGAAAATAGCACAACAAAATTGTGGTTTATTTACTTGAATAAATAAAAAATTTACTTGCCTGTGCAATAAATAATTCACATTTATGGATTTTGTTATATAATATAATAATTAACCTTAACATTATAAAATTTATATAAATATGAAAGATCTTTTTTGGCTGCCATTTTATATTATTTGTATCGTAAATTAAAATTTCAATGTAGAAACAAAAAATAGAGAGCTTTATAAAACTTGACTTATAGGAGCCGAGAAATTTGGAAGAACCTAAAATATAACATTGATGTATAATGTACAGTTTATAATGAATGATGTATAGTTGAAAAATGTTAATGTTGAAAATATTAAAATATGAATTTACTATACACATAATGTGAATTATTTCTTTAACTTATCCCGCTTACTTTATTTGACCATCAAGGTTTCCAGGATTCCATAGCAGCGTTTCTTAATCTGGTCAATGTGGTCTCAGGGAAAAGGTATAATATATTTTATTAGCAGATGCCAGCCAAGCACTGTTTGATTTTTCGTTTCCAAAAAAAGAGATCAGTAGTAACAATGGAAATCATGTCCAATGCATTAAAAAAATGGATCGACCTTTAGTGATAATTGTCAATTTTAGTATTGTATGGTCACACAAGTGGATTAATTTCAATTTTGTACTGAAAATAAATTTGAGTTCACATAAATAAAACACACTTTTTTGTACCACTTGTGATGAGCGAAACTGGTCCTGATCATTGTAATATATGTGAAATGGTAATATAAAAAAAATGATTTTATAAATTTTTATATTATTGTCTTTGCACCAAGAATTGATATTTAATATCATGAAGGTGTTAAAATAATAACACATTTTTAGTACTTATTCCCATAAAATTTATTGGATCAGGACCGGTTTCGCTCATGGCGAGCATTATCAACTGATAAGAAATATTCAACAAAGGTCCACAAAAATTAAATTAAATTTAACCGCCCTATGCAAACAAACGTACGTGATTTGACCATTTTTATTGTACTTTTCTGCGCTATCCCGTATCACGTACGCGCTTGAGAAATAATACCTAAAAACTACAAACCGTAAGGAATACGCTTGGGTCCCAACAACATTTGACAAGTATTTCTTCAAGGGCTCGGGACGGGGCGGTCGTTTTTTGGACGATTCGTATTTTTTTATTACTTTTACATCAGGCGCGTAAATTGTGGTTTTCGTATGAACATTGGGAATGCATTTATTTTGACAAAATCTAATGGATTTGAGTATGACTAACATTGTAGTCATAATCTTGACCAAAAAAAAGATGATTTTTTTTGCCTATTTCTCGGAAAGTAACCTGAAGGTAGGGCGGTTAAAAAGGGGCAGATTTAAGTAATAAACAGTCGATAGATAAAAATAGTTTTATATTTCAAGTTTTGATTAGTAAGTAGGTAGCAAAGGAAATTTAAATACAATCTTCAATCATCTTCTTCATCTTCTTTCTTAAAATCAACAAAATATAGGTAGGTATAATAATATATGTACATACAAAGTCTTGTAAATTAAAGATAATGGAAACTTTGGATCGAGTCTTACACTATACGTACCTATTCATACTTAATATTAAAATCAGTCCGTAATAATTATCAGATCATAACAGATCGCCTGCATTTTGACTGTCGACAATTTCACATCGCGAAATAGGTACAGTTTTATTATTAAATACTTACATGACATCTTTACGACCTCATGAATATTATTGATTAAATAAGAACTCAAACAACTGAGATTGTAACATTGATACCTAAGTTTCCATTATCGGCAAAGAGCTGAGCTAAGGACGTATCAAACACGAGACAGTCTGAGTTCATGATGGCAGATGAAACGCCTTCATGTATAGATCGCGGCATGGCTTCCCAGGTGAGGCGTCTTCTGTGTCCGTTGAGTTCTAATCTGTAGGCAAAGTTTTCCGCTTGTTTTCTAGACCCTATTAACTGAACTATGGCGAAGAACTGTTGATGTCCGTCAAACTTTTCTTGTTTTTCCAAAACCAACATGAAGTGATGATTGAAACATGATTGCATCATCACCCAGTCTACCGCACCGGGTAAGTTTATGTCTGTGGCGAGGAACACAATGTCCTCGCCTTGCAATGTCGTTATACTTTTGTGTGACATCATGAGATGCGGCATCACTTGATCGAGACTGCCTTGCCATTTGCACGAAGCGCCAGGGCAGGGGCACGTGTAAGGTCTAAATTCACAAATTTCTTCATGCTCTGCTTTTTCCGTATGCACTAGTGTCACTGAACAGCCAGTGCTGGAATGCTTGCAGGGGAACATCACGTTGCTGGCCACTTTTTCCATCGCCAAATTTCGAATGTTTCCGAGGGGTCCTCTGCACGTGGGACAGCATGTTAGCTTCGGCCGGCAGCTCGAACACACCAAATGCCCACTCTGACATTGCAGAATTGGCGGGAGCACGTAATCAAAACAAACGGGACACTCGAATAATGATGCTAGATCTGCAGACATCGCTGTAGGGACGTTGACTATACTCGATATCCCAGCCACAGAACACCCTGAACCACTAGCTCCTCCGCGACGCTTTGTGTTTGTGCTCATGTCACTGTTACGCGTTCATAGAAAGTCAGCGACTTCCTCTACACCCCTTGGTGTGAAATGGAAAAACACAGTTCCAGTGAGTTAGAGCTGTAGTTTTTCAGACAAGTTCAAGAAAATAACTTCTTCGCATCAACTTCTATAATGCATAATTGATCAGGTAATCGAAACATCTATAAAAACACTTCGAAGAAGGAGCTACCGAATAGTATCTTTCGTAAGTAATGTCTTTCGAAATATTTCTTTCTCCCATCACACACAATTACTTAAGTCGATTTTAGTTTAGTTAGAGAAGCTTCCAAAAGCTATGAGGCTGTGGTATGTAAAAAAAATAATAAGCGATTAGGTATCTCGAGCAATTAATAACGATATTTATGACGGTATAATGAAAAACTCAATTATTATTTGTGATTGTGGTTGCAGATTTGTGACAGCCTCACAGAGGTAAAAAGTGAATTGGCATACGATCATTGCCAGTATTGAGCATAAAATTGTACCAAAAAAAAAATATTATCCATTTTATTATTACTATCTTGAAATGGCAAAAACTAAGTAATATTCCAACCAAAAATAAGAATTTATTCCACCAAATTTTTCCGTCCTGTTTTATTGTTGACATGTTGAATCTCATTGTTATTAACTTTTTTCATAAAAAAAATCATTTATTCTTATGCTAACTATTTAAATTCTAAATAATCATCTTGCAACACTCCACTGTTGTGTCAATTATACGTCAAAATAAAATAGTGTTGCGGGTCGGGAGTCAGAAGCCAGAAATCATATTTTTGTGTAACTAGTCATAATCATGAATAGTACATACAGATATTTCTGTTTATTTTTTGTGATTATAACGTTTTTGACAGTTGGGACTCACGGATCGCTGGGAGATCAGACCCCATTCTTCAAAAAATGTTGGGAAACATGCCGAAATAATAACTGCAGTACCGGTAAGTCGAACGCCAAGTAGAAGCACAAAGTAATTTTATTCCTTCTAGGTTTAGATTAATTCTTATGTGATGGATTGTATTAAGGTCAAAATGCCGATCCTGCGTACATCATCACCACTATATCATTGTCCATTCCAATACATTCTTTACTGAACAAATTAATATCTGACTGATTTCATGTGTGTACTTCAAGTATCAGCAATTTTATACATTCATTGCTATTAGTACAGGTTGAAACATAAAACGATAACATTAATGGTAATTTTGAAAACCAACAAAAAGCCGAAGGCATTATTGAAAATATGAATTGATTTAAAATTCGAGATTGAAAACCAAACGCTAAAACTGTGTAAAATTTATACTGTCGCTAAGATAATTTTTTGATTACTAATATAGATAGATTAGTGTCATACAAGATTATGCCTGTATTGGAAAATATTATGTACATTTTTATTGAAATTGTTTATCTATCAAATTTGCAGATGGAAGTGTGTACAAACCAGAATCAAAAGTTGTTCAACCATCAATAAATCAATTACTGTTGTGGGAATGCACTGATGAATGCAAATATGAGTGTATGTGGAAAACTGTCGACGCATTTTCAGAACGAAAATGGGAGATGCCTCAATTTTTCGGAAAAGTTTGTATCAACCATGTTCTGTAGACATTTTTAAGGTGCTAATTGTTACTTCTTTGTGGAGAAGAACTATTTTAAATCAATATAACCACTTCCATACATAATTTGATATAAATTCTAATAAATCGGAGCTATAATGCACAAAGTCTATCATTGAAATTTCAATCAGCAATGCATTTAAATTATATAAAAAATAATTTATTGTGATTATTACAATAAGATTTAAGATCAAACAACATTTTTTTTGTACTAATTCTACATTTTATTATAAGGGTTATCTTAATTTTTAGGTGTTAACTATCATTTCTTGATGGAAAGGTCTTGTATCGAATTAAATAAAACAATTTTTTTAATAGAACTTCCACATATATTGTTGAATGATAATGAAGTATTGTCAACTGATTAGTTATTACCAGGGCTGTGGAGTCGGTCTAAAAAAGTCCGACTCCGACATTGAACAAAAATACGACTCTGACTCCGACTAAGAAAAGGTTAATATCGTCACTTTTTTCCCCTAATTTTACTATTTATGTGTATTCAATTAAATATCAACCCTATCAATGCGGCCAAAAGTCAAATTTGACATATTAAATGCAAAAATAAAAAGTTCAAACTTTTCAAAATTTCCAACTCCGAGTACGACTCCGGCCAAAATGCCGCGCCGACTCCGACTCCGGCCAAAAAGCTCCGACTCCACGACTCCGACTCCACAGCCCAAAACATGTGCAAAACCAATCCTAAAAATTGTGTTTCAAATCAAATTTTATTTCATTTCAGTGGCCATTTATTAGAGTATTCGGCATTCAAGAGCTTGGATCTGTCATCGGATCACTACTTAATTTAGTATTACATGTTTTTCACTATTCCCGACTACGGAAACAAGTCTACAAAAATCATCCCTTATTTTGGCTGTGGTTGGTATTCTTCCTGGTAAGTGTTGATATACAATTTTGCTATAAATCTATGGCTGTCAGTAAATCTAACAAAATGCAAGATTCTGGAGTAGTTTTAAATAGTAATAATTCTTCTTCCAGATATGCTGCAATGCTTGGATATGGTCCATTATTTTCCATACACGGGATACATATTTCACTGAATTCATGGATTATGCTTGCGCATTCTCCATGGTACTCGTTGTGTTCTACTGCTTTGGAATGAGGTATATATTGATAATCACATACTTAAAAATAAAAAAATTATATGTCATCGGCTTATAGGTATTTATGCATATCTATGATTTTTATTTTGTTTCAGGGTTTTACATGGCAAGTCCCAAATGTGGGGATTGATTTTCTCTGGATTATGTGTGTCTTACTATCTGAATCACGTGTTTTATCTATATTCAGGAAAAATTGATTACGGATATAATATGGCTGCCAATATTGCAGTTGGTAAGTAAACAATAATATTTGATAATTGATTATCGTATTGTAAGAATTAATATTTATTATAAATGCGTTTTGTTTTCCAGGTACTCTTGGATGTGCAGGCTGGCTCGTTTGGAGCTGTGTTCAATGGTGGAGGGGAAAACGCTATGTGTGGAGCTGCATAGTATTTGTCGCTCTGACATTTATGTCTACATTATTTGAGCTGTGGGATTTCCCGCCGCAACTCAAATTTTGGGATGCGCATGCGATTTGGCATTTATCTACGGTGCCCTTGCCGATTTACTTCTATAAGTTAGTAATAAAATACCTCACAAAACAGTTATTAATTCACTTAATAATGCTTCAAATATTTTTTCGATACCTTATAAATGAATATGTAGATTTTGCATAAATATGTTTCGTTATTATTATATATTTTTGGTTTTCAAAATACATTTTTCTTTCAGGTTTGTGATTGATGACTGTAACCAAATGAAAACGAAGAAGATTTAAGCTGTTAGCGATAACATCTATTTAACACACTGCTGTAATATAGGAATTCTTATTGGATTATTCCTGGATGATTATAAAAAAATAATCCATTGGAATAGAAAAACAATGATGTGTTCATGTATCTGCTAATACAGTATTTCTTTTTATAATCTAGTCCACCTGCTTATATTTATGAAAATGGGAATTTTTCTCAGATTATTTTACAATCATATTTGTTTTGGCATTCCAAGTTACGATAATATCTAAAATTATATCCTCAATTGAATTACTGAGGTTAAGACAAGTTTTGCTTCGAAGATTACATTCTCTGATTTTTATAATTATTACTATAATTCTCTTTTTTGCTTTATATAAAGTATTTTTAACTCCTTTTACAGCAAAATGTCCATATTTGATAATATTTGTGCAGTATTTGTATAATAAGGTTATAATAAAGTACCTTGTCTAGTAAAAGAGAGAAAAGAAGTAAATATTATCTAGTTTTATAAAGCTGTCAACTCTGTGACATCTTTCAACATCAAAACATTAAATTTATGCAATTTTATATCAATATTAAATCAATTTATTTACTGATCGAACAGTCAAATGACTTCATTATAAATTATGATATTTGATAACGCATTCAATTTCAATAGTTAGTCAAGAATAATAATTTTATCACCTGTTGGGGAAAAATAACATGCATTCGATTATAGATGTAAAGGTTTTTAATATGACTTACAATATGCTAAAACAAATGCATAATTTACCCATTAAAAATTCAAAGACAAAGGTGGACCATACCTTTAATATTTTAGTCATTGAAATTCTCGGTGATACAAAGCTAAGAATGATAATGAGGTAATTAAACTTTTATGCGCTAAATGATAATAATAATTTCTAAGTAATATGTATGTTAAGTGATTGTGCCAGTGTCATTTGCTAGTCTCCAAAATGTAGTCTTTATTCTGTACCTTTTTATAATAAACATGAAATACTTAAGTTTATTGAATTTGCATTTTAATTATACCTTTAACTGTACTAAAATATTTTATTCAACAACACTAGTTGAGAAGTTTTTTATGTCCTTTTATAGATCGCCACAGATTTCTTGGATGAAACTGCGTGTAGGTTGACGGTCGATCAAGTTATGGGAGGACACATTTGCATTTGAAGATGCAATCGATAATTAAGAGAAAATACCCACACATTTGAGTTCACTTTTCTTTCAATCCTGTTGTTCTCTTTGGGACTAATTAGTACATACAGTATACAGCGAGAGTAAACTAAAATGAGCAAAGCCATGCAAAAAATGTTTCAATCACACTATCAGCTTTTAAACACGGTAAATTGTGAATAGTGTAGCTGGTTTACTCTTCACATAAGGTCCATGGCTTATCTGATTTAGTATTGTTCAATTGGAAAGCACTTGCTAAAAATTCAGATAGATTTCATTTCAGCCACCAATTAGGAAGTATGCCTTGCATAGTAAGCATGTTGCAGCATGATAAATTAAAAATTTGCTACCCATATGATGTTTTCTGTAGAACTGCAGAATACCCTGAGTAAGAAAAACAATCGGCAAACTACAGAAATTTGCAGTTGCCATATGGATGTCATACATTCTGCTTGGGGAATGGCTATGGTCTAAGAAAAAGAATGTTTGATGTATAATTAAGTATTTCGACTGAGGGTGCTTGATGGAATGTTTGATGTAGTTTGCTAGCGCTCTTATCAGTTTCTCCAGGTTTTACAAACAGCCCAACAATTTTTGTGCCCGTGGTATCTCACTTTCAACTAACGAAAAGAGGGCTACAAAAGCATCATCCACTTTAGAAGCTTGTGCATAAAAGATAGACAACATAGAACTCTGTAACACTGAGCAGCTCTAACGATCATATTTGGCTCATTATGCTCGCGATGAGTGAAACCGATCCTTATAAAATTATATGTGCAAGTAGTATGAACTTAAATGTGTTTTATTTATTTAAAATCATGCCTTTCCACCAAGAAGTGACAGTAAGCACCTTCAAAATTACTTGAATAATCAAGAGTAAGTTTTGTATTTTGTATATTTTATTGTAATTTTACAGAACATAATTTTCATTCAAACAGGTTGACAATGGTAAAATACAAACTCGAATAATTTATCTATTCCAGATATTACAGAAATAAAGAAAACATTTTATTTACAAGTACAGAAAACTGTATGCAATTCATTAATACCTCACACCTACAGGATTATAGAAATATGTGTGCATATAACATTTGTACACCAAAAAAAGCATATGTTATTATTTGTGAATATTTTATTGTAAATGATAGTAACAAGCATTGAAATAGTATTTCTACATTGTGTTACATTTTTAGGTACTTGCATTAGTTGCTAATAATTACTAGTAAGCTCGTGGTATAGTTTAGAAATAACATTTCTTATAAATGTATTTTAAAGTGCTCGCTTTGAATAATACAAACGACACAAAATGTGCAAAGAACCGACAATATTCTATCATGAATAATTTTTTTAGAGGTATGAGAGTGCATTTAGTTTCTACTTTTTCTGTTCAAGTATTCAGTACTAAAATAGACAATATCTAAAGTGGCATCTATTCAGTGATAAAAATGAACACCAATCGCTAACTCTGAATTATCAGACATTTAATGAATTAAGGCTATGTCATCTACAGATTTGGATACGCTACATGTATAATTATTGATTGTTTATAGACATTTTTACAATTCATTAAATACATTGCGAAGAATTTTGTACTTTTATTACAACACATTTCAGACTAACCTTTCAATTTAATTTTTCAATGGGTGTAGTCAGAAATACCCAAAAAATAAAAAATGAATTGCATTTCATGTAGAAACATTTATATTTTGATTATTAAACACTTCATCAAAAATCATGTAAAAATGTTGCAAAGCTATCTATATTGATGGCATATGCGTTAGAATGTTATTAAAATTATATTAAGAAATTAAGTGTATTGTTGAAAAGCCATTATAGGTTCAGGGTATTTTTGGACATACTGGAATTGCCGTAATACAACATCTAAAGGCATTACCAGAGTTAAATTAGTATTTAAGGTACAAGGTAAAATAAAATCACCAACTCAGATATGTGATAAGTTACTTAATTTAATGCATACTGATAAAAAGATAATAACAAACGATTTTTAACCAATATATATGATGAATTATTTAAGAAGAGTGTTACACTCCACCTGTTCTATACTTAAATTATGTTAAAAAGCAATTGATAAATATAGTAAAAGCATCAAATTTACTCTGATTAGCTAATTTTAGTTGTGTGGTGCAAATAAAATAAATATTCTTAACTAAAATAACATAGAAGATCAGTGCAAACTTAATTATTAATATTAGATATTTTTATAGTTGCCATAGTATTATTAAATATTAATAATAAAAATAATTACACATTTTTAGTACTTTTTCCACATGAGATTTATTTCATCAGGACCGGTTTCGCTCATGGCGAGCATTATCAACTGATAAGGAATACAATAAAACAGTGGTATTTATGCAAAAGTTAAGGATGAAAACAAGGTATGACAAACAATTGGTAAAACAAATACCTTGTTTTCATTCTTAACTTTTGCATAAATACCACTGTTTTATTGTATTCCTTATCAGTTGATAATGCTCGCCATGAGCGAAACCGGTCCTGATGAAATAAATCTCATGTGGAAAAAGTACTAAAAATGTGTTATTATTTTTATTATAATGCCTTTCCACCAAGTATTGACAGTGGACACCTTAAAAATATTAATAGTTAAACATTCAACTTTTCATTCATTTTTGTCTTTGTTGCTCGAGCACAATATAGGCTTTAATTAGAGTTTGCATTTTTGTTTTACCACACTTATATTCATCAACATATTTTTAGTAGTATGTAGAATAATTTATTTTCATTTCATTAAAAACTAAATATCATTTCATTTAAATACAATGCCTTTTCACCAGGAATTGAGTCGAACACCTAAAATGTGATCAATTCATATGGTAGAGCTGAGAGTAAAACATCCATATTATAACAATGGAAGATTTAACATAATATCTATTCTAACGTTATTTATGAAACTTCAAAAAATATCAATGATAGATGAAAAGATTTATTTAATTTTTTTTTATCTATTTTCGTTCAGGATATTTTATTTTTAATCCAATTCGTAATATATTTTCAACACTGTTGGTAGACTGGTAATTCTGCAAACTCCAATTAAAAACAATTGAAAGAAAAGGCATATAAGAAAATATTCTTTAAAATTATCGTTATATAAATGACTAGTAACGGACGAAACAATAAATCAATGTTAAAACCTACTATAAAAAATTAATTACCGACTCAAAGAATGATCAAAGATATTTATGACAATATCATTTATTTCTATAGTTATTGAATAAATGATCAACGATTTTAAATGTACATATTCCACGGCGCAAAATTATGAATTCTACATATATTATATATTTTGTACGTATCACAGTGAAAACATTAATTTGATCATTCTTTGGGCAAATACATTATCTATAAACACATATGACTACAAAGCATAATTAAAAGTAAATGATTGATAAATAAACCAAGTTTTTTCACATAAATAATAGTATGTATAATATTTATGCCACCTATCAAAGCTATCAGCATTTAAGTCAAATTATATCCATCTTACTATTCTCAGAACTCTGATTAAAACCTCTTTTATTTTTATACATTTGTGGGTTTTCAACAGATATATTATTTAAAATGGAAACCATAATTGAAGTGTTTTAAAAACAGGAATAATAATTATCATCTGCAGTAATATTAGTTGGGTAATATAATTACAGCACAATTTCTAAAAAACGATTCCTTTAACACTACTAGAACTGCCAGCAGCTCCAACGAATTTCATGACATTGTATAAAAAGTACAAAAGAAATGTTGGACTACACTCACCGCTACAAAAATAACTCCACAAGGACTATTTACAAAGAGGCCACTGATTTCTATAAGAAGTAGAGCTTACAAAATGTATAAAATGGGAAGATATATTATACCGTAGACCGGAAATTATTGTACATTTGGTAGAATTTGTGAATAAAATTTTGGATGTGTTCAGTTGACACGATTTCCAAGAAAAAAAGGCAAGTGAATTTTTCTTATTAATATTATATCCATTAAATTATGTTATCTATGATTTACACTACAAATTTAAAACGATAGTTTATATAACAAATTAATACTTTCAAATTACTGCTGCATGATAATTTATATAGTCAATTGACAACATAAAAAAATCAATCATAGTTTTTATTAATGTTGTAGCTTAGTAATACTGCCTCAGTCTATTAGACGCGTCTAAAGGTTGTTAATGCTATACCAATTGATACAAATTTGGTTTGTTACTTGTAATACTGTAGAATGAGAAAAGTGATTATTATGCTATCAAAGATTATTGTATTCTCATCTACTTTAGTCACATTTTTGTATAAAATATTACATTTTTTTAATCAATGGCAAGTACAAAATTTTGTGTTTTGGGTACTATTATAAACTCTATAGTAAACACGTTTTGGATTAACACAGTCAATACATGTAAGAAATTTTATAAATCATTAAAACCCCCTTTAAATGTAGCATAACAAACTCAAATATAGCAGAACAGTTCAACCTGTCAGATCAAGTTTATTCATACACTTGAAATGCCTGAAGATGTCGAAAGGCGAAACCCATGATGAAATTCATGGAAACAATAAAATTCAATAGACTTAAATACAAAACATTCTGTTACTGTTCTGATTGGATCAATGTCCCTTCACAAACAATTAAATAATTTATTTTGGGAAAAAAATAATAGAATATGTATTTTAGTAAAAAAACTGTCGAGCCATGATTATATTTGATTTAAAATGTATTATTTCTACATAATTTTTGGCATGATGTAATGAAAGAGAAATTTAATTTCAATGAGTTTTACTTGTGTAGTGTGTTTTGGAAGAAAAGAACATTTTAACATAGATAATTCAAAATACTTCATTTTGTCAGAGGGGATGATATGTTACGTTTTGATAAAAAGTACTTCGACATGCATAAATCACCCTATGAAGTAAGATAAAATTCAATTACATAACAGAATAGTAATCTAGTGATTGAACTTTTTTGAAGTATTTTTAAATTATCAAGTGGATTTGGCTGAATCTAAAAATATTTCACTTAAAGGGAATGAGAAACATTAACTGTGCATGAAGTTTACAGGATAACATATATTGATTATAAAATGTCTTTTATGATCGAATGATCTAATTCAAGTGTTTTTAAAAATGTCTTTTGATGTTTTGTTTGCTGACAAATTTGTACAGCTGCATTGTTAAATGATGTAAGTACTCACAGAATGTCTTCAATATCATTAATTTATTAAAGGCTAGATGTCTTACACATGGTATTAATATTGAAAATACTAATTTAACAATAAATTATTATTTAAAAAGTACCAAAGCTCGAATATTTCGAAGTTGAAAACATTTATTCCACAATTTATAATATCTGAATGGTTATTTACAGTGAGAATTTAAAATCGATGAATGGAGGTTTTTATAAATATTATTTATGACTGGTTTTCGTAATTGTAGAATAAGTATATTTCGTTTTATTTTCCAAATATAATATTTGCTTCTCGAGAAGTGACAGATAATAAAGTTTTAAAATACATTAGCAGTGAATTTACAGCTTTCAGGACATCAAAATTCATGTGACCTATTTTCATATTGTCGAACTAGAATGCAAAGTTTGTAACTTACAAAAATACCTAACATATTAAATGCCTCTTGAATGTTTTAAAAAAATATCTTTCCATTCTAAAATATATGATAATATAGCAACTTAATTACTAAGCAAAATACAAAAACCATAAAGTATTTATATCCTTTCCTTTAAAATTGCAGGTTATACAGTTAGGAACTTTGCATTCTTGGTTGTAGACATGAAGTTTCAAGAAAAGGTTGTAAATGCGACATTGCAATCTGTCTCCCTTTGTGCCGCATCATTATATTGCTAATATTAATATTATAATAATAATATTTTAGTGCATTTGAGAAGATTTTTTTCAAAAATATATAATGAATAATTTAAACTAAGCGTATGTTAATATACGGCATCATAAAAATGATTTCAACCTCTTTAAAAAAAAATGTTTCACATTTTTATAGTATCCTTCCTCATAAAAGAATTTTTAGTGCCAGTATTCATGGCAAGATTCATAAAATATAGCATTTTGTGTTGCGAAAAAACTATAAATAAACTGATTGCTATATAGTTAATAAGTAATTTAGTAAAAATTGGCAAGTTATAAATATATTATTTTATCATTAGAATTAACTAAAAAAAGTCAACAATAAAATCTAGAGGATTAAAATAATCATATTGAATGCTAGTTGTTTATAAATACCTATTATAGTAATAGTTTTTTTTTTTAATATATGCGTTGAAGATTGCTTTGAACAACAAGGATAAGACAATGTTACGGTGTGATGAATGGAGTTCTAAGAAAAAAAAAAGGTGGTATAGAATTGATATTTAGATTAAGTTGAATCAACCTTACAAGGTAAACGACTTTTGAACCCATTTAAGTAACGAAATACAATAATGTTCATCTTTTGCTTTTCCATTAGATATTTGACTAAAATGGAAAGAGATTAACTTTTATCTCACAGAATGAACCAAATTATTTTATTTCAAGTCAGTATCATAATCAAAAAATTACCATGGATTTCTAAGTATTATTAGTGTGATACCAGATGATAAAATGGTGTCAATTTGTGTCGAACATATTTTTCTGTTCAATTTTGAATACTGTGAAATATTTTGGTATCATTTGTCCTTTTCAATAACAGGTAAACTAACATCAAAGTATTCGACCTGTCAGAGTATAAATTATCATTGATATGACAACAGTACATTTCAATTGTGTGGCGCACGCTTTCCTTGCATATACTCTTCCCATCTGTGAGCCGTTGATGCAAATATCGACTCCTTTTCCAAGCCAGCCAATAAGAGTAACAGATTGATGTGTGTGGCGTGATAGTCCCAACGTGCGATATTAGGAGTAACGCCGAGTGTAAAATGACGCAAATCATAAATACTTCCCGAACCGGTGTCATACAGTGGCAACATTTTCTTGAGGGAGTCCATTCCTTGGTCGTAGAGTGCCTTCGCTTCACCTCCTTGTGATGGGCCAGCAATGACGCGCAGGTCATAGAGACCGAGTAAGGCGTAGATGAACCCGTTCAACACAAAAGATGCTGGCGTTGTAGGATACTCTTCATACCTGGAATATTTGAAATATAAAAAAAAAAAAAGAGTGACTACCTCACCCACTAAAATCAAATTGATACAAGGTATTCTCTGTATCATCCATATACTGAGAGCCCTTTTTGATAGCACTCAAGTTTAAATAAAAGGCCCAATGAAATATATGAATTATTTATACTAACCAGACATATTTCCCGAGAAATGTTGTGAGCACTCCACCTTGCCAGGCCGGCAAACGGAATGGACGCAGCGCTTGAAAGGCGGCGTGGAGGTATTGAGATTTACCAGAACGATGAGCAGCTCTCGCCAGTAAGGATATGGCATGACCTTGACCCATCGCCGAATACCTTAAATCCAAAATGAAACATTCAACACCATCTCCAATAGATATCCCACGTTTCTTGTTCAATCAATTTTAATACATAAACTTTATATTAGTATAAACTTTAAGCACAATTTGTGACAGCAGTATGCTGACAAAACACATCTGTATTTGTTCAATATTTACCATCCAGGTTTCAGTTCAGCAAACCCAGATGCTAGTTTTCTTCGTACAGGAATGGACCAGCCTCCTGTTTCCGGATCTTGATTTTTAACAAACCAATCAGCAGCAGCGTAAAAGTGAGCCATGTGCTCGCTGGATGCCAGCGTTATATTGTCAACCACGCCGTGGCCGTTCAGAATAATACTTACAATCTGAAAAAATAGGCAGGATTAACCGAAACAAATCATTCCAGACATAAAACAGGACTACTTTAATCGTGAATAAGACATCAATTACAAATCAAGTTTGTAGTTTACCTTAAATTTGGATCTGGAAAGTTTCTTTTTCGGTTTGTCTTGATAAGCAAACCCTTTCTGTAAGTCTATAATTAAGTCTCTCGTCAAATGTTTCCAAACATCAGGTTTACCTATGCCGTGATAAATATTTTCTTCCTTAAAAGAAAAGTGAAAGATGAAGGAAAAAAAGTAAGCTTTTTAATCTGTACATCAATATGGAAAAATGTTGTTTTCTGATAAAACATTAAACTACAGTAAAGGTCAATTAGACTTCATACTTATTTGTACTTTAATCAATTTGCATTATCTTCATGCTTTATAAAAATGTTTTTTTTCTTCATCCAAAGGTTGATAATCTACATTCATGTTTGATGGTTATGACATGATTTGACAATGTTATAAAAAATTACCACTATTAAATCTCACGGTTTAGCAAAATTCATTTTAAAATGTTAATAACTCGAAAACAATCTTACCTGAGCAGAAATCATAATACTGTTTGGTATGTAGTGCAGAAAAAATGCATCGTTATTTTCACGGTCTCTCAAGCAAACAGTAATACTAGAATTGTGTTTTAATAGTATATCGAAGCTCATTATAAAATCTAAAACATGATCCATCTTCAGCAGCACTTGGCTGGATGCTTGATCACCAGTCATAAATTGTATCACATTCGAATCGGACACGGAATCATGTATTCGACTCATGGAAGATCCTTTTGTAACAGTCCATTTGGCTAACTCAGATTCGCCGTCATCGATAACCTTTCGGCGCGGTTCCGGCTCGGTTAAATTCTTGCTGTAATGAGCCAGGCCAAATTGCGCAATCTGGGTGGGATAGTAGTACCCTTGAGGTTCCCACTGAGTGGATACGGGGACACCGTCTATTGCACTGATGCATTTTACTCGATCCCTTATTTCAACGTTGTAATTTTCAAAAGTTGTGAAAACACTCCGTGGATCGTATTTGTTTTTAGGATGGTATATTTTACTATAGCTATGAGACCATTCAAATCTATCTATTTTATCATCAGACACAAGCTTTCCATATATCTGGAATAAAAAAATAAAACACATTTTTTTGTAGCAGTTTAAACAATTTTATGCAATAATTTTTGCAAGCATTTCCTACAGCATTTTGAAGAATCGTTCTGCAGAAATGTTTTAAAATAAAACGAAAATGTTTTCAGCTACACAACCTCTTTTTGTTGGAGAGTAAGAACAGATGAATGGGGCAAGGACCGGAATAACGGTTAGCTAGTTGCTCTCACAACGTCCTGCTTTTAGGATACGATTAGTTGGTGGGAGAGAATTTAAAAATAGTAGACACACCCCTTCGCTACCAGCACAAATCAACATGCTGATTGAAAAATAAAAGTTATACTGGGATTTAAACCCGTGTTGATGGCAGTCAATCTACAGGTAAAACAATAATATGCACCCACCTCAAAATACTTGTGCAGGAATGAAAATGGAACATAAACCTCATCCCCTTCTTTCCGGCAAGAAACTAAAAATTCTCCATTTATGTGGCACTCGATTTCTTCTCCCGCCCCTGGCTTAACTTCTGAGGGTATTCCTATCGAGCACAAAAAGATTATTTGAAGCCAGAAACACATTTTACCTGGATACAACCACAGACGACGGTTATATCACAGTGCATAAGAAAAAATCAATTGTCTTTGCCATCGTCTTGGTTACTCAAAGTAGGTGATCTATCAGACGAGGGCATTGCAAATTGAGCGAAGAAAAAGCAAGTTATAATTATTTTGTATTGATTATACAAATATTGTTTATTTAAATTCACAAATATGATTTTAAACTTATGAGTATTAACATGTTATATAAAGACTGTTATATGTATTAAATGATAGTAAACATGATTATTTTACTCGCCTAGTAATAAACATAGTTTAATCGAAAAAGTCAAGCCAAGTGATGCAGCTAATGTCCTAATGTTTATATAAAATATGGAATATGTCTAGGATACATGATGCCATAATATTTTGCAATCTAATTATAGTTAAATAAAACAGTTGTGGCTTCTCTAGCGACTGTTACTTTGAAGTACATATTGTATCTTTTTTGAACATGTTTTTTGATTTGAGTTTAAGTTTTTCCATGTGATCATAAATTTCTTAACACATTGTTGTCGGGACACAGCATTTGCCGTATTTTTCGGTCGGTTGAATGCGGGACACGGCAAATGCCGTATTTGAACAGGTCAGCACAGAGTTGTTTGCCGGCGTTTCATTTCACGCCGCAACTAATTACAATTAGTTCTACTTCTTTGCCAGATTATAAGGGTCGTAGTTTAAGCGAATAAACAAAAAAAATAAACAGTCTTATAGATTTATTTTGCAATCCCCGTTGCTTGTTCAGTTTAAGCCCTGACACATGTTGGAATATTTTTCATTCCGCTCGCGTTGCTTTGTTCACCGTTCGTATTTTGTTATTTGAATTTATATAAACATTGCATAAGAAGTTATCCTTCCAGAAAATAATAATAGTGACGATGAAGTGTATGCCGATAATTTATCAGACTACGTGGATTAATGATTTGGAAGAGTTCGGATCGGGAATCGGAATCGGCTTATAAATATATTGCAATTATGATGTAAAAAGCGTGTTTTTTGTTTTATTTTCAATGAATAAATATCATTTATGATTTCTTTGAAAATTTCAATCGAAAATATTATTTCGTTTAGAAGTTGTGTTGATTTTAAGAAAGTAACATATTTTTGCGCTTATCGCTAAAAAAACGCCCGCTTCAGGCTTGAGTCTAGTGTTCGAGGTGCCCGACAACATAGTGTTAATATTTCAGTTCTTCATTTTTCTGTCATTGTGAGACAGGTGATGAAAAATGATGAATCCCATTAGCGACAAGAAAGCAACTGCGAGCTGTTACTTTACCCAAATGCACCACAGATTTTGCTTCAGCTAAATAGAACGTATAATAGGAAAACACGGTACATCCATAAATTTCTATGCTACATATTATTATTCTTATTACCATAAAAATATTATAAATATGTTTTACGGCAAAATATTCTTGGTAAAAAACATTGCGTAACATTCACATATATTACTGGCTCATGTTATATCATACAACACAAATCCAAGCATAGAGTAGCTAAAAGGCAAAGGATAATTATTATTTTTTTTCTAAGGGATCAATTTTTTAATGTCGTTTGTCTCTCATAGGTAATTAGGATTTATAGACACTTTGCTTACTCTACGTACTAATAAAATTGAAGGATAAGATAGAGAAAAAGTTATCTATAATATTTACCAGGTTTTAGTGATCCTCTTGTCAGGTGACCACATTGGTTCCATAGGAGTATTATAAAAACTACTCCGATACATAACAAAAGCAAGGCAAGCTTCAGATTTATTCTTAAGGAGATCATCCTGATGGCTGGAATAAAATCGAAGACTAAAATAAAACTTTTGAAAGAGATAATAGACAAGTTCATTAAATAGTCATCCATTATGAACATAACTCACAATAGTATTAATATACTAAAATAAAAACTTAAGAAATGATCATTCTACTGTCTAAATGTGGGTATAACTAAATGGAATATACAACTGCTTTATTTTATCCAGTGATATCATGGATACTAAATGAGAAGCTCAACACATTGCCATTGAGGTAAGTTTGTTTCCCATCACCATGCAATGTGTATACGCAGTGTTTCACAGCCGCCCTCCACAAAGCTATGGACAGAAAAAATAAATCTACCCATAGCATTTATGGCTGAAACAGAGATTCACTGGACTGACTTCAAACCACGCAATAGTGCTTGGAAAAAATATAAAAAGAACCAAGTAATTAAAAAATGGTCTAAACATCCAACATTTGTTTTTTTATAAATTTCTCATTAATTTCAGGATCCGTATTAATAATTTTGTACTTTTACATTACTTACAACCAAATATATGTGTCATTATTTATGCAGGCAGACACTGCGCTTGCACAAGATGGGCTGACTGAGTGAGATTGCGTGAGTGTTGAGCGAATAATGACTGAAAAATTTTAGCAAATTAACTTCTGATATATGATTGCAATAAACGTTTATAGTTTTATTTAAATATATTGAAGTTATCATGTTAAGTCAATATGATTTGAGTAAATATTAGAATGTTGGAGTAAGTATGATGATAATGTATAGCGTGTATGTCTTCTAAGATAGTTTCTATAGATAAACAGGAATCCATTCAACTTGTGATGAATTTCTCGGAAACTTATCTTATACATGATTAATTAAAGGTATGTAAAAAAATAAAAAAAATAAAACAGTAATAATATTCTGGAAATGAATTGTAGTACTTAGTAATGAGTGACAATATAATTAATTTAGAAATGTACGTATGATACAAAAATATTTCAGAGATTGTAATTGAATCATTTTTATTATTAGAAATGCAAATATGTACTGGTGAATAATATCTGCCACTTCAAACATCTGAAATTTTGGGTGCAATATTATCATAAGATAAGGAAGTAGAAGTCTAAAATAAGATGATTATTAATTAGATTAATTATTATTAATAATAAATACCACGAGTGGAACGTACCTAATCCTATCAATTTAATACGTCATCTGAGATTTTAAATGTAAACTATTGAATCTGAAGTTCAACTTTCTAAAATAAACATCTCACTGCACTATAAATAGTGTATAACAATATTTATATCTAGACATCAACAAAGTTAACGTGATCATGTTTCAATATTTTTCTCTGCATATTGATTCTAAATTACCAATGCGATTTTGACAGCTAGCTTATATTTTTAATGGCGGCTATAAGTTCATGAAATAGCTAGCCGTGCCCAAATATGTATACTGATATTTTTTTTAATAGATTTTTTTAAATATAAGTAATAGATTTGAGGACAGAAAAAAGCTTAAAATTCCAAAAATATCACTTGAAATAATTAAAATCATTCAGAAATCTTAGCATGCTGATAGTCAAAGTAAAAAAAAGCATATTGCTATCATATTTGGTCGCTGCGCAAACAAACTGCTTGCTTTATTTTCCAATAGTCTGTGTTCAACGATTCCAGTGGTATAGGTGGCATTATTTTTGCTAGTATTAATCTATTACTGGATGTTTATTAATGTAACATAAAGTAATTAATAAAGAGTCAGCCTTTTATTTGAAAGTTGTCGCTGTTTGTGATGTCGCAGGCATTGTTATTAGAATCTAAAATGGTTTGTTGAGAGCTGCTATTGTCACGTCGTCATATGGATATAATATTTGAAATAAAATTTCGAGCACCGAGTCAAAAAATGTAAAATATAATAATCGACGGTGATGTATGTCGCCTTATTTTCTTTTTTTTTTATTTTCAACCACATCATGACAAAAACATAATTAGTATTTTACGCAGTAAGTACAATTAACAAGCTCCTATTTTTTTTCTCATACGATGTCAGTTGATAATGCTTGTGATCCTTGAAACCGGTCCTTGCATAAGCTTTCATAGACGAAATGATAAAATCGTATTGAACAGATTTTTTGAGAAAAGACCAGTCAGATTTTAGAAAACATCAGAATCCAATATAATATTCTAGCCGAGGTTGGTGCTAAATATTGCGCCGTCTCAGACAAGGTCTGTATTCATTCTACAATGATTAAATAAATTGACCGGTCACACCACCATCTTAAAAATATCGTGCCATGTCGTGAAACCTTTGTTGACCACTAAAAATTTTTATTATTTAAATCCATCTTAGAAGCAAAAAAATTATAGTAGATTCTGTTATTATGATTAGAAAGATATAAGTGGTAAGCTTGGCAAAATTCTCATTCATATTGATTTAATCAACGGCTCAACTACAATGGCTTCTGCATGGCGAAGAAATTGTTATTATTGAAGTTATCCGAGGTGATGTGAATATTTGTATCCATTATAAATATTAATAATACGAAGTCTTTTAAAATTGCCGCTAAAGACATTCGCCTGCTGCGAATTTATAAGACATCGGCACTGGTTCTGGTAATAATGTATTTATATAATATGAAATATTATACAAAAAACGAGTTCCTTTTATCAAGATCTGTAACAGGATACACAAAAAGTTCGATGACCCATATTTTTAACTGATTGGAAGATTGGGCACTGACTTATAATACATTATCGCTTTAAAGCTAGAGATTCAAATATCCGTATTGGCGAAATTGATATAAGTAATGAGGAATATATTTTATTCACTAACTGTTACATATTATACGGCACTTATAAATAAACATATTATGCATATAGTAACGATCTTTTCATAAATCATAATTTTGGCGCGTTCAAGATAAAATAAATCCGAAAGACAGGCTACAAAATAAGAGTGTTTGAGTATTGTGTTTACAATTTGAGCACATACGTCCTAAATTTTCATTGGAATGAAAAATTGACCACATTATGATAATCGAGAAAACTTTGAAAGACACATTGTATAAATAATATAACAAACCTTATTTGAAAGTGTAAAATAAGTATACTTGTTCATTTGTAGATACAATTTTCAAATGGAAATTCTAAAATAATTACTAGTTTTTCAACGTGAATTGTAACCTTGAAAACATTTTCAAACGAGTTCAACGTACTTAGAAATAAATCCTTTTCACCATTGACTTGTCTTTGATATTATTTGCTACGATAAACGTAATTTGAATATTGTTTATTATTGTTTATCTTAATTTTGGCATTTAAAACTTATAAATAACAATGGCTTATTTCAATATATATTCTTCACTTTCTGCGAGTTGAAAATATTTATTGAAATTATACAAAATCACTCAATTCACTATAAAGACTATTGAAATGCATAGCATTGATTAATTTGGTAGATAAGATTTCTATTTTTGATAAAATTCTTACAGCACGTTTCTTTTTGCACATCAAAAGGAAAAAGAAGAGCGCTTTTAGTATTAGATCATCAGAATTTTGAATAGGTAATGACTGATTGAAGTTTATCTTTTAATTGATTGTATGTTTTATTCGAGATAATTTCTATTAATTCTAGATGGTAAATTATTTTCATGGATTATTGAAAATCACCGTCGTGCATAATTCGAAGTAGCATGATTGAAACAGGTCAGGTTTGCATTATGCGCTAAAATGGGTCAGAGGTGGCGCTGTATGTCCGCAGAACGTGTGACAAACAAAAGGCGGCGTGTCGTAGCACCTGGCGCATGCGTCGCTACGGCGCATGCGTCACAGTGGCGCAGGCGTGCCCGACGCCCCCTCGTTGCTCTGACGCATTGATCGCACCGCCAACAGCCTTCTCCAGTGGCGTTCTTCTTAGCCGCTAAATTATAGTTACAGAGTTGAGCTCGAGTATGCGGCGTAAAATGATGATGATGATTTTTTAGTTTGTTCTGGAAAAACACTGTCAGGAAAACTACAATAAAAAGGGGATTTCGAAACCGATATTCAGGGTCAATCACATTACAAGCTAAAAATATGTTGTTCAGATATTGTAAACCCTAGTATTATTAATTTATAGCTGTCCAGTGAACTTTGATAAAGCTTTTAAGTGAACTATTTAAGTGAACTATTTATTATATGTTATATAAAATAGATGAAACTTTCGAAAGAACATTTATTCGCTAAAACAATACAAACAAGTCTTGCCCGTGAAAAATATCTCAATCGGTATCAGAGAAAAATTTTAGGTGCCAATTTTTGTTTTGAAAAATATAAATTTAGACGAACTTTGCATTTATTAAAGAGAGTTATTCCTTTTTAGGATTTAGAGTAACCCATTTGAATATATCTAGCCCCAACAGAAAAAAACTTATCATCTCTTTTGTACATGCTATTTAGAGCCCTATAATTACTTGACGTTCATGGTGCAAGTTTTTGAGATAGTTACACTTGGATGAATTTCAGGCTGTTTATTTCATTACACTTGGAAGAATTTTTAAAAAAACTTAATGTCAGATTGTGTTTATTGAAATATTTTTTATGAGATGACATTGACTTTACATTATAGATCGTAATATTATACTCTTTACCAGAGTTTTATCAACTTAGTTCCGTGGAACACTGGTGAACACATATATTTTTTTAAATACTTGTTCGCTCCCAATATGGAGCATACCACCTACTAATGAATGAATCTCGACATATTTTGCTTAACAAGAACTGCTTGTTTCTCAGTTACTCAACATTTCTTAAGTTCGATGAGAGTATGAATAGAAAGGAAAAAGCAAAGATATAATCATAAGTAAAGTAGTCTCTCTCACTACGCTACACTATTTTTAGACAACGAAAAAACCCATGCCTTTGAGCAGAATCGATAAAAAAAATGCTACCCGTTTTGGGAATCGAACCCGCGAGGTTCACCAGAGAAGCCAGTGACATAGACCACAGCACCATTGGAATTCAAAAAAAATGGGGTTTTATTTTACTCTCATAACATATGTAATTATATGCGATAACAATCGATGACTGTCAATAATTTTATCATGTAGTCGCTCTTAGGAAAAGCAGTGTGGTCATCCCTAGTCTACAGGCTTCCACCACCAAGTAGAATAGTGTCATTTGAGACATTGTGACGTTTTGGATTGTCAGTTTTATGCTTACCTGAGCTCTGACGAGACAACATGTTCGACAGAAATAAAGAAAACGTTTAAATTTGTTTTTCAGTGTCTCAATTAATGATTTTCCTTAACCTTAATATATGTATTGTAAGTTCATAGTCTTCGTGCCTAAGAATTATTCCTAATTATCAAAACAAAGTTTTTTTTAAATAACCTATCAGTGATTGGAAAACCAAATATGAGAATGATGAAAATATGAAACATCGAACCAAAAGAAATATCTATCATCGTGTAACTTATTTGTTCGTAGAAAATGATTAGTTAATTTCATAATACAAAAAATAAACTACGATAGTTTTATTAATAAAACTTATCGAATAGACTTGTTATTTGATTCCATTTTTTTAAAAATTGTATTATGTTTATACACACAAGTTTACAACACTACTCATCTGAAGATCACATTTTCTTTCAATTTACAAGCGTGATCTTAACAATTCAATTTGAGAAATCATTGTAAAATAGGATAAGTCTTCAACCTTTGACCTGATGTAGTTACCAACAATTATCCCTCATTTAGTATCAGCTCCATTTTATGCGTATCAAATATTTGACTAGCACCGGAATAAAAATGAGTTTTGACGATGACGACCGGACTTCGTCTTTCGGCCTCTTCACGAACGTGCACGAACGTTGCTTAAGTTTATTCGTGCACTTGCAGAACTTAATAAAGATGCCGATGGGTGAAACTCAGGTCGTTAGAGATCAAACTCATGGAAAAGTACAAAATACTTACGATTCAAAAATCATATGTCGCAAGATGGTACACGGTAATTTTTTTAAATAATATTTTTGACATTTTATTCAGTACTGTTTTCACATAGACTTTATGATGAAAATCGACCTTGAAAATAAAATTTTATTTATTTTAAGCTGTTTGTTTTTATTAAATTCTAGGTTTGCCCCTCACAGGGAGAGAAAAGTGTGGAGTGTCCGCCTCTGAAGTGAAGGAGGCACCGCAGTGTGGCCGCCGCCAGCCCGCCAGTTAGACGTCCGGCAGCGTCGACAGTGTGATTATATCAGTTTAAAAAAATGATTATCGGGGAAGATGAGGGTGCCAGCGGCGGCCGCAGGGTGTGACCGCAAGACATGCCGTCATGGCAAGAGAGGTAAACCCCTTTCGGCCAAACCGCCCCTTGGCCTGCCACGCCGCGTGTTCCCAACCAGCGAACCCGACATCCGATCCTGCGAAAACCTCGAGGTCTCCTCCGAATCCACCTCTCACACATTTCCCGGATCCCAGTTGAATTTTCTTCACCTTTTATGATATCTTTGAAATGTTTTAACCCTGGTGTGATAGTGTAAGGTTATGGAACACGGTTATCCGCGTCCCCGACGCGCTATGAAAATTGATTCATGTGGCTCTATTTTTTAACAACGCCTTCGTCGAGGCTAGAAGGTGTGCGATTCGAAAATATTCCCGTTATATTTCACTTTTGTCAATCAACACAGTGCTAAAACTCAGCAATACATCTAGTTTTAATTAAATATAGTGAAATTGTTACGAATATTGATTAGAAGCGAGCCACCGATCGTTGCGTTTTCAAAAACACGTTGTGCTTTCATTTGATAATAGTGGTCCCAGTAAGTAAACTCATGCAATAAATTTTAATCTTATACCGAACGATTCTCAATAAATGTTCATTTGTTAAAAATTAACAACACGAAATATCGAAGCATATACCTGTATCAATATTTTTCTTGTGATATAAAGAAAGCTTCCGAAATGAATAATGTTATTTGAAATCATGGATCCACATTAAACTTTGGCTATTTTCGAAAAAGACAGCGATATAACTGTTAAGGTAAATTATCTCGATTCTTCTACTAAGTAACGTTTAAATGGATTTCTTGATAAGACCATTTTAAGCTTTAACTCTTGCGGACGTGTTAATCTTGTTATCAAATGATGTATTCTATATTGATGAAAGTTTTGTTAAATAGATTTTAGAGACAAACGAATATCTCAAGACGATTTTCAAAACAAATACAGTACACAACTGCAGTCGTAATATATATCTATTACATATTTATACATACGCCCTAACAGACGATATAGCGCCACACTGACGTCTTAGAAGCTGGAAGCATGGTTGCCTGTAGGGTTAATATCAAAATAAATAATATCTTTTAAATTTATTGCTTTTTAAAAGCTTTATTAGTGCCTACGAATCAAATAAGTTATCACTGACACAGAAATCTCTGGTGTCTGAAATCTGGGTTAAGGTGAATTGCACACATTGAAATGACCTAAAAAAATGGAATGTTCCTAACAACCACAAAATTCTCTCACTGGTGACCCTCAAATGGCAGTAAAGCGTGAAAATGTGTTCATTTTTTCAATAATTTGTAATTTAAAAAAGCATTTCTATTTTCCGATGTAAACACTAATATGGACTTTGTTGATGTACCTACGTATTATATTAAACATACATGCATACATTCTTTAAAGATTTTTTAAAATAAATATAGAGTAACAATAACAAATTTGAACTAATAATATCGTTTATTTACACCTGCTTTTAATATCTACATTAGATTGTATTCAAATGATTCTTTTTCATGATTCACAGATTTGTTTCACAAAAATCTTTTTCATCATAGTTGAAAAAATATCTTATTTTTTTAAGTGATTATGTATCATTTTTGTATGTGATCGATTTATGTAGAATAAAGTAGGTTGATTATAATTTATTTATGGAAATTTAATAAAATTTGGCTATTGACAATGATAACAATTTTTTTTTTAAATATTTTCTCACTGTAGTAAATGTTTATTTGAGCATATCAATACCTTTTTTCTTATTACTATCAAGCACACGTATGAAAAATTATTATTCCATCAAAAATCCATAGTGATTTCAATAGAAATAAACAACATAAGACAAAAATATTTTAAAAAAAAATATCATATTTAATAAACACCATCTGACTTACTTGAGACTTTGTTTATTCCACGAATTAATAAAAAACATTTCCGATTTAAAAAAAGACCCAGTACATTACTTTTTCATTACTGAAATTCTTTATGGTTTTTTTTTAAATTTAGAGCTGCAAAAATATTTATCGAATCAAATTTGTCGTTGAATAGAGCGGGTATAACGGTAGCAGAAAACGAGTCCCGCCTCTAGCCTATCTATATTTATTATTTTTTGATGGAAAGACACACCGTGAGGGTTTATTTTTGTGCGTGCTTAGAAATTAGATTGCATCTAGGGATGGGAAACATAAAACGGGGACTTTAGTTTGTCCGTCTAAATTGTATAGATGCCTGCCCTTCTATAGTATGCTGGAAGCTTCCCATATCTTATACAATTTTGGCTCTTGCTTATTATTCTATAATATTTTGTAATATACATATCTTTTTAAAAAATATTCAATGGGAAACATCTTGTCTATGCTAATATTTAAATAAATATCATATCACTCTCCTCGGGATTTTTCAATAAATCTGATGCACGCGATGATTAACACCGGTCCTTATTTTGACAAAATTCGTGTGGAAGTAGTACAAAAAAAAATGTTTAAACAACAAAATGTTTTTCCACTTCATATCCCTCAGATCCCTCTGTCAAGTTTTGTTGAATGAAACAATACACAAATTCATTGATCTTAGTTATCTTTTGAAAAAAGCCTATATCAAAAAACATTTTGTGATAAGTTTTTCTTTTACACAACATTGTTTGGGGTATATATTTTGAAAATAGTTGAACAATAAATCGTAAACTTGTATGCATTTGACAAACAAATGCTGAATGTACATAAATTTGTGCAATACTAGTACTTCTTGCCAAACATAGTATTCAAAGATATACAAACAAAAAATGTTTTTTTTTTCATAATTATATTCTATCGAGATTTGATTGAGTTTACTTTGGTTTTATTTACGCTTTTACTTTACTTGATACGATTGCAGTAAAGTTGTAGTTGCATATAAAAGGTATTCTAAAATAAACATAAGACTGTAATAATGTTAAATGGAATATACTGCTATGAACAAAAACAAAAGAATTACAAAATTTCAGTGATCAAGCATTTTGGCCTAATTTGAATTTACAAAAATCAGAAAATTTTCGCTCGTTTAATGAAACTGGCCCTGACAATACAACACGATTATGCAATAGTTTCTAAAACATTTGTTTTTTTTTATTAATAACTTTTTTATCTATTGGTTAACACCTTTCCGTCAAAATGAATACCATTCAGGTAACTATTGCGTGTACTTTTTAGGTTAAAAAATATCATTCTTAAGATTTATCACAGTTTTTCACGAAATAAAATTTTATCAATTTTAACATTTCATTACGACCTAAAAAATTATAGCCTCACTTCGTATACACTTACCAATGTCGAAGGTATACACAACAACATCTCTATACTGTTAGAATAATTGTCTAAAAATTGCCTTTGAAACCGTTATATTTACATTATAAAGAAATATAAAATTTTAAATAGCTTAGATTATTCCACGTTAAGTGCTTCTATTCGTGACACATGTTTCACCTCTTTCAGACGCATCTTCAGACTATCTTACTATCACAAAGGTTGCTTAAGTTACATTACTGAAATAGGCGAAACACGTGTCACGAATAGTAGAAAAATACATGGAATAATCGAAGTTATTTTTAATTTTATATTAAAATGAACTTCCACAAAGTTCCGGCTGAATCAATCGAAAGTATAAATAACTCTAGGATTGAGTATCTTGGTATATAAAAAAGTATAATAAAAATTAAAAATAGATTTGAAAAAAAAAAAACAAGACAGCCTATGATATAGCGCAGGAGTGGCCAAAGCGTCGATCGCGTAGCTATTCTAAGTCGCCCGCCCGCCTGGTGTACCAATGTACACATCTCTGTTTCCTCTTTTATTTCAATGATAATAAATTCAATTTATCTTGTAAGTCAATCGCCGCCAAAAATTTCAAAAAAAGTCACCCGTAGTACTTAAAGTTTAGCCACCCCTGATATAGCGGGTAATGAAAGGGTACATCATATTTACAATATGATCTACAAAAAGGAAAGCAAAGCACACACTTTTCAAACGTTTTGCTAATACTTTCTTTTTTTACCCGCTGAACTATTTTTGGCATATCTACATATGTATGTTTAGATGAAATAGGTTTATGTTTGTTAATTTTCACAAGCTTTTAATGAAGTGCATATTAACGTTTTCTATATCGACTTATTGTAAGTCAGCCACTTAACGTTTAATTATCAATGTCGAAAATGGGTGAAGAGACATTACACTGAGCATAATCATTTAACCATGTATTTATTTACCTATGTATTGATATATCAAATGTTTTTTTTTAAAGTATTGATAATGATATTTTAGTGCCATTCCCTTTAAAACCGAACACTTTAAAAGTGATCATGTATATAAACAAATTTAACGGATATCGTAGCAAATTCGTAAATTTTTTTCAGTTAAAAAAATAGAACGAAAATCAGTTTTATCAGTGTTATTTGCATATACTATTCTGATCTAATAAATTTATGTGGAAAAAGTACTAAAAATGTATTATTATTTTTATTATAATGCCTTTCCACCAAGTATTGACAGTGAACACCTTAAAAGTGATATACTATTCGATTACTATAAACGTATAAATAATGTATTTCTCACTATCTCTTTCTCTATCTTTTCAAAATATTTCTTTATAGGTAAGCTTAGCAGTATATGAATATAGCAATTTATTTTCGTTGTAAATATGATAACGTATAATAAAAAAATCTACATTATTTAACGCACCTCTATTTTGGACGTTTATTCTGGTTTTTTGTCTTGATCTATCTTCCTCTGAAGTCTTCTGGAAACAAATGCGCGGTAAACTTCTCTTTCTTCGTTAAGTCATATTGCATACCGAATGCATTTGACATTGAGCTACTAATATGGGGTTGTGTAGCTAAGCGAATCTCTTTATATCAATTCCTCCCCTTGTATTTTTCTTGCACTATAAATTCGAGTAACTCACATTCTTCAGTGCAAAGTATGCAATATGCAGCGTGTCGGCGTTTGATGGTCGCTTCAAGTTATTTTGTTTTCCCTTCAAGCTTTCTCATTGTCGATGTGGTCGTTCCATATGAATTTTAACTGTCCGCTCTTTCATCTTCAAAGCTCTATGCATATATGTATAATTATATGACTACATTGAAAATCCTCAGTAGTGACCTCTATCGTTTATATCCCAATTGTAGACTGCTTGTTTCATATCGCTATCTGAATTCTAATAATGATATCATAATATGACAGTCCACTTATTTATTGATTACCTCAAGAATAACTTAAAATAATAAATGCTGAGCCGAATGCATTTCCTTAGCCTACCATTGAATATATGTAAGTACGCCTCGATCTTAGTACGTGCACGTCCATTATTATTGGAACATATTTTAATTGGCTACGGGGAACGTGGAATACGCATTGTTTCTTCATATGTTCAAAATTACCCCCGTAGCCAATGTGTTTAAATATTGAAAATGAATATCTTATGAAAATATAATTCGTGAATAGTCAGTATTTTTATTTAGAGTTTGGTTTTGATTGACCGTATATTTATCTTCCGATATACATATGTACGTGTTTCATTATTATGACAAAATTTGACCTACAGCATTGTTTAATGTTATCAACCGTTTTTACCTTACACGCTAAAGGATTGACTAAAACCATGTTTTGTAAAGATAGATTGAAGTGATCTATTAACCGTCAATATGCTTCATACGGAGAGATGCAATGATTTAATCAATATATAAATATAGGTATTTAAATATAGATATAATATAGGTATATATTATAATAAGGTAACAATATTTTGAATGCGACCAACGGTTGGCGAACGCTTTCAGTGGTTTAGAAATATATGTTTTATGTCTGCAGCCAGTGCTGTAAAATACACTACGAATAATATTCGATTCCCTCGCGGATTGCATGTCATTTTACAACACAGCATCGCTACGAAAGTACCACGCCCACTTTCGGTCGCTGTGTTTGTTACAGGTTCGCATACAATTCGTCAAAACACATAGATGGATACTATATATATAATTTATTACAATTCAGAAGAATATAGAATGAAATTTAGTCGTAAGATACTGAAAGAATATATGCATAAAAGATAAAATGTTAATTTAAATCGCTGTTTTTATTTATAAAATATAATATGCCCAAATGTATTAAAATGATTCACGATGAACTCTTGTCGGATATTTAAAAAAATTATCGACTAAGTATAAATTATATTTCATAATTATATATTGCTGAAAAATTAAAAACGAAAAATAATTAAACAGAAACAGCTCTGGCAGTCAAATTGCACTGAAAACTTTCTACGGTTTTTTCTACAAAAAAGGCTATCATTAATACTAATTCAAAAAAGAAGGTAATTTTATGTTACGGTTTCAATCACTGCACTATTTTTGTTTTATTAATCTATCGTAATATATATTCAAGATTTTTTTAAACTTGTCGGTAGTACAATAATAATACTCCCACATATACTTCACAACCAATCGTTCAAGTAACTTGATTTGTGTAAAGCTGTCGAATTACATAATACAAACCACGTGTACCATTTTAGAGCGTTATAGCTTAATTTCTTTTTTAAATTAGAATTTGATGATATATTACTAAAATTTGGAGTCGTAAATGATTATGAGCTTTCATACATTATACCAGTGATGAACAACCTCCGGCCCTCTATACCATTTCATGCGGCCCGCAATGACAAATATCGATCTCATTTTTTCTTCGGAACTTTTTACGGACAATGGAAGAACAATATAAAACAACAAAATTTTCAATTTTATATACACTGACAATATCGATAATTTAATCAGTTTCGGCCATGCGACCCTTGAACTATCTGAGAATTGATTATCTGGCCCTTCTCCCAAAAAGTTGTGCATCACTGCATTATACAATCAAAAATCTTGTACACTTCAATAGCAATACGATAACTTTATCATTATAACAGAATAATTATCATTCTAATATTAATTGACATACAGGACTTAATTTCAATTTAGAGTATTTTTTTAACAAGTTTCAATGTAAAATATTCTGCGATGAAGAAGTCAAATGAATATTATCGAATATTTTTTGGTCAAATATTATTCAAGCAATCCACGATCTATTTCAGATATAATACTTTTGATTGAAAATACTTGCGCCTAAAGTATTATCGTGAATTTATTGTATTTTTTACCATGTCTGCTATGATTTGAAGTATTTGGACTTCTCAGACACTCAAGGATGGACTAATGGGATTAGGAACAGCTATTGGTATTTTCTCGTAACCACGTACATTGAAATACAAGAAATCCAATAGAACAAATGTGCTACATTTTTACAAATTAAAGAAAAAAACAAATATTGAAAAAGGAGTCAAAGTACGCTCATTTTCCGATTACCCCCAAAGTACCCGAAATCAAATACTCAGACTTCACAGCTACGTTAAGTGAATAATTATCGAATTTTTCTCGGTCAATATGCAATAGAAACATTACGATGTATGTACAGCGGGTTTTTAACGACAGTTTGAGTAGCGTGCCCACAGGTGTCTCCCGCTAAATTCGCAGCAAAGTTTTTTACGGGTCGTAAATTTAGTGTCCACAAAACTTACTGCAGGCCATTTGTGAGAATGCGATCTAGAATCTACTAGATGATGTTTATAGCTGTTATCTTTTGTAAGCGAATTCATCCCTGTTAATCGCTAACACTTAGTGACACAAGTCTTGTGTATCTTAATTGCTTGTTTGTTTTACTATGATTCCAATAAATGCACCACGAAAATGAATCAAACATTTTTATTAGTAAGTAGTACACTATTTAATATTACTCGGAGTTGATAGCTGTTGGAATGCTATATATATATGCTATTATAATCATATACATAGCCTAAAAGTAAAAAGTAAAAGAGTTTTCTAAGTTAAATTATTAGACGTAAGATATTGTTCTGTTTTCAAGAATTCTCAATAGAAAAAGTAATATTTTATAAATCGCAAAATATTAAAACCAAATCAATGACGAAATCTATGACTTGTCTACGCACTCTACGCCATAGGGCATAGACTAAGCGGATAGAAGAAGTAATTTTGTTTCGTTTTTACTTTTACGTTTCGAAAAGTTTCCTGAACTAAACCATTAAAATCTTAAAATCATTTTATATTCTATTATCGTGCAAACACATGATTATATTTGATTGTTTGTATAACAAGTTTATTTGGTATCTATTTTAAATTGATTGAGCAAAATTTTTTTTTCATTATCGAATTATATATTGATTTGAATATTCAATAAGTAAAGTATAAAAAGCCACGAAGTATCTCGATCATTGTTTGATATTCGACTGACTGACATTTTATTACAAAATAAATTACTACATACTTATGACATAAATCAGGAGGTAAATTTCAAATTTGGTCAAATCCATTTGTTGACAAACTGAGAAATTGAGATATTTTCATTACTTTATTCTCATAAGTTTGTGCTTACTAGAAATATTTAAAACATTTGTTTTAAATTAAGGAATTACAGATAATGTGTAATAATGCAAACTTTTCCATGTGTATAAAAAAGGTCTCAAAAGTTTAATCTAAAATTGGCAGTAAAAAAAAAAAAATTGGAATTGAACAAGTTTGAAAATGACATCCTGATAATATTGTTTATTTCATACAATTATTTATTTTTTAATCACACGATATTTGCATGTAAAGAACGTTACGCATATTATCAACATAAAGATTTAACGTTATAATTAATACTGTATACATATTCGTTAATATATAATGCATCGTAGACTTCAGAAGTTTTTCGTAGTAGGGCTACGAGAAGCTGATATGTGATTTCGAAAATGTGGTCCTAAAGCATTGAAAGTCGGACGTCGCGTGGATAAGGCTCTTTCAAACGTTGGCGCGTAAACAAACCGCCCCTGATCCACCTGAGCTTCTAGGGGGTGCGGGGCAAAAGAACGGCGGGCAAGGGTGTCGGGAGGGCGGGGCTGCAAACCGGGTCACCCGAGAGGCCGCTGCACACCTCACACCCGCACAGCCCCTGCCCGCTCTTGCCCCACACTCTTCCATTTTCCTGCTCCTGTGCAGGCCGGCGAGAACGGCGGAATGGCAATGCGCGGGGCTTTCGGAGGAAACCGGGGCTGTGGTCTGCAGCGAAGGCTCTCAATCTTTTTTTTTTACTTTGATCCACTTTTAGATAGTTTCTATAATTCATTGCGAAATTTACTAAAAACAATTTGGCACTCACTATACGAGCGTTTGAAGAATTATAAAATATTATTTTTTCACAATTATTATATTTTTACGGAATACGTCGCTCAGTATCAATAATTATGGCCAAACCAATAAAATTACTGCAAAAGTTCAAAAAAGTTTTGATCATTACTCAGTCATTATATACTATATTTGTAATGATCGGTAATTATCATAGTATAAAAAAGCAACCTTCATCTACACTTTTTTTTACAAATGACATATTATAGCAATAAAAGCTAAAAGATTTTTGCCATTAAATTGTACTAAATGTAAATAAACAGAATTGACGAAAGTTTTATGATAAAAACGAATATCCACAAAGTTACAACGTATTTTGTACAAAAAGTCATATGTACTACGGCGTAGAACTATTTTAGATTAGTCGTAGAGCATTACTAAATTCCCTTTATTAATAGTATTAGTCAGTAGTATAATTTATATATTGTGTTAATCTTCTACCTTGATCTTATAATCAAATTTTCAGTTAGTTTGGTACTTTGGAATTGGTAAACTTTTTTTGAATATTCGATGTCAACAATGCGTAAAACAGTGTCGATATACACACTACCATAATTCATAATTGCAAGAGAAAACGAGTTTTCTGTTTTACCAGCTACTTCATTTTCTTCCACAAAAATCTTTGAGTGATTAAAAAGACTATTTTTTTACTGTTTCGATTTAGACTTAAGTTTGCTGAAATGCAGATGAAACATGTTAATAACGCTTTATTATATCAAAGGAAAAAAAATCGTGTCAAAGAAATCACGTTTATTTACTGGCACAAAGATTAAGAAGCGATGACCTGTCCTATAGCGGATTGGACTTTCAGGCAATGACATCCGAATTTCATATCCCGACGGTACCAATAAAGTTATTGATGTTTATAGGACCCATGTTTAACAGATTATATTAATATTTCTAAAAATAATCAATTCACAAATAGATTATGTAAAATATAATTATTTTTCAAATACTACAAGGCAAATAAAATTTGTGTAGAATATTTTTTAGGCACTAATAAGAACGATTCATGTTTTGAATTATTGGAAGGTTACAGTTTTATTTTTTAATAATATTGTATGGTGTATTTAAATAGTGATTTACACAAATAATTTTCAATATAATATTTTTTATATATTTTCTCATCAGTAGATTTCAAGATTATAAAACATTTAAACGTATTTAATTAAATATCGACTAGTTTTTAGTAAACTGTTGTTCTTTACAAGATTTCAAGTGAAGATTTTAATTAACCTGATTATGGGGTGAAATTACCACATAGTTTATGTCGAAATAATAAGGGTTGCATATACTTGCTTCGACGAGATTTGCTATGACATAAGTTTGGCCTGTATTATTATTTAAGGGAAAAGGCATCTTTGATCCAGCTGAGTTCGAAACTGGGGGATGTCAGAAGGGACACGCGGGGCTTCGCGTCGGGGGTGCGAGGTGCAGGCAGAATTCAGTGTAGCGGGCGGGCGCGCGCGAAACGGACGCGAACAGCGCTGCCCGGCTACCGACTGCCGCGATTCGCTAAATCAGCTATACCCCCGCTGGGTTCAAACCGCCAACGACCCGCTGCGAAATTTCAATTTAGGACACTCGGAAAACTTGCACCATAAATGCACTCGATTTTATAATATATTATCTATTCGTATACGGAATAATTTAGTGTCATATTTAATGTTATACGTAAAGAGTAATAATGTCATATTGACATTTTAGTGTCGTAAAACAGCATAGTTTCGAATACTATATATAAAAAAACTCCTATACAAATTTTAAATATTAAAAAAATATATTTTTTTATGAACGTGTTTTCGATTTTTTTTGCTATATTTGTCGTTCGTGTAAAATTTACAGCACTTAATAATAATGTCATATTGACAAATAACTACGTAACCACTATAAACTATGTCAAGTGAAAGCTAAAGATTTTTATTTAAATTATAAATCTAAAACTTAAAAATCAATTCTAAAATGTTTTTGAACGTTTACCTAGTGAATAATTTGTGTTTTTGCAATATATTGTTAAGGGACAGTTTATAATCATTAATTACTGAGTATGAGACTCCACGACGATTTTGAGGTATGGTTTACATTCATCTGATTTCCCCTTATTCCGTTCCTTATGAAAATGCACCCACGGTTTTATTTCCTGAAAAAATATTTTTATACGAAATTATCCGTTGTCCAATTCGTTTTAATGATTTCTAAATGATTTGTTACTAAGTTGGCTTATTGTCGTTAATTTTCTTTGAGATTTTCGTAGAGTTTTTCCCAGTGGTATCGCGTACACTCCTCGCCAAAATATCTAGGTCAGTTCCGGGAACCGTTATTTTATTTATCGTAAGGTCGTTTTTTTACAAATACATGTCTTAAAGTTATAAAATGTAGCCCATATATAAATAAATTTCAGTAGAAATATGACAAAAGTAATGTCAAATTGACTATATTCGCTGTATGTGTATAATAAACAAGTATACATCTTGAAAATATGCAAGACATACATATGCAGTACTGCAGTTTTAGCGAATGCCTGAATGTGTTTATTTCTTTATATTGTGACGTATGACAGTTTGTTGATGAATTTTCTGTAAATTTAGTCTCATAACTTTGGCTTTAATACCTGCATACGGGTTCTGGTGCATTATCAAATTATGAGTTCATTATAGTAAATATTGGAAAGTGGGGCATGAAACAGTGTGAAGTTTGCCACAAGCGATGCACATGCGCACAGCATCCACGTCGGCCATATTGGTGTACCCGTACAAATCTTTTAGGGCTAGGCTAGTACTGGGGCCGAGATATTTCATCTGTTTTCTATAACTACTGCATTACCTAGCGTATTTAATGCCGGTATCGGCCTGAGAAGTGTTGTTAAGTTTGTTTATCGCGCCAGGTGAATACATTTCTTTCATGCCTTTAAAGAATTTCATGAATATGCTGCCACAGTCTCCGATGAAATCGTCTCGCTCACAGTAATTCCGGTGAGCATCGAGTTGTCGGTATTTTGATTTATTATGTTGGATAGGTCTTGTCTTATTAATCACAAATAGAATCATCTTGTTGTACTATATTTGATATTCCATGTGTTCTATTTAAAGATTTGACATACATATGTGTGAGTGGATTGCAGTGAACGGATATTTATATATAATGCATTTAGCCCGGTTCACAAAAGGAGAAAAAACGATCACATTTTCACTGTTCCTATAAAGTAAACATAAATTGAAAACGTTTAATATAAGATGAATATAATTATATTTTGTTTTAAATGAGGTCGAGATAGTTTGTTATTTTTTTTTTGACTACGATATGATTAGACCAGTGGTTCTCATGTGCGGCCACTAGATGATTTTGCTGCGGCCACCAACCGATTCATAGTTAATATTGATATTTAATAAAAAGTGGGTTTTTTTAAGTAAATTTGTCAAGAAAGACACTAAAAATAAAATATTTTGTATGCATTGCATTGTGCATCAAGAATTGCTTGTTAGCAAAAACTCAACACATAGATTTTTAGGTCTTTTTGGCAAAAAGGACTCGACACAAAAATTTGGTGCGGCCACCAGACATATCCGTAGAACCGCTGATGTTTCTAATGCGGCCACAGCCGAATTTCACGTGAGAACCACTGGATTAGACTATAAATGTACATTTTTAAATCCTTTTTATTTTTGCCGAAAATTTTTACTGCTCTATTTAAACGTATTTATGGTTGTTAAAGCTCTCTTTAATTAAACACAATTATGTTTTATACGAAAAACATTGCATTTGGTTTAAATAATTATCTTTTCATGCGTAGACTATTAAACCATTTTTTAAAAATCAATTATGAATATTGTAAATATCTTAACAAATTATTTTTATTCAAATTGAATATTCCATAAATTTACTGACAAAAATATTCATAGAAATATTCTTACCTACTATTCTTAAGATATTTAAGTGATTTATAACTTAATTAATATTTTTCTGACTAATAATACGAATATTCGATATATTCGTTTATTAATGTATCGCTTTTGAAGGAAAGAGTAATAATACCAGATTCAATTTTTTTGTCACTACATTCATGGATTTATTTTGAAAGTAAAAATATTTGACTTTTCAAAAATGTATTGACAAATAAAATTATGTTACATGTCTTCAAGAGTAGTTAAAGTAATATTTATTCTAAGCTTTTGATAAATGTCAATTCGTTTCAACCATGATCCTTCAGTAAAAACTGCGTCGCGTATACTTCTATAGTTTGAAATGATTTTTGAGTAGAAGATCGATTTTTCTGCAGCTTATGTACCGTTGGACCCCGCCCCCTCTCAGATGTGCATGCGGCTAGATTTAGATCATGCATACAAACGCATATAACATATGCAAATAATACACCTTCCAAAATTCAACGACTTAATGAATGCTTTAATATTAAATTTACTCATCAGAATTAATGATAACAAGATAATTAATGTTAATAAATGATAAAACTTAAGATAAATCAAACGTAAAGCTGGATTTACTTTATTTTTTTCAGAATTTCTCTTATAATGTTATTGGGGGAGCATGTTTTATTTTTTGGTTTTTAATGTTTGATTTTAAATATTAAAAATATTTTTTACTTTTAACTTTTAATTTAAATCAAAAGGTGCTAAAAAATAAATTTTGAGCATTACTTATTTAGTTGAACGATTTAAAAAAAATAATAATACTACTTCTTGTTTTTACAAGGCAACAAAATATGCATGTACGAATATTAATAGTGGCGTAGACGTATTGCTACGCGTCGTAGCAGATCTAATAACTGACTTTCACGAGTCTAGCAGAGACGATATTTACTTCGGCTTTTACTGTCTTTTGATAATTTGAACCGTATTGAAATTTCTGTTATACTATTTTTTCTCGTCTCGTTTTAATGCTACACAATGTATAATACACCTATATTTTTGTGAGATATTTATATTGATACATTTCAAAACCTATCTTTTTATATTATTAGGGGAAAATTATATCCTTTTATTTATAAAAACCATTAATTTAAATATTTTGCTTCATATAGCAAAATTGTATTTTTTTTATTTTTAAAAAAGTTAACGTGCACTCGATGATAATATTTTTTCACAACAGATTTGTATTAAATTTTTTTACCCCCTTTTAGATTTTTTTTTACTAACGAGTTTTTGTGTCGCATATTTACAAATGGTTTGTTTCCGATGGAATCGGACAAGAAAATATTTTACTTTTCATTTGTCCTATTTGTTTCCAATCACGTGTTTCTCTGTCAAAATTTTTACTTTATCACTAAGTGAAACTAATGAAATAAAATGAATTATTAAAAAAATATATGAATAATATCACTAAGCGTTTATAAAATAATATTGTTTTAGTGTTTTATTACATTGTTCAGATAGTTATTAATTTTGACTACCGAGAATGTTATCCGATTAAGTTAACTAGAAAGTGAATTGCCGGACAGTTAAAGAATGGTTAAAGGGTTAAATATGTTATAGTGTTAAGTACACCAAATATTTATTATAAGTGCCTATATATATATATAACAAGGGTTCATTTTTTTTTTGTAAATATTTGAAAAGTTAGTCAAAGTGTCAGTCAAAAACACCACACAAATAAGTCATAATCACCACCATCCAAAGAGAATTATTAAAATATAAAATTATATGACTGAACAAGGAATATGTAAACAAATTTGCGTTGTATAATGAAATATACTGAAAATACTAATATTTTTTACAGGAGGCGAGAGGAAAGAGGCCTTTTAAAATATGGGACAGTTCAAGAAATGTTCGTAAAGGCCTCGTGGTTACCAGTTTCGAGGAGCTTATACATAGAGGTAAGATTTTTTTACTTATTGAACCATCCAGAACTTATCGGAAAGAATAACACGATAGTTACCAAGGAAAAATATAACAATCATTATTTTTATTCTAAAACTACCGAAAACAGAAGTTTTTTTAAAATGGTTAGATTTATAAATTACTTTACTTAATACTTGTAACTGTACTTTAAGTATTATATTAAACGTACACGTAGTTTCATGTTTTGCAAAAAGAAACTACAATTATTCCTTAGAACGCACGTGGATTAGCGAATCATTTATCCGAGGGAAAGGGACGGATGCGAATATGACAGAGTACAATAGTGCAATAGTAACTGAAGATATTTTGAATTTATTTCGATTACTTGTTTCTGTATAAAAAAAATATTATTGTAAAGCTTGCACCGTAATTCTTGAATGACACACTACTGACACATATGAAAGTATTCGAATCAAAATACAAATAAATGACAGTTTATATTTTTTTAAACATTTATACATGTCACATTAATACTTATACACCCATCCCTCGCTTAACACGATACTCGCTTAACACGGTTTCAGTTTTTTTAAAAAATACTTTTTTTCGATTAAATTATGCTTTGCAGACGTGTGCACAGCAGTGAGAATTTCTAAGAATAACGTCGACAGAACATCACAGAAAATGTAATCGAAAGTAGTTGTGATGATGACATTCGTCCAATAAAAAGAAGGGAAATCCCCATATAAATATCTTCTAGTGAGAGCGACATTGAATAATATCTTTTATCTGTGTCAATAAATTTTCAGTCCTATCTACCAATTTCTTCAATATTTCTAAAAAAGAACCTATCCTCTCTTTTTCATACATTTGTTCGTCTCGCTTAACACGGTTTCGTTTAACACAGTGATTTAGCAGAATTGAGTGATTTATGATTTTAAAAATATCGACATGGTAGTATAATGTGCTTTTTAAACAGCTTTGAATATTGATACATTCGATCGTCTACCTGGGTGGTAAAGCTTTACATTTCTTTGCTGCATTCCAGGGTTCAATTCCGTGAAGTTAGTTATAGGTTTTTTTTTACTTTTCACTTCGTATTCAACATAGTTTTAAAACAGTTCGTACATACAATCAAAAGCAACCAGTATTTTGCCACAAAAGTTAATGTATTTTTACTTTACTTAAAGTACTCACCTTATCTAAATCTTACTTGAAAATATTGTATTTTTGTATAATTTGCAAGACATTCGAAATCTTGTTACTTACCCTAACTCCTTAAATAATAAATATGATCTGATGTCGATAATTTAAAAAAATAAAAGAGTTCTTAAAACTTGTATTTATTTTGTTAAAATGAAGCCTAATTAAGAATTCAAAAAATTGTCATAGCTGGCTGCAGTGTTATCGGCACATGTCCAAATTCTCGTGTAATGGAAACTTTTATTTTATTCATTTTGTGAAATGTTTCTATTCTTTCCCACCAACTTCGCCCTATTCTCAAAGTGAGAATTATAACAAACGGATAGCTACAAATTACTTATTCGTTTCCACATTACATTCTTCTATTTTAAGCATCTTCGAAAAGTGAGGCTAAGCGACTGACTATTATTTTTATATTGTTACCTTTTTTAATTTAACACCATAATATCAATTGCTTTTGTTTATCAAACCAATATTTTGACATTTAATACAATAACGGTATTGCAATACTTACATGAAAAGATTCTGTAGTCAATATTGCAGTACTAATGTATATATATGAACACACAGGAAAAGAAAAGTTATCGGTGGGGTCCGGGGAGCCGGTCCGACTGGTGTTGGAGAGCGACGGCACTCAGGTGGAAGACGGTGAATACTGGAGGACACTCCCAGCCAATACTGTGCTGCTGCTGCTGCGGCCAGGACAGCGCTGGCTGCCTACAGGGGCAGACGTCATCAGAGCTGGTGAGTTAATAAAGATACCTAATTTTATATCAAGTAACAATAAAGATCATTTAAAAGTAATCTGTTAGTCCCCCATCAAAATAAACGCTGTTGTTTGTTTTTGGTTTTCATCCTGCATCAAATTAGCTCGATAATTTAGCATTAGCTAAATTTTAAATTAAAAAAAGATGTGTTACAATTTTTTTGAATATATCGACTGTTGATTTATGCATAAAAAATATAAGTTGATTTCTAAGAATTTAAAAAATGAACCAGTATTAAAGCGCGTTTAGTAAGCAACCGTTCAAACTGTGAGGTAACCTAGTAAACATGATATCGCCACTTACATGTCGTTACGCTGTGCCGGCTTGAGAAAATTCTCGAGCAGTCTTTTCGGATGTTCCGCTGATAAGACATATTAAAATGTCATAAACGTTAGGCCGCGGAAAAGCGCATGCAAAAGAAATGGGAGATACCAAAGTTCCCCCTGCAATCTGACGACACGCTGTATCGCACGTAGCGAAAGTTTCTAGTTTTTCAACGAGCATCATCCGTTACATACTAGGTGGAAATGGATTTTTGAGATTCGCGCTTCACGCTGTGCTCTGTAATAGAAACTTGTTTTTACCCTCTGAAATATTCAGCATAACTTTTGTATTATACAGTAGATTTACAAAAAGTTAGTCATATGTATTGTGTATTATTTATTTAGTTTTATCATTTATCAATCACGACTACATGTGAGTGTTTTATTTCAGCGATCTCGGCGATACCAAAGATCGTATGCGAGACGATACACGCACTAGAGTTACATGATGAAACTCCTTCGTGGAAGATCATGGATAACAAGGGGCGCGTCACGGTGGTGCTGCACTGGGACCAGCGGCAGGGCGCCACGCCCTCCGCGCGCCTCTCGCCGTCCCGCAAGCCAGACAGAAGACCGTCTCTTGTTATCCAGACGTCGCTAGACAAACCGGCGACGGGTTACTCCGCGGACGGGGACCTGTACCGGGGCGGTGGCGGAAGATACGCCGCGGGACCCCAGATCACCGTGATCAATCACGATGAAGCCATCGCAGCTGGAGGCTATGGGCCCGGCCGTCTGTCACGCCAGGGCAGTTCGCTGGAGGGCGCCGTTCACGTTCACACCGCGGAATGCGCGCGCCACGTGCACAGGCCGACCGCCAGGCCAGGCAGCCCACCAGCCCCCGCCGACGGCAGCAATGGCCTTCCGGAGTGCGATTTCCACTGTTGCGCCCTGCACGAAGAGGGGCGCAAGATCGCCGTGCACAAGAGCGTGGCGACGTCCCCGATCCAAGAGGGTCACTCCCACGCGCAGACATCGCCGCAGCCGTCGGCGCTGTCGGATGGCGGACGACGCGCTCCCGCTAAGGGTCACGTCCGCTTCCTCGACGCCGAGGGCGCTCGGCGGGACAGGGACAGTTCCGAGAGCGAAACGGAGAACACGGTCATGGAGGACGAGCCGGTCACGTCGGATAAGTTTCTTCTGCTCATCGATCAGCTGAGCGTCGACCAGAAGAGGCACCTCACCATTAAGGATATCGGAATCATCCTCGAACGGCTGAGTTCGAAAATTCTCGACGTAGAGAGGTTAGACCGGGAGTCGGAGAGCGACGACTGCTACAACTGGACGATCAAGGCCACTATCAGAGGTGACGTGCTCAGAGAGTTAGGCGTTATCTATAACGGAAACTATTACGCGATCTCGGAGCACCCGGGCTACAAAGAAGAGAACGAGGAAGGCGGCGAGGAAGCGGAAGAGGAGGAGGAAGAGGATCGCTTGTGAGGGGAGGGCGCCGACCGCGGGAACCTAATTATAAAATATAATATCCAGTGATAAACACCAATGAGACATCTCGATAGCGCCCCCGTAGCTAAGTGAATTAAATAATCGTCGTTCGATGTCCGGCTCCGCTGGAGCGCGGAGGTTCGGGGAAGCCCCTCGATTTCCGTTTCGCATCTCCGACGCCGCGTCCGCGCCCCGCCTCCGGTACCGAGTTGCGGCACGCAGACATTCCATTGTATTAGTTGATAAGTATTGATTACCTCCGTGCTGTTTCTCCAATAGAATATTATGCAATCATTCGTTCTTCCCAGACGATTTAACCGTATTAGAAAAGAGATGTCACGACCGCAGTCCGACGGAGCAGGGCCGAGTGGAGTGCGCGGGAGTGGAGTCAGGAGTCAGGAGTCGGAGAGAGCGGCCGACGGACAGGCGACCCTGCGGAGGAGCCGCGGCGAAGTCTCAAGCACAAACCGAATCGTCGCCCTATGGAAATATATATTAATATAATACGATAGATAATTAAAAAGATACAAATGTACTAACAACACTTTTAAAAAAACTGTCGTGCGTGCGTGAAGTTAAGTTTGTTATAAGCACATATCGAACCGAACGGACTTAACATAATAATAACACAAAATTGCAAAGTATATCCGATAACATTCAGTGTAGATTGAATTTTCAATTATTAATTAGATAAATTACCACCAAATGTTGATGTTTTTGAAATGTTTAGTGGTTCGGGTGGAAAATCAAATAGAAGTGACGCATTCGACGGTATTTGGTTTTGATCGTGAGGCGAAGGGCGGGGCGGGGGCGGGGGCGGGCGGTTTTCCGTTCTTCCTTCGCCCATTTATATGTAAAGACTAAATATATTAAAGTTATATAGGTCTGACAATCGATTCATATGTTCAATCGATGAAATATATTGTGTATCGATTCACGGATTTTTTTATTATTCTAATTCGGTAATGTAAGGTAAATAAATAGTAATTAATTGCAAATTTTTGTATAGATATTTCTGTTATGGCATGTAAATGAATAAATATAAAAATATTTGCTTGAGATTTGTTGAATGAGTTCTCAGGCAAGATGTGTGGTGGTTATACTAACAAGTGAAGTTTTGAGAGCAAAATTGTTTACCATTAAATGTTTAATTGAAAACCTACGTAATATAATAATATTTAAACAAGGGATTTACAAATAAATGATGTCCTATCGAGTCAAGGTATTTTTTTTCAATAATATATATCTATTCATATTGTATCGTGAATAAAAAAACCTTTCAATTTTACCATTTTCATTTACAGTTTTTAATGTATAAATTTCTTTCACCTTCATTTAAGCCTATAAAGTAGTTTATAGTATTCATATTTCAAAATTGATTCAGAGCTATAAGTTTCATACGTATTATAAAAATAAATATGATATGTACCGAGGCAATATAATAAATTGTATTTATCATCGAATTCTTTTTTATAGTTTAATGTGTTCGTTTAAATATTAATTTTATCACTTGGTAGAAATCACCATACGTTATGCGAATATTTTAAGTATGAAAGTTATAGGTTATATTAATGAATATAATAATGAAAACAATGAGTCATTTCATAAGAAAATTGTCACTTGTAGGTCTATATTAGATACGAATATTAAAACAATTATAATTGGCATTTGCTCGTGTGTCGAAGTGCAGAAATTGAGAGAAAAGTAGCAAGTTTTTGTTTCAGAACTTAACTATTAAATATTATTTTGATTTTAGACAGCAGATTAATTAGTCAATCATAATATGAGATCTTATATTTGTCACTGCAATGAAACATTTGAAATGTAATCATATTTATACAAAAGACTATGAACGACAAGCTGATTAAGTTATTCAAATATATATTGTTTTATTTGATACACACGAAGTTCATTTTTGTTTCCGAGCATAAAAAATTCCTATACACTGTCTTCCTTCATAATGCTATATGTTGAATGTCACCGAACGAGGAATAAAACATAATATTTTGTATAATTTTAATTCGCGTGATGTAAGTTTATTTATGTGCATGTGTTGATTTAAAAAAAATGTTGTTATTTGTACAAAATATTAACTGTTGTAAAAAGTTTATATAATTCTGTATTTTTTACAAGTCAGATTCCCTAAAAAGTGTTTTTGCCAAATTTACGTGCCAAATATGAAAAGAAATACGTTTTCATTGGACAAATATCAAGCAAAAGTATTATTACCCTTTGTATATTGTGAATAATTTAATGTGCCAATATGTTGATAAGTTTTCCGCAATACAACTTACGATTAATTACTGCATTTCGACACCAAATCGCCATGAAAGGCCATCAGTGAGATGCTGATCAATAAAGCAGATGATTGAAAAATAATTGTCAAATAAATGTTAATTAATATCGTTCGACTATATTTTTAAACGTTTTTACTTTTGAAAAATCAGCACGACCAGATAACAGACAGCTAATTCTATTTACTTCCCTGCCTTAGATACATTGTTAATCATATTATATTACAAAGTTTATTATTATTTATATATCGTTTGATACAAAATAAACAAAGTTTTTTGATTCAATCTTATTTCTACACAAAAAACATGTTGAACAGACCAAATAACATATATGACAAGCTATAAAAAATCGTTGAAAGTTTATCTTTCGTGTGCCAGAATTGTCAAAATACTTAAGAACTAAGACGTACGTCTTAATATATAATACGTAATATCAGTAAAAGAATTTATATAGGTCATATTGATATGAATATTTATGCTCTTTCGTGTCTAAAACAATAAAAACTGTGTATTGTTATTTAACTGATTATATGAGAAAATCTTGAAAGATTTGTCAATTCCTAGCTCATTATAAAAATGAGGTAGCAGTTGATAGTAATTTATTTATTAATTCACAATTTTAAATTTAGCCATCGGTGATTAATTAGGTTATTTACCAATGAAGTCATTTATTCGTTTCAATTGATTTAATTGTTTAGGACTGTTAAATTTTTCGTTATAATAGATAGAATCACGCGTTGATCAAAGCATGTTTATTTCTCCACGAGTTGTATTTGATCTGTTCATAGTGTTTTTTTTCAAATAATACAATAAATTTCCTTCAATATGTCCTGATAAATAAATTCTCTCTCTCGTTTTTAATCAGGAGTACATACTACTTTTTAAAAAGTTTTAAACTTAATATTATAATATCTAACTCTATAATAAAACATTGGTATTTTATTAGTTTTCGTTTGGGAGATTTGATATTTAGTCTAATAAAAATAAAATTCAATACGTAATATTTATTGAATATAATTTTGTACTTAAAATTTCTTTTGTCTTAAATCATTTGGTATTTGATCAAAATAATAAATACAGCAAGGTGAGAATGCATTCGAAACTAATCGACAGCATCAGTAATTTTATTACGTGTATTGTGTTTAATTGTGTTTTTTAAGTTTTATTCGATTTAATATTAAAGCGGTAAAAAGCAAAAGCACACAAATTGTACATCTAACACGACTGGTAAAATGTTATTCAAATTACGGAGTTTTTTTAAAATCTAACGAATAAAAAAATAATGCCCAAACTCACTCCTAAAATCGAAAGAAAAATGAGCAAAATAAATATTACTTTAGTTTGTTCAATATGAATATTTTTACAATTGCATAAATGATCTTCGAAATCAATCAGGTTTTTTAGGGAAGAAATTTTAATCTTAATTTATAAAAAAAGATAGCCGACTCTGCCACTGTTAGTAAATTCGGTAAAAAATTAAAAATCACAAGTCACGAATATTTTTAACGTTTATGTGCCAATAATTTTTAAACACCTGTATTTTACATTTATCAACGATGAACGCAGTTTTTAAAAATCAAAGAACAGAAAACTTGATGGAGGGGCATTATTTTCATCAAACAAACTTCAAAAAGTGGTTGTAAACTTTACCATTGTTACAGTTATTTACATTGACATTTTATTGTAAAAGTATTCAAAAATTTCTGCTCAGGAAAGAATAAAAAGCAGATTTTAACTTTTCAAATAACCTAATTATTGTGTAAAATTCGTTACCAAAATGAGAACCGTACGGACAAAAAAAATATCTTGCAACTGACCACAATATACATATGTGTTAATGATTTGTTTGTTGATATTATTATTTTTCAATTTGTGTGCTTTTTTCTCAAAATAAAAACTTAACGCGCACATAATAATATGTTAAAAAATACTCTAGAATATTAAAAAAATGTTTTTTTATTGATGCAATTTTCGAATGTGTTTTCAGTAACGTTGGTCGGTTAAAGTTTCTGGTCTCAAGCTGATTGGTGGTCAAAACAAAATACATCGGTAAAAAATAATCAAATAGAAAATTGTGTTTTGTTTGAAATACCTATGGCAATGGCTTTGGCGGGTTGTGTTGAACTGTGGTTTAATGAAAATGAATAGGATATGTCACCTTTATATAACACTGCCAAATTAGGTAAATAAAGAATGATGATATCGAGTACTGTCTTTAATTTATTAGTTTTACTTGTCACCTTTTATGGTTATTGTCGAAATTGAAAGTTTTAAATAGCCACGAGAAAAATAGTAATTTATACATCGTTGCAGTTACCGCAAACACTTCTAACGTCTTTCAGTTGATACAATATTTTGGGAGAGCGAAAACCATATTTTATAATCATGTGAATAAGCTATTATTCATAATTATTATCTCAATACACCCATTCCATTGATATTTTAAAAAGATTTATGTTTAATAAGATATTTGACATTCAGATTTATACTTTTCACAATACTTCAAACATTGGTGATTTATTTTAGCAGTTTATATAAAGATTTTACCGATACTATTTGATGATACTAAAAAAATTTGAAAATCATTAGTTAAAAAAAAGTTGCAATATGAAATTAAAAATTGTTCGTACTCGCATAATTTAACGGAATGACTATTTAATTATCATTAATCGGTTATATTTACTCAATATCTCAGTGAGACATCCTCTTTTATTGAAATTAAATTGGCGGAATATGTGCTTTACATAGTTTTAAATTAAATACATTTCTGGAAGACTTTTGATTACTTTTATGGTGAGTAAGATTTTTACATACATATATTTTATTTATATTTGAATTATACTGATAAATATACAATAAATTTTAATTTAAAACTTCAAAAAACATAAAACGGATGTTTTTTCTTTGTACGATACTTATTTTTTTACGAAACTTTTGTTATTTATAACTGTTGTCAATGACACAGTCATCTTCTAATTTTCTTGGGAAATTGGACTTATTTCGAGTATGGGAAGAGAAACGAGGCTTATGCCATCGATTTGGAGCCCCATTTGTCTTATAATCCTTTGAGATCTTCACCGATACAAGAAACTGAGCTTCCTAATTATTTTTCTTTAACGCTGTGATCTAATTGATACAATAATACTCCTCTGTTAAAGGCTACCAAAGAATGCAAATGTTTGAATTTAAATTATTTTAATATTCACAAAGCTAATTTCCGTTTCTTTAAATATTGCAGAGATATGAACTCTTTAAAATACATCGAATGCTTAGAAAACAAAATTCAATCAAGTCATTTTCAATTTAATAATTATAACAAATAAGCTTTCATTTTTTGTATAGATATATGTATTTTTTGAACATGCATTAGTGCTTTGTTTTTATAATACAATAATTAATTGTTGTTTTCTTCAACAAACTATTTTTTATTTCCTTTTTTAAATTTTGAAAGCAGCAGAATTTAAAAATATTATTTTTTTATTTTACTAAGACGTTGAAGAATGTAACTGCTTTTTTAATGTTTGCAGGTATTTCAATTCCTAAAATAGAACACGTCGCATTAAAAATTAGGTTTTGTCAACTCGGATAAGTGCTATAAGGCGAGGAACTTATGTTTGAAAGCAATGGTATGATTGCATAAGGGTTATGTAAAATTGAAAAGTGCATTTTTGGAACGGGCCAAACGGGCGGCCTCTCACACCCCTCGCTGCCAAAGAATGGACTGTTCCTCCGCGTCTCTTGATTGCATCGCAGCCCAGTCGATGTCTTCTCCCCCTCCCACGCGCTCGACGATAGTTGCGCCAGAGGGAGAGGCCGACGCCATAATTTATCGAAGCAATTTTCCGCAAGAAGGTTAAGAGGGAGGTGTCAAGGCTCGTGGAATTAACGGTTGATCTCAATTGTATTACATTGCAGGAAAATGGCCAAATAAGAAAAGCCACGGTCGACTATTTCTGCACACGTGTGGACGTCTAATGAAAACGCTCTTCAACTTTATTTATAGTTTTTACGACTTTCATATTAAAGTAAAAAAACGCAAAATAAAAATGATATCTTGCCATAAATCAATATTGTACAGCTGGTGGTATAATATAATTCCACACCAAAAGAGTATGTAAGTATTATATAGTTAAATAGCTGTATCGTCAATACAGTTAAATTGTGTTAAACGATTATAGCTACAAATATGAAACTAACTATAACTAGAAATGAAAAAATTGCAATACTGTTATTTTTAAAAAAATATTGAAATTATTCAATTTCTGTACGTCCCGCTCCGTTTCGATCCAGATTCGATGAGCAATTCAGGTGACATTGTATATTACGGTAAGAAAAATAACAATGTATTTTAGTTCTACATAAATTATTTTTATATTTGTAGCTATCAACAAATATAAAAATAATTTATGTAGAACTAAAATACATTGTTATTTTTCTTACCGTATTATAATGGAGTTCTACCAAGTAAATGCCTACTCAATCAATAGACATTGTATATGTTAACATTGAAATTTCCCAGAAATCCATGGATTTCTACTCAAATTGATCGACAGATTAATCAGTGTACGAAGAGTTCAATTCCAGGATTTGAGCCCATTACCACAAAATCGCGTGAATGAAACCTGATACCGAAAGGAAGTAAACTTGATACAATGATTTAAATGTTATGTACAATTTTATAATTACACATACAATTAAAAACTGCAGTGAATATAGAAAAATGAAGAGCAAAAATATTTTACATTACAGCAGAAAAACTAATGTTAAGATAAATTCCATTAGAAGTCCATATGCTCCACATTAGAAGTGTACATAGCTTAAAAAAAGATAAACTATCTGAGTCTATAGTCGAGTGTCAACGTCGTTGCTTTCGGTTGCGCAGCTCGAGGGTTTATAGTTCAAAAACGAACAATTTCATTTTTCAATTGATTTTTTTTTCATGGCATGGATCTTCACTGTGAAAGCGGGGCGTATTAAGAGCGATTAGCTAGCCACGAGTCCTGCCCTAGGGCAGCCTCATCTTTGTTAATATGCGCTATATTGAGAGAGAACATTAAATTAATTTAAATACCCGTGTACCAAATACTGAGTCTTTTATTTATGAAATGAGAAACTATCGGCTTTATCATAAATAATCGATATTTTAATATTCGCTATATTTAACAGATTGTTGAATACCTACTTAACTTATAAAAATCGTTGTGAACAAAATAATATTGATATACAAGCTACACCTGTACAATGTATCCATTTTAGGGCAGGTTGTATGAATTCGGTCGGACAAATAGTATTTGGAATACTTTTACTATTTTTTCTTCTTCGAATGCATAAAAAAGAAATGAAAAAAATATTGAAGATTAAATCTTTAATAAAGCGAGCAAGAAATTCAAATACGATTAGTGCGCTTTTCGCTGAAAACGTAAAAAGGCGCCTTAAACAGCGGTTGTCAACTGACGAAACGTTTGCTCGCTCTATCAGCTGTTTGTTTTTTTTTATTTCAAACCATTTTTACCCGCTTACATTTTGAAGTAAATGGAACACCGGTGGAGAATTTGAACGAAAATTGTTTATTAAAACTGTTCTTAATTCAATCTCTAAATCCGTTGTTTTTATGTAAGTACATAAGTAAGAATATGAGGTCTATGAAAGTATTAGTATATGACTAAACACTCGGCTTATACCTCGTTTTAAAGTTCGAATGGAAGACAGGGAACGTTGATAAGATACCTATGCAGTTGAACACAAACTAACAAACCGATTAAAATTTAATTATAAAAGTGTTCCTTTGGAATTCAAGATCACTGCTACCGCCATCGAATAGGACGTGCGAGTTCACTTCTAGGCTACACAGTACTAGGAATTGAAGACAATTTTTCTTAGCGGGAATTATTTCAATAATAAAAAAACACATTTCACACATTCACAAACATCCGGAAAGAGAACAAATCACTAAACAAAACATGTTTTCTTAGTCAATAAGACAATATATGTTTTACAAATTGAAATATCTCATGAATGACAGTCATAATGATGGTTACTATGTATAATTTTCACTAGATAAACTTATTTATTCAAAGCTTTAGCTAGACTTCAAAGGAAAGAATTTAATTTTAACATATTTGACGAAGAAGAAAATTATTCAAAATGTGTTTATCATAGGTATTATTTTAGAAAAATTTATCAAAAAGAGGCTCAAATAGAAGAATGGATTACGAAAAGACAATAAGTAAGATAATTACTTACTTAATAATTAAGCACCCCACATTGTTTGGGACTACTAAGATAGTAAACGATGTAAATATTTTATTATAGATAGCCATGCCTTTTAATACAATTGTATTGATCAGGTATTCGAGCCCGTGACCACCAAGACAGATCGAGTGCGCAAAAGGGTTGATCTCTCAGCTACAAGATCACTCTTTTGACATAAATATTATAAGCAAATCAATTTAATAGTTGATATTAACAACAGGGCTGTGAAGTCGGTAAAAAAAAGTCCGACTCCGACTCCAGCATTTACCAAAACCACGACTCCGACTCCGACATTGACCAAAAACACGACTCCGACTAAAAAAAGGTTAAAATCGTCACTTTTTTTCCCTAAATTTTCTATTTATGTGCATTCAATTAAATATCAACTCTATCAATGCGGCCAAAAGCCAAATTTGACATATTAAATGCAAAAATAAAAAGTTCAAACTTTTCAAAATTTCCGACTCCGAGTACGACTCCGGCCAAAGCGCAGCTCCGACTCCGACTCCGGCCAAAAAGCTCCGACTCCACGATTCCAACTCCGACTCCACAGCCCTGATTAACAATCAGCAATATTGTGGATTTAAAATAATGATTTATGAAGTCAACAGTAAGTTAATGATAAGTTTTATATGAATATAACCAGTTTATAATCTAAGCGACATTTATTTTTTGATGCGTTGCAGCTTTGACGATGTAATGCTTTTAACGGAATCTGAAAAAAAATTTGGCACAAGAAAAAATGGTTTGCGAAGCTTGGCCCGAAAAGAAAAAAAGGGGCGTGATTGCTTGGGAAATTAATGCTCTGATGCGTGCAGATAAGAAAGTCAGTTAGTGTACGAAAACCAAGTCGTTAAAATTGGACTTACAACGAGTTAATGAGCTTAATGAAAATCAGACACTGAAAAAGTTTAAGGTAACTATGTAGCTTACCGCGACTAATAATCAAGCTGGAGCTACTAAATATAATATCTTGACCGATAAGCGGTTGTTAAATTTAAGACATTTTCATTTGGCAATATTTCATGGTAGAATTTACAATATTTGTTTTCTAAAGTCGAGTGGTCAGAGCCATCGGCTTCGGCTGAAAAGTCTACGGGCTTGAATCATTGCACGGTTCCATAAGTTGGTGTATATTCAAAGACATGGGTGTTTAGAATATCTGAATCTGTAAGTATTTCTTGTAGAACAACGTCTGTTGAAATATGCTCTACTAGACGTGCTCCACTTTGTAAGATGACAATGTGAAAAAATATGATTTAATTCTTAACAAAAAGTTGCATCACTACTACCACTGTAGCTTTGTGGAAAGGGATTCGTTTAACAAGAAGAGTTAGGCTTAATTACTGGCGATATCTGATGTTCTCTTTTCAATATAATATTTGAGATATTGGATAGTAAACGTTGTAAGAAACATCCAATGATATAGTTGAATTGAAATTGAGTTTTGTAGAAACATTCAATGAATTTTAAAAAACAAATAACTATCTGATCAGTCGTGTGTCAGCATATCTTAAATATAAATAAAATATTGAAAAACACAAACAATATGATAATTAACTTTACAAAAATTACAACACACTTTTTATCTGAACATTAAAGCTACGTTAATATCGTTTCTATTCAGTCCCATGCTCCGCCGATGTCAAATATGATGTAATCATTTTTTCCACTAAAATAATATGAAGAGCATATTTGAAAATCTTAAAGGCGTGCAGATTTTGCATGATATGAAACTTCTTACCTTTAGATGTCGGATTTTAAAAGTATTGGTTTTCATGTCAACACTTTCAGACGAACCCGATCGATATTCATAAGGATTCAAAAATAAATTACGTTTTATAACGGCTGTTATTCGCCCAATGATGCTGCCATTCTAGAAGTTTACATATTAACTATACTATAGTTGGGACTCCATGATGCGGTATCAGGCTATAATTTTTCTCAGCCGTTTTCTTTAACTAATGAATGAAGGAATTTACATCCAAGGGCAAAGGTGTATTAAAGCTTTTAGATCACTGTCATTCTACTTATTCAAAACGATGTGCGTTCTTGTATTTGCTATATCTTCACTTTATTTCAGTTTTAGTAATTTACTTTTAATTTCAATCTTAGCAACCAATAAGATGACAAATTATTTGATTAAATTTATTAAATATATAATAAGCACCAGGTTTTGTCTGGTATCAACCAATGGCAGTAAAATACATTTTCACGCCTATTATATATATGCAGGGCTTTTTTTAAAAAAAGGTTCCGGAACTCACTTTATGGCAAGGTTTTACCAAATAAAATTATATTCAAATATTTTTTAATGAAATTTAAAATAGTTTTTCCAATGTCACGAAACATGAAAAAAAAATACCGGAAAAAAGGTGCCGGAACGCCGTTCCACCGCGTTAAAAGGAAAAGCCCTATATATAAGTATATATATATACGTACTAAAAAAATGCGGTGTCTTCAACAGTATTGCCGAGCCTATAGCAGACTGGTCAGCGTTTTACTTAGTTTTCAATATTCACGGACTCGAATACCAGTAGGGAAAGTTTTTAAAAGATCAGTTTATGGAGTCGTGTTCGGAGGCATAGATGACTGTAATGTTTTGGTTTCCTCTAAAACTATTTAGCAATGATACAAAGCGAGAGCAATTCAATAACCACTTGTCCTATTCTAATCCTACTCGTCTGTTTTTATGCTAAGGATGAACTTCCGAGCAATAATTAGGTCGAGTAGAACAATATTATATGAGGGTAATATTTGCAAACGCTGTTCGAACGTTCCTAAAACCATAGTTTAAATGTTTGATAAACTAAAAATTTGTATTGTTTTCTAATTGATTGTTCATATAGCAGAGTTGTAATATATGATAAAAGAAAACTTACTCATTACTAAAAATTAGTGTAATTTTATTTACAAAATTATATTCACAGTTATTTTTTTAATTTCAATTTTTGTGGAACGAGCCGTGTTTGAAAATAATACCCTCATATTATATAGAACAAGCTCAATTAAGTGTCATTCTCGAAACAATTCAAAAGACAGATGAGGTTCACTTCCGATGTAGATTAGGCGTACTTATAATAAAACATTTCAAGAGTCTTTTTATGAGAGATGGCCGTAGGTCAATAAATTCTTTTTGACAGTGCAAGGATAGAAAAATGCGGTTAACATATAACTACCAGATGTTCAGTCTGCATTATCTCTCCTTTGAAAGTTAGAAAATGTGAGTGGAAAGGAATGAAAAGAAAAACACTCATCACTGAAAAATCATTGCATGAAAGTGTTGATTAGGGGTTTTCAGCCCTTGGTCGTGAAACCGAGTCCGTCAAAAGACTAAGGGCGCGAGCTATTCGTTTAAAAAATTTAGGTAGCATTATTTTTTTTCTTAAATATGTAACTAACTTACATTATTGTATCAAGTTAGGAAAAATTTATATTTATCGCAAATCACAATTCTTGCTAATACAAAGTGGCTCACTAGTAACGTTCAAAACTTTGCCGATGCCGTTCCGCTTCCAAGAATTTTGAAAACCATTATTTTTTTACGGGTTGTCATCAGAAGGCATGGATTTCTGCGATGTCTTACTATCTTACCCAATCTCGCCAGCGATTCGCTAATAGTAAGCTATCTTCTAATATTTCTCGTCATACCTGATGAAGTTGAGAAACTGATTCTCGTCAGATTTTTTTTTTGTCACATGTTAAAAAGAATTTTAGTTGAAGAAGGTTTTTATCGGATCGGGATTTGCTTGGTAAAAATTCATGGGCCTCGAACTCCAAAAAAATAAAGTGACGTGTTGTATGTAGGTGAAAGCTGTATCAGCATCACTCCATGAAACAAGAAGTATTGATACGGTTTTTCATTATTTTTACCTTAGTGAAAAAATATGGGATTTTAAAAATAGTTGTATTCATTAAACTTTGTGAAGGATAATATGAGAGAAAATGTACACAAACAACTTGTATTATGGATGTTATTTAAAATTGTATTCATAATATGTTTTGATATTTAATAATGGCATTGACTGCCTAATGGAAATCAAAATGCAAAGTCAACTAAAAACACGCGCAATCAAAGGATAATAGGCATCGTCTCGTCAGGAATCGCGCCCCCCCTTCCGTTCAATGGCCGATCCCATATCACGGTTGCAAGGAGCACGGTTGATTTGGCAGTGGCAGCGGAACCGAAGCCCGGGGGAGGGTCGGGGTGTCAACCGGGAACCGGGTCACTGGGTCGGCCGGGCTGCAGGTCGCTGCACGATGCCACGCACAAGGCTACACAGACCCCACCCTCCGCCCCACGCCACTGACCCCGCTAATACTACGCCTGCATTCCACACACAGTTTTACACATCTAGTGAGGGGGGCCATGACTTGGTAAATGCCACTCAGAAGTCAGCGATGGTGCCGGTAAGCGGGACTTGATGAAGTGGCCTCAATGCTATCAATGTCGACATACCAAATTAAATACTACAAAACAACATCAAATTTTGACTGGTATCATAGCACAGAAACAATCACCACTAGCAGTAGATAAACACGTGTATTAACAAGTGGTATAATATTCCGCAATCAAATAAAACGTCAACATATTGTTCTTATATTCAAGATAAAATATTGTTGTTTCTATTTGATAATGTTTTCTATTTATGTATGCTTAATAGGATCGCGATAAAAATGATAACCCTCTTAGCGAAAACAGCGTAGATGTATGTACTCATAAATTGTGATAATTGCACAAAATGTATATCACGCAATACGACAAATATTGTAAAATGTGTGAGATGACCTTAAAGTGTTATTATACATATTTATTCGTACCATATTACTATGGAATAAATACTCATTTCAAATAAAATATACATAAATCGATTAAAAGGTCAATTTATGAAAGGAAATTTAACCCTCCATAGTGAAATGAATATCGAAGATCATTAACTCTCTATCAAACTTATAAAGAAATAAATAGTAAGATACAAAAGATATTTAGACACATTACATTGAAAAGGTTATAACCTGATCTCAACCTCGTTTTGACATATGAGAGCTTGACGTTTGAATTGATCCTACTATTTAATTCAAAAGATAAAATTCACTTGTAACAATGAACAAGTAAAAAAATTTCAAATTGATTACTTCAAGCATATTTTATTACAATTCGAACCATTCTAGTGAGAAATAATGATATTACTGATGTAATGATACAAATAGTGATGACAATCTTAGAACTCAATCAAATAAATTTAGTAGAAAAAGTTTGCAGATGAACTCCGCAATTCAATAATATATGATTCTGAAGATATCGTATACATATACATATGTTAGAATACGGCTAATGCAAACTTTTCCGACCAAAATACCAGTTAAAACCTTTTCAAAGTATGGTAGCGATTTGCTAAAAATGTAAATATGTAGGTATTTTGTACTAGTAGTTACTCCATTTTACCTGGAGATTTTGGAGAATTCTAGATTGCTTTGTGACTGATAAAGCGTAAAGGTTTGTGTACTAGGCTTGTATACAACAAAAACCTGCAATATATATTGAGTATTTACGTAATCTTGAAAGTAAACAACTACTCTGTAAGATATTTAATCATATTATTTATTTGGCAGCGTGCGAGTGTTGAAATGAAAAAGTTTTTCCCGTTTCGCTGCATTGGAAAATATTTGGCCAGCAGCAGAAATCGGGAGGGGTACCGGGGGTGGGACGGTGCTCCCGAAGTATTAATTATTATTGTCGTTTGATCATGATGCTTATCAGAATAATCCGGGACTCAATTATTGAAATCGGCTCTATGTTGGAAGCGAGAACTGTTCGCGTAATATAATATGATTAGCATGAATTTGACTGTTGTATTTATTTAGAAAATATACTTATATCTAACATAACCGTATAAAAATGTAAATTACGAACTTTATGTAACAAAAAGTTTTTTCAGTCTTGCATCAATTACAATTAATTAATTTTTTTACAACTAATTGGGCTGGTCGTTTCGCTGAACATTGTTACAGAACGAGTAGAATAAGGAATTTTGCATTTCGCATGCTGTATTAAAAAAAAATATTGCTCATTTAATCAGTAGTGGTGTCTGGCCAGTATATACATATATAGTTCAAATATGACCCCACCCCTCTTGCTTTTTCAGAAGATTATAAGAAAGAATTGTATCTCCATCAAGACAAAGGGGTATTTTATTTATTATAGATCGATTGGAACATCGATATTTGAATGCATTCATTCAAAGACTTGTACCTTGATTTATAGTACATCTCGTTGATATTATGGTGATTGTTTCTAAATTGTGTAACACAATAACGGTGATCATTAACACTAACGAAAGATTGGATATGACAAGAATTTATTTACAAGTTTCCTTATCTTTTTAGTATACTAATTTCTTACCACGTCATCTATCTTCTTTCATGCATTATCATGGTTAAATCTTAGTTTTCGCACGATATCGATTATAATATATTTGTTTTTTTTTTGATTTGATTAGTTAACTAATTCTGATATTAACAAAATGTGGGGAATTGGTACATTAAATGTGATTCACATATTTGTATATAAGTGAGTTGCGTAATACATTTCAATTTATTTCAGACGAGCAAGTAACACATGAATTCCGCACTTGTATGATGAGCTGTTCACGTGAGATTCACGGATTCAATAAAGACTCAGTCTTATATATTATATATATACCTATCTACTCTACAGCTTTAGTGGGTGCAATATTTGTACAGAGCAGTCATTCAGAAACGGAAAGCAGATCCGAGTCCAAAGAAAATGCCCTTTCAAAGGATTCAATCCGTAGATAAACTCCATTTGTTTTTTTTTTCATAATATTTATCTACCTTACATTTTTCTGATGGCCAATTCAAATATAATACATCATGACTAGCTCCATCTCTTACATTAGTTGTACAACTAGCCTCGGATAAATCAATCGAGATTTGATGAGAAAATGAAAAGCTTGAGTTGAAGAGCTTCATTCCATTTAATTTCAGATATGAACGATTATAATTCAAACTTCAGGTGTGCAGATTATTATTATCAATGAGAAAAAGTTGCTTACGAATATGTCACTTTACTTATTTCATTTCTAGACGTATTTTGATGGTGAATAATTTGTTTTTTTTAGCTCAAGCGCAATGTGAAGAATTACAAATTATCGAATTTAATGATTTCGACTACATTCAAAAGTATGAGGGCATGTAGATTTAAGAAAGAAGTTAGCTATTATTAGCTAATCGCTCGCTTTAGTTATCAGCACTGTTAAGTGTGGCAGGATTGATTATAAAACTCACATCCGTTGATTGTGAACGAAATATATTGTTAGAAAATCGCTCATTCGGGGATGCAACCGAAACTCGGCGACGGCGACCAACAACTACTGTTAATGACAAATTGTAATTTAACAAATAAATAATATAGGTTATTCAACTTTACTGTATGTATAAATGGAGAGCATACATAAGAGGTGAGTTTACTTATGTATTACAGTATTAAAACCCTTTCTATTTATGGGGCATATAAATTGTTTATGGTTAAGATCGAAAATTAATGAAACAATGATTTTATAGCACTGACGAAGAAAGGCTGCATTTGATACGTAGGTCAGATATCCAAAGAAAACGACATTTCTTGAGAGTGCACGTCTCCTTAAGGCAGGTTGCCAAAAGTTTTCTTTTTTGTTTTATTTTGTTTGATCTGACACACTTGGAGCAATCACGATTGCTTCTTCGGTCGTAGGGAGGGGTGATAAATAGTTGAGGTGCATTGCGGTGTAGCTTTTCAGTTACAAATTAGCGTATTTAGTCTAATATGCTTGAATTAGAATACGAATTCTATTATTTTAATGATAAGAAGAAAAATATACCACGTTATTATGTATTTAAATGATTTATGACTAGAGGTAGTATAGTGTCGGGTCCGTGGTCGACTGTTTACGTCGTTGGTTTCGGTCATGGAGCGCTCGGTCTCGAATCCCAGTTATCCCAGGCAGTATAGCAAGCAACTGGCATGACTTGGAAGGAAGCTGAGGTATTCTTGTTTAATCTGTATCTGTTTCAGTGTCTATCTTATCTGACTGCATTCAGGCGTACTGCAAAAAGTCGCTTATCACTTACGCATAGGATTTATTCAGCGGAGAGTGTGAATTGAAATAGTAATAGGTGGTAATCTTGGAGACACCGTGTGGTTTATATTAATCTCGCTATGAAAAACAGCCAATGAGAAAATAATAGTTCGAGCATGCGATAGTTGTTCGGAGCTTTGTGCCTAGGAGGTAAACAAAGTAACATAAAACTAATCGATGCTCTTTTAAGTTTAATACAAGAATGTTAAAATGAAATTAACCGGCCGCTTCGAAATTGCCTGATTTCAAATATCACGTAATTGATTCGATTTCAAATGGGATGTAAAACTTCAGATTGAATTTTGATCTCAAAATGAACGTGTAGAGAAAATCTTTTTTACATTACGCTAGCTAGCTACTTAGATAACTTTTCGCCGCCCTATCTACCTATGCGCTAAGGAGCGGATTGGTTAACCAGTATTTTATTTAAATTTCAACGATAATCTTAACAGGAAGGCAGTGTTTTATTTAAGTATATTTATTTTGAAAAAAATGTTTAGCACGTCAGTAATAAAAGATTGTATACCTAAATAAAAGATAAACAAGATTATTCTTAACTGATAAGTCTCAAGTTTATCTGGAAAGTAAAAAAGACATGCATCACATGCGTGATAAATACGGCCCCAACACTTAATTTTCCCTGATTTAAAAGCAATGAAAGAAGTTTAATGTTATAAACTTATTTATTTATATTTTTTCAATCGCTAATGTGATTTTATATTTTTACTATTTCAATATATGTACTTAAATTTGATTTTTTTGAGTTTTGTCACTTACAAGTCGGGTTTATCCTATTGGCATCTTCGTGAATTCCAAGTAAACAGATAAACTTAACTGACGCGTAAAGACCGTAGAGCATAGTTTGTATCTTATCACTAAGCTTAAAAGTTATTGATGATAAACAAGTCAACTTTTATATTGAAATTCAGTGGTTATCGTAAAAGTAATAGACTCATTATATTTTTTCTTTATTTTTAAATAAATTTTGTCAGCCCTTTTTTGTGGTTTTATGTGCACTTTCAGAAGCTATACAGAAAACAATGACTGCTTTAAAGATGTGTGCAATGATTCTTGGACTGCCAAAGATATCCTTTCTTTTGACCAGCGCCATTTGGCTAAACTGAGAGATGTTTGGCACGTGAAAACTCCTGAAGATAATCCATGGTGGCGATAAGATGAGGAGAAGAATAAACCAATGTTATTTCGCAAGTAATCGCCATGAACTTCATACCATTAAACTTTGATTCGATTTATTATATTTAAAAGCAGTTTTTTTTATTCAATATTACAGTTTTAGAATATAATATTTTCAAAAAACTATTTCAATTAAAATTATTATTGCTTCAATCAAACATCTTCTATAATTTTGGTAGAATAACGTGATATAATATACTAATAATCTTTTACCATTTATCGGATCGGGCCCAATAAACTCATGATTTGGATCCGTCCCTGTATGTAGAGCTCAGTTATGTATTTATTCACTGCAGCAAAAAGAATGGGATTTTTCCCATTTCCCAAGATGAAATCTTTGCATTTGATCTAATTTATAATGGCTCGGAATTGTGTTTGAATAGCTTTCTTCTGGGTGATTTGAAAAGAACGAATAACAGGAACAGCGCAATAAGGTACCTACACGTTTTTATTTTATTGTGACTGAGACTTCTCCCAAATTAATTTTGGTTTTCTGAGCCTGAGAACAATGAGCCATCATAATTTACAATGCACAATCGACTTAATATTAACAGATTAAATCTCTGCATACATAGGCGGATCCACGGGGGGGGGTTGCATGGGGGAATGCTCCCCCCTTAGGAGAATTTATTCCATTCAAAATATTATAACATAAATTTTCAAATGATTTTTATTTAAATAATTATGTAGTAGTTCTCTTTTTTTCACGACCCTTTAGTTTAACAACTTCAGTTACGGCAAAAGAAATCCGCGAACCCTTCACAATTCCATTCATTTGCAAATTTTTCCTCGAAATCTTACCGATTTCCATTTTTGTTTCTTCCGATTGTAAAGAAAACTAATAGCCATATTTTGAAGAATAATCGGCTGACATCTTTCACCAATCTTTAAATGGCCTGGCTGCTTACCGCGTATTGTCCACACGAGTTAAACTTTAAATCATCAGAGTATATAACTCGTCTCCAATCGTCCAAAGTATAATTTATGTGCACCTTCGTCCATTCTTACCTCCATTGTTACATTTTTACAATAGGAATTATTTTATTTTAGGCGCCGAGCGGGAAATCCATGTACCACGATTCTATTACGGCTATTACGGACATTTCGCATCGATCATGTGGAATCGCTAGTCGACTAAAGCTCAGCATGGAAAACTGTAGCAGTTTTGAAGCGTTTTTGAAAAACCATACTCTTTATATGAAGGTCATCCCGGTCGGTTGTTAAGCGCTCTCTGCCGGTTCAAACATACCCCTCCAGAGCGCAAGTTTCATGAAATATTTTTTAAAAAATCCACACTACTTTCTACACAGTCTATTCTAAGCGAAATTTTTCTACTTGGTAAGTTTTCCCTAGAAAACTGATTCAATTTGGGAAAAAATATGGTTATTGGTTTTTTTAATTGAATGAAAAAAAAATGGAAATCGGTAAAGATTTCGAAGAAATATTCGCAAATGAATGGAATTATGAAGAGAGCGCGGATTCCTCTTGCCGCAACTGTATACATAAATACAACATGTGATAAGTTAATAATTATGTCGTAATTGTGTTATAAATTTTTACTAAGTTTGACAATCAGCGTTGCCTCCGCTGAAAGGAGGTTTTCCACATTACGACGCATGAAAACTTGGCTAAGGAATCGTATGAGTTCGAAAAGACTATATGGTCTGGCTTTTTAACATATCCTCTGAAAAATAGATCTTCAGCCTGAATATTTTTAGGCCTATTTGCAACGTCAAAAAATACGAAAATTCGACCTAATTTTATAATGTTTGCGATTTTTCTCTGGTATTATACAATATTTTTTTTTATAAATATTATGTTTTAATGTTTGCATTTTTGAATTAAAATAAAATAATCGATGATAATAATCAGAGTCATCAATTATATCACATGATTTTGTTCGGCGTCATCACTTCTTTCGCAGGGACATCATTTATTCCGTAAAAAAGAACGGTGCCGTTCAAAAAATCGCGTAAAAAGGCGACTGGGTGTATATATATTTTTTAATTTATCATGTTCATTTTCAAAATGGCCACCCCCTGGGAAAATTCCTGGATCCGCCAGTGTCTGCATATGAAGGTATTCATCCACAAGGTCTCCATTACTGGCTTTAATTAACTCCTTAACGACTCCTGGAAGTATTCTACCAAAAAAACGACTTAGTTTTAGTATCATAATAAGAGTAACATGGACTGGTTCAGACAAGTTAAGGCATCTGTGGTCGGAATGAGCCTCTAACACATCACCATACAGCCAATGGAGTACCAGAGTGGCCATTTGAAAACAACACCTAGTGTGGAAAGTGTATTATTTCAAATTTCTTAAGTGATAAATCTAGAAACGGTGTGTACCTTGTTCCTGAACCACCCATTGCTACTTGATTCAACCAAGAGTGGTGTGACAGAAAGCCCTGAGGCAACTCTGACAGAAAGTTCACTCTAAAGCCCCCTGATTAGACATGGTCAACTACTGGATTTTTTAATATGTGAGATGGTCAACTACTGAAACAGGAACATGGCTTTAAATAATTTAACAGAACTTTTTTTTCGTAATTTTTGTTACATAATATTATTTAAGACATATGATCCGATATGAGTATACTTGCTTTGCCATCATTCGGTACAATACTAAACCTTAATTGTTTTGTTTGTTGAAATTTTCTCTTCAGTCAGCTACTGGTACATTTACCTTATACGTCTTCGGGTATACTTAAACACGTCCAACGTTGCCCTAAATCAGGTATTTTCGTAACTTATTCACAATTAAACAAGATTTTGATGACAAACAGGATCATTGAGTGATTTTTTAAAAATAATTGTTTAATAATTAATTGGTCAAAACCGAGCTGTGAAGTGATAGCAGACGCGCGTACTCGGTTTCAAATCATTTAGCATTCTAAAACTTTTGCTTCTCGGCTTTGGTGTTACGTTTCTTATAAACAGGCCACTTTTATTTTGGCGAAGTAATAGTCATTGTTATCTACCAACTATTCCACTTCTACTGTCACTTGACAAACACGCGGTCTACCAGACATCTCGACTGAACAAATTATACTTGTTACAATACGTTGAAATATGGGTCATAACAATGTAGCTGGCAACACTGACACGACGGCTATGCCATAGATATATATATTTTAGGCTATGCTCATGCTATGCCATAGACAAGTATGCTTAAGGAAACGTCAAATTCTTCGGTCGCTATCATAGATATGATACTAAGTCGCCATTCTAGGAAATTACACTGTTTAGTACACTGTTGTTTGCTTATTTATCAATTACATCTATATTACTCTCATAATGAGTAACAGTGTTCAAGATATTTTGAATTTTCCATTTAAAAATAGAAGTTATGAGATTAAAATAAATATTATTAAAATTGGTAAACCATGCCCGCCTCTTCCAAATTTAGGTAGTTTACAGATATATAAAGGAAAGGAAGTTAGACGATATTTTTCCATTTCAAAATATGAAAAAGTTGAGTGGTTGACAGGCTGTGAAGTTGTATCTAAACTTTTCTGTTGGCCATGTTTACTATTCTCTAATAAAGAAAGCGGTGTGTGGAATACAAGGGGTTGTGCTGCCATTAATCATTTAGATGCGGTTCTGAAAAAACACGAAAGATCGCTTATACACGTTCAATCATATTTTTCCTTAACAATGTTTGGCAAGCAACAAATAGAACTAATGACTGACGCTCAATGTAATATAAGTCGACACAATGAACTAGTTAATCAAAACAGACAAGTATTGAAACGAATTATTGATGCAATACTATATCTAGGAAAACAAGAACAACCTCTCCGAGGTCACGATGAATCTTGTAATTCTGTCAACAGAGAGAATTACATTGAATTGTTAAATGTTCTTCGAGAATATGATACTCTTTTGGATACTCATTTAAATACTCCGACAGTGTTTTGTGGTACTTCCCCATCTATACAAAATGAGTTAATCGAAGCAATCGGTGATGTTATTTTGGATCATATTAAAAATGAAGTGAATTCCGCGAATTTCGTTGCTATAATTCTTGATGAAACTTCAGATGTAATGAAGAAATCACAGCTCTCGACAGTTTTACGTTTTGTTCATGAAAGTGAAGTTCATGAGCGCTTTATTGGCTTTACAGACGTAAGCTCCGATAAAACAGCTGATGGTTTATTTCGCCACATTGTAAACATAGTTGAAGAATTTAAATTGCAGGAAAAACTGGTTGGACACACTTATGATGGGGCAAGTGTAATGAGTGGGCACACTGATGCTTTGCAATCCAAAGTACTCGAAGCTTACCCATTGGCCATTTTTACACACTGTTATGCTCATGTACTGAATCTAACATTACAACAAGGTCTTTCTAATATACAGGAGTGCAGATCATTCTTTCAAACTCTAAATGGATTATCTGCATTTTTTTATAAATCTTCAGAACGAATTCTTGCTGTACAAGGGTTTGTGGCAAATACATCTCGTTTTAGTAACACAGTACAAGAATACAGATGTGAATTTATAGACTTCTTTCGAGACGTCCTGAAAAAAGGTGAACTATGGGACTCTGACACTGTAATAAAGGCACGAGGGTTTTTGAACTTTTTGGAAGACATTCAAACAATAAAACTTCTTCACATGTTTTCAAATCTTTTTGGAATAACTGATGAATTAAATAATATTCTACAATCCAAATCTTTAAACATATTATGTTGTTGTAAAAAGATAACTGACGTTTTGAAATGTCTCAAATATGAGCAGGATAATAATTGCAGAAAAACATGGGATTCTTATGTATCTGAAAAAAAAGATAAACATGACCACAGGTGGCAAAGAAATGGTTCATATTTTGAAGAAAAGATTGCATTTAGTCAGTTATTTAATACAATATCTGATAGTATATTCAATCAAATTAAATGCCGATTTTCTTCAATGTTCAAATTAGAATTCTTCCACCTCCTTATGAATGAAAAATATACGAAGTATAATGCAAATTTTCCGAAAAATTTAATTAATGAACTAAAATTTCTTTATGGAACATTATTTGATTACTTACGCTTAAAAAACGAGCTCACCATAATTTATCAATGCTCTGAATTTTCAGAGAAATCTGTTCATGAATTAGTGAAATTCCTGAAAAAAAATAATCTTGAGTCAGGTTTTCAAGAAGTTTACAAATTGAGCAAACTTATATTAACTATTCCAAGCAGTACAGCTTCAGCAGAATGGTCATTTTCTGCTCTCAATAGATTAAAAACCTGTTATCGAAGAACGCAAGGCCAGGAGAGACAATGTGGCTTAAGCTTAATTACTATGGAAAATAGAATAATTATTGATCTACAGCAGAAAGGCACTTTTTATAAGAGCGTCATTGAAAAATTCATTTTTCAAACACAAAGAATCGAATTAATATATAAATAACAGTACTCGACTGGGACCCACCTTATCAAGTGACATACCTGTATCGCAGACTCCACATATAATTTTTCTGATGATTTTGTTTCGAAGAAATTTTTAATTTCTCATCATCTTGACATGGCACCAGATTAAAATAAATACTTTATCCTATTTTAAAAGTGATAGAGAAACCTAATTTCGGTAATGTTAATAGTCAAAAAGTTTAGTTGGAACTGGCTGTCATGAGTCTAACACCTCATCTTCTGACTGGTGGAATTTCGGCGCCCTGAACGAGGTACGGTCAATATCGATAGAAAGTGCTTGGCAGAACAGAGGAATCCTGTCATGTCATAGAACGAAGCTAAGCAGTTGGCGGGTGACAGGGATTCATGGAGCTGTGCGTCTCCATATTTTCCACATGGGGAGCGAATATGGTCCAAGAAGAAAATGATTTCATTGTACATAACGAACAACTAAACGTGTTATATTGATTTATTACAACATCTGACATAATGCCTCTTCTAGGATTCAGATCACATTCGATCGACCTATTGAAGTTTTGGCATCTAAATTATCTTTGATGAATGAAGAGAGAAATAAAACAATATATTTTGTATATAAAATATTTATTTCAATATGGTCAATGGTGAAAAAACAATTTTATTGAATCGTCTAATTATTTTGTAACATGCATATATTTCAATAAAATTTATTTCATGTATAAAACGATATTGATTGAAAAATATTTCATCAATTTTAGGTAACAATTTGACTTTAAAAATAAATAAAAATGCTATAGATAAAATTTGAAAATACGATTTGAAAGAATGTTTATTTTGTAACTTATATAGTCCTAACTACTTACTTATATTTAAAAAGTTAGTTTATTTTAGATACAAAAATAACAAACATTATTATATTTTCAATGCTCAGGCACTATTTATCACTGATTTTTCTCCATAAAATAAGTTTGTGTGTAAATTTACAATGATGAAAAATATAGTTAATATGTTTTATAATCTCAAGATATATGTCTCATTTGCGATTGCATACATTATTCTGTATATTCAAGAGGGAGTTTAGTAGTTCCAACAGTAGACCCGTTCCAATTGTAAATTTTTTGGAACCAATGTCAATTTTGTTTATAAAGCTAAAATTTTAAAAATATTTTAATGGTTGCTTTTGGAGACTGCTATGTGTTCGGACACACACACTAGTAATGCCACTAAAAACAGTCAAATTTTATAAAATTACATTAAATTGTATGAGACATCTAAACTATTTCGGTTAACTTGGTATCTATGACATAATTTTTTTCCAAAACGAAATTTAACAATCATTTGTTCTGAAAGCTTAATTATATGGTCATAATTTTCTATTTGGAAATTTTTTTGAAATGCAATATTTGTCAAAATAAAACTAAGCAGATATGGTAGTATCTGCTTATTTGTTTATAACTCAAGAGAATTTGTAGCAAAAGCATTTTGCACATTCGTAATTTTTTATTTTGATACTAAATATGTATACCATATTCTTTTTATTGACAGTCTGAAATGATTAACAACAATTTCAATAAAATACACATTTTATATACATAATTTAAAAATGGGGTCTTCAAAGTAAGACACATGGGCAGTATATTTTGGTAGGGCCCGAGCGACTTTGTATAACAGTCAACAGTTGACACGTTGGCTACGGGGGAAATCAAAACACAGAAACAACGTGTATTCCGCGTTCCCTATAGTCAATGTGTTAAAAGTGAGTATAAAAATTTTTGGAAAACTTTACAACTAAAAAAATGAATTGAATACCATTCATCTAAAATGTTCAAAAATATTTCAAAATTAATTAGAGCAGGAAAAACAGATTACTATATTTTATTTAATATGGTATTATTTATCTATATGGCTGTAAAATATACGTAAAATTTTAAATTACTAACCTGATTACACAAGGCAAAACCGTCATTAATCTGGCACTCAAAAAACTTTGTTTTACATTGATCGATGTTGAATATGTGTGTCCGCATACATCTGAACATTGTAATGTCAAAAAATAGCCAATATTCAATGAATGCATATGGGGTTTTTGCCAGTCAACAAAATGAGCACATAGGTAAAAATAAATCAAAACACGACTTGAAGTTATTTGCCGAGGGGACATTACGTACTTATTAATAGAAAATTCTATTTATTATGTTTACTATATCACATTTTTTAAAGTGCGAAATATGTTATATTCATAATATAACATTAAAAGAAGATGGAATGTTTATTATAAAAGCGATATTTACGATCTAAGAATATTATGACATTTAAGTATTATAATGAAATCCACGCATGAATTGAAATTATCTCTAAATGATTTCTTCAGAAAAGAAATATTTGAAATTGTTATAATCATGGAAAATTTACTGGAGAAAAATGAAACAACTGTCAACAGAAGTCATTTAATGACAATTCTTTAGCTGTATGACAAATAAATTGAGTTTATCTTCATTTAAAAAAGAGTATTTCAAATTTCATATGAAAGTTTGCTTCAAATACGCAACATCTAATTTTTCATATAATCATTAAAACTGCTAATGTAAAGCAACAATTTGTCTAAAGCGCCGTGTCAAACAAGTATGTATATATTTTAATACAATGCACTGTTCAAGTATTTGCATATATCTTAAATCTATATCCGACAACTGTGCTCTCAGCACTGTAGTTTCATAATTTTCACCGTTTATTTGACAGATATTAGGATTTGTGAATACATTTAATATTAATACAGGCAACATTGCACCAGAATGACGGCCAAAAGAGCACATTAACACGTTAAAGCTAAATACAAAATTCAAATTTGATATTGAAATTCCATCAAGCACCTTCGATCGAAATTTTTAATTATACTTAAATCAGCCAAATCTGACATTTAAACTGTTTTTGTGTAGTTGATAAAATATAACATTTCAAAAGGCTGTTAAACTGTCAGGTTGGTCGACAAACCATCAACATGATTGGCTTTGGTTGCAGTACTCTAGGGTTCAAATATTTGTAAGGATTTCTGTGTGAAGGCATGGACATGGGTGAAAGAATAAATCAAATAATTTCATCTCAACTTCAAGCAACTGTCAAATGAAGCTATTGATTTTCTACCATTTTCAAAATTAAATGTTTGTAGGTTAGTTGAGATGAATTACTTTATTGGAAAAAATAATAAGAAAATTAAGGATGCCATTGGCAGTCTAAAACCCACCCTATAAATTAGAATAGAAAAATAAGGAATGCTTTAATCGACTGAGAAGTTTTCGAAATTCTTACTTGCAAAATTTTTTTATTTTTGAAAATAGATGTCGCTGTTGCAAAATTCCTACATTGTCATTTACTTAACCCTCCCCTACTGTGCTAAAAACTTCCGCGAGCTCCGGTGATATGTATTTACTACACCATATGAAAAAGTTATTTGAAAACCGGAAAAATGTGAATATTTCTAAACATTGCTTTGATTGACTATGGTTGAAGTTGAAATATAACAATTTTTGTAATCTAGGTGTCTGAAAAGAAGAAAAAAACATCGCAATTAGCTGCCGCTCCGACGTGTTCACCCGTCGGCAGTCGAATTCGTACTGACGAAATGTTTGCTAGTTCGAAGTCTATCACTTCTACGCATGCGCTTTCGCGCCGGGGCTGAACACCTGCAAGAGTACTTACTGCGACTCGTGCACACGTTTGTGTGTATGGGTGATTCTTTGCCCGATTCTTCCACTAATTATTTATTTCCATCGCTGCAAATGAATAACCATACATAACTGTAATTTTATTTAATACTTAATAACATTACTGAGGAATACAAAAATTCTCAGTTCAGTATCTATTATATTTAATAGAAATATTCTCATTATTAGAGTCGAGTTGTAGTAAATACATATCATCGTGCAGCGAGGGTTAACAACACCATTACCCATTTCTTGTAAAAAGTAAAAATATATGTAATTTTTATTTTAATATAAAAATGTAATTATTTGATGTTTTTTATATTGTTGATATTCCATTTAAATACTCCACACAAAATGGATTTTCATCACATGACGTTATAATTTTCATTTTTAGTTAGATAAATATTTGGCATACTTATTTTACAATAAAAAAATTGTCCTGGCTTTTTAGATGAGTTAGGACAATCATTGTGTATATAATATCAAAAATATTAATGGTACACATTAAAAAAAATAGTTTTGTAATTTTTTTTTTATCAACAGTTATTTTGTGAACACAAATTCATATTGCAATTTGCAGGGAGACAAGACTTCAATCAGCTATAACAGGGGTTCGCTTTTTTGAAGACCCATTGAATTTGAGAAATCTGTCGTACCATTTCTTTTTTTTTGTACTCTCGGCCTTCATCTTCACAGGGGCTTTATCAAAAGATGGAAGATTTCCATTAGTCATGCTATCAGGAACCGTAAAGATTTCACTGTTTGAGCGCACGGAATGTATATTGACATCCAATAGATGCTCGGTTGCAAGGTTAGACTCACTGACAGATTGTGATATAGGTGGAAAATAGCCAGGTAGACTTAGAGTAGTTGTGTTTAACATTTGAGAATCAACAGGTGATATCGAGACTGCAGGTTTGTAAAAACTCGGAGGTGATAACTGTTCTGTGGAAGACAAAGCGATAGAACGGTGGCTTTGCATTGACTCCGTCGGTGTCACGATTTGAGGTTCTCTATACCCATTGATTTGTATTGCAGGTGTTGATGATTCCCGTATCCTCAGTCTGAAATGGAAAAATGTTTGATAAAACCTTCCATAAGTAGAGCATTTATGAAAATATGAGATTGAGGAACAATGAGGCACAACCTAAATACAGGAATTTTCCATTATACTGCGAAAGTTAGTTTCATTTGGAAGATTTGCAAAAATATTACTTTTTAGGGTAATAGCACTGTACATATTACCGCGCAGTGGATGTTTCTCTATCTCCATTACACAGTCTCATGTGTGATGAAGTAGGATAACAGAGCATATGCCAGCATGTGATTAAGTGAGAATGAGACAAGTCTACAGCACACACATGGTACATATATGCATAATATACTTATTTTTATGTAACATTACAAGAAAATTCTATTAAAGTCGCCCTAGTTGGCATATGTAATATAGCTGTGTGGCTAAGAGACGTATAGCTGGCTGCCATATTATTCTTTCTAATAATAAGATATAGTGCAATTTGAACTTGAAACCCTCTTTTAAGTGCTGTACTTCTTCCAAAGTTGGTGTCTATAGATTCGAAACAGATGATGAAATCATTAATCAAAAGAACAACATTTTTTCGATTTGATTTTTTGAGTAAATCAAGTGTGCAAACGTTCCACAGATTTTACATATTTCAATGAATTTTTAGTCATAATCATTTTTACTATTGACAATTTGATTCCATTTATGTAGGATTATCTGTAAATTCTTATCATTTTTCTTACACCAGTTGTTGTATGTACATTGTCGAGATGAGCAAAACCATGGAATATGTGAAGTATATAGTACAAAAAAATTGTTTTATTTATTACTGATGTTGCAAAATGACAAATCACCTGTAGATTCCAATGAAGAAGAGTTAATTAAGCCTTTTCTATATAAAATGAGTCACAACGATTATCAAGATAAGAAAAGTTCTCATGATACCAAATGTATGTGAATCGGTAGGCCCAATTTCAAAAGTAAGCCTTATGAAAATTTTCATATGACAAAGGGAGATGGAGAATTATCTCGGAATAATCTAAGACCCACGCTGGGTTCACATACCAGCCCTGATGATTAAATGATTGGTGTTTGTTGAATATCATTATTCACATGACTGATAAGTAAGATCTGAATGAAATTTAAGCAATTGATTAAGTTGCTTCTAAAGTTTTTGACAAAATCAATGATTTTTTGCCTATTTACTTTTGTTTTCATGAAATTGGTCAAAATTTTATAAGATACGATTATTCTATATTTCTTATCAAGATAAATAAATTTAATTTATTCAATGCCATATTGAGTTATATAATTATGAGAATATTAAATTCAGTATATTTCTCATTAACTTCAAAAATAAAACTTGTTGACAAAGCAGTTAATGAAAGAGTTTAAATATGTGGAAATTTCTGCGACAATTAGTGTGTGTGTAGGTGTAACTCAATCCTGGATATAATAGATTTCATCAAAAGCTTCTGGACATATCTAGCATATTGATGGGTATGCAAAATAATAGACTCATAACTTTCACCTGTAATCCATCTGACACTGCAGTGTCTAATTGTTAAATGGACAAGTGATTGAAGAAAAGTAATAAATAGATCATACCGTTGACTGGGCATTGAAGCTGGAGCCGGGGGCTTGATAGACACTCTTAACTTTTCCCAAACATTAAAGTACATCCCAGGTCGGACAAAACTGAGTTTGGAGTAATATAGCAGCTGAGGAGGGAGATCACAAGCTTTGTACAAACAAGGAATGATTTTTCTTTGTCCTTGGTCTGAAACGAAATATTAAATATTGTGGAGATACAAATAATACAATATTTATATGCATTGATTTACAGCTTTTAGACTACAACAATGATACAGGCAGAAGTTGTCACACATTAAATCTTCACAATGCAATTTTTTTTTGAAACAGTATTGTAAAATTAGAATATGGTTTAACGAATTTGACACAATTACTATTGATTTAATTACATTACATTCAATTCAATTAATTATCTTACCAATTCCTATTGCTTGAGCAAAGCTTACGAGAAATTTATTTGCAGGCGAATCTAAAAATAGTGGAGACACTATGACTATAAGCTTGGCACACCTTTCTGCGATGAGACGTTGCATGGCTAAGTATTGATTTGAGAGCCCAACAACCATGTCCCGGTTTTTCATGCATAGCTGAAATTAGAAAATATATATACTATTAACAGCAATTTATTGTATGTACATTAATAGCAACATTGGGAATATATAAGATAAAATATCACTACCAGAGGAATATACGCTCCATATTGAAAGAGTGGTTAAAATATAAGTATTGTTTAGGTAAATGGTATACATAAACCAGTTGACAGTCTTCAACCACGATTGATTGAACTGCACTGGAATTGCAGTAAAATCCTTACACCTCAGCATTGTGTTTCCTCTCTAAGACTTACGTGATCATTAGCTTTACAAATGATCTGTGAAGAGTGTAAATGGTTCACTTAGAGATTAGGCCAGACTTAGTGGTCTATTTCTGGTTGTGAGCTTCTTAATGACCACATTCTGTTCATCCATAAGAGAATTGAGGAAGCTGTTAAAAATTTCTAGCTAATTTTGGTAATTTTTTCAAGGTGTGGCCAAAAGGCAGACAAAAAACTTGAGGAGGGCCACATTGGCCAGAAATGTGGAGAGTTGTCAGAGGCAGCCAGGACTCACTCCTATCTTGAATCATCCTGGACAATTCATCTTAAGCTTTGGTATTACTCTTTTGCACTGAAATAACGAATGATTCTCGTGGTCGTATTTCCGAGGCGTTATCTGGCAAACATGAGCTTGTTTTTATATGGTTTATAATGAAATAGTTATAAAATTGTTTTTTTACTAAAGAATTGCTGTGGATGGTGTTGATGGCTCAGTAAAAAAAAATATGAAGACTCACTCTGAGGCCATAATCTTCCATTTTTTCAACAAGAGCTAATGCAAACTCTTCTTCTTCATCTGCATGTAAAACAAAGGCATCGTATGTTTGGAATGTTCCTTGGTGAGACAGATTAACATCATCCTGAGTAATGATATTGTCATCAGACGCAAATGATTGTACTTGAGGGCTAATATTTGTGTTTGAGTTTTCTACTGGTATGTGATTTATATAATCTCTGGCATCTGATTCTGAAAAGAAGGATTTTATTTCATGAATTAAGATTTTCTAAGGTAAGTACAAATGCAGTCAGTTACTAAATTTAGTGCCAGTCATTTTCTCATCGAGTAGCCCTGTTGATCAACACTGGTGATTTTTTCAATAGGTTGAGGGTGTCACGGGTTTGAACATTTTCTTACATTGATTTTTATATCGGTTATGGATTTGAATCCAGAGACAGCAAGACCTTTGAAAAAATAGTTGCTGTTGAGATGCTCAGTTGAGAGTTTTTAATGCTTTGTGTTGTAAGTAGACATGGTTTAGCAAAAATATTTTTTAATTGATTGATATTTTATTTATATGAAAATGAGGAAGGAACAATATTTATAACAAGCATAGTCCCATATTTTTTTTTGCAAGGTAACCATTCAAATTGTAGTTACGGCAGGGTTTGTAAATGAGAAATTATTAATGTTAGATTTGCTACGGGTTATTTTTTACCATGGCCCCCAATGAGAACATAAGTCTTATTTTTAGGATAAGATAGGCATATGTGAATTATTATAAACATCACAGACATCCATAATTTTCGACACAATTCAATATACCAATTAAGTTTGGGATCCCAAGCCATGCAAGTAAATCGCAAGAACGCTCACTCAGCATGGGTTCCGGAAATTATTATCAGCAAAACTCATTTCTTACCAAAATAAAAACTTAAGTCATCGGCAATATCATATCTGTCAAGACGTTCAAAATTTTCAAGTAGCATCTTTAAATTGGCCTTTTCAATATCTTCTTGATTTAATAAAGAGATAATAGTAGTTGAGGGATCACTAGATGCACTTAACGAAGGCATCGTTTCTGCTGGAACTCGAAGAAGCTGAGCCAGACCTCTCCAGTCCCTGGAATGACCAAAACACAAATTTAAATAGTCAATTTGGTTGTTGCTGGAAAAGACAATTTGGTTTCCACTTTACAGTGACTATGGTCAGTTTTTACTATAATTTTCCTTATATTAGTGATATCCTCAATTATAGCAGTATGTATTTAGATATCGACTGTCTGACTTTGCTGTATGATAAAAACCGAGAGATCAGGGTCACTGATCATGTAAAATTGTGTCCCATTTTTCTTAAACTAACTAAATTTCTATTAAGGATTCAAGTTATTGTGATCACAATATGAACTCAAATTTAGACAACTGAAAAATATGCATCATGTTTGTTGCATTATTAACGAATGTTCCAGAAAACACTTATTAGTATTTTTGTTCTCAAAAATCTTCTCATTAGTATTTTAATGGCTGACATTTCATTTCTTAAATATAATACATATACGGAAAACAATGCGTATCAGCCGTGTTGTGGCTTGTTGGCAGATTTCTTAGTCGTGGTTGAAACTATAAATATGGTTTTTAATATCTTTTCAAGTAGCAAAATATCAAATGTGAAGTATTTTTGAAAAATGAAATACATGTTTTGTAGTATCAGCTTTATTTTCTAATTATTATTTAAGCAATTGATTTTGTTATATGATGATAAAATCTCTGCACAGTGTCCATGACACTGACTTGTATAGAGACTATCCCCAGAGGATATTATTCTCGATGAGTTGGCAATGGGTAATATACGAAGAATCTTATAAAAACAAGAGTAAATTATGTTATTAAAAAGATCTTGGCCAGTTACTTGATTGGAATGAAATTAACTTGGCAGATCTTGAATATTCTAGAGAGAATTTAATACATTGCACATATTTTCCAGACTTGCTCAACAAATAAACACTGTAACAAAACGCTTTCCGACTTAAACGTATAGACTTATTAGAATAGTATTAATGGCAGAACTACAGGTTATTTGATGTTTAAGTTCGATAAGAATATACATTACACAAAGAATTGATATATGAATTAATTATTTCGCATAAATTGTTATGTCAATATACTATGTAAACGTCAAACATGCATCTGTAAAAAGTCTGACCAAAATTAAACTGAAGCTGTTTTGTAAACAGTGACATGATAATTATGAAAATAATGTGCCAATGTCAATATTGGTTGTATATATTCAGTCCATCGTCGATAAATTAGGTAACCTGTAAGAAATGGTCATAATGATACAATTGCTTGGACAAACCTTGGCAGCCCTTCATCTGTCACGAATATTTTATAAGGATTAAGAAGTGATGCAATAGCATTTTTGGTAGGAGTTCTTAGGGCAGACACGGGAATTTTTTTGAGATCAATAATATTATTATCAGTCATATCGAAATATTAAAATTTACGTCAAAGCCATTACAGTGGAATGTTGCCAGTTAACTGATTCGTCAGAGATAACAAGCGAATAAAATAATAGTCCTTATAAATAAACTATAAAGTCACATCTCTTTATTTCCCAAAAATAATTAAAAGAAACAGAATTAAAAACCTAAAAATGGGATTAAAGTCAGATAAAAAACTTCTCAATCTATCTAAATTTAAAAAAAGGATCCAATAAAACAAAATCAAAAAAATGTCATATCCGAAAATATTCTGCACTTTGCAAAATTTCTAGCACAAATATTGTAAAAATATAACGTTTGGAAACAATGCTCATCAAGACAGTAAAATAATCATCTTTTTTTAATAAATGCTCAATATTTTGTAATCTTCTAGTCACTGATTTTTTAAAATATATATTGTTACATTGATAATGTTAAATATTTTGGTGGCTGTCTAAAAAAAATTAAAAGATTTCATAAAACAGTTTGGCAGTAGGTACATCACAAAAGACTTTTTTTCATTTTAAAAAACCAATCACCATTAGCAAACAGAATGTTATAATTATTTATTTAGTTCAAAAGTATTATTTTGTTTAGTAATATATTTTATAAAATTTTTGTACATCTGTAGATGTGTGTTTTCTACATCAAATAAGCATCATTTTCACATGTTGTTTTCCAACAAAAATCAATTGTTAAATAACGTCGATACATTATAATATAAGCGAACATTGATAATAAATAAAATTAAAAAAAAAATTGACAAAATTTCCCATCCGCTATCACTGAACATAAATTATTATTGATAGCGATGGCCAAGCGGCCAATTTAAGCTGGTCGATCCGTTGTTGTATTAAAAATCAATTATTATAATGCTGCGAAGACACATAATATATTCATAATATGTATAGTATTTAAAAATTTATGTCGTTACTGATAACTTGTTGGTGACAAACAAAAATAATTTTAACCACTACAAAGAGCATGCAAGAGTAAGATTATTAGATTTATTATTACGATGACACGTGTGAGAAGAAATACACACCTATAATGACGTATTGCCCTTCTGAAAGAATTTTAAATCTGTTTGATAAAGCACTGCAATTCTTCCTGAATTAATAATTACATATGACCGAATAAATCAAATTGTAAAATGCATACATTTTTCAGAGACAATGAGAGGCCCGACGCTAACGATGCGCCCTAATTCAAAATTTCTGATTAAAAAATCACATTTTTTAATACGTAATATTGACATTAGAAAAATATTTTTTGTTGACAGCTCGTGAGGCATCATTAAAAGTGAAACCTATGTACGTCTCTTCTGCACACTATCACCACAGAACGCTTATATTTTTTGCTCGTGTGATTTTTTTTTTAAATAGTACTTAGTAGTTTCTGAATCGTTTTTTTTAATCTACCTTGACACGGTAATTGCATTGTTACTTAACAATGACTACGTAACAAATTATTGTATTACCATAGTGTAGTGAACTTTATTAGCATATTTTTTATAAAATCATGGCCACTTTGATGAGACAAATAAAATGAAGACAGGTCTACTGTGACATATTTTTGGTATCTGATAAGAATACTTAGCAAACTTTAGGCATCTAAATTAATTTTATTATAGAACTACTACGTCAACCCGATAAACAAAATACTGCAGCAAGTTAAAATGTTACACATATTATAAATATAAAAAAAACGATTTAAGTTTTTATATTGAAATCTTGAATTATCTAAATCAAAACTTTATATTTATGTCTATCGGATGACATTTGTAGCATTAACATTAAAATACATACGAGTACATACAGAAAAAGTAAAACGATTGCTTTGTCTTCAAGCTGGCGAACTTTCTTTGGGCAAAATTTTCATGAGAGAAATAATGTAATAATTTAATCATAAGGCGGAATTTTAATTTGCAGAAATATGTATACATTGTTACTTTTTCCTTACCAATAAAAGTGATGGAACGTATTTAAGAATTAATGTTAAGTTCCGGTTCGTGGTAAAATTTTAAGTTTTTTGTGTTTTTTGAGTGGAGTGTAGCCGGTTTGTAGATTTAAGATAAACAAAACAGAAATATTTTCGATGGTTTTGGCGGTAACTTTGTGGAAGTTCATTTTAATATAAAATTTAAAATAACTTTGATTATTCCACGTATTGTGTAACTAACTGTGACACGTGTTTCGCCTCTTTCAGAGGCATCTTCAGACTTACTATCACAAAGTTTGCTTGAGTAATGTCATATCATTACTCAAGCTAACTTTGTGATAGTAAGTTCGAAGATGCCTCTGAAAGAGGCGAAACACGTGTCACAGTTAGTTACACAATACGTGGAATAATCAAAGTTATTTTAAGTTTTATATTAAAACAGAAATAAGTATGGATTTTGAAGAAATGGAATTTTTCATTTATCAGATGAACTGTCGATATTTAATATTATTTAGATTAAATGTAATTATTTTCCTTCATCATGGTTGGATGGACTTTTCATGTTAATGACGAATCTGATTTTAGGGAGTGGCCCTTTCCTATTTGGTATAGCGTGCCTTACGCGAATACTTATAAATAAATCACTGGCTTCTACTATCACAAAGAAAAGAAGGTTGCGAATTCGGGAAATAAATTGCAAAATCAAGGCCACAAACCACCCGTGCCCACGCTATCGAGTAAAAGAGCAACATAATATTGCCATTGGAACAAAAACGACGGACAGTTGTAAAAGTTTTCTGTTTATAATATGAATTAAATACAAATTAGAAAGACTCGGAGACTAGTTATGCAAATAGGTGTTACTTATTTGAAATTACATCAGTGAAATCGTGGTTTTGCAATGAACGGGAAACGCGGAAGAAAATATATTTTTCTAGACTGAAAAAATGATTTGGCAAGCGGTGTTTTTATTTAAAACGCGTCATGTCCAAAGAGTCCAAGTGAAATAAAATGTGAATGAATCTTTTTGCATTTACGATTCTTTTTCGCTTAGTCGGTGTCGGTGTTTAAAAAGATCCGATAACGGAGGCATTAAATTCCTAATGATTATTTTGCTTGCTATTTTACGCGTAAAAACGTGAATATTACAAAATCATAGCAACGACACTCGACTGACCACACGGTAAGGAAATAAATAGATGCAACAAAATAGTTTCCAAGTCCACTGTTTATATTCCGAAATTATCGTGAAATATTGTAACACAGTTAAAAAACGTTGTTTTTTTATTCATCTTAAATCTAAACTAATGCCAAAAAAGGTAATTAAAACAATTCTTTGTTTATCGATATTAAATGATACTGTTCGTTCACCCATCTAATTTATTTCAAAATATGAAAGTCAAGTGATTAGAGGCTGACAATTTACGGATACCATTATTAAGCTCAGTTACAATACTATCCAAAAAGTTGAAATAACTTCTTTTGTTCTTTAAGTCATACGATATTACTTTAGGAAGCACCCTGTAATCTATTGAATACCGATTTTCATCATATAACTCTATTCTTTCACAGCAGGGTGTGAAAATATTGCAGGCAAATTGTATTAGGTCATGCCATAATGGTCATTTCTGTGTTTTTTTCTTTGTTATTAAATTTCTTAATCAATGTTGAAACATCAACATTTTTTTCTGATTAGATTAAATTCTAGGGTTGGTCTAATCGATATTTAATGTGCGTAAGATATTAGTCGAAGTTATAATCAAAACTTTGTATATTTTTTGACCTTTTATCAGCCATATATTACGTGTATAAAGAATTTTCTTATTTATTAAATTGATCGCACTTATTTATCTCTCGGGAAAAGATACATAAATAACTTTGTATGAAATGACGATAAGAGAAGGTATAAAGATGAATTTAATTTATTAAATTAGATTCATTAGTAAATTAACCGTTAAATATGTATGCAATTGTTGTTGCTGCATTCTATAATCAGTTTTTAGCAAAAAAAAACTGCTCAATTTTGGCACGAGGAACAAAATGTAAATGTAAAACTTTATCTTATCCTCGTTGATGGAGAGTTGTGACAACTCAATCAGGGGAGTACAAAAAATGTAAATTTCAATTATATTGAATATTTACAAAGTTATTACCGACTGATTGATTTTTATGAACATGTTCGCTCTCAATGCGATGCATATTGTCGTCCAATGAAGGTTATCTTAATAAAAGTGCTTCGAGGAAGAGAATTAAAACATCCAGAACTGTAAAGATTTTTTAATCAATTAATGGATTCCTTTTCCTTTGACGACACTACAATGGAAGTTAAAGATATTGACGTCTCGGCTATAGCCCCGTAATTTTAGTGTAAAAATTAAAAAGTGTATTATTATGAAACTCCGTTATTTGTCTTTGGTACTGTGATCGATTGCGTAAATTATATTTTACAGCAGTGGAAGGATCTCTATAGCTTCCCTCTACATTATCTATGGTATTGAATGAGCTAGGTTGGAATGATCATAATGAATAACCCTTGCTGCGATATTGTGAATGAACAATAATAATACCAATTTATAATTTTTCGAACTTAGTTAGGTATGTAGGCATTTAGAATGCAATAAACAAAACAATTCGTAAATTAGCTTTATACAGCCTGGTACCATATCAATTCTTTTTTTATCTTTTGAATGTTGCAATGTGTAATTGACGTTATTGTGCGATGAATTGTTTTGTGTTTATAACATGTAAAAACAAACCTTTTCAAGCATGCAGATTCTAGATAACGGTTTTTATAAATTCTATCAAGGCTGTACTGCAATTTAATTTCTAAATAAAGTGCTAAACAATAATTTTTCATATTCATCATATTATTATTTGTAAACAATCAGTTAACAGTTCATAACATTATTAAATTTATCTCTAATCTCACACATTCTGAGCTTTGCTACTTTGAAAATTCATTTTGAATGAAAAGTCCCTACTTAATTACTCAACTTTTATACCACTGTATTGACTTTGAATAGTCCACCTATTAAAGTTATCAGCCTGGCTTAAATAGCTCTGATTACTTGAAAGTGAATGACAGCTGTAAAAATCAATGTAGCCAACAGTAAAAAAACTTTAATCTTTCTCAGACTTTGATTTAGACTGGTGTTTTTGGCAAAAGTGAGACACCGTTATTGTGTACTTGAACTTATATTTCAACAAACAAAAAGAAACGAGTGAATCGAAAGAAGCGATAGATTATAGTTTTGAAGCAATAACATATGAGGACATATAAGTATTTTTGTGTGGAATTTTTCACTACTTAACGCACAAAATTCAAATGGTTCAAATTTGATATTTGATTTCGATAAAGCACCTTTAGTCGAAATCATAAATTATAAAAATTAATTATTAATTTACTGTTTTTGGGCGCCTTAGAAGAAAAAAATATTGAATTCATACCAAAATCAACAGAGACGTTTCCAAAAAATCCACTAGTTAGTTGATTGATATGACTGACGGCACTATTCGCGTAAATCACAAACTTTCAGGGTCAGTTTTGAATTGCCATTTTATATATTATTTGAGTAATACATACTAACTTGGAATAATTTGTCGAACATTAGCCTTGCAACAAAAACAAGTTGATCTATTTTTTTGTTTTTGCTTTCCATTTTCAAATATGAGGAATTAAGTTAATCCCAAATATTGTTCATTCATTTTATTACATACAACTCAGAGCTTAATGTTGAATTAAAAACGTTTTATCACCAAACGAAGAAAATTGATAAAATTTACAAATGAAAATACAGTTAAAATTATTATCAGTGAGTTTTTATCAATTTTGTATCTAATTCATTAAATTTCTTTAATGAATTATTCGTTTAGTACATGATAGTAATTTAAGATATTTATTTTTATTGCCACAGCAATAAAAAAAATAGATAAGATATAAACTAAACTAACCGTTAAATCACGTTCTCATGCATTTACCCCTAATTCTAGCAATATTATAGTTAATACGAATATAAGTAGATAGATTAAATAATCACACATTATCACAACCTCTTACCAAACACTACTTCATACTTTGCTTTTCATCGCAACTAACATGCTTTTGAGTGCGTTCTTTGCTCAGGGGTCGGAATGGAATATTTCAGAAACGAAAATGCTCAATAAACATTGATATTTATTCATTCATATTGCAAATCAATTCGGCATCGTGCATAATTACTGCCACTTTTTGATGAAATTATTCGAACTTCACGAAGCGGTGTGCCGCTCCGCTGGGCTCCAGTTTTATTCAAGCCCTGTTCCTCAATATCGTCAAAAGAAATAGTTCTTTTTTATAATCTGCATGCTCTACAAACGAAAGCGAATGACAAATTTTTAAATTTTGTAGATATGATCGTAAAAAAGATTTTGATTTAAATTGTAACCACATATTTCACAGACCTTAAGAAGAAACGCCAACCAATTGCTTAGGATGATTGTGTTAGTAAATTGCTTTCTGGATGTTTAGTAATATGCAGCTTAGTATTTATATAATAATCCTAGCTTAACTTAAATTTACTTTGTTTTTTTATGTTAAAAGAGTTTTTAAGGCGTTTTTTTGTAGCCAGTTAATCGATGTTAATTAAACATATTAAATACAACTAAAATATGCATGGCTTGAATATTGCAAAAGAGACAGCTGTTAAGAAATGAAAGCATGTCATTTTAAAGTTGTATTATTAAAATTTAAAACGATTTTTAATTCTTTAAAAGTGCATAGCTATTAGTACAATTTTATTGACATACTTATGTAGTTTTATAGATGAAGAGTTTTTTCATTTTAGGAAATTTGTTTCTCTGGAAGATAGAGCTAAATTAAAGTAACATTTATTTTGATTTGGCATTTACTTGGTAAAACTCCATTATTATACGGTAAGAAAAATAAAAATGTATTTTAGTTCTACATTGTTATTTTTCTTACCGTATTTATTTTGACAGATAGATTTTGTACCAGAACTGAGACGATATCTCTATTTGAAAAATACCGATGTAAAATATATAGCATGTTTTAATGAATCCTTTATGTTGCGCCATGTCTTGAATTAATTAAATGAATAATTAATTACCTACAATCTACATTGATAGTGCATTATAAAAACAAGTTAATTGACAATTATCCACTTTATACAGTGACGCTAAGATGTTTTTGACCAGTGGCATCAAATTAGTGACCTGGATATTTCTGCCTGACCTGCTGTCATTATTTGACCTCAGAAATAAAATGAATCAACTGCTTGGGCGCGGCCTGTATTAGATTATTATCAATGCCTATAGCGGCGGGTCGTAAAATAATACCAAAAATATAGAGCCGGCAGAAATTAGCAAACCTGCTTTCGCCATTTATTGGTACGATTGTTTAGTGACCTATATACCGATTTATAGGAAACAATTTTAAAGTGCTTGAATAAATAGCACAGCATCATATACTAAAGTTGTCATCAGTTGACAATGCTCGCCATGAGCGAAACCGGTACTGATCAAATAAATTTTATGTCAAAAAAGTACTAAAAATGGATTATTATTTTTATTATAATGCCTTTCCACCAAGTATAAACAGTGAACACCTTAAAAGTGATATATTATACTAAAGTGTTAATCACGCTACATGCAGCATTTTAAATGACATTTTTTAGAAAGGGTAAGAACGTAAGAAGACAGTTGATAATAATATTAAAAACAAAAGAGCGCCGGTTTTGCTTATCATAAAATTAAATTTGTTATGCAATTCAAATGATTATGTACTATTCAAACTTTGCTATAGAATATTCGTAATGATCTTTTGAAAATGAAACTATAACATTTTATTTTGCGAAAACAGTTGGTTTGAGATATAAAAAAATGATAATGTTATCTCTAACGTTACAGTGATACCAAATTAATTAGAATTTAGGATTTCCACTGAAGGTACTCGGTGTGATTTCAATATAACATATTGATCGTTTGAATTTTGTACCTTTCCATAAGCTTTGTCACTAAAACAGCCCGGGTTTCGTCTTTCGACATCTTCAGGGATTTTAAATTCGCAGAGCAGTCAGTTCAAGTTTTTTTAATGTTATTTTGCATTAGGTGGTAAACCGGAGAGTCTTATGTGTATAAAGAAAGATAGAAAAATCAAATCTTTCATGAAAAAAAATACTACGAAGCAAAAGCTTACATATTATTATTAAACCACTTTGCAAACAACGTCGCTGAATAAAGGCAAACGCTTCTACTAACAATGCAAAAATTGTGTAATTATTACTGTGGTTGAGGGAAATGAATCGTAATTATGCGTTTTAGGAAAAAAAACTATTCATTTATTTGCTATATGGCTAGATAGGATTTTCAGTGTTAAGAATATATTAATAAATAGTGGATAGACTAGAAAATGATAAAAAAATACTTTTACCAAATCAAACACTTATATATAAACATTTTAAATCCAGGCATAACAAAATCGCAATTTTGAAAATTTCAATCCTTTTACGAACATTTTGCAAAAATTCTCACCAAATAATAGGACGCAAATTTTTGAACATAATTCAAATTAAGAACAAGATGTTTTTATATTTGTAGTGAATGATCTTCTGTTCAGCAGAATATACTTTTTCAAGCGAAATGAAAGCAATTTTTACCTTGTATTACAGGTTTTAATTGGATTCATTATGTATCGAGATTAATAAATGGAGTGGACATGATTTGTCTATAATAAAATGATTTGAAGACTTCCTCTTGTGAATATAACGATTAATCTTTCTTTAACTGCTATTAAGCTTTGGTAATATTGATTAAAAAAACATGCACCATTATCAATCTATCAATTATTTTTAAGCGTTTATCGTCGTATTATTTTTTTTAAATTAAGATAATAATTCAGGAGATTTTTCAACTCATTTTGAAACGAAGAATTAGCTGAAGTAAAAAACTAATGAACAACATTTGATTGAAAACTCATGTAAGCCTCGATATGTGTATCAGAAACTTATTATAGCGTACATGTAATACGACAGTATCTAAGGAAATTAAGTTTACCAACGAATTTTAAGCTAGTGCTGGATAAGGTAAATTGTAGGCATTATATTTTGTGTGAGACTCGTGTTTATTTTTCATTTATATGGCAACGGTAAAATCGACTCTTTATAAATGTTTCCCCTTGATTCCATCAGTCAATACAGTGAATTGTGTACAATTCATCATCTGCCAAGTGCATCGTTTATGGAAACCACATTATGAGATCAATATCATGTTAAGATACCGATAATCCAGGGCTGTGGAGTCGGTCTAAAAAAGTCCGACCCCGACTCCGACTCCGACATTGACCAAAAATACGACTCCGACTAAAAAAGGTTAATATCGTCACTTTTTTCCCCTAAGTTTCTTATTTATGTGTATTCAATTAAATATCAACCCTATCAATGCGGCCAAAAGTCAAATTTGACATATTAAATGAAAAATAAAAAGTTCAAACTTTTCAAAATTTCCGACTCCGAGTACGACTCCGGCCAAAACGCAGCGATGACTCCGACTCCAACTCCGATTCCGACTCCACAGCCCTGCAATAATCCAATCATTCAAATAAATGATAGTCTTGTTTGCAGTCAAGATGTGTGCATGGGAACTTATTCTATGAACTTAATCAAAATGTATATGCTTGCTGGAGGATTTTGATGTATTAGAACCGTGATCTATCAGCCTCGCATTTATCGTTATAACGAAAAGCTCTTAAAAAACGATGAGCCGCGGTTCCTCAGGGTGTGACACTATCGATTTACGGTAAAGATTTTTGGGACTGATTGAAGTGGCATATATTAAAAACAACAAAACTATCAAATAAAAAAAAATATGCACGTCAGCAAAATAATAATACAGTTTAATTATTTAATCAACACGACAGCGTTAGATCTGTTTGTATGTCTATAACTGTTTCTGACGATGGTGTTATGCGGAAATAGTAAACTTTATTAAATATATTTTGAATTACTAAATACTATGCTTTCAGAGATATTTTTGCCGTCTTGTTGCTGGCCATTTTCTTCAAAATTATCATTTTTATAAGGGGTTTTAAGTTTATTAAGTGCGTACAAGAGGATTCCTATCTATTATATACACATGTAACGTGCAATACAAAATTATACGGAGACATTCATTTCGTTTTCTGTCAGCTTGCTTAAATTATGTTACATAAAATATTCACATGAACATACACACTTACTTATAACTACAGTGAAACCTCGATCTTACGTTCTCGCATTATACGTTTTCTCGCGTGGTGCGTTCATTTTCTATAGTCCCGGCATTTAGTTCATATATAAAACTTTCCCGCATTAATCGTTTGTTTTATACGGTCCCTTGAAAAACGTAGAATCGGGGTTTCACTGTAGTTACCAGCTGAGAGGGAGAAACAGAGTATGTGTGTTTTGCGCTGTGCGTTACTGACGGACAGATGCATCAAGATAGATTTAATAACATATACATATATTGTAATATTGGCCATTTCGTGATTTTTACATTACATGTTTGTACATCTGATTCTGATAAAGTTAACAGTTTCAGCCAAACTGGCTTGCCCACAACTACAGTAAAAATAATTGATGAATAGGTACTGTATTTGTATGAAGATTCCCACAGAATTAAGTATATTATTATGAATAGCCATGAACGGTTAGTCAGTAAGCTCAATTCACACGCCAGTTTTTGTGGTTTATAGGTCATTAATGATATTTTATAATTTATGTGTGAAAAAATTGTTTATTGTGATTTTGGATTTATAAAAGATGCGGAAATAGCGACTCGGTTATGGAAGAACAATCTTAATTCATGGGAAATAAAACCACTAATACTTTGTATGGAATATTACTGCAAAGTAGTGTAAAGCCTATGTGGGATATTTTTGTACATCATCATAATAAACATATGCATAATGTATGTTTAAGATACTATTTGAATTAAATAAAGATATTAATCACGAGTGTATGAAATTGAAAAAGACTTATTGATAATATATATCAAATAGTTCGGATAAGATTATGATAAGAATTTAAGACAATAAATTTATTTCATTCATGGAAGATTTTATCATATCTATATATTTTTATTTGGAAGCAATCTGAAATATTGCACAATATTGCTGTTTCCTTTATGAACTTTAACAAAATTATAATTTTTATATGTAATAAACGATTGTACAATTTACAATTCATATCGTCTTCTTTATGAGACGACTTCTCTTAGTGACTTGGTACATTGTTGTATTATCAATGTTGCATTCATTTACATTTATTTGTTTAATGGTATTTAAAAAAAAAAAACATATTTAATAGTAGGCGAAATTGCCACATACATATATTCAGATAAAGATAGAGACAGTTGACAATACTCGCGAAGAGCTAAACCGGTCCTGATCTTTATATTAAAAGTAATATAATACTTAGTTTTATTTTTATAAATATAGTGATTTAATTGGATCAATATTCATGCAAGAATTATTATGGTTTGGTTTATCAAAACAATTTTTTTCGAACGTATCAGTACCGGTTTCATTCGTCGTCAGCATTATCAACGTATAATGCTTCGTATTTTTTTGAATAAAAAAAACAGTCATTTTAAAACTTATAAACATCACCTAATATTTAATCATATTATAAAAATGGTTTTTATGGTATTTTTTTAACATAATGCCTTTCCACCAAGTATTGACAGTTATCAACACAAAAGTGACATTTAAATTAAATGACACAGTAACTGAAGATAGTTTGAGTAAGGCATTTACCCTATCAATATATTTTTTAATGATGGGAGTGATAAATATGTAGTTTTTATATTAAAGTAATAAATCACTATGTCTTTATATCTCTAAATCAGGTTAAACAGATACTATGTTTGCTACATGCATATATCCATAATAGCTGTGACCTATAAAAGTTTGTTTTACGTAGAAATTATGAGGCTGTCGTCAATGCGCAGTTTGATTTGACATTTAAGTTGCGTCAAAGCTTTCAAATGTTACAAAAACAGCAAAAGAGCATTTCGCATATACTCTTTATTGCATCATATAATAATCACAATGAAATAAACTGAAATAGTTACGTTAGAATAACCCACGGGAGCTTTATTCATAAATGATGAATTAAAAACAAAGCTTAGTAGACGAAAAAGATTAGAATTTTTATTTGAATAAAGGAATCGGTAATTGTTATTACAAAATATTAAAATAATTCGTTTTATACGTTTTAAAATTCTTGTTATAAATTATCTAATATACAATTGTGATATTTATCAAATCGTTACCTTACTTTGAAAAGGTTCTAACTTACATTTTTGCATAAAATTACTTTTTGGTCAGAACAGCTTGTATTTACCACATTCTATCATATATATGAACTTCAGAATTATCTATGATTGAATAACGGAGTTAGCAGAGTTCCCGACTTGCACTGCATCTTCACACTTCTCTTACAAAAATGATTTGACAAAGTTCTAAGATTGTCATCATTATTTCCGTGATTAGATATTTAAGATAATTCTTTCTCGGTAAGAGTTGTGAAAAAATATGCTTAAAATAAGTAATTTGAAACATTTTTACTTGCTCATTGTTACAAGTGAAATTGAATCAATCGAAACTTCAAACGCTCATATCTCAAAACAGTGTCAAGAGCACCTTTTCAAAAGAAGGTGTAGAAATATTATTGAAAAAAAAGTTGAAATGTTTTTATGTCTGTCTAATATGTTTGTATAAAAATGTGTATTGCATTTCATAAGGCACAGTGCAAAGATTTTAATCGACAAACTACACCTCAATCTTCGTTTGTGTTTTAGATGAGTTCCTCGCAAAACAAAATCGCACAAAATAATCTACGACTGAATAATATGGGAACATAACATGTAAATACAAGGACGCACGTTTCAAGGTCAAGTTGTAATAAACATGTGAAACACTGGATTTTGCATGGACAGTATGTGAATAACGCGCTGTTAATTACGTTACAATATACATATCATATGTGTGTACGTTTATTTCGTCGCAAAAATATATGGAAAAACAATTGAACTTAAAAAAACCGCATAACTTATAATCGCACAAAAAAAGTTTGAGTGTACTTGGTTTTTATGACCAACGACAAATTTCCGAAAAGTACAACATCCGTTTGAGTGCTAAAATAAAGCCAAGAAGACTTCAACACCACATTTAATACTAACAAAAATAGATAAAAACACTATTCCACCAACCGTTTATTGAATGAGGTGAATTCAATCAATTAATTCATTTCATTGTAATTGGACTGTAAGTCATGGTTTAAATCTGTAAGCCACGTAAAACAAAAAAACCATTTAACAATTTTAAATTGTCTTTGGTTTGCAAAATTGCAATGCATTAATTTAACAGCCGTTGAACACCGAATGTTTTTTGTTGTATATTATTGAGTTTATATTACGCAGGTAATGTTATTTGTTCAATGTTGAGTATATAAAACAATTATTTAATAATCAATGACATAACAGAACATCGAAACTTTCTAGATGTATAGTAAAATATATAACGTTATTCGAATTAACTCTACTATAAAAATATATAAAAGCTCAAAAATATATTAGGTTCTATTTTTTAAAAATCTTTTGCAATATTTTTTTTATTAATGTGGCTTTTGTTAGCATATTTTTTTACTTATGCTGTTTTTCTGATACAAAATTTTCATTGCCCGATAAACTACTTTAAATTCCTTACTAAATAATTTACCCATGGCTTAATTTTTTTTTTTTAACCATGTCCCCTCCAAACTTGGAGCATATGGACTCCTCACGGAGTTTATCTCAACATTTTTGTTTTTTTCTACGAGAACTGTTTGTTACTCAGTTGCTCAACCTCTCTTTTTTTTTCGAAGAGAGTAGGTATGGAAAGGTTACGAGGACTAGGACAGAACCAGTGATTAGTTAATCGCTGTCACTATGCTTCGCTCTTCACAACACACCATGCCTTTGAACAGATTTATCGACTGAAAAAATCCGCTCGTACCGGGAATCGAACCCGGGCGATCCGGCACGCAAGCCAACGCCGTTGACACTACGCCATGGACCGGACGGATGGCTTAATAAGCCTCGTTATTACTTTTAAGGTGTTCACTGTCAATACTTGGTGGTATGGAATTATAGCAAAAATAATAAATCATGTTAAGTATTTATTATTTCACATTAAATTTATTAGATCAGGACCGGTTTCGCGGAAACGCGGTTTTGTGATTTAGCGAAACCGGTCCTGATCTAATAAATTGAATGTGGAATAAGTTCTGAAAATGTTTATTATTTTTATTAAACCTGGTTATGTTTAAAACCTTTTTTAACAAATGGCAACATTATCTTTAAAATCAAATGCTAAAAAAAAGATTGTAGCAACATTTTATATGTACTTTACCAAACAATAAATGATAAGATAAAAAGCATTCATTGATATAATTTTCTCGTGATTTCGATACACAATCTGCTGGTGCATTTTGTTCGCGTTTTTAATTGATAATAAATATTGCGGAAACTAGACGTGATGAAATGAGCGCATTCTTACGGCGGAAATGTTTTAGTGAATCAACAATGAATAAAATATATTTTACTTGGCAGACAAAGCTACAATGATTGTTATGTTATTCTAAAAATACACAACAACATGTGTTCAAAACTTCACTTCGATAAACAAAAACTAGATAAACGATCTATTTTTTCTAGATTTGTTTATTTATTTAACTGCGTTTTATATGTTTTACGATTATTTACATCGAACACTTTAAATAACTAGCTCAGCTTTATTGGAAAACAGTTCCTATTTTACGAAATAGTCGTAAAAAACTTTTTACAAGCCAAATGACGATAATTCAACAGTTTTTATTGAAAACTATCATGTACAAACTGAACACCATTGGAAATCGTAAATAAATAAAATAAAAAACTTTCAAGGTGTTCACTGGCAATACTTGGTGGAATGGGATTATAATACAAATAATAACACAGTTTGAGTACTTATTCCGCATAAAAATTATTGGATCAGGACCGGTTTCGCTCAATTAGTGAATCATGCTCACCATGAGCGAAACCAATCCTGATCCAATAAACTTTATGTGGAATAAAGTACTAAATATGTGTTATTACTTTTATTAAACAAAATAAGCTGATAAATATATCAGCCTATCCTAATCGCTTATTTAAAAGAAGGCTAAGCAACATTGTCATATGACTTCAATAGACTTACCGTGGGAATAAAATGAACTACATAGACAGTTATGTATGAAATTATGTGAAAAGTGTTTTTGACGTTCGAATTTCACCACTAAATAGAAAAAGCCTTACGGCAAATTAGACAGTTTTATAACTAGATTATAATAATAGACATAATTACAACTAGTACATACAAGTAGTAAAAAGGGTGTTTCAACAAAAACCTATAGATAAAGCGGGGATGGATTGATAACTTCAAATAAAGGTTAAGTTACATACATTGATTTTTTTTTCGATTCTAGATGCTCTCTTATTGATATTATCTCATATCATAAACTTCATTATATGATTCGAGCGGGATAGTTAACTTTTAGACTTTTCAGCAGTGACTATCATACGGCAAGATGTTAAACACCTACTGTTGAAACGCTCTAGTAATAGTCTATTATGTGATCCACAATGGCTGCTAACTTTTTGTGACCTTAGAATTTTTCATTTGATGGGAAACTGAAATAAGCAACTAAAATAGTATTACCTGTTTTTTACGTGATGTCATCATGGAACATGTACTATATATGTGTGTGTTGCACGCGTTTGTAAACCAATAATCCTAACGTTCGAATTTCAAAAGAGAGTAAGATTGTTTTCAAATTATTTTTCAATGCAAATAAATATCTTCCTTTGTCTTTGCGATATCGATAGCACTTCGAAATGAATTCACTCAAAGTGTTATCACATCTGGAGAATTTTGATAAAGTCGAGGCATGGTTTTGCAATGAGTCAATAATGAGTCAAAGGCAGTGGCATGTGGATTCTTGGAGTCTAGGGAACGGCTTTTGTATCTGTCGCAAAACCACACTGCGAAAGTTTTACTCAGCACGCATTCAATTAAGAAACCACACGTATAACGGCGTAAGACAAATAACTCGTTTCATTTTATTAGTTTATGAACGAAATAAAACTGACGTATATTAATAAAATCATTTAATAATAAAAAAAAAACAAATCGAAGCCGTTTGTGAGTGATTTATTCATTTGCAGAAATGAATTATCATTTTTAAAAAGCGACTTATCTGCGTTTCTCAAGCCCCGTTCTAAATAAAGTGTTAAATCATCAAAAAAAAATGATTTAACTTTGTAATAAAGTGCCTAATATTGAAAAAAAATGTAATTCGAGGATCCAAAAAAACAAAGTTAATTGGATCGTAATTTTGCAGCACAGAATGCTAGTTTTATGCATTATGTTCAAAATAATTACCAATTGAGATGATTATGCATTTACATTTCTCAACATGATGATTTAATGACTAATTATTTATCAACAAAATAACCAAAAATTAATGAAGTTGTGAAATGTTCCGCAGTAGTTTGATAGATTGTAATCATTTGAGGTATAAGTGAGATTCAATAATAAATTCAAGTCGTCATTTTGTTCTAATTTATAATTGCTGGACAATTCTTCGGTTATGCTCTTAATTCAAATGAATATGTGAGGGTTGAAGGTGTATGATGAAACTTCAATATCAAATTCAAACGATTTAAATTTTACAAATCTTACGTTAAAAATCACATTTGATGAGAGACACTCCTCACTGGGAGAGTTTGTTTGAATAATTTTTATTATTATACGATTAATTTAATGGTAATATATTATTTTCGGTTATCATCTTGTTATGTATAATCCACCGTTATATTGTTGTACAAAGCTTGAAATGCATATTTTTTAATGATTTGAATATAGGTACTCATGTTTTTACTATGTATTATAAATTGAACAAGAATTATGCAGAAAGTAGTGCCACCTGACATAGATTGCTCAATACGCTTGATGCGGACGACAACACAAAAAGAGAGTGTGAATGTGTTGTTCGTTAAAATATCACTGACTTTTTACGCTCACACGTGTCCTCTCCTTTTCTGAATATGACACTTACAGATAGAGAGTGAGATAAAAATACGTTACAGATGGACAGATAACAAAAAACAAGTATACATATCAGCTCTTCACAAAGTCGTGATTGGATACACTTCTTACAAGTGTGTTTTAAAATATTTTTTGCTTGGGAAGTAGATCATTTTTTTCTGAAGTTTATTGACATGCGTGATTTTTCTACCTACATATATCATTCATACAATTTCTTTCTCAGGCTGTTATACACATCGTGATAACTGCTATAGCCATACGCTGGGTCCGCTGTTAGACAAGTCAACGAACGGCCGCCGGTTGCCCACCGTTGCGAGAGAACCATCGTCGATCCACCGAACCAGTCGCCTGTATGCAGTCACATGAACAAGACAGCCGCCCGTGCTGCCGCTTCGCAAATCAGTTGCACTGACAGATGATGGAAATGTGACAACACTGACATCTGACAGTTTCCATTGTGCTAACTATTATTTGAAAAAAGAATACTATCAAAAACATAAGTGCTATATACATTCTTTTGTTTCGGTGTTTTGAAAGTGTACTGTGCATTTATCGTGCTCGCGTAAAAAGTTGTTTTTAATTGTTGTTACATTAAAAAAATACCATTGAAGTAATTTACGGTATTTCCCCCTTTAGTGTTTTACTTGTAAGGCTATAAATAAATGTGGCAGCTACATAGGAAGATTTTATTTGATTAGATCAATGCTGTGTAAATGAATAAAGGATTTTACAAAGGTAAGATGATATTTTTATTAATTAATCTATAAACAAATCCGATAATATATATTTATTATTATTTGAGACCTTTTGATTCAAAAATTAAAACAAGGATACGGTAAATAGTTTTAAACTTTGATTCAATTCGGAGTGTAAAATATCTTTTTACTTCAAAACTTTTTTTTTAATATATTAATAATATTAATTGTCTGTCGAAGTTTAATATGTAGTTTTGATTAAACATTTATATCTTTTTATTGTGAATACATGCATATTTTATACATTTATATATTCAAATAAAAGTTTTGAGCTATCTTTTGAAACAATTTTTCAAAAAAATATGTTGAAGGAGTGTCTTTAATGATCAGATTATTTCTCAAACACACTTTCAACCGATATAAAAAAATAATGGAAAATACTATGTATGTTAATTGAATGTTAAAAAAACGTGAGAATTATTCGATGAAAATTTTATCGGATTTTAGCCAAGGATATACAAATATCCGTAGAAATGAAGCAACTGCCAGATATAAATATAAAATGTATTCGCCTATTTTATGACAGCTAATTGACGGATCTGTAAAATTTTGCAATTAGCATTGATTCAATTCCTTTTATTAAACATAACAAATTAACAAAACATATTTTATAGCTTATTTGGGTGATACAATCATAATATATAATATTTCTTCACATTGCACTTTCTCGCATGTCTTAAAAAAATGGTTTAGTTGAGTATATTAAACGGAAAGAACATATCATATTGTATTCAGTTCACGTGAAGAATAAGTATATGCTCATTAAAATAAGTGGCCTAAGTGCACGTATTGTGATTTTCTCATGGTTTATGTACTTGTTACTGTATTGTCTCACGCATTAACATCGCGACAAGCTGATTACTGTAAATACTACAATTATCGGACTCACATAATGGTAAACTCATTTTTTAAGATGTTTTTTACAAGATGCGACGATTTACCGTTGCGTGTCTCACCACACCAAATAATTTATTCCAGGATTCTACAATTTTAATCCTGGTTTTTTTCAAATAATTATTGATTTTGAAGTATTCACTAATTTTATGGTGAATTTAAATACAATGTAATAATATTAATACTGCGTTGCAATTTGTATCGAAAATGAACCGAGTGAGGAACAGCCGATTAAAAGTCTCGTAAAATAAAGATTCATAAATAAAAATAGCTGACGTTGCAGAATAATTATGTTACACTTTTTATTCAACAAAAACTGCGTTTTAGTTGGCCAATCTTATGGAATGTTTTAAAAAGAGAGAAAACAGATCCGATAAATATGTATTTTTATCTGCATAATAAATCATTGTTACAAAACAATCAATCGAGAAAAAATATTTATAATTATCAAGACACAATAAAAAATCCTATGATTGTCTTATTTTGAATGCTTTTAATATAATTTTAATTCCGGAAACCCTTGGAATTTCATATCTCACATATTGCAATCCTCAAATATTACGGATTCCAAATATCCCAAACTTAAATGTATAATATTCAAATGATGAATTAAAATACAGTTTTAAAAGAAAAAGTGAGCATAGTTCAGAAATGATTCTTATATACATACCTGTGACAGTATAGACTCTTTGATATCCTGTAAATCAGATTCGAAATAGCTTGATACAACCCATAAGAGTGTACCCTGAAGAAATTAATTCTTGAGTTTTTCCCATATTAAAATATAGCAGTGTTCTAAGTAGTATAGTCTTCTATTCATACATTTGGGCTTATTGCCATGTACATATTAATTTTATTTTCCTAATACGTTTTACCGACCGCAGTGTCAATAAATAGATACTTATTGCCGGTAAATACTTACTTTAAGTGTTTGAATAATAATGAATATGAGTAACACATATTTATATTACATGAATGTTTCGATTGGAAGCCGTAATAGATGTAGTCGAATCAAATATGCTAGTTTACACTTTTTAAGTGCCAATTTCCAGTATATTTTTTTCTCCCTCTTCTGATTACTACAATGTTTTAATCTATTTTCAAAAGCTATACAAATATAATTCGTGATTTTTGTAATTTTAATATATATTAATAAATAACGGTCATAAATAATGGTAAATAACTATTGGTGCAAGGCTATTAAAACACCATATTTTGTACTAATTTCACTTATTTTATTTAAATCAGAATCGGGTTCACTCATAGCGATAATTCTTGCCATTGTGTTTTACTTATGTATATCTTATATATAAAACCGAAACGGCGTATGTATGTCTGTGGGTCTGTAATTCCCTCTTGCATTGTTGGTCATTAAGTTGCCATAAAAACGAATATGAAAGAAAATATTTTTGAATTTTTATCGGCGAAGACATTTAGTCAAAATGTAATAAATTAGTCTTCTACCAACATTTTCCCGGCTTTTATTAATATAATAATGTTTATTATTTACGTGAAGGTATTATTTGACATTTCTTTGACTGCAAATTAGATTTTTTCCTTGAATTTGGACATTTTAATGGGCGACAATGGGGCTGTCATCAAATTATTTAATTATTATTTTTAAAATTATTTAATTAAATAAAGTTTGTGATTTTATTTTAACTCTATTTTGGATGTTAGATTTTGTGATATAATTATGTCGAATGATATAACATTAAATAATTATTGGTCGCTTAGTCCGAGCGACACCGGGTAGCAATACTAGTATTATATAACGCAGCCTCTCAAAGATAACTTTAATACAAAGTCATAAAATCAAAAGGAAGTCTGCTATGTATACGCTTATTATACTGTATAGCAATTCTTTGTAGTAATTGTAACGATGGTCAGGAGTGGCTTCATTCATTTGAAAATATCCTGATCATTATTTGAAACCATGGGGAAACAAAAGAATGTGTGAAATGTGACAATGAAGGTTCCTATTAAAATATCTAGCAGCTGGTATTTTGAATTGTTATTGATATTTTATTAGTTCGGTGGGAAAATATTTTTTATCGATTATTTAAATTGCTTGTACGTGATTGATTATTAGAGTTGTCGATTTTATTTCTTTCTGCTTGTTATTATAGCCGTGACATTTTAAGTTCGAGCCTACAAAAGATTATCTAGGTACGCGAAGAACGGTACAAAAAATATAATCATAATATTTACGGGTAAAACAATAAAAAATGTTATTATTTTTTACGATCCAGCTCGCTTCCTTATTGGAAAAAATTTATAATTTTCTCAATGCTATAATGCCGCTATATTATATTTGAATTCATAAAACAAAACTTTGTGTGCCACTTCAACATATATTTTATAATAAGCGAAACCGGATCTGCTCAATGACAAAATATAGTTATGTGGAAGTAGTACAAACCAATTGTATCTTACTTATTCTCGCACCAAAAGCTCCAAAATTACAAAAAAATATTGATCACAAGTTTGAGTATTTTTTGATAAAAGCGGATTGTATTTGATTTTTTGACAAGAGGACACACTTTTCTCTGCGAATTTTATCGATCCCTTACTTTTAAATACTTTCACCAGGTTAGTTAGTAAACAAAAACAAGTTAAAAGTTATGAACACATCCGTGTTATAGGAATGCACTAGTAACGAGTTTAATCCCGCAATGTCCACCTAAGTATATCAAGATATTAATACTGTATTAACTTTTCAATAAATTTATGGAATTGTGCAAAAAAGAAAGGAAGCTTCATATAATTAAGGATTTAGACTGAAGGTGCTTGATGGAATTTCAACATCAAATCTGAATTTTGTACTTTTCCATGAGTATTGTACCTAAGTTGAAACCCGGGTCGTTAGCGACAAAACTCACGGAAAAGTACAAAATTCAAACAATTCAAATTTAAAGCTTGTAATGTTTATAATTTATTCCCAGCTCAAATCTTTTGAAAACCTTAGTCCTCCGCTCATAATGTTTTCGTCTACGAGACCTGTTTGTCAGTCGGTTGCTCAACGTCTTATTTTCGAGAATTGTAGGGAGTGTAAAATTGTTTGGGTGGATATCACAGACCTTTATGCCTTCAAGCTGAAGTCAATAAATAGATGGAAAAATCTTGAACCTGTTATCTCCAAGATGCTAAAGACGTTAACCACCGATTATATTTTTTATTGCTTAATTATAAGCCCCATCATTGTTCTCGTACCTTCTTGGAAAAGACAGGCTGAGTGACCAAATTGCTTGTGCTCATAAAATAATTCTATTTGTATTTAATATGTTGCACACTAAGAACACATTTGTATAAAAAATGGAATTAGCATTTTTATTGAAGAGAAGATTCTATCTTTCCTAAGTATTATTCGACGTAAGTACACATGCTTTACTTTACGTTATTAATATTGAGTGCATTAAAAAATAGAGCATTGAATCTTATCGTCGCCGTAAACCGTTAAGTGGCTATTTTACGACACTAGGTCAAGAAAAAATCCTATTTTTGTTTGGCCTAGAAAATGAAAATTTGTGAGTAAAATTGCTGTAAAAAATGGAAATAAGTTCGCAAAACAATCATTATTTTGTGATTTTTTTACCTTAATTCAAACTGTAAAATCTTGCGTGTTCAATTCTAATTGAATGTAGTTGTTGTGTGAGAAAATATACGGTTTTTTTATTGTCTCGGCTGTAATTCCATTATCGTACATTTACTGTGCTCTTTTATAAGATTACTGCACGCATATTATAAATAATTACTTGGCAATAACGTTTTGAGGTACATTTTTTTACACGGTGAAGACAGATATAAATTCAATGTTACAATGAATACCGATGATTAAGATAATGACATTAAGGCCCGGCCCATCTTTGTATATATGTAGATGCTAAAACGTGGCAATTTCGTTATCGCTGTCAATATGGATCATATGGAATAATAATAAAGTATATCTAGGTTTAGATCTTCCTACGTTTTATTAGTTGGATTGGGTAAATGTGGAAGGAGTTCAAAATTCACAGACACCCGAGCTTTCATCTACAAGTCCATAAATAGACTGAAAAATCAATTTAAGATTTTTTTTGTACAGAATTTCCATTTTGTTTATCGAAACTCCATGAGGAGGCTATGTTCTTTATGAAGTTATTCAAGAGCTGCATATTATTAAGTTGTTCAATCTTTCTTTTTTAAAGTGAGTAAGGATAGAAGGATGGCGGTAGAGCATGAATAATATTGAGCTAATTGATCTCGCTCGCCCCATTTTACGCTTCGGATAGGTGGCAGAGAATTTGGAACATCAATGTTTTGGAAGAACTTCGAATCCATAAATCAATTGAAAACATATTAATCTGCTGCTTAAAAATTCTAAATTAAATTAAATTGAAGTATTTCCGTATAGAAAAATATTATGGTAAAGAAAAATATCACGAGAAAATGATTGCTTTCAAATTGCTCTTAAAATTAGCTATTGTTGAAAAATGAATGCAAACCATTCGATAGTTAGCGTTAATGATATTTTTACGGTGCAGTCAATGTTAATGTATGATTTCCCAACGAACACATTTGAGTTAATAATCATAAATATTCGAATTAATAGTTTCACCGACCTATGCTTTTAAGCGAATGAGGTTAAATGTTCCACATATTCGAGATAAAAATGATATTTTTCTGTAGGGATGTAAATATTTTTGATTATATATTTATATTTATCAGTAAACTGTTTCGTATTCTAATACGAATCTTTCGATTTACACGCTACTTGATGTTAGTATTTTCGGATTTTCTTGCTTGTTATATAATACACTTCGGTAAATATGAAATAAACTTAATTTGCTAATTTATGATGTAGAACAAAACATTTAAAAAGGAAAATTGCATTCCTTTAGTTCGAATGTAATTTACATGAATTTTATTGCGTTGTTGGAAAATAAATTCAAGTCGACAAATATATTTGATGAAGTCAGTAATACTAGTAATCAAGTAACTTTCGAGTTTATAAAATTATCAAGTGATGAAGATGGGGAATTGAAAGTTAATAATTGCGATTTTGCAAACATTTTATTATTAAAATTACCATATGTCAAATAAACAACACCCTAAACAGAGTTTGAAGATTATATACGAAACGAAGAACTCAATTTAAACGGTATTTTTAAGATCCAATCTACCGTGTCTATCTAAAGATAAATATTATATAATATAATTTAAAGAGTGGAAAAATATACACGCAGTAGGTTCAAAGTCAATGCTATCATTTATTCAACGACAACCTATCATTTAAGTGTACATATAATATATCATAATTTTACTTTGATCTAAAATATAAATGTAAAGCAAACTTGTTTTCACTGTGTCAGTCTTTATCACTGCATGCATGTTTTTCAAATGCAATCAATTCAAATTACACTTTTCATAAATTCATGGAAACAATTACTTTATTTGGATCACATATGTGTGCAACCAACGACAGTATCAATCATACATTGCATTGAAATTAAAAACATGCTTAAATTTAAATATAAATATAATTATCACATTTATTTACTTTTTTATTTATGAGCATATTATTTTTTAACTGTGATTGTTTTATTTCCCAATTTGCTGCATATAAGAAGCTGGGAAAGCTTAAAGATGTTTTTTTTAAAGATTGCCAAGGTCTACATTTAAAATTCTACCATGTGAATTTGACAAAACCAATTTCCATAATCTTATTAAGGGTTTTATCTGAACTCACGCATGTGCGAAGATATCAATATCCAAAGAATGATCACTGATATATGAAAGCGATCGACAGGCCGAAGAAAAAAGTAATTTATAATAATATTAGATAAGAACACGATGTACGACAATTTTATAATTGGAAAATTCTCATTTTGGCCTTATTTTGGCTGTAAAAAATATGACGGTAAACTTGTTATACGCATGGTTTAGAGAAATTGAGTTACCCATTTAAAATAGAATGTCTATTGACTATTGGATCTTCAAAGTTCAGAGTTTTCATTACCGTAGAGATATTTTTTAAATTTGCCAAAGCCCAAACAATCCTGTTTTATACGGATTGAACTTATTTATTTATTTATTTATTTATTTATTGGCAAAAAAACTATTAAAAATACATGGCATTACAGCAAGCGCCAATGCGCCATGCATTTGAGAAATTAATACAGATTACATAAAATATTACACAAAAATAAGAAACAGAACAGAAACATATTATTTAGATAAGAAAACATAATTTTTAAACAAAGCATCAAGTTCACTGCCGAAGATGTCAACATCAATATATTTATCAGCCGAATAGCCCCGCAACTGGAGATTCAAAAGACCTACGTGACAAACAACAAGTTTTGACAAAGAAAATTGATTTGTCTTTGTTACGACCACGTAGGTAAAAGCTGGGAGCATGCAAATTTAAATTTTCAAGGATGTCAGGGTTATCAACTTGGCCCCGAAGAAGAAGAGAAAAATGTTTTAATATTGCAATTAGTCTTCGAGCTTCAAGTAAAAGAAACTTGGTTGGATAATATTCCATTAATTTGTCATACGGAAAATAGTTGAATTTTTTGAAATAATAATAACGCAGAAATTTTTATGAACTCGCTCCAGTTGCGACTTAAATTTAAATTCATATGGACCCCAAATAATACATCCATATTCTAGTTTGCTTAAAACTAAAGAAACATAAAGAGTACGAAACACAGTAGGGTTTTCAAATGGCTTACTTTGCCGAACTATGAATCCAAGAAGTTTACTAGCCTGCAGGGTAATTGAAGAAATGTGGGAATGAAACGTGAAAGAAGAGTCAAATGTTATACCAAGATCAACAACTTCAGACAAACGCTGTAAAGTCATATTCGATATCTCATATTTATATTTGATAGAAATTTTGAACGAGAGAATGAAATGCAGAAACATTTCGAAATGTTGAAGTCAAGTTTGTTTAATAAGGACCAATTTAGAATTGAGTTTATATTATGCTGTAGAATAGTACAATCCGACTCATTCCTGATGGTTGAAAACAGTTTTAAATCATCAGCAAAGAGCAGATACTTTATTCCACTCATACTTAGCACAATGTCATTTATAAAAATGAGAAATAAAATAGGACCAAGGTTTGATCCCTGTGGCACTCCAGAATATGTTGGAAAAATTTGTGATACGCACCCAGCATATTCAACATATTATGTCTATTTGACAAATAAGAATGAAAAAAAAAAAAAAAAATTAAATTGTAACTTATAAAATATAAGTCAACATTTTCCCACAAATTATACTAAACCATGACATATAATATTTCAGGTCAGTGAGTTTATAGTATTCTGTAACGAATTCGGCTAAGTGCAAATTTAGTAAAGTACCTTTGTAAATATGCAGCTAATTTAAAATTAATCGGTTTATTCCGATACACTTGAATGGAGTGCCATATCGGTTAATTATTTACAGTTTCTAAATACTTCAAGAATGTAAATACATATTTTTTACTCGAACCTTGTAGAACAATCACTGGTATAATGACAAATTAATTAGCTGATATAATTGAATAAACCTTCTAGTTGCGGTGCTATAATGGCGATTGATGGTGATAGAATAAGATACTTTACAAGGTTTTGTAACGGTACAAAAACCGCAGTTTTTTTAAAAGAATTGTTCTATGTTGTACTCCTATGAGTGCTGAGAATTATCTTCATCTTTTACAGTTACGAGATTCCGTATTCTTCCGATGTACAACAAAAAACAAATGCATGCTTGTTTATTTATTTAAACACAGATAATTTGATAATAATAATGTTCGCTTGTAATAAACAATATTATAGATTATTGGTTCTCAGAAATAACGGGACATGATGTAACGGAGATGTGAAGGAAAAAATTAAACAAATATTTTTGTCTTATCTCGATTGGTTGTATGTATGTATTTATGAATAAATTCATACATTTTATAAAAAAATAATTGTTTTATACGTCTAACCATCTTTAATGTGAATATCCAAGTAAACAAATATCAAGATGTCGGCGTTTTAAGGCTGGAATAAAAACACTGGTTTTTAGAAAAAAATGAATGCATTTTTCTGCCAGTAGGTACAAATATGCGGTATTTATTATGAATATACATTGTCATTCTTTTGAGAGCAAACGCTCCATGGTTCCTTTTCATGAAAAAATCTGTGATAATAACGTAATATAATATAATGGTTTGGTGGTGGTTGTTGGAATCGAAGTCAAAATTTTATTGCAATATAAAATACTTCGTAAAATACCATACTTGCAGTCATAAAAATGTTCCTCAAGATCAAGTTTCAGGAAATATATTCAAACAGATTTCTCTGAATAGAAACTAAAAAATTAACACGGATGTATTTATGCCATTGTTTGTGAAATTTTCGGATTTGTTTGGTTAATTGTACAATGGACAATTATTATAATTTTGTAGATGGCTTCCAATTAAAAATAGAATAGACAATTAACATTGGCGTGTTTAGAAAAAAAACCCACGACAACACGACAAGAAATGAAAGTAAAAGGTGAAAAATACAAATTATTCAATTACTTACTTCCTTGCGTAATTTTATGGCGGAATGTTAACATGTCTAGCGTATTGATTTGCATAAATATTACGTCTTAAATTTTTATCGCCATGCATGTGATTAAGTTTTAATATCATTAAAACTGCAATACAGATAATTACTTTGAAAACGGCAGTGTATCGGTTGACGAAAATTAGCAATCTCCGGAGTCGTGATATTTTAATACCTGGAATAATTGTTGAGCAACTGATGGATTATTAAAATTTTATTCAGCTGTGAATCAATTTGGCTTTTATATAAAAACATCTAAGATATTCAATACTTGGACGCCAATAGTATTTAAACGTAAATGAATTATCTTGCAAATAATTCTCCACACGTGAAATGGATCTTGCAATCAATTTCCATCACCGATTTTCTATAAATGGTTTTGATAAACTTTCACCCTCGGTTGATCTACCAATAGGTGTCTATTCGGTTTATTGAGTTAAATAGAAATTTACTTACATATAGTAATTCTAGCAGTTATTCGTTTCTTTTTTCAATTAAAAAATATGCAGTACGCACTGTTTTCTAAATTAGATTGTTTAAAAAAGATAAAATAGCTTCATAAAACTTGATATTTAATTCGACTAAAAGAAATACCTTAAAGAAGAATAAGGATTTTTTTGTAGAAGGATTGAACACAAGATGAGAATTCTATATTTAGGTTTAGATAAAAAACACAATTAGAATAGCTATAATTATTATTTATGTATTGTGAAAAATGAAAATTACAATATCTTAACGAAATTACAGCTGATTCCAATGCGTCTTACTTAAAATTACCTGGTGAAATCATTTGGGAACCAATATTAATAACACCAATATCTAAAATAAATGAAAAAAGTTCAGACAAAGCAAAGCTGAAAAATGAAACAAATGTTCAGTAAGTGAGTAAATGATCACGAGCGTTGTCGAATGCATGTATCAACTTGCACTAGTACCATATACATATATTACCCTTATTAAGGGAAAATTTCTTCCCAACTGTTATCATAAGCAGACGCTGGGTGGTCTTGCATAAATATACATTTTTTGCACTCTCCAATATTCTTGTCACCGCCGCCACTGATAACTAGACTTAATACAAGTTTATTTTATTTACCTAATTCTTCTATCAATGCATACATAAATTCTATGAACAACAATTGCACACTATGAATAATATTGTTTATTATGATCACAATTCTATAAACGTGATCACTTGATTCTTTTGCGCTTTATGTTATATTTTGATTTGTTGATTGTAAAATTATGTTTAACTATAGGTGTATTTTAATAATAATGAATTCATGTTATTTCTCTGTGTCATTAATTCTTTATTAAATACATAAATACGTCCAATTAAATTGAAAGAAAACACACGAAACACTCCTTGTCACAAAGACATTCCTGACAATGGTTTTAACCAGTGCTTTTTTTTGAAAAAAAGGTGTCGGAACGCATTTTTTCGAGCATTTTCTAAGAAGGTTTATTATTTATTATATATTCGAATATAATTTTGATAGAAAAAGGCGGCTTTTCATATAATGCATAGAAAATAAAACAAAATATGCATTTATTTTTATTTTAGAAATTTTAAATGAAAATTAAACAAAAAAAGAACATTACACACCAGGGCTGTGTAGTCGGTAAAAAAAAATTCGACTCCGACTCCGACTCCAGCATTTACCAAAACCACGACTCCAACTCCCACTCCAACTCCGACTCCATCATTGACCAAAAATACGACTCTGACTCCGACTAAAAAAGTTTAATATCGTCACTTTTTTTTGCCCTATTTTCCTATTTATGTGTATTCAATTAAATATCAACTTTTTAATATCCAAATTTGACATATTATATGCAAAAATAAAAAGTTCAAACTATTCAAAATTTACGACTCCGAGTACGACTCTGGCCAAATCGCCGTGACGACTCCGACTCCGGCTAAAAAGCTCCGACTCCACGACTCCAACTCCGACTCCACAGCCCTGTTACATACATACGTTATGTAACATAACATTAAAAAATGATGTAATTATTAAAAACATTATCCAAAATTACAGTCCAATTACAATGATATCCATAGTTTTTCCCAATTTTCATCAGGTAAATGGTCCCTATTTCTTTTTTTTGTGTTTCCTCTTAGTAACCATTGATAAACGTATTTTGAAGGATCAAAAAGTATAAAAGGTGGTCCGACGAGTTTAATAAAGTGACGAAACTGTTTTGGCCATCAACGAAGCTCTCATTGGGCTGATAATTAAATTCATTTGTGAAAACCCGCGTTCACATTCACTTGAAGAAATGGGAATAGAATTCAGTGCATAAATTAAACGAAGAAGTTTTTCCGGATATTTCTTTTCGAGAATATTTTGGCGAAATCCACGGATCATTTCTCGTTCGTCTAATTGTAATCTGATTGACATATTTTTAATTTCTATTTCTCCAAATCTCAACTGATTATCAATATTTTCAGGCCAATATTTTTTATCGAGTACTTGAGCTGAGAGTGCAAATTCCACATCTTCTTTATTTAGCATCCTCTTTTTTATTGTTTCTTTCAACGCGGAAAAACATAATTTCGGTACAATAAAATTATTATTTTTCGAAACCTTATTGTGAAGTGTAACTCCACGAAAACGCAGATCGCCTACAGCAGTTGCAGCACATTTGTTATACGGTCCAAAACTATCTTTTCTTTCTTCAAAAATTTGAACCAGGGCATTTATTTTTTGATTATTTTTAGGTTTATTACTATCAAAGATAAGGTTAAAATATTTCTATGGCTTTAATTTTCTTACTTTCTACTTAATTTTCTAGGAACAGGAACTTACATTTGTAAGAAAATGTCCATATTTTTATGCAGTATGTGATGTTTTGCTAGCCGTCATAAATATTTGTGATAATATTTTACATATCTTCAAATAAAATAAAGTAAAAGTTTAACCATTGGCACAGTATTGTATATGTTAACTTGGGAAATAGGTTCAGTAAGGCGCGGTTTTGTTTGCTTTACGAAACTATAACCTGTCAAAATCATATTTAGCTAGATTGATAGAAAGGAAGCGGATCATTTAACATAAAAAATCTACCTCAGCATGGTGGATAAGACTAATGCATTTGTTGCCAAAATAAATATCAGTTTATTGAACAAACATACTTTTATTATTTTACTGTTATCAGTTAAATCACAGATTATGGAATTTCGCACTTTCCTGAATTTGCATATTAATATTTCAAATTATATTATTAGAGCATGACTTCCATGGTCCGACATAATTCGTTTATATTGTTGATGGTCGTTTGATTTGTTTTCTTCTAAAGCAGTGGTTTCCAAACTCAATCAAGATGCGAGCTACTTTCAGAAATTGAAATTGTCTGGTGAGCTACTTTTGTATATTGCTTTATCGTCGTGTTTTATTGTACCATACATATGATCATTACATTAATTAAATAAAATCAGACTTCCAATAAATCGTAAAATGCGTACTTTAATTATGTATTTATAAAGAAAACAAGCGATTACCCGGCATGCGATGCAATGTCACTCAAAGAAATAAAGTTTTTATGTTTTAATTCTGTTTATTGATGTGCTTTTGGATACAAAATATTTTTTTCTGTCTGGTGCGCGCACACCAATAAATCAGAAGGTTTTCCAACGTGTGAGTAGGCCACATGCAGCTTTCCATGTAAGAAGCATGGATTTATCCTTCGCGAGCTACCGAAAATGCCACCGTTTGGCAATCACTGTTCTAAAGTGACTATTTCATGTAAGTGGGTCTGTCATATCTGGTCAAAATAGCATTGATTATTTTCTCAGTAATCTTTTTTAATTAAAATAACCATATTATAAAAAAAATGTAAATAAGTATTATAAATGACTATCGTGAATAAACAGGCACTTATTTTAAATACTTTCAGTAATCTATACAGTGTCGTTATTTAAGAACGTCACATAAACCAACACGACCACACCTAAACTTAACTTACCCGACAGAGATATTATACGGCAGATAACAACTTTAAAGTGATATACTTTATAGTTTAAGAATACATATTTTTAACAATGTGGAGAATCTGGACTCCCAATGGAGAAGTTTTTTTACGAAAACTTCTTTTTACTCGAAAGAGGCGAAACATGTGTCACAGTTAGTAGCACATTACGTAGAATAATCAAAGTTATTTTAAATTTTATATTCTTTTTACACAGTGCTCAATCTCTCTTTTTCGAAGAGAATACAAATAGAAAGAATGACATGTCCTCACATGACTTATGGTTAGCTTATCGCTGTCGCTTCGTCCCGTTTTTAGGATCAAATGTGAGGATCAGATTAAAGGTGTGGGAGAGAATTTAGGATAACACAGACATCCATATCTCTGTAAACATAAAAATCAATAATTTGATTAACAAATGACACTGCCCGGATCGGCATTTGAATCTGATTATTCCCAGAAGCCAACGATACATATTATATTATTGTGGTTTCATATTTTTTCAATAATATGTGACTAACTAACATATTTGTAGGGCATATGCCATATTTTTATTGTATTAATATCGTTGCCTAACACAAGAAAGTGACAATGCGTAAAATATTAAAAATAGCAAAATATAATAATTTTTAATTAGTATTTATACGTCTCATATTTATTTGTCATGTATTTACATTTCAGTTTTAATATTTTAATGTTTGTATTACTGATACTCTTTTCGTCGGATACGATGAAAAAACTAAATATCAGATAATTTTATTGTCCCTAAATCTTTGTAAGAGTTAAATCATATTTTTTCAATAATTTTCACCTGAACGTTGTTTGCCATAAACATATGATTATGGGTCATACTACTAATGTATGTTAGTCTAGAAGTCAAGAGGCCAAATCTTTGACCGGAACCATTGAAAGAAAAAACAAATTTTATGTGTTTGTGTGAGATGAAGTGTTTAATGTTTATAATATGATTCACATTAGCATTATAAAATGTTTCACATTTAACTGATAAATCAGAGTTAAGTTGAATGAAGCAAGAACGCTGAAAACTCATCCCAATTTTCGACTCCCAAATGACATAGTGGAATATATTTTATTAAATATATGTCATTAATTACAAAGATAAATGAATCGATGTCAACAGCGGTGATATCCGAGTAATTAGAGTCGATTTCGGAGCGATAAACGTTTGCGATAATAAGGTATTTGCAATGTTTAGAGATAAGAAATATTAGATTGGATCAAAAAAAGTTATGTGTCAAAATATTATCCGAAACAACGAAATATTTTCCTGATTGTTTTCCTGCTGATCAGCTTATTTAAATTCGTTAATGAAATTTAGTGAAAAAGTGAAAAATGATCAATTTAACCAAAAGAAAAGTAAATGAATATATTTTTTTGGTTCAACCGATTCCAAAGGTACTCATAAAAGTTTGTTGAAATTATGAAGTAAAAGGGCAGATTCTGTGGTGACACGAAATCCTTAGATGTGCAACTCACGACACGCTGCAGATGCATTGCGAGAGAGGTATGAGTTAATAGCAAACATTAAAAGTAAAACGGGCCACGACGGTGATTTTTTTTTTGTCCGTATCTGGTTTGTAGCTATTTCAGTTTATCTAAATCAGTGATGCACCACCTTTTTGTCAGAAGAGCCAGCTTATCAATTTTCAGATGGCATAAGGCCCTCATGAGTAAAAGTGATAAAATAATTGTTATTTTTGTGTACATTAATTGAAAATTTTATAATTTTATTTTGTACTTCCATCGTCCGCGAAAAGTTCTGAAGAAAAAAGTGATCGATATTTGTCACATTGGGCCGTATGAAATGTCATTTCAGGTCGCATGCGACCCGTTGGCTATAGGTTGTGCATCACTGAGTTATATAATTCTTGTGCAGGTCAATCCTTTTATGTTGCTGCGAGTACAGTAGCGTTACTTTTTCATCTGATCTATCATAGAAGAATAAGCCCGGTCATACATTTCTATGCTTAGTTGAATAAATTTCAATTGAATTTATTATGAACGTAACAAAAAATCATTGGCGTCTCAAGAATCTCTTCAAGGGGGAGTACTGTATAGTAAAGTCATTTAATGAAAAGGCAGATGACACATTAAATTATTGACAGCAACCTTTCAGCTACACAATGGGCAAGTCTCGCTGCATTTATTTATGTACTATGTATAAAATATTTTTACCATAAAATAAACTGCGTGTTTATTACACAATCGAGTACAAAAAGATGTTTTATTCATAAGAGCATGTGTTGGTATAAAATGGTATTTTATGCATAAATATAAAATTAAAGACCAACTGACAGAACGCGAAAGGAAAACTTTTGCAGTCATCCATGAACACCTTCTGCGTAACCAGTTGATCGCCACGCAGAAAATAATCAGCATAAAAGTTGTAATACTTACTTGTTATATATTTACAGGTAGCAGTGTCACTTAAACTAATACGCTTGATCCGAATGTCTGGATAGATAGAGAGAGACAATGACAGTCTAAAGAAAAAATTAACTGTATAAACTCTTTAAAACCTGCGCTCGATACATAATCTCTCACTGTGTATGCCTTGACGTAGAAAAATTGTGTGCTGCAATACAGTTATAACAATCCACCAAGATTATGCTAACGTCATTTGTATTAAGTTTTTATTAATTCTCACCCAACAACACAATTTTCCATTGCTGCAAATATTTTTCCATTAAAATATATAACTATTCAGGGTCATTACATTAAATATCTCAGGCTTACTTAGTTCCTTACATATTTGCAAAATTATGATGGTAAAGAGCAACACTATACGAAGTATAAGACTTTGTGAAGGGCATTATATTTAATTTGTATGCTTTTTCAATTAGTCAAAAATCCTCGCGATGAGTGACTGCAGTCCTAATATTTTATTTATTTATAAATTTAAGGCGCCCATCGAAATGTGTTCAATCATAAAGAGTGAAGAAGGAAATCATTCATTAATATACAAAATGATTTGACATAAAATATCTGATTTTAAATTACCATCGTATTAACGCAAAAACTGCGTTCGTTTATTGTTGTGTAGTTTTATGGAAGCGTGTCTTCATTCGGACGGATTGGACTGGTGGCGAACGAGGGGTTAAACAATGCATACAATTATATTACACTACTGGCAATCATGCTTTGGAACGCGGACAAAAATTCAAATGACGAAATCGTCGTTTGAAAGTTATTCAAACAATACAAATTTGTATTCAGAAAAAAATAAACGAACGTTTCCAAATTTTGTTGTTAAAAATGTTCGAATCGGAGACAATTTACTGTTTATGCGTAAAACCCAACTTTGAGCCAATCGATTGACATAAATACTTGAAAGTAAATTTGACTTCACGGTTTCGATCTCTACCTTATACACTAAAGAATATAATGAATGGGAAAGAGCTAAACTGCTTTTGAGAAAATTAAAAATGTGTTACAATAAGGGTTGCCTATCGTCCAGTATTGGCCTGGATTGTACAGGAATTAAAGTTGTTGCCCAGAATCCAGCGGCTTCTCAGTCAAAAATATGTGAAATTACAAACAGTTTTCTCCAGGATATGTCCAGTAACAGTCTCAGAAAAAGTTGGTTAACCTAAATACAATATTACGTTTAAAGAAGACTGTCAGAAACTATCTACATATATTACGAAATGTAATTTACTAAGCAGTTCTGAAAAAGCAACGCGGTAGTCACTTTTTCCTAACATGCAGTAGATATGGCAAAATAGAAGAATTAAAAAAAGTTTGCTTATATTAAGCTGAGTGATCAACGTAACATTGCTCATGAGTTCAAGTACCAGTATGAAATGTTTCGTAAATCGATTTTGCAATGGATTAAAGGATTCGTGCCCGAAAGCTGTATGGGTAGACGAAAAAATACCTCCCGCCGACACAATCCGAAAACGGAGCGTAGTGAGAGTGATTGGTTTACCGTTAGCCCTGTCCAAGCCATATCATTATACCTTTACTTAAATACCATTACTTAATTAATATATTAACAAAAAGTTATCATTGAAATATTTCTGTTGCGACAAGCTCTACCATGAGTCTATTTGGATATGACTGGGTAAAAAAACTAAACAATTTCTATATTCTTTGGTAATTAAAAGTGAGGCTATAAAATTATGCATCAAAAAAATTATTTTCCATGCAAAGCAATCACACTGAATTTCATTCGAGGCTGGTAACCTATAATTATGTAAAGTTTTTATATATTTTAACTAACGCCCACTGTCTCTGCATTTTCGTTTTGAAAATATGCATTTGGTTTTGATAGTATTTTTTTTCTTCAATTTTAATACAAACACTGTTTCACGACAGATCTTATCACTGCTTTATAATTAAAATCTCCGTGGGGTATGGTTCCTTGATTCCTTCGCCCCTCGATAATGTACGAATATTTATGTCGGATATAATTTGAATTTTACTTTACGCACGTCATATATCATTATAATTGTATTTTGTATTCAAATATAATTCAATCTATATCGTGTTGGGTTTTCAACTATCGCTTTCACGCATTCATCTATTCTGGTCGAGTATTGTCTGCATTTAGATGAAACAAATAACTAATTTTGCGTAGCAAGATATTCTTGTAATGTGACTCACCGCAAAACTTGTTTATCCAGTATCTAGAGACTGGAACTTTCCCCATCAATCTTAAATTGGCTGTTCTGTCAATATGGTGATTATTAATCTTTTATGTTGGGAATTCTCTTACAATATCATACCCACACATGTATGCAGAAAACATACACAAATAATAGATGCTGGTGTGTGCAGTGATGACGCCAAGAAACACAAAAAACAGTCTTGTTTTGCGCATTACCGTGATACATATTAAAATTAATTAAAAAAACGCTGATCTTACTTTCTGAATACCGAATTATGAATTTAACTAAGACCAATTAGAAAACCAATCATAAAGCATAAATAATCTATTAATATTTTTTTGAATAATATGTGTTTATAAAATTATTATAGTTACTAATTGGGGTTTATTGAAGAATATTATACATTTTAAGAATACCTAAGGCTCACGAGCAAAATTATACTTTTAATGTTTCATTGAATAATAATAAGGTTGCAATAATTATAACTTTCAATTGGTAAGCTTTTTCAAAACATCTTTGCATCCCAGAGTATCACATTAGTTTTTGGGTTGAGAATCACTGATTTGGTACTTAGTTCACATGTTGGTTAAACCCATACTGCAACAAACACAGTAAATGATAAATACTTTTTCAATATTTTCACGCCTGCAAGCTGCTAAAAAAATGAATAAATAGTAGTAATTCCTACCAATTAGTTGTAAATAATCGATTTAGTGTTTTCCTTTCGTTCTTGATTTTTTAAAATTTATAACAATCTTTTAAAAAATAAGGCAATTTGTGTTATACCCATGTTAAAATGACACGATACAAATTTGAAAGAGTACATTACACGGAATTAAAATATTTTGGTATTTTTTTTTCTTTAACTTACAGATGAGTAAAAGTGATTGCTGCGAGAGGAAACGATTATTAAAAACGTCAATTTGATTTAAAACAAGTATGTCATGTTTTAAACATTTTATTTGTGAATAAAAATTATGTTGATTTCGTGAAAAATAAATGAATTGATGAAAGAATACAAAAATGATAAGCAATTAATTGTAAATGAATATTTGAAAGTAATAGTTGTAATATGTAATGGATAACCAACTGCATGGTGATATTGTATTCTAGGAATGAAAAGAAGACCGACATACATTATATTTAATTTAAATTATCGAATGATACATAACCTTAGACAGATAAACCTATAAATAAATATGCTTTAGCCTTCGCCTTATATAATATATTTATTTTATTATATTAACACATTAAGTGCGAGAAGTTGATCACAATGAAGATTTTTTTTGTATCCTTGTAAATAGCATGGTTGCTTGATTAATCATGTCTAAATTTTACTTTTTTTTAGGGTGCATATTTTTTACTTTTGATAACATTAAAAAGTTAGGATTTAATGATGAGAAACAAGCAAAATTATAATTCTAAAATAAATATTGTAAGTGTTTTCTTTTTCATAACCGAATCATATTAAATTGTATTTTGTAAAAAGAAAAAAAAAACAGATTAAATCATTAACTGCGACAAAACACATTAAAGAGATGAATAAAACTTAAAATACCTAAATGCACCGTTTTATTATTTGGAGACAAGATGAGTCAAATTAAAAAAGCTTAAAATTAAATAACAAGAATCAGCATTCAAAAAATATTTTTTTTTTATTCCGACATAAAGTTCACTGAGTATCTTTAGGTATATTCTTAGTGCTGTGGGCAAAGTGGCAATCTATGGTCCTGAGTTGAGAAGCAACCGTTGGGTAAAAGCGAGGACTGATCAGTAAAAAAGGAAATTGGGAATTACTAGTGGTGCACCCGATGAAGGTGACAAACCTCGGTGGCAATCGGTCATTGCACGATCAGTTTACCTGAGCCTTACTCAGGTTCAGAGTCAACAGACGCGAGAAAGCCTTCACAACAATTTATTGACCGTATAACGTTATAGAAGCTTTATGTCGAACAGTGGCTAAATACACATGATAATGCTATAATCACCTTGTTAAAGTTTTATTCTAGAATCATATTATTTCCTTTAAGTTGGCATGTTGAAATCCTTGCTGCTTTGAGAATAAGTTATAATAAATATACTGTATTCATTGATTCTTTTTAAGACTATAATCATGATGTGACATATTTGTATACACAATTATTTGGCTTGGAATGTTGACACCAAGGCTTTGGTTAAGCTTAAATTAATAAATTAAAATAATAGTCCACTTGAGTCACGTGCCAGCTGTCACATATTATAAATAGCAAGATTGCAATCTTAAGAAATGTGATAATAACCTAATTGTGGTTACGAAATTGAAAACATTAAATTTATTTTAACATTACGTCTATTATTTAATCACTGTAATGATGTTAATAGTCAATCCATGGCGGACATGTTGTTATTTTATAACTTATTTTTGTAATATTTTCAAGACTCAGATGAATAGTGAAAACGCAATTCGAGTATATGAAACATAAATATGTTATAATTACTACGAATTGAAGAATGAATTGTTGAAGACAAGAACATACATTTTATTCGATGTAATTTTGGCAGCGCTGATTATTGAAATCGATGAATGATAAAAATTTATTCCGAAAAGTCCATTTTATTCAATCGATTTTCCAATGAGAGTTTTCCGCACAATTATTTTAAAATGTATGCGAAAAGTAGTTCTCACTATTTGCCTAGGAGTAGCTGGAGCACTATTATTTATTTATTTATTTATTTATTTAAGAAATAGCAAATCATGGCATTACAGCTAATGCCAATGCGCCATGTATTTGACAAATATAAATACGTGTATGTATTTATATATATACATACATGTAAATACATAATTTTAATCATTAATTAATTAAAAACAAGATGAAAACATTGTAATCATAAAAACAGAGAGAAATTTTTTTTATAAAATCACATTAGAAATTTTCAAAGATGTCAACCGAGTGAGTTCTGACAAAATCAACTTTTATTCATAAAATATAGTATTCGCCTGAACTCACTCACGTCAATATGAAATATGTCGACATCCGAAGCAATGCCGTTTAAAATTGTTAAAGCTCTTCCCAGAGGCATTCCCATTGGCAGACTGGTTCTACCCCTTGGAAGAACAAACAACTCATGCTCACGATTCCTCAAAAAATTATCAGGAACATTCAATTTTACATTTTCAAGAATGGTGGAATTCTCATTTTGGCCTCGGATAAGCCGAAAGAAATATAATGCCAAATACATTTCTCTTCGAGCATTCAAACTATTGAAAGTGAGCATCCCTAAGAGAAAGTCTGTTGGATAAAGCCATGGGTAGTACCCATATGTCCTCAAATAGAGAATTCTCAAAAATTTCTTCTGAACCCTCTCCACCATAAGAACACATTTCGCACTCCTCGGTGCCCAAACAATCGATCCACTCTCAAGTCGGCTTCGAACCAAAGAATTATACATTAGTATCAAAATTTTTACTCCTGGAAAGACCCTGGTAGTGCGGAGGATAAAGCCCAACATTTGCAAAGCTTTGTTGCAAGTAATCTTAATGTGATTGTTGAATGTTAGTTTGCTTTCAAATTGTACGCCAAGATCTTTTACTGATGAAATTCGTGAGAGAATTCGACCATTCATTGAATATTGAAAGAATAACACTCGTGAGCTCCTCGTAAACGATAAAAGATTGCATTTATCAATATTAAATTTAAGTTTGTTACATCTTCCCCACTCTATTATATTATCTATATCGGACTGGAGACGGTGACAATCATCCAAGGTGACAACCCTCAAAACAGTTTCAAATCATCAGCAAATAATAAGAACTTAGAATTTTTAATGACTTTTACAATATCATTTATAAATATAGTGAACAGCATTGGCCCCAAGTTCGAGCCCTGTGGTACACCAGAATACGTGTAGAACGGTAGCGATTCAAAAGACCATACGTTACGTATTGTTTTCTGTTCCGAAAATAGCTTGCAAAAAGCCTAACGAAGCCGTCAGACAAACCGATTAGTTGTAGTTTTTCCAAAGGATGTCATGATCGACCCTGTCAAATGCCTTCGCGAAATCATTGTAGGAACAGTCAACTTGCAGGCCTTTATCTAATGCCGTCGACACGTAATCTGTAAACACCATCAAGTTAGTATCGGTTGATCTGCCTGCCCTAAATCCATGCTGTTCACCGATTATAAATGGATCAATTCTTTTCATTATCATGTGATGCATGATCATCTCTAAAACCTTTGCTGGTGTTGAGAGAACAGCCACTGGTCTATAATTTTCAACTGATGATTCTGCACCATTTTTAAAAATTGGAGTAATCTTAGATATTTTCCATTTTTTCTGGGAAAATTCCTGATTTCATTACAAGATTAAAAATATAACACAATGGACTCTTGATGAGGTCAATACATCCTTTTAAAAACACGTTGGTACTTTGTCGGGACCAAGTGAGCGAGTGTTTTTAAGTTTTTTAGTAAAATATATAACATCCGCTTCATCAATCTGCATTGTATCAATGCATTGGGCACCATCAGTCCGATTTTTCAGAACAGATTCAACATTCAGGTGTGGTATATCATTCGAGTACACAGATCTGAAATGACCAGCAAACGCTTCTGCCACTCCAAGACCCATCACCGCATGACCCTTCCAATTCATTGATTCAGCAAATCCACCATCGTTTCTAATAGACTTTATATAGTTCCAAAACAAATTAGGATTTCCGCGAATGCAATCTTCCATCGTTGCCAAATATGCTCGGTAGGCAAATTGAACATTTTGTTTGAGCTTAGATCGACACAAGCTAAATATTTCATAATCCCGAGGACTATTACTATTACTATCAAGGAATACGAGCGGCGTTTTACGATATGGAATAAAGATTAGTGAGGTCAGGTGAATTTGCGAGAAATTCAGAGATAAAAGAAAGTACCAAGTGGCTTCCCATTACCTCAGTGATCATGAAAAAGCATTGGAACTGACGCGGGAATGTGCTGCTAATACCCACGAAGACAACAGACACAATCCCTACTTGCTTCTTGATGTAACTATGGAACACGAACGACTGTTAGGTATTATCTATTATGGTACATATGGGCGATGTTACAATGAAAACACTTTCCGAATGAAAGGAATCTTACAATGAGATTGATTGCATACAAACCAGTTGTTTGTCTGTTTTCTCTCATGCACTAAGATTTGTATTATGAGATAAAACATGAGTTAGAAATATTTAACTATTTTTTATTTGCATATGATAATAATACAATAACATTTTTGCACACCGTTCCATGCTACTTAAGTGCGTGGGCATCTCATACAAGAAGAAGCGATTGACGGGTGATTTTTTTTGCTGTCGCAACTTTCTGATCTAGACTATAACGCGATCGGAAAATATACATGACAAACTTCAATCTAATTTATGCCACAATAAGCACATAAACAAACACACCTGTCATAAACACGGATCTTGATTTGATTGATTGTTTTACGATTTCGACAAAATTACGCTCAGTGTGACTGAGATAATATGAATGAAATTTGCATACACTTTTTGTTAACGAAATACGTGATGAATTGATTTGCCCTGAATAAAATGAATCGTAGCATGAAGAAGTGAGTAGTCAATTCAATTGTTACATCTGAGATATTTACGTATTGTTAGCAAACCTGATTACAATAATTATACCATCATAAACCATCACTTCTACTTAGAACAATCTAACTATCTTACTTCATAGATGTGCACTCTCATTGTGACCTAAATTTATAAATCATCCTCGGTATCTTTTCATCAAATATACAATAGAACTCTATTGATTCAGCATCAATCATTCTTAAAGTAGTAAATATTTTTTTACTAACCTTTTAGTTGCCCATTCGATAATTACAATTTGTGAATTACCAAAAGTAACAAAATCACGTTTGTTTTTAGTTTGTTGAAAAATGTGAACATATTATTTGATTTTACGGTAAAAACACCACGGCTCATAGACATTAAAATTAATCACTTATCTTTCAATGAATTCATAATATTTTCAATTTAAAACCAATAATAGTCGAACATGCGTTACTTTTGTTTGCCCTTGTTTTGAATGAATCAATTTTATCATAGATTCAATTAACTTCACTATTGTAATTTAAGTGTAAAACTGATAATTTAAAAAAAATATCCACCAATACAGTATATGAATGACCAAATCTGGACAGGTGATATTCATTTTAACTGATACGATTCATACAAATAGATTTAATAACAATTCAATTTTGAATACAATAAATAAACATAAAGTTGCAAATTATTGCGCTTCTTTAATGTTAACCACGTGTTGCTAAAATAGGCCATTAGAGTTTATATCTTTATTAAAAAAAATTGAATTTTTCAGCTCGTGCAATATGAGTTGTATTTTTTTTTCCGCTTTGGCGGTTGAAGTGTTAAGTAAGTAACAGTATTGTAGGGGGACAGCAAAGTTTTGATATGTTGCCTTCTATTATATGCTGTATTAAAGTGATATAAAATGTTGAAATTCAGTGTTTTTATATTAGACAACTACACATACAGAATGATTGATTATTTAATTCGATTGACTTGTTTCTGAGAATTTCGATTTACTGTAAATATTGCACTACTTTGCAAAAAAAGCTTTCCAAATTACAAAGATTTGATTCTTAGCCCTTGGTACTCCTGAGTATACTATTTTTTCTTCCAGCAACTCATGTTTTTGAAATAAGGATAATTAAAAATTAGTAAAAAATAATTTTCCAACGAAGTTTTACAACGTCGAGTAGGACTCGATATAGGAGTTGCGCGTTACCTATCGATGTCGATTCGCACTCGACAAAGGAGTTGTAGGCTTTTTAATCACAAACATATTGTTCCTCAATGGTAATTCAGCCAGAGATCGATCACCAGCTTTTATAATATATTATAGAATAAAATATTTGGATTTAAAATATGACTTGACATCTTTATTGTATGATTTTTTAATGACGTTTATCCTTGAGTGGATTTCGAGTAACTTTATTGTATTCTCCTTGAGATAATCTGAAATGACGCCATTTGAAATGACACATTGCTTATTGTTAATTGAAAAAAACTTTGTCCTTAATATTATGAACTATGAAGTTGAAAAGAATGGAGGCACCTTGTGCTTCAAACTTTCGCTGTAAACTAAAGACGTAACTACGATTTGGGGGCCTCTTATAAGGGTTGCTATATATTATGTACATGTCAATTACATTAATTACAAATTAAAAGTTCACTGCTTTTGCAATTTGAAAAAAGGGTTAAAACATTGTCATCAGAAGAGAGAGAAAAAAAAAATATGTTGGAAATTGGCAAAAAAGTCAACCGAGTGAGTTCCAACGAAATCAACTACATAAATACAAAAAAAAACAGTACTCATCTGAACTTACTCACGTCAATTGGAAATATGTTGAAATCCGAAGCAATGCCATTAAAATCGTTAAAGCTCATCCTAGTGCCCTAATTCGCATACTGGTTCTACTCCTTGGAAGAACAAACAAAAAAACATACATAATTACCAATTGAAGTTGTATTGCGAAATAGCAACCGATCGTGAAAGAATCTTTTATCATAGTTATAAGTGTGTAAGTTATATTTAATTCATAGAGTGGTCGTCAATCCACTAACTGATTTCTGTTCGAGAGCGATTCGCTAACCACTAGATCTGTCCCAGCCAAATTCTTGTATCCATATTCTCTCCCAAAAAGAGAGGTTGGGCAACTGATTAGCAAACGGTTCTGCTGTTAAAATATGCTCGATTTGGAGTACAAACTCTCTAGATTAGGAGTGTACATGATTAAAAAAATAGCCATGTCATGACGAGTGATATTTATGACAATAATTAAATGGGGTGTGAATTAGAATAAGCAACGAGTCATATACATTATCGTAATATCAGACAGCCATAGAATTAATGGTGAAATATCAATAAATAATTCCCAAAAAATCCTTTGTAAAAAGGATTAGTAAGATATAGATAAATATGCGAATAGCTTCAATCATTATCTAAGTTCGTTCGACTATACCACTGTGATATGGTAAAATTATATCTAGATAACTCTCTATCTGGAATCCTGGGGCTTACTTTAATAGTGGTTGGTAACATTTCTGTAATCAGGGTCTTTCGGAGTATTGTAAGTGAGATATTCTATTAAAGTATATAAGAGTAAAATAAATAACAACAAAACTCCATTTCTTTCATAAATTTAACGAATATCACTCTTTTAATCAATGTAAAGCATATGGACTTAAGCTTTTTTGACGAGAACTGCGTATTAATAAGTTGCTCAACATCTCTTCTTTGAAGAGAGTAGGTATAGAAAGAATAGAACTGGGACAATACTAGTGGTTAAATAATAATTCTCATATTGTCCCGGTTTTGTGATTGGATGGAGTGGGAGGGAAATTTATATAAAACAGACAACCATATATTCAAATTGAAATCGGTCCAAAAATGAGGCACCCGAACTGTGAGATTTGTAACTGAAGACAACTAAATTGCCACTGGACTACGGATCAGAAAAAATGACACCGTGAAATTATTTAGCTGGTCCTATAGCCAAGTGGTTGAGTCAGAATAAGGCAAGAATGGTTCTGTTTACTGCCCTCCCACTAACCTAATCGCAAGCAGGGAGAATGATTATAGAAATATTACGTTTTTCTTAATTGATTTTTTTTATTTACAATTTTGAGCGATTGACGGACTTTTGCAACATTAGAAGAGGAGATGGCTAAGATAAAAAAATACAGTAACTTACAACAGTTCGAAATCTCAAGAGAAATTTAGTTTGATATATTTTTTATCGAATCAAAGCTGTGGTGTAGCGGGTAAACAATGATATTTGTAAACTTATTCAACAAAATAAAAAATAGGTGTTCTGAGATTGACGACACCTGGCTTAAAATACATTGTATGGGATACTCGAAGCAAAAATATAATATATACAATGGTAGTTTTATATTTATGGTAGTTGGCATTTTAATCAATATAAGTTTATTGCAATTTACACATCCCTTACCTATTAATACCATGACGCATTGTGTGGTTTTGATCCTGACATTCATGGTTCAATTGTCATAGATAACACATTTATTATACTATGGACGTATGTTTGATTATATATATATATATATAGATGTAAAATTCACCAAAGTCACGACGTTTATTTACAAAAGTGTGTTTACCATTAGGAATAATTCTTTACAAGTTTTTTCATATCTCACCTAAAGTGCGAGTGTTATGATTCAGATTTCAACGCAGCGACATAATTATGATATTGAGAAAAAATATGTTTCTTTTTAACATCCCCAATGGTTCATAAAATCTGGCTTACTATAGATTTCTTATACCTAGTCAAAAGTTCCCATTCATCATTGTATGTGTCAAAAGAAGTCCAGTGTGTTTTACGCAAATTAGTTAATATCATGAAAAATCTAAATAAAATCTTTCCAAATGATAGTTCAGGTTTTGAGTCACAAGAGCTTTCGAATTTTGGTGACAAAATATTGGAAATTATTCATTTATTCAAATTTTTGACAATGTTGTTTTTCAGCAAATTGCAAAAAGTATTCAGGTAATATAAAATTTTAAATAACTTTGATTATTTCACGTATTGTGTAACTAACTGTGACACGTGTTTCGCTTCTTTCAGAGGCATCTTCAGACTTACTATCGCAAAGTTTTCTTAAGTAAAAAGTAGTCTGAAGATGCCTCTGAAAGAGGCGAAACACGTGTCACAGTTTGTTACACAATACGTGGAATAATCAAAGTTATTTTAAATTTTATATTAAAATGAATCCACAAAGTTACCGCCGAAACCATCGAAAATAGTATTCAGGTAGTTTAAAAAAAAATCAAATATATATTAAGATGTAATGGACAGCTAATGTTATTTATTGTTTTGTACAAAACCTAGTTATTTCATATATAATATCCACGTGGTTATTAAAAATAAAAATGAATATAAGCCACATTGCATGCTTTATACAAAATTGGCATATGTATATCGTTTTGTCAATGTATTCTCGCCACATAACTACAATTTAATATATGTATGTACACTTTTCAACCCTTTAACCTAAGATAGATAAGTGTTTAATAATGCAATAAAACGATAACAAATGAAAAACATCGAAAAACAATTATTGTGGTTTTAAGTATGAATGATATTAATAATAAAAACCAATATATGACTCATTGTCTACCCGCTAGATTCTAATGAGAGTACGCATAAAAAATACTAGGAAAGTCATCAAAATAATTTGCTTTGTTTAGGCGCCATTCATTAGCCTTAGATAATTTTCTTTGTCATAGTCATAATATTATGACTGACCCCAATGCAGATAAGTAAATGCTTGCGTGTGATATTAACTTAACATTACAAGACGTAAGATGAAAGAGAGTTTACATTGTAAAAATGCTTCGTTTTTGGTAGGTAGCATCAAACACGTTATTCGTAATTAACCTACTAAATTACTCTGAACTTTGTTGTTCGGCTGTATGAGGTCATTGCTGGCAAGAATTTGTTTTTTTAATGTAACTATGTGTGTGTTCTTTTGAATGATTTTGATAAACGTTCTTAAAATACCTATGCTAAAATAAAACTCCAATTAGAGTTGGTTTTACCTGGTTTAGACAAGTTGATGCTAGTAATATCGATTGAATTATAATGCGACGTAAATACCATCTACCTACTGTCGAAATTATAGAATCAAAAGGAAACGGATGTAAGTGATAAGATTTCATAATAAAACATCAAATGATGGTATTTTTTTCGTCTAAATATGACACATTTGTTTAAATAATTACTTGACGGTCCTGCGATGTTTATTTAAATATAATGAATACCATGCAGAAAATTATTGACAGTTAGCACCTTGTAAATGAAAATTAAATTTGAGTTTCAATATATTAAATTTATCCAGGACTTAAACCAGTACTGCAGATAAATGGCCGATGTCAGTATTCGTAAGGGGGTTTCTGATTTTTTTTCATTTCCAAACCGGAAGGATCTTTGGTTATATGTACTACGTCAGTGACGCACAACCTTTTTGAGAGAAGGGCCAGATAATCAATTCTCAGATAGTTCTAGGGCCACATGGATAAAAGTGATGATATTATTGATATTGTTAGTGTATAAGAAATTGTTTATTTTTTTATTGTTTTTTCATCGTTCGTAAAACGTCCTGAAAAAAAACGGGTGATTGATATTTGTCATATGAGCCGCAGGCTGTGCATCACTGTTCTATATGAATAGATTACACGTGGGAAGCATGTTTAAAATAATCAACACTATTAAGAATATATTTTTAGCGAAATACTCTCATTTTTGCTGTAAATATATTAAAAAAATGTAATATTTTTAGTCGTCTCAATATATACATATATATACAATTTATATAAACGATAGGAAGTCCCCACATTATTAAATTTCAGCTAATAGACGTACTTCCTTAAACAATTATTCGTTAGAGGCAAGACTAATATTTAATGTAAACTATTTTGTTTATTTAATAACCGGTTCCAGCAACGACGTAGGAAACCTGGCCTACATCAATTCGGTGATCCGATGAGAAAAAAATTGCAAATGGTTTTATCGTATTATAATTTATTTCGTTCTATTGACCTAGAACTACGTAAAAATGCCGGCAACATTTGCCGTCAATCAATTGATTAAAATCATCTTGTTCGCTTAGCATTTTTTATCACTGAACGGATTTGATTGTATAACTCAGTATTTAAGTAAATTAACATTTTTCATTCATGTTTGTATAAATGATAAAAGTTTTATTTTTAAAATGTGTACGATTTAGATGTGTTCGTTGAATAGTCTGTGACATTTCATCGTTTTTGCTCATTTTCAATAAAATCACAGCTTTTCCATATTAAATATCGCGAATAGTGGATTCCGATGAAGACTATGTTGTATATATGGATGTATGAAGAGAATGTAAACGAGGAAAATGTCCAAGTAGCTAATTGGCAGGCCAATACATGCCTAGCCTGTAGCTACGTGGTCAAAAACGTTATCTTTGATTGCGGTCATTACGGTTTCATTAACAAGTAAGAAATGTTTTAGGTTTTTTTGTCAATCGATTAATGTGTTTGTACCTTCCTAGTTCCTACACAGGAAGAGCAATTATCTGACGATAAGTCCTTCTATTTTATTTTTATTTTCTTCTAAAAAAGATTCAGTGACTGAGTACAAGCAGTAGTCGAAAAATATCTACATTGGGAGCTTCTATGGTTACAAAAATTTTGTAGTCTTTGTTTTTCCTTAGTGATATCGATAAATAATTAAAATTGATCATTGTTCTACAATATAAAGGCTACACAATCTCTAGGCACGTGTAACAACTGAAGTATGGAAAATTACCGTATTTTAAGTTTAAGCGGTTATCTGTGATATTTATAAAAATGTATTTCTAATTAGGTATTGTATGACACATCTGTTAAGTTTATCTATTTAGAAATTGCCATCCGAAATCGTTGAAGCGTCAATAGTTCAATAAACTAATCTAATATGATAAAACAATCGAGGCTTGACTATGCCAATTTAATCAAAATATATGAAAGGTGTTCAATATTACTCAAAAATATGTATTCTAAGCAACAACGTTAATAAATTGCATGTAGTACGACAAAAATAACTAAAAATTGATAATTGTATACTTAAAATATATTTATTTTGATGTTTACACATTATTATAACAAGTATGTATCAAATAAGTCAATGCGTAAGTTGTAAGGAGAACAAAAATCAAATAATAAAGGCTGGCTTCATTCATCGTTTTCATTTTTCTGTCGTTGAAAATAATGGCGATATTATATTGAGAACTAACTTCCACAGCCCCAAATACATTCAAACTTTTAAAATAATTACCATTATTATTAATTTAAATTATGCATGAACACATAGTAAAACAATTCACTACACAGTTTGATCACTCGATTACTTAAATTTTTTAAAACTCTGTTAGAATAAATATCGATTTATTAGTAAGTATGCACTTTGCCTAAATATAATTTGCCATATGTCGATTATTGGCGAATATTAAGAATTTTGCGATTACCATAAAACTAATATGATAAATCAATCGATCATATATATTTACGCAGAAAGCCAAAAACACTGCGATGTGACTAATTTGTACATTATTGGCTGTGCTGTAAAAAAAATGTAGCGCGTATCCATATTATAATAATTGTTTTCGATTGGTAGGGGAAGTTTAATAAAGCTGTCCATAGTTATTCACGGAGATTCCGTTACACCATCTTGAATGAAATATGGAAAAGAATAGGCGTCATTAAAAAATACAGTTTTTTCCACGTATGTTTTGTATAATAAACAACAGGAATTGTGATAGTTCATTGATTTCCTCATCATGCAATTTTTTGAACATTGTTGAACAATATTTTTCCGGTCAAAGAGTATGCAGGATGCTGCAAAACTTTCCCCTTCAAATAAATTAGTTGTCTGTGTTATTCCCTTAAATTTTTATCGGATGCGGATTTTTTCACATATGCATGGCTTAAGCCTATGATATTAATTTTATTCTTAATTTACATCACCCTCCCGTGTCGTTGGCAGCAGGGCAATATCACTGTCATGGTAAGTAATTCATAGTGAAGCCAGTTCATGGATTTATACGTTTATTCATATTACCTTACCATATACCATACCAATCCAAACGGATAGATATAATAATGCATACATGTTTATATTCATCGCATATACGCATTCATGCATGCGTCTATATATGTAGATAGCATAGGTAGAAGAAAACCGAAGAAATATTTTTTATTTTTTTTATTGAATCATTTAATTTTTAAATCAAGAGAGGGCCTTCGAGATCCGTTGATCATGGAGCATTCTATACTTAACGTTATGATTTATTTTGAACTATTCGGTACCCGGCATGCGTTGCAATGTGAATCAAAGAAAAAAAGTGTTTGTGTTTATTGAAATTCTTTCTGACACACAATAAATATATTTTGTTTTTTCTGTCTGGTGCGTAAACGAATAAATCAGAAAGTTTTCCTTCGCTTGAGCAAGTCACGTACAGCTGTCAATGTGAGAAGCATGAATTTTTCTAATTTAATCCACATACTTGTAACGATTGGCTCTGTGTTTTATCGATGGTCATTTCCAATGCAAGTTGCACCGGAAACTGCAGACGCTTAAATTAGATTAAAATATCTGTCGGAATCATTGTGATGCGTGGCAACGGTACATCTTCGCCTTTAATTTTTATTTAAAATGCTTCGATGATATTGTATATTTTTTTTAAACTGAAAGCCTGGTGCCGTAGCAAAGTCGTGGTTGATTTATTTTCGGAGTAGAATGAAAGGTGCGCCAATAAATATAGAAAAAGAAGATAAATAATCTAGAGAGTCTTCAAATGCTTGTGCCTATAAATTGGTTTTACTTAACTTAACAATATTAATTGTTTTTTCGATTTTAAGTTTATCAATATGTCAGTTTTTGTATTTGATGTTAGTTAATGAAAGGCGTTTCATTTAAAATAATATTGAAATTAAACAGAATTTAAATGGTATTACGGAAATTTTGAGAAAAAAAATCTGTCTTAATGCTTAATTAAACTTAACGGATTGCTCTCGTATTTTTTTTAGTGCGTTTATTGTACCGCACGTTGTTAAAATAAATGGCATCATCATTTTTTTCTGAATCACAAGTATGACTCACGTAATAAGCAAACTAAATTGGCGGGTGCTATAGGGACGCTTGATATTTTTTTTTTTAATAAAATTACTCTCTTCTGATTTTAATCTGACATGAAATATTACCAATTTCGCAAATTGTCAAATTTATGCACATGTGCAATGACGACAGTAGTAATATCAAATAAAAAAAAAATCGCTAAAATTAACCACAACATACATATGCTCAACCGTTAACAAACCTCCGGTAGGTGGCGATGTCTACATCATAACAAATGACGATTTTAAAAGTATAATCTATCAACTCTCGGTGGAAAGGCATGATATTTAAATGAATAAAGTAATATTATTGTACTACTTCCAATAATATATTCTATCAACTTAATTTCGCAAAGAACTTTTGAAAATAGTTGCGATGAGCGAACCGGTCCTAATATAATAAGTATAAAAAAAATATTTATTTTGTTTATTTAAATGAAAAAATACAGTTTTATACTATCTATGATAACATTACATACATAGATCAGACGTTAAGTGAAGAATTTACCTATAATCAATATACAACTTTTACAATCTCGGTTTTCATGAGGTAAATGACGTGAAAGATTAAAATAATAATCAAGGTTTTAATAAATAAATCACAATTTGTTTACTACTTCCACATACTGTAGAATGATCAACAACAGTTTCGCTACACGGAAGAAATTGTTGCTGGAAGTCGATGAGTTTAACTTGCACTCATGTTTGATGAATGGTGGCCATTTAAATACGTGTATATTGTTGTTTTTTCCATTTTTTATTCATTCAATCACCATTTCACTTTATCGAATGCTTGATTCCATCTCAACCAGCTTTCTTATCACCATTTTGAGCTATTCTGCTGGGAAAGTTCGTTTGCAAGTGATAGTGATTAGGATTAAACTGATTCAGGTGCAAACCGGTCATGACTATAAACTAACAAGGAATATGCTCTGAATGAATATAATATATGAAAAATATTGAAATATTATTTGTGATTTGATTTCAGAGATATAATTGTGTATAATAATATATATAATATAATAAAAATGGATGTTATCGAGTAATACAATCTGTCTTACAGAACACAATACATTTAATCGATGAAACTTGGCGTTTTAAAATGTTGCTTTAAATTTTAAATGATTATCATTGAATCATTGATACAAGTTCTGACTTATCAACTGATATTGTCACGTTCTTGCTAAATAAAAGACATTTTAAAACAATTTGGTGAGGTACATGAAATCAATATTATTTTTTACTATAAACGTCGAAATACAATATATTTTTTTTCTTTTAGAGAGTCGTTCATTTCTATTTAAAAATAATTTTTGGTATTTTTCACGCCCGGATTCTCACAAAATGCACCTTAGTGTATGGCCTGCGTGCCAGCGTATTTTACAACGCAACGCAGCGGAAAAACAAATTCACGTAGACTCATTGGCTCGCTCCTGTTACCGCCCTTTTTAATAGCTAATGAGGCCACTGGCATTTGTGTATCACGCGTTGCCCGCTGAACTTGGCATCACCATAGTATACTTTTAACAGAATCCCCTCTTCTCTCCCAATTCGTCAAAAATCGTCAAATGGAATAAATATTACTATTTTGCCATATTTTTAAACGTTAAAATATAAACAAGGTCAGTTTCATGAAATAATTTTACCTACACGTAATCAGATTTAAGGCGAATAATTATTGTTCATGTACTTAAATACTATTGTTTGGGATTTTTTTATGAAAAAAGTGTGGGATATCCGTTGAATGTAGAAGACCAAAAAAATTCAAGGTGATTAAATTAAGAGTGAACTCAATTTTATGGATTATACTGATATCTAATAAGTTTGCTCATTGAAAACATAAATAATTTAATAGTGTAGCAATCTGAAATAAGTATGCATTCTCATTAAAAATGAAAATTAAAAACCATTTGAAGACACACCATATTTTGTTTCTGGGATTTGGAGTGCTCAGTTGATAATGCTCGCAATGAGCGAAATTGATCATTATAAATCTAATCTGGAATAAGTACTTAAATGTGTTTTAATATGTGGGATACATTTAGTTTCACAGAAGATTATAATTGAGGCCTATCTAAGAGTAAATACCTGAACCAAATGAGTATATTTTTCGTGTAATTAAAGCAAATATTAAAAAGAGTTTTAAACAACACTTACTATCAAAATACATAAATTATAAATTAAGACAGCAAAACTTTGTTTTATTTTGTTATCAAACGGAAAGGTAGCAAAAAAGTGGCAGTTAAAAATTGTTATTGGATGAGAATTAATAATCATAAAAAAAAATTTGCAATAAAATTTTAACAATTTTAGTTACTGTGTATAAAAAATATTCATCATACTAATTAATTTGAAAATATGACCAAAAAACTGGTTTTACCAAAAAAGGCCGGACAAAATAATTCGCCAAAGTTAATTAAATAGAGAAATGTCGTTAAATTTAATATCGAAATAGCCTCCATCTCATAATAAATCTATACACTTTATAGACGATTAAAAATCTATATAAAGGTAGTAATAGTAAACCTGACAACCTTAATTAATAGGTTTTATTAAATTCTTGATTTAATTAACTAGAAACAAATTAATTACTATTTCGTTTAATTACCACATAAGATTTTTTTATTTAACAACAACAAGACATTTGGTTATCTCGTAAACCCAAGGTTGGCAAAGATATGATCAGTCATAGTACTCTAAAATTTAAATAAAGTACGAAATCGGATAGAAATAATTTATCTTATATTTTTGTTTGCTTACTAAATCTATCCTTAAATCCAAATTTAAGTGCAATTGAAAAGTTTACTCTACTCGTCTTATGATGGAATTGCTTCAATTTTAAAAAAATCTACGTATTGTTGATGATCTCACGAGCTCGCACAGTACTGTTTTTGATGTTATTATTTGTGATGAGATACTTGTAAAATGAATAATTATGATACAATAATAGATCTTGAAAAGAAAATTTACATCTTTGATATGCTTGATAATTCCTTAATAGATTATTAGTAGAGGATTCAAAAAATAGTGTCTTCTACTTTTAATGTAGAGCATCTGAACTAGAGAATAGTAATAGAATATGTTTAAAGAAAATTGGTTGTAAGGCAGTGACTCAACAACCTTCAAGGCTGAGAATATGACGAAAGACTTTTGAAATTACTGTATTTTACGTTTTTAATGATTTATAAAGTGTACAGCAAAAATGTTTTAGTATAAATATCATGATATCTGAATGAAAAAAAAAAACATTTTTAGTACTTATTTCGCATTGAATTTATTAGATTAAGACCGGTTTCTTTAAGCATTGAGCTTTATCAACTGATCATCAGTTGTTAATCGACTGATAACCGGTCCAGATCTAATAAATTCAACGTGGAATAAGTTTTAAAACTATTTTAATATTTTTTATTAAAGTGCCATTCCACCAAGTATTGACAGTAAATACATTTAAAGTGAAATATCATGATATCAAAGATTTAAACAAAAGAACTGTCTTTTGTTTGTGTAGTAGTGAAAGATAAGTTTCATAATATTTTTTATATAAATGCAGTTTATGAAAAGTTTGTCAAAAAGATCTATAAACAATCAAATCATTATAGAAACTTACCCCATCTGGAAAATAAGTTTATTCTCCTTTTTATCAAAATTTTTGGCCTAATACTTCTATTAAGTATCAGTCATCAAAGATTATCCCATTGCATTCATCGAAGATAATTATTTTTAAGTTGTGTGAAGCCAAAATATTACCACGCAAACTAAATTCAATATTCAATCAATCCAAAGATGGCGTTGGTTTGGTTGATTATATAGAATTTAGTTCAATAAACTTTGGAACTAAAATTGGCTCGTCGCACATTGTTTTTACTTCCGGAAAAGATATTTTTCCCACACCACCATTTAAGATGTTTCAATAAAAGGCATTATATGTTAAAGAGTCATCGATCTAGTAATCGCATCGGTTTGACCATCAACAAGACTTAGGCAAGGTTTTCATCAGGGTTCAAGGAAACTCCTGTTACAGGCGAAGTGGTTAATGATGCGTTTCTAAAATAAATAGCATTGACATCTAAATTTTAGACAACCGCACCTTAAATAATTAATCTTCAAACGTAGTCGTAACCGAAATATTGAATAGGTAATAATTGAATCGTATTAACAAAAAAAAACTTGCATGCTATTCATGCTAGATCAGTGGTTCTCACAGAAAAATGCACGGTGACCGCATCGTAAACATAAGCTATGGAAATGCCGGTGGCCGCACCAAATTTTTGTTTTGAATCTGTTGTGATTGAGGTATGTCAAATGGACCTTAAAATGTTTGTCTATTTACTATTGGTATTAATTGCATACAAATTAACTTGTAAAACCACATTTTTTTAAATATCAATCTTTTCTATGGAGCTGTTGGTGGGCGCAGCCAAATCTTCTGGTGGCCGCACATGAGAACCACTGTGCTAAATGTTTTAAATAAAATATTCAATATTAAGTATTTTTTGGGTTTTGCTGGATAATAGTGCTTGAAGGTATTTTATAACCAGTGTATTTTTCACGAACGAGGAAGAAAAATATATTGTCGCATTTTAAGCACTATTTTTCTTATAATAGCATTCTGTTATTATTAGCAATTCAATTGAAATACATAAAAAAATATTTTTTCCTTCGAAATCAGTTGGCTGAATTACCTTTTTTGAAAGAAAACGACTCGATTAATAGTTGGACATATAAGTATCCATAAATGGTGAATACACATTGTAATTAATACAAACAAATTTGTTACAGCATCAGATGTCATTGAATATAGTTGTAATATGTTCAGTAGGATTTATTTTTCAAAAAGATCTTCGTCTTGTGATTTTGATGCTGAAACGTCTTTATTTCATTTTGTTATTGGATCTTTTTAATCTTTATGTAATTCCATTCGTAAAGTACTTACCCTATTCAGATTACCACTACATATTTTGTTTAGGTTTTGTTGCAATATAAACCTGTTTTATTGATTATCATTTAAACAAACCTGTTTGTTTTATTTCAAATTCTTTCGACTTTTTTGTGTGCATGTTTAATTTATTTCGGTTCAAATTAATTAACTAATATCATGAATTTTTGACGGCTATTTTTCAATATAATCGCTTACTGGTTAAAAAATCCAGCGTTTATAAAAAGATGTAAATATTATACGCCAGATTTCAGTTTCAATTGTGAATATTCTTCCGACACTCTAAATCCCGTTCAAACCCGCGTGTGTGCTTACATGAACAATAGTAATGCATTACGACGGCAGATACATTTAAAAAGTGTATAACATAATTCTCATCCGCGTTAGAACAGCTTCTAATTATTACAATGAGTGAGCAATATTTCAATGAAAATAATTTGCATACACAAAAACCTATAAACAACTACAGATGAACAATAAACACTTCACAACTTCACATATTTTTACTTCTTCCAATTGTATTTTGTAAAGATCATAAGCGGTCTGGCTGACTTAAGTTGTTGCTTGGATTAGCGAAACTGATCCTGTTATATATATATATTTTTGTGGAATTAGCACAAAAATCTGTTTTATTTATCTAGACGTGTTGAAATTATAATTTACCAATATTTTATTTTTTTATTTTCAGATGTCATCACCAAAAAAGAAAATGCTTTTAAAAACGATACACCCAGTACGCTTAAAGTATATTATTCTGCTCATGTTTATCACAAATCTACCATCTGCTCTAGGGAATCCAAGCATTCACTGCCCAATCGGTTTCATACAGACTGAAGAAAAAACTGTAGGGATAAGCTGCTTCCAAATAAAAAGCCATGAGAAGTTTATTGATAAGTACAAACGGTGCAGCGACAACTTGGTCCCATTAAATTTCTACGAAGAAACAAACGACCATGCTACGGCATTAGGAAAGGATACATTTTGGACAGATTATGTCAGAGCTTACGAAGATGGACCCTTCATCAATTGGCAAATTGGCAATAAGCACATGGGCGAACCAGTTCTAGAATCACCAGAAAGCTGGAACTCAAACAGTTTGAGTGGGTCAAATATGTGCGCTACTGTGAGTTTGACTAGCAAAAAATTCACGGCTGTAAAATGCAATGAAACGTATTCAAGGTTTTGTTATGTGAAGACTTACGATAACTCTGATCCAATGATGTGGAATTGTCCTCAAGGGTATATATCTTTTGGGTCTCCAGTACCCTCATGCTTGATCACGCCTTCAGGGGAATCTCGCACTTCGAGGAATACACCACTGAGGGCTACTTGGCAACAAGCAACTCAGTTTTGCAATAAAAGCTCCGGACAGCTTTTACACCGTGGATATATTTACACAAATCATCCAGAGTTTACGAGTGAACAGTTTTTCAATTGGGAGCTACCCCTGGGTATACGGAAAGTGGGAAAAGATCTTATGTGGGTTGGCCACAAGGAAATGATGGATAAAGAAGTGGTAAGTGACAAGCAAAAAATTAAATTGGAAATGATTAGGTAGAAGGTCGAAAAACACCAATATGTCGTTACCACCAATAATTACAAGAGGGCTTTGGGATATTGCTGAATTCATTTATCTCATTTGAATCATTTTTTTTGCGTAAAACTTCACTTTAAATAATCACACTGTATTTGACACAAAATTATAACCTGTTTTTTTTAAGATTTATTGATAAACTTTATTGGTATCAAACAAATTGTAATTTAACATAATTTTCAAGCGTAAGGTTTTAACTAAACAAATTTTTCTATGTCACTTTTTTCCTACGTATTGTAGACTAGAAACAACGAAAACTATTTTCTTTGATTATCTCATAATAAATTAATAAAAATGGTTGCTTTAATACACAAATACACCATTTATTCTTCTACCTTTTTTTAAAAATGTTATTTTAATTGTATTTCTAGGTTCCAAGTACAGAATGGTTTTTTGACCCCCAAGAAAACTTCGATAAGCCGGCATCGCATGTTTCTTTAGAAAACCAACGCTGGAGATTGCGGGAAAGTTTTAATTTATATTACTATACGATTTGTGAATATTTCGTCCAGCTTCCAGTATTGAAGATGAAATTGTCCATCAATGTAACGTGAGTGAATATTGTTTGAAACTGTTTATGTAAAAGTGAAGTTGAACTCACCTTCAATTATAGAGATCTGTAAAGCTAAAGTTTTTTATTTTACATTTTCACCTAATATTTGAGATAGCTTTATTAAAGTGAGCTTAAATTACTAAAAATATTGAAAGCCTGTAAAATTTTAAAACATGCCTAAATAATTTATTTAATTTCTTTAAAGCTGAATAAAATATTTTAAAATTATTTTATTTTAGTGACAATAGCAGCATTATATTAGAAGTTGACCAGCCATCGATTTCTGAAGCGGACATATTTTGTTTTACCGATTCAGTTACATATCATCCAGTAAGAGTTAATGTATCTTTACTTACGGACATAACAGGCGTCAGTATATTTCGCGTCGAAGCGAAAGATGACGGCTATTACTGGTGTCTTACAAACAATACCAAAGAATACACGTGGGAAGAATCAGACAAACTTCTGTATGTGTATCCAAACCCTGCCAAAGATACGTGTGCTGTCACCGTAAAGTTCCAACAGCAAAAATCACGCCAGTTTTCACCAGATTCATACATTAATGTAATGAAAAAAGAAATAGAGTATTTTAAAAGAAATGCTTTAGGCCCACAAAGAAGTACCCCAGATAGAAAATACTTATTACGCCAATCTGAATATGTTCCTGAAACTAAAATTGGTATAAATATTTCAAGTGAAGCTGTTCTAAAGAGAGTTTACAGCGATAACAAAGCCCTATTTCACGTGAAGGGAAGTGAATGTACTGGTTTTTCGATGATGGGGATGAGAATGTTCAATGTTTTGTCTGTGACAAAAGTGTGGACTTGTGAAGCTTTTGATACAATACCTGAATCAAATATTGGTATGTATGTTTTATTATTATATTACTTTACAAACGCTTTGTAGCTTATTTTGTACAATTCAAGTCGATGCTAAGTCTTTTTGAAAGAATAAAATCATAGTCGCTGTGGAAACGGTTCTTAATCTCATGTCCCTTTCACTAGTTCAAATAGTTCAATCCAATGTTGGAAAAGTCCACTGGAAATCAAATAGTTCAAATGTGTCCGAGACTGTATATGTTTATAATTGGAGCTATCTCTAATGAATAAATTCACATGATCATGTTTTTATCTGAACACTGTAACCAATTGGGTTGATGCATTATCTAAAGTTACGTCTATGTTTCACAAAAGTTAATGTTAAGCGGTTTGTAATCTTTCACACCAAAAGTACTTCTACACTACTAGTAAAATAGGAATAGCTAACGCAAACAATTAAAATTTAAAAGATGAATCTAAAATGTATTTTATTTTAATATTAATTTGAGAAAATATTTAAGTAATTCGCCTAGAATCAAAATTCACAGTTTGTATTTTTGAGTGAAGATTGCGAAAAGATTTTTAATTCAAAACATATAGTCGGTTGATTAAAACAATTTTATCATTTAAAAATCGAAATAGATCCAAATTTTAGGTTAGTAAAAGGGAGTCTGAGTTTTATTTTTTCCAATGATTAATATTCATCGTCATTCATACAATTTTTTTGATTACGAAACGTTTTACTCCTTTGGGCAAGAACAATATTTGAAATCCCTGATTTAGGAGAATGTGAGTGATTGTAAGCTAAACAACTGTTACTCTATAAATGAAATCAATTATTATACGATTTGTAGGTGACACTGTTGTTTCGGATGATGGGTGCTACTTATTCATATGTACAGGAGATTTCAATAATGGAGCAGAATGGGAACATATACACAACTTTCCAGGACAACCGGAGTATTGCATTAACGTATCCAGTTCAAATCCAACTACAGAACATTTTACTGCTAGTCCAACAATGACGACATTTGTATGTATAACCTCAAGAAAAAAAACATTCAGCTAAGCCTCGATTTTACATTGCAGATTTTGTAAAAAAGTTAATATTTACTGAGAAAACGTAATTTCGGCAGATTAAGTGTTAAATTGTATATGCGCAAAATAATTCATAAATTTTGACCGATTTGATGCGAAATGACGTCAAAAACACGTTGCAGTATATATTATTTTGTCAAATAAATATTTTTTTTTTTATTTTGCATATTTCGACGTAAAGATTTACTACATAGATCCAAAAGAGGATGGAACAATAAAATAAAGCCATTGACCACTTTGATGCTTATAAAATTATTGTTTGTGTCAATTTATCATTGGTGAAAATATATATTATACAGTGATGTTGTGTAGAGCAGAGGTTATCAAACTTTTGAGCGACAGGCCGGATTGAATTTTTGTAATCTTGAGAGGGCCGGACGATAACTACAGTCTTATTGGAATCCAGTTGGAATCTTAATTTATATATGCACTACATCTTAAGATAATTTAAAAATTAGATAATCCAATAATTTTTCGAGTAAGCGAACATCTGGTCGCCTTTTTTTAGACCTAATTTCTTTCACTTTCCACTACCTAATCTAATCTTATCTCAAAGATGAATTGAAACAAACAGTTGTCGTGAATTCACAACCAATTCTTAATTTCTTAAAAAGATATATTATATTTCCTTTAGAATAATTTAATCAAAAATTGATAATTTTTGGAGGGCGAGGGATGCGACCTGTGAGCTGTAGTTTGGTGACTGCTGGTGTAGAGTGCACCCTGTAAATCCTTTCTATATTCGAAGAAATTAGCAATTAAGCCGGCAAAAAATAAATATTCTTTTTGCATTTCAGCTCACGTTTTCAGGCTCATTTAGGTAAGCGTCATTGTTTTTTTGCATCTTCAGCGGTTCAGCGCCATTACCGCGCCGAAGTTTGCGTACTTGTAATCTTATCATTTTAATAAAAAAGAAAATCCTATTTTTTTTCAAAAATTTTAACTCAGATGATAAAAACAGAAAAAGGTTTTTATTTAGTTCCACGTTACGTTGAAATAATTTAATTTATATACAAATAAACGTCAACAAAGTTACCGCCGAATCCATCGAAAGTATTTTCTTTCTGCTTTTATGCATGTCTACGCCCTTTTAATCAGTGTCTAAATACTATTTTATTTTTTTATATAATGACCTGTTTCACCCCGCGGTGGGTAGCTTAAAACTATTCTCAGAAATTTGACTTCTACGTTTCCGTAGTCTATACTCTATAGGATATACCAGAGCTTCCCAAAAATTTTCATTCAAAGGCCCCTCCAATTTTAATAAAATAATCCGATTTCCTCTGAAAAGAAATCCGATTTCCTCTATCCGTTTTGTGCGACCCCCAGTGAAAACCCGCGGCCCTTTGCTTAGAAAGCACAGAATTTTCAATATATTTATGAATTTACATCCTTATTATCGTAATGTGTTCGTGCGTAAATATGTCTGAATTTAGCTGTGTGTGTTTTTCATTTTCCAAATACAACTAAAACTTTGATTTCATTGAATCTTAACTTAGCCTCTCCAATAAGAAGGTAACCAACGTACAACCAGTAATCATCTTACAGATTCCATATAATGCAAATTCGAAACATACATGATTTAAAACAAGAAATATTTACGAAGAAGAATGACAACCTTTTTCATAAATCTGACAGTCGTTAATTTTTTTTGAATTACGAAGTAAATAATAAATTTGTTTTACAGAGCCCGGAAGATCAAGTCTTAGACGTTTTGAATAACCTTCAAGCGATTTTGAATGGCACAGTCGGACCGGATCAGCTAGCCTCGGCAGCCAATCAAATAAACGGAATTTTAGACCTGCCAGATGGTGTAAATTTACCATCGAGCATTCTTCAGACTTTAGACAGCATCGTTGAAAAGTTGGAACTTTCTGAAAGTCGGCCGCACGTGAAATTTGTAGAAACCAATATGGCGGTCGTGGCGACGAAAACAAAGGGTGACGATGCTGTGGCCGGGATCAAGGTGGCATTGATTGGCGAAGGTTCTCTCAATGACGAATCTCTTACATTACTCTATAAAGGTAAATATCACTGAACAAAAAGATAAACTACTTTATCAAAATCAAAAAATATTAAAATCATTCAAAGCAGGGAAATGTGCAGGGTAAAAATAACATTACACACTTGATTCGTATATTAAACACAAATATCATTATTTTAACGTCAGTCTTGAATAACTCACTCGCAATTTACGTTTATGTAAAACATCTCGATAGTAAATATAAATTTAAAAAAATCACTAATACCTTAAACCAGCGGCTTCCAAACCAGAGGCGCCAAATAAAAAAATATTAATAAAAACACGCGCGATTTTTTTTCTTCTTAAGAGAAGCGTAGTGGCATAAGGTTTGAAAACCACTGCCTTCAACTACTGAAACGATTTCAATATTTTTTTTCAATTTATTGCTTTATCATTAATTTTTAAAATAGGTCTGCTAGGCGGCAATATATTTTTTAAATTTAAATCTGAAAGTCCTTGTAGAATAATAAATGTTTGCTAGCAACGATCTTAATATGTCGAAAGTGTATGGCAATGATTTCAACGTCTTTGCGAGGGCTCAGAGTATCAGAAAATCTCTTTATGTTGTCCAAAAATGCACTTAAAAAATATACAGTTCCACACTAAATGGCATCATTAGCACATTTTGTGATTTGAGTGAATGATCGAAACTTGCCTTTCACGTGTGTTTCGTTACTAATTTGTATTTTATCTTTCTTAGGTGATACCAGCTCAAATGCTTCGTCCAGCGATATAATCGTAAGAATACCGCCAGGCCTGTCAGACGTTAGATCGAAGCTATCATTTACAGTTTTCCGTAACGATCGCGCTTTTAACCAAAACAAAGCGAAGAACTTAAACAAAGTCAACACAAGGATAGTAAGCATTGCCATGTCAGATAATATACTCTTTTCAAAGGGTGAATTCGTCGATATTTTCTTTAAGCCTTTTACCGAATTCGGTTCTGCCATTGTTGGTAAAAAAGCATGCTCGTATTGGAATTTTGAAGTTGAAGACTGGTCTACAGATGGCTGTGAACTTTTGCCAGCCGAGACCGCAGAAGAACTTGACGTTTGCCGTTGCTACCACTTGACTCATTTCGCTCAGATTATATCAATAAATAAAAATAGTTTTGGCGAAACAGACGAGTATATTTTAATGATTATATCACTCGTCGGTTGTTCAGTCTCACTTTTAGGTCTTCTGGTTATCGGATTGACAGGCCTGATATTCAATTCTTGGAGAAGAGATTTTACTAATAAAATATGGCTTCACCTTTCAGCCGCCGTCTCAATTTTGATAATAACGTTTTTGGTAATATCTAGTGTAGATTTCAAAGCAAACGATCCTGTTCTTTGTGTAATATCTGGTGTAACATTACACTATTCAGTATTAGCGTCATTTTGTTGGATGTTCATATCCGCTGTTTTATCATACAAAAGACTCGTAACTGTTTTTGCTACGAACACTTCTCACAGGCTTTTAAAAGCTTGCGCTTTTGGTTGGATTTCTCCAATTGTTCCTATTGGTATATTGTTTGCTGCAGACCCCACCAACTATTCAGGAAGTTCCAATATGGCATACTTACATAAAGATTTTTGTTATCCAAGTGGTTTAGGATTTTGGTTGGCAGTATTTATGCCTATTGTCATCATCGTAGTAGCAAATACTGGATTATTCTGTACAATAATATATTCTGTTTTCATAACCTCACGAATTAAACGACACGGAGATACACAACAACTTTACAGAAGTATCACTGTAAGCTTTCTATTGTTCTTCTTATTCGGATTGACATGGTTGTTCGGGTTGTTATCTAATTATCTCTTCATGGCGTATTTATTCTGTATAACAGCGACTATTCAAGGATTGGTGTTATTTTTATTCTTCGTCCTGGGAAATAAAAAGACCCGCGATTTATGGTGCGTGTTTTTACGATGCAAGGAGAGCAGAAAAATTCCTGTCACCAGCACGATGTCTCGATCTATTCATAGTAGAGGGCAAAATGGAGGCAGCATAACTCACAGAAAATTTGATGACGGTGTTCCGACCAAGCCACGATCATTAAGTGGGAATATTGACAATTCGAGATTTTCCTAAACGGTCATAAAATGTTTACAACCGTGAAATGAACCAAATATTCGTAGGATTTTTTAAAATATCAAATGAAAACAATATAAACATAAACCAAATTTTAAACATTATTATTTGCTTAGTGAAACAAACCTGCCAAAGTATTAGTGAAATAATAAAAAAAATAATCGTTATGTTTAAATGTAAAGATAAATAATAGTAATGAATTGTTTTAAAAAGTGGATTTTAAAAATGAAAAGCTATTAAGTGAAATGTAAAATATTCGTTATACTAGGTGAGATTTAGAATAAAAAGTGTACTGTTATCTATTAATTTGAAGTTAAATGTATTGAACTACTTATGTACTTGTTATTTTGCTTCAGTTTTTGTTTTAAATTTAATAATGATGATTTAATCAATGAAAAACCTTTTTTAAAGGAAGCTGTATTTACAATAAACTAATAAGAAACTAAATGTTTACAAAAACAAGTACAGTAGAACCTCTATTATCCGGACGGATGAAGGTAGTCCGGATAAGGACAACTCCAGATAATCGAAAAAATCATAATTGACAGTAAAAGACAAGTATATTCAGTATAAATCATTTTTATTTCTTTAGGTTAATACATAGCTTTAACAATTAATTATTTTTTATTGAAAAAATCAATTATCGATGTCTGCTTAAAGCTAGCTTTTCTTTCGATGCTGCCAAATCACGAATACTTTTAAGACACATAAGTTGTCTTGAATAGCACTCTTCTTGACTCTCAAGCCACTTCATCGCGACATCTAGACACTGAAAATCTTCAGAATGTGTCGGACCAATATCTCAGCCCTCACAAATCTCTTCTACGCCTTCTTGATCTTGTTCCTCTGAGGTTGATATTTCTTTAATTATTTCGTCATCATTCAAAATTTGGAATCCTGGATCATTTGCATCGCAATTTAACCACTCGGTTATATCTTCTTTGTCGCATTTAGCACATATTGAAATTGTGTCATTGCTTACGCAAAGTCTCCTCTATCATTTTCTACTTCGTTACTGGAACTTGCTATTGTCTTTTCAAAAAATTGTCCCATGATTTTTTCAAAGTTGACACATCTAAAGAATTCCAAATTTCTGCTGCCATGTAGCAACAATATTTTAAATTTGTTTTTTTATATCCGAGATTGTTGACGTTCCAACACCATATTTATTAGACAAAAAACGTCCCGATTCACCCCGTTTTTAAGCATCGATTATATCCAAAATGCCTTTTAATGAAACTACGCCACCTTTTCTTTTCGTTGACATATCGGTAATATTAAAAATAAATATTTAAATCGTGATCAATTTTTCAAGAAACAAACGTTCAAAGCGTATCGAATTTGGACGATGACTGATCCATATTTTACACAGGACTTATTCTTAGAACACATGCAACGATCAACATATTAAGACTGTATTCCATCACGTATGTAAACAGTGGACGCAATTCACCACGTGCATATCAGCGAATTTGTAATATTTTGACCAATCCGGATAGTCGAGAATCTACTGTAGTTGTAATCGTATGGATTAGTTTTCAATACACAGGTAAATATTTTAAATTTATTTGTAAATGCATGTTTAATAATTTAAGATAAAAAGCTGATTTATAATGATTATTTATTTCGTATTTATTAATGTCGGATACAACAGGTTCAACATTATGATAGTATAATACATATGTAGTTTGAAAAATAATCATTCCGTGCATTGATTAAACAACATGTTTCCATGGATACGTTTGTTTGTTATTTATTGTAAGTACAGCTGTTGTTTAGTTAAATGTCAGTTGAAATATTGAGTATTTTGTCAGCACTTTGAAATTAAGATTAGATAATAATTATAATTAATAAAGTAATTACGTACGAAACAAATTGTCTACCTGTGAAATTGAAACACATAGTGAAATTTATATTCAGAGTTCAATACAACAACATAATGTTTTGGGGTCTTAGTCCAGCGTTAGATCTCCAAGAAGAATATTTGTCCCAACATAAAACTGAGGGTTTGGATGAAATAAATATACTCTTGTTGGGTGGCTGTGATGCTAGGCATATATTGAAAACTCTCGCCCAATCCTACCGCCATAGGAAAATATTCATAAATTTTCATGTCGTTGAAGTGTGTTCCGAATTAATCATAAGGCAACTGATGCTTATTGCTATTGCATTTGAACAAGAAAATGTTCTTGGCTTGTTGGAAAAATCAAGATTGTTTATGGAAATCTACGGGAATACTTTGATAAGAAGACAATCATCAAATTATATGATATCTAAAGCAAAACAGCTGATTCAAATGATAACAAACGAAGATCAAATGAAAATTATAATGCCATTTGTAAGCATTGAACGTATTAAATATCGCGAGAGAGATTACATGGAAATGCTGTTAAAGTTTTGGGAAAACGGAAATAGCAACGAGTTTGACATTTGTCAGTTGTGGGACAAGAGAATAAGGACATCTCTTGGAGCCAGATACGATTCTCGTGTCGGTGTTTATGACTGGGACTACAATATGAGACTTAAAGACGTAGGTGGCAGCACTGTAGCCTCTCAAGAGTTCAAACACTTTCGATCTACTGGAGTATCATTCACTTGGTTAGAGACGGAAGTTTGCAGACCCAATTACACATTCGCGGCAGGAGTTATAATCAGTGGGGATAGTTTTAGTCACAGAGGATATATCGGAGATATTGTGACAGGTCCGTATATCGCGCACGGATTATCATGCGAAGATTCCGATATGACTAAGTCCAACAATGGAGTCAATTTAAAACGAGCAACTGACATAAGTGAACGTAATATTATGAGAATGTTTCATGAGATTTTAACTGGAGACTCATTTGATCCGACAATCATGCGAGGAAATACTGAACATAATCTTGGAGCAGTCTCAATTGCTCCTCTTGACGCAATACTGTCGGAAGAAATTAATTCAAGAAACGTTTATTACAACACAAACCACTCGTCTTGTGTTAAAATTGATTACGCAAAAATTTTCTTTCATTCTTTTTCAGATTTAAATATAATTTCAAACAAAAGTGAATTTCAGAATAAATTTGACATTTTGTTTGTTGGTAATAGTATTTTTGCGCATTGTAAGCCCCCAGTAATGAATATGATGAAAAATAATGGTTTGGTGCTTATCGAAGGTGTCAAATTTTATCTCAATGAGAGAAAAGATGACATTAAAATGTTTTCAAAGACTATTCAAGATTTTGCTAATTTAAATAAATGTGAAATTTTAAAAGAGTTTATCCCACTGGAAGATTCGTTTGCAAAGATGATTATAAGACGAAAAGAGAGTGAAACCATTTAATTTTTTTGAATAAAAATTGTCATTGTAAAATCAAAAATCGATTTTAAAAAACTATTCGATCACATTTTAAATTCAGAATAAACAAATTATTTCATGATTTCCGTGAACAAATTCATTAGATTTTTTTTTTGATTTTAAAAATAAATATTTAATTTTTGATTTGCATTACATCCTATTGGCAATACGCTTCAATAATTGCCAATATTCCTTCAGATAATGTCAAGAGATATTTTGACAAAATGAATCGTAAAAATTTACTTGGTCGTTTGCTGTGTGCTCAACATTTGCTATTAATAGCATTGGTCGGGAATTGATTTTTAACTTTTTGATCGATAAGCTTCCCGCCCCACTTCAGAGGCCAACCTTCTTTTGATATCAATCTAATTACGTGAGATTAGAATGTATTGTGTTTTATTTATCTTTAAATACTATTCCACTTTCAAATAATAAATAAGGATACCTACAAAAAATGTTGAAATAAAACCAGTGTTGAATAATTATGAGTGTTAAATGTATTTTGTTCTCCGTATGTATTAAATTATCTGCTTAAACAAAATTATATGGTATATTTTTTTTTAATACGACGTTTTGTCTGGTAGTCCTAATACGAAAATTGCGTGATTAAACTATTAGAAAACATATGTTTTTGAATTTAATTTTCTCAAATATCAAACAGATTTATTCAATAATAAAATTATATGAAATTTCTTTATCTCTAAATGTCTCCAAGTATGAAAATAATGTAATTTTTTTATTATGTATATGTGTTTATTTCAGCTGACTATAAGTATGTTTTTCGCCTATGCTAGTTTCTTAACGTACAGTAAATTTAGATTATTTATAATAGTGGACTATATATAATATAACATATTGTTTGGTTATATAAAGTAATGTTAAATATAAATAAATATTGACAGTATGATAATGTCATTATGTTAAACTAATGTGAAATTATACGAAATTGTATAAACTAGTCAACTGCATGATTATTGTGTATTTAAAATAAATATTGAAAATAAAATATACAAGTAAAAGTCTTTTATTCAATATTTAATGTCATATATTTTACATTGGTTACTATTAATGGTTTAAAATACTTTATATTATGCAATTAAATAAACATTTGATTTCTATTAATTAAAATTCAAGCAAATTTTATTGGAGAAAGCCGAGTGGTCTACTGGTTTATATCTTACTAAATATACAATCTATCTAGATTTTTCAATTGATTTATGAATGTATTCAAAATCTTACTATATCTGTCGAATTTATAAAACTGATAAGATGAGTCAGAAAAAAAAGAATACATAAAAAAATACCAAATATTGCTGGATAGTTAAGGATTTATTTACAATACAACATATTATTATCATCTTTCTTGGAGGAGGTATGTAATTTTAACATTTCTAATCATTTCTTATCTTACTGGATTATGGATTGTCAGCAATCCGCCAAAAATGCGCCTTTCCTTTTTTATTCGGGTAACTCTTAGATGTTGCACAGGAGATCAATTTTCCTAAAGATACACTACGGAAATGTTTCAATACAATATAGGATAGACAATATAGGTAAAACAATCAAGATTTATTAAAAAAATAGAATGAGTTCAATAAAGAAAGACAAGGAAGGTAAATAGTTGGATTTAATGATTGGTATATTATAGTCATTTTGAAGAAACAATTTATTTGTCACTATTAAAAATACTTACCCATAAAATATTACATAATTCAAGAATAGAAGCGGACCGGAGGCAGGGGGGTAATTAGTAAGGCAAAAGAACGATATTTATTTTAGTTTTTTCTTTCATAAAACTTTTAAAGGAAATCATTTTTTACTATTATCGCATCAGCTGAAAGTATATTCTCATTTTGATAATTTCTAGTGAATGCTTTAACTTTTTTCACTATAAAAAAATATTAATTAATTCTTCCACGAAAATATATTGACATTAAAAATTGCTCCACTCAGCGGATGTACTTTAAACTATTATATGCCGGTAGGTATAGGAACGGTCGTGAACCGAGGGCCGCAATTTTCTTTGAAAAAAATAGTGACGGATTTCGGTAATAAAAGCTCTCTTTAAAATCGATATCACATTGATTTCAATACAAAATATGTCAACTGTAGGTAAAGGACGGTGATTTTAAGAGATGTCGCATCGCTATGTGGATAAAATGTTTGAAACATAAAATCGTCGTTCTTGTCCAGTAGGTGTAAAGTGCACCGTAAATATACGCACATTTTCTATGGCTAGCACTGCCATCACGGAATTGTAGACCCTATATATGTATACGTTTATGGCATACAACCGGTCAAAATGTCGTTCCAAATTTTTATATTTTTGAAAATACTTTTGATTTCCAACCCATTCGTTACAAGTGACTTTACAAGTGATGTTATGAATTTGAATACAATAATTATTTGTGTAAACTTAGCATATAGCGTGTACGCAAAGAAACATTCTTGCTAGTTCTCAAAATGGAATATTTTTTAACCACATATGTATATGACAATGTTTATTCGCTTGTTCGTGTGCTTCTTATTAACTTAAGAAATGCACACTACAGATTGAATGCTTTGGCATTCAAAAATTAAAACACACTCAGGGATGGGTAAATAAAACTGAAATACCTTGTAACGATTTTCGTTTAATTTCGTATATTTTTTTTAAGTTTTCCATATTTTTTTTATAATTTAATAACATATTACTTTCGATAATGTTTTACATAACCGTGAGCAATTGTTTCATATGTATATATGTATTCACATATATAATATATTTATAATCTATGGAATCATTCACGGTAGCACGCCACTTTTCTATATAGTCGAATCAAGTCGGCAAACAATGGTGATTTAAAAATGAATAATTTTTTAAAACAGTCCTCAAAACATTTCTCTCGCTTTATGACCGTTGACACGCAACTTGTTCAAGTTAAGGAATTTCGTTATTTAAGAATTAAATCATATCAACTCAATTATAATTAAATTATTGATTCTTACCTAGAAAATTTGGTACATTATAAAAACCTATGACTAGCTTTACGTATAATGAATGACAAGTTCATATTAAATTATAAAAGAAAGAACATTCCAAGGATTTGCATCTAATGAGTAACTAAATAGAAAAGTATGTGCTTTTGTTTTAACCTCGACATTGGCAGGTTTTTAAGAATAAATACAATGTTTTATATCATAGAACTGTTTTTGAATTGCAGAAATAATATGGAAATTAATTGAGTTTAAATAAATTGTATTCAATACGTTACCCTGCGAAAAAATGAAATATGTATTATTTAGAAATATGCTTTGAAGATTAATAAATACTAGCAATTTGTGAAGTATTTAAAAAATTTCCATTAAATTACTAACACGGGAAGGTTATCAAAATAAATATAATAAAAAAATCACTATCGTTTTTATTGCAGTTTTTTGACAGTAAAAATTACAGCCATACAATTTCAAAAACAGCTCCATTTACATTTCGTGTGATAACGGTTCTATGCATTTTGTGAATTCAAATAAACACATTTCAATAATAATTTTGGTGGAAACACTTTTGGTAAAATTATGCTGAAAATAATATCATAGATAATTTTACAATACGAACCGTGGCCGATTGTTAAACGTCGTCGGACCGTGCAAAGACGAGCACTGATAAAAAACGCATAATTTATTGTATTAATTACCAATAAAAAACATTCGATCGTTATTTTTTTAAACTCACAACACAATACACTCTTTTCATTGCAGACCAATCAGAAAACCCCTTCATATACCGAATGGGACTTCAGCGAAAGATCCTTAAAAATCCTCTTGAATGAGTATTTAACCTCAAATCGTATTTCACAATGGTTAATACACCGTAATTGTACATTTAACTATATATTATATTAAATCTCACGGTGCTCAAAGAAAAAAATGATTTCATGTGATGATGGAAAATGCTTAATTACCGACAATTATTATTGATAGCTATTTGAGTATTTTACGGGGTTTCGGATGTTTTATACATTTAAACGATACATTTATAATATATATATATTTTATTTATTTATAATTAACTATTGAGTTATATTTCATGAAATTCTTCAAAAATAATTTAATTAAATTACTGAGGTCGACGGTGCTCCTTATATAAATATTTACTAATTATGGATCACCGTCCCACTGATTTAGAATATATTTTATTAAACAATATCTTTGAACATTTCCTTGCAGAGAGTAAAAGTTTTCATTAAAAGTGCGTGAAATATAAACATAAAGACAAATGTGTAAACTTAGAACAGGCATGTCATTCTATAAAAGATGACAATTTTTTAAATCCCAACATATCGATTAAGGGATTCTTTTTTAGTATTGTTTTTGAAAAGACTAGCATTTCTGTCATTAAGAAAATGTCAAACAGATATTTTAAAAAATGCCATTAAAACGTGTTTTAGAGAAGTTTATGTTTTTTTTGAAGAAAAGTTTTTTCGAGATACTGTTATACATAAATGATGTCATTAACTTTTTCATACTGATACGCCCAGAAAGAAAACTAATAAATGTTTTTCTATTGTTAATTTAAAGCTTTCAATGTAACAATTGATGTTCCGTGATTGATAAAACTATAATAATGTAATATTGAAAAGTGCAGTCATTGATGTCATATGTTCAAACAATATTGATCTTAAATTATAAAAAATACGTTGAAATAAAATCTTAATCAGTATTTTTTCGGAAATCTCACGTACTGCATCAAGAAGGTCTATACTGTTTTAGAATTTATGATAAAATTAACCATTTTTATACACAATTCACCATTATCCGATAGCCGAATCTCGTAAAACGTAAAAAGTGTTATACAAACGGTAGTATTGGGCTATGCACACTTGATAGCTAATTCCGCTATATAATTATTATTTCAACAATCATTTCCCATCACTCTTATTTCATTTCTACTTCTGACTGATGATGATAGTATTTACACGTGTCTATCTACATATTTGTATATAATAGTAATAATAATAAATCCGTACTTCTTTCGTTTGCTCATCTACGTAACTTTTCTAATTTATGATTTTCATTAATCAGAATTACCGTATATATATTTTATTAGAATATAGCCGGTAAGTCCACGATATATTTAATAATAATTATATATTTTAACGTTAATATACACTTATACGTCCCTTTTTACTACGGGAATACTTTTTAGAATCTTGTATTTTACTATTGCGCCAGCTGACTACGCCCCTCCCCGTCTATTTTTCTCCTTTATTATACATCAAATAATCATTTATGGTTTTACCCTCATATGCCTTAACTTTGAAAAGAAATGAACTGTATAGAATCAAAACTACATTTTTAAAATCGAAACATATTATTTCAATTCAATAAGACCAAGTTACTGTAATTTATATATTTAAATTACAATATAAAATCCTGTAGAATTGATATAACATATTTTCTTTATATAAATTTTGGAAAGTTGTTCTAATGAAACCATACAGTCCAATGAAAGAATAACACTTGTTTAAAAAGCCTATATACGCAAAAATATTCCTAAAATTGATGTTATCAACGTCCACACCAAAACAAAGGCAATGTTAAAAATGTACGAATTCATTTTTGGAAGTTTTGGATGTTTAGTGAAAATTCCACTAAAAATAAACATAAACACATCACTAGAGAATTGTGATTTTTCAAAAATACATTTCTGTATAAATACTGTTTTGATAATTAATTATGTTGAGTTTCGTTACGGTATAATTCTTTATTAAACAGAAATATTAAATATTTTTTTTAACGATTTTGTACGAGTATAAAATAAATTATAAATGATTTATTATTATAAATATGTGCTGTATTATTGCAAAATTTTAAATGTTTTAAAAAACAAATTAATCTGTGACTGGAACGATATTTATATATTAAAAAACGATAAGTGGTAAATTTTTAGTCAGGAGCGTTTCTAGTATTTGTTCACAGATTACTATTGTATAAGAATTTCATATAATATATAAATGAAAAACGAAAGCTTAAAACTTGTACTGTAAATATAAGTTGTAGGTGAATCCTTTGTGAACACAAAACAGAAATTTTGAATGTTGAGCTTAATAAAATAATAACGTATTACAAAATGCATAAATAAGGATCAACGATTGTTTGCTTATATATTAATGTGTTAATTATAATTAGTTTACAAATTAAACCAAAGGTAAATTATTTTTTTCAACTGTTGATATATCACATATTATCGGAATATTTTCAGAATAAATTACAATAAGATCGGGAAACAATTTTTATAGGCAACATATAAATAATCCTTTTCAACATTAAATTCATTACATATGCAAATCAATTAAGTTTACTGTATTTTTCAGTTAGTTAGGTTTAGTTGGTAGATGGTGCTTGTAATATATCTTAATATTTATATATTATAAAACAATAAAACTTTACGGTGAACGTGCTGAAAATTTTCAATCATGTCTTACACTTATTGGTTAAATTACAATGATTTTCTATGAACCGTTATGAATTTATACAAAAACAAAACATGTAACGTCAAAACCATCGCGACTGACACAGAGTCGTTAAAAAAGTTTCCCAGCACCTTAAACAAAATAATCTTTATTTTCAAACGTGACAATGTTATCAGATATTTTTCATGTGATTTCATGAATGATAAAGATGGAGAAATAGTCACCAAATCGTAGAATTAACATTTATGAAATAAAGCTCAATTTTCAAATTTATTACGGTAATTATTTGAATATTTTTTTGTTTCTGTTGATGGCAAAAAGAAGGTATTTTAGTAATTGTTAACATATATTTTTTTTGTCCTAATTCCACAACTTTATAAAACCATCAGGATCGGTTTCGCTGAACGCGACGCGACCATTTTCAAGAAATTATTGTGTTGCATTTTTATAAATGAAGAGCCATTCCACCGACAATTAACAGTAAACACCTCAAAAAAATTGATAACATTATCAGTGAAAAAGATTTTTTTTGAAACTAGGTGACTCGAAAGTAGTTTTATTATTATTTCATAGTAATAATAATTTTAACACTAAATTGTTCAATTTTCACAACATCATTATAAATTTGAATAGTTTTAATCGTTTATCTACCTAATCATAAGTATTACCTATAAATAATACGTGCAACATTGTCACTTGCATTAATTATTACTTGGTAGTAAATAATTCGCACACTGAACACTGATTAGTCTTAAATTGTTTAGTGCAATAAAAATTATAATAATACAGATTATTTCGCATTATTTACAAACGGCTTTAATGTATGGTTAAACTTATTCAACTACGCTCGAACGTTATGGACTGTAAAGTTGGTGAATTTTTTTTATACATTGTAAAAATTTTATTTGGTTATTTTACCGACACGTTCGATCACTTATATTTAATATTTTATCAAAGGTACATTTAAGGTTTACTTCTGGTATTACCATTTTTTTTTTGTTGCATTTGGCGAGCCTATCCTTAATACATGACCATCATTAACATAGATATTATATGTTCAACGTCATTGCAAATACTTCGGTTTGATCAAAGGTACGCGAAAGAAATAAAAGTGTCACTGTGACTTGTGAATTCGAACACTAAAAGTTAAATATACTGTTTTAAAATTAGTTTTTAACCATTCGTCATGATTCAGTATGTTGCTGCGCAAAATTGATATGATCAGATCATGAACAGAAGGATGGAAAAAATGTTTAAAACAGATTTTATTATTCATAAAAAAAAAACAACTGACGCAAGAACTTGAGGTTTTCTGTAGCAAAAAAAAATAATTCATCAAAATGGAGAGCGTTTTGATCAAACTGAAGTCGTTGCATACGTTTCAAGCTCTACGCGCGCAAAATTATGCTTACTCAAGCCGGCACATGGGAAAATGCAACCCGACGCGGAAAAAAGGCGCGCTTTTGACGATTTCGGATCGACGCCGGGCCCAAGCGGATGCGATCCAGAAGATACGAGACGACGGAGCCTGCGGTGATAGAAGTGCGGAACTATCGCGATGCGTCGAGCGATCATCGGTTTGCAGTCCAGGTCGGGCGATCAGAGCCTGGTGGCGCGGCAGCGACATCGCGCGCCGCCCGCTGCGTCCGTCAGTGCTTGTATTCGGGGAAGCGAGCCGCAGTCTCCGCGCCCGACAAGGAGGACGACGGGGCCGTGTCGTCCGAGTCTGATGGCGGTCTCCTGGGGGCGATGGCGGATCCCCCGGACACTCCCGCCACGACGGTGACCTGGTCGTCCCGGCCTGAACTGCTCGACGGCGGCGATGGGAAGTAGTCTCGGGCCGCAGTGGCGCCCGCCCCCGATCCTGCCCCCGCCGGCAGGGCGTCTTCACTCGCCCACCGGGCTAACTGTTGTTGAGCTTGAATAAATTCATCACTAGAAAATGACAAGAAGAACGGACGGTACTCGGCGGGGAACGGCGCTCAGCGCCGCGCCTCGCTCCTTGCCTTCGCAAATGGGTCCGATGTCCTCTTGTGTAAAAGTGAATTTGATAAAACAGAATTTACCCACGACAGTTTATCCTAGCGAGAATGGCTCAAACAAAAAAAAATCTGCACAAATATTTACAAATGAATTAATTGTCTTTTAAAATTTATTTAGATGTTTAAAAACTTTCTATGTGACTCTATTTAAAGTGAAATAAGTAAATCCGGCGAACCAAAAGATTACGGAGTAATGAAGTCGAAATTTTGCCATGTGCCAGTTGAGTTGCAGAGTCAAGTCATGCTCAGTATTAAACCAACGATGTTACCTTTTATTAAAATAATGATGAAATTAAAAATATTTGCTTATATCACATTAGCACATGAGGACATCGTGATTAGTTTTATACTTATTGTTTAAAAATCGCTTTTAACATGTTTAACTGTAAGTGTGTTGTTTAATATCTATCAGTACATAGTATGATATATTAATTCTAGGTTCATATTTCAAGTATATATAAAAACATCAACTCTATACTACATTTTTTTCTTATATGGATATCTGTCACCATAGTATGAAAATTAGGGGAGCTACCTACATTGTATTTATATTACATCAAATATTTAAATATGCCTTTCATAATTATTACTGGCAGTGAAGTTATGAAAACCTATCAACGGGAATCTCAAAACTAAATTGAATTTATAAAATAAATATTGCTTTATATACTAATGCTTGGGGAGCCATTTAATTAAGGCAGTATTCTGGTCTAGGATTCTGAAAACCCCGTTTTTTTTTATTGCATATTTTCAATTTTCAAATCTTTGAAAATATGTCCTTACAAGATTTTTGGTAAAATTGTAATTATTGCTAGAGATATAGCAACTTGAGTGGCGTAGAATCTAACCAATCTGGATGGTTTTTAACTTTGCCCGAAACTTTAAACACGTTTTTCTCGGAATTATTTTTCGGTTTTTTTCAAAAATAGTTGCCTTGATATCTCAAGTTTTACATAACTGATTTAGATGAATGTGAATTCCCTTATAGTATATACTAGGATTATAAAAACATTTCAATTTTTACTATTTTTAAAAAAAATGGAAAATCAAAAATACGGAGAAAAAAAAGATTTTATTTTCAAACCTCCGCCATTTTGTGAAAAAATATTTTATTGACTTGGTTATAGTATATACCAGAAATGCATCTTCATTAATTACGACTATAACCTTTTTTTATTTCATGTGACTAGAAAAGTTGGTATCATGGCAACTATGGAGCGTAATTTTTTCGAGACCCCCTACTTTACCAGCCTGTAACTTCATAGGTTTTAGTTTTTTGGTTTGAATATTTTTTTGTATATTTTTAAAATATTAATGAATATCTGGTAAAAAAATGGACGCTACATTGTTATTACTTTTATTTTCTATAGCACTTGCAAAAACACCTAAAATTTCAGCCTCTAGACCGGAATACTGCCTTAAAGTGTCATAATTTTAATTAAAGAAAATACAACAGATCGAATTTAATCTTTGGGGTCACATTTGCAAATGAAATGAAACCTTATTTTCATGTGCGCTATGAAACATTTTGTCTGACGGTGAAAGATTTTTTTTAGTTGATGCTGAACTTCTGTAGGTGAAAAGATTCCATGAAATTTTTATTCGCTGTAAAGAAGAGTTAAAATCAAATTATGAGTTGGGTGCAGTTGTTATACATGTCTCACATGTTTTGATAAAATTTTATTGAAATATTAGAAAAAAACTTTATAATCCATGTATATAATATAGCGTTTGTTTTTTTAAATATTTATCACGTCAGTTTTTGTTTCCTGAATACACAATGTTCATTACATTATTATTGTAAATTTAATATTTCCCTATTGTTATGTAAATACGACACGCAATACAATTTCTGTCGGCTTTACCTTTCGCTGTCTTGCGGGTCGCGTAATCTGTGGGGGTCGGCTGCGCGCTCTCTGTCGGCAGTTTCGTAAAGCGCTTCGTCGTCGGGTGGCGGGCCGCCGCGGTGCGACGAGCCGGCCGATCCTGTCGCGGATCGATGCGGCGAGGGGGCCCTCAGCGCGTGGTGCGGAGGGTAAGGTGCGTGGGGAGCGTGCGCTCCGTGCGATGCGTGCGGAACGTGCGGGACGTGCGGCACATGCGGGGCCGCCGGTGCTCGCTGTGACGGATGCCTGTAACGGCCGTATACGAAGCGCGGATCTTCGTCTACGCGGCCGCGGCATCGGCTTCTACAAATTATCGGAAACTAGTTTAAGTTAGACAAACTATCTAATCGATCTACTCGCGATACCCAAATTCATATTTTTCGATTCGGTATCTATTGAGCAGATATGAGGTACAATAACAATCAGAAACAATACTTTTTGAATCATTCACAAATAATAGAATCGAAACAGCAGAGAAACAGTAGAACAATATTTCTATCAATAGGCAAGCATAAAAGCCTTGTTGATTTAAATATTTTGTAAAGGATATTATATAAAAAACCAATTTGGTATATTATTCAAAAAAATGATTTAAAATTAAAATTTAAGCTATGTATTTACAAAATTTTAATATCACGGTGAAGCCTTATTCGAATGCACTCAAAACTCTCCACTAACCCTTGCGAAGATTCGCTACAAGGCGCCGAATTATCCAGTCTATAGTGTCGATCTGCCTCCGTCTCGGACATTCTTATATCTTCAGATCCACTAGGGCTCATGTGCCTCGAAGAATGATGCTCCAGCTGTCTGATGAGATCTTCAAGATTTCGTATTCTGATAGGTCCACAAGACGGTGGCGCGTCGTCGTCGTCTTCGTCGTCAGCCGGACCGCCGCGTCCTCTGTGGTGCATACCCGAAGGTCCTTCGACCATGACGGTGTGCGTCTGCTGGCCGTCGCAGATTTTCTCCTGGCTACTCGTTCTCTTTCCATACTCGTATGGACCTCCTCCGCAGTCTTGTAAGGTTTTCCTAAGTATTTCTTCACTCAAAAGGCTGCTACTTCCGGACGGCGTGGCGTTGGATCCTCTATGAGAGGCTGCGTTTCTGAGGGCTTCTAATATGTCTTCGTGATAGCCGTTTAAGCTTTTGAGGGTACGTTCCACCTCCGATATGGTGCCGACGCCTCCTAATAGCTCTGGACCCATATTGCTATCGGATTGTGACATTACTTCAAGATTATCTGATTGGGAGTCATCACACCATTTTTCTTTTCCGTCTCCCATCACCATACCGTAACCGTGTTTTTTCAGTATTCCCTTTTCAGGAAGTTTCGAAAGATTATTTGGGGCTACATCTATAAATGTGACGGTATCCTCTTCGCCTGAAAGGAAAATCGATTTTTTTTATTTTAATTGCTTTATACAAATTTTTTGTAAAATATTCTTCATATCAACCAATCAAGAGAAAATGCTTTCAAGATGATTTTTTGAAATTAAATGTTTCATTATTTCAGGAATGAAATGTTTGTCAACAACTTTAAATGTGCTTTAAATCTAAATAAAAGTTTTCCAATTTTATAAAGAGAATTTTATAATTTGTAGTTTAAATTCATAAAACGACATATGTATGTATGTATATGCCCTATTTATAAGTTGCGATAATTTGATTTACCGTGCGGTAATAAGTTTATTATAAGCCATTGTTTTATTTTAAAGGAAAACAATATCTTTAGTTAAATACATTAAGTTATATTTTAAAATGTTTACCTGAATGTGTTGGATCATCTTCACTGCCTGAACCCACTCCGTGCCTCTTCATCTGTTGCATTTTATGGTCTCTGTACATATAAATAACAAAAAAAACATTTTCAATGCAAGCACTTAATAATTATATGAGCATTATGTTTACCAACGAACAAATAGAGATAATCATTTCTTCCAAAGTTGAATTATTTTTACTGTATTATACATTATATAAAACTATTTCTATTCTGAATTCAGTCTGTCGTAAAAAAAATATAGCTTATAAGAAACACTATATTTCCAAAACTTCGTTTGCTTGGTTAACGTTGCATCTATGGAATATATTGAAATTAGTCATAAGTTCATATTTCAATATATTTTCATGCAGATACTATTGATGGAATTATATAAAACTGCACAACTTCTATAAATACTTTCGCAAAATAAATCGTTTCTAGTAAGTAGAAACAGCAGTATTCAACACTCCATTCATCATTTCTGTTTTTGTATATTAAAATATGAAGGAAGCTTCTATAAAGCAAAAGAAATGATGATTTTTATGAGTTTTGCAAAGAATACAGAATTCTCGTGATGGTTTTCATCGGGTTTTATCATTAACAGAAATTGATCATTTGCGACATAAGTGTATGACGAGTTAACGAATTAATTTTTTTTTTCTTTCAACAAAATTGTATTTTTTTTATCATAAATTTTCATCGCATCGTACCAATAACAATATTTTAAAGTGAATGACGAAAAAAATATTGTGCGTTTAGAGTAGGAAAAGTAATGTTAAATTGTTGAATGTCAAATAAAAAGTCTCAGATTGTTTATATTATTTTTCATACCGATATTTTGACTGGATTTAAATTACGTCGATTTGCAAAAAAAAAAAACTTACTGAAATCGTGAAGAGTTGGTCCCAGGTCCCATATGGTTCCCGTGCCGAAAAAGAACTCGCTGCGAGTCACCGCGGCTGTATCACAAAATTGCAACAGAAAACCGTCACTATTATGAGCTCGAATCATCTATACCTCGGCGCATACAAAGCAATATATCCAATAGCGTAGAAAAAACAAAAATGGTTTTCATTAGGAAACGTACAAAAAGTTAAATGTATACCAATAAGTTTAATATTTTAAAGGATACACTTAATAAAGGTGCTTTGCACGAAAGGCAAACTCGATAATTAAAGGTTTATTTGTATAGTTTAAAGGCATTAAGTACAATAAACTATTGGATATATTTTTTCATACCTATTGTGATGATACATAAGCTATTTTTAGAAATCTCTCAATTTTTTTGTTTCATTAGTTACTGTAAAAATCTATATCACTATTTTTCGTGCTTGCAGTTGCAAACTTTCTATATTTATTTAGCGATTGAATTGAATTCATATTCTTTATTATTTCAAATGTACGATTGCTTTTTGTTGAGCAGTATATAAACTAAATACGTGTTTTTTTATTACAGCTAATTTTCAACACGTGACATAAGATTATTTAAAATCGCCAAGAATCCATGGATATAATTTAGAAACTTTTTAAGCTCATAGGATTTATAATAATAATACTTTTATAGTAACAAAAATAAGAAAATCCATTGAGACACTTCTGAAAATACATTTATTGGTTATTATAATATAATGTAATAAAGGTTAACAAAGATAATGCAGATCAAATAAGTTTCTTCACTTAACTAAATTACAGAAAAAAATACGTTAAAAGTTTTAAATTATTGTATTAATTTACCTACTCACTCATTATTTACAAAAGATATTGATATTATAAAATCGGATTAGCAAATTTTTTATAGGTTGTGTCAAAAAGCATTATAATATAAATCTAATAATGGAACATTCCATTCAGTAAATTGCCAAAAACTGCAAATCACTAAATTCTTTATAAATGTTTATATTTAATGTATTAATGGGAATTTGGGTTGATTAAATAATTTAAATAAAATAAAAGTGTATAGAAGCTAGAGCCAAAATCGTGCCTTATTGTTGTGTTGGTATTGTAAAAAAATAAAATCTTAGAAGCGGTGTCGAATTTGCCATGATAAAAAGGTTTATGTGCCATATGAATAAAAGCTATTTGCAAAGGAATGATTTTCTAAAATAATAAATACCATAAAATGGGATTTTCTATTATTTGCATACATCGGAAATAATTATTATTTTGGAAACTTTTATTGTTAGTTTTTCAAACACATTTTTGTGGCATTCATTTGAACAGATAAGATTTATTTGAAAAAATGGAATATACATATATTACACATATAAATGAATATTTGTATTTTACTCCTTTTTGTCATTTTGTATAGGTATAAAGCTATGTATACATTTGTAAAATTGAGCAACTAAATAGTTGCCTGAATGTATTCAACGTATAACCAAATAGTTGATCAACTAAACTTGTTCCTGTACATTCAAAATAACTGCACTTGTTTTTTTAATTTAAGATAATGAAAAAATGATTCCAAAATTGTTTTTGAAGTTCTGATAAAAAAACTACAAATGTTAAGTGTTACAAATTTCATAAAAAATACTCACTCAGTTTGAAGAAGGAAAAGATTGTAAGAATATCTGTATATATATCATGAGAATATATTCTTTTTATATAGAATGGTATCCAATGATACATTACCTAAAAGAAGGTTGCATATTGTTGAAGGAGATCATCTTGCTGCCGTCCATGGAGACGTCCTCTTGGGAGTGATTGGAGCCAGTAGATCCACCAGGGAAGCTCTTCGGTATCGGTTTCTTGACGTATGGAGGATCATACTTCAGTATAGAGCTCTTCCTTCTAATTGAAAAAGTGGATAACAAAATAAAAAAAATAAAAATAAATAGGCGGTGGCGTCGGGAAATCCAAACCAAAACAGTGAAAGAACAAACGCAAACGAGATTGAATAAAAAAAATCGAAATTAACAGAAGTGAAAAGGAAAGACCAGGCCGAATAAGATTTGATAGGAATTTTTGCACACAGTGTTAAGTGTATTTGGTTGAAATGAACAAATTTTGAAATACTCACCTTTCTTAACAAACAAAACATACTTTTAGATTTTTTTATTGTCTCGAAACATGTGTTCAATTTCACATATTGGTATTTCCATAATAGCTAAAGAGAACAAGGATTGTCAATTACAAGAAGAAGTTTACCATAAAGAAAAATTGAGATACAATCAAACTTATGTTGGATTCAACCAAGATGCTTCAAGTACTATTTACTTTAGGAAGTGTTATATTAAATTACAAATTTTCTTTACAATACTTAACCACTAAGTGTAATTTAGCAATGTTTATTTTTATGTTGTTAGCTGTATTGAATGTTATTTAACCTTAAGCTAACCTATATAATAATAATTATTTTTATAAAATTATCTTATTTATCTAATAACATCGACTTTATTCGATAGAGAGCGTATTAACCATATTTAAATAAATTTAAATAATGCATCATACGAAACACTGATATAAGTATCAGGTCTTTTTTTGGAATCTATTTAATCGATGAAACGTTCTGATGTTGTTTCATATTCGATTAGTCAAAGGGAATACCCAGATGTTGTCAGTTGTAAAAACATGTTTGCATCAACAAAACGCACACTGAAATAAAAAGTGCGTTGCAGTTGTGCACAGTTTCTAAATACCTTGACAAGATAGCCGCGAGTTCGACGAAGAGTCAAAAGGCATACACATTTTCATGCTGTACTAAAGATTCATTTCCATAGATTCTCTCCCAAGCACGAAACACCAGTAATTATTAAAGATAACCCTGCGCCAATACACTCATACTAGCACACATTCGTGTCATTATTTTTATTTAACACCAAAAGCTTTGGCGTCTAAAAAAATATTTTATCCAAAATAAAAAATGAAGTGTTAGTTAAAAGCATTCAAAAGAGGTTAGCTTAAGAGAGTATTAAAAAATGTGAAACGCTCAACACGTTTAGTTAGTTGAGTAAACAACATCGGCGTCAGAGTGGGTTGTTGTTTGGGTTTTAATCATTCCAGCATATCAAGAAAGAGACCTGCAATAAGCGGGCGCAATCAAAAGAGATCGCGCCCGTCTGTGAAAGTAATAAAATTATACAAATTATCTTAACATCAAAATAAAATATACTGAAAACGCCAATAAACAAAGTTACAAGAGCGACAGTAAGCGTTCGGGCCGCCGTTCGCGCCGGGCACTCGGGGCGCCGAGCTTTGGGCTCGCGCTAACGGCCGGGACTCTCTGGACCCGCGGGGCCTCGACTCCGAGCCGCATGCAAGAGTCTTTCACATACACTAGTGATCCATTCTCAGTGGACCATAGGAGATTACACTAAAAGGTCAAATTATCATAACAGAACACGACACATAGTATGCATCTTTACGTTTTCTACACATTAACAAAATTTTACAATACGACAAGTGCCAATGGATATAAATAGAGAACTATGAGAAATGAACAACTCAAAATTTTTGGAAGTTTCAGTATATTTATTAAGAGACCACATTAGCTGAAATTCAGATCATTCTGTTCAATCGCCTCGGGACGGATTGCAATCAAAATTAATTGCTATTTGGGATGCCCCAATAGCGATCCATACAATGGAAATACTCCCATTGGTATATTTTGTAAAACTTAAAATCACGTGATCGATGAATTTCAGTTGACGGGCATCTCGGCATGCCACTCGGACAGGAGTGTTCTCTTGAGAGAAGAACAAAATGTTACATTTAGCTGCGTCGAACAGATGGCAGATTTTCACAGACACACTATCGATGATAAATACTCTATAGACAGCGAAAAAAAAGAAAAAAATGAGCGGTGATCGGAGGAGTGGGGCGGAGCGGAGCGGCGGTCGTCCGCGAGTTCGCGTCTTCCGTGTCCGCCGCGGTGCGGGAGGGCGTCGCGACACTTCGCGGAGGAACGCGACGCACACGCGGACGCGGACGTGCTCGACGGCGATCGACGGCGATGCGAAAGAGCTCGACGCTCCCGACGCGCCGACAACTCGACACCTGGGCTCGCATCTCAATAGCAGTTGTTAGTGATTCGACTCGGGCGCGGGCCTCACGGCAGTTACGCCGTCGACTCTCTTGCGCGTTCTCGAAACAAGAGTATCGCGTCGGATGATCGGTACCGAAAAAGCAATCGTGGCATGCTGAACAAAAAATAATAATGGTTCCGAAGTGTGAGATAGAGAAAGTAGTGAGACGGGTGTGAGGTGGCACCTGACCGGGCGCTCTCTTTCGCGGTCGAACGCAAAAATTTGCACTAACGACACGTCTACGTGGACGGCATCTAGACAGTGAACTAAACAAAATGTACAGAACTGAAAAAAAGAAAGATGACGAAGGAAATCTATGTGAAAAAATTACGAGGGACAATAATAAAAAAATCGTGTGAAAACTACCTTCGGTCTGTTTTCTGCTCACTAACCTTAGGCACAGGGAGAAGTTTTTGTGTACTACGACTGACCTGTAGCAGAGTGCCATCAGAGCAAATGTAATGAAAACACCCCCTACCACGGACATAAGCATTCCCACTAGAAACACCGTGTTCGAGCCATGATAGTTCTCTGCTCGGGTGGGCGGAGCGAGGCAGGGGAAGGCAGGGGAAGGCGGCGAACGATATCCAACGAGAAAAGAAAGAAAAGCCTTCGTCAGACATCTCTGTTGACTTTGTACGGTTAAAAATCTGTCAAAATTCAACCTGAAATAGTAAATGACATCTGTCGAAGGAAACAAAACGCAGTCTCTCGTTCCGGGCCGTATGTTTCGCCGCGGAAATTTCGTTTTAAAAATTTTGAAGGGTAAGCTGAAACGGAAAATTTCGCGTGGACGAAATGGGTAACACCCTTTTCGACCTGACGGATTTTCGTTTAGAGTCCCCGCTTTCCGGCTCCGTGACTCTTTCCTCGACTACACCGGCGACCGATTCCTTTTACCGCCCGGGGATCGATTTGACACTTCGAACATTCGAATGACCGACTGTACAGAACCGGGAAGTTTTATGTGCAACTTATCCATTGACAGTACAACATCAAGCATCCAGGATGCTACAACATCAATAGCGACAACTCTAAACCAAAATCCGCTGACTTCCAGTAATAAGTCTACAAGAATATAAAGCATAGTGAATAGACACTTACACAGGCATACGGGAACGGTAGAACCATAGAGACATACAGATAGGTAATAAATAGATAGACAGACATCAGAGAAGAAACGGAATAACAGAAAACGAGGACGGAAAAAACAAGTAAAACTGTCCAAAAAACTTTTCACAACGTAAAGTTTCATTTGAGCAATCTTTTTTAAATAAATTCGTAAATAAAACATGGGTATTAAAGTGAAAATGATTGAACTAGCTTACCTTTCTTATTGCATAGTATATTATTTAATACTATTTATACATTGCAGAATTATCAGCATGCTAAGTAATTGTTAAAAAAAAAAACAAATAAATAAGTCTTAACTATTTAGTGGGCCTTGAAAATATTTCTATTATCACTGTTTGAAGAAGTGGTTTACAGCCATAATATTATTTTATATACAAAACATTTTCAAGAACAACAAAATAATCTAACGTTTTCAGATGTATTTTTTTCCAATGATACATCACTTTATGTAGCATACTTACTGTCAACCGTATTATTTCTCGGTAATAACTGTATGAAATGAATAAAAGATACGAGTGTTTTAACAACTCTTCGGTTTTCTCGACTTTTTATAATTTCAAAAGCGCAAACAGCTTAGTTCTTTCATTTTCACGTGAAACGAAAAATAAGGGCTTTAACAAAAGCAAGAAAAATATGTTTCAACATTTATAGAACCGCAGGCGTGAAATGTGGATTTAAACAAAAAACGTAAATGACTTGTTTTAAGAAATATAATTATTGCGTTCAATGCATGATTTGGATGGCGAAAATGGAAAAATGTTTATTTTCATTATAAGATATAAGAATCATTTCGGAGTGTGGAATGGCAGTATATTATGTAAAGTGAAATAATTATATTCATATTTCAATCCCGTCATTTAATTTTTTGTTTCGACAAATCATATTATCAAAGAGTGTTTCGTTTCATTAAAAATTAAAAACTCCAGGGCTTCAAACAAACTTGACTAAGAATCCGGTTGAAAAACAGATAAACCAAAATTTACTCCACCCATCATATTGTATTTATAGAAAATCCTTAAGTATGTCGTAGTATTTTATACTTTTGTAGCGTTTTGTTTCTAGATCAAGATGTTTCAACCATTTTTTTTAATTGAATGATCTGGTCTATTTTTTGAGCTGAGAGTCAATTTAAATAGATGTAATTGTGAAAGGAAAAAATTTTACATAATATTTTGAACTATAGCAAAGCTTGTTTTTTATGACACAGGTTCTGAATTTGTCAATTTTAAGCATATCTTTCAGTGATTTCGTTAAGAACGTTATTGAGCAATTTTTATGCTATAAAAAAGTCGGGTTTCATATGATAACTTTTCCATAGTTGAATAAAACTGAAAATTCCTTGTTTTGAATTTTTAATTCTTCAATCATTGTCAACAATTTAAACATACCAATTGAAAATCTTCGCAACAAATAAAAAATGTACTATTAGAAAAAAAATGTGTATTTTTTTTAAAAATAAAATATGTTTTATGAAGAGTAATATGCTTCAGATATGAGTATCGATATGAAAAGAATGGCACGTAGCAATTTGATGATTGAGCTATTACATTTTATGAACAATACGCTGGAAGGTCAATTGAGTTGCACATTTAACGAACCGGATTTCCGTTCCGGTTCTTTTCGAGCCCTGGGTTAAAGTTAAACATTTTCATTGGGAGTCATTAGATAATATGATTTTTGATTTCGTCGTGGGGTCTATTGACAACAGTCGGCATTCGCAAAACGGAAACATCGACACTGTGCAGCCGGAGCATTTCGGCACATTATTTCCAACACTGACACCATCCAGGCTTTTTGGCGCAAGTCCATCAGAAAGAGGATTTTTTTGTTATCACGGAGCAGGGCGTGTGTCCAGCCCTTACAGTACCTGTAGCAAACGGCCATTAGTGCAAAACAAATGAACACGCCCTTCACGACGGCCACCAGAATGAAGACCATGGTAACGGTACTCAGCTTGCTGCTATTGTCGTTGCCTGGAATTTTATAAGCGTGGCGTCCAAATGTTTAAAATACACAATACAATAGAAAATAAATACAGTAAAATAATAATTTTAATCCCGTATTCCTCAAAAATGTTACCAGGCAAGATTCGAAGCTCATTAAGCACCTGACATATATTATTATACTTGGCTTTGGTGAAAACAAACTAATATCAGCAGTCACCAAATCTCCGTTACCTTTTTTCAAATTCAGATATTATCTATTGTGTCTTGTTTTGATTCTTTATTATAATAATACTTGTACTTAACTAGCAGTCTCAATCTTTTGCCTGTCAGACTAATATTGTATAAAAAATCTTTTTCAAGAAATGATATATTTTTTTTAAAACTATACATTCTATCAAAAATACATTATTAAGAAGATGTACAGTTTACTTACCAATTATCTGTAAAATTATGTCACTGAAAAAGTATTTATTTATAATCAATTCGTTCATTATATCAATGCAATTGTCCAATACTGTATGGTTGATTATAATGTATGAATTAGAATATTGATTATCAATATTTATGCATTCAATGAAAAGTTGCTTAGGAAGTATTCTGGTAGAGGATTCTGAAAAAGTCTTTGTTTTTTGCATATTTTCAAAGTTAAAACCTTTGGGAATATGTTCTTACAAGGTTTTTCCTAAATTCTATTTATTGTTAGAAATGTAGCTACTTTAGTTACGTAGAATCTAATCGATCTGGGTAGTTTTTAACTTTGCCCGAAAGTTTAAGTAAATTTGCTTTCAAAGAATACTATTTAATATAAAAATATTGATTCGTGAAGAAATTAAGTTTCAATGTTTACATAGTTTTATTTCTATTTATTATTAAGTTTATTCCATGGTAAAAAAGTTTTTTATTTTTGAATAATACAAAAATAAATTCGTAAATATTGATTGGTAACATCGGGTTTCATTATATTTATTGCAACCAGTATAATTTGACGATGAAAATCGCTACGCCAATCAGGTTTTAGTATAAAAATGTATTCTAAAAAAATGTCACGAAACACGTTTTTTTGTGAAAATCAATCAATCGATTTTTTCAATGTTTTTCGCAATGCTTAATAAATTATGTAAAAGAGATAATGCACTAACCGTAGGGTGTTTCCTTCTTTTCCATCTTCATCTCGAGGTCGCTCTTCGCTTTCTCAGGGCTCTGAGTGACTGGTTCCCAATGGGTGGGCGGGGCGCTTGTTATCTCTTGACGTATAGAGCAGTCGGGCCCCGTCCACCCTAGTTCGCAGTGGCAACGGTTTGCGTTCGAGCACACCTGGATAAAAACAATCCAGATATTATTAGTAAGCATATCATATGGAACACCAAGTTGGCCATTACAAAGAAATTCACAGTAAGCTACCACGAAAAGTTCACCGATACTTAAAGGAGGAAAAATATTATGTAAATAAAAATTTAGTATAATTCAAAAAAATATTTTTTATAACAAATTTTGTATATCAAATCAATTTTTGTCTTGGAAAAATAATTTTAAAACTGTTTATTTTAGTATATGTTTTAGTAACTGTGTATTTCGGTATTTACTAGTGCAAACTTGGCTTTTTGAAATATCGCTGAAAAGTCTGCTCATATAAAATATTCAAACGGAAGAAATTTAGTTTCCCTTTGAAACTTTTATACCAATCAGTTGATGGTTTTCTGAGATATTTAGGAGGTAATTTGATACAATCAGAACTTTTCAAACGTAATTATAATCAATATATCTCTTCTGTTTAGTGGCACTATCTTTTCCATAGAGATCAGACGGATTGTATTGCCAAGATCAATGAGACAGCTTTTTTCAATTTAACATTCAAGATGTTGGTTGTGTTATGGTGATATTCGAATCAAGTTGATATCGCATTATTTCTCATGCCATTTCATATGCCAATGCTCGAATATTTTAAAATGGAAATTTAATAATTAAGGATTTCGACTGAGGGTGCTTGATGGAATTTCAATATCAAGTTTGAATTGTTTGAATTTTGTACTTTTCCATCAGTTTTGTCGCTAACGACCCGGATTTCGCCTTTCGTAAAGATATCATAAATTATCAAAACAAATCTGGCATTTATAGACTGCACTGTAGTGACTGCCCTATGTTTTACATTGGGAAAACATCTAGAACTTTGAATATAAGAGTGGCTGAACATTTAGCCGCTTTTCGTTTCTTCACCAATCATTTACTTTTTGAAAATCGCACATTCAATTAAGTCTAAAGCATTGATTTATTACATATTAACAATGGCGAAAATAAATTATTATGTTAAGAAATATTAGAGATTAACAAAGATAGCGAAAAAACTCATGGAAAAGTAAAAAATAATTCAAATTTGAGCATCTAATACATTTAAGAAGAAAATCGATATGCGTTCAGTAAATAAATTGTAGTGTTCCAATGAGTGATTTTAGTAATCGATGAAAAAACTAGGTTGTAAAATCATTATTTGTACCCCATGTCCGGAACATTCTAAGTTGTTGAGGTTGCTCGGGCACTTGGTTTGGTCAATGTAAGGATAAATACTCGCGCATGATTGATTTACGCAGACGAGATTCTCCCCGCAGGGCGTTCCGTCCCGTACTAAGCCGTGATCGGGGATTTCCGCATGACCGGCCGCGCCACTGGTTGATCTGAAAAAAAAAACAAAATGAAACGGATCTTAGAAAAAAAACATTTACCCAGTTACATAGCAGAACGTAGTTATTCTAAAAAAATCACAAAGTTATTAAGAAAATGACAGTTAGTTTGCCTTTCTAGCTTAATTGATCACTTTTAAGGTATTCACTTTCAGAACTTGGTGGAAAACTTGGTATTTTGAATTTGAAACACAGCCATATTGCTGCCTTTATTCACATACTTGCAAATTTATTTGATGCTTTTCACCGAACTGCAGAACTCAATATAAATATGAGCATTAAATGTTTTGCTCAGCAGAGGCGAATATGGTACTGCCCAACGATTGTCAATGTCAATGTCTGCGTTGTTGATATTTAGCGTAAATGATTTTCCGCCATTATCAGTATTTTTCGACGATATTTTGGATATCCGTCAACATTTGTGATCGTGTCATTGGTGAATTGTTTAGGAAAACGCTTTGTACATTTTCCATCTGCCATGCAAGGCGATAAACGATTCAGATCACCGCATGGGCTATGAATCATGTTTGTGGTAGCAATATCGAACAGTAGTTGTTCACAGTAATACACGCACACAAATAGATAAATTGAAATAAATCGTACAAAATTTGACACGCACTTCGTTTAAGCAAAACAAATGTCGAATGAAATGTCAAAATGCGCGCACTTTGTCGCAAAAAGCGCACATAGCGCCATCTGTGATTCAACAACATAAATAAAACGACGGACATCAAAAATATTGAAAAAATAAGTCCTGATAGAAACATCCTTCACCTAGCGGAATGAAATATACTTTAAAACCTTCTCTCATATCTAATAAATGTACGTAAAAAAATCATAGTAATCGGTCAAGCCGTTTCGAAGGAGTTCGACCGCAAAAAATTGTGTCGAGATTTTTATATATGTATATAGAGATTATAAAAAGTTATTTTAATAGAATCAAACAACCTAAAATTGTCACACGTCATAGACAGGACAGAATCCGTTGTAAACGTTTTGAATATCATATATTGCTTACTGTCGCTTCTTGTTGGAAAGTTTTATATAAAAAGATATACTAATACTACTGTTTCATCGAAATTTTTTAGTATACTAAAAATATATAGCCTAGCATCTTTTAATAAAAGTTTTTCAGAATTTAATAGAATTTTCCAACACGAAACTAATATTTTTTAAATCAGTTTTATGTCATTAAAAGTTATATCGAAGATGTTTTATGATAACGAAAGGAAACGATGAAAAAAGTTATGAACTTAAAACTGGCACGAAAGATAAATTAATTGTCACCTGGACGGTACTTACTTGCATTCAAATTCAACACCTTTCATAGATATGATGGTTCTCGTAAAATAATCATCCATGCCCGAAATAGCAGGATATCGATTCCCAAGCTGACACTGCAGTGATCCACATCGGACATGCCTAGAAACAGTTAATACAAGGTGTTATTACAAAATAAACGCTTAGCATTAATACCTGATTAGTTTTCGGTAAAGGAGAATAGAAAAATTCAAAAGAATTATCGTCATTTTTAGGCAATTTTATGCATAGAATTAATCAAGAAACAATTTTCTCCTTTCTTTCTCAAAACCTTAATACTCATATGTGCCATAAATCTTTTGCACTCTTTATCTTTAATCTATTTCTGCTCTTAGATTATAAAAAGTGCTCGACGAAGACTTGTTTAACTAGACGACTCCATACCATTGGTAAACTATTAATTTCATTATGTTAAGGTTATCTCCAGAAAAGGAGCATATACTAGAAGATAGCAGACAGTTAAAATGAGTACCATCATGATTCTTAGACTATGTAATCGATTTAAATTGAAAGACGCCGCTGCCATCTTGCACCATTGATCAAGTGTAAAATGTCCGAAAAAGACAATTCAACAAAAGTTTGTAGAATAACAAACAAAAATGTCATCAGGATATTTTAAAAAAGTTATTTATTTATTAAGGCAATATTTTTTATACAGCGAACAAATGTAAAAACATGTCGAGATTGTTTTTTATCCCCCAGGATCAGCCATTGCGCGTATTGCACTAATAGAAAATGAAAAACTATACAGCACCAAAGCACAAAGATATTTAAGAATAAACGATTAAAATAAAAATTGATAGTGAACAGTTTAGAACTTAGAAGAAATAAGTATATCAACAAGAATAAAGTATTATTAAATAATATTCTAAATAGGACAGGTGGCTCACCACTGTCAAATCTAATTTCCCATGAGTTCAACCCTTCTAAATTAATGCAACTCGTTAGTTAGTAATTTGTTTTGTTAACGTTATTAGTAGTAATGTTGTTTGTTTGTATCTAACCTACCCAACCACCCGCTGTCCTATAAAAAGGAAAATCCCAAAATCCGTTTTGTAATTTATCATGTTAGAATATTTCAATCACTCTTACATTATTACTAAAGCAACCATGCTATTTTAGGTCTGATGATTTTTGTAAAAGGGGCGAAACACGTGTCTAATTTATTTAAAATTTCATATTAAAACCTAGTCTGTATAAAATAGCTTACTCTGTATCGCATTTCAGATATCGTCCCGATGCATCTACACCACAGTGTCCGTTGATGGACCCCTTCGAATTGAACTGCTCGAAGCACTGCTTGTCGCCAGCGATGCCTCCGTATCCCCAGATCTGTTCGCACTGCAGCGATAAGGTTGGGCAGACACCGCTGAAGCAGTATCCGGTTTGACCGCAAGGTTGACCGTTCTTCTTGTGGACGTCTGGCGGGCAGGCTCCGAGCTCGCCGTTGCATATCTCGGGGAGGTCGCATTCGTTGCCAGCGTCACGGCATACGACGCCGTGAGGACGCAGCTTAACAAGTTAAAATAATGAGCTATTTATTGCCATATGATTGACATTTTATTTTTTTAGATTAAAAATTATTCTGTCAACAAATCACTTATATTTTATTTAACAGCAACACAAATTTATTCTTCACTTATTTATATAATTTCATGACTCATAACGTGACCAATTTTTTCACATAGAAGTGCATATTTTTTGAATACCCCAGAAAATATTAAGTCTTCATAAGACAAAAAATGAACAGTATTTATTTGTTTGATATTTGAAAGCTTTATGTAATGCAGTATATACAAAAACTAAAACACTCTAAAAATCCTAATTGAAAAATGGACACCTGTTTGCAGATATAAACATTTCTTAGCAAAAAGGCAGCAGTCTAGTTTGCTAAGCTAGGTGGCAGTTAGTGCAACTACTTATTGCAGTTAGAGAAATGCTGAAATTGTTGAATTCTTTGAAAAACAGCAGGAAGTAAGTAGTCACTGCATTGTTAATGAGAACAAATAATTTATTACCTAACGTTAAAAAGGTATTTATTGTTTTTATAAATTAAATATCGTGTTTATGATATATTTATTATAAGTTCTCTTGTACCTTATTATTCTACTCACAAAAAAACATCACTGCTATTTATAAATTCTCACTATCTAAACTTTAAAAAACACATTATGTAGTTTGTCAGGGCCACTTACTGCCTTCTTGCTTGGAAGGGCAGTATAGTTCGCATTGGATCGAAAAGAGATTGAAATGTAAATGTTATTTTAATTTCACTGAAGTAATAAAACATCGAAACATTTGCGGAAGAGCTTACTTGGCATTTATCGCAACATTCCCCCGATGCACATTTTGCTTCTTTTGTGAGTTTACAGGTGATGGGGTCGCAGCAAGGATCTTTTACAGGACATTCTTCGATAGTCCCGCAGTCGCAGTCCTCGCCTTCTTCCACAATACCATTGCCACATTTTCGGTCTTGAAGCTGAAAAGACAAGAAAAAGATTTAATTGATTATGAAATGAAAAACCATAACATTTGAATTAGGATACGCAGGCCAGTAAACAAGACATTTTTTTTTGTATAATCCTCTGATCCGTCCATAACTTTTATTTTCATTTTTATAAAGTACTTTTTATATTTTGGATAAGTAAAATACTGCTGTGTTTTCAATTCAAATAGGAAAAATTTCAAACGATGGCAAGGACTATTATTCATTATATTTCTTTGAATTAAAATGAACATTTTTTTGTTATTTATATTTTATTGAAAGAAACTAAGCTTTCGTTAACAATAAATAAATGTTATATAATTTTTTTGGTGATTTTAATTCTTAAGTCACCTTATCCACAATAACTCATTCCATAAAGCTTTCCTAATTTTTTATGAATAACATTTCTTTAATTTTTACAGTGAGCTATTTTTTATTTTAATAAAATATTCTTTGTAACAAAATGTATTTTAAAAAGGATTGATAAAATCACATAAAAATATATATACAGTAGATAAAATTATTTTATCAAAAATTTATACTACCTTTTGAAAGGTCAACTTTTATCTTCATTATAAAGTGAAAAGGGAAGGTTTTCCAAAAAAGTTTTTGGTTTTTTAACGTTGAATTTGTTCACAAAAATGTTATCTTTACGACCGAAAAATATCAATGGCACAACACAAACGTATTGAAAATTATATTTGTGATGGAGCTTCAATTCTCGAAGTTTTTTTTGTCAAAACTCATAATAAAGCATCTTTTTTCTAAAGAAGGGTTTTTTCAAGTTTTATTAGAATGAAGAAAAAAATCACGTTTCACATAGGGCGACCAAATATTATCTTGCCATATTGTCTTTGAAATTCCTATAAACATTTTTTAAAACATCACTACAGTTATTGAGAACTAAAAACTGTTTTTGTTTTACTAACTAATGAATGGCTGTCTTTGCTTCTACAGAAATTATATTTCTAGGGGATCTAATACAATTTTGGACGGCATTATTTATTCACAAACTATCGTCTGGGTCAATATTTGTGTAAGTGTTTGTTAGAAGTCAAACTAACACATAAAAGCCATGCCATAAATAGTCGCAAAACTCATTCGAAGAATTTGTTTTTCAGATTATTGGTATTACACAAAAATGGGATCACTAATATTTTTTTTTTGCTTACTGTATTTTATATTAGTATTTTTATATATATATGTATATATAAATGAAATAAATATGTATTGATTTGTAAAAATGCGTTTCCTGTTGAACAAAACGAAATTTTCAAAAGCGACCTGGAATAAACAGAAATTTCTTTGTTTTCGGCTTTGCAGAGAGCTCTTTTGAAAAGGAAAAAATATATGCGACATATTTTTTATCCACCGTTTTCGCATTTGCTTTGTTCGAAGGCATGTAATCCATTAAAAGCAATCCCAAGCGATCTGAAAATAAGTTAGTTACCATACCTTGGCAAATAGAGGATTATTTTATTTCATATATGCATATATTTATATATTATACTAGGCTTCACTACATATATTAATAAAACTAGCACGAGAAGAAAAAGGTGCAACAATGCAACTATATATGTATTTTCAAAGTGTGTATTTTGGTATTTTCAAAAGCTTCTCCAAATTATTGTATGTACCTTCACATAATGGATAATCTAAACTTTTTAGTTTGCTTAGTGGAGTTGATAAACGCCTCAATTGAAAGAAGGGGAATAGATTCATTAATATGTATATGCAAATGCTTAATATTAGAGATATTTTTGATGAGTGTGTACAAGAAGAAAAACGGTATTATTTAAATATATTAGTAAGTTGTTCTGCTCGTATTTTGATTATTATTGTTTTCTTTTGAAACCATCTCATGGGAAGACATTCAAAGAATAACTATTTTTGGTATTTGTTTATACAACAGATTTTATTTTGTTAGCTTGGTAAGCTTTCAATTGATACAAACCGACACAGATTTGAATAAGATTAAATTTTATGATTAGAAAATTTCAAGAAAATCTAATCGGGTTGTTAATTAACATGTAAAAAATAATGTTGTTTTCATTACATTTGATAATTGTGATCTTTGTTGATTTGAGTGTGTTAGTAAAAACATTTAGTCGTCATACAATGTGATAGTATTGACAAATCTCGTCAAGCATCTATGTTATCAAGTTAACTATGTGCTTAGTAAAAAGAAGCAATAATTAAATTATACGAGTAAAAAGGGATCCCAAGAGTAAAAGTTTGATATAGAATAACGGACACTCAAAAATGATAAAACGTCCCATTTTTTTGAGCTGAAACATTTGTAGTAGATACGCATTTTATTTTTCAAGAGACATCTTTTGTTACTTGAAATATTTAATAAAAAGTAGTGTGGCGTACAATGGGCGCAGAATCTCTCGAAAATATCACATTTTTTTGTTAACAAACATGGGCGAAAAAAGTGAAACCAATACCTCCATCTATATATTTCTCAGCAAATACGACGCTAAAAGCATTTTCAAAGACTCAAAATATGAGACATGATTTTATTAACTTATTCAAGAGACAAAAGATTTCAAGCAGATGAAAAATTTCCTATATCCACCCCATATTTGATTTAAGATTTAGGTAAGATAAGAAAGAATTTATTTGGACAGAATATTTTTCCATTATTGTGGCAGTCTCTTATTCTACTGTAAAATATAAATATCAAATTTGATTTTATTATCCCTTTATTATAATATACCTACTATATTTAAGAAGGTTTGAATAAGTTCACAATTTAAGTCTTGTATCATAGACATGTAATAATTCATCAGATCGACTTTTAGAGAATCAAAATAAAATATTGATTTCAATTGTAAATATTTTTTTTCAAACTTGACTGCGGGTTATTCAGTTGCTATTGATTTGAAATATTAATCAACGCATCTGAAATTTCGAAGGAACGCATTCTTTTTTCGGTCTATGAATAAAAATACCACATTCATGTTGCAAAAAAAACATATATCATATTTATATACCAAAGGGTGGAAGGTGAGTGATATTGCTTTTTACCCGTCACATATTATTACCTCATTCGGTTTGTTCAGCAAGCAGAAACCGTGGCCGATCCTAAGCGCGTCTACATAATCAGTCTGGCTGCAGTCGGAGAACTTATAAGGCTGCACATTGTCTTGTCCGACGATCGCCTGCGCCATGATGCACCCGTGCCAGTCCCTGCACACGCAAGCCTCTCTGCCGTCGTCGTGGCCCATGCCGATGTTGTGGCCAATCATGTGGGCCATCGTCCCCGCCAAGAGGTGGGGCTCGTACGTGTTTATGTCTACGCTGATGCCGACCGACTTGGCGGTGCATACTGTTTCTGGAACTGCCATCCCCGACTCTCCCCCTTGGAATGTTTCGCCACTAGTGAAAACAAAAAATAAAATACAGCACTTACCAGGGAAAGACACCACGATCCATTTTATCAATGGCTTCAGCAATCATATTTTAACCATGACTGAGCTGCCAGTGTGGATCGATTTAGCTTATCTGAACCGACGTTTTCTACCGGACTTGCTTGTAAATTTTTAAATACTACAAGTACAAATTGTGAGCATATCACTCCGCGCTTTAATGATTTTAATGATTAGCTACGCGTCATTTTAAAATCGGATGAGAATCACAAGTATCGCTGCTTTTTTAACAAGAATCCATAAATTGACTGAAGAAATCAATTGATGAAACTGCCCGTTTTAAGATTGGTTATTATTAGCTACAGTGAAACTGTATTCTCAGTGAATATATATACTTCTCCAAACTGTCATTGAAATTAAATTTGACCGCCCTATCTTCAGCCCTATGTTTGTCTGTTTTTTTCTTTGGTTCTCTTTTTATGAAAGGAACTAGCTGTACCCTACCCGCGTTGCTACGCCAGCAACTAAAATAAATTTGAAAGAAAGACAGAAAGACAAATATTCAATTCAATTTGAGTATTGATTTCATTAATTTTGAAAAAATTTGACATTGCAGCTTTTCGTTTCAATTCGATATTTATTGAAGTGCTGTGGGATACACAATATTTCTTGTTTTTCCATCTGGTGCGTAAACGAACAAATCAGACGGTTTTCCGACGCGTGAGCAGGCCACATAGAGGTGCCCATGTGAGAAGCATGGATTCTCCAAATTTAATCCACACACTTGCAACGATTGGCACACACGGGAGGGAGGGGGTTTTTTGGCGGGGTGGGGTTTGGGGGGCGTACGGGGGGTATGCCAGAAACCTACGAAGGTGTGAACTCGAAAAATTCATAAAGTTAAAAAAAAAATGGGGATGGAGGTTGGGGGGTGGTTGGGGGGAGAAGTTGGTAGGCCAGAAACCATTGCGGGAGTGTACTCAATAAATTTGTAAAATTTCACATCGATCGGTCGAGCGGCTTAGTAGTCCATAGCGGAAATACAGACAAACATTCATTTTTATATATATAGATAGAAAATAGACTACTTGCTAATTTAATTATTAAAACTACTAACAGTTTAGGCTGGCAAATCATCGACTTGGGCCAGTAATTTCAATGATCGTGACCAGTGAAATCATGTTGTCATAAAAATCTATTACTTACGATACATTTTCACTGAGAATACAGTTTCACTGTAACATATATACAACTATGTAACTGTCTTTAAGTATTAATCTATTTCAAGCATTTGTATCGTACTTTTAAATCATTTTTTTTAGACAACTATTGACACCGGAAAGAATTAAAGCGTGGTGTTTTAGCGAAAATAAGTAAAAACAAACATGAAATCGTTGGAAAATAAAATCATTAAAAGACAGAAAGCTTTGCATATGTATATATAATATAATTCTAAATCTTTCCTTTGTGAGCGAAATTCATAACACTTTATCTCTTGCACCAAATAAATAACAATAATGAATAAGTGAAAGCTTACGTGAGAAGTTGCGTGGTATCTTTGTCTATCTTGAAAAGCTCTCGTGACGTGTAATCGCTAAAGGTGAGTAAAGTTCTGCTTATATCTTGTCCTTTGTCTATCTTTGCTTGATTTGATCCTTGCCACGTTTCTATATACACCAAGGATACTCTCGTATTTAATGTTCGAAAATACTGTAACAAAAACGACACGCCTAAGTTATAAACACAACAATATATTTTATACCAAAAGCAAAATAACTTTGGATTTGTGAAACTTAAAAGTAAACATAACATTTTGAAACAATTTATTAAAGTGAATAAGAAAAGATATTTTCTTGGGGTGATTATTGTTTAAAATGTCTGCTTATATATAAAAAAAGTTTTAAAATAAATATTTTTACTTCGGCACCAAAAACGAACGAAAGAACCAAAATATTAATCTTTTCAGATGATATTACCGGTTGTTTACCAAAGAAAGTTTTTTTTTAAAAAAATATTATTTTTTTATATATTTTTTTTAACAATGTCCGCTCCCAACTTGGAGCATATGGACTCCTCACAGAGTTTATCTCAACATATGTTTTTCTACGAGAGCTACTTGTTACTCAGTTGCTCAACCTCTCTTTTTCGAAGAGAGTAGGGATGGAAAGGATACGAAGACTAGGACCAGACTAGTGATTAGCTAATCGCTGTCACTATGCGTCGCACTTTGGGATCGGAAAGGTGGGAAGGGATTTTCAACAACACAAACACCCATGCCTTTGAACAGATTTATCGACTGAAAAATCCGCTTGTGCCGGGAATCGAACCCGGGTGGTCCGGCACGCAAGTCGAAGCCGTTGCCACGGCGCCACGGACCGGACTTTTATAATCAATCATTTATTAATAAGAAAATAAAATATTTCCTTTCTTTATTTTTTAACCACTCATAAATCGCCGATGAAAAAAAAGTAGTATGAGTACTGCTGTCAATTGAAAAGAAACTATTATATTGACAGACTCTAGAATACGTAAGGTTCCTCTGAACATGTGAGTGACATTATAACAAGGGTTAGTCCTTTTGATGCATTTGCTACCCTCACAAAAGCCAGGCAATAATCGAAGTACCAAAGAAATTATACCGACGGAAAAATTGGGGTTGAGGGATAAGCCCACTTCAGCGTATGTTTAATGTCAATACGAGGGGAAGATTCACCTGAATAAAATACTACTTTTGATCCAAAAAAGATGCGCATGATATTTATGTTTCATATGTACTGATGTTTGTTGCGACCGGGCTACATTTTAATAATGTTATCAATAATATTAACATTGCCGCTAAAAGTGAGTTCATCATTTATAATAAGGGGTAAAAAATTGTACATTTTGTTGAAAAAAAAAGGTTTAGCATAATTATTAGTAAGAACATCGAAAAATCAATTAATTAACTAACAATTCGTTTTGTTGATTCAATCTTGAAAGCGTTTGTGAACATGTTTTTTAACTTGGCGTTAAAGAAAAAAGGTTGCGAAAAGATTGAACCATTACAGTAATTTAATCTTCAAATTAAATATGGATGTATGCCAATACCAGCGAACAATGGAGAGCTGCTATGCTATAGTCAAGCCATGGTGATTGCGCTTTAAGAAGTCAAGAGATCTAATAGAGACCCAGTAAAACTGCACGTTCCGACAATATTACTACCAATTACCTTTAGCTGGCAGGCTAAGCGACTTTCAAGTCAATTACGACTGGCCGATCGCAGATAGATGTACTAAAATTTGGCTGAAACCCTTCGATTGAAGAAGGTATGAAGCAAAGGGTAGTAGTAAAGTCCCATTAAATACTTGAATAGTATATTACATAAATATGTAAACAGAATTGGTCAAATACGTTCCTGAAACAAAAATAAAATTTGACACTTACCAGATCCGCTATGTTTGCGACTTGGATAGCGTCGTGCACGACTTCGGCGCGCGTACTCCCGTTCCTTTTGTCAAACATCGCCTTATCGATGACGAGCGCAGTCTCGATGAATTTTGTAGCGTCTCTCACATCCCGTCTAAAGCGCTGAATCAAACTGGCCGCCGAATTAAAGTCGTGAAATGGACCATTAACACCCATGGCGTGTATGTGCGCGTCCATGAATAAATCGTCTATCGTCGGATCGCTTCGCTTGCTCCATTTAGACCCGGGTGTTCCACGGAATTGTTTCGCCTCCGGTGATCCGCCGTCGAGGGACTCTCCCTTGCGGCGGATTATCTCTTCTGCTAAGTATTCTTCGTCCGTCAAGTCGTAGGTGCGCCCGTACGTCTCGCGCGCGCCGCGCCGGTAGCGGTGGGCGTGCGTTCGGTCTCCGTCGTCGGCGACATTCTGGTTTCCGATGTGCTTCGTCCTCCGCATGTTCTTCATGCGCATCTCCAGGTTGCCGGAGTTGGCGCAACCCTTGTTGGCCTTGGTGCGGGCCTCGAATATCACATGTGGGTGTTTCTGCTAAAACAAAGTGCCGGTCACAGCCGTGCAGTCAAGGGATATTATAGACATAAAGACGGCGAGTAGAGAAGTTGTATCAATTGTGCTTTTTTTTACCGAACCTCTAAATTGTTTTGTTTAGAAAAGGCGTAAAATTTTTGAAAAAATGAGGCATTTGATTATTTGTATTTATTTTGCTATTTAAATTATCACATGCATTTACCATAGAATAACACGGATCATAAGTTTTTCTAGGAATATTGTTTTTGTACGCGAAATTATTAAACAGTACTACAATTGTTAATTAATTGAGAATTATATTTTATATGACGCTGAAAAAATGATTTTTTAGTCCCTTTTAAACTTATAAACATCTCTCATTCTGTGTTTTTCTATGATAGAATAAAATAATCACATGAGCACATAATGGTTTCAAATATTAATATTTCCACACCAAAAATATTACAATTTAAAACAAACGAAACATATAAATACTAATTTAGCTATTTTTTTATCCTTCATCGTTCAAACAATTTGTAGTTATCTTAAGAAGTTGATAAACATATGTGTATCCAAAATGTATTTCTTTAATTCGTGCTACACCCTATTATGAGATTTATGTAATTCCTAATACATATAGATAAAGGACAAACAACGTATCGCAATAATAAAGTTAACCATTTGAAATTAATTGTTTCGATATAAGCATCAGATGAAAAGATTTCTAGTAAAGATCGATGTGGCCATATACTTGAAAGTGACGCAATTAGTTTTAAGTTGAAGCATCATAACCAAAAATATAGTAAAATAAAAGCACCACGAAGAAGATTCGGTGAAAAAACTAGAATACGGCAGTGGATAGAAATGTCTGCCGATGATGAAGATGATATCGAATAAAATAAGATACAATTTATGTTTACGTTATGTACCACCATGGTTATTTCATAATATCAAGTCGGCTAAAAGCTAGCCTGCCATTTGACTCAAATGGCATGCGAAATGGCGATTCCCCGTCTTGTCCAAAGTGGTTGTGTTCCCGAAACTATGTCCAAATTAAATGAAACGCCACTCAGGTAATTAGCCGAGTTCACAAGCCATCGCCCGTGTGACGTAGTGGGCGTCGGCCGGATATAGCAAACTTTCTCATCGCTCAAATTTAAAGGTTCTCATTCAATTTACCGCTACACGTCCGGTAAAATTACAGAAAATTTACTTAAAAAAAGTTCATCGGCGTGGGTCCTATTTTTATGAAAGTTGTAGCCCTAAATAAATTTGGTGTTACTGAATTCTGACATTACAAATAATCCTGAATGGTGAAAATTGGATTGAATATTGAGCATAATGATGATATCATGAAAATGTTCAGTCAGAAAAAAATGATGTAACCAATACATGGCAAACATATTAATTAGTCTATTGCATGCCTGTGTGGTCAAAAATAATTCTTTTATAATGAATACAACAAATTAAAGCATTCCTAACACAATTTTTAATCAATCAAAGATTTAGAACAAGTTAATTATTGTGACCAATTTAAACGAATTGGAAAAAACAAGATTCTTCGCTTGTCTTCTATACAGATGAAACTTCTTTTTCAACATTCGATATTCAAAAAAAGCTATTTTTCATTCGTTTTCCATCATTCAAATGGAAACTTGTATCAATCAATATTTGACCCAAGCAGCGTTGCATCTTTTTTGTGATCTGGTCACAAAAGAACGCATTCGTTTCACGCATAGCACTCGATTTATTTTTATTCCTTTGATCCTTTTGTGAACACCCATCTTATATCGAATGCTGTACGTGAGGTCATTTCACGAGAGATGACCGTCCGAATTTTCAGATGAATTATCCATGGAAAATATACGAAACTTTGATATTGCTCATAACGATGTATAAACAACCGATAACATTGATGGCACACGTTATCATTGAAAATAACGAAACGATTTGTTCCATTAAACATTAATTATTTTGATGATGAATTTATGTAATGATATACATATGTAAAGGGTATTTCAATAGGGACGCTCAAAATATGTTACTTTGTCCTGCTGAGTAGATTATTCATTGTTTAGTGGCCAAATTTGAGTCAAACAGTTTGGTAAATAATCGGCCAACACCTACCTGTACGTCATCAAAATACAATATCTGGTGAAAACATTGCTGCTGTGTGTGAAAGTGTACAGGAAAACCCAAGGCAGCTTATTTCTCGTTGTTCACAAGAACTTGGCTTTTCTGCGACTTCAATTTGGCGAATTTTGAATCGGGCCTTATGTCTGCACCCGTATAAAATCCAACTAACCAAAGAACTTCAGGTAAACGACCACAGACAACGCCTGATTGGGTTCTGGAGCAGTTGGAAGTTTACCCAAATTTGTCAAAAAAGTCAACTTTAGCGACATGGCCCATTTTATAATGAATGGATATTGGCAGACATTTGATGCTATATTCCATATTTAATGCCGTAAAATATACTTACAAATGAAATTAAAATTTAGTCGAAATCTCACAATCAACTTGTTTTATTTACATTTCAAAACTAAGCGTCCTTATAAAAAGACCCTTTATATAATTTATGACACAAGACACTTAGTTAGATAAACAGCTTTTTAGAAACTTTTGTGTATTTTTTTTAAATCTTTGTTGCTCGGCTAGAACTTAAAGCTTGAAATATTTTTTTACCAACAACAGTGTGTCTCAAAAATACCACTTGTAGTTCACGACAGTTTTAGGTTGGCCTAAATAGAAAGCGTGTAATTTCAAATATGTTCCTCTGACAGAAAGTTGGTTAGGGCCAGCGAAGAAGAGGTAAATAAACATGAGTTGTTTATGGTGGCTCAAAGCACTTTCATAGTTGGACTTGAAAGTTTCACCTCCCGAAATACAGCCTCCAATAGCTTTCTCATGTTCATTTTTTATCGATAGAAAAGTTTTTCAAAATAAACATTTCCCGTAGAGCGTAGACCGTTGATGGTATATGATTTATTTTGAACGATGTTCTCTGATACACATGTCAGAGGATTTTTATAACGTATCACTGATCGAAGAAATTTCAACCATACTACTTCAACGAGATTAATTTTATACGTCTGCGATATATTGCAAAAGAAAGAAATATACGTAGTCCGTACCAAATAGCAATATTTTGCGTTCAGAATAGAAAAACATAATACAAAAGCGAATTATAAAGCCTATACAAATATAAAATATTTTTAGTTTATATTTATACTTAAATCTTAACTCAAATAATATTTTAACAGGACCAATTGATAGCAAAAAATGAACTTAAAAGATATATGACAGAAAACATTTGACTTGTTTCATCCTTGAATTTTCAGAACCATTCCGTACGTTATTTATTATATGGCTGAAATAACAAATAGAGGGTTAGACAAATTTCAATGTAAAAAAGGTAAAGGTAAAGTTCGGTGCTGAATATATGAATCGATGTTTGCATTGTTAAGGAAATATGTTAAAACTATTGCAATGACATTTGTTAAATACCAAGACAGACTTTGCTTGAAAGTTGATATTATACATTTGTAGCTGTATCAAATTGAATAGTGAGCAAACAAAATGATATGGTTGCCTTCTTGGTAAACAAAGGAAACGTATTTGATAAAAATAATAACAGAATAAAAATAGTTTTATTTATTGAATTTAACCACTAATCAAACACCATTCGTGGTGTTTACAAATATAATCCGTGAATAATAACAGAATAAAAAAAGTGGTACTATGACCCAGAAAATGCGACAAAACCACGTCATGTTTAGCATACACCTCAAAAACTCGGTGTTTTATAGAGAAAGCAAAAGCAAGAAAAGCACGAAGACATACATCCTAAAAGTTCTGAAGAATATTATTTAAAAGCTCAGCCGTACAACATACACATTTCCTGTCAAAACTTTCCACCGAGGTAACAAAATTGCCATAATATAATGCATAAAGCCAAAGATATATAAATTATGTAATGTATTCTCGGAAGATAAATGTAATTTATAGTAGTCCTTTTCAGGAGATCTGAAGTAATATTCCATCAAAGCTATCAACTCTTAAGAAGTTGAAAGGTTATAGAGCGGTTTTATTTTATCTGTCGTGGGGGTGAATACACAATCTTACTTTAATATTTCCAGTATAATATATTTTCAAAAAATAGGTCAACATTAATAACAATTTGTGTTGAATTTTTGTCCAAATCTCAAAATATTGAGTTTGTTGAAATTTCGTTTGCATTATTATGTTGGGTAATACATCAAATGAGAATTCACAACTATTGTAGATTAAGGATTAAATTAGAGCGTGTTTATTGAAAAAGGTGTTAATTTTAACTAATTGATATGTTGAGCTAAGAATAGCGAAAAAGATTTTACAAAGGCGATTTCGTGGCATAAATTGGTCAGAGTATACAACTGTATTTTTTTAATTTCTATTTTACAAATAAACATTCAGTTAAACTTCATTGCGTGTCAAATTTACTCTCGATATATGATTGAATCACCTACTTAAATACTAACATTTGCGACATTCAATGTAGAATTTTCTTTTTAAATGAATTATGCAGGTTTTTTTTAAATAAAAATCAATCCGAATTCTTAAACAATATTTGCGAAAATTCCTTGATATATTGCGATGTTTTCACCTCAATTCATATATTTCTAACGAATTTCACTTGTACTACGTGAACATGAGCGTTTCTTTTACAATAATTGCAGCTATGCGATATCAATTCAAAAAAACCTCGGAGAGATAATTTCAAAGTAATAATTCAAACTTTTAATGAACCAGTCTGGTATTTGATCGTTCAGCGTTTTAAGCGAGTTCGTCAATTCGTGAACGAACTGTCTGACAGACTTACATCGCATCGATAGTAATTATTATAAAGGCGTTTATCAAATTTCTGATTAAATATTATAATTCTAAACTTGCTACGATGGTCGTTTGCAAAGTAAACCGATGTCCGTCCAAGGAGCTCACTGAACTCAAATAAATTAACGAAGTTATGAAAATGGTTTACCTCCGGCTTCTGTAAATTTCATCACGGCGACAAATACAAGAATTGAATGTTTATTTACATGTATTTTGTTGAATTTTGATCAGTTTTATGTTAGAATTAACCAATTCAGACTTTTGTGTTTTTAAATTGAGCTTTAAAAGTATAAAAAATAACACCTTTTGCAATACAGTATTCGTATACATATAATTGAGAACATCGGCATGTACGTATTATACTTTTGAAGCGACTTAAGGAATCTGCCTTGACCTAGAAAATTGGAAGTTTTTTCAAGGTGAAAAGTAGCCGTGTGAACTAGAACAGGAAGAATATGACAGTAAAGATAAATAGATGATAAAATATGAGTCAAAATTGATATGATAAATTTATTACTCATTTTTAAGTGTGTATAGTATATGCGAGACACTAGTTGTCTCCAAACAAATATCCAGGAAACATTCAAAGCTCGAAAATGACACATTTTCCAAGGAAATCAAATAAAGCTAGCCCTGAAAAGCATTTTCAAATACATGATATTTTTATTTGCAAATTCCATGAGCTCAGTTCAAAGCGAGGAATTTGTTTTCTCTCACACATGCAAAAACTCAATAGCTTTCATCACACATACAAACGAAAATGTCAGTGGTGTGATTCAGGAGAAAGAAAGCAATGAGCTTCAATATTTCCATAATTAATGAGGTCATTAATGTTTTATTAAATTTTATTTTCTCAAAGGTTGACCAATTTTCAAATAAATAAAAGATGTTAATTTTCAGGAATTTGTCATTTAACACTTTGCACTAATGGTTCTCTAGAAATCATAATTTATAAGCTTACATTACTTGTTTCTTTAAACATGAAAATACAATTTATGAAACCATCATGTCATCTAAATTAATAATTACGTTTAATGCCAATTTATTTCATGGGAGAAATAATGAAAAATATTCAAGATTAAGAAAATAAGTGTGCATGAATTTGATGGATAATTACTAATTGTCGTTGAAAATGAATAAAAAGATTAAATATTTCATTCTAAGTTTAGTCACCATCAGTTGTTAAAAGTCAACACTTCAACAAAACCGATATTATTGTTCAAATGTTTGAGCCTGCAAAATGTTTTCTAGACTGGCTTTTATTGTACCATATCGTATTTATTTGATGTAATTTAAAGAAAGATTATCTAAATTGATACCATAAATTATAAATTATCTTATTAATCAAAATTTTATTCGGCTTTATTTTATTTTAAGCACGCAGCTGTGAAGTATTCAAATATAACACTAATAGCCATATACACGAAAATGAAACCGTAGAAGAAAAAAGTCACTTACACAACCATACTGTCGTGTACACATTCATTCAAACAAGTTTCTAACAGTTACCATACCTGTGTGGCAATAATGAAGGAGAGAGAAAAATAAATCGTTTTTCCGACAAGCGTAGACGCGCGTAGATGTGTATTTGTGGAGGCTGCGTAGCCAATACTAATGCATACGTAGCAATAAGAACTGGATATTTGAAATTTCTCATTTGAAGTGCTTAGTCGGTAAATCTCACGCAAAGAAACAGGTAAATGTGGGATTTTTCTTTGCTTTCGAGTATAAAGAAAATTATGCCTACACTAAATTTCTCTCTTCGCAATTCTGTCAATTTATTATTTTTGTTTGAAATAGGGAACTCGGACTGAAAAAAGTTTGAAAATTATGGTTTGTTATTTTTAACACATGTACTTGATCCAATGTATAAATAATTTATGGGTCAGTTTTAATTCACAAACAAGCGTTTGGATGATATTCTATAAACTCATGTTTTCAGGGTATCTATAGTTAATACTGAAATCGAATTGATATGTAGATTTCCAAAACCTTTGATAATTAGCAAAGTAAACCAATAAATCTGAGCGTACCTACTAGAAACGAGATAAAACAATTAAAAATCATTTTTCAAAAGCAAATAATATATTTGCAGTCAAACCTATAATATTTTTTGTTGATTTTCCACAGAGAATTTCAAGAATCGTATAGTAACGTTTGAATGAATCTAATGTTGCTGAGAAGTTTTTCTGTGGTAACTGTAGTTACGCCACTATTCGTATATTTATTTTTTGTATACGTGCTTAAAATGCTATCGTCATTTTTTTGTTTCGATAAATCTTTCCAACTGGAGAATTATTTTTCTCTCACAGCTTTGACACAAATTATTTATATTTGTAACTAATCTGAAATACATTAAACTAAAAGTATCTGCATAGCTTACCGCGTTACCAACATAAATATTAGATTAAAATATCCAAAATACAAGAAAAGCTTCGATATTATTACTAAACAAGTTAAAAGCTATAAAATTGATTTTCGGATTAGCGGTTTGTGCGAGGGCATAAACTCGACTATGAAAATTTGCATTAATTATTATTAGAGTAATTTGAGGTTAGTATCAAGGTTTTGCTACACAAGCGTAGCAATTTTACTGCTTAGGGCCAACTTAAACTATTAACCTAGCATTAATAACGATGGTTATATCAGTCGATATTCATATTAAGTCTATCCCTGGCATACCTTTATAATTTACCACTTCAGAATTGAACAATTACTAAAATACAATCAAATTAGAAAAAAACCCAATGTATTTTGGACATATTTAAAATTTACTAAAGGATAAAGCAGTTGGGATGCTGTATAAAGATATCAGTTTTAATCATTAATTTCAAGCCAGACTATGAGAAACAGTTCTGATGATGTCGATACAATTATCAAATATATGACATACCTACTTCTTGCGGAGCAAAAGTATCTCATTATTTTTAACCTTTCTTAATATTTGAAAATTCACTCTACCTAATTTAGTTCAATCTCAGTCTAATAAAAAAGAAAAAAAAAGACGCAAATTTTTGTTTTAATATATCTTCAAATTGATGTCTAAATTAAGATCAGTTTTGCGTTTTACATACAAAACTTTTCTTTATTTTTCTAAAATTAATGCATTTTCAATACGAATTGCTTGGTTGAAATTAGCCCTTGGTTATAAATTGGCTAAATATGATGAGATTCTTCAAAAAGATACTGCTGAAATAATGCTGACATTTTTACTACCTTTTTCACACTAACTATTTTTGCAATCATTTCGATTTGAATTCATTGAGCATGTGTTACAACCGAAGACGATAAAGCATTAATCTCCGAGACGAAAACATGCGAACTTGTGTACGCGCCCCTAAGACTAACCAGTTAGTTATAACTATCCGGAAAGCATTAATCGGTTGAATTATTAAAGCTACGAGCGAATGTTCGCGCAGGACTGCCCATAAGCTTGTAATGTAATCAGTACCTAAGTGTTCTAACTAGTTGAAAACTTGTACTCGGCGTGATCGTGTTGGCGCCATACTAAAACTTGCGAGGAGATTCTCTATGGCAACAATATCGCGTGTCGCCGCTGAAGTTCTTTTTAAATTTCAATAATACAGCGTTATTGATAGCATTAAAATGGCGTTGTAGTATACCTACAACACATTTAATAATAACATTTGAAATTATTTTTTTTGTGTACTTATTAATCACTATGTTATACGATCGGAAACATTTTAATAACTAACACGAATAAATATATAATGTTTATTCAATTAAGTATAATATATATTGATTAAAAAGTGCAGCATGAAAAATATTTGATTTTGGTTGATTTAGTAAACCTTTTGTATTCAATTATTTTACAAACAATGGAATATAATAAAAAGAATAAGTCCGACTCGGATTCCCACCATCAATACCATGGTCTCGGGTTTACTTATTGTCTTGGGAATATTTTATTTAATTTAAAATATTCGACATGGTTACTTAAAAGACTTTTCACGTGTATCTTTAAACTTATTGAGAGATCTGATATTTTAAATAGTGAGCGTTTTACTGCAATGGAATAATTACGCTTCTTATTCAAATGTTAATTCAGTATCAAGATTATTCTCGATTGATTGAATTGGAATTAGCTTACCCGAAATAGCCATCAACCATGTATGATGTAATGTCTGTGGAACTAAAATACTCTGCTATTTTTTGACCATATTATTCTCCATATTGTTCTTTACTTGTCTGACCATACAAATTAATTCAGAATAAAAAGTCATGTTTGTTGTGTTGTAAAAATATCAAAAATTACAAATTTTATTTGAAATTTGGGATGTCAGTATAATGTTATCTTATACATAAAACTGAAACGGCGTATGTATGTCTGTGGGTCTGTAATTTCCTTTTGCATCGTTGGTCTTTAAGTTGCCATAAAAACGAATATGAAAGAAAATATGTTTGAATTTTTATCGGCGAAGACATTTAGTCAAAATGTTATAAATTAGTCTTCTACTGAACTTTTCCCGGCTTTTATTATTAATAATAATGTTTATTATTTACATGAAGGTATTATTTGACATTTCTTTGACAGCAAATTAGATTTTTTCCTTGAATTTGGACATTTTAATGGGCGAGAATGAGGCTGTCATCAAATTAAATAAAGTTTGTGATTTTATTTTAACTCTATTTTGGATGTTAGATTATGTGATATAATTATGTTCAATTATATAACATTAAATAATTATTGGTCGCTTAGTCCAAGCGACACCGGGTAGCAATACTAGTATTATATAACGCAGCCTCTCAAAGATAACTTTAATACAAAGTCATACAAAATCAAAAGAAAGTCTGCTATGTATACGCTTATTTAAAACAGTCCCCGGCGTAACCCAATCAAATACATTTTTATTTTTTCTATAATTGAAAACAAAATAGCTTGAGTGTATCTTAGAAATTAATGTATCGTATAAATATGGAAATATAATACTACATCAATGTCAAATAAAACACTACACTCTGCTATATATACTATATTATAAAAATAATATAAAGTTCAAAAACATGTTCCAAATGCAATTGAATACTAATAAAATACTAAAAGCAATGTAAAGATAAAGTTTATTTATACAGCGGATGCAAGCGCTGTGTTTTTCGTTTTTGTCTCGTTTTTCCAAAACGACATCCTACTTACAAAATCAACTAGTACAAAGAAATCTCGCGAGACTTCAAGATGGAATAGATTCCACTATCTTTAGTGGAATCTGCTGTACGTATTTATTTGTCATGTCTTTAGCGATGACAAGAATGGACTGTTCTAAGCTGTCCACTGCAACATGACGTTAACAAATTCTAGAGAAAAGCAGCAAAGATATAATATATATTTGTTTGAGTTTTGTAAATGTCACGTTAAAATACGTATTCTGTATAAAGTGGTGCCAGCAATAGCTTTGCGACGTTGACTTTTTTGTAAAAGAATGACTTGCATTATTCAAGGTTCTCTTTTTAATAAAAAAAAATATCTCTGTTTAAGAGTTTTATTCAAGAATATGTTTTAGATAATTTAAAAAAGCATAAAAGGGTTTGAACCAATATCATAATTGATTAAAGTTTTAAATGTGATTCCTGAAACACATTTTATTCCAAGAACTATTACTAGATGAATGAATAACCTCAAGAAGTTATTTTAAAATGAATATAATACACCAAGCGTTGGTGTCAGATAAAAATATAAATATTAAATTTCAAATCGTTAAAAAAGTTAGTCGAGTTTCATGCATTTGAATGCACGGACAAAGAGTAACTGTTAATTTGTATAAAGGTTGCATCGTTCACAAAAATATTAAAAATATTTAAGGAAATTATTAAATACTATGTCTGGAAAGAATTTCGATATTTATCAGAATTTATTGCTGATTTGATATTAAAGATGGCTTATCTTTATTGGGAAAATATTCGCATAATAATTACAAAATCCGTATATTCTTCGGAAATAAGAATCAATGATCATTAAGCGTGATTGAGAGAGATCCAAACATAGATCCGAAGATTTAATTTAATTTTGTAATACATAATAAGACGGCGAATTATTTCAAGGATGAAACTATTGACATATGCCAGGAAAAAATATTTTACGTTACCGGTACCGGTAACGGAATATTTTACGATACCTATTGATATCTCATTAAATGTCTATTGATACATCATTAAATGTCTACTGATACAATAAAAGAGAATTAGAGTATTAAACTTTCTCGTCCGAAATTGGTAAACTGTTATATTGTGGCCTATTTTATGTTAAAAAATATTTTTTTGTCTGGATGAAATATTTAAGCTCCTCCATTTGCATTAAAAGTGCGGTTTCTAATAGTAAATAATTACATAAAAGAGTGTCAAAACGTTTACCAGGTTTTTGATGAAATAAGTTACGCCAACATTTATTATAATGAATTTTTTCAATTTTCATTTTATAAAGATTGGAATCGGTCCATTTTGGTGTTCTGACAGTTTCTTTTTGGGTTGGTAAAAGTATTAAAATAAAGAATGCACATTTTGAATACGGATTGAAAGTGCCAATTTCTTTCACCCTTTCCAGGCGTTCGTATTCCATTCACGAGGAGTTAGCAGCAGGCATCGTGAACCAGACGCCCATTACCGTGAAGATAATTTGACTCCTCCCCGCTCCGGCTACATACTTATCCCATTCACCCTCGGGGCGCTAAACAATGGCGTTTGAGTAATTATCATTACATTTGAACAACGAGACAATGGGTTGAAGCTGGTAACACATTATGCGACCGTACGAAGACCCGCCATCGCAATCCGTGGAAACTGCGACGACCACACCTCTAAGCCACACATAGGACATTCTACACTTGAATATAGGAAACGCAAACAATGGATACTCTATTTTTTATTTACATTCATAAAAACATTAGTTTTCATGCTGATTTAATTTGAATCCAGTCCGCTTAAAGATTTAGATAATAAGAAATTAAAGCGGTTCATTTGAATTTAATAAACTCACAGAAGAGAATCATGATTCGGTTTATCCACTCTAACAAGAAAAGTGTCAAGACGTGGAGTACAGAGTCGACAGTTAATTGTTTTTAACAAATTAAGCTTATGAAAGCAAACAAAATATAGTAAAAAATAATGCTTCAAATACTTGGTCTTCATGGTACGACTTTCAATTTCATTTGATTTGTTGCATACCTTTGCAAGAGCTAAAAGTCTTCACATTTTATTTTGTTATTACTATTCGATTTTTTAAATTTATTATTATTAAATAATCATTTGAATGGTGAACTTGAGAATGGTGTGGATAATTAAATATTCATGATTTATGATAAGCATCGTAAATCCTAATTTGATGGCACACCAACCGTGCAAATACGCAAATACTAAAACTTTAAATAGAGCTATCTTGAATAAATATAATTAATGCTTAAATCGCATGGTCGCCAGAGTTATTGAACAAAGCCTAGGCTAGTGCTAGCACCGTGGTAAAAAGAGCGGGTGTCTTCTTATAAAATTACAAAATAATACAATGAGACCATTGCGTATAATCCGCTACCTTATTTGTTGCAGGTGTATTTTAATGCTTATATTACACTGTAAATTTCAAATAAAAAAAATATATACATAAAAAAGATTGAATTTAAATTATCAAGGATCACATACCTAATTCTGCTGGTATAATTCTACCATGTAAAATAATTGTTATGGTGAAATCAAAGTGGTTAAAAATAAATCACAATCGTGGTGTTGCATACTTAATGATTTATAATGTTACATGTGAAGTTAAAAGAAATTTCACTTCAACATATTTGAATAACCATTTTTTTAAACAAAACACATATTAAAAATGGTCTGTATTGGTTTCACCTATCCATTTTACAATCGGATTATTCAATCAATTTATGTTCAAATGCATATCGATGTCCATGATTTGTAAATACTCCCTTATGATATTTAGCTTTAAAATGGGCCGTATCGAAACCGGATATGGAAGAATAACTTTTTGTCCTTTGTACAGATACTCGGGCATTTCTGGAAAAAGTGACCAACGTACACAAATGTACATTTGCCACCTTGTCTATAATTTAAATTCTGCATATTTTAAAATAAGGTATTATAATAAAATGTGTATTTTGCTCCAAAGTAACTGAAGAATATGTTTCCAACATTAAAATATTGAACTTAATTTTCAGCGTGTAAAAAAAAGTGGACTTTGTACTAAACAATAAAAAAATGTGCATTTTCTCTGAGGAAAATCTATTTACCAACGAGATTTGACGAACATTAGGTCAAAGATATACATATATAAGTATATAATACATTAACAATATGACCCATTTTTAAACATTTAGTCAAAGAACCAATACTATTTTAGTAAAATTGACTATTTTTGTTAGGAAATCATTTCAAGAAGAATGGAAGCTATTTTAGTGTATTAAAAAAATAATTAAGTCCCTGATTATTTGCTTCCTGCATTTTCTTTACCTACATGTTCTACAGAAATTCAATAGCATTGGTTCATTGCAAAATCATTGTATGGCCAAAACTGTTTTCACGAAAGGAACTGCATATCTTTTGTGGCTGTGGGGAGCTCCTGCAACCGAATGCATTTAAATACGAATGCATCATAATATGCAGTTAAGGTTTTTCTCTCACAGTTGTCTGGTGAAATGTTTATTTTTATCTTGCTTTTACAATTACCATCTACTGAATCTGGTGGAATTTATTTTTACTCGAAGCATGTTTTAAAAAAAATAACACATGCATTTTAGAATTCATATGCAACAAAGAACAGACAACGTTTTTTGAAGTGTATAATAAAACCACATTCTGTGGGAAAAAGACAGATAATTTTTTGAGTTTTTCAATATTTTTTTGTATAAATCATTTTGTAATAAATACGTAAAGAGATCGTTATTTGTGAATGAAACCTGATTTTGAATAGAGAAGCAATACCTTTTCACTTAAGTAGGTATTCTTGCTCTTAAGGAACAAAGTAAAACAATTTTTTGTAACCACTCTCCATTTTTTCATTTAATATCCGTTTTGTTTCAATACAATTGTCGATTAGATTCAAATTTAGATTTACTATTCAGTTAGTATTTTCTTCGATAAACGAAGCCATTCCGGATACAGAAATTATACGCAGAATTCAATATATATTTATATATGTATAAAATAAATTTGTTTCCATATTTTTTTTTTCTGAATGCGAATCATAAGCATATTAATACTTTAAAAGTATTGGCAAAGTATTTTGACAGCTGTTTTTGTGTTAAAAGGATAATTTAGAATTTTTGCACGTGTTTTTACACGCTTGATGAATATGAAATATTAAAACGTAGCTTCAATCCAGCTGCATAAATTGAAACGAATGGTTTCCAATTTATTTTTAGTGCTTATTACTTATTATATAATTTTTATTTTATTTATCTGAAGATAAATAAAAAAACAAGATTATCATTATTATCAATGATAATTAATAAGATTCTTAGTAAAATTATTCAAAAAAGTCCGTTCCATTTCAAGCATGTTTATTTTTATAGTATATTCTTTCCTTAAACCGAAATGATAAATTAATTATTCAATCTTCAGAATTTCGTAATAAAGTTCTATCCTGTGAAATTTTCGTTTATAAAATAGCAAGCTTTATGATTTATCATTATAATAATCTTGAATTTACACATCAATTTATCAATAGTCAAATAATCTGAGACTTGATTTATTTTCTACATATCTAATTGATGAAAATACATGTAAAATGTATCCACACTTGAAGGATGTAAAAATACCTGAGTCGTATGAAAAGTGACACGAAATTGAAAGCATAAACATGATGAGAATCTGTGTCAATAGAGATTAATTATGGGAATTATAAATAACGTATACAAATTAATGAAATCGTTTCACTTTGAAATCAGCTTTATAAATTTGCCTACTGTGTATTCACCGGCCATAATTTGGCATAGCAAAGCAAAGCAAACAGTTTTGGTACCGAATGTTTCACAACGTGTTCGAGGATAGAAAAGTTTATTCTTAAATTTATATCAAGTCTAGTGTGAAAACCCGGTGAATATGCGGCGTCGAGATTTTTGAAATGAAAGTAGCTTTGAGTGTATGCAAATTGCATTAGTTCACTCCGCTGGATTGGGCATAAAGCGATTAAATCGTAACATATTTTGAAATTCGACAAAAATGTTAAGCCATCCGTACGCCACGTTTTGACCGGATGTGCTGTTTATTTGCCGAGTGCGGTTTTAATACTCTTCAAATGAATGCCGGGCGCATGTTTGCATATTGCTTTACGCTCCAAAAACAGCCTCACCGTGAAACTTTGTTAACATCCATAATATTTGCTTGTGAATACTAAAAAACAAGTAAAGTTCTGTAAACATCATCAGTTCATTCTGGCAAGTAACGAAAAAAATTATAAACTCTATTCTCTTTGTTTAACTTTCGTTTGCGTTCGCGAAATGTGTAACCTAAATAAAAAAAAATGAAACGAACGCAACTTGAATATTTTATTTTGACATTATTTTTATCCAGATACAATGCACCAACAAATTTCTAATTTAGAATATCAATATATAATCTTTATTGTACTAAGACTGATTTTTGAATGTAAGTTTTAACGGTATTTTTAAATACCATATAAAGTATTAAGATAGTAATTATTAAAAAATATATTCCGATTTTTGTTTGCCGAGAAAAAACCAGATCGTAAATTAAATTATTTATGTAAAAGTGTTAAGTTTGGGCGATTGTATAAATAATATATGGCTCAATAATCGCTTAGACTTACATTCTTTGAGTGTCATTGCAGTATTGAAGTTATTCTCATTTTTCTGCAAACAAAATTCATTTTTCTTAACTAAATTACTTTGTATGCGGCTTAACTTTTCATGTTGGATTATTGCCCATGTATTTTTACAAAGTTCCTTGTTTTTTAATTTATTTTATCAATAATTCAAATGGGTATCTGTAAATTATTTATATATTACTCATAACAATTGTTTGATAGTGATTGTCATAAATAATAGTCATACTTAAATGTTTGAAAAAAATATGCTGAAATTTATCAGTCGATAGTTGTCGCTACTATCGAAACCGAACTTGAGCCTATATAAACGTGCCATAAATATTCTATTTTTAATATGTAATGCCTTAACACCAATTATGGACAGTCGAAATCGTGAGTAATTGATATCATTTTTATATAAAGTCATTAGTAGACTAAAGCGATGTATTTGAGTACTTTAATTACGTGCACCAACCATTTCAGAATTCACCTGCTTAGATGTCAAAGGGTAACGCTTTACGTGAATATCTTCTCTGCTAGCTCTGAACTGACCACCGCTAAGAAAAGCAGGGTTTTGACTTTCACCAATGAATGTAAATGATTTATCAAGCAGTTGACACGAATGACCAAAATTTCAAGCATTTCCCGAAACTATTTCTTATTTTCTGAAATATTTAAAAAGTCATTGTATTGCTTTGTGATAAAAATATAAAATTTCACATTTTCTTTCAAATAAGTTAACTAAAATAATATTAACCGTTTTAATGTTACACACATGGCTTTAGCTTATCTAAGGTTCTTCTAAAAAATAATTATTCTATATACAGGTATATATATTTTGTTCATCCAATTATATCGCACAATTTTAATATAGCTATTTAATTAAAAGGAGCAAAAGTAAAAAACATAAGATAATCAAGTCTTTTGGAAGCAAGTGTTAATGACCGAATAAAATACTATAATCTAATATATGACTCAAGTTAGCAAGCGGCACATAGAAAGGTGTATTTTTAGCTTCATTTTAATCTAATATTTGTGTCCCAAAATAACATTTTTAATTAGCGCAGCCCTGAAGCTAGCTCATTCCCGGTGCGTACCGGCTCTCAAGTTGATACCATCGCAGCAAATTACTTCTGGATCCAATCAAATTATAATTTGTACAAAGTCCCGGTCGTAGCAACCCCGACCGGTGGAAATTTGCCACCCTCTCCCACCCCACGCTCAGTAGCGACGCTTTCCCGGAATGGGGTGGGCGTTAAAGCTTTCTGAGGTTGCGTTTGACTTCATTTTTTTAATTCTCTGATTTTAACTACCACTGCAACAATCGTGTTTTTTTTTTCAACTGAAGACTTTTCTTCGGCTGCATTGAAGGAGTAGCTATTGGGTTTGATTCTTTAGATCACTTAACTTTTAATATATTTTGTTTATTGAACTGAATGTTAAACAACCTTTTTTATAGGAACATATATTTTTTCAGTGTTACAGCTAATAAAGCACCAGATGATTTGAAATATTTAAATCACTCGGAATTAATGTCAAAACAAAAAATGATAAATCAAACAACCTCGCCCAATATCTCAGTTTTAAATTGAAAGAAACTAAATTTGAAATTGAACATTTTGGCACTTGAAACCAAATACACCGACTCACTAGAGTTAAACTTTTACCTTGAAGCTTAACTTAAATAATTAATTAAAATATTTTCACGAATGACCCATCTAAAGTATAGAATTAAATTAACTATCCAATAAACGCATTCAAGTTAAGTTTGTTTTTGATAATGTATGCATAGATTATTTTGACAAAATTCAAAATTAATTAAGCTGATATTCGAAGAAATCGATTTTATTATGAAAAAATGATTTTTAAGTATGAAAGTAAATCAATTTATCAAAAAGTACAATAAAAACAAACACAGAATATTTTTTGTTTTTATGATTAAGATTTAGTCAGTATAACTATTAGGCTATACGTCATACCACGAGTAACGGGAATAAATATATTATGTGAAACAATTGTAATCATACAATATGTTAATAGTTATTTAAATACTAAAATTTTTAAGCCAAAAAAATATTTTCCCTCTCAAAAAGCATGATTAGGAATTCGTTGATACTTAATTCATAAACGATTACACAAATTTCAGTAAGGTAACTTAAAAATGATTTAGATGAAAAACGTGATAAGATATAATTCATTTTTGAATTCCAAAAAAGTTTGTAGTGACTAATATTTCATTTTATAAGTGCCTTGCTATAAGTAATACTAAATAAAAATCGGCTACAACGTGGCGCCAGGATGCTTTCAAGTCATTTTTAATTACGATTTCCTACGGACATCCTTACCCTAATAAAAAAAGAAATTAACTTAATGGTGAAATAATAAAGCTTTTTGTAGAATTTTATTCGGATTTTTCAATTACAGATTATAAACAGCAGCTGTAAAATGTTTCAATTATTCTATAAAATGCATCTTATAAAATTTACATATTTTTTTAAGCATTAAATCATGAAGTTGAAAAAAAAAATTTAAAGTCTACGTTAATTACGCTTTGTTTTGAAAAGTCGTTTTTATTTTTATGTTTAAAATATTTAGCTTTTCACAGTGTTTTATATACTTTAATATTCTGGTGTTTAATTTTATTTAAATCTGAAGAAGGTTGTTATGATACAAGGTGTCAAGGTGTCTTAAGATAGTGAAATGTGCAATAAAAACGTTTTATAGCAAAAATAACTGTAAAATATTGTTTTATTATTCATTTAGTTGTACATAAACTCTGGTAGATTCAATGATCTCAATGTAAATAAAATCACTTAATAATTATTCTCACTATTTTATTTCAAAATAGCTTAATACCAATGATGACAATTTGAAAACAAATTCAATGAATGTAAGAACTCATTTAAAATAGTTTATTTATTACAAATACAAAGAAATTATATAGCATCGATAGTTAATTTATGAAAGTCTTAAGTTCTCTGTAAAAATTGCGCTATTTACTTTTGAGTACTATTTTAAGTTGGCAACATTGTGGCAAAATGAATCATGGGTGAATAGAGATGGACCGAGAGATTTGAGGAGAGAGACTGATACAAGATGGACGTTTTGATCACACGGAATTACCATAGCAACGCAATCTAATAAAGTGTCGGTGCACCGTCGGAATAATTTACATGCAGCGTGCCTGCGTTTAAAATGTTATATCATCCCACGATTGTAGGCAGGCTGTGAAGGATTAGGTCCAAATGGAAGCAGAAAGTTCATTATTTCAAATTAGCGTCATAACAGCTGAATAAAGTTTGACTAATACGACTAGTTTTTGCGCTTTTGCACAAATTCAATTTCAAGCTAATTTCATCATTCAAACTGTGTTTATTTTTGTGCTCCATGGCTTTTCAACGTTTATCTTTTCCTTTCAGAAGCTAACTATATTTTTTAATGAAAAATTAGATTAGTATTTAACTGAGAATTTTACTACGCACGGCAGAAAATTAATTTATTTTGATACTAAAGTTGAAACTTACAAATGGATTTCTTCTTTGTTAATTTGGTAGTTTAAATGTGAAAAACAGTACCAGTCCATAGTCTTTTTCATCAACCAGTGTTAATCCAAAATTAATTAATATTATATCAAATATTTTTATTCATTTAAGTAATTTAAGTACGTATGTATGTATAATAATCTATATCATTGTAATTTCAATATAGAATTTAATTTATTTCTTTATTATTAAAAAACTTTGTTCAGAAAACTAAATTTTATCGATATTATCGCAATCTGAATGATTTACTTTTATTCTTGTATATAAGCGATAGAAACGATTTACTACACGCCAGCTCAAGTCAATTCGTGCACTTGAAATGATTTATGATGCCAAAAGACGAAACCCGGGTCGTTAGGGACAAAAATCATGGAAAAGTATAAAATTTATACGAATCAAATTCTAAATTCCATCAAACACCTTCCGTTGAATTCCTCAATTGTATATATACAAAGTGTAAATAATACTTTGGTGTGGAAAAACTTTTCTAGCTGCTTAAAGCAGCTTACTTAGTATTTGATGAACCATTAAAATGCAGGATTATAAGATTAGGAAATTGAGAAAACTGAAATTGACACTGACCGATAAGTCACCCCCGTAAAAGGGGTGTATTACAAAGGTTTCGTTGCCCACGTGGATGACCCCTGATACTCCGTTGCACGTGTGGAAGGCTGCACTTGCACCTGGGTAGTCTTTTACTGTGCCGTGATAGTAGCAGTGCTCGATCTCCTGAAAACAAAAACATTACAAAGTCATCGTCACTGCATTTTGGTTTTCATATGAAAAATATCGTCGGACAATGAATTGAAAAGGAAGCATTTAAAGATTATGGATCTATTATTCGATTTAACATTTTCATACCGTTAAATATATCCATGCCATCTTATCTCAAATCAATATAGAAATATCAGCAGTGAAAATGCTTAGGGAAACGAAGTCTCGAAGTGATTTTCAATAAGAACATAATTCACTTCATCATCTAAAACATTATTAAAATAATATCAATACAATCAGTACAAGTTTCACAGAAAAAAGTATCAAGTAGAGTAGATATTTTCAGCATAATTGAACGTAGCGAAAATTTTTTATCACTGTTAGCAGGTATAACTCCACAAATAATTTTAAATGATAACGACATTCATCTTGAGTATTCAAAAGTCATATAAATGATTCATTAAGAGAAGAAAACATATAAACATGATTAATGAATCGAATGTTCAAACATTTTTTTTTTAATCTGATATTTACATGTTCAATTATATCTTGTACAAGGTTATATAGTGAAAATTGCCACTTTTATCATTAATGATTTTTTTTTTATTTGTAAAATTTTCTTTATGATGTTTAAAAAAACTTTACCAAACCAAATTTAAATCAAAACATTCATTTTTGTTGTAAGACCTTGAACAGAACGGATACATTTTTGAGGGTATTATAAATGATGCACACATTATCATTCTTTATCAGAGGAGATAATCGTAATGCCAGGCCATTGCCATTTGTAACTTGCGAGTAAATTTGTTATAAGAAACAAACGAAGCGAATTAGACTTCTCAGACCATGCGGGTATTTTACGCATGGCTCCTACACAATCTTAAATGGTTTCTCTAAAAAAATGGGCACATTTACCAGAGTAATGTCGAGTGAGTGAGATAACTCATTCAGTCACAATAAATTATGCCACCTAATATCGTCGTTGTCGTCCTGGCAAATAACGTTATGTCGGAAAGCTAATGTTGAATATTTGTGAAATCCATCAAATATTTTTTTTGCATTGAATTTACATTTTACATCTATTTTTATTTCTTATTTTAAATATTTACACTGACTCTTTCTATGACGTAAGAGAACATGTGTAATTGCGCATATGTTTATATGTGATATTGATATTGTGCGCACACGTCAATTGCGCACTTATACCATTTGCTCGAATGATTGGTAAAAAAAATAAAATCGTACGAGTATGTAAGAGTCATATTTTAAAATAAATTTTAATTCAGGGGTTTTTCAAATAGCACAGCATCTCAGTTTTAAAGTAAATGCTAAGAAAAATAACGTTTATTAAATGCTTGTTACGCGTGTCAGTTTTAAGCCAAAACATATTCAAAACTTCTTAAGAAATTATATCACTAATATCAAAATATTTTTTCACAATTGAACTTCTTTTGTTATTTGTTTATGCTGCGCAACATTTGAATTTCGAATTCAATAAAACATTCGAAACGTTTCTAGAGTACCAATTCAATACTAATAAATTAACTGATTTTATTAACTTTTACAGTAATTGCTTTATATTTAAATAAAGAAAAACAAAAAAAAAATATGTACAATATCAAGTATTGATTATTATTGTATGTGGCAAAAACTTGGGGTTTGTGGGTTGCTCAAAAAGTATAGTTTGAAATACTTATTCAAATTGTTTATAGTTCATTGTTAATTATTAACATAAAAGAATATTTTAGTGATTATAACAATGCAATTATTCTGTTCTGAATCAAGTCTGAAAAATCTAAATTATTTAGGTTCAAATTGAGAAAATATATCTATTGAGAGGGTATTATTATTTTAATGTCTGCACTTGGTACATTAAACTTATTAGTGAAACAAAATTATACAAATGGCAGTTGTTAAAAGCTTCGATTAATTCAGTTGATTTATTATTTAAGGGTGAGGAAAGTTTTCGAGAGAAGAAGAAGTGGGGAGTCAGGCCTATATCATGACCCTTAAGGATGACCCAACTTTATGAAGCAGCCATACAAAACATTTCGAAAAGAACTTTCAACAAACTACGTCATTAAAGGTTTTTATATATATATTTCGTGATGTATTAAGTTTTCCGACGATAAATCATCTGAAGTCTTTTAAAAATAGTAATAATACAGGTTACTATTACACATATAAACAGCGGCTTCCAGAGAAAACAAAATGTTTACGGTAGCCGGTATTTCTACCCTTCAAACTACAGGAATAAAAAATTCTCTATGGTATTAATTTTTTTCATTCAAAGACAATTTAAACAGAAGATATTTTGCTTAAATCAAACGTTAAATTGATACCCTTTAAAGTTCTGAATCTCATGATAGCCACTTACTCTACAAACACATTTGAAAATAGATGTGTATTATATAAATATTTATATATATATAATTTACAATTTGTTACAAATTATCGATTCAAGAAAATTAAAATTAGTTTTTGCTATTTTATCATTTATATTGAGACTACCTTATTTCCGGCTCCCTCGAAATCGAGAAGGAGCCTCCTATCCGACACTCAGGTAGAGGGATTTTGGGGACGGAGTAGGAGAAACATGGTACTCTTATAAAGAAAACACGATCTCAAAGCGTTATGTGATTTAATTTAACCATTAAAGATTTACACAGACGTTATACAACACACAAATATGATAGCGAAGAAGATATCAGGAATTTGACGCGAATTTAATTCTTAGGAGAGAATTAGGCGCGTGCATACTCAATGCCGTCCAATCTCTCACTGCTGTATGAAAACAAACGGTTACTTTAGAAAGAAAAAACAATGGCCGTTTCAAAAATCGTTAACACATGCGCCCGCTGATAAGGGATGATTTATCGCCTTATGAACTTTTTATGAAGCACATGCATTGTCGGGCGTCAAGAGATAAGAGAATTGAAATAACTCTACATTGCACCGCTATAGATTTCAATATAGATTATTATAAGAATGAATTTATTTCCTGATATCGACTGACTCATCGACTGAGGTGAACAATAGATCGTTCGAGAGAGTTCTGATGACCTACCACATAAGGCGGTGTCAAATCCCCCTACTTCTGATAATCAGCAACTATCTCGGACGTCTTCCTCAATCAATGGTTTCGCAAGCAAAAAATTACAAAATATACCAAAAAAAAAATTTTTTTTTTATACAAGTCAACTACTGTCTGAAGGACCGTGGTACATCAAGTTGAAAGGATACATCCAATTTCAAAGCAAAGTTTGAGTATAACATTACCCAAGTGAAATGCCTAAATCACAAGTAAAAACATAAATCAAAGCAAAAAAAAATCGTTAACCAAGTTATAAATCAAAGGAAAACATACATTAAAGATCAAATTTCCAAATCCTGATTAAGAATCAAAAGAAGTTAGATTTGAAAACATATTAAAGTATTTTCGTAAATAAAAACATACACATTTAAAAAAATCACATGAATAAAACAAAGCATATAAGCGACACAGCGGAGTCGTTAAAAAGGAACAATGGGTGCGTTGGCTTCGGCCGGCACATTTGTCACGTTATCTTGCGCGATAACACAACGTCTTGAACGCGGCGATATCGGCGCGTCGGTTCCTTTTGCTGTTTCAATCATGTCACGGAGGTCTGCAATAAGTCGCGATACAAAGCTAATACGCGAGTGTCGCCTTTGGCTGGCGAGGTTTCGGTGAAGGTCTGTGGTGGCAAGCTAGGTCTCATGCAGGAGATATGACCCTGACTGGACGACTGGATTCCGTGCTGGTGCCACGGCACCTCTGGTCGCCACGCAAGCTCACGCGATCTAGGGTGAAGTAGGCCCGGCACTTGGACGTAGATCACTACGTTCTGTCATCAAGGTTCGAAAATGCTGGTCCCCGTCCTTGGCTCCATTATGCCCACTATCTCGGTAGGCACGGATGACAACTGTCTTCCGGCCATACTATGGTGAGACGCCGTCTCCCCAGTCGTCTTCGTGAGTCATCCAGGTTGCTGTATCGTCCTTGGCTTAACCCCATTAGCCTTCATCCTGGTACACTCCTCGTCACCTACGTGGCTGACTACCCTCGGCATTCGGTAGATATCGCATCAATTTATTTTAGCTGCGCGTTTGGTGGGCGGCACCCTTGACAACGTTGTTTACGAACAACACAAACAAATTTATTATTAATTATTACACGTTATTAAGTAAACACACAAAATACTGCTATTATTACTATCGCTTATCCGTGAAGCACGTGCGAGAATTCGCATTATTAAAAAAACTACATTATTAATATTAATTCTGCGACATACTCATGTCTCAACAAAACACAAATATTATGAATAGACAACTATAGACTCATAATTAATGATTTTCCGCGAAGCACTCGCGATCTTTCGCGTTATCCGCACGATGCACAGATATTATTTTTTCGAGCACGAAATTATTTACGTAATTATTTATAAAACACTAAATTATTATTCACAGGGCGCCAAAATTATACGGACGACGCTTTGAGACCTCAGGCATGAAGTGAGTGAGTTCCGATGTTGTCAAACATCGTTAGCCCTAGTCGTGGGCAACAACTAAGAATTGAGGCACTAGACGTTAGGGCCAAGTGCCCCACGTTGGGCGCCAATTGAGACTACCTTATTTCCGGCTCCCTCGAAATCGAGAAGGAGCCTCCTATCCGACACTCAGGTAGAGGGATTTTGGGGACGGAGAAACATGGTACTCTTATAAAAGAAAACACGATCTCAAAGCGTTATGTGATTTAATTTAACCATTAAAGATTTACACAGACGTTACAATTTAAAGCGAAGAAGATAATTTGACGAATTTAATTTTAGAGAGAATTAGGCGCGTACATACTCAATGCCGTCCAATCTCACTGCTGTATGAAAACAAACGGTTACTTTAGAAAGAAAAACAATGGCCGTTTCAAAAATCGTTAACACATGCGCCCGCTGATAAGGGATGATTTATCGCCTTATGAACTTTTTATGAAGCACATGCATTGTCGGGCGTCAAGAGATAAGAGAAATTGAAATAACTCTACATTGCACCGCTATAGATTGCAATATAGATTATTATAAGAATGAATTTATTTCCTGATATCGACTGACTCATCGACTGAGGTGAACAATAGATCGTTCGAGAGAGTTCTGATGACCTACCACATAAGGCGGTGTCAATATATTGTGCAAAACATGGGTGTTTATTGTCTAAAAAATCCTTCGCACCCATTCCATCACACGAGCAGGGGGCATAGCAAAAGCGACTAGCTTACCACTTGTTCTGTCCTGTTCTAGTCTTATTTTTTCTATCAAATTATAGGTTGAGGGACTGAGAAACAAGCAGCTTAAAACAATGTGTTCAGGTATCTCCATAGTGAGGCCATATGCTTCAAAGTGAAAGTGGGTATGGATCACTAACAAGAACTTAGTTCAGTATTTTGTCAGAACAAAAATGTGTAAAATATTATTTCCGTTTATATTAACCGCGTTGATTTAATTTCTTTAAAGTGAATATAGCTCTTGTTTTTATTAATACTGGTTCTATGCATGATTTACAAATTACAGTTGGTCATCGCTGGCTTTATTTTATGTGGTTTGCAAGTGGGCGAACGGGTCATGGAAACCTCTTCAAGTAAGTACTTAAAAGAATGAGAGGTTTCAATATTATGAAGTTCCACTAAGCTTGTCCTATTTGAAGGACATTATAAAGTAAAAACTCTTCAACCATGGGTAACTTCTATACAATGAGAAAGATCTTCAAAATGATTGATTTGAAAAGTTTTAAAGAAAGAAATTTGAATACTTTTAAGAGTAAATTATAAATTGATAATATTTTTTACAAATATCCACATTGATACGGGTAGGTTTTTAAGAGTGGGAAAAACATTGGGTCAGATATGTTCCTTATATCTTTAGTATAAAAGGTCTACCGGAAAACTCGGTCCGTTGCAAAGAAAATAATTCATTTTCAATAAATTTTATGGTATTTATAAAAAAATCATTTATAATAATAAAATCTTTCTATCGCAATGGTAGTTCATGAATTCATTTTTTATAAAATGACTCATCTTTGAATGTGAAACATTCCAGCAGTGCTTGGCTAAAATTTTATTTATTTTAAATATTCTCATCTATAAAAAATGTAGCAAAAGAAACAGATGATTCTAGTATTGCAGAGCATGGTAGATGATGGATGAGATTTTCCAAGCCTATATAAGTACATTTCAAATAAATTATTTCGTATTGTGAATTAAAATGACTGTAGCGGGGAAAATTATTCTTAGACCTAAAAGATTGATCGAAAATAACAATAACATACCTTTTTTAAAATAGGATCATACATTTTATTGAATTATTCTGATCCAAAAAAGCGTACATTTATGTATGTATTATAACAAGGAAGTGAGGGAAGTCAGTAACCACTTAGTTAGAAATGATTATTGCTGTCATAATAGATATTTTTTGATTCTGTTCGGTTTTTATAATATTAGTTTTTTATTTAAAAAATAAATCTTAAAACAAAGCAGAAGCTGGAAATAAGTAATATTATTTTATTGGGTTTATAACATTATAATATATTGCTCTGATTATTTCTATACAGTAATAATCTAAACCATTTTAAGCTGATATAATAGAATTTATTTTTGGTTTCGGTATAAACCTATTACATTCTTACGAATGGCAAAATGTATCATAATACATAATTTAAAGTTTATAATTACAATCTTACAGTTCAATAAAAAACAGATGTTTACAAAACATCTGTCTTTGTCACAAAAATAAACTTCTATTTATTTGTTTCACGAAAAAAATCGGTCCAATCGAGATTTGTAGATAGAGAGGTGTATTTTTTTTATTGGAAAATTTGATTTTCTTTCAACTACCGATTTTGCTTTGGAATGTTTGCAAATGTGAATCTCCGAATTCTTCCTCAAAGTAAATTATCAACCATACGTATTCAGTTTTATTTTATTTTTTCACGTCCTTTCTCACAAAGGCATCTGGTGTCTTCTTACAAAACTTGGGACTCTTATTTCAGAACATATGATTAATTTACGATTGTCATTTTCACTAAGCGGACCATCTTTTTGTTTGTCGTCATGGAACTAATGTAATCGAGTCGTTAAAAAAATTATTACTTGAATTTTCAATAATAAATGGACGACATCTAATGAGTTCGTTTTTTTTCTGAAATAGATCCGCATTTATTTAATTTAAAAAAAAAGAAGCAAATCAATAAATTTAACATGTCAACAATAAATTAATTGGCCATGTTAATTCAACTCCATAGTGCAAAATATGACATGAAATAATATTTCTGCGGAAACAAAATTTGTTTTTCAAATTTGTCGAACAAGCCCCCAAAAGGATTTAAAGTCATTAAACAAATATTTTTACAACTTCGAACGTTTAAAATTCTTCAACAGACCCAAGGAAAATTGTTCAGCATTGTTAGGAAAAAATAATTAAGTAGCTACTCGTGTTTTTAGCTTGCAGTGCCCCTGCGGGAAGAATTAGGTTAGTGTCGGATTGTGTTGCTACTACAAAAGAGAAATAAAATAAAAGTTAGATAAAAATATCTCCAGTGAGCAAAGTAAACGGTTATTTAATACTGAAGGGACCTCAATATACTGACCAAGAAACACTCACAGTTTTTGGCAATTTTAAAACACAATTCCTTAAAAAATGTGAGGAAACTTTGTATTTCGATGTTTTTTCAAAAAAAATAAACGTTTTATTTTAATTAAATATTTCTTAATAGGTAGAAATATTCAGCCTTGTGCTTTGTATTAAATTTTTTCTTAGTCATCAGCCTGCGACCCGGGTTTCCACTTTAAGCATTTTTAGGCATTTCAGCTGCACACGTGAACTTTAAGTGACGTGTAGTAAATAGTTTGGATCGATTATAAATAAAAATGACAGAAGGCCACTAAGTTTAATTGTAACCTTTGCTTTATTTAAATATTACCAATAAGACATAACAAAACAATTTAATAACATGCATTTATATATTAAATTCTAAAATTAGATTGTTATCTTATCAATTTAATGAATGATAAATATAACAGTCACAAAAACAAACATACTAAGCTATTACTTTTTGACTGATTCAATTTCTTAACCTCAAACTCAACTTAATTCACTGTCGTAAGACTTTTCATAACAAACTATTATAATATTCTTAAGACGCCTCGACACTTCGGCTCCCTGGCAGACAGACACTGGGGAAGGATTATGTTGGCGAGTGTCAGAATCCTTTTAACTGTTATAGTGTCACCAGTAACGCACCAATTTGAAGTGTTAAATTTGACCGCACGTTCCATTAACTCATTACTTAAACACCTTCATAAAGTGTTTCATTGGTTAAGTAACTATTTAATTTTCATATTTAGAATTAAAGACGTTGTATATTTTTGCCAAACAGATTCTACTAAAAATTCACTATTATTTAACTATAAAAGTTATTGGTAGTGTCAATTTATTTTTATACTTAATAAATTAGTACTGATTCCACGTGAATCGTAATTCACTTGTTTTTATCGCAAACAGGTAGACATGAGATGCACACTATATGGTCACTAGTCATCCTGTTTGGTAATGCCGATTGACTCATATCTTTCTATCAATACAAAAAAATCGACTCGAATTGTTTGGATAAATCATTTTGGTTCAAGTTAAAAATAGGTTGAAGAAACGAATATATCAAATGAAAGATTTAGTAAAAATGAACCCCATAATTCAATTGACTCAAAATTTTCACTCATGTCAACTTATGGCTCAATTTATTAAAATCTAGTGTTCATATAAAGCTTTGGTGGGGAATAACATAATGTGATAACACCTCATTATACATATATAAAAAATATTGACTTTCAATAACTTTCGTTACAATGTAAATGTGACGACGATAAGCTTTTTTTAGTTAAACAAATTAAGTTACCAGAGTTAAGCCTATCAAACAGAGATATTGGTAAGTAAATATAAATTACAGTAACAGAAACAATTATTCGAAATTTAGACATGAATATCTTTTACGGATTTTTTTTTTAATAAAAATGGCGGTTTTATAATAAAAAATGTGTACATACAAATTTGATCAGAAAATTACACACTTGGAAACATTCTTGAAAAGATAAATAATTTTCAACTTGGTAGCGTAAATAGTAGTTAAAAATTTAAAGTCGTTATTTGATATTTTATCAATTCAACACGAAATAAGTTGTTTGTAATTGAAGAGATGGAGACAAGTTAGTATACCTGAACTTTTCAATAAATTGACATAGCCACATCATTAATTTAGCTTTTGCCGTGGAGTTTTTGTTTAAAAAGAGTTTCAGATAGATTTCGCATTGTTAACATTGGAGCAATTAACAAAAGTGAAACTTTTTATTTTGGAAATTCGTGAGTAAAGAAGCGATCAAATAGCGATAATAATACTCATCAGTGACAAAGTTATTTTTAATGAATTCGGCGGTAATTTTGTGGAAAATTGATGTTGCTACATACGTGTTGTGCTTGGAAGAAAAATGAGACATGTTTGGCCGATGTGAGAATTTTTCTCAGTGACTAAGCAAGTGGAACTTTTTGAAACGCGGATTGTAACAAAGATATCAAATTTACAATAACAAAATAAAGCTTTTCCATATCATACATCGTATGAAACACAACACACGTCCATGCCATAATGTAGCCAATACTATCAAGTAGTGAGTTTCATCAATGATCAGAGTCTGTTTTGCTCATCACGAGCATTAAAAACTGATGAAATAGAAGTACAAGCAGGGATAGTGGTAGCATAATAGTGGCACGTGTTTTGTCTCTTTCAGTGGCATATTCAGACTATCTTACTATCACAAAGGTTGTTTGATAATGGTGTGGAATCATCAAAGTTATTTTAAGTTTTATATTAATATGAGAAGATTATCAGTAAAATAGTCATACAAATTATACATGAAATCTAATTTTCTTTAAATTAAATGTTAACGACTTCGTTATAAAAACGCATTCGAAAAATCATCTAACAAAGATTCAATTATCAAAAAAATATCAACCTAACGCTTAAAACACAAATAAAATATTGTTATTTCCATCAAAAACCGGATTATTTGACGTAATTACCGTATTTTTAATATAATATTATCGTATAACAAAAAAATATGTAAAAAAATGGTTTCAGTGTACTATATGTGAATTTTTAGACAGGGTAGTAGACAGTAAAAAATAGTAGAAAATTCCAACCCCCCTGCAAAGTTCGTATCCATTTATATTTAAATAACACAAATATTGTTGATATTTAAAAATAGAATAATTACGTGGCTTATAATTACATCTCCAAAGATAAAAGAAGCTTCGAGAATAAATCAATTTTAAATAAAGCTTCGAGCTTCTCAATTTACATCGAAAACGTTATCACAATATTTTGAAATGCTTAAAATGTGAAAGCAAAACAAAAATATACTTGAAATATAATATGTTGGTTTATTTTCGATATACAAACTCTAAAAGCGTTGTGGAAAATATTATTTCGTGGAAAATTGCTGAACAATGTACTATTAATTTAACAATGTTGTTTTTATAAAATGTTAACACATTTTGTCTGAACGAAAAAAACTAGTAATCGATGCTCCAGGACCCATACTGTGAGAGGTTTGAAAACATTGACAAAGCCGTCATTGGTAGTGGTTGTCAAGTAATTCCGCAATAAAAGGGAAAAAAGTGTAGATTCTCCGTGTAAGTACAATGCTAGTGGGAAACATTGGGTTTTGGTTCAGGTAAAACAAAAAGATTTCTTTGATGTACAATAAAGAGATTTTACATAACCACTGTCGTTACAATGGTGTAACTGTTCATGAATTTTTTGAATAAAAATATAAAAACTTTTTATTGCTAAAGAGTTTTTCATGTAGCCACTTAAGTGTAATGCGTGTTTTTTCACGATAATGCGCGTGTCAACGTGTGTAACATTTATGTAAATCAAGCTTCACAGCATATTAAAGGTTAATGAGACTAATATCGTATTGTATGAAGTGAATAATGTCATGATGGCACACACATTTTTTCTATCGAGGATTAGCCAAGATGGAAGAAAAAACATTTAAACAGAAGGGATAATAACCCTTTTCTCAATCTCTATTTTGTAGGAGTTTAAACATATAAAGAAAGGAGTTGGAAAATATAACTAGTTTGCTTATTGCCCTTACTATACCCTGTTTTAAGAATGAAATGGGTGAGAAGTAGGGAGTCACATTACTCGACATCTCAACTACTCGAGTAGTTTCAGATATACAAAAATATATGTTATTAATTTAAATTTGTGTAAATTAATAGATGATAAATAAATAAACAAGCTTTTTTAATGTCAATAAGACATTTATTTCAATTTCTACATAGTAATTTATCGTTATCATAAACTTGTCATTGATTAGATAAGTCAGCAGGACCCAAAACAAAAGTAACAAGAGAAATTCTTGCATAGCATATTCAAGGAAAAAACCATTTGAAAAATATATTACTTGACATGAAAATCCACACGTAAGACTCAGTTAAACGCAACGGTTGAACATCATTTTTTTTACATAAAATTTGGAAATACATCTTCATTTATAAATTACAAGTATTACTCGAGTATTTTAGAGTACTTGAATCGGAGTCTCTAGTGAGAAGACAACGAACCATCACAGACCTATGCTGTTTGACCTGTTCTTAACGATTAAACTCTTGACACGTTTAATACGGTCCATATACCTCACATTAGAAGTTAACATGGTTAAAAAAATACTGCTTCATGGCACAACATTCAAAACGACTCTTCGCTATCTTAACCGTGAAAAATTACTAATAAGTTGAATGTAAAAAAATGTTGAGTGTAATATTCTGTAAAAAATATTTTTGCATTTTTTGATTTGCAAAATTTTTAATACGCCACTGTCTGTTGCTATCTTTTTTATCCTACCAGCGGGTGAATGCAAATTGTAACGGCGCCGTGGGAAATACTCTCGCTGTAGAAACAAGGTAGACATAGGCTCAGTCGTTTACGAGGATGGAAACTCGTAAAAACAATCGTAAGGGATTTTATAACTTCGCTATATTGCGTCGTTTTTTCTGCGTATACACCTCACATTACGACGACAGTCGATGGCTGCTGACGACTGTAAATCACAGAGGCCAAATCAAAGAATAATTACAGATTGGGATACATTGAACAAGTGGGGGAAAATTGGTAAGTACTTACTTGGGTGGTTTTTAGATTAAAAATCAACACTTATTTGTTGCTTTTATACAGTGTTTGGTTAACGTCTCAGTGAGTTACGCTAAACGTCTAACAAATCTTTTAAAAATTATAAATTTTCTTAATTATTTTTAATGTACCATTTCACAATACACCAGGAAAATAAAATAAATATAAGGTAAAACATAAAATATAAAGCGGCGTTTCGATTTTTTCGATTCAATTCATTCTTTGACATAATTAAGCCACATGATATATTTGTCACGGCATAATTTACATAAAAAAGACATTACTAGTTCGTACACAATAAAAGAAACAGAGTGATAGTGTATCTTTGATTCAGTATTAAATTTCGATCATTAAAGTAAGTGAACGCTTCAAACGCCTGAGACAATTATATAATGTCTTTCCAATTCAACAGGGGTAAAAGCGTTTATTTATTTAGAGTTTTTAATTAGATTTAAATGGAGACTTGTGGTAATTGGTAAATAGCGCATCTGTATTTTTTTATTTCATATGGAAATTTATAGTTTTATTTCATTTTAGTGGTTCCAATTTTTTTTTTATTTAATCGGTATACCAGTATAAAAAAGATAGAAAAAATACAACGATCCCGGCTTTGGTAACCGTAATTGAGAGATTATTCATTATATATTAACACGGTAAAAACGCTAGTTCCAAAAAAATTAAGAAAAGAAAATTGATTCAGAAAATCACTGCAAGATTTGACAGAAAATGCTGATGAACAGGATGTATACAGGATAAAATACCTTTATGATCTTATATTTATTACATAATTTGATAAATACGTTGCAATAATTTAAATATTCACATGTGAACACGTTGCAAGCGTGTTTGGCGAAAAGAGGAGAAAAGATTTTTTCTGGTGTTTAACTAAACATGTTAGAATTTTCGTTCAGCTCCATTAAGTTTTGATAAGTATCAAGTCATCTCCTCTTCTTATAATATTCTTTTATAAAATATTCTTCCAAAAAAGGTTTGGCAAGGAACCGGGGTATTTTTTTTGTCTAGTTTTATGGTACCCTTCATTTTCCTTCTTGTTTATTGCCCCAAATTTGCAATCGGGCAGCAATTTCATAGGGTATGAAAGGCCCTTCTAGAAAAAGATTTGTCGTAAAATTTTCAAGTAGCTACGTAATTTTTACATGTAATATTACTGGAACAGTATAATTTAGAATGCAAACAACAAATAATAATAAGCGATGTGCCTACGCTTGAATAAAAGAGGCAAGTTGAAAGTATTTTATAGAGTTTATAGAGAAATTGCCCTCATAATAATGGATGCAACAATCTGAAGTGTATCCAGTACTAATAACAAACTAATAAAAACGACCAAATTTTTGTAATGAATGAGATTCATTTGTTTACCTACACATATATTTGAACGATTTGTTTTCCGCTCTAGCATTGCAGGCAGAGTAAATGACTTGCGGTGAATCTTATTCGAAATGAAATCTATTTTCTTGCTACTCAATGATATGCGTCAAATGAAAAAGACATTGCCAATGATTTGGAGAAGGAAAATGACTCGGAGTTTTTTTTTTACACTGAGATGAATTATTTTCATTGTCTAGTCTCTAGTATTAAGAATTCAAACGACAACACTTTCAATCAATATTATTTCACTGTAGTAATTCAAGCAAACGACATGCAATAAAATGAATGTTTAGGCAGTACAGTTTTGATATGCCTATCTTCTAATTGTTTTCAGATTGCTGGTGCCGTACAATCAGTCGAGTTCAGCGTTGTATTGTTTTTTTCTCCGCAACGGCGTACAGCTAAGTTTTAAATTTTGAAATTTTTGGTAGAGCGTTATGTTTGATAATAAAATGTTTTACCAGAATACTGGCATTATTTTTCAACGATTTTCTCAACAACTATAGACAAAAATAAAAACCGTGACTAGGTATAAGAAATCAAAAAAGAATCTTGTAATATCGATTTAAATTTAAAATTACGTTGTTATATGAACGATAGTACAGCAACCACTCAGATCGTGTTTGAATTATATTTACTTTCAGATTAAAATCAAAAAATAAAGAGTTTGAGCAACTGTTATGGATATTGAAAGTAAGTCTGGTCTTGTTATTAAATTATATTAAGTTAAGCCGTCACTGGTTGTAAGGTATTGAGAATGGAAAAAATGCTTTTTTCTTTCTAGCTAACGCAAAAATATTCATAAAATAGATTTATTTTTTTATTATCGAAAACCTAGAACCGTGACTCTATAGGACTGGATGTAGGTGCTCACGGTACACATTATATGCTTTATAATGTATTGAAGGAATCGAAGTAAATATTTTTGATGACTTAATAATATAACTTCTTTAATACAATATGTAATCACCGTAACCAAGTTAGTTTTTGTCCTACTCTGTTGAGTGGCCAGGTAGCGTATCGAAAATAAAAGATTTTACACTTCCATAAAAAGTGATTATTCAATTGAATTATGTGTTTTTATCAAACTGTATGGATATTTTTAATGACATTATCGTTTCGTATATAATAAAAGGTAGCTTAGTGAATAAAGTAATAAGAAAAAAATAGTCAAATGAAAAAAGATACTGATTGGGTGTATTTAATATAACTTAATTAAATTTTGGTACGAAAAAAATCATTGTCTAAATAAATACACAGTGATTGATTGTGAGAGATACGTTTGCGAAGTATTCGTAGTTGTTAAATTTTGTTAACTCTGGATGGTGCTTTGTTTGAATAGTTGATGAAAAGCTTTCCAAATTTTGACAGAGTAGTGTTTTCAATACGGGCAAAGCTTAATCAAGAGCTTTCTATACAGCCACAAAGAAAAGATGAAATCAATAAGGGTATTGTAAATTTGGTTTTTAATAATGTATAATATTTATGGATTTAAAATAAAAGTGAATGTTCGTTTTCACTATGGTAAATTAATATCCGATGATAAGCAATAAAAATGAAAATATTTTTTTATTTTAATCATGTCCGCTCCCAACTTGGAGTATATAGATTCCTCACGGAGCTTATCTCAACCCACGTTTTTTCTACGAAAACTGCTTGGTACTCAGTTGCTCAACCTCTTCTTTTCGAAGAGAGTAGGGATGGAAAGAATACGAAAACTAGGACAGGACTAGTGATTAGCTAATTGCTGTCACTATGCTTCGCGCTTTGGGATCGGACCCATTGCCTCTGAGCAGAATCGATTTAGCGGCTGTAAAAAAATTCCTCGTACCGGGAATCAAGCCCGGGCAGGCCAACATGGTAGCCAACAACGTTGAACACTGCACCACGGACCGGGCAAAAGAAAAATGATGATGCATCAAATAATGTTTCTTGATTTTATGTATCTTAGCCTAATCTAATGTTTAGGAGAAAAAAACAAATCTCAGCTAAATTTTCTGATATTTTGAAATTCACTTCAATTTGTTTATTACAACTTTAATTTAACAAGAAATAATTAAGCATTCAAATTATGTTTGGTTATTATATTCTAAATAAAATGAAAAATTTTATTTTTCCATATTGTAATAGCTTATTAATAATATAAAGGTTAAGAAAAATTTATCTCCAAAAATCCAAATACTACGCATATTTAAAGTTATACAACTATTTAAATATATCTCAACTTAACAATTACTTGATATTTTCAACCAAGAAGATGGATGATGAATTTATTTTTCAGGCAATAATAAAAACTTTGTTTTCACTTTCCCGAAAAAATTTCTTGTTCGGGAAATAATTTGTACTCTCAATAATTTTCCTCACATAAAAAGATGGCGCGAAGGAAAAAGAACATATTTTCCATGCAACGCATGATTTCTACGCCCCATTTAATCTGAGAAAAAGTATGAAAAAGCTATAAATAAATGATAACGAGCCATTTACATTATCCCTAATGGGTAAAAATTTTGAGTTGTCACGTGAGCGAGCACCGTTAATATAACCGAAGCTTTTTTGAGTTAGTTGAAACGGATGGCATAGCGGAATAAGAGAAAGCACAAACTTCGAACTTTCAACATAATTCGTGCTTTTTAAGTCGATTCAAGGTCTTGGATTCAAAAAAAATACATTACAAAAAGTATACAAAAATTAACTTTTGTTGCTGTTGTATAAAGTTTTTCAACACACTATCATAAATGAATTACAATAAAACCTTTGATTTCTATGCTTTTTCAATAATAACCATCTACAATTTGATTTAAAAATAAGTGCATTATATGCTTACTATAAAATCAATATTTATAATGTTGATGTAAAAATATAATTTTTTGAAAAAGACTATTTTAAGAAGTATATCTTTATTTGTAGTTACTTCTATTAAGATTCCCTATTATTTGTACTTTGAAAGTAGAATAAGTGTTAAAAAAATATAATTTTTTTTCTGATTTGGGAGTCAAATGAGATTCTTTTGAAACACTGCCCAGCCATGGTATTAAAAATAATATGGCGGTAGGTAATTTTTTTCATTCTCATTTATTTTAATAAATTTGAAAAAATATATTTTTGGGAAAAAATAATGTCATTTGGTATTTTGACAAAACGTTGTAAAAACCGTTTTGCTCAAAAAAAATCTAGATTTTTTACATTTGTATTTCGCGAAAAGCAGAAAAACGGTTTCACGTGTCGTCGGTATATTTATGCGGTGGCGTCTTCGGGCTTTTATGGTCCCCTAAAGACTCATAATACTGAGTGGAAACTGTTATATAGCCCACCTGTTTGGAGGTCTGCTCCGCCCCGCTCGCAAGGTAGTGCTTCTGCACCAGGTTCGGAGCCAGCAATTGTCTGAAAAATATAAAAGTCCAACGTTAGTCATGAATATAAAAAGTTGTATCGTGACAATTACTTCGGATGAAATGTATCTCGCCGGTTATATCATAAACACTCTTTTTTGAAACCATATTTTTATGCACATTTTTATTACCTCCTAAAAATATTTTTGTGATTCTGAAACAAACTTTGATTGGTCATAATAAATGGGTCGTTACAACTCTTGCATAATCGTCGCATATAAAACATGTTTTTATAATCAACACGTTATTATCACATATGATACAATAAACGAATTAATTACTAAATTGGTTATAAAAGAAGTCGATTGTGTACAATTGAAGCTTAATCAAATGTTATAAATAGTGAAAGTAAATTTCTCTCGTTGGCAACATAAAATAAATTTACAGCTATTTTTTTTATCACCATCATATCTAGATTGGTTTGTTGTACAGATCACACACTAGGTTTGTTTTTGGACTTCTTTATAAATTTTTAAGTTAAACATTAATAAAAATACATTAAAACACAAATACAATCAAAAAAAATGTTCCAGGAAGCAATACTAGAGCAGCAAGATTTTGTTATTATTTCTTACATTTTTCGCTTGGAAAATTACACATTCAAGTACATTTTATAATTTTGAATTGACTTACTATAAAAGTCATTTCTCTTTTTGATAAAAACCAAACTTGAATTTGAACGTTTTTGAAGTGGGTTTTGAATTTCTTACAGTGAAAAAACAAACTAGGAATATTTGTTTGAAATACTGGTTTTTGAGGAAAATAATAAATAATACGTAACGGTAAAATGTGTATTTTGACAATAAATAATTATCTATCATAATTATGTGCAATATAAAAATTAGTGAGTGAGTCAATTGTTTTATGCCAGTAATTTATTGGCAACCAAACTTAAAACAGTGTTTTGCTTAGCATGACATTTTTCAAATAAAAATAGAATTTTTCGAATTGAGAATCGATTTGAGCCTAATGAAAAGTTAAAATTTTTTGTTTCAATTGAAAATTTTTGTCTGAACCTGAAAATAATTGACGAATGCCGAAGTTGAAGGAACATATTTAATGAAGTGAAATAAATCGCTGCTGACATTTAAAAAAAATATTTTGATGAAAATTTGTAAAACTGAAAGAAATTCATGCGTGTATTTTGTTACTGTTTTGTTAATAATTTATCATATTTAAGGTCTTTATATCTTATTTAATAATGTTTCATAAAAAATGGAATATCTTTACCAAATACACAATAAAAACGAAACACAATATTATTATATTTATCAAAAATACACGTAAAAAAAACTTAGTGACATATATCAGAGATTGGTTACGAAAAATTGCAAAATTTATATTTTCTGCGAATAAGTCAAGAACAGTGAATCGAGGAAGTGGTAAAACACGTCACCAAGATCTAACATAAAACGGATTTGGGTGTAAAAATAGTGTTAAAATATTGAGTATCGCTCATATTCGGGGGAATTCTACATCTCGCGAACAACAAAAACCGATTGAATATAAGTAACAACAATGTTATTACGTTGTTTTATAAAAATAAAAACATATTTTTCTCATACTGGCATAGCAAATAATTCTAAAATCGAGATATTTTATGAAGTGAACCAGTAGAGAATAGAAAAAAAAATCTTTTATGTGAAAAGGTGGAACATTTTTTTTTTCCAGTAATATCGTCAAAAATCAAAGTCAAATTTTAGAAAAATTAAGAAATCGTTGGAACTATAATTAAATGATATTATAACGTTAGCATCTATGAATTTCTATTATTAACCACTTAAGTACCGTAAGGCCATTGGTGGACGCCATGTACGGACGTCGCAAATAAAGTCGCAAATAATCAAAAATATAAAAAATCTTCCTGTAAGAGTTCTTATGATTTTTTTTCATTGTACTGAAAAGTGGTTTTATAGGAATAAATCGTTATAATTAAAATTGAATTATATTTTAAATTCCTTTTATGCTCGTATCGCAAAATTTTTCTCGTTGATCAATTAATTATTAAAGGAATTATGGAGGAAATCGAACAACGACCTATTTCATCTAACTTGTAAAAATCAATGTCGTATCGTATTTGATGCGTTGCCATACTGTTCATCCGATTGCGATAAAAATTTGTCAGTTTATTGATTGCACTTACGCAAAAGTTATAGGCATAGTACAATTTACCTGCAATAGGTGGCGCATGTGTTGTACCATGGACAATCTGCAAACGACAAACAGCAAACGTCAAACTACACATGTTATTCGCAATTTTATCGTATATTATAATCATCGATACTGTGAGTGAAATTAAATAAATATGTATTACATAAGAGATCTGCAAAAATGTTCAATTCGAACTTTTTTCAAATCTTTCCCTATCTTAAGTATTTAATTCAATATGAACATCAAGATAGATGCTATGAAAAATTCGATCAAAAATATTTTATATTAAGCTTATCGAGATTGATTAATTCTGCGAAAATTTTCATTTGCACTTATTTAATAAACACTGTTTCTTGTGGCACCGCAGTATAATAAACATGAATTGTAAACAACGACGAATGATATTTACAATTGAAAAATAATATTTACCTATTGTTGAGAGGCGTGTCATGGCATTATAATGCAAACAATAGAAATCCGAAACCTATAGAACAGAACAAACGCTCGAAGGAAGACTGCTAATTTGAGGAAACCCAAGAACAAATGTTTTTGTTGTACGAAAGAAAGAATTCGATATCATTGTTTGTGTAAGTATACTGCTATTTTATTAGCTTCCAGAAAAATGTATAAGGTTTCAAGCGATAGACTATTTTCGTTGAATTGAATTAATTCAGCACAATACTAATGAAAAGAAAGTACCTGAGTTGTTCTACTCGCAGATTTAATCAATAATTTAATTACCTACCTGTGACTTCGATATAATTTAACATTTAGGGTATCTTATATATAAAACCGAAACGGCGTATGTATATCAGTGGGTCTGTAATTCCCTTTTGCATTGTTGGTCATTAAGTTGCCATAAAAACGAATATGAAAGAAAATATGATTGAATTTTTATCGACGAAGACATTTAGTCAAAATGTAATAAATTAGTCTTCTACTGAACTTTTCCCGGCTTTTATTAATATAATAATGTTTATTATTTACGTGAAGGTATTATTTGACATTTCTTTGACAGCAAATTAGATTTTTTCCTTGTATTCGGACATTTTAATGGGCGAGAATGGGGCCTGTCATCAAATTAAATAAAGTTTGTGATTTTATTTTAACTCTATTTTGGATGTTAGATTTTGTGATATAATTATGTCGAATGATATAACATTAAATAATTATTGGTCGCTTAGTCCGAGCGACGCCAGGTAGCAATACTAGTATTTTATAAGAGCTTGGAATGAAGTATGAATTGCGATCGTTATACTCAACCTTATTTTTCAAATATTATTGTTTGTTAGTCATGCTTGGTCACAATATTGTGCATGAACGGATAAAATAGTGCTTAAAAAATAAAAAATACTTATAATTCAAAAAAATATTAAAAGAAATTAAAAAATACACCGATCGATAACTTTAGCAATCATTTGAGTAAATTTAACATTAATTCATTGATTTACAAAAATATTTATAAAACAATGACCAGTGCGTTACACGTTTTTGATTGGCTATCGTCGGATTCGTATCTGATTTGCTGTGGTTAAATAAGACATGTTAATTTAAAATTCGTTTTTATTTACTTTTAAATTTGCTTTGTGATTATATAGACATATTACAAATTCTGAGCGATGCCGGGCGGAACGGCTTGTCCTGTATAACAATCGAAAAAATTACATCGAATATGACTTACTTTAACAAGATAACTAGAACACTTTCAATGATAATAAATATGATATGAACAAAGTATAAAACAAAGCTTTCTTGCTTACATTTAAGGTATCTTATGTGTAATTTAATAGGCAACCTTTGAGATTTTTAATGCCTAAAGATATACTGCGCTCGTTTTTAAAAGATTTGTGTTTTATGTATTCAAATTCTAACTTAGAATTTCACTTGGCGTAGATGTTAACTCGGATGTAACGTAATAAAGATTTGCTGTAGAGTGCTTCTGGCTAAGCATTAAATATTAAAAGTTATCGTTGCTCTCAAGAATAATACATTTTTCACGGTGCATGTAGATAACACTACTCCACTTAGATTTCGTTATAAAAGTAAGTTTGTAATTCTTATTCTAGTAACATACATTTTTTTATGCCTTTTTCAAGCAATGTTAGAACCGACAAGATTAATGAATCAAGAATTCATTTTTTTTTTTATTAACTTGAAAAAAGTACTTTATCAACATACTAAAATAAATCTTTGAATAAAGTAAGGGTTTCTTGATATTGCTTTATTCATATTATGAATTGTGTTTCAAATAAAATATACGTATTATCAACATAAACATGAATGCATGTTTGTGTTAAAAATAAGCAAAACAACTTTGTGCACAAAAGGTATTTCACCTAAGTGACTTTATCAATCAAAAATATAATGAAAATTATATATACATTTTTAATATAGCCTTATTGTTTTATTAAAAAACAATTTAATTTTAAACAATAGATATTTTTGCCAGCTTAAAGTATAACTATTTCATAAATAAATATAATTAGCATCGAAGTTTTTTTAGAATGCCGGCGCTGCTAATAAATATAAAGAAAAAATATAGCGATTTTGAAATTTCGTTTTTAAAAAATTAAACACAACGTTGACTCTTATATGAACACGATTTCGATATCCATTTGCAGTAAAGTGTACTTTAAATGTTTGGAAGCAATATGAAGGTCTACAATATGTTAGTTTAATAAAATGCACTTTTTCGAACTTAGAATCTGATATTAGCATAAGAAAATAAAAATGCTTCGTCGAAATATTTGAAGAAAAGAGGTTTCTACGTCATTGAGTTTATGGTTCCTTTTCCAGTTATGTTTACAATCCCCAAACGAAGTTTGCTGCTAGAATAATTGACCAACCAAGGAGAAACACTTGAAAAGTTTATTTATTTCTTTAGGTTTTAGGTGGTAGGCGCTAAGTTGTTTTACGGGTGTTTTTGATTTGCATTCATTTACACAGTTGGATATTTTTTACAAAGAAAATAAGAAACAAAAATGAGTTCTGCAAACCTTTTATGTTAATATTTTAAGCGTTTTTAAGAACCTTGTATAATTTATAGAAGCCTAAAAATACACAGTTAGTTCTATTCAGAAAACGTACATAATATTTTATTAAGTAACGATTGAAGCACAAATTTCGAAATACAAACATGCTAATACTTTATTTCTTTTTATATGTTTGTTTGGAAACGTTTCATCTAGCTTAAATGATTCATTCCGAAATGGTTAATGATATGTAATATTTAGGTATAAATAAAACAATTTTACACAATCGAATATATATTTTCATTATTTTAACAAAAAAAAATGATCATATCAATTCTGATATATATTCTGATACATAATTATTTATTTTCAGAAGATTAAATGATCATTTTCAAAATTTAAAAAGCTTTCTATTCTACTTGTTGATTTACTTACTAAAAACTTACTTAGGTAAAACACGTGCTAAGCCTCTTGTTTACGCATCGTAAAGATACGAAAGAAATTCTATATTTAGTTTCACAAGCAGTGAAATAACAAAGCTTACAGATTCAATCGTATATTATATATTTTCATAAAATCCAAATAAAATATTAATATATTCTTTTCGTGTACAAATGTATAAAACAAATGTTCACATTACACGAATTTCATTATTTGATCAATTCAGTGTGTTTCAAAGGAACTTACTTGCTATGCTCATCCAACTTCTGCTTTTCCACCCGTTAAATTTATAAGACAGTATCCAGTAGCGTAGAAAAAATATGTACAGTTTTTACTTTAACCGAGGGTGTCTTAAAAACAGCTTCTAAAGACTAAAATTTCCTCTAAATAAATGAAAATGATGCCATGAGACGAGTTCTACTTGCCATCCGTAAGACATCGCACTTTTAATTTAATGCCTGGTTATTTTCCTTACTAGCCAACTAATCACTATGGTTGAACAGTTGGACTCCATCGCACTATATTTGCATGTTTACCTATTTGAAAACCAGGTAGTTTTTAAGAAGCTTCAGTCAAACCGTATTCTTTGAAGTCTCGTAGATAGAATGTTGTGAATATTTATCTGACTATCAACTGATTATTTATCTACGACACTGCAAAAAAGGTGTTTTTTTTTTTTAATAGATTGTATTGTTTAAAGATTGTACCTAAAATAGAAATCATTACAATTATAAAATAAAATATGAGATGTCAATCACGTTAAAAAAAAAACAAAGTGGTAAAACACAATATAGATTAAAGATTTAAATTGTGGCATGCATTTTATATCTGTTTTGCATTAGATTTTAAATGAATTACAAAGAACTAAAGTACTCTTGATTAACTCATCTGTCATTTATTGATGTGCAAAACGTGGTGTTGAATAATTTAAAATATGAAGCCAAATTCTAAAATTTATATTGTAAATTCTGTACATAAAATATGCCCGCTAACTATAATAGATTAAAATGCAATCAAAAACTTTATGAATAATTTAATAATATAAATTGCTTATGCTCGTGTTTTACATAATTTGATTATTATTCACATCGTTTTATAAAAAGTAATGTAGTTTTTATTTTATGAAACGTTTCGTATGCATCCGATGAATTACAGATGATTATTTATTATAGAATATTTAAGGATAATTTCAAAGTATAATTTTATTTTTTTAGTTCTCAGAAGTAATAATGTATATGGTAACCATCGATCATGATTAATCATAATTCATCAGTTCATTATATATAAAAATCTTTGAAAGAGAAATAGAAAAAACTTATTTCAGAAACAGCAGAAACCTTTTTTGTATTATATTATTTCAAAAATTATCTTAAGATGTGGTAGTAAAATAAACTTGAATCTACATTATTCTTCCATTCGATAGATTTGAAATATCGTTGAAATCAACTCACACTTAATTAATTGAGATATATACAATTTGATTTTTCATATTATATTTATGCTCCTAATTTGGAGCTTATGTTAATTTTATGTAACATATTTATAAAAAATATTTTGACCCCTTAACCAAGTCGACAAAAGCTCAAAGGCAGGATAGCTCATTTATTAAGCCGGCTTATTATGTATTATGATATAGCTCTGGTGAAAATTTAGGAACATACGATTTTTACATACATAGTAACATTTCATTGAAAATATTAGTAAATTTACTTTTATTGGTCCTTTATGAAGCTAAAATAATCAGACATCTATTAATTTTTTATCGATCAATTTAATTTAAAAAATATTTTTAATGTACCGGGGTGATCTTTTTCTTTATCTAATAAAGGGTTATTCTTTGAGCTTGAAGTACTGACACCCATCGAGCCTTTTCCGTAGACCAATCTAAAAAAAGCTTATTTACGAAGGATGCTTTTTACAGAAATTCCGCTGTCCCGGTGAAGTCTTTCCCACGGGAGCATTAATGAGGCTCGAAGATTCGGTATCACGTAGACCAGAGCTTTCTGTCAGGCGGGGCCAAATCCGCCTTGTGGTGAGTATTGCGCGACGGCGCGTGCTCGCGCGAACCTCAGTGTCGCGGCGTCGCTAAGACGTGAATTTTAAAACGGCGTCGTTATCAAAACCGCTGTGATTACGTAAACACCCAACATACGTACATATGCCACGTTTCTGCATTAGTAAATTTGCATGCTTAATCTCACTGCTAGAATATCATACATGTAATTCGATTTTCATAAACATAGTAATTATCTGAGAAATCTAAGCACCGCATTCATATACATATGTATATGTCAAATCCTGTATAGTAATTTTAATGCTGAGATTCAGTAGTAATTCTGTTGAGACGTATTTCACATGTACAATCGTAATTGATTTATTATAAGTGCACACAATGCGTGCTTAAAATGCATGTCAAAATTAGACAACGTATCAAATAAATTTATATCTTGGTAAGATCAAATAAAATACGCTGTATAAAAAAAGTTTATATCGTTATATTTTTTTCCCTTAGTATCCTCGACGAAGTTCTGGGAAAAATTTGGAATATGGAATATTGTTTTGAATTTGGTATGGTAAGTTATATTCTACTTGTATAGTCAAGAAAGGGTTTTGTATGAAGAAAATTAATGCGAGCTCACGCTTTTATTTAAAACTCAATATTAGGAGATCCTAAGATTTTCAATGTATGACATGTGTTGCAGAAATACTTGAAATTCCTTTTTTTCTTGAAAAGCAGATTGTTTATTTTATTTTTTAAAACGAAAATATTATTTAAGAATTTCGACAGAAGGTGCTTGATGGAATTTGAATATTAAATTGAGTATAGATTTCATGTGAATTCGTGTACTTGAAATGTCTGAAGATGCCGAAAAGTGAAACCCGGATCGTAAGCGACAAAACTCAAATTTGATGTATTACAAAATGCTTTTTTGTACATCGATTGATGGAGGTTCAAGTCCTGAGGCAGTCAGTGTCAAAGATTTTTCCACCTCTTTCGTCTTTAAGTTTTGTTTCCGTATTTAATTTAAATTCTTTTCCCATTGTTTCTGACAGGAGGGTGCGGTGCAGTGGTGATCAGCCCTTAGTAAAGCTGATTCAAAAGGTCAGCTTACTTTATTCTTTTACATATAGAGCAGTGGTTCTCATGTGCGGCCACCAACAGCTTGATAGTTAATATTCATATATAATAAGAATGTGTTTTTACAAATTAATTTGACAACAAAAACTCATAACGAAGATTTAATATTTTGTATGCATTGTACTGTGCATCAAGAATTGTTAGTTCGCTAAAACTTAAGCACATACATGCTTAGCTATTTTTGACAAAAAAACAAAAATGTTTGGTGCGGCCACCAAACATTTTTGTAGGACCACTGATATTCCTAATGCGGCCACAGCAAAATTTTTCGTGAGAACCACTGATATAGAGGGTCATCGAAGAGAAGTGTTCTCGGTCTAAAGCGATTCTCAGATGCTTTCTCGTCATAATTTTGCAGGTAACGGATTGTTAGCCCACTGCCTTGTGAACTTTTGAGATGTTGTACGAACGATCTCGCGAATAGTGGGTATTTTAAAGCTCTATTTAAAAGTGAATTACGCACATGGCATGAAGCATCACATATTTGCCATAGTGATTTTGTTCAATAATAAGAGTCTTCAGATGTTTATGATGAGAAAATGTCTACTGTGCAAATAAATCCACTAGCACCTGAACTTTTATATCCCTAAATAATACTTTTGCAAATTTGTTTTTTTCCATATGCTATACGTAATAGGTGTAAGAAATGATCTGTAATGTTTGCTTTTAAGTGATACAAGAAAGACAACTGCTTCGGTATATACTATTGTCAAAAATAAAAGCACTGCTAAGCGATGCATATTTAATGGTGTTTTTTTAATTAAATATTTGTGATCTTGAAAAAAGGTGAACACATAATGTCTTTTTTACTCAAGTGACTGTTGAAAATTCTCTTTCATTTGAAAAGAAAATAAGCAGGCACCTGGGAAATAATTAATTAGAGATTTTTTTTTGAATCTCACGGATACAAAGAAAATGTCACAAAATATGCAATTTAAAAATGCATTAAGTAATCTATGCAACTAGTTAAAAAAAACAGTCTTCTTCAGTAGTAAATTAATGTTCATTGAAATTATACTGAATAAAAAAATAGTTTTATACTATTGACAGTGAGCTTATTTTATGTGGGTATACTATGTAGTTTACAACAGCTTTAAGCTCTCGTCTTGATTATTTTATATGCCACGATGACGAGGATTGCCGCTGAATGAGATAGGCAAGAATTAATTCTGATGACACGAACTGTATTGCAAAAGAAACCACACTTGATTGATACGATCCGTTTGCTACGTTTAATAGTGTTTTCAATTGCAGCCGCAAGGTGACTTGTTGAAATTTAGCTGGTGAGAAATTACCCCGTATTATTTATTACTTTAATCTCACGCAAACTTGGAAAATAATCTATCACATGAAGTTGCCGAATAATTTTGGATATTAAACTATTTTGGAATTTAAAAGCAAGATTGAGGATTTGCATAAATATGTGTGAGCATCTGCGGTCTAATACTTCAACCTAGCGATTGGATGGATATGGGCTTAAAAATACATTTTTTCAATTTAACATTTCAGTTCATGGGTATGAGAGTCTTCGTGCAGGAAAAATCATGAAAAAAAATATATTATTTGAGCTTGAAAAAAAATATTTTTCCAAAAACCTCCCTGAAATTGAATTTATTTTCAAAGAAATAATTTTGACAAAATAGAATTATTGCTTCTAATATGTTTTTCTTTAATTTTGGGAGAGAGCTGTTTTTTACATCGATTTCTTGAATGTTTTTAGTGAATATATTATTAAATCGGTAGAACATTTATAATCTGTGAAATGAAACCAACCATTTTTTTTATTACATGACGATATGAGTTGCTTATTTGAAGTTATTTGTAATATATTAAACGTAACAGAATTTATCATTTATTTGCAAAAAATATCATTTGAAATTGAAGTAGCCAAATTAACATTTTTGTTGATATTTCGGTATTCACGAATTCAATTCAATTCAATTTAAGCTCAATTTATAATCCTCCGCAAAACAAGTCATATGTTTCATAAGGGCGGCTATATTTTTGTACACATATAATAGTTTCAAAGCCTGAACCCACATTTCATTGGTTTTCTAATTTTCGCTGATCGTATAAAACAGCTGACACATGAGTCGGTTCAATAAAGGTGATGTATTATAGTTAATTTTTCTTTTCAAAAAAGAGATAACACATTTTAAAGTATGTGTGTATCGTTTTTCCGCTAAAGATTGATTTTTCTTTAGAGACGTTAGTAAAGTTTTTCATTTAACGTCGATATAAAACAAGTACTAATAAATGCATGCATCGAATTGCATACATTCAACTAATAATCGTTCCTTTATTTCTTTCATCGTTGTTTAAAAATGCGGGACACTTATTTACGATAAATATTCAGAAGTAAGCAAAAAGTTTTCAACTACAATTTAATTTTAAATATGAATAATTTCAAAGTTTCTCCTAATCCACCGGAATGGTCGTTTTTTATTTATATAATTATTATATTTATAGCGACTAAAACTGAATATTTTTTTTAGCCCAAATTGCTTTTAATGTAATGTAATTAATTAATTTAGCCTAGTATTTCTTGTTTCACGGAGAGAAATTATTTATTCGTTGATTTATAATGTAAGGAGATTGCTGAAGTATCATAAATGCCTATTTTTATATTAAAGGTGATAAAAAAGACTACAGCGCTCATATATATCGGATTACACTACGCTTAAGGGTAGTAGCCTCGGCTTAGTGTAAAAACGACTTTCATTAATCAAAACGCTATGAGTGCGTGTGCGTCATAACTAACCGACGAGTATGGCTGAGCAAGACGTCAAACTAAAGTGTGCGGGCCTCACTCCGTGCGAGGGTGAAATTTTGCAATTTTCCCGTTGATTTTTTACCCCTAGTCCCTCGAGAAATTTCTGTTAATTTACGCTGAATTGGAAATCTACTTCAAACAGAAATGGTTAATTTTTTTCACTCGACGATAACGTACAAATTTTACTTTTGTGTAAAATTATAAAGTTTGTTCATTACAAACGTAAAAAATATTGAGCCGGGGATGTATATTCACGATTAAATATTTTAATTATAATGCTGAATTATTTTCATATCGCTTAGTCAAAGTAAGTAGCAAATATCAAGATTGCTAAAAGAGACAATATTTTCTTTTAAATTATGCCCCCTCACAAAGTATCTCAATTTAAATATTATGTTGTGCGTTCAAGCCAAAGATATAAATAAGGAAAAATGTTTCTTAATTTTGTTTATCACAATCGTATAAATAATTTCCGGTAAAAACCAGTAAGTAAAAATTTTAAGCAGCATAAGATATGAACTTTAATTGAATGTACTGTGTCAACTGTGACGAAACGTTACTAAATTTCTTTAAAGCTTAAACCCTTCTCTTTATATCTTCAATCTAGGCAATCTAGAAGATTACTTATTAAATTTATATCCTACAAAAACTTTTGGTGTTGTGGAAAAGAACTTGAAAACATTATATTGTTTTTGAATATGTTTAGTAAAACTAAATTGAAATTTAACTTTTCCGCACAACACGACGGTAAAAAATTAATGAAAATTTATCAACATAAATCTATGAGAATATATATCGTGTAGGCATTATCCGTTAGTAATTCAAATTTATGCTTCCATACAAACACAATACAGCCAGACAACTTCCCTTTAAAATTTAAGTTTTTGCATACTAATTACACCACAAAACTTGTTTCATGAACGCTTAGTATAATATATGGCTTAAATTATTCGGCTTAGTGAGAAATTTGACTATAATTTTGTCGTAAAGTACAAGTTTTTTTCCCATTTCTTTATAATAATTATATGTTTACTTGCTCTAGTTTTTTATTATGAAGCAAAGACAAAAAAGCATCAGAACAAAGAACATTTAACTAAACAGGTGCTGCAAAACCAGTGCATTATAAAAGACATGTGTGTATATTTTAGTAAATGAAATTGAACGACAGGATGTTAAAACAGTTTCACAATCAATATAATTTCCTCATTGTTATTTTGTTCTTCTTTATTCACTAAAAATACCAAGAAATTGGAGTACAGCTTGAAGAAAAATATTATAATTCTTCGAAAAGAAATTGAAAAACATAAGGTCCTGAAATATAAATGGATTTTGAAATAAAATCCCAACTGCAAACAAAAAGATTGACACATTTTTCGCAAGAAATAAAATTTCATCATTGTAGAAAGGTACTTAGTTATGTTTCATTTATTTATGAATACATATTTTTTTTGAGTAATCTGTGCACCTGTTATTTTGAAATCGTATAAAAATTGTAAACAATGATAAAGCTTCAATTGCAAATGCTTAAACGAAGCTTTTGCAAGAAGAATTTTTATCAGGGCTGTGGAATCGGTAAAAAAAAGTCCGACTCCGACTCCAGCATTTACCAAAACCACGACTCTGACTCCGACATTGACCAAAAACACGACTCCGACTTCGACTAAAAGAAGGTTAATATCGTCACTTTGTTCCCCTAATTAACCTATTTATGTGTATCCAATTAAATATCAACTTATCAATGCGGCCAAAAGCCAAAATTGACATATTAAATGCAAAAATAAAAAGTTCAAACTTTTCAAAATTTCCGACTCCGAGTACGACTCCGGCCAAAAAGCTCCGACTCCACAGCCCTGGCTTTTATAGTAAAATTACAATTCAGTGTTGAGACGAAAATAAATTGGGAAAAAATCTCTCGCGAACTCATAAAAAACAGCTTCACCAATAAATCAAGGATTTTGAATCGTTATATAGCTAACAAAGCATGGACAAGTATTGAATATAATTACCAAAGTAATAAATCATTTTATGTCGATATTTAAAATATATTTATTATTATACGTTTAAAAATTACAGCGAGAATTAAAATAATAGCTATAAAAATGTCTAAATAAAATTCGTGATTGTATAATTTATGTGTTACTATTTGGATATGTTTTATTTTATGATGACTAACAAGTTAAACTGAAAAAAATATTTAATATAAAAATTTGAAAACGTTCTATGATCTTTAGTTTCGTTTGCAAAATAGCCTGTCTGAAACTAAGGTCCAATAAAGCTATGCCCAATTAAGTTACACAAAATAGCCCTTATATTGATTTATTCAGATACACAATAACTTCACCCCTGGGTCAAGGTTGGTCGTATAACTCTATTATAACTATTATGTTGGCTACCATACTCATTTACAACCCCATAGTGTAAAGTTCAATATTCAGTTATGCCGATACTAATAAATTCAAATTCCATGCAGGTAAATATTTTATATTAATACTGGTTAGAGTGAACCGATGTTTTTAAATTGTCTTATAATAAAACAGGTCTCGTTTTTGACTCCAAGTATGTTGTATTTCTCAGTTGCGCAGATAAGGAATCGAGTCTCAAAATTTAATTTATTGTCAATGTTTTTAAAAAAAAAATTTTTTTATAAAGATACATATTATTATTATTTCTAATTAACGTATTTTGCAAAGTGGATTTCAATGTTTTAAGTTTTGTAAACATTCGAATGCTTCCCTCATTCTTGTAAATCATTATACTTGTGATTAATTATTGTATAATATAAAACCTAATTAATTATTTTTCAACCTAAACACATTATTTACAACTGGTTAGCACACCCCGAATTTAAATTTGATGGACACACATTTAATCAATTCACATATTTTCTGTCACATAATTGTGAAATTTGGAAAAGATATTTTTTTTATAATATCTAACACATAAATGTTTTTTTTTCCTTAATCTTAATTTTACTACAATGCGATAGCGATGTAATATGTAAGCGAAGGTCATCTCTTGAAATGCCAAGGCTTATTACTGAGTTGGTTCTAGCATATATGTTTTTTTTGAATTTTTCAGTATGATATAGTGCTGGCATAAATGGATTTATTATTGATTGAATTATAGGGTAGAAATAGCAAAAATAAAACTTAGAAAAAGTTATAATAAAATCTTGCGTAAACGCAATGCGCCAGGAATTTTATTGTGAATAAACCTTATTTAGACCTTAAAAATGAGACGGCGTTTTTCATCTTTTCCACTTTATATACTTTGCTGCAAACTTATAACGAAGTAGAAAAACTTTTTATGATTTAAAATTCGAAAGAGCTTTTAAAATGCCGATTTAAAATTTGGCCATCGTTCAAGGGCATTCGTGTCAGAGCGGTTTTTTGATATTAAAATAATAATTTTATTTGATATTTTTAGAACTTATCGAAAAACACTTCATTAAAGGCTCGTATCTAAATCTCATAAACGTTTACCGTTAATAACCAAAATCATGATTAACGTTTTGTAATTAAATCAAAAACTTTACTAAGTGGTAAAAATTCTTTGCCCAAGATTTCTTATTAAGTCTAATTTAATACAAATAATAAATCAAAATTTTACAATAAATATAAAACTTTCTTTTAGTCTAAATTTAAAAAAATAATAAGTATCCTTTACTTGATAAGCTTTTAATCAGTTACCGGTAAAATATTCTTTTGAATAAATAATGAATATTACTTTAAGAAAAAAGATTATAATAACGTGAAAATATCAAATCAAATAAGATATTTTTAGAATAATTGTTAGTTGTCAGAGAATATTCATTTACGAAAAAATATTTAGGTTAACTAAATTATAAATCCATTTAACTATACTAAACCAATAGATATTGCTTTTGATTAGTTATTGAAATAGTTATAGATTTGAAAAGAAGAGTCATGGACATTGATGCAAAAAAAAATGTGTGAAGTGAAAGCAATTGAAATTTTTTAGAATGGGTTTAAGTTAATTTATTAGAAATCGGTTTTAATTGACAATGTGCGAATTGTTATTGTTCGGATTATTGTGTGCCATATCAGTTGATAATGCTCGCTATGAAACCGGAATCGGTCCTGATGACAAAAAAATAATGTGGGAATAGTACTGAATATATATTATTATTAAAATGCCATTCCTCCACCAAGAATTGACAGTGAACACCTTAAAACTGATGTGTGTCACATTATTGTTTAAAAAAAAAAAAACTTTTAAATCGTAATATTATAGTAAAAATTTGTAATGAAAATATAATAATGGTCTTCGAACTGTGTATGCTTAAATTAGATTTCACTGTTGCGGTTAAACTATTCTCTCAAAAGAGAATAGAGGAGGCGTTTAAAGGGGAAATGACCAGGGACGTTCTGCGTGTAATTTATAGTAAGTACACTCGGACAAAAACGTTGTTTAATACACTTTTATAACGAAAAAGATTTTTAGGGATGTCCGAGGTTGTAAAAAGCAATACTTGTCGTAGTGTATAAAGATTAGTAGGGCACTGATGGTATACATTTAAACAACAGCTAGTTTAACTTCAGGGATGAAGAAAAAATGTCAGTTTGTATTAGATTTTCTGTAATACACAATATTTTATTTTGGCTTCTTCTTCCCGTGGCACCGAATTATTTTAAAGGTTCTTAATATGTTAAAATTTATTCAGCAACTGGAAAATTTTTATTACATTATTGTATATAACAATTTGATTGTTGTTATGAACTTAAACGTCTGTGGTCGATAGAGTGACCTGATCCTTACTGTTATTAATAAATTGTTAAACATAGACTGCAAGAAAAATTGTATATAATATTGCGCGTGTTGCATAATGACTAACGGATATCGCTTAGTTAAATGAAAAATGATTTTTTTACAAACCAAAGCTTTCTAATAGCTGTAAGGGTGTAATATTTCAAATATTTGTCAAAACAGAAAAAGGTATAATACGTAAATTCATGTTGAAGTGTGTTGATATATGAAATATAAAGTAAATTTTTTAATCAGTCCTTCTTGTGACTGAATTTATTTAATAATATCTATGGCCAAAACATTTATCAGCATTAACACAAATCTTGTGGCAGTCACAATACCATGTCATTATATACAAATCACGTCATTGTAGTTTTGTGTCAGCAAGCTGTGAATAAATAATTACATTGGCAACAATGCTGTCAAAGTGTGTCGTCGTTACTGATGTTTCCAAGCACTTAAATTAAGAGCGGAAGAGCGATTGGCAATTCTAATTTGCCTATTAAAAAAGTACTATACTAAAAATTAGCATATAAAAATTGATTGAAATATATTTTTTTTCAATACTATTACTGAGCTCTAATTTGGAAAGTAATAAGACTAAAACAAATGTTCATTTATGCCTTAAAATGTCTAAAAAGACGCACGTTTCAAGTATTACCAACTCAAATCTCATATTTAAGTGACGTAAAATATGGGACTTAATATGACTTTAAATGTTGTATCAGGCTTTTGTCTACGTTTTGGAGAGATTTAACAATGAAATATTGTTAACGAAATGGTAGGACCGCACAAAATGTGTGAAGTAAATCCATAGTACACCACTGATACTGTCCTAAATGTTGCCAGAACCCAAATCATTTTGAACTGAATTAGGATTTGTATGTCGCTTCTCATCCCAGACCACACTGGTATAATGGCTAAGTCGTTTCTAGCCCCAGGGACGCAAGGTAAGCCATGGGGAAAATGGTTAATACAGGTAAACATTCGTGTTTCGTTGCGTGAAGAGATAATATTTGAGTTTTACGACTTATGTGGAATAAGAATATACATAATAGGTATATACAGATTGCTATTTTTGTAATAGTGCTTTCTTCGAAACCGTTTATAAATTAGAGAAATACATATACGAAAAAAAGCTCGCATTTTTGTGGTTATTATCATTATTGACCATCATTTTATCAAATCAATCGCGACCACAAGCAAATCAGTCGACTAATCTGAATCTGGTTCAGTTTTATTTGATTCATGATATAGTGTGGAATTAGTACTATATAGTCTTATTTACTTTCTCCTTGAAGGTGTTTACTGTCAATTCTTTGTGGAAAAGCATTATATTCGAATAAATAAAAACTTTTTTTGAGCTTTTTCCACATCATACATTCAATAATGATCTGAAGTGGTTTTTATCATTTTGAGCACTATCAAATGACAGTATAATGCCTTGCTGCCAAAAATTGTCATTTCAATCCTTAAAAGGGATGAAAAAAGAGTGTTCATATGAATGTACAATCTTTGTTATTATTTCGACACAAATAATATGATACCATGCTCTTATCGTGAACAAAAGTAAAGTTTCATATAAAAACAGAAACAAGCAAGTTGCAGAAAAAACACGATATTTATTTCCCAAATGGTAAATCACTACCATGACTTAAGTGGAGCGAGTTCAAGTGGTAAACATTTTTTCCCGAGTAAGTTTATTTTAATGGTGCGTACTTATTGTCTACCGTCAAATATACGCGTTGATAAACGAAGTACGCCGAAAAATATGAGTTATGCAAATGAGGGCCAATAAATTACAGAAGAGCAGATTAAATTTTATCACGTAGCGCGCAACTTTCCTTTAGCGCAACTATAAATCTCGTCAAAATATAAATACGTCTGCGAAGGGCTAATTATAAATTCTCGACCCAGCCCGCCACCAGATACAGATTTCCTGCGAAACTTTGTCAGAAAACATAAATAAATTTATTCATTTATCTGGAAATGTTGCGCCGGGGCAAGTTTCCCCGGAGGCCTCGGTGCCGAAAGTTTTTGCCAAGCGTCAGTGTCATCGATGTCAAGTTTCAAATGACAGACTACTTCTTTCGAAACTTTAAGGCTGCAAAAAGAAAGTATAAATGCTCAGAACTATTGTTCTCAAAAAAGAAAATCTTTGGACACATCGAAGATGTTCAATTAGGAAACAGAAAGAGGTGAATTTGGGAACCCTAAAAGCTTGTCACATCGAAAAATAAAATATAATGCGAGTAACGAGTGTTTATTCAATATAAGAGAATATTTTTTAACTAAACCTTGCATCATTCGAAGTGATAGACCTTCAGATTCTTTTGAAGGTTAATTTCTGAGAAAAGAAAGGTTGTACCAGGGCTGTATGGTAATAAAAAAAGATGAATGGTATGTATCTTTGATAGTAAATCTTGAACACAGTTATTTTTATTTGTCAGAAGAAACGTGTATTTCAATGAATTGCAAATAAAAAAGCCAAAATACTATTGAAACTATTTCATTCACTGTAGGGTTATCAAGGTGTATAAAACGACGTTGTAAAGTAAAGTTTGTTGGAGTCGGTTATTCTGATGCTGTAGATCAAAAGCATCTTACTGCAATAGGGATTTTCTGAACGATGAACAGTGAAATGTAAATTTTATCATTTTGGTTTATAATACAAGATTAAATAAAATATTTCGATAATACACCCTTACTTAAATAATAATGAAAGTTAAAGTTTCATGGCTAGTATAAAATATACTTTCATATGTATTATTAATCATTCCTTTGCTTGTCGGTGAAAGTTGTTGTGTTGTTGATTGAAATTTTCAAACTGATAAAAGTACACTTTTAAGTGTGACGGGTTAAATCGAAGAAACTTTTTACTAAGTGCTTTCAGGATTTTTTTCAGCTTTATTAAAGTTTGGTAAAAAAAGAGATATGTGAAATAACGTAGAAAGTATTTAACCATCTATTTAAAAGCACAAAAAAAGCTAATTTTATTCAACACTAAGAATTTGTCGTTTTACTAAGGGACTAGAAATCCCCAACCTCTATTTGAAACACTCTCTGTCTTTCATATTCTATTAGAACTTAAGTGCTTGGCAAACATTTACTTCTTAAATACACGTATACGTTAAAGCGTAGCGTATCTCTCCTTCGAACGTGAGGCCTTTTAATCCTAGATTGATTTCAATTAAGTTCAAAAACTTGTGCGGATAAACATTTACATTTTATGCAAATTCAAATTGGTAGAACCGCTTGCTCAGAGCGCTAAATCAGAGATGTGAAACGTTTTTTTGAGAGGCAAATATACATTTAATATTTAAATATAATAACACCACAAGATTTTTTAATTACACTAAAGCTAAATAATGGCAATGAATCAAACTTTTTAATTTTTATCGTAGCAGATTGAACTAGGACTTATAAAATGAAAGATTGTCTTTAATGATTAAATGATAATTCATATACGAGGCAGATTTATCATCCTATGTGAAATCCCACATCAAGAAACTACAACTTTTTTATTATATTTATAATATATCGAAGTAAATAAAATGTCTTATTATGAATATTCGAGAATAAAAGAATCCTTTTTTGAATACTGGCACTTCAATTTCCCAATTTGAAGCCCAATTAAATCTGTATAGAATCAATTATTTGCTCATATTTATGCGTAGAATAACAAATATACTAAGCACGTTATTAATATTGATTGAACAGATTTTTGAAAAATAAGAAAGAGTTAATCATTTACTGGAAGATAATTCATGGTAATCATGCGGAAAGTCTTGGACTCACGGCTGTACTCGGTCAGAACCAAGTGCCACTTATTCAACGCATGCATACTGCCTGTGCTGCTTTACGGTTGCGAGTCATGGCACATCACAAAAGCACAGGGTAACCGTATATTGTGCTTCGAAAACAGATGCCTGCGGCGAATACTAGGAGTACAGTGGTTTGACTTTGTCAGTAATACGGAGGTAAGAGAGCGGACAAACCAGCCCCTTATTACGTCTAAAATTAAAAGGCGACGATGGACCTGGCTTGGACATGTGCTGCGGATGCCCCAGGGGAGCCTGAATCCTGCCTGCCTCTTCTATCAACCTGATGGATCCCGACGCCGCGGAAGGCCTCTGATGTCCATCCATTGGATGTACTCAGGGGAGCTAAGGGACGCCGGGATGACCTGGGAAGATGCGAGGAGGTTGGCGGGAGACAGAGAATCTTGGATGCACCGTGTGGTGGCCATATGCTCCGAATAGGGAGCGGATATGGGAAAAAAAAATTCATGCTAAACACAGAAAGTGGTAAAATTAATAGTAAAGGATCAATTGATTTCCCCTGTTTTAAAACGCTGCGTCTTATTTTTCATAAAAAAATATAATTATTATAAGATTAGTTTATGGCAATACACTGACTATCCAATTAAGTATTTACAATTATGTTTGACTGTATTTAAAAATTGTATTATTGGAATAAATATTGGCAACCTACTTCTATGGCTTGGTGTATAGTGAAATCTCCAACCTAACCAGGCTTCATCTCTTCGTGACGTACATATTAATTGGGATGATTTGGGAAACAAAGGAGGGTGTTATTTCACATGAATGCCAACAAACATTTTGTGCGTCTCTCCCAAAACGATGTGCACACTGCAATAATTTCTATACGGATAGATAACCGCGAAACAATAATTAATTGCTAACAGTCCGTATTGCTCAAAAGCGGCAATCCTAATTTCAGATATACAGCACTAATTTGCCGCAATACGAGTATATTTGCTAGATACATGTGCCACTTGCTTATTCGCTTCAAAATGGATTATGTGATTTATTAATTGATTTTACTAACGCCTCAAACTGACATGAATGTGGCATGAAAGTATCAATATTACTGAAGTTATATATTGTGAATTGTTACCACAATTACAGCTTGTAATACAACCAAATCACCTTATTTCAATATCTCAAAATTAAACATGATAAAATTGACCAAAAATTACAGCAAAGTAATAAAACCATTGCTTTTGTTATCAAGCACTATATATGTCAGTATAAAAGTAAATCAGTTTACAGCTTTGAGAATGGGATTTACAGATCTTAAACTTAAAGTTACACTTATTACTCCATGGCATTGTTCATATTTTGTAGTAACTGTGTTTATCTTTTAAGAATTTGATGAAGTTGTAGGATTTGAACACTAGAACTATTTCACCAGTGTCTTATTCTTATTCCTACATAGTATACAGGTCAATTAAAAATGTAAGTTGTGGATTAAATGATACGAAATTACTCAGTTAAAATAAAAACAATAGTTGTTTGTCATACACGAGCCACTTACAAATTTATATAGGATAAAAAATAGCAACCAAATATAAGCACCCCTCGTCATGATCAAAATTGTATAATCGATAAATGATTCCGCAAAATATTTATTTCAACCAACTAACAATGATAACCATTCCTAACATTGGCGCTTCAAAATGTCAGCTCCCGTAGTTAATTGAGCTTCAATCCTATATGCAGAATGAACTTTTTCGTACAATGGTTTCTCAATAGATTGGTGTATGGCTATCGAAATGATAGAATTTCCGTTCTCATACAATATATTATCATTAAAAAAGTATATATGTCAAATGAGTGACCCATATTTTCCATATATATTGGTAAACTTATGAATGGTATAATAACTATTGATTCAAATTAAATCATTAGAAACATGTATTTAAAGCTGTGTTAAAAACAATCCCATGGATTTCAAACGACGGTTCGACTAAGTGTAAAAAATCTTCCATAGTATTTTTTTACTATACCATCAAGATCACGATGAATTCATTTTTAATCTATCTAGCCGAGAGCTCGCCAAATGTTCAGCAAGTCCTCCAAAATTAAATCCATTATAAATGATTTGATGCGACATATCAGGCGACGAGCATTTGTCACGCTTAATTGGGGCATTTGTTCTGCAGAGTGTGACGTCATTCCTCGAATTAGCGAGCTCTCGATTCAGCCAGAATGTCTGATTATTATAATTAGGATAATCATTATTCCGATTAAAGGCTGCAGGTTTCTGCTGATAACACTCATTGTTTATTGAAATTTATAGATATTCATATAAAATAAAGGTACTTAATTACATCTTATAGAACGAATTATAATTTTAAGGTGGCTTAACTAAATGGCGTGGCACAAAAATAATGCTATTTTATACTCACTTTAATCATTCCCTGTACTCGTAATAAGTAATCAAGTGTATCATTATAAAGCTAAATTGAGATACAGCTAGTTAAGTATAACACAATCTAGCATATAATTCCATTGTTATATTCGAACAATAATATTACGAAAGTATTTTTGTACCAAAACTAATTTCAGAAAGCATTGGATTCTTCTCTAATTTGAGCATAATCTGAGTATCATTAGCTTAAAAAGGGAGCATTTTTTAACATAAAATGAAAGACTAACCGGGCTAAATAATTCTGTATTCAAGTACCAAAAATATACTTAAGGGAAAACATTCCGAGTTGAATTCCTTTTTTTGTTTTTAAAGAATTATTTTAAAGCTAGATTTTTTTATCTTCGCTATTCAGTTTCCGTACAAAATAAATTCCTTGTTTAAAGTAAAGTACATGCTACCTTCTCTCATTAGAAACTTAAATTTTACAAAAGCTTTCTCTCAAAGAGAAAACAGAGATAATCTCACCTTTCAAATAACGATTTCCAAAGTGTTTTAAGCACTCATTTTATCCTATCCTACGTTTCCAAATTGTAACCACTAGGATCAATGCAAGTTCTAAAAGAAAAGGAGTATTTTAGAGATGTTAAAACATAAACTTTTTGGTACTTGTCTTAATCTCCTTTTTTTCACAATATTTATTTTGGCCCTCATGACCGTAGAAGCATCATTGAATTTTTTAGTGAAAAACTATTATTTTTAAAATAAGATTTACAAAGATGATTTTATGAGTACAAAAAAAACAATTCATTGGCTTATAAGTAAATAAATAAAAAAAAAGCTGTGTGCAAAATAAATAGTCGGAGTTTTGCTAAAATCTCTATTATGCTTTATTAATTTATATTAAACACTATTTTAGTATAAATAACTCCAAATACGACATTTTAGATTTTCATTTATATTCAGTAGATATACAAACAGTGCAAAATAAAGCCACTGTATAATTTTAAATAAGATTGGTATTCGTTTTGATAATTTAACTTTAGTAACAGCAATAAATTCATTTAACGGAAATTTGTATTGAAAAGATTATCTTTTATTTAGTATCTCAATGAAATAAATCAAAACAATTAAAAAGTCTAGTAGTTGTAGTTAAATGATCTTTTTTTCATTTGAAGTTGGTATTCACATTTTGTTGGGTACTAGATAGAAACAAAACTAGCAAATACCTCACATTGTGTTTAGGTCTGTTTACAGTTGCGGTTTTGCTCCAAGTTGTAATAAAATGACTCGAACCGTTTGGTGAAAAAGGCTACGTATGTAGTTTACCCTATCAACTTCAACTTTAGGAATTTACGTACAAAATAGTTGAAACCTTGGTAAAGGTAGAGTTATGCAGGACTCCATCCAACAATAGCTTCGAGAACTAGCGTCCTAATAAAACGGTTAAACAATACAATAGTTTGAAAATGTAATTTAATAAAGATAAAGAACTTTAAGCGAAGTCGATTCTATTCAGTTATGTCGATTTCATTGATGAAATAATTTAGGTTTATTGTTTGATGTATTTAACTCTTAATTTTTAAGGATAAATGCTTGTGTAATTGTGTTAGTGTTTTGGCTGACAAAAGCTATCGGTTGCAAACTTGGAGTGGCATTTTCTACTTAGGGATAAATTAGAGAGATGTTTAAATATGGTGGCGTAGTCACCATGTCAACGATACTTGTTATTAAATGCATTTAATTACATTTCTCAGATGAGTGACTGCTTGGCTTAGTATTCGTTCTTTGCGAATGACGACTTTGAGGAAATTAATCTCCGCCCGGCGCGTTAATTCAAATAAAACACCTTTTAGGGGATAATTGAAAAATGTAGCAGCACTGGAATATAAATTCTGATGGACTGTCAAACGTTTATTTAATTTGGTTGGAGCTTGACAGTTTTATTCGTTATATTTTGTTGGGCTGATTTTTTATCGTATACTGGATCTTTTTAACAATGCATAATAGCATACTGCAGTACATGACATAATGTGTGTCACTGTCGAACTTGGTGGATAGTCATTATATATTGAATAATAAAAACATGAAAAAAAACAATGTTTTTAAGAACGCATATAAAATGAAAAAAGCTCCTCAGTATATATATTAGATACTATAATTATATTTGCACCTGTTTTTTTCCAGAGAAGAGTATGAATTAACTGTCTGCCTAGAATAAATTTTGTTGAGCATATTTGAGTATTCTTTATTATTTCAGCAAATTAATGATGTCGATGCCCTTATTTGAGAAGATTATGACTGCTATTTCAATCCTGTTATATAAGCGTTGGCTGTTTGGATTGATCATATTATGTAATACATAAGTAAAATCTACCTTACTAAAAACAATCTTTATGGTGAAAATATTGATTACAATTTATGAAAATATATGTGCAAACTCGGAATGCAAAATGTGGAACTCTGCTAACTCCATTATTCAACAAAAGATGACTCTGAAGTTAGCGTATATTCTAGAATGCGGTTAATACAACCTTTTCCGTCAAAAAGGTCATTTTAGGTCAAAATGTCAATAAGAACCTTTTCAAAGTAAGGTAAAGATGTCTAAAAGAACTTTCAAAAAAGGTGTTTAATGTAATGACGTCATAAATACGTCGGCAATAATAATGCGAACGATAAATCATACAAACAGTGAGGATGTTACCCTATCAATATCCGTTTCAGTGATGAAGGCGGGACGTAAGGTGGGGGTGGATCGCCCGAATTAAGTAATTAAATCCCCGACTGACCCGTACTTCACTTTGATTGATGGAGCCGAGGGCTGCGTAGGGATCTCTCGCGGCCTGAAACGGTCTATCGAAGGGCCGCCCACTTTGTATACCTGGGCGGATTCGGACCATTGGAATAACTTTACTTCGGAAAAGTTTGAGAACTATTACTGCTAGGATAGTCAACGGAAATTAGAACAAAACATAGTTGCTATTAAATGAGATCCTTTCGGTTGAAATCGAAAATGGCAACCAACCCACCTGCTGTTAGCGTTCTATCAGTAAAACCACTATTCACTTCAAATAAAGTTTATTTATTTAAGCCAATCAAATCAAAACCGAACAAAAGGTTAAGAATGTATTCAAACCATTTTCTTTCATATATGTACATACATGAAAAAATGTGTTCAATATTTTAATTTAGAAACCCCATCTTTATAAAATTAAAAATATTCCTTCCATCAGAATATAACAGTTCACACATCAGAAGTTGATATTTTATTTTAAATTTGAAGCCTTTTAGATGACAACCTTATTAAACTTGAATCGTTTGAATTTTGTACACTTCCATGAGTTTTCTACGCTCTACTCTATTTAAGGAACTAATTTCACTGTCAATACAACCACAATCAAAATAATTTCAATATGTCACTGGAGATTGTGAGACAAATACTATACTGGACCTTTAATTAAATGCATAGACATGAAGAAATTTGCCATCGGTAAGGATTTATTAGCACTGATTGTCTAGTTATCTAACAATTAAAAAGTATATTCAGAGCTATAGCTTGCTGTCTGCATATGTCTGTGTTACACATACTATTAATATATAATAGTAATATTAAAATAAATACAATAATTTTGTTGTAAAATAGTCATGTCTTTAATGATGAAATTGGACATTATTGTCAAATGTGTTTAAACTTTAATTTTTTTACGATTGTTTGTTTATGGTTAGCCGATAGAGTGATACGGAACATTAGAGGTCAATATGGTGGAATAACCCAAGCTTATCAGAAATACCAGCTTGGTTTCCACAAAGGTGATAAAAGTTGAATTTAAGAACATGGTAATATTATATGGAGAGCGAGTGGATCTTAAAATGTAAATTTTGCCTATCAGCCAGGTATTGGGTTTGTTGTTCACAAAATGCTTCTAGCACACTGCTATGAAACCGTGTAAGTAAAGAGGTGACTTGGATAACATTGATTATCCCAAAAAGAAAAGGGTACCTCTCTTTCTTATCTAAATATTATTTATTTCTATAAACTGAGACAATATTACAGTTGCATTAATGAATCGAGAAAATAACAATATTCAATTTAATGTGTTGTACAACGTTTATGAAAAATTTACAATGATAATGAACGGAACAAAATTTCTTGCAAAAAAAGTTTAATAAGCCCTATTTTTGCAAAGTAGGTAAGCAAAATATTGTATCATTAAATTTCTATGAAGTCGACGCTAATTGTATTTTTCGTTCATTTAATTATTTGATAATATTTCGTTCGGATCGTAATGAGATAAATTTTCAAATTGAGTTTACGTCATACGAAATAAGCCCAATTACCTAATTTGATACCCTATTGTGCTCAAATGAAACGAAATATACGTAAATTAAAATCGAGTTTAAGATCAAAACTGAGTTTTAAACGAATCAACAAACGATGAAAAACAACGACACCGTGCAATGAATAAGCATAATTAGACTGAAAAGCTGGATTATCATAAGCCCAGAGCCTGTCTTCTCTTTAATAATTCATCATAAATGTTTTATGAATAAACATCGTTGTACGAATCCAAAGAGTGGGAGCGAGCACGATTTCTGATGGAAAAATATCTCTTCGAGGTAAATATAATTTAAGACTGTTTGGCATTAGTATTCAAGCTGAAAAATGACAGGGAATAAATTTATAACTTTAATTAAATCACAAAGAACTGTGTTTGATTTATTAAAATAAGTTTATCAACAGAAAAAACAGCGTTTGAATAATATGAAAGAGCGTTTTGCTGAACTGGAAAATATTTAAAGATCCACGTAACCCACTTTACTTTATATATTAAAACTTATTCCTGTTGAAAACTCAAACAAAAAAAAATTCAAAGAAATTTATGGTACTCGAGTTAATAAATCAAAGATTCTCTGCGTTATTGAAAAATGTTTGAGATAAAGAACGCTTAAAAGTTTTTCAAAAATATATCGTGGATTAGTAGAATAATTTTATTTTTTATACTAAATTTATTATATTTTTCATTGATTATTTTAAAAATAATAATTTCCATACCGTAACATGAAATTGTTGTTTTGTTTTTTGTTTTCTACATTATAAACGGCACAATAATAAAATAAGTGTAATCTGATGGGAGTCGATTTCATCAATTTTAAATGACTATACTAAATTAACATAGAGATGAAAAACAGCCGCAAGAAAACTAAAAATTTGTGCATAATTATTTTATAGTACAAAATTTTTTTTTGAAAAATCGATTGAACACAAAATATTTACTGATAATAATACTAGAAATAGTGTACACCGCATGGTAGTGACACCTGCTAAAATTAAGTCAACACATGCGACGTATTTTTCAAAACACTCGAAAAAAACATTTTTTGTTTTTAATACCTTATAATATATAATATTATAGTTATGACTATAGCTCGTAACAAACTGAAAAAGGAATACCACGCGTTTTCTTTAAAATCAAAAACAAAATAAATAGTGCAGAGCCATAAAAATCAGTTTAAAAATACACGAACGATGAAAAGCAACCATGCTAATAATTAAGAAGCTTCTATTTACATATGTTGGATTAATGAAGAATGGATAGAATATCAATAATACGAAAAGTGCTAAACGCCCCGATCCACCATCGTCAACTGCTTTTTCACTAATCAAATAGGATGAAGCTACGTTTTCTTTATTTGATAAAATTTACGCAAATAATAAGTTATATATAGATTATTTTTGGCCTTCTGAGCACTCCGTATAAACCACACATTCGCAAGCTCTTAATCGTCAATTAATATTGTAAGACATCAATACTTAGGATAGTTTAATATTTGGGATCAAAATTCCGGATCATTATAAGGGTCAAATATCTCTTCCGGGTTGTTTTGGGATTAACACTACAATGCGGATAGTCTTGGAATTAATGTTCAAAATTAAAAACCATCGAATTTCACATAGTGCTTGGAATTTGCGGACAAACAGCAAGCCATATATTATTGTATGTATGTTCAGAAAATTTATACTAAGCATACCAAAATTTACAGAATAATTTTGTTTGTCTATCATTTAAATTAAAAAAAAGTACAATTTATTGAAATATTTTTCATGGATTTGGCGGTAAATTTGTGGAAGTTCATTGAACGTGGAATAAACAAAGTTATCAATTTTATTTTTATCAATATGCTTCTTAAAAAGTCGATACATGTATAACTGTTTGTAATACAGTACGTGGAATAAATATAGTTATCAATCTAATATAATATTAACTATTTTTTGTATTCTTTTGTCTTTCAACATTGAAAATGTTCAAAAGTCGAATCCATCTAAGAAATGCTACATAGAAAATAATATTGTTTTTAATAATTATTGTTTTGATACACTTAAGATATTTATTATATCTTTATGATGGTATAAGTTATTTAAATGATGCTAAAAAGAAGAGAAAAAAAAGAAGATGGTCGTATAATTGTTTATTTTTATGTAAAATTCAAACAAAATTAACTGATCGCATAATTATGTTTTATAAATAATTAGATGATAACACAATTGAATACTCACGTGTTCAGCTCCAGGTCTAGGCGAAATTTATGATTGAAAGCTTTGATGAGAAGCGATGTTCGATGAAAATGTTTTCCAGTCTGAAAGAAAATAAAATGACCTTTTATTAAAATTACATTTTTTTGATAACAATATAAATTGATTGAGTAGGCATTTACTTGGTAGAACTCCATTATAATACGGAAAGAAAAATAACAATGTATTTTAGTTCTACATAAATTATTTTATATATTTGTTGATAGCTATTTCGGCTTACGCCTTCGTCAGAACTAATATCGAAATAGCTATCAACAAATATATAAAATAATTTTATGTAGAACTAAAATACATTGTTATTTTTCTTTCTGTATAACAATTTAAATGTACTGTTTTGTTATTACGATAACATATGTTGCCTAACTACGATAACTATTATGGACTGCTTGTGATACGATACATTTTCATATACACAGTGTATGTAAATTATTGTATTGGATTTTCTATGAAGCGTTATGTAACATACGCTATATAAAAAATCTATGATACAACTTTGGAAATGATATTTAACTATATCAGGCGATTTATTTAGAAGCTATTATTATTTGCCAGTCCTTCCGCGAATTGTGAAGATAACATTATTGATTTCATCAACATTGATTTCTCCAATAATGAATAACGGAGTAATTCATTATAAAAACACAATCTATGCATCATGCGTAGTTACTACACATTAGATGTGTTTTTTGGGACCGTAAAGGAAAGGTAAAACTGGTTTTGCTCACTGCGAGAATTATCAAATACAAGCTCTTTCTTATCTCGATCTTTAAATCATTGCAATATTTTACTCTTTGTGTATTAATTGTCATTTTTTGTTGGGACGACATTTGAATAAATAAAACACATTTTTAGGACTACTTCAACAAACATTTTTATGATCAGGACTGATTATTTGAAAATGCTCGCAGTGAAAAAGTCAGTCTTAACCTTTCCTATATGTTCCTAAAATATACATCTGATCCAGCGATGTGTAATAACTACGCATGAGTATGTTTCTATGGTAAATTTCCTGCATATTTGATTTTTGCAATAAATCACCATAAAAACACATTTGCATTAAACTTAGTGATTACACATCAACGGATCCGATTTTTTTTGGGACCGTAAAGGAGACTAAGTAATCGCAAAAAAGTCGCAATTTTTTTTTTATAATGTTTTTGATTAGAAGTTGAGTATCATTTGAAATAAATTTAATTTAATGACACAACGTTACAGAATTTCTAAGGAAATAATATAAAAGATCGTATTTGGAAAATATATACTACACGATTTTTGTTTGGTTCATTGAAATTTTAGGGGAAGCATATAAATTTTAAATGAAACAATCTGTTTTCAAAGCATGTAGGTTGCCGTATCAATAAACGACTCATACGCGTAATAAATCACAAACAAAACTTTCCCAGAAGCAAAACAAAGGGAATAAGAAAATTATACGTAAGAAATGGATGGGATACCTCATTATTTATTGTATAAGTTATTTTGCGTCAACGTTTCGAGTTGAAGTTATCTGCGCGAGACAGGGACGGATCACTTGCGTGGCCAATGAGAGTTTCTCGGAAAATTTATACAAAGATTCAATTCATTAAATAAACATGCTCAAGTGGTAGGAAAACGGGTAGGCGATGAGAGTAATAAAACTCCGATATATTCTCTTAATACAGTCGCGTGTTCTGTCAGAATCATGTATGATATTATAATTTAATATGAAGCTTTTTGAATAATAAGTCATTTGTGATATCAGAGATAAATGTTTTTAGTCAGTCATTTATTATGCACGGTTGTTTTTAACGGCTGGTTTGTTATTATATAAAATCAAGAAGAGTTTTCAATAAATTAATTTATATTTTGTATCAAAAGAATATCATCACACGTGGAAGCTAAACATATTTTCAAATTGCCTCACTGTTTCTCTAGATTATGATTTTTTTGATTGAATCGGCAACAACTCCTCTATAAAATGTTATTATATAACCAAATTAGGTGATAATTTTTAAGTTAAGTCATAGCTTTATTTTTAATCTCCACATAATGTTTATATAATAGTTTTAAAATGTGTTTCGTATGGTTTTCAGATATTTTTTGCGATAACTTGGAATACTTTTGAAGACCATTTGTATCATTTAATATTTGTTTTTGTTCGATTTTTAAGTTATCTTTGAATTGTACTAAAAATTAATATGTACCAAAGTGAGTACGCAAGTTGTGGCCGGTATCAAATAGTTTTATAGCAGTATCCTGAATGAGTGTATTATTAATCGTTTCCGCTAGTTACGCTACGCATACTGATTCTGCGATCTCGGAAATAAAGTATTTAACAAATTTAAGCTAAGTACTGTATTTCTTTTTTATATAACCGAAAATATGTAATGGATATAAATTTAAACTAGAATTCTTTGTAAGCAGCTAATATGATAGCTTTTAATCAGCAAACTAAGCTCTAAAGACCTACTGTCACTTTTAAGGGGTTCATTGTCAATACGTGGCGGAATAGAATTATATAAAAAATATCACATTAGATTTATTAGGATCACGACCGGTTTCACTCATCGCGAGAATACTCATTGTCAGTTGATAATGCTTTCGATGAGCGAAAACAGTCCTGATCGTTATGAATTGTATGTGGATTAAGTAAAAAAATGTTTTATTATTATTAACATACTCTTATATTTATCAAAAAAAAAATGACATCAAAAATCGGTTTCCTCTAGTTTTCAACAATATTGTTAATAGAAACGTTCATATTTGATAATAATGTTATTGAAAAAAGAACAAATCTATTCGTATTTTTTTTGTAATATGATTCCCAATGCATTCGTTATTGTAGAAGATTGAATCGTCATTTTTTATATCGAAAATGACGATATACTTAATGAAAAATTAAATTTTGTTTCATAATTCGTTTTTTTTTATTTTCAGAGTGTGAAAAATTAAAAGACATACATATTTGTAAGCGCCATTCATAATATATGTATATGAAAAATACAAGTTAGGAATATTTTTAATTATATAAGACACAATAAGTAAATAAGTAAGTACAACACGCGGATGTTCTTTAATAACGTGGCCGATTTACGAGGGGTTCCCCTCTCAAAGTGTTGTAACAAAACAGCGCGGAAGTGCCCCAACGTCCCCCCATCCCATGTCATTTATGATGACCCATTTACTGGGCTCGGACGCAAAAACAAACTGAAAAAAGATTTTATTCGTTATGTTTAGTCAGCAGTGGACAAACAAATAACCATTACATATATATTGCACATTAAATGGAAGAAAAAACCAAACACGAGATGATGTAGTTAGACGAGTGACATAAAACGAGATACTGTGCAGAAAGTATAAATAATAATATCTTTATCATATCTAGAATATACATGAACTTGGAATGAAGTCTCTCATCAGTAAATATTTTACAAGGCATGTATGCCAGTCATTCGCTTAATCACATCGTTTTAAGAAAATACATATTGGGTAAGATGATGAAAAAGCACAACTGTGTGCTTTATTTTAATGTTGTATAAAGCGTAGCCCTTGCATTCAAATGTAAATTTTCATAGAATAATTAATTTGAGTTGAAATCAAATATTAATTATTTGTGTTTTTTTTCTTCATATAACTTAAAATGTGTTATAGGCGTTGTTTTGGAGATTAACGATATCATTCGTGTTATATTGACTAAATTATTAAAATGATCAAACGAATAATAAAAAATATGTAAAATATTAAGTAACGGTATACCATTTGTTCGACTTTACGCCCTTCTGGAAGTGTTTATAGCTTAGGAATTTGTTATATTTTAATTCAGTTGATTAGAAAATTATCTATGTATGTTAAAAACAATTTGATAAAGTCACAATTGAAACAACGAAAAGTAAAGTTTCGTAAAAAATGCTAATTAAGAAATATTTTTTTTCGTGAGGTTTTAATATTTGCAAATAAAATAATTTTGTCAAAATGACGTATTTTCCCATGTTGAATTGTTTCTAAAGGTACAAAAATCGTTATAATCGGTACGGTTTTTCATATTTTTAGTATTTAAAATCTCAATGATATTTTAAAATACTTTTGCTTACATACAGCAGAAGTTTTATTTGAATAATCAATAAAAAGTAAATATTAAACCAAAGTCGAATACATGTTAAATATTATATTTTCGATCCCCAATATGTGGAAAAGATATCAATGAAGTTTGTCTGTCAGGGATAATCGATAACTTTGCAAAAGTGTCTCTTACTTATCCAAAAAGAACATATACTAAAGTGTTTATAGCAGAAGACACAAATTTTGATACATTAAAGTCTCGTTTATAGTGTCATTAAAAGAAATCGAAAAGGGTCTTCGCCTCTATATTCTACGGTTAATATTATTCCATTTTACCGTTCGGTTCAATTGAAACATCGACGCATGGCTATTGCGATGTATAAACCTCTATATTATTAAAAAGGAAAACCTAAGCAACAACAAATGGTTTTGTTATACTCATCTAGGGTTGCTATTTTTTATATTAGTTAAAGCGTCCGTCTATCGAAGACAGTGGCGTTAGAATATACTTATAAAAAATAATAAAATTATTAATGAAGTCCCGCAAACGAGTGTTATGTTGATTATCCGTTTTTTGTAGATATAAGTTTCACCACTAGTCATAACAATGTATTAACGTTAAACTATGAAAAAAAAAGATATTCCTAATATGAGTCTTACCGTTAAAGATAAAAAATAAATAATTAAGATTAGAACTTGAGATAGCACTGTTTATATTTCGTCATGAAATCTTTTACTCAACGACAAAAAAGTTAGGCTATAAATATAAATATTTTAAATCTATATTTGATTGTGAAATAAGATTAAATTTACTACATAGTATTGAAAAGATTTTATTCACTTACTTTAGATGTGTTCAAATTTTTCAAAAAAGACTGATTGATAAATCCTTATTCCTATGCGAATAAATTATTTTAATATGTATTTTTCGATTATATTAAAATAAAACGATTAATTGCTTTTGCTTTAGTTAGTGAAACGTTATTAAATATAAAATGAATTTTATATTGTAAGACGAACGTACCAACCCAACCAAAAATGACAATTATACTTATTTTATAAGTTTTTGATAAAACGTGGCCTAAAAACATAGTGACAAAAACATGAAACCATTTTATCATTATTAAATAGTACTTGCCGGATTTGCACAGTATTTATATAATCACAGTTCTACAAAAACAAACATAAATACAATCAATTACGAATTCCTAATCATTCTATCTTGATGTACGATAGCTAAATTGGTTTGTTTTTTTAATAATGCTTTTTACTCGTACGAATAAAGAATTTTTTATCTCTGCTTATTAGAAATAAATCCGATGACAGCCAGTAAGAAACCAGTATGGTATATTAAAAAGAATTATCAAATATTATAAGATGAATAATTCATTAGTTACCGGTGAATATGATGGATAAAATATTAAAATCGGCAGAGTATTATTTTTATAAACAATTACACACATACGAAGTACGCCCCTGTAAATGCTAACGCTTGTTGGTTGCGTGCCGTCTATTTCAGTAAAGGGAAATGCGCCATTAGCAAGATCCCCCGATCATTTCCCGAACGTCTGTTATTTTGATGACCACCTTTGTTTAGTTCTAAACGCTCCGCACTTACTCGCGTGTAAGTAGTAAATAAATCTTCATAAGTTCTTGTTCACCTTTTCCGAGTTTTCCTAGTTCTTCGGACACTGGAAGGCTCTTAAAAAGCTCGAAGAAGCCCAAAAAGTAAGTTACGAGTAGTCTTTGTGCTAAGCGCCTTAAACAGCGAGAGATTCGTTGTAACAATGAATACAAATTTGTTCTATAGCACGAATCAAACAGTTAAATTATAAATTGTTTTCTTTTAAAAAAGCCAATTATACAATGTTTATTTGCTTAAAAAATAATTAACTTATGTGATAAGTTTTTATTTATCGATGAAAAAATATTAAAAAGCTCTCTGGTAAAAAATCGTTTTTAAATGACTTAACTAAAGCTATTTTTTACATATTCATTGAAATTAAGACACTCATTAATAAAAGCTATGCTTACACATGTAACGCAAACACAAAATATCGTTACTACTTACTAGTTTTGCATTTGATAATTGATCAAATGCTATTATTTGGCCATATTTGAAAAATTCGCTTTTTATATTTACATGACGCAAAAACATCCAAAATAGATTTACTAAGGATATTTTTCTTATGAAATTTTATATTTTTTTACGTTTTATCTATTTTTTAATTTTATGATATTTGTCATTGAAAGTTCATAAAATTATTGGGATCAAAAATTGTATTATAATTGAACATATTTTGATAGCATAATTTGAAGCATCTATCATCGTCAAACATTTTTTATTTATAAATATATTCGACTTAAATATATTGAAACTATCGTTAATCGAAGAAAAATAAATATTATTAAAATAGGATGTATTTGTTTTGCTGAAAGAACTAAGATTTTCGTTCAATGAATTTTATGTCAGACATTAAGAGTTCGATTACAAAATTGTAAAAGATTTATGTATAAAACAATAACAAATGTAGAGACAATTGAAGCTGATCTTTCTTATCTATTTTCAACAAAGCTATTTATAATTGGTATCTAACACTGTTACGCAGGAAAATAGAATAATTTAAAATAACACATTTATTTAACATTTAAGGCAGGCAATACCTAACACGGTAAAAAATATTATCGCAGACAGCGCGAAGCGTTTTTAAACAAGATAAGATGTTTACCGTCACGAAACGAAGAAAGAAGCTCTTAGTATTTTATTTTTTGAATTTCTCAGCACAGAATTTACTCAGGTGAGATTAGCTGTTAGAATGAAAGTGACAAGGAAAACGTTTTCTAGAAAAAAGCTTAAAATTAGTCCAACAGAAACACCACTGTCATTGTTCAAACAATATAATTTGTTTAATATCTACGTTGGGACAATATTTGCTTTGTCTTATTTTATATTCTGCGAAATTGCCTTGCACTGAAAATAAATATAGGATTTGCTTATAAATAAAGTAATAATTGCTGAAGATTTCTTTTGAATTTTCTCAATTTAGCACTGCGTGCTGGACAATCGTAATTGAGAAACTGAATAATTAACTACATAAATCAAGTAATATAATAACTAAACAAAAATATTAATAAATTTTCTATATATATTCTTTTATTATGTTAGCCGTATATAACGAAAAAGATTAAGAACACTTTTTGATTTAATTTTAAATAAGTTTAAAGTCAGAAGGTAATTCAATGAAATAAAAACCATTATAACCCCAGATTGGACAATTAAAGGATCTTTTTATATTTTACAGCATCAATTTTTCAAATCCAGCGTAAGAACTTTGCATAGAAATAAAATGGTACCAGTTCTTAAAATATGTTCTATAATTGTAAATAAATATGTCTCAAATGAATTTTTAAGAAAGATGATCTGTGCCATCCTCTAATAAATATTGAATACCTAAGAAATGATGAATAACTTCATTTTTTTGTAAACAAGCTTTACGTTCATAGTCTTTTTTCGTACTCGGTGAAAGCTCAAAACTCTAAATAAACAATTATTAATTTACGAGTGCCTGTTGAAAATAATTAATGTATGTGATGTTTGCTTAAACTTTTACCTCTTCTCCAATACAAAAATCGGGTAATACAGTATTAAAATCAAAAGTATTTTATTCATTGTTTTATTTCTAAATTATCTTAAAAGAGATTTTTAATACGATATTGTTAAATGTCTTCTGCTTTTAATGATGAATTAGTCTTTATACTTGAAATTGTATAAGACATATTTTATTTATATTTCATTATGTATTAGCCACTGTAATGTAACCTTTAAGCACCACAGGTAATAACCCCCCCTGGAGAGGCGATGTAAATTAATATCTCCGCATTTTTATCGTCAGTGAATAACGCGTTCGGGAAAATTAATCATTTTTTTAGATGAAGCTGAATTAAATTATGCTCCACAAACGGTTCTCGTGTGAAGCCACCAAGAGTGTGAGGAGCTTCAAACGTGTGTAGGAAAAGGCTGCGACGCTAACGAAGCGTGAAATGCAGGTGAATTGCAATACGTGTACCACCCTGACATTTTTCAGTACGTGATTTTATTCGATACAAATTTGTACATTCGATCGAATTTGGAATGAAAATTTAAAAGTCGCTGCACAAATATTTGAATTTTTTAGAATAACTTTTCATCGAATAAACATTCAAATACTCATAATATATTTGCGCACTTATTTTATAGTCAGAATAACACTATTCGTTTCATAACAATGTGCATCAGAAAACGCCAGATTTTTTGTTTTCAAGTTCAGTTCAGTTGGCCTTGCAAAATAATAAGCAAACATATAATCTAATAGAATTTCATATTATACAATTTTTGAAGTACAAAGATAAAATTTTTGGTAATAAACAGATATAAATAAATATACATGAATACGATTATTTTATTAAAAAAACATTTAAAATGAACTATGTGAAGGTTTCTAAACGATGAACGATTATTGGTTATTCCCGGGTGTTAATCAAGGTACAAGTTTAAAATTTTTTGCTACATATAATATTTTACAATCTACGATAAAGATTTTAAGGAAATCTGGAAAAAAAACACATGAATAACTTTTCAATTAATATATATTTAAAGGGCTTGATTGCTTTTAATTCCTTCAGGTTCCGAAAAATCTTGTTTTAAAACAGCATATTTTTGTAAGTGTATATAAAATGTTAAATTAAATGATTTAAAAATAGGTATTTCAGTAGTAAATTTTGTAATATGAAACCTTTGAATTAAATAAGAAATACATTGCCAAAATTAAAATACCTTTCATTATTCAAATATTTTTCATCGAAGGGCTACATGTAATTTAATTAAATATCCATCTCGTAAATTTGTATGAAGCATTTTTCATAGATTATTCTTTAATATTACCTTTGCACGGATACTTGACCTGGAAACGGATCCACAAATTCTCCTGGAATATCCAATAAAGTTATTAACAGTGAAACCCTAATAAATTGGGTCATTTTGTTCTCATATTGAAAATTTTCATCACTTTAGCTAATTAAATTCAAAGAAGCTACCCTCACGGGAGTCGCGTTGAATAAAGACAGATCCATTTCACGAAGGAAAACATATCTGAAGAAAAAAATAAAGATTTTTTTTTTGGAAAATGTCTAAATGTGTTCATATTGGGGGCGATGGTAAGCTTTCGATTTCAAAAGAAAAACTACATCCGCTGAGAGCGTAAATCATATTGGCGCAGTGATTTTTTGTATCCGGTTAAAAAAAATGCCAACCGAGCAGTTGTTTTACAAAGAATAAAAAAACAAATACTAAAATAGGTATGTATGTGTTCACATTTAATACCAACTAAAATATATCTTGCGGAAAGCATTAATAGAAAATATGATACAAATCTTATCACGGTCTTGAAATGGGTTCCAAGTTTTATTTATCGAACACAAAAGTCAGACGCCATTTTCAAAATTTTATATTATTAATTAATATTTTGTAGCATTGAGGTTTCTTTATGTTCGGAAATTTATTTCAGTGGATGCTTTGTGAAATTCAGCTAAACGTTTTGTGAATACCATCATGGCAGATTAATTATTGTGTAAGAAAAGGTGTTTCTTTATCAACGCAATAAATTTGAAATATTGTTTAATATTTAACTGTAATTGCTAGCGTTTTTGAATATTTAAATTATTTTTAATCATTTGATTTAAATGAACAGTTCAGCAAAAGGTAGAGTACAGCTTATTTCTCCTAGAAATGATTGTAATTTGACGTTTCTTCTCTTTGAAGTATTTGAAAGACATATTTCATATTTTGCTACACAAAAAAACTTTAAAAAATGATCTCATTAGTTAAAAAAATACAAATAGATTTTTTTTACATTTGTGGTTTTATACAAACTATGTTATAAGGTAACTATTTCATGCACGTTATGTTATACGTACATATATGTAACGCAAGCTTTGTATAATTTTGCTTTTTAAGTAACAATTTTAGCAGTTATTGATATTTGGTTTGTAAATTACAACCACTACCCCCAAATATATGACAAATATGTAACTTATCAGTGAAAATTCACTATAAATGTTGAAAGATAATATTTTAAATTTTCATTGATGATGAAACGAGAATAAAAAATCGATTGATTAACGTTAAAAAAGTATATTGTCAGGTTTCCTGTGTACAAACCTCGTAAGGGAACGAACTAAATTTTAATATTTATTTTACGGTCGTGATTTTACCATATTCAAATAATACACAATGATTACTTTTGTATTTTAAGTGATAATGATTGAATCAAAACAGAATAAATATTAAAAATAAATGTATTCTTAATTTAAAAAACTTAGTGTTTTTGAATTGTACAAAATGAGTATTTTAAAAATAGACCAATGAAGTAGAAATCAAATTCGTATTAGTGGTTTATTCAGCTTTATTTGAAAGAACATATTTTAAAAATAGCCATCCGTGAATAAGAAGTTTAGTGATATTGTTTGTTAAAAAAGCTGGACTATTTTAGAATTAAAAGTTTTAATTTAAATGTTTTTTTTTTATATATATATACCGCGAATGTATCTATTGTCAAGTTTTCCGTGGATCATATTCATTCTTGTTTCGTATTTCCTGTGAAGTCTTAAAAAGGTTGCAAGGATCAACATCCTCTTTGAGTAATTGGCTACCATGGCAATACGGTGGATCAGAAGCCCGGAAGCTTTGAGAAATTGGGTAGAAAACAAACTTTAAGAAAGAAAAACTTTTGTTTATTTCGAAAACCTACTAAAAAAATTTGTCTTAAAGGCAACATAAATTATCAAGTGGGTTGCGGAAAGGTCTAAAGATGTTGATTTTTTTTAAGAAAATTTAATTTGCTGATTTTTAACAAAGCCCACTGTTTAATATTTTTAGCAAAAAGAAGTGAGAGTAATACTTAAATAAAATCCTTTATTTTAATATCAGAAATTCAAAGAAGTAATTTTCAATTGAAAATAAAAAAATATTACATTGCTTAGTGTGATTTTTTTAAAAATATATTACTGAACAACCAGTAAACCTGAGATTAAATTAATGCAGGTACTCGAAAATATATATATTTTTATATTAAAACCCCCTTTTAAGCTTGTTGAGAAAAATTGAGCTTTATTTTATTCAAAAAATCTAAATGTTAAAATGAAGTTTCATCATTTTTGAATTTACTGAACGCTTTCATTTGAAATTTGAGGAAGTTGTGTTATTTTTTAAAATTAAGCTAAGCTATGAACAAAATAGAATTATGAAAATTTGATCAATGAATGAGAATATAATATATGAGCTTAATATCATGGTTGAGAGCTTTTTTAAACTTTTTTCCTCCAATAACGCCCCACCCTTGTTCATATCTACTCACGTAAAAAGAAAAGCCAAGATTTCTTCCATTCTTAAAGAACTGGTAAAGATTATGTATGTCTTTTTGAACATGTATAAAATGATTAGCTTAAATATTTTTGGCAATAAAGTTGAAAGATATTAATGATCGTATGATATCATCTTTAGTACGATCAAGTTAGACATATTATTTAAATCCACCGTTTTCATAAAATTAGAAAAAATTATAAAATTGAGAAAATAGTTTTTTTCACCATGTGGAGTATATGTACTTTTAATAAAACGAATTTCAACTTGTCTTTTAGGAAGAGGGTATGTATATAAAAGATAGGGCCAAGACTGTACGAGTAGTTGGCTTATCGCCCTCGCTACATCCAGTTTTTATGATGGGTAGTTGTGGAAGGTTTTTTTTGACAAATCATACATCCAACTCGAGATTACGTCCAAATTGGCATTCGAGCCCATGAAAAACCGAAACTTGCGTCGTTGATACTCGACTACAGGCCCTATAATCTTTATAAATCAATATCTTCTATTAGGAATTGAAATAGAAACGTCAATGTAGAGTGGTATATTTAAAATATCGCTAAATCCAGTTAGCATCGAGTCAAAATCAATACGAGAACACATAAATCCCTTCAAATTACATCGGTTTCAACTGATCACAGAGACTACAAGACAGTCTGATTTGACCCAACAGTTCGACTTAATTTCAGACTCCCGCCAAACGTAATTTAAGTTTCACGAGTGTTGACATTCTCGAATGCAAACAGGGTAGTCCGCACAAGCCCGCCTTCTGATGGGGCCCCACGCCACACGCTACCGCACCGTCTAAAACCACCCATGGTATTAAATTGGTGGTATCTAAAATGGAATGTTCCAACATTGATGGGATGGTAATAGTCCGAAGCACTTTTACACAGGATGATCCATTTGAAGATGCGTATATTTAGTTTTTATTCTCAAATGATTCGGTGGTTGCTTTGTTGTAATAAAGATTCAATATTAATCCAAAATGTTGAACAATCTGAATGTCGGGTGTAATCTAACGAGAAAAACGTTTTAATTGAAAACCACATCATTCCATTCCAATTAGACGAAAAATTACGTTCTAATGTTTTTACAAAAACTGTGATTCAATGTGATGTTTTTGATCGCATCATACTACTCGTTGTGTTGTTTTCATTTTAAAGAATTGTATGCTAATAATACATATTATTTCTAATTTTTCACATAATTTAACGATACAATTTCCATTGAATTGTGATTTTTATTCCTATTTTATTGTGTATATTCATTCCCATAAATGATATTTCTTATGTTTTAACTTACACTTATTGAAGTATTTTCAATAGGATCAGTATTTTGATGTGAAAATTCTAATACTGATACTGTTACTATTTATTTTTTTAAAAAGCTCATATATATACTAATTTCATTTTATTAAATTTTAGCATGTGCTTATAGACAACTTAAAATAATCTATTATAAACTATTTGACGTGATGACAAATACATATTTCTTTCTGAGATAGAAAATAAAAATAAAACTGAAATATCTAAATAAAAAATTAATTGAGTTTCATGATATTTTTAAATTCATTCCATGAATGTATATTATCATACCCTTAAACACATCCAATATTCCTCGATTCGCTTGAACCTCACCACAGCGGATGTGTTCAATTACACCACAGCTTAAATTACTGCGTACTTTTATTAACACTTGGAGCTCCATTTGTCACAAGAGCGAGATTTGAAAAAAGTCGTACCTAATTAGCATTCCAACGCGAGCAGAAATAGCTTTTAAAAGCCAACCAAAGAACACTGTGCGGAAATTTGCTAATAGATAGAGCTTTAAGCAATTGAACAAATTAATTACTTTACCCTAAGAATGAAGTTGGAATATCCAAACCTTGACAGATACAAATAACGTATTTATGAATAAAGAATATTATAGGATGTGCATTTGCTTGAAAAGTGACTAGATGTAATAAAATAAGTATAAATAAGCTCATGAAACAAATGCATGACTATTGCCATGTTATACAAGAATTAAATCAAATTAAAAAAGATATTGAGAATAGATTTAATCTTTTTACGACACGCTTTTTAAATGTGGAACGGAATGCTTAAAATTATTGTCGATAATATTTTGAAAACTATTTTAATAATGTACAAAAAAGAATAAAAATGAATGACTTGAACAAACTATTGACTAATTTAGTGTCGATTTGATAAAAACTCCATTGTACAAGTAACATATTTAATGCGAAGGATGCAAATGGCGATTTCAAATACACTCCGTCGTCGGAGCAATGTGTGTTTGATGTTAATATTTGTACCTCTATTTCAATTTAAAAAAGATATACACTTTTTATCATGTTTCTTGTAAAATTAAGAAAATTCAAATTTTTTCATTGTTTAACTGTTTTTGACATGCATGAAAATTATGCTTTTAAAAGGACTCAAATGAATAATTTCGCTTGTTAAAAAAAAAATACATGTTTTTTTTTAATAAAAAATTCTTTAAGGATCTTATCTAAATATTTTTTTTTTAATAATTATGTATAAATGTTATTCTGCTCATTAAAAAAAATGAATCGTTTACATTGTCCAGTACAACTAATTAGAAAAGAATCCATTCAAGCAAATGTATTCGCCACTTAAGATAATTGGTTGTATTGATAAAATCACTGTGAGAGAGAAAAATAAAATGCGTTTCTATCCTCCTACGTTCCAGTCTCGATTTTTCTCGCAAACCGTAAACTACCCTAATAAAACCAATGTCCAAGTATTCGACCACTTCGATAGCCATCAGCATTAAAAGCGGTGTAAATACTGCAACCCGCTACTGTTTGCACTTTACGATCATTTAATGAGACTATTAAGTGTTGTTTATGAAATATCTGTTCGCAAAATGTGTCAACGAACACAATGACTACTTTAATTCCAATTAACTCCATGAAAATATATATGTTTCATACAAACAAAGAGTAGGAAAAGTCGACGCCAATATTTAAATATAAAGTTTGTGTTAAATATCTAGAAGAAAATAAAAAGCAAAACCAGAGTCATGTTGTGTAAGATTTGAAAAATGCTCTTTTAAAATGTAGAGCATTAAGGCTTAAAATGAAGCATCCCAAAAAAAATCTTTTGGAAGAGTAAATATTTTTCAGTCAGATCAGATAGGTGGGAAAAGAAACCAGCATCACATACAGTATTCAATCAAAACACGCATCAATATATCAGTCACTAGGATTTTTGGTAACTCGGCTACATGGCTGGAAATAGGCTGTTGTTTGTTGTTTATGTTAACTGCCAATAATTTTTTTATATTACGAAAGTGATTCAATATTTTAGTTATTTAACGATCAGTGTAAATAAGATTAACGGAATATTAATAAATTATCGATAAACAATTTCTTGTCCTTTATTCAGGGAATTGAAAACTTTCAAAAAGTCAAATCAGGGTAAAACATTTTTTAAACGAAAGGTAGGAGATTAGAACATAAAAGTAGAGGAACTTATGGTACCTTTATTAATCTTTTAATTTATTATGGTGTCCTAGAAAAGTAAAGTTGGTTTATATTAATCATAAACTTTGAAAAATAGAACCTCGAATAAATTCAGTATCACAATACGAATTTATTTTTTGAAAATATGGTTTTAAAGCTTTTAAAACAAATCATTTATTTTGATAGCGCGCTATTTCTTGTAGAGATAAAAATATTAAAATTTCATCTCATGACAGTTTCGAGAGAAAAATCTTAATTACGTTAGAAATGTTTCGCTAACAAAAACTGGATTTTTTGCACAAAAAAAGATGATTTATGGATTAAGATAAAATGCTGCTTCACTCACTTGCAGCCAGTTTTATGCGAAAATGTTACGAGTCGTAATAAATTTATTAAAAAAAAGCTCCCGCAAGTTTAAAATTTTTGCAAGTTTGTGGAGAAATTAGGTTATTAAATTCTATTGGTGGTTTTAAAAAGTGTTTTTTGCCATTTAATGGAATCGAGTTACTTTTATAAATAAAATAAAGTAGCAAACTTTTGTAATGTCACTAACTTTGAACATTAAAAATGTATCTTTGCGAACAAGTTGGATTAAAAACATCACATGGATTGTGATATTTTCATTCAAAAAATCATTTTTTTCACATCATTTTAAAACACTACACTGTAAATACAATGAATTTTAAGACAACCAACTTAGTACCGAAAATAACAAGGCATTAAGCAAGATGTCCTTTGATCAATCGTGTAAAGATATAATTGCTATTTTTTGTCTTCGGTTTTTTGGTCACCTCTTATTTAGATTTTATTGCAATAGTATTTGTAAATGGGATTTTTATTATTTAAAATAAAAATGCTTATTGAGATAAAGACTTAAAATCCCTTTTGATATTCTTCAAAAAATTTCCAACCATCAAGGCTGATTAAGATGCACCCACTTTATTTTTCTGTTTTTTTTTCATTTACACATAATTTATTACATATATCTATATCGCTTTCCACTTAAGTCTGTTAAATATACTATTCAGACAGCGAATAGATATATAGAGATATAAAAATATACTAACATCAACAGACTTTTTCATTGAAAATAATACTCAATTGCATACCAATCGCTTCCCTAGATTATGACTGGATTTGATGTGACGCGATTACGTCATTCAATCCGGATGACGTAAAAACGGGAGTTTCGAACCACGTGACGAAAATGAAGCTCAAAAGCTTCAATCTGAAAGCTACATTTTGATTCGATTGCCCAGTGAACAATATGAATTAAAAATTTTGATTGACATATTGCAAGAACGTAAAAATCCACTTTTATCGCTATTAATAAAGTTTTTAAAATCGTCTACATCTGTCGATTCACTAGTTTGTAATCTATAAAATAATCTTTATTTTGTAAAAATTGTATATTTTCATCATAATTGGCATATAACCTGAATTAATGAGAATAAGATGCGATACATTGTATTTATTACGGCATTTTATTTGATGCTTTTATGTTTTCAACTATTTAACTACAAAGCATTTGACATTGTTTGCGAAACTATTTGAAAGGATTTCTCAAAGTTGCGTTATGTGTTTTGTAATACTTATGGGTCAAGAACATATAACAATATTACTAGAAGAAAAGCAATTTTCAAAGGGTTGTTCGGTGTGAAAGGATACAGTACCTTAAATATGTAAGAATAAGTTACTGGAACTGAACAGAAAAATCTTATATATAAAACCGAAACGGCGTATGTCTGTGGGTCTGTAATTCCCTTTTGCATTGTTGGTCATTAAGTTGCCATAAAAACGAATATGAAAGAAAATATGTTTGAATTTTTATCGGCGAAGACACTTAGTCAAAATTTAATAAATTAGTCTTATACTGAACTTTTCCCGGCTTTTATTATTCATAATAATGTTTATTATTTACGTGAAGGTATTATTTGACATTTCTTTGACAGGAAATTAGATTTTTTCCATGAATTCGGACATTTTAATGGGCGAGAATGGGGCCTGCCATCAAATTAAATAAAGTTTGTGATTTTATTTTAACTCTATTTTGGATGTTAGATTTTGTGATATAATTATGTCGAATGATATAACACTAAATAATTATTGGTCGCTTAGTCCAAGCGACGTCGGGTAGCAATACTAGCATAATATAAATATAGTAACCCATTGCTATTTTCTATAATCCGCTTTGTATCCCTGTGCTATGCTGTTGACAACCAAAATAAAGCTCAAAATTATGAAATAAAGAGTGAATGAACAATATACTAAAACAGTTCAGAAAGAGTTTGACAAAACGCGGCTATTTTACATGAACTATGTTAAGGGCAAAGGGTAATTTAAAGAAATATTAAAATCTAGTTTGTTAGACATATGCTTATTAAGAGATTACGCTTTATTTAAATAGAAAAAGTGTAGCTTCATGTTAAGTCTTATACCTATCTTAACATTTTTACAATTTAAATAATTTGTTTTATTTATATTCCACAAAAATCAAATTCAATATTTTTTATGATTGTATAATATTGGTAGTGCTTTTGTGAGTGCCGACGAAAACAATTACTAATGATAATATATTTATGTATAAGCAAAAAGAGTTTTTACGAAGCTTCTTTCAGGAATGTATTAATAATGTCTACCTAATCGATTTGTAATTCGTTTAACGACTTCGGTGAAAAAAGTTTTTCGAAACTGAACACGAGAATAAGGTATTTACGACATTTAGAAATGGTTAGAACAGATGTGAATTTGTTTTTTTTATACCTAAACTCTTCGTTACAATTTTTTTAGCTTTATGGTGATGATACAGACTCAAAAATTACTTATTCAATTGTAAATGATGAGCAATTATTGATGCACGAATTATATTAAGCTTTAATGTAATTGATCATGCAAGATATTTTTTCTTTTTACAATTGTTTGCTGATATATAAACGCGTGTGCTATATTTATGTTATCTTTTCAACATGTTCGATTGTCACTTTTATGTTGTTCACTGTCAATACTTGGTGGAATGGCATTATAATAAAAATGATAAAAACATTTATATTACTTATCCACATACAATTTATTGGATCAGGACCGCTCATGGCGAGAATTGTCAACAGAAGTTGACTCAGTTGACAATACTCGCCATGAGCGAAACCGGTCCTGATCCAATATATTTTATGTGGATTAAGGTACTAAATTTTTTTGATTATATTACTTCATTACGAAATAAGTTCTAACACAGTTATTAAATATGTACACTGCCAATAAAGGGTAAATTTATCCAATTTAGTGGTTAATTAAATGATTACTTCTGTTGATATTGACAAAGTATACATGTCCAAATAAGTACAATAAATTAACACGTCAGTTAGCAGAAAGTTCAGCGTTCGTTTTACATTCAAAAAAGATACATTCAGAGTAAAAATATTACCTACATTAAATTAAAGTAATTGTCCAGTTTTATTGTCCAATTTAAACAAGTGATGAAGTAGTTTCTTTTAGGACACGGTGTATTTATATTGGGGTGTATTGGGAATTTCCGAAGCATTTAATTAGTGAAAGTAGCCTAGACAATTTATCAGTGTCATCGTAGGAGCTCGTACTCCCGCCGCATTTTAGCGAAAAGTAGGACGATTTGCTAAATGTGAGGGTTTTATTAGTACAATTTTATATTTAAGAAAAATATTACCCAATTCTATTTTTGTTTTTTGTTGAACGGAAATTACTCGTTACGAAAACCAGGTATTATACAACTGTATCATTAATATAATAATGTGCACAGGTAAACACTCAAAAAATAATGTATAATTTAGTAGCTTTTTGTGCTAGTATCCAGTTTGGTTGATATAAATGTGTAATGCATGTAAATGTAAAACTGTAGCCACTGTTTTTAGTGGTATACTATCCTATTTTACAGATATGAAATGCGTCTAAAATGATTTTAAATCTCATTTCCTTATTGAGAAAACTGATTTTTACTGTCTTTATATTATACGGTGTGAAAAATAACAATGTATTTTTGTTGATAGCTATTTCGGGTTAAGCCCTCGTCAGAACTATGTTTTAAGCGTGCATGAAATCATTTATATATACCGTTGTAGACAGGGTACACAATACATTTTTCTCTGTTCCTCCATCTTAGTTGTATGTGGTAATAATAAGTTATTGAATGTGACAAATTGATTTGATGTATTCTTGAAGTGAATGGGATGAAAGCTGGGTTTTTACTCAGTGGGAATATACGTTTTATTATATCTATAAGACAATAATAATCTTCTGATGCCTTAATATTTGTAAAAATAAAATATATCATAATATTTAAATGAGTGACGCACTATTTCAGAGATTCGTTGCATACTAACATATTCTCTGATAGGTACTGGTAAATGCACGATTGCGCTGAATTATTTCAGCCACAGTGAAAGGTTTTTTCTCTCAAAAAGATAATTACGTTTCCGTAGTGTCACACGGGTAGGAAGAAACTAAAAGTAAAAAAATGTCCTGGAGGGAACCGTGTAAAAAAAAACTTTTCTTTGTTGCAATTTAGACGCTGGTTCTACCTAATACGACTTTCTTTTTTTTCACTACGAGCTTTGTGGTTTGTCAGATTAGTTAACCTGGAATAATGTTAATAGCATTGATTTATCAGTATAACACAAGACATGGTATTAATATAAGTGAAAAAAATATTTCATATTAGAACGTAGAATTTTTTGTCTAGTAATCGATCCAAAAGCGCTTTTTTATATAAGAATTTTGGAAGCCAGTTTCATATTCATTATACAAGTCTCAGCCAATTTGCAAGATAAACTGAACACTATTTTGTGGTTTAAATAAATTTCATCTGTCCTAGCTATCTTACTGTTAAGTATATAAAATATCATTTATCATGAGACTCAAGCCATGATAAAAAATGATGATTCTTTGATCCATGAGCAAGGATAATATAATTTTTAGAAAAATACTACAACTAAAATGTCACAATTATATCAAGTGAGAATCTGAGACACTGATCTAGTCAAGTAATGAGTCAGTCTGATATACCAACTCTGCCAAAACATATAAACTACCTTTACTGTTTTAATAATCATTTATTACTTAAGAAATATCATTATAAACGTATTTCAAACACAATATGTTTGATAAATCTATGTTATGTATTTCAATAGATATTCAATAAACTTTCTCGTGTAGATGAAAATTGGCGTCATGATTTTAGTGAAGTTTTTCAGATTCATATACATTGAATCGACTGCAACTTGTAAAAACTCCAGAAAATGTTCTTTTGTGAGAATGCATCTTGAAAGTTTAGATGTTTGCTATCTCACAACTGGAAAAACTTTCCGGAAAATTTTCCTTTTGTGTTTGCCCAAGTGCACTTGCATAATGAAGATAAATATTTCGGATTCGAATGACTGCCTTTTGTAAATCGAGCAATAAATTCAGTATTGAATGGTTACGTATTGAAGAAAACTTTTTGAAATATGTTAATGTATAAAAACATAATTTTGTTCCTAGATTAGGTGAATTTTTGATTTATTATAATGATATTAAAATTCTTAAAAAATGGTTTCAAATTTTTTAGTGTTGTTTGCAGCTCATCCCGTAGCTTATCATTTTTTTTACATACATAAAACCATTAAAATAATTAAAATAATAAACTATAATACTTATTTAATTAGGTATTACACGTTTGTGTAAAAATGTTTAAATTAAAGACAATTGATATGACGTTACCTATTTTTATTTTTCCACATGTGGAGTAATAACATTTTAAATAACAATCCAACAATAAACTTTTATATAAAATATTTCGGAACACAACTAGATAAAAAAGGATTAGTAGGAATAATTATCGGAAAATGAGATCTTAGCGTTTGTTTATTTTATTTATAATAAATAATGCATATCCAGATTTAGCTGACTAGAAAAAGCTCCGTGGTTGTTCTACTGTTTTTTTAGATGGGAAAAATATTCAATATGTATTATATGATGAAATTCTTTCTAAAGTAAGCATTCAAAAAAAATCATTCGAAATATTGTAAATTTTAGTATTAAAGAATATTCCAAGCGCTTCTACTGCACTACACCGGTCTATTTGGCTTAGCAATTGTGCCACTAACTAACTACCCAGTCGACAGGCGTTGGCATCGTTCTACAACAATGTACATTATTAAAAGCACTACGCTAGTGTGATACCACACATTGTCGAAACAGTTCGCGAAAAGTGTTGATCGTGCTTAAGGATAATGCTTTAATTTTATCATTAAATATCATAAATTTATATTTATACATTCAAGAAAATTATAAGAACTACTACGGCAGGTAAAATGAACAAATTTTAGTGTAAATTAAATAGTATATGAAATTTTGGTAAATTATGGATATATGGTCACGGGACAGAATTTTTGTAAAGATTTATGAAAAATAAGCACAGTAAATGAAATCAATGTAAGGCTTTTTAATTATTTTTTTTTAATTTTTCGTCTTTAATTTTTAAATTTATTACAATAGAACAGGGGTCGGCAAACTTTTTTGGGATAGGGCCAAATCTGAAAATTGTTTGACTTGGCGGGCCAGGTACAAAAAAGAAAGATATTTACATAGGTAATTCGATAAAAAAAAAAGATAATTTTCTATTGGATATATTGAAAATATTATTTAATTTTGTTTCATGTGAACAAATATTAACTCGTGGGCCGGATTGAAAACAGGCAGCGGGCCTGATTTGGCCCGCGGGCCGTAGTTTGCCGACCCCTGCAATAGAAGACCCTAAAGAATACTTCACAATAAGTATGAAATCGAGTTGTTTTAATTTACAGGAGCAAAAATGCAACGAAAAACTACACAAATAATAATATTATACAAATAGAGACAGTCATATAAGTTTATTATTTGTTTAAAATAAAAAGAATAATTTTATTATAGGCTAATAAAAAAAATCTTTTCTTTCAGAACTCATACAATAATCAGTAATATTCTTCAGATTTAATCATTTTGATTCCACATTTTATAATAATCTACAACAACTAAAAACATAAAATTATAAGCCAGTATGGATATTTTTTTTGAGCTTAGCTCGAGAGGATTGGGACTCTGTCCCGTGACCATATATCCATAATTTACCGAAATTTTCAGTAATTCACAGTAATTTTAAGGATTTCATATTCAAGACCATCAGTTTCCGATTTCAATTGCATTTATTTAGAACTTACAGCTTTGACACATTGAAATTATAATACGATCCATTAGGTGAGGTGAGAGGTTGTATTTTTTTAAATAGAAAATAAATGATTGTTGTCTGAATAATATTTTTGATTGAAGTTAGATTTATCAATTTCTAAATTTTATGTATAGCAGTACGTAAAACAAGATCAAACTATGCTGTGACATATAATTTTATAATATATAATAGTTAATAATTTTCTCCATTTAAATAAATCAATAACTAATGTTGCAAGTAAACTAATGCTAAATCTTAAGGGTGGTTACAGTACTATGCGAATTTATATGGTGAAGATTGCTTCGTGTCTATCAAATTGAGGAATTTGGAAAATAGTATGGGATGAAATACTTTATTTTATTTGATATAAAAGTGAATATACAGCATGCAATAAAGCTTGTTGATCTGTCTGTAAAATAAGTTGATTATGTAATATATCTGTATTTACGGATTTGGACTATTTCGAAAGCATTCCGGCGAAGAAATCTATTTCTCAATTGGAAATGGGTCGATCCTTCCCCCGGCTTTATTTATTTAGTTTCACCGAATCGGATGATGCGAAATGTGTTTCAGAAAATACTTACAAACTCTCACCAGTGAACGTTGTGTCGCCTGAATATTGAAGGGTTTCATTTGAATTTTCTGTTCCGTGTGTATGGTATCGAATGTCTTATGTAGGATTTGAAAGCTTTTACAATAAAATTTCTTGTAGCACGTTGAATTTATTAATTAGCTTCTTGGAACTTATTAATTTGAAGTTATGGAAGACAAAAATCATTTATTGTCCAAATTTAATTGTATATACTCGAAAGTTCACAGCATTTTTACCACCGCAACACAGTTTGGCTTCAAAATACTCTAACAAGGTGCGTTTCACAATAATATCACAAAGCTTAGCATTCAATATCACGTGAATAAATTTTAAATAAAAGAGTTGTAAAATCTCTTCATTTATTGATATCTTTTTGCTTCCCATAAGATCGCTGTGAATATTCTAAATACCGTTTCATTTTCCCCAAATGCAACTAAGCCGACATGGCAAATAGACCCATCTGATGCATTTTTTTCATCTGTGTTCACGTCTGAATATTCTCAAAGGATGTGAAATGTATCCTTGATCATTTCAAAAGCTGTGTAGTAAAGTGAGCATGACCAGCAATTATTTATGTAGCTTTTACGGATATTGTATTTCACACATATTTTTATTATCTATAACGGATTTTTGAACACCTATTTCACGGAAGAACCTGTTCCAAATACGTTCTGCAAGAAAAGTTTGAATATCAAAGTTTCATGCAAAAAAATAATAGTGTTTCACATCTGTACGTAGATTAAGAGGCATTGTTTCTGGTTGCAAACTAATTAAAAGGAAACGACTGCTTGCATACATAAATAAACATTTTCACTGTTGATTTGTCTTGCAGTTTTTTTAATAAGGACATTTTTGGTTGCAGTGATAGTGTTTTTTCGACGTGGTAATAAACGGTCGTTAGTCAAGGAGAGACTTTTGCATGATACTAAACTAGTGTTAATGAGAACACAACAGTAGTTCTTAGGGAGTTATCGATATGTCTTTGGAGCAAACTTAGACTTTCTCATAAGTATCTTTATAGTTTCGATGGTTTCGGTGGTAACTTTGTGGAAGTTCATTTTAATATAAAATTTAAAATAATTTTGATTAATCTTCGTCGATTCTATAATCCCCACCTTGCTTCTCTTAAAAGGAAAAAAACCCAAACTCCATTTTGTAAATTCATAATTTAAAATGTTAGAATCAATTTTGCTTCATTACTTTGCGATAGTAAGTCTGAAGATGCCTCTGAAAGAAGTGAAACACGTGTCACAGTTAGTAGCACAATACGTAGAATAATCAAAGTTATTTTAAATTTTTATCTTTATACTATTTTATGGTATTGAATAAACAATTTTCATAAATATTTCAATGTCGACATTTGATCTTTATATCTCTTTTCCATTTTTTTAAATTCACCTTTTTTCAAATGATATTCAAAAATGTACCATTTGTTTTGTGTTGATAAATCTTTTTCGCTGGTCGATCGATTGCTCCTTTGGAATATATAAATAGTTCATACGCACAAGGCCGTCAACGCACATTACCAATTCAAATACGCGTAACGAAAATTCCTTTACAAAATTCACAAACATAACGGAACCGTCGAGATCTCAGGTCACGACTTTATAAAGTGCTACATTAATCTTTCGCGGAACTTATTTATTGTTCAATAGTCTGTCACGTGACGCGCGGTCATTATTCTCGCTGACATCTGAGATCCTGCTTCACTCCTCACACAGTCGGAAGCAGAGACCGTGAGTCGCGATCGGGCCGGGGCTGAAAATGTTTGGACGTCGTCCCGAGGGTTTGTCTCCGAATATCAAATAAGACATCATTCTGATTTCTAATCATTTGCTTCTTTGTATAAAATTAATAAATGACTGATTAAAAAAAAATATAGCACATTTAATCATTTACGCTATTTACTATTGATGAAGAGGCATCGCATGAATAACATAAATCAGGACTTTCTTAATCACCCAGGACTGCCAGTGTTCTTAACAAAATACAATCATCTCAATTAACGTTTATTAGAGGGACTAAATAAATTAACATATTTAATCTAAATAAAACAAAGTATAAACTTTTGTACCCAAGCGGAAGCCCAGTAGTCTGAATCCGATATCAAATTATTTAAATTGATATCTGAGAACATCATGGCTGATTATAAAATTTCTCTTTGAAGACTACATCTCAGTGTTTTGATAATTTTTCTTGAACATGTTTTCCAATTATGGCATAAAAATTGATGTTTTTACTCTGTGTACAAATCTGCTATCGAATTCTTAAAGTTGAAATTAAACATTAGCTTTTTTAATCATAATTTGTCACAATCTTATTTTAAATATTACCGAGGCTTGAAAAAATCGAAAAGTTCGGGCGCAAATTGTCAGTTTCTTGTGAATTGTATCTAAATTGCCTTCTGAAACACTCTTTCAAATGGTAAAAAATTCAGAAAACAGTTGTGATTTTGATTATAAAGCGCTTTGAAGTAGTCAAAACAAAATATACCAGATAGTGTTTTTTTTAGTATTGATGTATTGCTTTTCAGCCTATTTTCTTAAGGAAATTTTTAAGTATTTATTATTACTAAATTATTTGTATAAATATACATGCTGTTTATACTCTTTCATAGAAATAAAAAAAATATTTTTTTATCTCGATAAAGCATAGTATTTAAGAACATACTACAATAGGAAAGCAAGAATCATTTTAATAGTAATTAAAGTCTTGTTTAGCATATGTATATTTCGTTTTTGGAATGAATTGAATTACCATGGCGTATTGAAAAACACCATGGTTGAGCAGTAAGGTATATAATATATTTATCTGAAAATGTATTCCATTGAGTCGAAGGGAAAGCTTACTGAGAATATAAACTTGTTTATAAAATGAACACCTAAGAAAATTATAATTTCAAATATTAATGAATTGTTTCGAAACATACTGTGTAATAAATTTAATATGCAACAAAAAAGTCTTGAAAAGAAACGCGGAAAATCTTAAATGTTACTAATTTTATTTTCTCATTAAACATTTCAAGGCTCTCAGGAGCTTTTCCTTCAAAGCCTTCCATCCCAAGTAAACATTTGAAAAGGTTAATGGAAACCTGATTTTGAAGCTGTCGCTTTAAGTTAAGGAAAATAATTTATCATACAGGGGGCATTGCAGTTTCGTCTAAACTCTAAAGGCATCATCACGCCACGTCATAAATCTTTGTTTATTTTTATTCCAGAATGAAATGAGTCATCATCATATAATATCATAACAAAATTCATAAAACATTAAGTTAAACAGTAATAGAGTTAGAACTATCAAATCAAAGCTTAGCATATTTTTTTTAAATATCTGACTAGGCAAATAGTTGGTTGAATCAAGTTTTGAAGAAACAAGACAACATCTACTCGCATTAAAAGCTACAATCAAATCATTGTCTGCATACTAAGTTGTTATTTTAGCTAAAAATATCATAAAGGTTATTTTTTTAATTGAAAACAAAATTTCAACAATATTATTGTAATAATTGTGATTATTTTTTTTTGCATGGAAAAGTACAAAATTCAAACGTTTCAATTTTGATATTGAAATTACATCAAACACCTTCAGTGGAAATTCTTATTAAAATCTATTAATTTATTCTTTTCGCTTAAGATTGAAAAGTTAACTATCATTTTGATCATACAAAATATGCGAATATGAAAAATGTCATATTGCGTAGGAAAGCTTTAGTATATAAATTGAATCCACTCTGACTCAGACTCTCAGAATAATGTGGAACATAATTGTGTCCGCGGACAAATAAGTGGCTATTTTTGCCAACGGGACACCACCTTGTAAATCAATTTAACGTTTTTGATAGCACAGCTTGCGGCACACGTGCCAAAATTGCTGTTCCTCTGACAACAGAGGTGAATTATTGTGATTTTATTCCTCAAAACGATGATAGTTTTGTATTATGCAAATGATATATTATTTATCACCAATCAAATACAAACGTTTAAGAGGAAGGTTTTTCTTGATAACTGGTTGAAAGGTTTCATTTATTTTGGTCGTATTTTCAATATTTTACAATGAAAAAAAAACAAGTTGATTATTTACATTTTATTTTATAAACTTTGATTACTGAAATAAGCTTAAATTTTATAAAAAATCATCACATATTATTAATATAAGGCATTTAAGAAAACCCTATTTAATAGCATTCAATAAAAGACCAGACTTTTTTTTTTATTTAATTTTAGCTTTGTCAAAATACCTTGTTCACATTAAGGATTTCGACCAAACGCGCATGATGGAATTTTAATATCGAATTCGAATCGCTTGAATTTTGTTCTTCAACGCATCAGTTCAAGTAAATCCGTGTACTTAATATCCATGAAGATGCTTAAAGACGAAAACCGGGACGTCAGTGACTGACATAATAGAAACGTGGACAGTCCAAACTATTCAAGTTAAATACCTCGTAATAAATAATAGTTATTATTTGCACTGTCAAATTTATGATACGTCTGATCAGAAAAACATATTAATGTCATGCAAGAGGTAGCGTGGACGGTAGAAAAAATTCATTTTTCAAATGCAATGAAAAAGTGATACGTCTTAAATTTTGCCATGAAGACTGGCTGTACAGATGTTTTGCGAAATTTATGACCCGCTCATTGAAAAGGTCTAGCTACGTGCCTGAGTGATGATAAGCTCCCCTCTGCCCCCTTAATCTTCCCCACACCGACAATGAACGCTACATTCCCGCCCCGATGTACCTGAGGGCAACTAGCACCAGTATGGGAATAAATCAAGATTTACGGCGGCGCGAAATAGAAATATGACACACTTATCGATGGGCGGTAAGCAAGATATAGTGTAGTGGAGCGAGGGGATCAACATTTACGGTGCCGCCAATAAAAATAGCGATACCATAGTATTGCTATGCTAGAGAACCTGGTGTTAAAATCTGGAAATTATCTATGACTTATACCTACTTATGGTTTGAATTTAAATTTGGAACTTTGTTATTCCACGAATTGTGTTACAAAATGTGTCTCGCCACTTGACTACCTACTATTGTATTTAAGTCAATTTAATTTAGTACAAATTGATTTTAATTCTTATATTATAAAGTAAAACATTGAGGTCTGAATTTTTACGTTCTACACGACGCATGGACACACAATGATATGATGTTTAGAAATAATTTGCCTTACGATAGTTGAGCTGGAATTTATTTTCAAACTGGCCAAATCCGTATCATTTTTTATACACAATAAACAACACAATATGTGGAATAAATAGCAAAGTTATCAAATTGCATTTTATAATCAAAATGAATTTCCACAAAGTATCGGCCGATTCCATCAAGAGGATTTTTTTATGCTTTTAATGTGTGAATGATAACAAAACAAATATTTTAAATCTTCTTTTTTAAAGTCAAACGTATTGTTTCATTATAAACCACAGAGTATCTTAATATTATTTGGGAGGCATGTTGAATTCATTTTTAAACTATTGAAGAAAATAGTAAAATTGTATTCGAGGATTTTGACTGAAGGTGCTTGATGTGACTTCAATTTAAAATTCGAATCGCTTGAGTTTTGTTCTTTTTATTGTGTTGTTGGTTTTGACTTTTGTCATCTACAGGCATTGCAAGTGCACGTATGAACATCAAATGACGACGATTCAGAAGCTGAGTCATTTAGAAAATAATATAAATTTAGCTGATGACTTCTATTTATAAATCATATAATGAATAATACAAGAGTGGATAGATATTAAATAATAAGGAAACAGAGAAAACAGTCATACTTAGTAGATCAAAAATAATATGGCTTATTATTTTAGTTTCAAAAACGTCATTATCTTTTTCATCAGGTATTATAACAGCCTGGACTGAAAACAATATTGAATTTATTTTAGCCGTCACATTTAAGTGCTCGGTGATAAATGATCAAAGTCATGATTAATTTTCTTAAGCTTGACAAAAAAAAAATTTAAAAAACCTCGTAAAAAGTCTCGCAATAAAGCATCCCGTCATAACTTTTGTCTAGCCGTAATAAAGCCTTCTAGGATGGATAATATAAAGCACACGAGGTCTGGCTGAAGTAAGTAGACCAGCTGTTGTTCTTGAGTAAAACAATCTTGAGTAGATTAATGACAAATGAAAGGATTCGACCTTTAAACTCGAAAGTGCTGGGCTTATTTGAGCCATTCTCCATTATTCATGTTTCAATTTTACTCCGTGTAATACAAAAAAAATATTTTTGGGTCAGAAAATTCAATTGTTTGTTAGTATTAAGAATATACTCAAAATTTATGGGATCAGTTTCTAAAATAATTAATGAAACGTCATCATTGTATCTCATAAATAAATAAAATACATCAATGTAAAATTTCTAGCCAGTTTTCGGAAAGATATATTAAGTCAAAAAAATAGTTTTTCAATATTTTCAATTTACTTGAAAATAAATAATAATTCTATAACAAGCATAGTATTGATGATTTTTAATTTTGTTTCAAAATATATTATAGTCATTTTGAATCTATATGTAAGTACCTTTACAATATTGTGTCTGAAAATTATATGTATCTCTTTTTAAGATTCACGTTCAATCAAATTAATGTTAAATATTAAAAAAACCTCTTCTGATTTTTATGTCACCATACCTACATTTGCCTTTTATCTATTTTTTTCGGTTGTTGACTTTGCAACCTGTAGGGATTATTACATATTTTATTTTCGCCGGTTGCAAAACAAAGTTTCTCATTACTGGGTTAGATGACTAACAGACATATAATGTTCTTGAAGCTTAAAAAAAACATAAAAATAGTCTGACAACTAGACAATATTTTTACTTAGTAAGTCTCAAACAGTAATAAACTGAGGAAAACATTGAAACAAGTGTAATAAATAGGATTGATATATTTCAATATGGAGAAAGTATTGAAAGAAGATAAAGAAATCGTTAGAAATTTTTTACAAACGGAAGTTCACTGAACCTGATAGAAGAAGGTAAATTTACATAGTCGCTTGGTATATACCGAATAGGCTTGGAAGTTCTTTTGTAAGTTCAAGAACTTTTGTAAAGTTAGTGTCTATGCAAATAAAAGAGAATCTCTCAAATGTGTTTATGTTTACTACAATTTGATGTGAACATTTCCAATAAATGTCACTTTTGATTTCTTTCTCTCGTGACATCAATACAGCTAAGTAAATAATATGTAAAATGCTGCCTAATCAAGTTTGTGTCGTAACTCTTGCCGTTCCGTCTCACCCTTATTATCTACCCTTAGTTTGTTCACCCAAGAAAATTTCCGTATAAAACAATTCGAGCGTAAGGCTCTCGATGATATTGAGTGGACGTTTTTTAGTGCGGACATAAATTTGCTTGGATTTTCTGCATAATGAAATATTTTTTTCATAAAGTTCAAAATATAAACATATAATTTGTAGGGCAATGTGATTCTTTTGTTTCTATTTAAATAGTGAGAATGGAGTTGGTGTCAATGACATCTTACATAAATAAGTTTAATTTGGTAATTTATAAATTAAAAACCATGCAATTTACGTGCGTATTATTTGTCAGATAAAAAATTACATTTAAGAAACAATAACTAATGACTGACGAACGATTTTCGAATAATTCCATGGCATGTCAATTCAATTATGTATATTTTTTTTTCTTTAGTGCTTTAACCATAGTTATTATAGTTATCAAATTGTCATTGATATACTCTGATGATATATTGATAAAATGAAATCAAGAATCTTATTGAGTATAATAGAATATAGTAAAAAAGAAGAAGCCATATTTCAAAATTGAATATTTTGACAAGCAGCTGTTAAGATTAGATCATTAAGACAAAGAAGAAAAATATCAAATTATAACGTTCTCATATACATTTTCCAAGACTTTTACAGTTAGAAGTTATTGAAATTAGTCAAAAATAATTTATTGATACTCAATCATCCTATAATAGACAATGCCATGGGTATACTAAGATCGATCATTAAATTTGATTGATCACGATGAAATTTTGTCCCAGTTTTCCCGGCGTGCGGAAAAATAGAACTAATGAAATGGGTAGTCAAATGCCTAATTCAATTTCTGCCAACAGATGGCGTTAGTTGTTGGCGCCAAAGTCGTCCAACACCATAGATGTCTCTCAATTACAAAGCGTCCTTTTATTTTCCCGCGCTCGGCGAGGACTAGGCGTGAGAACAAACTCGTTTGGTATGTACTGAATACGGGCGGGTAAAATATTCTGTTTTCGTCCAAATCGCGTAATAAAACCAATTATTCCGGAACGTCTCCAGCCGGTCGCCTCCTCGTTCCACATTTTAGAGGGTGCACGGAAGCCGACCGATCGGGTGTGAAGCAATGGCGTCATTTATGAATTAAGTAATAATTGTAAATATCTTTTTATCAAAGAAATTACATTTCACGATATTACTAATTACGTTTTGTCGCCTACTTTTCTAGTAAAAGCATAATGTAAACTCGAGCACAATCACACGTTTCATGATTCATCAAATTAAAGTCATTTTATATAAAAGTGTGCAGTCTAGAAAAAGGGAAACCCCTCTAGCGTTTTATATATCAGGAGGTCATTTTCAAAAGTGGACAAACTCATTTGTTGAAAAACTGAGAATGTGAGATATTTTCATTACTTTTTCCTCATAAATTTGTGTTTCCTATCAATATATTTTAAGCTAAAGTATTACAGATAGTGTGTAAACATTCAAACTTTTCCATATGAATAAAAAAGGTCTCAAAAGTTTAATCTAAGACTGGCAGCTGAAGAAATTATTTTGGAATTGTCCACTTTTGAAAATTTTCTTGAATATTGAATTGAAATTTTACGGATAAAGCGTGAAGTAAACAATTGTTTAAAATTTTACCAGTTCAGACAAAAATATACTAAGTCACGTCTCGGAGCAATTTTTAATACTGTAAACAATGCAATATAGTTTTTTTTAACTTTTAAATAATGTAGTTATACATTTGATTACTTATGATGACTTGTATATATTTAATATAAGTGAACTATTGTTTTTAATAGAGTTGCGTGATCGGTTTGAAATGAGTAATACCTAACCAAATTGCGTGCGTAAATATTTAAAAATGTGTTTGGCTATTTAACAGCTTTAAAAGCGTTTGTTTACAAACTGATTCATTCCGGAACCATCTGCATTTATACCAATTATGTAAGGCACGGCACTGGGTCGAAGTAGCCGCCCCAACGAGCGCCCGGGGAAGATGCTAAAATTAACGGCTTCAGACGTTTATGGATCGAAACTGAAGGGGGCATTAAGTTAGAAAGAAATTTGACGGCTAGTAATAGGGTGAACGTGGCGTAACCTTTAAAATATACGGAATATTCAGACACGCACTTAAAAATGGGCCATAATGTAATTAATTACGGTATTAAATTCTTTTTCTCTCACACAATTTCATCATTGGTAAACCGTATCAATTACCAGCTAAAACATATATATTTACTTCAATAATGGTAACCGGACAAAACAGAACATGAAAAAACAGAATATGACAAAACAGAACATGACAAAACAGAACGTGACTTTTCAGAACATGACAAAAAAAAACATGACTTTTCAGAATATGATAAAACATGTTAGGTTTTTTGTCATGTTCTGTTTTATCATATTCTGACAAGTCATGTTCTGTTTTGTCATATTCTGTTTTGTCATGGATCCTTCATTAATGTAGCGCTATAAAGTCTTTCAATCGATGCTGTAGATTCACATTACCAAAGATCGAATATTTTTTTTTCAATGCGTTTGTGCTACTAAACGATAAAATATTTTTTAACAAGAGTGAGACATAATTTTTTTTCAAATGTGATGAAAGTTAATTGGTTCAGGCAAAACACAATTTGGTTCGAGGGACTTTTATGAAATGAGTCTGTTTTTGTAAAAATATTGACATACATTTCAAGCATTAAAAGCTTGCGCTAACGTAGATTCAGTTCAATTATATTTTTGTCTTGCGTGTTATTAACTATTAATAGTATTATAAAAGATTCATGCATAGAGTTGAAACAAATCCTAGAACAGCCAAAAGAAGGCAGTCAAAGAAATTGATTTATGGAACATATTAGACAAAAGATCTTACGTTAAACGCGAAACAGGCTTTTTATATCGTTCTAAAGAAGGAAATCATCTTTAATCTTCTATTTATTTATTATACTCTTTATTATTAAGCGCGCACGTATGTAAAGCAGCAATATTTTTTATTCATGTTATATTTATTAAAACATTAAACTTTTTGTAATGTTAAAGATACCTATATCAAGAAAGCAGCGGCGTGGTTTACAATCTCATAATTTCAATTACAATTTGATAAAGAAAAAACTACTGACAGCTTGTGATGTTTTTCTTAATGTAAAATCTGAGTCATAAAAACTATAGTAACAGTGTAAAACTACTCTTCAATTCACCATAAATCTAATAAGCGTGGTTTTTATGGAATTTTAAGCATATATTTATGGTGATCTTTCAATCTGTTTAAAGTAGGTTGTCCCGCTTGCTTCTGGGAAACAATTTTTAATAAAAAAGAAGCGGAATTCGGAGCGAAATGAATTGAGCTGTAACCCGACCCGCGTGCGATGCTCCGCTAAAGCGTATCGCGAGAAAAAAAGACGTTTTGGCTCGGTCATATGTGATATTGGTTTTATGGCTCACAAATAAAATATGTTTTTGGAAAGTGACTCGAATCGATTATGTTAAAACGGGAAAACTTCGCAAGCGGAAAAGTTGCGGGGGGCGTTTCCGTTGTGATTTATATTTATTTGTAAAGGCCATAAACGTAAATCAGGAATACGTTATTCAATAAACGTCAGTAAATACATTCGGCTTAACGTGATTATTTTGATATCACAGCATATATTGCGTCTGAACTCATATAACTTTCATTGGTCAGCCGTAAATTTACATGCTGGACATTTATCAAATACGAGCTACGTGTACAATTAAATCAGCTTCGAATAAAAAAATAAAATTGCTTTATCCCCTGCACATGCACGTGCATTATGATGAACATATATGCAAATATAATAGTGCAGGTAAACAAATATTTCTACCTTATGAACGAAATAATGTTTAATAGTAAATAAATACTCTAATTTGTATTATTTGATTTATATAACTGAGTTTAGTTTTTTACTACGCTTGACCAATATAATAAGGTTTCAAAATCTTCCATATCATGTTAATTTTTGTGTTAAGTGCAAATAATAGAGTAAAAAAATCTTTTTATACTAGTCAATATAGTAAAATACTGATCATGATTGTGTCGTAACGATATATAGCTAACGAAATCGGCACTAAAAGGGATCAAATTCCCAAATATAAGTATACATTGCTGTAAATAATATAGTAATTAATACGTTTTTAAAAACTTTATAATTATAAATCGTATAGGATTGCACCCAGGACCAAAAACGGCTCTTTCTATAGTGCAGTTGTGCATTGCACTCTCACTTACATCCTTGTATGGACAAGTACTTGTATATAAGCAATAGATATTTATATGCACTCCTTTATATTTTAGTCACCGGCCACCACTGCCCAGGACATGGCTAATACTGTAATATGCTATATATACGGCAGTGACATGTACAATGTTATTTACTCAGAAAATATAATATAGAGATTCGGGTAGGCATTTTAGTACATTGACTTAATTAGTGAAGTAAAATTAGTGAAATATTTTTTTTAACTAAAACGCCCTTAGCTCTTTATACTTTACAGAGTAATCAAGTGAAACATAAAACTATACAAGGAAAAAGCACTTTCGTAAGTTTTTAGACTTGAACTTTTTGCTTGGACCTGGTTCCTTCCTTCGGATAATCCGTTGATATAAATATAAGAAAATAGAACCTTCGGTATTTACTACTTTTATCTTTGAGGTAACGTTCAACTTTTTATTTAACAGTAAAGCAGTTTTCATGAATTTCAAATGATTTTTGATAATTATTCATAAATAAAGTGTCAAAATCGTTTAGCTTCGATTGTGGATCTCACGGGCTCGAGTTCTATTGCGGGAAGTTTCATAAATAATTGATTTCTGTTCGAATGCATGCAACTAACCGCTAATTCTATCCTAGATTTATCGTTCTATCCACACTATATTTTAAAAAGTCAAGCAACTGAGTAAAAGGCATTTCTCGTAGAAAAGCTTATGTTAATTCATTATTGGCCAATAAACTACCGACTGGGCGCGGACAAGATCGTTAAAATGAGATTTCAAATCATAATTTGTTCTATATTAGTTGAGATCGAGCCGCTATTCGTAAATTATAAAAATAATATATCAGATAATTTTTGCTCATTAATTACGAGGCAAGAAGTACAATATTAATATTGAATGGACACACTACATGCGTGGCGAGTTTCAATACGATTTTTTTTTCATACTTCTTCACTTAATCTCGAGATCCTCGTGGATTGACAATTCACCTTCGACAATTCGTTACCTTACTTTGAAAAGGTTCTAATTGAAATTTTTGTCTAAAATGACTTTTCGGTCAGAAAACTTGTATTTACCACATATATGTATGATATAATATATGAATTTAAGAATTATTTATGGTTGACTAACGGAGTTCCGAAGTTGCACTACATATGCACACTTTTTTTACTAAATTTATTTGACAAATGTCAAATTTGAAGATTGTCATCATTAATTCCATCATGACATCTTTAAGATCGTTATTTCTCAGCAAGAGTTAAAATAATTAATTTGAAACATTTTTACTTGCTCATTGTTGCAAGTGAATTTTAATCAATTGAAATTCAAACGCTCATATCTCAAAACACTTTCAAGAGCCAATAACCTTTTCAATATAAGGTATCCATATATTAATTGTATTGCTGTTTACTTATTAGCAATTAGTCATCAATGTTTAATTTAAAAACTAGACACCAATCAACAAACCAAAGCGCTTCATATGTTTTCATGACAAATAATGATTTCTAGGAAACTATTTCCTTATTTGACGTTAAATGCTTTATTATTATGGGCTATTCTAAAGCAATCAAATAACAAATGGTAGCTTTGAAAGCTCCGGGTGGTAACTGATTGATATCAAATGTAATAACTCTCAGAGCACGCAATGGCCTCTGATATAAACGTTTATTATTATTGGTGAATGCTGTTTTAATAGTCAGATTAGAGATAATATTGACCATCAGACTCACCCTTGTAAAGTGATGAGGTTCACCTTAGACGTTACGGTGCTTATGGAAATTTTACGAATGGTATCTTATCATTTCTATGAAATGGTGGATATCTGTTTGAAAATTTATTAGATTGACTTTTTTACGGCCTATAATCAATTTTTTTCTTTTCACCTTCAACACGTATTACGTTTTTTAATTAATAAAATCATAGTGAAAAATTTTAAGACTATTTATTTTTGGTTGAATTGGCATTTACTTTTATTTACTGAAATTTAATTATTTAGATATATGTACATCTCTGCTATACAATTGAAGGAATCGCTTTAATTGATTGAGTTACATGGTTAACATTTACTTGGTAGAACTTCATTATAATACGGTGAAAGATTTTTAATTCTACAGAAATTATTTTTATAAATATTTGTTGATATCTATTTCGGCTTACGCCTTCTTCAGAACTATTCTGACAGAAGAACTCGTTCTGGCGATGACGTAAACCGAAATAGCTGTAAAAATACAATATAAAATAATTTCTGTAGAATTAAAATACATTGTTATTTTTTTCACCGTACTAAATTTTATCATTATAGCAGTAAATATCGAAACTTAATCGCGAATTTAGATGTTAAATATGAGTATAAGACAATTAAATCAACGTATGTATCTGATTAAAGATAAATTGTTGAACAAAACATTAATAAAATATATGTTTCTAGAAAAAAATATTTGATTACAACGGTATTTTTCTTACTTCATTATTATCCGAAAGTTGATGTTTTTTTGTATAAGTAAATTTATTCCATGGTAAGAAAGTAAAAAAATATATAGACAAAACCTATGACCTGTGCTACAATGCCATGTGTTGACTTCGAATTTAAGCGCAGTTTGCATTTTATCGGATTTATAGCTTTGCAATAAACTTGAATAAGTTTGCACTGCTGAGTTCCGTGTCACCATGTTTGTTAAATACTTCGGAATACTTCATCAAAGGCTTACGGGGAGAATTCGGTCGGGCCGCGTCTTATTAACCAGTTCCCGCAATCTAAATAACAATGGTGACAAAGAAATTCGATTAAATTTACAGCCAGGAACCACCCCCACGGGAAACGGGATTCAAAAGCAGGAAGGGGTGAATCATAAACGGGAAAAACCATCCCCAACAGGCAAGCGCTTTTTGGTTTCCATGATTCGCCAGAATTTAACTCCGACGACATTCCTCTACATACAAAAGAGCTGTGAATCTATTATTTTAATAAGTTTATCAAAAACTTCGTGGTGTGAAGTTTAATTTGTTTTCTTTCATGCATAATATTATTTTGATAATCCTTGAATTGTAAAATGTGTATTTTTATGAATCTTTTAGATTAAGAGGCCAAAAGCACTTATGTTTGTATTTACATACGCATTTTGTAAGGAGCACCGAATACGAAATGACAAATAGTATAATATTGTTTCACTTGATTTTTTATCACAAGATTACTTTAACGTACTGAGCATAATGCATTTTTATTACAAGACACAACCCATCCTTTTTTTTAATTATTTTGAATAATACTTCGCGTCTAAAATTATAGTTATCCGTTTGCTTATCAAGTTTCATCATATTTTTTTTGTCTCAATCACACGTTGACACGTTGAACACGACAATCATATGAATATATTTTTAAGACAAAATATTCAAGCCTTAGTATCGTATACCTGTACGACTTACGATATGATTAAAAGTCTTTTTTCAAAATGTTAAAAACCGAATAAATCCGGTGGAACCAGTACCTAAATAAAAATAAGTTGGGGATCCATGCATTCTGAATTTTATTAGCTTAGATTTTTTTTAAATATTTTGTTCTTGTGCCTTAAACTTAAAAAATATTTTCTCATGTCCTATTTTTCACAGACGAGAAGAACACTACCAATCTAGTAAACCTCTTCATGATACCTAGGGACTTGATCATACTTGATGACAAAATTCAGTCAAAATTTATTTTGATTCCTCATTATATATTATATACATAGATATAGGTATATAGCTACTGATTTGAATTTCAATCACAATTATTTCATCGTCAAAGTCAATTTTGAATTATTTAACGATGCATGAATGCTTCCATAGCACAACTCATTTCATAATTAACATTGAAAATGCATTTTAGGTTAATGCAGTTTGAAACGTTGCGGTTTTAAATAAATATTTATTTCATCAAAAACATACTTCACGTTCTTCCTCGTTCATTGTGTGTATTGACTTTTTTATTTTTAAATAATTTTTGTAAAAACCCCTTTGACTAGAATTATTACTGTTAATTTATCTACTTCAACTCATAAGCCTATAACATAACAACGTAGTGAGCTGTCAAAAGTCATATCTATCCAGGCTTACCACAATAACAGTCTGAGAGTTTTTGTGTCATGCACATTAAATCGGTATTTTTGATATTCAAATAAAAATTTTTCCATCCAAAATCGAATAAAAGGTAATTTTACGACCCCAATTATTTTAAATCGTTTACTATATTTTATTTGATTTGACAGGTACAGTGCCATGACATAAGCGGTAGTAGAGAGGATAAGCGAAAGATAGAAAATCTTTCAGGCACTCTGTGCTGGCTTTAAGCTCTGTATAGAAATATCTATTCTATTGTGTTTTTCACGATTCGAAAATGCTTACTTTGTTGAGAAGTAGTGGCCGTAATCAGCTTATAAAATTGCAAAATGAGAATGACAAATTATTTCATACTTAAATAAAATATTTCTCCACAAACACACTCCAAAAACTACACTACTGCCACAATTTTTATTATGAGAATTTTACAAAAAAAAAAACTGTTTATAATGATTAATACTTTATTATTTAAAAATAACTCATTTTATCCTTAGAAACTTTAATCTCAATACAAGTGGGAATATAAAATTGTTCTTATGCGATCATCTGAAAAGCTTACAAGCTCATAAATGTTGACCAAGCGATCTTGACACTATCCTTAATACAGGCAGCATCCAGAGGCAGTATCTGCCGGACATGCATTCACCGGAGAGGGCTTCGGGGGAGTAGCCAGCATGCAAAGAGAACAGACCGGAAACGTGCACAGAATTCTTATGGACAGTTTCCTGCAAAATTTATCACACCCGAAGCTATTTGATAAGGTAAAGCAAAGGTACGATCTATTTCGGTATGAGAGTATCTGCATGCAGTACGGCTTGTGTATTTATAAGTACCGTTTAAGTATGATATGTGAAGAATAATAAAACATTCTAAAATCTACCAAAATATGGTCGCTTAAGATATAAAACTAACGGTTTTGTAAGCGGCCAAAGCATAAGACAATGATTCAATCTTTTACTATTTGCAGCGTTTTTTGGTTTTCAATTATTTTATTTTAAATTCTTTAATATGGTGTACACACAAAAGAAATAAAGCTTTAGTTGTCTCACAAATTTTTGATAAATGTGATACAATTTTTCATTATTGATTTTGAGGATAAAATATAAATAAGTTACAAAATTAAACATCGATATAAATGTATTGATTGTTTCTATTCTAACTTATTATTTACTGGAATTCTACCCGGCGTCGCTCGGACTAAGCGACCAATAATTATTTAATGTTATATCATTATATCACAAAATCTAACATCCAAAATAGAGTTCAAATAAAATCACAAACTTTATTTAATTTGGTGACAGCCCCATTCTCGCCCATTAAAATGTCCAAATTCAAGGAAAAAACCTAATTTGCTGTCAAAGAAATGTCAAATAATACCTTCACGTAAATAATAATCATTATTATTAATCATAAAAGCCGGGAAAAGTTCAGTAGAAGACTAATTTATTACATTTTGACTAAATGTCTTCGCCGATAAAAATTCAAACATATTTTCTTTCATATTCGTTTTTATGGCAACTTAATGACCAACAATTCAAAAGGGAATTACAGACCCACAGACATACATACGCCGTTTCGGTTTTATATTATTTATATATATATTCTAAGTAGCTTGAGTTTATACTAAAGCTTATACTTGTAGCGAAACTTTCAACGAAAGAGATATAAGCAACATAGCAGCTACATATACAATTAAAATGTATCCTCATTCAATAGGGTGTACAGCTAGCAATGGCTGGTATTTTAAGCCATTCATATAAAAATATCACTACAGAATACACAATCGACGATAAAAAGATGTAATTATGGTAGAGGTGCCATGGTCATTGTTTCATGATTAATATTTTTCTTTGTTTTGAGACAATTTTATATTTAGTCAAGATGTAATTATACTCAATCGAACGGTGCTTTACTTAAACTATATTTATAGCACTGATAGCAATGTTTCACTTTTTCAGGTGTATAAAAAAAATATTCTGCTAAAATACGAAGACATATCACCAATCTAAGATTTTCTACAAAAAATAACTAATAGCATACGCCACTTTAAAGGTGTTCACTGTGAATACTTGGTAGAATGGCATTAGAATAAAAATAAGAGCACATTTTTAGTACTTATCCCACATTGGATTCATTAATTCAGGACCGGTTTTACTCATCGCGAGCAATATCAACTGATAATGCTTGCGGTAAGTGAAACCAGTCCTGACCTTAATAAATCCAACGTGGAATAAGTACTCAAAATGTGCTTTTATTTTTACTACAAAATTATACGACTAAAAAATATTTTTGAGAAAATTTGAATTGTATTTTTGGTCTCCTTGCTTTTGACTTTCACAGTAATCGTATGCAATATTGTTTCCAACGAAGTCTATGTATACATATATTAGGGGTAGCAAAACTTTTTACCACTGCGGGTGACTTGCTTTTCAATTTATTGGCGACGGTCTACTAACATTAAAAGTAGTATTTAAAAATTAAATCTAAATACCTATAGACAATAATTTTTCTGGTAGTATGCAACCAATGTGAATGAAACGCAAACTGCCCCTATTTGCATACGAATATTGAATTTAAAAAAAAACTGCCTAAAAAACACATGACTGGCTTGACGGGTCCTAAATTTGTCATTTCGCACAGTACCCTTCCTAAGGGTTATTGTACTTGCGTGATGTAGAATCGACGCACGGTTCGAGCGGAGATAATTCTATTTGAAGTAGGTACTCCCCCCTCGGAAAATGCGCGCGGCATATGAACGCTGGGAACGGAAGTTGACCCACAACATTTTCCGGCCTACGCTCCATCTTGATTTACTAAATGGCATCATGATTGAATCGGACGAAGTAATATTATATTTCGAAAATGTGACCGGCCCTTGGAAAAAACGTTTGACATGTTTGACTGAAACATTCCTGATGGTCCGTCAAAAATCTATTCAGGTAGATAAAATATATCTTTCTTTAAAGCAGTATCTGCAATAATAATTAGTTTTAAGTTAGATAAGGGTGTTCTTCTATTTTTCATATGTGTTATTTTTAGCAAAAAAAAACATTTGACAATGTAAAACAATTGTTTATTTTAATATTTAAAACAAGCTGTCAAAAGCAAAATAAATACGGCTCAAATTGGAAATATGTTTTTTTGCAAGAACCCATTAAATTTATCTCTTATCCGACTTTTACCTCTTCAAGCAGCATCTTCAAGCATTCAAGTGCAAGGACTTTCACTTTTAAGGTGTGTCAATACTTGATGGAATGGTATTATATTAAAAAAAATAATGAAACATTGTTTGTACATATTCCACAATAAATTAATTTAGATCAGGTTTGGTTTTGCTGAAACTGCCAGTTGAAAATGCTCACGATGAGCGAAACCGGTCCTGATCTAAATAAATTTATTGAGGAATAAGTACAAAAACTTTTTTTATTGCAAGGAATTTATTGAACTAACAGTGTGTCGTATAATTGTAAAAATATAAGCAATACAAACAGTCTGTTTTAATTTCATTTTAACGATTATAATTTTCTACTTATTGCATTGTTAATAAAAATAATAAAACATTTTTAGTACTTTTATTCACATACAATTTATTGGATCAGGACCGGTTTTGCTCATGGCGAGAATTTTCAACTGATGGCAATGCTCGCCATAAGCGAAACCGGTCCTGATCCAATAAATTGTATCTGGAATAAGTACTAAAAATGTTTTATTGTTATTATTATAATGCCATTCCACCAAGTTTTGACAATAAACACCTTGAAAGTGATCAATATTGCATTGTTATTGTAGAAGTAATGCAAATTAAATTATCGAAACTGAAAAATGACTTTTCACAAAACATTCAAGATTGTAAATATTTTTTGAAGATATCTCAAGAAGGATGTCAAAAGCAAAGAAGTTTTTGACAAAAAAGGAAAAGTATACAAAAACTGAAAGATTCCAATTGATTTGGTAAATATAAACAAAAAACATAGTTAAAATATCAGATAACTCTTTCAGAATCTTGATTAATATTGTAATTAAAATTCGGCTTAGTCTCCAAAATGTCGGAATTGACATCTGAGAGAGTGGGTACAACGTCGGCAATGCCTGTCAAATACACATTCGATTTATGATTATAAAACGGAAATAAATACTTGTTTGTATATTTACGATCAAACGCCGACATCAAATATGGATGAAACTTTTGTATGACAACAAAAAACAACGTTTATATGGCCTCCCAACAAGAGTCGATCGTATCTCCCTAAAATACAAGCGTAAATTGTTCCGAAAATAGACATGACTGGATTAAAACAAACCAAAAATAAATTGTCGTTGTTTAAATTTTTTTTTTAATTTCTACACATTAAATTATTTGTAAGATAAAGTGACTGTAAAGAAAACATCCCACTCTATATTTGAGTACTAAATTGTTCGATTAAGGTCGTAGGCGTTTAAAGATGTAAATAAAATAATTCGTTGGTTTTATATTTTACTTACGTGAATCAGTTACTCGATAAAGCATATGTATTTATTTGTCAAGTGGTTAATTGCTATGTGATATTTACATACTTAACTTCTGTTAGTATGTTTTCTGTAATTTGTTTTTACAAAATAATTCATATTAGATTCGTGTGTCTACGCTTAATTTTTCTACGTGCAGTTGTTTGTTAGATTTTTTACGAAAAATAAAAGTACAAATGTATGTCGTCAAACGGTAACAGCATATTTGTAATGAATATATCATTATTAAATACGATAAGAAAATAACAATGTATTTCAATTCTACATTAAATGCCTATTCAATCAATTAATCATTATTAAAGTTAAACATTATACTGTTAAAACGTCAAAGCTTGTTTGAATTTTACCTTTGAACCTTATATGCTTGTACTATGAAAATAATGATTGTCGTCTAACACAAGTATGCATGTTGAAATAATTACAAGTTGAACGTTTTTTTTAAATTTTGCATTGTTATTGTGTTGCGTGTAGTGTTAGTTTTTTTTTTATAATTAGTCAAACAAAGTTATCCGACAAAAAAGTTATAAATGCCGAATCAAAGAAAAATAAAAAAGTTTAACTTATCTTTTTATAGTTATAGTTGAAAGAATATAGAAAAATATTTTTAATTTTCAAAGTCATACGAGATTAAGTCAATGACAAATAATGAATCTGTCGTGAGCAACTCAACGATAAATTACATACACCCAGCCCAAAGTCTCTTTTTCAACTGAAAAAATTTGACCTTGCCGAGAATTGAACCTGGGCCCAGCTGATCGTTAGAACAAACCTCTTGCCACCAGACCACAGGGACCGACAATTTGTATCAATTTATTTGCCAAAATGATTACTCTGTAACTGTGATTGAACAATGATAGCAAAATATATGATCCTATTCTGTTTAAATAGAAAATATGAACAATTAAACGTAAACTTGAACGGATAATTTGTAGAACTGTCATCTTGAATTATCGATAGCAAACCATCTGAAGGTTTGTATTCAATTCCGGTTTCTGGAAACTTCCACACTTCGAGATTCAACTCACAGTATATTCATTGAAGCCACGTCTACAGAGACGGTTGGTGGGCATTATAAATTGATATACCAGACCAAGACAGTGATCAATGCAGCGAACAACCTCTCCTCTTACACTCTACCTATTGGAAAAGCTCACCCGCCCTTTGGAATCGCCTAAAAGCTCTTTCGATTCACCAGAAAGCACTCCCTGGTTCCGCCCACCCGATTCAATTTTTGAACAAAGATTCGGAAGGTTAGATGTTTTGTTTATTAGGCTAGCTATTTGTATTTATATATTTACGATTAAATTTACTTTGCTTTTTGTAAATAAATAGGTTGATTATCATGAACAATAAAAAAGAGAAATCTTTCATACAAACCGATCCTACGCGTATAAATTATTAAAAGCTTTTTGCAAAGAGCCTGATTCTTGAGAAAATCTTTCTGGACTCATGATAATATTGAACAATCAATTTATTCACACGTTCAGACTAAAATTCTACAAAAGATACATACGTACAAGAAGGTACTCATACTCATTTTGAATATTTTCAGAATTGTTTGAATAATAATTTTATACTTTTATCGACAATGGAGAGTTTACATCACTTTATTCATTAACAGATGGTATATATTATATTTTATAATTTTTCGGTAATCTAAGTCAAAATAAATTTACCATATACGCCATGCCATTAATTAAAGCCTTAGCCCGGATTAAGCCTGCAAAACCTCATATTTTTTATGAAGCTCTGGGGTTGAGTGAAATAAACTGCGATCACTAAAGCGTGTAGTATTTATAAAACAAAGAACTAGAGAAGAAACAAAATTTATTCTAAATCATTCTAAATAATTCTTTAAATCAGTGAACAAAACCGATCCAAATCATTAAACTTGCGAGATAAGTTCTTAAATTTCTGATTTATTTAAAAAGAAAACACTATACATAGTTATGCAGGAAAAAATAAACGATCTAAACTATTCTCTTACAATGAACTTCCACAAAATTACAGCTGAATCAATCGAAAGGACGTACAACCAGTTATTGTAGATTTTTTTTAATGAAATGTGTAATTACGCGTTGAGTTATAATAAATGCTGGAACGTATGGCACGTAGGATAAAAATTTACATAAATTCTAATTAAATACTTTTAACTTAGCATACTATTACAAGCAATATTCATTTTAACGATCCTAATTATGTTCTTGCCAAGTCTAGTGTTTGAGAGTTATTCAATACTGCCTGCTTCGATTCTCTACACGGGACACAGGGCGGGAGGGGTGGTCGCCAATTAACTAGCACGCCATCGTAGTGTTACAACCCTTGCCAGTCCGCCCATACAGCTTCCACTCTCAGTGTTAAATCGATCCACGTCAGGCTGGGTTAGCCTTCTCAGGTCTGATTGGACAATCGATTTAGTCGAATAAAGCAATACCTATGAGATAAATGATATGTACAATTTATGCTATTAACGTTAATATTTTTTATTGAAATAACAGTAAACTACAAGGTTTGTCAAATATCAGATATCTTGGTGTTTCAAAATGTGTCATTATAATTTCATTAGGTTCATTCATTTGTAACAGTTTTTTGTATATTTCACTCCCATTGTTTTTCATTTTAACATAAGTTTTTCTAATAAAATGACTTGTTTTCGGTTTCTCAAACCGTCTTTTTTAACAAGGTTGGGATAAAAAGAAAAGTGAGGATAGGATTAATGGTAAGCAGATTGCTTTAACTAGGTCTCATTTTATTAATCGGATTGGCTGGAGCGAGTTCTTAAGCAAGCATGACTTTGGGATATATCACTGCCTATTTTGGTTAAATACTTAAGTGGCATAAAATGACAATGATTTTCAAAATTCGTTGTCCAAAAAAGTTTTGCTCAATTTTAATTTCTTGGCGAATGAACCCTACAAAAAATGGAAACATAAAAACGACTATATTTTAAAGAGTATAAAAGTATATTTTACAGTGAAGAGTTTTCATATTGTCATATAAATTAAAGACATAAAATAAGTATAAAAACATACATAAATTATACGATGTGCAGAATACGTGTTTGAGATTCTTTTTATATCTTTTTTAGCTCTCAATTACTGTATGAATCCATTCGTCTGTTATAATAATTTTATGTGTGCGCCATCTTTTTGTTGATTTAAATATACCTCTTAAGCTCGCGTATCGAAAAATATTTTTTTTCAGACTAGAATATTTAAAGGGCAAATAATGTTACGTTTTTTTTTATTCAAATTTTCCAGTCGTTTTTATTTTTGAGTATTTTCAAATGAATATTTGCGTCGCACTCGGTTGATTGAAAAGCTCTCTGTTTTCGCGTTTTTTTAAAGATCCGCCGTACAAAATATGGAAATTTATTCTTACCATTTACGAAGTAGCAAAACAATTTGCGAAAAATCATTCTTAGTGCGTGAACGTTACAAAATTATTATCAGGATTTTTCTCTTACGAAAACAAACCTTTCTAAATATTATACCACGATAACTTAATTTCTTTTTAAGAAGTGCTTCGCAAAAGCACGTGCGCTCCTTTTAGGAATTACAAATATTCGATTTAATTTCTAAATTTAATTTAAGCGAAGGACATTGTTATTTGGCTACGTTTTTTTTTCTTTCTTATAAATATTTTGTTTCTAAGAAATAGTTTTTCTATCATAGAAAGAGAACATAAAATAATATCAATTCAGCTCTTAAGTAAGATTAAAAACCCTCAATTTTAAAATAAATTTGAATACAAATAAGTTTAATATTCTGCGATATATCATTTCTGCACAAAAAATGACTAAACTTTGAGATTGGTAAATTTTGTCTGCATTAAGCTTTTGTATTAGACATTTTTTTACAATATTTAAACAGTTGATATTTTGTAAGTCATTGATGATAGACCTTCACATCAAAATTGACTAAAATAAATATTTTCAAGATACTAAAATCCAACGAACTTTATGTCATTAATTTATTTATTTGAATCTAATAATACTTCACCATTTATTATTTCATTACATACAACAGCTTTCAATGAGATTTTTTTTTAAATCGGATCAATTAATAAAACAATACAAATTTCTATAAAAAAACATTGAATGGTATGAATACTTCCACGATTTTTTTTCATTCTCTGGAGGTGGAAGTAACTTGCTAATTAGCAAGTTCTGAGATGCAATTATTTGTTTCATGATTGATTAGGTTTTCTTTTGTGTTTATTAATTGCTTTCACGCTCGAGTTGTCAGCGTAAATTTGAACCGAATAAATAATTTAGGTAGATATCAGAAAATTTTAATAAATCAAATTTTAATTTTAATTAACGTCCCTCAACAAACATAAATTATACGCTTAAAACATTTCTTTAGGCACTCAAAAAATGATTATTAAGAAAATAAAGCACGTGCGGCGTAATTCAATTATTTTCGTAGTCAAAAGAATTACGTTTTCAAGTCGATTCGCTCCTTAATATTTAATACTTTACTGCTTAAGGCAAGCAAACGATCACAATTTTCAAATCCTTTTTAAATTTAGATCTCTTTTTACATATGTACAAAAAATAAATATTTTGAATAAATTCTTACAATATAAACATATTTTTCATTAATTTTTTGGTTGGTTCAAACAAGGATAGATTTTTCAGCTTGTAACTATTTCTTATAAATCTGTATGAGAAAAGCCTGTGAAAGTTTCTTTGCTAAATCTATCTTATCCAGCTCCCAAAATCAGCTGTAATAAAAATGTACAATTTTGACGGCTTATATTCTGAAATCCACCTCAGCGGTGGAGGTCGTACGGCCTCGCATGTGATATATGTAGGAGGGAGTTCAACGACGGGAAATTGAATTCCGAAAGTAATTTCCAGTGGAAATTTTTAGAAACGTCCATATTTCGCAAACTTTATTTAACCTCCAACCCGGAAACTTGACGGCAACATGCTATGCTTTACGTGGTAGCGCTACCGTGCGCCCTGAATATTTATTTTGTGAAATATTTCATTGTACTCTGGGACCTGTTGCTGTAAAACAATTTGTTTTAAATATAGAAAACAAATAAATTCAAAATTTAAAATTAAGTTTTTCTTCCACTGTCCTTAATAATAAATAATTCATGTATCAACCATCATCGTAAGTTTTAACTCTGCAACAGCGCAGAGCAGTCACGATATTCAGCTGAACCATTTCAATATTCAGCTGAACCATTTCAATAATTAAAATAAAGATCAAATTGATACCATGTTTATGATTGCAAGCAAAGCAACACTATTAACCTTCTAAAATAAGTGTTAACAAAGGCAGACTGATGTTATTCTGCGGTGAGATACAGATTTCTTTGGATAATTTTGTACAATCTAAGTAAAAAAAAGCATAAGCGGTTTGTCTTGTTGGTAAAATATTTTTTCGAGAGTAAATATGTTCAAAATAGCAGATTCTCTTTCTTGTTAATTCGATTCTTCACGCATGAATTAATAAAACTACAAAACAAAATTAAGAATGTACCTTTCTGTTTCTTTATCAAAACAACATAGATCTGTTAGCATGAGGCAACAGAAATATTTGTATTGTAAATGATACCAACCCATATATACATATATGATTCAGTGAAACTGTATTCTCAGTAAACATATATTTTTCTCCAAGCTGTCATTGAAATTCAATTTGACCACCCTATCTTCAGTCCAGTTTTTGTTTGTGTTTTTCTTTGGTTCTCTTTTTATGAAAGGGACTACTTGCTGATTTTGTTTCATTGAAGCAAACCAAAATTTTAAGCCGGCAAATCATGGACTTGGGCCAGTAATTTCAATGATCGTGACCAGTGAAATCATGTTGTCATACAAATCTATTACTTGATACATTTTTATTGAGAATACAGTTTCACTGTAAAATATATACACTTAGAAATGGTGCTCAAATATGTAATACATATCAATACTTTACAAAAAGTTTTCCACGAAATAGTACAGAATAATAACTCACCCTCGATCTGCCTCTTGTTCCACCTTGGTAGTTTCCATCCACTCCGCCATAACTCCCTCGCACAGGAAACTGTAACAACGGGATGCCATATAAATATATTGCTGCTCATTTTTTTATAAAAAAATATCTTTTTAAGGTCTGATCAGAAAAAAAAAGATTAATAGTATTAAGTTCTATAACTTTCGCCAAAAAAGATTTTGTTTATTTATTTATTGTTTCACATTATTGTTGGCTATTTTAACGTATGAATTGTATGTTTATTACTCGTGTAGAATGTGTGGTATTTAAAAATACAAAGCTTTTGTTAAAATGTATGGCTTAGGGTATATTTATTAATATAAGGCTATGATAAAGGAAAACGTTCTTACGTTTTGGCATAACTTAACTATTAATTTGAAGAGAAAAACACATGAAATTTAATTATTTAGATATACATCTCTGCTTTCAAAATTAAGGAATCGCTTTAGTTGATTGAGTTGGCATTTACTTTGTAGAACTCCATTATAATACTGTGAGAAAAATAACAATGTATTTTAATTGTACGGAAATTATTTTATGTATTTGTTTGATAGCTATTTAGGCTTACGCCCTCGTCAGAACTATACATATATAGATAGTTCTGACGAGGGCGTAAGCCGAAATACATAGCTATCAACAAATATATAAAATAATTTCTGTAGAATTAAAATACATTGTTATTTTTCTCACCGTGTTAATCGCTTTAAGCTTATTTTATTTCCCCGCTCGGAAGAAGAACCTGGTACCGATTACAGACCTACAGACACAGTTTTTTTATTACAAGGGATGGTGGTAGTGAAATGAGTAAAAAGTATTTGCAGCTGCGGAAAAAATGTGTCAAATTTTTCTCGTATTTTATCATCTTTCAACGATTCTTAAAAATGTCAATTATTTTTCAATATTACCGTAAAGAATTTTCTTTAGCAAAATTTGGTTGTAATTTTTTTTGAAGACGCGTGCCGTGACTTTGATGAAAGAGATTTTGAAAATATCACGTCAAAGAAATAGTATACAAACGAGTATGCGGCTAAAATATCATGCTAGTTAAACTAGAAACAGAAAAAAACTGTTAGCGAGACGATGATGTGAACATACTCCACGTTTTATAGTAAATTTTAATGTTGTTAGTTTTTATCTTATTTTAAGCGTTTTGAAGTGTTTTTTAGTTTCATTATTATTATTCACTTTTTCGACTTTTTTTAAAAGTAGAGAAAATTAACCCTTCTGAAATTTGTAATTGAAATAACATTCTAACTAATACGGAAAGAAAAATAACAATGTATTTTAATTTTACATAAATTTTATGTAGAATTAAAATACATTGTTATTTTTCTTTCCGTATTATAATGGAGTTCTACCAAGTAAATGCCTACTCAATCAATAACATTCTAACTATTCAACTACTCAATTTGTTCTTTAAATTACTTTTAATTTATATGCTTAAAATAATAAAATGCTTTCTTGATATTAACAAATACCAAATATCATTATATCCTGGTTTAGGAGAAGTATTTCATTACATTAAAAATAACAATAACGTTATGTTTTTTTAATTGTCTGGTAGTTATTTTAATATTTCTACCTTAAATGCGTATGTTGTGTCGAGAATTACGAGGGATGATTTGTGAGGTGGTTGCCTGTCGCGTTAACGCAGTTTCGGTAGAATCATGAGATTATTAATGATTGTTGGTGGTCAGTTGCTATGTTAATCGTTGGTTTTTTTAATTGGCCCAGAATAAAACGTTTGACCTTATTTTCAACTCAAATATTCAGCGATATAAAGATATAAAGTTTTATAAATAAAACAAAAATTATACTAATTTAATGGTGATCAAGATTAATGATTAAAATATTTAATAAAGGCTTTTTTAAGAACAAATGATAGTTAATTTGAATTTTGTATCTTTATACAGTTTATAGGTATTTAAAAATTACGATATCGTTCAAAGTACTGAAACAGTTCTGACTTAATATATGTAAAGAATAGTTTATGTGAAGTTAATTAAAGTGATTTATTGATTTTTGTTTCCATCATTACATAACTAACTATACTTAATAAAATGTAAACGTATACATTTTAAGTTACAGTAATCATCTAACATGCTTGTGCTATAAGTAGTCTTGTTGAACTATTGAGCTCTTGCTCGAAATAATGTTGTTTACGATAAAACTATCAAAGAATAGTTATTGATGGAATAAATTGTAATGATGGTATTTTATTATCCCGTCGTTTAAGGTAGGTATAGTGGCAAGGTATTTCTTGTATTTAAAAGATAAAATGTAAAACAATATATACTACATTATTCCAGGATGGGCTGTAATATAAAGTCAAGATATAATACACCGTAGACGTAGTCTAAACAAAGCTCTGGGAGCTCAAAATCCTGCAGCGCAATAACCAAACACCAGTGTGTTTATAATTAATTTGCATATAATGTTTTCACAGTGATAGACAATATTCTGAATGCAAATGACGAATTCAACCGAGGGTTGACGTTTCTTAATGAGCACATGTGTTTTGATAATAATAGAGGCGGAATACTCTGGTGGCAGTAAATAATATTAATTATTTAAAAATCGTATTTCCGTAAGCTTACTTAAATTAAGCTATAACCAAAATTTTGTTTTGTTGTTAAACATACGAGCACCATACTATATTTTTTATTATTTCCGAATTAAAAGAATAAATTATTTATCACAATAAAGGTGTCAACTGTCTTTTTGCGAATTTTCGGTGGCAAGGCATTATTGATGATTTTTTTTATTCAAACTAAAATATATTCATTTTAAACAAGACATTCTTCATTCAAAAAACATTTTTTCCCGTAAGTTTAACGTTCTAACGAGTAACATATATTATATTTTCATGAATATATATTAAGACTTTTTTTTGCCCACATTGAGCTAAATGTTTTTTTTGAAATATAAGAATAACAACGGTCTTAATAAATTTTATTAAAAATATGAAAAAAATGAACAACAATCTAAAATAAGTCCCAAAGCAAAAAAACTTTTAATAATTAATGAAAACTATGGTTTGTAAGCCGTTAAAAGTCAACATTTGTAAAGGAGTTTCATAATTGTTTTCCTTATACAAGCTCTTAGCTTGTACATTGAGACCACACAAAGACTGGCCAAACTTGGCAGCTATATTAATTTATAATAGTTGTTAACCATTATTAATATCGCATCTAAAATTTACTCGTAGGTTATTGATAAATAAGAAGAGAAAAATTCACAAGTGTTTAAATATATTTTCTTCAATATCTTGGTTAGGTTAAGATTGATTATTGTATAAAACCGTTTCGTTTAACTAACCTAATAAATATTAATGCAACGAATTACTTCTTTAACTTTCTATTCTTAATTAAATCAGTAAAAAAACTCAGAAATAATTTTTTATCATTCTGATTTAACAAACAATCTTATTAAGGAAATTATTCGTTTCCACGTATAAGATAAATTGATTTTGATGTCTCGTTTTTAGTTGATAGTTAAATATTTTCATAGTATGTACCCAAATAACTTTGAATTTACAGTATACCGCAACTCAAATAAGCGCAGCATGGTAAGCTCAAATACAATGTGCAATAACATATGCATTACATATCCCGAGAGAAAACAAGTTGAAAAACAAGATACATTTCCAGCTACACTACTTTTACAATGTTGGAAGTAAGCTCTGTTTATAAATACAAGAGTTACTACATTTTAAAATGTGAAATTTTTGATTAAAAATGTTTATCCGACACGTTTTACTTGTAATTCAAAAAGATTACAAATTATTTTATAGGTAAGCATTAGAGCAAACAAAATTTTCGTCATAAAAACTTGTTTTATGACCACTTAAAAAAATCTTTGGTATGAATATTGATAACTGATTTGATATAAAATATTCAAATACAAATCTCTAACCTGTATAAGATATTGCTTTAACCTTTGAAGAAAAATGTCGATTTTAAGTTTCTATCAATGTTTATGTCAATGAATCTAAAATTAATTAATCATTCTTTTTTTATGATCTTCATTAGAAAAACTTATTATAAGAATAAAAGTTTTACAAATTTAGCGAACGCATAATAAATACAAGTGAATAACTTTCATAAATTCATCACTATAAATTTATTAAAGTAATGGATTTAGTCTACATTTGATACGATGCTAATGTAATATTAAATGAACAAAAAACTATCTGAGCCGTAAGTGACTTATTTCTTTATAAAAAACCAAACATGTCATGCACATTTCAATAGATTGGAAAGCAGCTAGATCAGTGCTTCCAAAACTAGGGGTTCCGCAAAACATTTTTTTTTGTACAGGGTGGTGTGGATTATTTTTTTCAGATTTATGAGGCCGATGCATGACAATGTTTGGGAAGCACTGGACTAGATTATTGGTCATCTACTTTAAACATATTTTTGACTAATTGATGTGGTTTTTTTTTACTATAAACGTTGGAATGAAGTTTAAATAGTCGCTCATTTCTGTAAAATAATAGATTTTTTTATAAATAAAAACAACTGCATTTTTGTAAATTGCGTGCGGTCGTCAAAGGGCTTTTGGTATCAAGGGATTTCTTTACCGCTCGTTAGAAGTTAACGAATGAATTCATTTCAATTGAAATATTTATTCCACAGCTCTAGAGGGGAGTATTTTTTTCAAATGAATAATTTAGGAGGTTGAACGACGTCTTTGCCAGTATTTAAATGTATGCCAAACAGAAAAAATCTTAGTAAAAAGAGAAAACAAAAACATAACGCAAACATATTTCAAACACAGTTATCACCGCTCTTTGGTTTATTTTTCAAAAAACAAAACACGTGTAGTCAAAGAAAAATATGCGGAATTTAAAAAAATTTAAATAAATAATCTTTATGTATAACTTGAATAAATTTTTCATATTCTATATAACTGTTTGCTGAGCTTATTTGTCTTGGAATCGTTATTCGTTGTATATTTCAGTAAAATATTGATATTATATTTATTAACATTCAGGATTTTTGAAAGTGCTCCAAAATATAACAAAAACATATCGTTCAGAATATTAAAAATTCATTTATAATTTCTTTTTCACCATTGGCGAAAGGGTTTGATATTATACTTGTTCAATAAGTATTTGATTTCTACAATATGAGTAGACAACAAATAAACATGTATTTTATTCAAAGTTACACAATAATCTAATAGTGTAAAATACGACGAAATACTTGAAAATTACATATGTAGAACTGCAATGTTCGGTGGAGCATATTTAATTAGATTATATGTGTATTAATAAATCACTTCTTATGTTACACACTGTAATATCGTAAAAAAATGCATAAACAGAATTTATGATTAAAATTATCAGTGAATACTTTATGGTCAGCTCTGCTGCATAATATAAAAATATAACTAACAATATCTCTAACAAAAAATACTTTTGAGATTTAATATTTTTTATTTCATCAAGAAATTATCCCTGAACAAGCTTATAAGAAACAAAACTTGGCAAAGATTGTTTGATGCTGCTAGAAAAATAAAATAGTCAAACAATAAATATGTATTCATATACTATTTTTGTATACAGCAATATGCTTCCGCCAAATTTTATTTTTATCTTAGCATACATAATTTTTCGGTTGTAATATTGAGAAAGAATATAGTTTGGTTTTCGTGATTTAGTACGAAATTACAAATTACGTACTATGATAGAAAACATAGTGAGAATAACTGCAGAAATTTTGTTTGCAAATACATGTTTTACGCCAACATATCACTGGAGACTTTAAAACACTTTCTTTTTAAACTTGTCGTAAACCCTAGCTTTATGTTAAATGTATTGATTTATACTGCCTCAGGATAAGCCATATTTTCATATTCAGGCAATAAATCATATTCCATTCACCGGATCTTCTTATTTCACCGTTCGAAGGAGCAGACGGAAAGCGAGACTTGGATCGGTCTCAGTTCACACAAAGGTGGTACCCGGGAGAACATAAGAAAATTTTAGAAGATATACCAACGAACATATAATATTTCAGACTGTCCTAAAGTCTCGTCACGTTAAATGTAATTGTATTGATAGAATTATTTAACAATCATTCCCGGAAAATTGCTGAATAATATAAAGATGATTATTAAAGATTGTCTTTTAATAGATTCTAACAGATATCGGTCAATGTACCTAAATAATGCTAAAGCTTTCTGTAAGCTTTTAATTCTAATTTGAAAAAAGGAATATTACTTGGCTTATTAAAAGATGAACCATTTTGGATAAAAGATTCTTAAAAAAAATTGATTAAAAGTGATCGTTATCAAGTGAATGAGCTTTAAGTGATAATTAAAAATGTATTTTTATCTTCTTTATAAAATCGGTTGCGTTATATAATTCTTCGTTCAATTTATAATATTTAGATGTAACGATGAAAATGAAAACTGATTAATAATTAAAATTTAACGTTTCTCGTAATGATTTATGAAATCAAATAATTATTCTGTATGTACTTGCTTATATTTTCGGTAGTAATATAAAACAGAATAGATTTTGATCAGAAACATTAAGCATTATAGGATACAGTTCAAAATATTTCTAACGACTGTTTGAAAACGAAATAGCTATCCACCATATCGTATAATTCTTGTAAAGGTAACACCATACATCTGGTGGAAGTACCACGTGTCAAGATTTACGATCGCACACACTCGCTCTGTATCTTAAAGTGCAGTGTTTTGCCGTGAGTAACGGACAGATCATTAAAGACAAATGTATTATATATTTTTTTAAATAATAAATTTTCAAAAAAGTTTTTACCTGAGTTTCTACCTAAAAACTGACGAAAATGTTTAGGCAGAGTAGTCTGCCTTATTGATGACAATAAACTATCAAGCTGAGGTGAAAGATTATTGTAGTAATTTGACTAAATGCTTCAAACATTAATGATTCATATACGGAGACTTTATGTCTGCTTTAAGTAAAAATATGGCGTAGTTTTTAGAATACTTTTTGTTGAAACGCAGTGAGAATCTCATAATTCTATCCAACAGGTATATGATCACTTCCATAAGCAATGCTTTAAGACCACGGAGAGAAAATTTACTTTACTGCGCTCGAAAAACTTTTCATATAACTTTCGAATGCATTTCTAAATTATGTATGTACGTTCTTCCATGACACTTTTATAAGAAAGTTTTGGTACTGCAAAAAATTGAGTCCACTGCAGGTGTTTTGCAAATTGTATGTACCTACGGACTAAATGTGTAAAACTGCATAACTTAATTTCATGCCTGGGAGATTTTTACAAACATTTTTTATCGGCTTTTTTGGAATCAGCTATAAAGATTGAAGACCAATATTCAAATATTATTTTTCGGATACTTATTCTTAGGGACAGATCGCTTATTCAGAGTTGCGTTAGTTTAAAATTCAACGATGGCGGTTCTTCTAACGTAAAGTAATGTATTCCCGACTGCAGTGGCTATTACCGAGCAAAAGTCAGCGGTTTTCGGAATTTATTTCCATATAATAAATTATGTTATCTCATAATGAATGTATTTGCAGGAAAATTTATTCCATAAAAATTTACTTTCGCTCGATAATATTGTATAAACTGTTTTCTCAAACAAGTAAACCAATTGAAACATAATGGTGAAAATTATATTTTAAAAGCATAACATGCTTGCTCTCCGAAGTGAGACGTTGCTCAACTGGTAATACAAATGACTCATTTTGAAAGAAAACGCAATACAAAAAGTTGAGAACCCAAAATGCTGTCATTTATTTACCCGGTTAATATTTAGTCTTAAATTTTGGGAAGTATTTCTAAGTCGAGATCCATTTTTGATTCCACATCAGGCGGCCCAAAATTACAAGATCTCAAGTGGATGTGATGATTTTTTATTTTAAAAAATGGCCAAGCTACGATACTTTTGGTGATACCTTCCACGTTTTCTGCAGAAATAATGGCCGATTGTATAGATGTACAATTAAAAGTAGTGTCGATTGTAAGATATAGCAGCTTTAGAAAACTGCTGAATTAATCGTTATGTTAAAAATAAAATGTCACTGGCTTTTATAAAATTAATGAATGTATTTTAATGTAAAAGATAATTTACTATACATTGATTCATTAATGAAATATGGTCAAAACGTAAATTTGAGAAAAGAATGTCCCATGACCGTCATTAAAGAGAATTATCTTCAACGAAATTGTTTTAGTCATAATAACGTTTAAAAAATGAATGAATTATATTTTATTTTAAGTTGTGTTAGATAAAATTATCCATTACAATACCAATATACAATCCTGAATTCCTCAGGAATAATAAAACACCCAACCTCGTATGTATTCAATGTGCTGAATGCTATCATTTAAATCCTCGCCTGACAGGCAAGACAAATACAGATTCTGGTAAGCCCAACGTAGTTTAAGCTGACAACAAGGAGAGAGATGGTTTTCGATGTATCACACGACTACAACTGTTAATTAGTTGAAAGATTCTGGGAAAACGTGCACCGAAATAATGAATTTGGATGCAGTTGGATTAGGGGCGAAATTAGTGTTTAGAAACAATCAATACCATTTTAAATTATAAATTTTAGTTTCTTTACCCACATAATTTATATTGTTTATTATACTTTTTTATCTTTCGTCTTATCTGTGGCTCTATTAAAAGTCGGCCTTTGCCGATATCTTTATATATATTTTTTTTAGGTTTATGTCTTACATGATGTAATCAATTCCGATACAATTACTAAACTGCTGGTGAGTAAATGCATATTTTTGTTCACTTTTAAGGTGTTAAGGTGGAATGGTAAAATAATAACGCATTTTTAGTAATTATTCCACACCAAATTTATTGGATCAGGACCGTTTTCGTTCATGGCGAGCATTATCAATTGATCAGTTGATAATGCTCGCCATGAGCGAAACGGGTCCTGACCCAATACATTTTATGTGAAATAAGTTATTAAAATGTGTTATTATTTGCTTAATTATTATTTAATAAAATCTTAACCTTCAGACCATAATAGATCAACAATTGCATAGTAATAAAATAATACGATTTGTTATTGTTTGGTACTTTACTTTTGCCGAATTGATTTCTATTTTTTTTTACAAAAATTACATAGAAGCTTATTATAAGAATCCTTGAGCATTTATTTATACTTCACACTAAAGGCTTAAGTAAACCTTTAATACAGTTGTAGGCTTTAGACTGATGAAGGTGTCACTGTAAGCCTTTAGGTAAGGGTAGATCTAGTTACTCTCAACAAAGTATAAAGGGTCCATCACCCCTTCTCAATTATTCACCAAGTCGTTGAAATTTTGTGGCTAGACTGAATCAGATGGCGTTATATTATAATGTACCTGCCAGTTCAATAAAATATTATCGAATTATCAATTTTTTAAAAGCTCTTTGTGTTGGTAGTTTTATTTCGAGTTGTCATGTTCTTTATTGGGTCGGTTTTTTGTAATGTTCTATTTTCACAAAACTAAATTTTATTTCCCAAAAACAAGACCGTGATAATCTTTATTATGTATTTCCTATAAAAAGCAATAAATTTTATCTTGTTTCTTGAAAACATTATTATTTTATACGCTAAATAAATATTATATAATGTTTTTATTAATTTTGCCTGAATATCGATATAAATTGTAAAATTTTTGTATTGACGTAATCGTAAATTTAAATACAATGTGAATGATATTGCATAGCGCTATGAATACACCTTAGTCTGAGATAATGAATATTTTTTACCTGTAACTTTATTTCATTAAATCTTGGAAAAAAGAGAGTGGAATTAAATGAATCATCTCCTTTTTAAATGATATCGATGAATCTGTAGACCGAAAACAGTGATGTAGTTTCCCTATAGTTAACATTCACTTAGATTTTGAAACTGAACTATTTTCAATCGTTTAGTCCAATAATGCAAACCAACACAAGATGTCATGTGAAGGTGCGCACATGTTAAAGGTTTGATTTTATTTAACAAATAGGGTAACGTTCAAATCGTATCATGTATCTCACAATTCAAAATGAAATCAAAAAAGATATTTGAATGCGATACTGCTTCTCAGCGAATATGCGATTTGTCTTAAAATTGATGCATTTTTCCCTGTATTGCGGCCAGTAATTTCAAGGAAAAGAGATGCACCAATATTATTCGTCTCATACGGCCGACGATGTTGCATCTGTCAGTGGAACTAGATGCTTCATACTTCCGGGCAAGATTTCATAAGTTGTAAATTTGGCGATGTAGCATGGCAAGAAAGATATTATAGCGCCTTGGCGAGTGGAATAAAGTAATTTACGGGTAGACGTGGCGCAAGGAAAACTCTTAAGAAACATGACCTCCTCGGTGCAAATAGTACGAAGGGAAAAACAGCATCTTCTCGAGAAACATTTTGCATGCAATAAATAGTTTAGTGTAGAATAATACCGAAATTCTGTGAATTCGTGTAATAGGAAAATACCTTGAGCAGAGCTCCAACATATTTTATTATTTACGAGATGCGACGGTCTCGAAAATAGTGTGGTGCTTACAATTTGTAAACTGGTTAAATAAAAATGTTTTTTATTAAGAAAAATCTTATTTATGTTTATAAAAAGTTTATAAATAGAAAAATCTACTACAAACTTAAATAATCACAAAATTTTAATAAAAACCTCATGGGAAAAGGGGTTTATGATACTATTTGAGGAAAAAAGAGGAGTAAGGAATACGTCAAACGTTGAAAAAATATTCTATGAAAAGTGTTCTATTACGTATTGTTTACGATAAAGTTAAGAAATTTAGGTTTCATCTAAAATAGCAAAACTTAACAAAAAAGAGCTGGCTGGATTGAATAAATAAACAAGATTAAATATACGTTGCAACGTAAACCGTTGAATTAAAAAAAAATATAAACGATATTGAATAGTTATACAATTTTCGACGTTAAAATAGCACATATTTTCTAATTTGATTTTTTTTTTGTATTTTTTGATTTTAATTGGATATTTAAAAGATGATTTGCTGTTACCGTTATGTCAATAGATACGACGTTTTGATATTACATTACAATGTCTTATTTATTATTAAAGAGAATATTGTATTTTTATTCAGAAAAAAATGTGATTTCAAATTTATTATTTTCCAGGAAATGTAATAAAAAAATAAGACAGTTGGTTGGTTTAAAGGTGACAAAGAATAAAAAGTTGTCTCCTGTAAGCGCTTGGGATGAAACCAGTTGTTATGAATAAACAAATCAAATTTCAAAACACCTCAAGGGAGAAAAGGAAAATGCAACTGCAAAACTAAGCACGTCAAAGGAACAAACTGAGTAGTAGCACTGGAGTAAGAGGATAATAAATTTTCTTTGAAAAACCGCAAGGAAAAACTACGGCAGTGGAGAGAGGGCGTCCGACTGAGACAATGAAGGATTCAGATGAAGAGAATATAGGGAATTCAAAGCCTACGAATAAAAAATGAGCTTTGCATAAATATGAAGCAAAGTGTTGGGAATTCATTGTGAGCTTTAATGAAGCGGCGTTGTTCTAGACATGTAATTTATGAAAATAACGGATTCGAAAAAAAGTGAGTAAAAGATTCTTTTTAAGACAACCTTTATTTACTAATTGAAATTGACTGAAAGAATTAGATATGATGTTTGCATAAAGAAAATAATTATATTTAATGAATTGTATGGACGTTAAAAATATCTTTTTGTTTTTAAATTAACATTACAGCATACTTTAAAAATCTAACATTGCTGTTGTACAAAGATGATTCTTTACTTCAAAGACCGAAATAAATATTACTGTATAGAAGTATAAAAAAACTTTTTTAAATGCTTTGCATGTTATACTTACATTAAGGGAAAGGTTTTACAAAAAATTATATCACTTTTGTGAATTTCAAGATCACATGGCAGAAAAAGATACCAAGATAACATACTCCTTTAACTCCATTAGCGCTATAATTAATATTTTATAATTTAATAGTATGATGTATTTGTACTCCTACTGTTTTATAAAAAAAGATAATTTTAAAGGACAAGAAAAGAAGGAAAGATTTTAATATTTGAGTATTCCAGTGATTTGATACAAACAACTAAAAAGCTCGTTTCTCGATTATGCCATTTTATTTATGTGCAAGCCCATTTTGATTTTAATCAAGAAAGATGCAAAAGTTGCATCGTCTTATTTTTAGTTACCTCGGTATCTGTTTGTTAATGAAACCGACTATACAAAAACAATGCCAGGTAAAAGTTGCAATGTGTTTACTTCATTTTTCAACATTATGAACACACAATTTAAGCCCGATTAAACTTAAGTTTTATCTACTTATTTGGAAACATTAAAACATTAACGGGAACGTTTTTACATATTCAATTCAATTTGTATTTAAAATTGGTATGTACGAAGATTCGATGCATCACCACTATCGATGACATCGAAATCACAGTTGGAGCTGTATAATCCACAATCATTCTTTTTTTAACAAATGAACTGTGTAAAGATATTCGTCAACATATTTATTACTTTAAAAAATAGTTACAAATATTTTTATGCGTATTCCACATTAAACTTATTAGAATCAGGATCGGTTTAACTAATCGTATGCATTATCAACTTTTATATAACCATCAGAACATTCAGAACTTTAGAACATTCAGTTTAGTTAAGAATATTGCTTGGGGATTTTTGGTTTCCACCTTGTAATGATAGGAGAGTCACTTATGCACAGGGTAGCGACACCAGACGTTGATCTTATACACAACATCATGGGAGGCGATGTTGGCACGCTATAATGGGTCTGCGGCCAAGGTATTTGCTTAACCTGCCCGGAGCATTCTAAGTGCATATTAAAACAATGCATTTCTCCATTGTATGAAAACATGGGAAGATTATTGTAATATATGTATGAAATGCTCAACACATTTTCATACTGATAACACAGCAAACTTACCTTTACAGTAATATTTTGGTAAGCAATGTTTATATTTTAGAAAATACAATATTGTGTGCTTTAGTGATCATTTTTCGTTGAAAGGCATGAAAGTCTGTGATGTTTTCATTTCTGCCAACCCAGCTTCTACTTGATCACACACTGAATACTTCCTCCAGTTTTGACATTATCAAACTATTTCTTTATTTTGATAATCAGGTGCACGGATAAATTTGCCGAAAGCCCGGGTAGTTTCACACAAAACGTATGAATATGTATAAAATTTGATATTTGAGTTTGATCAAGAATCTTATACAATCAAACTAATACTTTTTTTCCGTTTTCAAAGAGAGAGGTTACATGGGTGAAGTTTCATTAAAGAATTTCAATTTAGATGTTTTAATAGAATTCCATTAACTTAAAATAATTGACAGCACAATACACAATACATTTTACATTAACCCAAAAATAACGTGTTCTTGAATATAACGCGATCGTTTGTATCCAAGATTGAAAGAGAAAATTCAAATACAAAATAAAAGTTATGGTTACAGATTTTATAGAGAATACTTCGTTGTTGTTTATAAAGTACCTTATTTTAATATTTAGTATGGCACATATTTGTCCACAATCAAGAGAGAGTCGCAGAAAATGATGATTCTAAGCTACGATATAATCGAAACTAAATGACGCCACTCTACCCTAACAAACCAGATAGGTCTTTTAACAACCAGAATCCGATTTTTTGTGCGATACGTTTCTTTCAAAAGACCTCAAATATAACGCTTATCATTATTGAATACAAAAAAAATCGCGTAATATTTGATGTTCTTGAATAGAGGCTACAGAGTAGATAATCGTTTTTTCTGTTTATGAATAAATAATAAACAACGAAAATGATACGGCGAAATTCTTGTCATGTCTTGTTTGTCAAAAGGGAAAACAAAAGCTGTGTGAATATAACAGCCACCCAAAAACATAATTACGTTGGGCAGCGTCCACACAGCCCCACGACGACTTCAATTATCTTTGACTGTCTAGTAAATTGGATGATATTTGTATTCTTGATTGAAAAAAACCCTTGCCCTCTGTTTTTACACACAAAATCTAAAAATAAAAGGCAGTTTAAAATGAATAGACAATGAAATATGCTTTCTTTGTTATACAGATTGATCGGATCACTAAGCAGTTCTTATGGTTTTGTTTGTAATTGCTTTATTTTTTATTTTTGTGATAATAAAAAACATCGCACAGTGATAAAAAATGTGTCTCTTTGATTGTAAATGTCTGAAAGGATCAACGTTTTTTAAGCTTTTTAGAAAAGGTAACAATATCTTTCAACTACATAACTATAGGTAACTATAGGTTGTTATATCACGCAATCAAGAAAACTATTTTCATTATTTATTATATAAATTGTATTTTACGACATGCTCCACGTAAATGACAGTAGTATAGTCATTTTATTGAGAAGTTATCTCACATAGAACTTTCGTTGTCTTTAAATATTTAATTAAAATAGATACAAGGGTGTCAAAATGTTTAAATTTAACATTAAATGTATGTTATAAAAGAAAAGAAATAAATTAAGATAAAAAGCCAATGCCCTAAAAGAAAAACGTCCGAATGCTCAAAGATATCATATATTTCCATTGAAAAAATTGAGTTTGGAAGTCAAAATTTCATTCGAAAGCATTTAGCTCCACTCAACAATTTTCATTTTTTGTGTGGTTATTATGATTTTCAGGGGTCGAATACATATTGCGGAAAAATAAATGCAAAAACTTTTTTATTTAAAGTGTAGGATTATATAAAGTTATAGTATACACTATGATTGAAAAAGAAATGAAAAGTATTTGACAGAATTCGAATACAAAAAATCGATCAAAACATATTCAATGATTCTTGACTATATGTATAGTAAAAGTACTTGTAAAAGTAAAAATTGATAATTTACGATTATATAGAATAATACAAGCCGTTTAAGTTTTAGCCACTTTATTGTCAGCTTAAAAATATATATTCGTACTTACTGCTTAATTCATCTATTTGGTTTATTTTCATCCACGCTTCAAAACACATTTATTAAAAAAATTAACAGCATTATATTTGATTTATTGCCATCATACTCAAAAACTATTTTCAGTTAAAACAAATTATCTCAAAAGAAATAAACATGGTTTCAACGAATCAGGTTACGCTATAGTATAAATATCGTTGCCTTTTCAAATTATTATTGTCAACAAATTTTAATAATGAATTAATTGAAGTCTTAATTGATATAAGAAAAGATTTCATCAAGAGACCTTTCTAAGAATTATGTATCCATTATATTCTCTTCATCAGTAAAATAAGTAAGTGTTATATTTACATACACAAATAAAAATAAAGTTTGCCGATTCCTATTCTAGTCGATGCGTAAGGGCGGATCCGTGGCGTGGGCGGATACTGGGAAGGGCGGCTGCTTGTCAAATAATGGCGATAAATTATTATATCGCAAAGGAACCAAGTTTTTTTTATTCTTCCTATTGCCGCAGAGAATGTCAAAAACATAATTTTTCAGGAATTATGTGGCGTCGCAGATGGTGGGCTCGAACATAGGAAACCGAGTTATGGAGTACTCGGCATGATTTTCAATGGCTTTTGAAAAATTTCCATTTTATGATATTGGGAAGAACTCAACGATAAATTGCACGAATATTATTTCAAGAAAGCTTAATATCACGAAAAAAATGAATTGATAATAACCAAATCGACCAATTCTGAATATTGAAATTTAAAAATCTCGTAGTATGCAATATAATTCCAAAACAACTTATGTTTACAACGTTTACCCATATTTAAATATGGGTAAACTTCACATACAATTTGGAGCAGAGTACTGTAATATATCATTCAAAATAATCATTTGATTTTAATGAATACTTGTACTGATTTTTTACAATGTTCAACCGTCACGAAATTGCAAAATGCGGTAATTGAAATAAAAGACCGATTGTTTCACTTTTTTAATAACATTTATTTAATTGTTGTACAAATTGAGAATTTTTCAAATAATAATTGCTTTACCATTTGGAAATACTATTTTTCAATGTCAACATTGGAATGATTATTTATTATACTAATTTTCTTTTATTTTACTTTGACAAGCAGTTGTGCGTTAAAGTACCTATACTGATTTTGTCAATCATTATCATATCAATTATGTAGATAAAATTATTGATTTATGATTAGTTCTGCAATATAAAGCTTACATTAAAAGACATATACATATATGTGAATAATATAACATGTTAACTTTCGATAAAATTAGTGTTAAAATAAATAATTAGTATTTTATGTTTGTACTTATTCCAAAAATCTAGGTCAGTTTAATAATGTGTGCAACGAGCGCAACCGTTCATTATATTTATTAAATATGTAGAATTGGTACAAAAGTTGTGTTCTATTCAAAAACAAAACCGTAGAAAGGTCTTAAGACTTAAGTCAAAGAGGAACACCTACAAGCATGTTTGACGGTTACACATATGCGTAATATCACGTTACACGGAATGCCCGTGATGTTATAATTATAATATTTTTCGAAATTCAACTATAATATAAAAATTAGAAAAACAATGATTTTTTCGTAGAGGGAAATGCTTCAATATGAAGAAACGTGCTGTCCCACAAAACAATGTAAAAGTTTCGCATGAAATCCTTACAGTAGCTTATAGACATTGAATGATTAATGGTTATCGACGATGTTTTTTCCGCTAGTATATTATAGTTTGAAGACAATGATAAGCATTGTTTTTTTTCCAGGCTGGTTCATAGGATAAGAAACGTCTTACATACAATATCCATCATCTTGTCTAAATATATATATAAAGAAAATAAAATAAACTTAAAACCAATATATCAGTGACTAACACTTTTTATAAACCAATTTCGCACTGAATGTGGAGCATTTAGACTTCGGATGGAGTATTTAAAAAAACAAAATTAGTTTCGAAAACTTTTCTTCAAAATTCATTGTTTGTATAAAATATTTACGACACTAAAATTTACAATTCCCTAATACTTTAAGCGAATAAGATGTAACAATTGGCGAAAAAAAGTCCTATCTTTGAGTGTATCTTTAAACAACAAAACATGAGTACAACATAAAAATATTATTCTTCTTTTAGATACAAACTAAATGTGACATTTTTTTTTAATATAAAATAACGAAATACAAATGATTCAGACATGACTAATAGAAGCAAACATTTAAAAAATGTTTATTTCTACGATTGTATCTGCGCTTTTATATTAAAATATGTCTAAGCTTTTTATTCTAGAATTTTTATAGTACCACTACTTATGTAGATGTTTAAAAATTACAGCGGTTTGATTTATGAGCCTGTTTTATTTGTTTTTGTTACTTATTAACCACTTCAAAAATAAGTTAACAACAACTCATCGTTGTGAAAGTATGAATCTAGTAGCTCTACAGATACTTATTATTTAAATGTCAGTATTTTGACATTTACGAAGAAACTCACACTTGCCTTTAAGGGACACGTGTAGTTTACCAATAAAACTCATCGATTAACATACTAACCTACAAACTTGCAGAACAAATAGTATGTATATTTAAATATGTTATTGACATCCTTTGCGATCATTTGTTTTTTTAAATTATGATGCCAAATTTACTCTATGTCAATATTTTATAAGTACTCCCAGACAAGCTCAATAGATTATGTTACTTCTAAATATAAGATTATCATTTGAATGTAAAGTATATATCAGATTATCCGCCTATGATAATAGATTAAATATATTATTATTACAGCTTAGACAACTCTGTGGTAAGTTTTACTGGGTTGTCCACAATTCGTACACTCGCGTATAAAGCCTAGGCGGCTGGCGCACTAGGAATATATGGACGGGAACAATAAACGTCCTTATGAAATTCGCCCTGTGATTGTTTTATGGATAAACTTGTATTCAGAAAGCTCGCTTTCTACCATTGCTTTTCACATAAAATTTTGCGGCTTTTTCCCTGAGTGTACAAAGTGCTCGGGTATTCTTCTTTGAAGGCTTTTGTAAAAGTCGACTTCAATAAATTTTACAAACGTGTTTTATTATTAGCCACGAAATGTCTTTTGTTTCTTTATATTTTCGAAAAATATTATTATATCAGAATTGTTGGTTACTGCATAACTTTTTTATTCTGAAAGGCTTAACTGAAATTTGCACAAACAACAAACTGGGCTTAAATTATTTTGTATTGACGCGTGATAAACCTGTCATATCGTTAATAAATTAAATTCATTCACGAATAAAGAGTATATTTATATTTTTGCTGTTTTAACGCAACTTAATTAAACTATCGATGATGACATATTGTTTTATAGTAAAAAAATGAGTATGCAAAATAACAAAATCGCACCAATAATCTATAATCCACATTCATAATACTGGCATGTGTACTGATACGATAAAAATACCGCGTATATATTTCATCAATTATCAAATATTTATAAAAGTATCACGATATTGTCACGATTCCTTTTTATTACCATGTCCGCTCCCAACTTGGAGCATATGGACTCCTCACAGAGTGTATCTCAACATATATCTTTCTACGAGAACTGCTTGTTACTCAGTTGCTCAACCACTCTTTTTCGAAGAGAGTAGGGAATGGAAAGGATTCTAGGACTCGGGACAGGACTATTGGTTAACTTATCACTCTCGTTATGCGTGGCTCTTTGGGATAGGAAAGGTGGGAAGGGATTGTCACGATTAGTGGTGTATATTTCAAAAATCATTAAAAACAATGTTTGACTACTATATTTGTACACTCTTCAAAATAATTCTTCTTGATTAACTGAAACACAATCAATCAGTGTCTTTATAGCTAATATTATCAAAAGTAAGAATTTTGTATAAAAAAAAACAAATTTTTTAAAAGATAAGATCACTTTTTTTAAAAATTGAGTTATGAATTCCATTTGCTACATATTTTTGAATGCTATATATGGTGCTCTCTTTGAAAGCAGTATACAAAATAAAAATCATTTGTGAAAAAGTGGACATCTGCTAAAAGTATAAGGATTTCTTAGCAAAAAGGCAGCTACTCTAGTTTTCTTTGCAAAGATGCAGTCAATGAAACTAATTAATGTTCGCATCAATCGCTTTTTAAGAATCATCAGTACTAGAACATAAAAAAAACACATTTTGTCATTTTTCAGTAGCTTACTTCTTCTTTGCTTTGAAAGGCTATATACATAAAAAAGTTGAAATATTTTTTTTCAAACTTTCAAATGTATATTGGAATTACGGATCATTCAAGAATACAAAACTTAGATTTAAAATTCTAGTTTGATTAGCCAAAAAGTTACAAATGATATTTTTGATCTGAATATTTTTTTTATGCTCTAGATATTTTCCATGATTTAATCTGTTTATTTTGTCTTTTCAATGCTTGATTTATTAAAGAAGGGGATTCTTACCTTTTGTGCGCCGACTTCCCTAGTGGAGATGCCCATCTTTTCGTGGTGTCGCAGTTGCACGGGATATATTATCTGGTAGTAGTGCGCACCAATGTTGCGCACCAACTCCTGATTCTGGCGATACTCTCGAAGCAACCGCTCCACCTCCCCTAGAAGAAAAAAAATATTCCATTAATATCAGTGTCTTTGATTTAAGAGTAAAGGCAAGAGATATAATTTAACTTTATAACCTAAATCAAATTAATTTTTGTTTTCATTCGTAATAAGAATATTTTCAGATATTGTAATAAATTATGTGATAAATTATGTAATTAAGGATTTCGACTAAGGGTGTGCTTGATGGAATTTCAATATTTAATTTTAATTGTTTGAATTTTTTACTTTTTCATGAGTTTTGTTGCTAACGATCCGGGTGAAGCCTTTCAGCATCTTTAGGCATTTTAAGTGCACGGATGTACTTGAACTGACATCTTAATTGACAGGTGTCACAGTTAGCAGCACAATACGTCGAATAATCATAAAGTTATTTTAAATTTTATATTATAATAGTATTGCTACCCGGCGTCGCTCGGACTAAGCGAGCAATAATTATTCAATGTTATATCATTCGACATAATTATATCACAAAATCTAACATCCAAAATAGAGTTAAAATAAAATCACAAACTTTATTTAATTTGATGACAGCCCCATTCTCGCCCATTAAAATGTCCAAATTCAAGGAAAAAATCTAATTTGCTGTCAAAGAAATGTCAAATAATACCTTCACGTGAATAATAAACATTATTATATTAATAAAAGCCGGGAAAAAGTTGGTAGAAGACTAATTTATTACCTTTTGACTAAATGTCTTCGCCGATAAAAATTCAAACATATTTTTTTTCATATTCGGTTTTATGGCAACTTGCAACAACAATGCAAAAGGGAATTACAGACATACATACATACATACATACGCCGTTTCGGTTTTATATATAAGATATATATTTATTTTTAGCCTAAATATCTTATCCATTATAGAGCACATATTTGTATATATTTAATATTAGCGATTATATATTTTGATCGTATTTTCAATTCTATGTCTTACAGTGCTATAAAATATAAATAACTTTTTCAATAGCATTTTAATATGATTAAAAATAAAACGAACTCTTAATTGTATTGCCTTGTGAATGGTCTCAATCTTCCCAAATAGCTTTCATGCTACATTATAGTAGGCTCCTTCATAAATAATTTCTAATGGACTAGAATTCCCACAAATCACTTGAAATTATCGAAGTAATATTATTAATTTATCTCGTGCTTGCATGCGATACTTAATATTACTTTATTATGCCAGAAATATCTTTCCTCAGTATTATGGAATCAGCGCAAAAGAATGTCTCGTGGCACTAATGACCTATTCATCAATATTTAATACGGATATCCGTTATTATATTTTATTTCTATTGCAAAACTCGAAACATGGATTAAAGCTCAATTAATATTACTTAAAAATATATATTTTGGAAGATGAAAAACTTTACAGTTCTATTTTTGATACTGTTTTAATAACTATAAAAATCATGAAGAAACAGAGATTATTTATCCTTTAAAACAGATATTTTTCGGATTGTTAGAATATGTGTCCAAGTTGTGTTCATTCATTAAAACAATAAAATTTGAACTATGACAGAATAAAATTCTAATATTTTGACTAGTAAACATAAGTAATTCACGATCATATTACACGTACTAAATAGTGGTTTATAATTATCAATTAAATAAAAAACTGTACAGACTTAGCAGTCCAGTTGATGATTGAAAAAAATGTGGTTAGTAAGATGTCAATAGGGCAATATTAATTATTCTATGCGTAATTTTCGTGTGAAGTATTGAATATTATATGTACAGTCAATCTTTTCTAAAAAAGTGCCCACTCTCTTGGATTTCTGATAATTAAACAAATACACAGGAGTACCCACTAGAGACTCCAATTACTCGACATCTCAACTACTCGAGTATCCAGTAGTAAAATTATAAAATACTCGAGTAGTTTCAGATGTACCATTTTTTTTTTTGTTAATTCAAATTTGTTTATTTAAATATATGATTATGTATAAATAAATAAGCGGATTTAATTGATTATGCCACAGCTGCATCCATAGTCGGAAAATCAAAAGACTATTTTTCAATATTTTATTTTGTCTCTTGTCATCATAGTCGTTGATAAAATAAGTCATCAGGACTCAAAGCCAAAGTAACAAAAGAAATTCTCGCACAGCATTGTCAACGGCAAAAACATTAAAAATAAATATTACCTGATAGTAAAACCACGCGTAAGACTCAGTTAAAAGCAACGATCAAAATTATATATTATTTAAATAAGTAAATAAAATTTGGAAATATGTCTTCATTCATAAATATCGATACTCGAGTATCGAGTACTTGACAAATGGACGAGTATACTCGAGTATCGAGTACTCGATACTCGAATTGGAGTCTCTAGTACCCACTCTACAACAAAGATTTAAAATCATTTTTTATTGAATAGCAGAATTTTAATCAGCGTCATAATATTTTAATAAGCGTCATAATATTTTACAAGGCTGTTTATTTTTTAACACAGTGTAAAACTTTCGTAATTGATTACTTGGATAAACAAAATCGATCAGGAAGTAAATTTAATAATAATCGAAATAGATTTAAATCGCTGTTTGTATTGAGTTCGCTTTATTTTAGACAAACAAGAAGCGGGAATCTGGTTTCTCGATAGAATGATGGGAGAGAGAATCCAATACGTTTCGAAGATTTGTAAAGATGTAAAATTTGATTCAGCACATTGTCGACAGGACTTTTATTTCACAGATTTTCGCCATTTTATATATTATTATGTACACATGTGGAAGTTGTGGCAAACAAATCTAATAAACCGAAGCAATTCAATGTTCTACTTTGTAAACAGTTGCGTTCTACCTTTTACTTTTTGATTTGGATTGTTTTTATAAGATCATTTTTTTTTAACGGTATATTTTGTTAATTTGATGTTATTCTAAATGAATCAGCATGTAATAATAATATTGAACAATTGAATTATATTGGCTGTTAATGTTGGGTTGTATTTTTACATGAATCAAACAATGGAAATAGTTAATTTTTCGATACAACAAAACACAATCGATTAGGACTTACTATGACTAGCGAAAAAACATGGAAACCATTGATTGATAGTTTTTTTTATTGATTTATTAAAAAATTCAAATGACACAAACCTAGTGACTCGAGCAATAATATGTATAGAATTTAAACTAAATCACTACCAAGGGCCGAAAAAACTATTTAATAATAATGAACACAACGTAAATAATTTAATAAAGAAATTTTATCAATTTCTTATGTTGTATTGATTTGATATAACTGCTTTGCAATGAATGACATTATCACTCTTCGTTCATCTATTTATGTAAAATGACATCTTAAAGAAAGTAAAGTGTTGGTTTTTCATTAATATGTTGGTAAATATTTTTCTTACGGTTTTTAAGTAATTATCTACTTCTGTTCATTGAAAAATCTACACTTACTTATTCTGTAGTTCTGATAAAATATATAAAAAAATAATCCAATAATTTTTTGCGAAAAGAAGCAAAAACACGTTCCATGCGACATAGCAATATAAATATCAAAGTATAAGATGGAAGGTGCAATGAATTTTATTCCACATATGCTGGCTGAGATTCTAGGACCTTACAATTGTTAGTGTTATGGATTTGATGAGTGAATGAATATGATTTGTACATTTTAGTATTTTACGTATACGAAATAATCAGCAAAAAGGTGGAGACAACATTTTATATCATGAAAAAATAAATATTTTATATTTATTTTACATACATTTAAATTTTGTGTTATATTATATTCTTCTTAAAGTTATTTCCTTTTTTTTAATTGAGTAGGTATTTACTTGGTAGAACTCCATTATAATACGGTAAGAAAAATAACAATGTATTTTAGTTCTACATAAATTTTATATATTTGTTGATAGCTATTTCGGCTTACGCCTTCTTCGATAGTTCTGACGAAGGCGTAAGCCGAAATAGCTATCAACAAATATATAACATTTATGTAGAACTAAAATACATTGTTATTTTTCTTACCGTATTATTTCCTTTTTTTTATATCTTCTCATATTTCAAAAATAGTCAATTCAATAGAGGAAATCTCTAAATAGTCATTACTTTTTCAATTGCCAAATGTTGAAATAAATTATTGTTATGTTGACATCTAAAAAGAATTTGTAAACTAGCCTTTTTTTTTTTAATTGATACCCAAATAGTTTACAAATTTTGAAACAAATTCAAATATAAAAAACGAGCCTGAATAAGCAGCGTATAAGCACAGCTGAGCTACCCGTCTTTGAATCTGAACCATTCTTATCTCTAAGCGGTGCTATTACCACTAGGCCGCTGAAGCTGTTAATTCTATTGATTTCAAATCTGGCTGAAAACTTGTGGCATTTTCTTATTTTGAAAGGACCCATGTTTAAATAAAATGTACAGTATAAATAACGTTACAAATAAGAAGTGAAAACAGAATTTCAAAGGAAAATTTCAAGCACACTTACACCTTCTTTAATATTACAACAGCGCGTGTATACACATTTTCTAGCTGTATGTGTCTATAATGGTGATGTTATTATAATAGTATTCAGTAAATGTGCGAAAATTTTATTTGCGAGGCGTGTGTCTCTTTTCTGTTATAAATTCAAATAAAAAAATCAAACACTTGTAGTATAATGTAAAAAGTATTTTCAACACAACTTTTGTGAACTGTTTGGAATATTTTAAATAAAATTGAGCTTTGAAAATAGTGATGTTTGATAAAATATTTAACAAACAAATAAAACGTTGAAAATTCATGAAATTTTGCGACTGAAGTTGTACTCTTGGTATTTTAATATTTCAGTTTTATGACTTGTTGAATAAAAAAGCGAAAATATTTTTACCCTTTGATGTAATAAAGAAATTTTAACGCAGGGTGATAAGTTTTTTTTAAAATTAAACGTTAGGCGTAAACCAACCACTTTTTTTTAAATTACTCTAATGTACATTTTTAATAAAACTATTCATACACGAATAAATTTTAAAAATACTTAGTTATTGACTATTATGAACAATGATTGATTTCACTTCTTGGACTATTTTATCTTTAGTAAAATGGTGTTCTCATTGTATCTACTGATATCAATTTCTGCGCCTTTGACAAGTACTTTTTAAGCGTTGATGGGAAAAGACAAAATAATTGGCAACTCTTGTAAGATGTAAAAAATAAATGTACATAGTTCAAACTATAAAAATTATAGAACTAAGTTATCGTACAGTGTAATTATTATTATGGATGTAACAAATATTAAACATAGCTTAATAGCGCCCTAGTAAACTTATTGTTGCATGCTCTTGTTTCAGAGAAAACATTGACAATAACCACTTAGTTAATCATCTTCAATTATTAAGAAAAGTCATCAAATAAACTTCAAGGAATGAATATGATTGCAGTAAAATAAAGATGTTAAAAAATAAATTAAATTTTGCACCAAGCAACGACTTCGTAAGTATTTTTTTAAATGCAAACTCAGATATGATGAAACGTTAAGACATAACAACAACATAAATTGATCAAAGCAGAAAAAATATGCTTCCTTGGTGCCTTCATATGTTTTTATGAAAAATAAGAAAGCACAACTTGGTAAAAATATTTTTTTTACAGCCCGCATAATTACATTAGAATATTTCATCCCACAATAAAATTGAGATTCAAGGGAGCTTAGCATACGGTCTGTTACCGCAAGTCTACTATGAACGATTTATTGCGTATCTCAGTTTAGTAGGAGGAAATTTAATGTGGTCAGCGGCTGGAGATTTCTTAGATTGAAAATGGATAGGTATATTAAAAATAAAATGTATCTAATACAATGCTTTTAAATAAACTTTTGTTTACTAAATAAAATATAAACGCCTTTGAATTGAGGCAAACGTTTGTAATCCCACAAAATAAAATAGGCATGTATTTATACCACACATCTGATTCGGAGTCTTTATTTTTAAACCCACCATTTTATTTTAGGTTTTTTTGATATCTTTATAGAATTAATGTTTCACAAAATCGATACAATATACTTTAATACTTAACGTCCTGCAATACATATGTATAATTATTATTTAGATGCTAATGAAATATTCTCAGAAGCTGCTAAAAGAAACTTCGATTTCTTAAACAAAGCAGTGTTTTTTTCTTTCTTAGAAGTGTTATGTTACTAGGGCTTGCAATTTACCGTCAAATTCCAATAACCGGTAAACGGTAAATAATTTCACCCATTACCGGTTATTTACCGGTAAATGAAACAAAATAAATAAAATAACTATATGTGGCTACTTTTACTAAAAACGGTATCCTAAAACGTAAAGAATTTAAAATACGTTTCATGAAAATAACAATGTCATGATATGCACTTATATGTTTGTCCTTATTGTTTAACTGAGATATGGGAATGGGAGATCAGATAATCTTTTATTTGCTACATAAAGCTTGGTTAAGTAAAATTACGACTGTATAATATTTGGTTTACCTGTCTGTGAGAAGTTTATTTGTTTTATTAAATATTCCATATGTATCAAAATCATTAATTGTATCAGGATCACTAAGATAATTAATCACATCGTAATATATCGTTCTTCTTTCCTTTATTCGAATTATTAGCTGTTCTTTAAGCTTCATGGCTAACAAAGAATTGAATTGAGACAGTTCATCAAGCATAAATTTCAATGTTATGTCGGCTGTATATAGTTTTATGTCTTCACGACACAGAGCTTCTACAGCTACTTTTGCTGGTTGTAATGGTCCGAGATCAAATTCGATTCCGCATGCATATCACAATAAACTTTCGTTATAATATGCCTGTATCTGTCCTTAATTCGCGATAAAATATTTCCGGTAAAAGCCGGTAAATTTTCCAATATACCGGTAATTACCGATGGTGTATTTTGGCCTATTTACCGGTAATGCAAGCCCTAGTTATTACCTACCACACTTGGTTTATTTCGTATTAAGCCTGTTTAGTAAAATAAAATTAATGCTTCTTAAAATTCCAACAAATTTAAGTATAGAAATGATATATATATATTCTCGACATTTTTTTTTTGGAATAGATTACAGATAAACGGAAAAGGTTTGTATAATCGTTCATTCTGTACCTCGTTTTGTAAGTGGTTGAGTAGGAGAAAAGCAAGTTATCAAAGATATTCATGCTCTTAACCACGCTATTTCCATAAATTTATATCACACTATGAAACCGTTTGTTCTGAAATTAGTACCGATGAATACCATTTCCCATGACAACGACTTAACGGCACGACTGCAAGCTCTGAAATATTTTGCCTGAAAAGAGAGATCTTTCATATAAAATGCTTCAAGCCCAAATTAAATTAAATTAAAAAAATATATTCATAATTAAGGTTAATTTTATTTTAAAGTTGTCAAAAATTTCTCTCTCGAATGAAACAGCCGAATAAGAATGTGGACATAATTGTTGGCGTAATAATATTTCAGCACTGAACATGCTTTCTGTGAGATGTCTGGTATGCTGTATACTCATTCCATTTTATGTAACCAGAATTCTTTTGGCCACTGAATACGACCACTGACGGCAACAAAGGGGGAAAAAACTTTCGTGTCTTGCCCATTCAACCGTTGTAAGAACTAGAGTCTACCAGTTTTCACTTCATTCGTCCGATTTTTTTTACACTGTCATATTGTTTGCTGGCACGTTTAACTTTTTTTGAAAGAAAGAGGCAAAAAAAATCCGAATAGTTTTTTCACGAAATTACTTTTGTCGCAAAAAATGAGGGTTTCGAATCATATTACATCAAAAAATATAACGAGAACATTGTTAAGAATAGATATCAGAATTATGCATTCATTCGAATGAAGTAATGTTTTGTAAAATGAACTATTGTAGAATTTTAACCATTCAGGTCTTAATTTTATTCATATTAAAAATAAATATTTATACTTAATATAGCTTGAATAAAAATTATTCAATTTAAAGCTCGGTGTTTCTTGGAGTGGAACCACTTTTTTAAATATGATAATTATACATTTAAGTCAATACTTATTCATTTTCGATAATAACTGAGGAATAGGTATATACATTTTGATTAAAAATTGAATAATACTTGACTAGTATATTTAAAACTAATTTTAATTTAAATACTTGCTGCAGACGATTCTATTTTAAAATTTTATATAAACCTTTTGAAGAACATTATAAAGTAATCAAAGAAAGAAATGTCTCTCGCGAATTGGGTTTCGTCTTTCTGCATAGAGCATTTCAAGTGCACGAAAAAACTTGAACTGACAATTCTATCTCCATTTCAAGTCCAATCGTGAACTTGAATGGCTGAAATCGCCAAAATAGTGAACCCCGGGTCAAAGTCATACTTGAAATCCTCAACTTTTTGATTAAATCACTTAAATCAAAGTATATCTAATTTCTTAATTAAATAATGACGCTTTATTAAATATGATAAAAATAACTAAACATCTTTAGTAGTCCACATAAAATAACCTTATTCCACATTAAATGTTATTGGATCAGGACCGGTTTCACTCATGGCGAGCATTATCAACTAATATGATGATCATGAATATTCACCATGATAAAAATATGACTGTGAAAATTGTGTGAAAAAAGTGTAAAGTTTTCCTGTTGAATAAACTTTGTGCTTTGTTGCGTGGTGAATTAGTATAAATAGAAATGTTTTAGATGCAAACTTTTGTGCAAGCAACGCCGGAAGTATTTTGCGAATCCCTTATTGCCGATGAGAGCATTGAAGAAGTATATTAAATATTAAGCTTTACGTAAAGCTCAGCCATTTGTGTGCATTGCCGTATTGTGGCGTATACTAGGAAGACTTATTGTGTATTACGCTCCGCAGGTTAAGTTTAAACAACTCAATTTGTCGAGTGACTTCGTTCCTCTTAACTGAAATGCCTCGGTACTTTCTGATGTAGCATCACTACTGGCTTGGCAGCTTTGTAGACACGGCTGGAATTCGCCTCGCTAAGACGGAAGTTACGAACGCCGAAGCGCAAGAAGCTCGGTGGTAAACTTTAATGCCAGCTGCGCATTTTCCGTGTGGTTTTGCATTTATTGCGGTTAGCGAAATGTTTTTCTTTGCCGTTTTTAATTACAGCCTTGCCAGACAGATAGTACACGAGGGTGGGTGGGGAGTATTTTCTTTCAAATTACATTACATCAGACCCCGCAAATGTAAGGAATAATACCCCGCCTCGTGTTTTATTCGTGTAATTAAATTTTAAGCAATGTTATTCACCCAAATGCATTGTTTTTTTTTTTGTAAATGCTTATTCAAAAGTAATAAATACAGAAACAGTTTTTACGATTAACGAGAAACGCACTGTTTTTTTAATTTCATTCATTAAATCTCGAAGTATATTATTTGGATAAAGTTATAAATTTTTCACTGTCAACTCATAGTAATTGATATCATATCTCTATACCTCACGTTATTATTAAAAAGATATAAATTACAGAAAGTGATGTTTTTAATTTTTAATATCTTTTGGTCAAATAATGTTAATCACTTTAGTGAATATTTAAAGAAAATAACCCTAAACGTGACTTTAATACTTAATTCAAATGATACCTCAAAATGAGTATAATTTTACTAAGTTTCGCATCTTAGTAAGTTCCATCCATTATTGGAGCTGTATTTCTATGTTTTGCTTTTGTGATTCAAACAATTTATTGAGCTTTAAATAAAAGGAAGGCGTAAAAAGTACCAATAAATGAAAGTACGTTATTGTAAGAGCGAATTTCGATCAAGCATTCATGTCAACACAGTATTTTACAAGAATCAAATGAGCGAGTTAGTACTTCTGTAGGCCACTGTCAAAGCGTCGTAGCATAAGTATCTACTGGTCGTAGCATAAATATCTACGAGTCGTAGCATTCGTAGCAGTGCACATTGCACAGTGACCGGCTGACACATCCGTCACAGTTCGCGACCTCTGTATCCTCCGTTCCAGCCTAATGAATGGATGTCATGTCACTTTGGTAAAGTGACGTGTATTACTGCTGCTACATCATGGAACATCTATGCAGAGCAGAGATGTTGTTGATTTATTTACTTCTGAAGATCTCTTAGATACAATATAATTAACCAAAACATTTTGTTAAATTTGCAGCATTTTTTCTACATACAATTTTACATATCGATAAAGAGTCACTTCAGAATCATTATCACGCATAGGTTCAATTCTGAAATTTATTCGTGTTTTTATTGTCTTTGTTAATTATGCCAGCAAAGTGAATTTTAATAGGTAGGTTTTTAGTTTGATCAAATGAAAGCGAAAAAAACTGGACTCCATGGAATATGACACAGGGTCTGATCACGATGAATTGTCACTCTTGATTGGTTTATTCAACGTGACGAATCAAATTGTTTGAAAAGGGTACTGTTTTTATTAATTTTCTACCGATAGACGTTTAAAGTATGTGAATATTTTTCATCATAATCAATAATGCCTGTTCAATAAAGAATAAAAGATTTATCAATTACTGAAAGCAGATTATTCGGATACTTTATTCTTTAATGAAATTTTTGCCTTAGTGTTAAATGACAGCTAAACAAGCCGAATTACATGTTTTCGCTCAATATTGAAAGTTATTAAAATAATATATAATAATCGTATTTTTCTCTTATATGGAATTTGAGTTTTCGGTACTTGTAATCTTTTTAAATGTTGAGAAATATATTTTTTTTACCCAGCTAATACAATGAAATTTGAGTAAAAATCTCTATAAACTATGTCTCATATACCTACCGTAAATTAATAGAGTTTGGTATTTGAAATTTGCAATCTTTGAAATAAATCATGGGATTTAGCTTTATTCGCACAAAGTTATACACTGGATGTTGCACTCGCATGATCTTATAGGGCCAGCACAAGTGCGCTCACTCGAAGCTGTGTTTGACTTTGTGAACTTTCATAATAAATTTGGCAGAGATTTACGACTTAGTTGCGACTGAGCGTGCTAAATGAAAATTCACTTTGGAACAAACAGTTTTAAGACATTCTCTTATACAAAAATATTAATATAACTTATTTAAACTTTTCTCATTTCAGGACGATGAAATTGTTTTATTATATCCACAATATAATTGGCGTGCGTCATATAATAAATATTCAAGTAATTCGTAGATGTTATTTATAAAAATTAAATTTAAAAATCTTTTCACTTTAAAATTATTCTGATAATAAAATACAGAATAGAATAAAATGGTTTTGAACTTATTTCTTTACTATTTTATATAGTTTTGGTGGAAGCTTTGTGGAATTAAAATCTATGACTTTTTCATTCCACTAGTTGTGTTACTAGATGTGACTTATAAGGTTTACCTCTTTGAGCTTTAAAAATGTTTGATATTTCATTCAGAATATGTATTCTTTTTACCACTATTATGTATGAAGATAACGTTTACAGTCACAGCTTATTCAGAAATTTTTGTCTATTTTATAGGACTACTTAATAAGACGTAAGTTTTTCTTAATATCTTATTTTTGTAATAATTTAAGAAATGGAAATTTAATTTTTTTCAACTAAGTTGTGAAATGTGAAACTCCAGGTCAAAGAGATTATCAATTAACAATAACCGATGCAACTTTGAAACTTACCGTATAATAAAATTACCGTAAAGAATTGTGGGTGATGTATCTTTCACTGTCAGTAATTTCATTGGTTTTTTTATATAAAATCACACAAAACCAACAGCGTAAAGCAACTTTTACTTGAGTTTTTATTATACTAACTGGATCGTTTCATAAAAAAAAACTCCACAATGAAATAAAAATACCTTCAAAATGAAGTTAAATATAATAAGTTACCCTTACTCGCCGTGCTCACTTCACAGTGTATTCATTTTTTTAAGATACAGACAAAGGCAGTTAAAAAATCTGTTCTTTGTCCCTCATCTTGAAACTTGGAAAACTTTTGAGAAAATGATGGAAAGCGGGTAAATTAGGTTTTTCTTCTTTTGGCTAAGCTGTTTTATGCGCGAAATACGTAGAAATTTCCCTTAAAGTTAAATCGTTTTACCGGTATAAGGTTAAAATAATGCACAAAAAAGTTAATCAGGGTTTATTGTTGAGGGGATTTCGTATGGTGCCGTGTTTGTTTTTAGGAAACGTCTTTGCTTTATGAGACGAGGTATAACACAGAAATATTAGTTTTGATTTGTAATACAGGTCACGTCTAAGCTGTTGATTGTCACTTCTTTGTGGAAAAGAATTATAAAACAATATTTGAGAGGTAACTCCACAATTCTATGAAATGATTAGAACTAGTCTTGCGTACTACACAATGCGTTTACACAGAAAATAATACAATGCTAGTTAAAACCATAAATTTAATTTAGAATAAATGCGGTATTGTTAGTTTTTTGTAAAGAATATACAATGTCATATAAAGCTGTAATACATTATGAGACATCATTAGACTCGTTTTAATGTTTTTGTCATTAGATTTTGACATTAGATGTTAATAAAGGAAACATATTTTTAGCGTGTCTGCTACCTTTGTGGTAAAAAAAATATATGTTTCAACGAAAAAACTTATTGGTTTCCATCATGATATAGGTAAGGAAGTCGCTCTTCTGTATTTGAAGTTAAATTTTTAGAGGAATACACCAATAGACAAATAGCTTAAAACATATATTCATTTTTTATTTGAAGGCGTAAGCCAAAATATTAATACGGTAAGAAAAATAACAATGTATTTTTACATTACATTTTTACATTGAATACATTGCTATTTTTCTTGCCGTATTATAATGGAGTTCTACCAAGTAAATGCCAACTCAATCAACCAAAATATTAAGTTCATAATCCGGAATGATTAAAAACAGTTTTCATAGCTTTATTAAATGAAATATTTTACTGTGGATTTTGAAATTTCGGCGATCATTTAATGAAGGCTGTATTTTTAATCTTAAGGTTATATTTATTTGGTTAAAAAAACGTGATTCTGTTAAAGGACGTCATAAAATTCATAATTAATATAGCGTAAAACATCCAAAAATGTCCAGCTGTTAAATAAAGTCATTTCTGACCGACATGAGTGTGGCATTATAAATCTTTTGCCTTCATTGCATGGAAATAATCAAATTATTCGGTCAACAAGAAATGAAAATGCTAACGAGGGTGGAGGTTACCTTGTGGAGATCTTCTTCTGCCTGGTATAGCCCCATTCGTTAGCAAGTGAAATAAAAATATAACGGAAACAAAAGCGGACAAGCTGACCTCTGATCCTGGTTATTTTTTCTAACCAAAGCCAATCGAAAAAAAAAATATTGCAATTCCAATAAACATATGGCATTTATTATTTTTCACTTAAATTATATGTACGATCAGTATAATAGTAAATAAGTGTTTTGTAATACTCATAATATTCTTATGTGTAAAGCCATTTTGCTACCTTTTTAAAACAATTTTTTGAAATTACTAAAGGTAAGCATTTCAAAGAAAAATCGCAGTAATAATGACAAGCATTCCTTCGCTTTTTTAATGATCAAATGGTTAGAAAAATAAAGATATTGTATAACTTGCATGTAAGATCAATTCTATACTTAAATGTGACAACGAATTCAAAGATACTTTTCAAATATTATTCCCTGTCACATACCTAGAATAAGAATACGGGTGATTTTTAAATTTGAAACAATAATTTGATTTTATTATTTAAAAATATAAAAAAGAACACTTCGTAATAAGAGCCGAATTGCGTATCTTTCCCTAGATCACTTAAATAGCTTATCATTATTCATGGGAAATCTTCGAAATTTCTTAAAATTCAATCAAAACGGCTTCAAATTAAAAATTGCTTCAAGCTTTACAGTTTCTCAGCTCTTAATTTTCTATAAGCTCGTTGATTAGCAAAAAGGTTTACCTGCAGCTAATTATCTAAAAATTCTTGTTCAATAAGATTTTCGAAATTAAGTACCTGACTGGTACTCAACATTATTGTATTTTAAGACTGTTTTCAGTGCCCACAAATAGCCTAAGATTTTCGATATACTAAGTCAAGCGATCGAATATTCAAATATCTAGATCAACACATAGATTTGGCAAAATTTTCACCCCACTCCACTAAAGTAAGCAGTTGATAATATAGAGGTCCATTTTAGCGCCAACTTAATATTTCGCCTCTCTAAAAAAAGAAGCGAACTAATGATTTGCGAACAGTTCTCAATTATTCCATAATATTAAAAAGAACATACAACTTGCTCTATGTCATGTTTTATTTCTGTCTAAAGCTTGTAAATTTTTCCTTCAGTGAAATTCAATCGATTCAGATAATGCAAGCTAAAAATAGTAATTTCTGTCTATCGCTTGCACATTTTTTCTACAGTGAAATTCAATCAGTTCAATTTATTCAAATAAAAAGTGTATATAAATATAGAAGCAAAAATTTAATTATCAGAAGCCGTTGCACTTCAATAGTTTGCAGTCAGTTAAACTCGTGCTTTTAATAGGCAGACATCTTTAAATTGATCGGAATTATTTCATTACTATTTCCCATTTAATTTAAATTTCATCACAGTAACTACAAACACATAATTATGATTGTTTACATTGTAATATTATGTTTATTTCTTTGATAATTTATGATTACGTTTTAAATAACCATGATATCGAAAAAAATTATGAGTTACGCAAAAAGAGATTAAATAAATTGAAGCTGATGACAGTTAAATAATTTAAAAGTTTACAGTTAAACAAACTTGAAAAAATAGTTACTTTAGATATCTAAAATAAGCATTTTTAAAAGATTTCAGTATGAAAGTAAGCATTCTGCAATTGTATTGATTTGTATGAAATAATTTGTGAAAAAAGCTTAAATAAATCAAGATTAACTAGGTTGAGAGGAAACTGAAGGGAAGCTATGTAACAAAAACGGCAGTATACATTTCCTGTCCGCAAATGAATTCTCATCGTTAGCGTAATTGGAAATTTTGAATGGATGAATAATGAAAAGATATATTATTCTTTTGGAAGTAGACGGTCGTATTTTTTCATTATAATTTACTGCGAACGCTGGAAAATATAAAATAATTATTTGTTTTGATGATACGTACGAAATCTAAACGATACAAAGAATGATATAATTTAATTAGAAATATGGAACATTGAACAATATCATTTATTGTATTTGTAGGTTTTGTTAGTATAATATATTATGTTTTGATATGAATATACGATTTTATACTTATCAACGATATTATATTGTTTGCATAGATTGAGATAAATGTATGAGATACGAAACAAAGAAGTGAAGTCGTGATTTTAACTGTTATTTTATTTATTATTGTGGTTGTCATCAGTGGTTTTGAGAATGAAGAGGTTTGGTGTAATTCAATTATTATTGATATATAACGCTTAATTGTTATTTGTTTTTAATCATATCATTTCATGATTCTATATACCTTCTCGATTAACAGTAGCATCCTGTTAAACTATACTTAAGAGTGGCAAAACCTAGGCTTCTCAATTTATTAAAGTAATGCGTTCACTCTTTAATTGCAACGTTTATTTGCACAAAAAAACAATAGATTTCAAATCTTCATTTGAGCAATGGAAAAAGCTTTTTCCCCCTCGGTAATAGATAATCAAGTTTTATATTTAAAAGAAGCGGAATATGTTCCAATTCGTCCAGGTTAAGAGTAGATACTATGAAAGAAAGAAAAACATGAAAAAGCAAGTTCTTGAAATAAAATAAAATGTCTGGTAGAATTCTGAGATTTTGTTTCAGTGTGCGGATTTATAGATTCAACACAGAAAATATCTTATAAAAAACAATGCTTCGCCCGAAATGTATTAAAATATGTCTCCCATGTTTTGGAAATGTGTACAGATTCACAGCAAATTCACGTTATGCATACAAATGGGAGTGACACTCGCTTCCACGAGGACCATCACGTACATTGCCTGCATGATTCATATCTCAAGTAATATTTCCTAATCTGGAGAAAAGAGCGTGAACCACACAGGATATCACGCTAAAAAAGCGCCGCGAGCTTAAAATGAATCGCCATTATTTGTCGATGTTGAGGATAATCTGTATAGAACTTTGATTTTTCATATAGATTAAAATGGCTCATATTATTGATTTCTCGAACATGATGACGAATAATAACTCATTTTTGGATTGCAAAATCATTCATATTGAAAATATTTTTTTGGGTATCTGAGCTGATAAAATAAGAAATCTAGATTTACCAATTTTGAAGTCCCATGCTCCTAATATCGAGTATGAGCTTCAAACATAACACCAGTAAAGTTTGTTTTCGTAACGAGAAGTGTGTTTTTGTAACGAGAATGCTGTAACTACGCCGCTCAACAAATCTGTGTCTTTTGGGGATAACAATTCATAAATCCATTGCAAAATCAATTTGTGAATGTTTTTTTGGGAGATTCAACCAACTGGCCCCTAAACCAGGCAGCTCAAAAACATCTGCCACTCGGGCACGAAACCAACAGGGCAAAAGATGCCTTTATCCATAAGTGAATTAACTGCTTAGTTAATTCTAGTTAGTTTTTTTATTCTTAAAATATTATATTATTTGTTGTCATGATTGATTATTGATATATTTGTGATCAGTTGAAAATGCTCACCATGAGCGAAACCGGTCCTGATCTAATACATTTTATGTGAAAAAAAAGTACTAAAAATGTTTTATTATTTTTATAATAATGCCATTCCAATAAGTATTGACAGTAAACACCTTAAAAGTGATATTTGTGATAGTTAAAACTGAGCGGTAAATAAGGCTGTTCAGTCAACAATTCAAAAACAATTATGGTTGAATTAAAATTTTACACGACCAATGAAAGCATTTTTGACTTCAACATTCATTGTTATGATAGTTTGATAGGAAAATTGCTGTGATTTAAAATGGAAATGAATTACAAAATATTATTGCTTTATGTAATCTATTGTTAATTTCCGCAATTGTGTGATATGATAAACATGTTTCCAATGATTTACTTTTTACAAATTAAAAAAATAGCGCTACATGTGCGAACATTTAATGTATTTTCCTTAAACCAGTGCATTCTCCTTGCTTAATTTTTTACTGTTGACATAGAAACAATTAAGCGTTCTTAGTGTCAACGAAATATAGCAAGGGTACGCAAAAGCTCGCCTACATAACAACTTAATAACGTTATTTAAAATTTACGCCCCATTATAATGTCGGCAGGGAGAAATTTTGCAAGTGCTGCGAAATTCGCGAAGGCAGTGGGTGGTTTTAAAAATGCTTTCATAAGTTAAATGGCAAAAGAACTCGTTTATTCTGTTTAACACGATTAAAATATCTCAATTTAAATGCCGACATTATAACATAACAATTAATTTTAAAACAGAGTTTTATTTTTCCCGGTTTCCTTAATTTGAGATAATTTATTTTACAAACACCGCAAGAATAAAGATATTTACTTCCGTAAAAGTTCATTCACATAGCCCAGTTTTTGTTACCATGTACACTCCTTATAAAAAGCATATATTATATTTTAACGATACTCCCTTAGCATAATGTATAGTATAAACAGGCAACTATTAGTTACGAAATACTTTTTGAATCTTTGAGATGCTCTCCTATTAAATTGAAAATTTGCAGATACACGATTATCCGTAATGATTGACAATATAATATTCTAATGAAGCATTTTTAAATGCATTATTTCATGATAGTTGATCAAATATTCGTTGCAAAATCGTCTCAGAAAATGATAAAACTACTAGAGAAATGCTTTAAATTTTATGATCGCTATCCACGCTTTATTTTAAATGTATGATGTGGATAGAGACCACATCGAAAATAGTTATACATAATTGAGCCATTGTTTTATGAATTACACAATAAATATGGTCTAATAACTCTTAAAATGACTTTCATGCAACGGCTCCCTAAATCTGAGAATCAGTCGTTTCGAAATAAAGAATAACTGAAAATCATTTATTTTTATTACATGTATTAAAATCGTAAGGGGTTTAACTGCCGTATAAATAACATATTATACACAAAAATGTAGCCACTATGCATGTATTTGCGTAATCTTGTGTATATTTTTTTCAATTTCAGCTGATGAATAATCTCATCAGACCGTGCTCTTCGTTGACGAGGTTTTTGAACAAAAAATAAGGCTTGAGACATAACAGTGATTTTCGAGTTCAGTTCTTGAAGAAAACAATGACAAGGCGGCAGCAAGTTATTCGCTGTATTGTTATAATCACACTTCAGTTATTTGGCGAAATACGCTTCATGCATAGGATAAGGCGATAGGACATCCAAAAATATAGTTACAAAAGCTTAAAATTGCTAGTTCACCTCTGAATTGATATCCATTTCCGAAATGGGTTCCTTTTTGTCACGCAGATAGGAACATTCGTCCTTCGTCATTCGTCCTTCGTCTGACATAGACTCGAAAAAGGAAAGACGGACCTTTGACATTACGAGAAAAGATTGACGTACATAAATTATGCGTACGTAAAAAAATATATTTGCTTGAAATTTATAAGACTGTCTTTTATAATATGTAAGACGTTTTCTAGTCAATATTGACACGGTATTACTATGTCAGATTTATTTGAGTTGGGAACGATGCGAATGATTCTATTGACTTTCCCGTTATTTTGGCAAAAGCTATTTAAACCATTTCAAAAATTTACATAAATCACGTGGATTTATATCGAACTAGGCATGAGTCTAAACTTAATTTATTCATTCAAACTGGCTGTATTGTGAAACTAAATAAGTTTATTTTGCTTAAAAAGAAATGATTAGTAAATTATAGAGTTTATGGTTTATGTGATAATTAAGTTTAGCGGTCATCAGCTTAATATAAAATTTTAAATTACTTTGATTATTCCACGTATTGTGCTACTAACTGTGACACGTGTTTTGCCTCTTTCAGAGGCATCTTCAGACTTACTATCGCAAAGTTTTCTTAAGTAATGCAAGTAAAGCAAACTTTGCGATAGTAAGTCTGAAGATGCCTCTGAAAGAGGCGAAACACGTGTCACAGCTAGTAGCCCAATACGTGGAATAATCAAAGTTATTTTATGTTTTATATTAAAATGAACTTCCACAAAGTTACCGCCGAAACCATCGAAAGTAAGGTGATCAGTTTGTATAAAACAGGAAATCTTACCATGAGATTCATCAATATACTGAAAAACGTTTTACAGATGTTCAAGATCACAGTGCAAAAAAAATGGTTGAAACTTATATCATGCGTGTAAATGTTTTACATCGCATTTACTTTTAATTTTAAATTTTTTCCAACCATTATTTTTTTTTCTCCTCCTAACCATTTTTTTGTTGGGGAATATTTTTTGTATTCACAAAATTATAACATTTATATATATTTGACTTTAATTCAATCCATAAAATTGTTCAATAGTTATGATACTGACTGAGTTATAAATGCATTATAAATTTTAATACCGTTTACCGACATTTCCAAAAATAAATTTTATCACTCATGCGTGTCTAACAAGTTTAGCAAAAAGCTTTCAATAGCGATACTGATTCTATGTGATTATAATTTAATACCCACATTGAGTTTATAACTCTATTGAAAGCATTACTAATAATATGCCTTTATCTTGTAAGGTCTTTTATCTTGTCATTTAAATAATAGAATGAGAAAAGACGATCTTGTTATAGCTACACAATTTACTTTCTCTGAAATAGGGATAATTTTAAAGCCGATTACCCGCTAAGTAGAACCAGTAACAACCGAGGGTGTTGAGTTTTACCGCAATGTCAGAATGATAGTCGTAAAATGTGATACTAAATTATTATTTCTCTTTTCGAAAATAGTCTGTCAGGTAAATTACTCGCTCAGTTGCAGATGTCATATTAGATCAGAATTTACGTCATTTTTGGTTCTGAATTTTGCTGGTAGGTAATACCACGTTTTATTTTGCTAAGAAACTCAAAATAGTAAAAAGTATCTTTAGAGCAAGAGAAAAAAAATGTGGGCTTATAATTTTATTTGTTCATTGTTTTTGCAAAAGAATAGCTATCATTTATATTAAAACAATGTTAAATAAATATTAATTAGTTTTAGCGTGATGTTTTAGATCTTTTCAACTCAAATAGTTCCTATAAATAACTGGTCAACCTTTTTATGCAATTTATAATCCATAGCATATCAGTTTTTTAAGTGAAAAATTATAGTTGAAGGATAAAGTGAATTTTAATCGATCGTATTTATATCTCAATTGAAATAACGGAGTCGGGGCTTTTTGGCCGGAGTCGGAGTCGAAATCATCGCGGCGATTTGGCCGGAGTCGGAAATTTTGAAAAGTTTGAACTTTTTATGTTTGCATATTATATGTCAAATTTCGCTATTGGCCGGATTGGTAGGGATGATATTTAATTGAATACACATAATTAGGAAAATGAGGCAAAAAAACGTAACGATATTAAACTTTTTTAGTCGGAGTCGGAGTCGTGTTTTTGATCAATGTTGGAGTCGGAGTCGTGGTTTTGGTAAATGCTGGAGTCGGAGTCAAACTTTTTTTCACTGACTCTGGAAACCCTGGAAATAAAATTTTATATTCCTCAAATTTAAATTGGTCCTTAATAAACAAACTTGACTTCAACATTTCGAAATGTTTCTGCATTTCATTCTCTCGTTCAAAATTTCCTATCAAATATAAATATGAGATATCGAATATGACTTTACAGCGTTTGTCTGAAGTTGTTGATCTTGGTATAACATTTGACTCTTCTTTCACGTTTCATTCCCACATTTCTTCAATTACCCTGCAGGCTAGTAAACTTCTTGGATTCATAGTTCGGCAAAGTAAGCCATTTGAAAACCCTACTGTGTTTCGTACTGTTTCTTTAGTTTTAAGCAAACTAGAATATGGATCTATTATTTGGGGTCCATATGAATTTAAATTTAAGTCGCAACTGGAGCGAGTTCATAAAAATTTCTGCGTTATTATTATTTCAAAAATTCAACTATTTTCCGTATGACAATTCATTAATGGAATATTATCCAACCAAGTTTCTTTTAGGAATGCTGTCATTTCACTCACTTGAAGCTCGAAGACTAATTGCAATATTAAAACATTTTTCTCTTCTTCTTCGGGGCCAAGTTGATAACTCTGACATCCTTGAAAATTTAAATTTGCATGCTCCCAGCTTTTACCTACGTGGTCGTAACAAAGACAAATCAATTTTCTTTGTCAAAACTTGTTTGTCACGTAGGTCTTTTGAATCTCCAGTTGCAAGGGCTATTCGGCTGATAAATGCGCTGCCTGTTGATGTTGACATCTTCGGCAGTGAACTTGATGCTTTGTTTAAAAATTATGTTTTCTTATGTAAATAATATGTTTCTGTTCTGTTTCTTATTTTTGTGTAATATTTTATATAATCTTTATTAATTTCTCAAATGCATGGCGCATTGGCGCTTGCTGTAATGCCATGTATTTTTAATAGTTTTTGCCAATAAATAAATAAATAAATAAATATTCCCGATTCCTGCAATTATTTCAAGATTGCTAAAAGTTCATAATTTATATATTAATATTTGTAATAAACTTGAAGCACCAGGTTAAGGCTCCTTTATTATTAATTATTTTTGCTTCTTTTTCAGTAAAAAAAATATCTTCATGCCAGCATTAAATGAAGTCAATCTTGTTCATTTTGCCATTGTTTAAACGTAAGTTTTCACTCAGTCATAACAATTTTCTTATACATGTTTAGAAAACTTACAATTTTCGTTTTAAATCTCCAATTGCTTTGGCTGGTTGGTCATACCTACTTCAAAACAGTACTTTCAAACCTTTTATCCTCCACGGCACAACACAATTTTCAAAAAGGACTTAACGCAATAATATAACAATTGTGTGGTTTTAACTTCCTAAATTTACAAGATAACGGAATTGTATACGTAGTAGAGTATTGAGTATAAAAGTACTATAATTTGACTTTTCTTAATGAAGTAATGCAACTTGCCATCAAGCATCACCTCACGAAATACTGGAGTTCTTCAGCATACTAGTTGTAGAGCACTGCTTTAAAAGACGATTAGAATCAATTATTAACTTAAATAGATTCTATCTAGCTAGAAACTCATAATGGTCGAAGCGTTATAAAAAATAATCGTTTTTACTGTGTTGAAGTTGAACTGGATAAACCTTTGTGTGGTATATTTCATTTGTCAGATATATGAGTAAGATTAACTTAAATTATTAAAAAACCTTATTCTCGCTTTATTTTGAAAGCTAAAACATTTCAAGGTTAATTTTAAAACTGACTCACGTCACATATTTTTTTATATATCACTCTAAAAAATCAGGGACTACCTTGTTCTTTCTGAATAATTTATTGTCACATGATAATGGAGACAGTTCTATTCAATTACATAATATAATGGGATATGGAAAAATTCAAGTAAAAGTTATTAAATCATCATTGCCAATGCACTATTTTATAAAAGGTTTTTCAGAATCAGACATGAAATAAATATTGAAAATAAATCTGCAAGCAGTGAAATTTGTTCATCAAAAAAGTTTGTTTAGCAAAGATAACATTAATTTTGGATCTTTTGTTGATGTACATAATTGTCGGCAGATCTGTAATTGCATGGAAATAACATTCTCGTATACATAAATATCTTAATAAGAATACTCTAAATAGTTTAAATTGTCGGTTATTTTTCAAATCATACGGATTTCAGAACTTATGATTAAGGCAGTAAGTATAAAATTACAAATTTCCTGTTACTTTTTAACAAGATTGCAGATTAATCTTTTTCTTATCCCTCTTTTATCTCATTGTTATCAAACTGCCTTACTGAAATAATAAATAAAGCTAAAAAAATTCCAAGATTGTTCTGCACAAAAATGAATTTCAGAGATACAGAGATTCCACAAAGTCTAACTGTATATGAAAACGTACTTTGTTTTCGCTCCCAGTTTGGGCTGGTATTTGCAGAGAAAAAAAGAAAGGCTGCTTTCCCGTAATACGAATGGGTTTTCACTTAGAGGGGATTATTTATGTACACTGCCGTAACGAAGTGCCCCCAGTTCCTGTTGTTATTCTAACGAGTTACTTTGCGAGAAAATTCGCAAATCTTTTCGAAAATAAAATATTTCAAGACACTGTTCTGTGCTGTGCTCGGTCAACAAAATTAGAAACAAACGCAAACGATCAATAAAATAATTCACACTGAGGACAGGCTCACTAAATTTCAAACCGTTGCTTTTATTTATTTAAATTATTTCTGTAAGTTATTTTAATTAATTTAAAAGAAAAAATGTACAATATAGAATGAACGTATTTATTATTTAAATTAATATGAAGAATATTATTTAATTTCTTCCGGGGTGAGAATACTGAGATTTATGACACAAATCAATGAATACTACACATAACAAAGTTATGAAATTAAATAAAAAAATTTAAAAAAAAAAAACGTCATAGTTGTCACAGAAACCATAAAAAATCTAACACAAAACGTTAATTGTGCACAGTGATTGGAATAAAAAAATATTTTTTTTAATTTTAAATTAAAATTGACCTCCACCGAGTTACCGCCGAATCCATCGAACGTATTTATATGTTTTGTGTTTATGGTGCTTTTGCCTTTCGACGGAACAATACGTATTCTATATTGTTTTATATCAGTTTTACCTGAAAAAGTTGTTTATGCCCTCTTTTAAATTTGGTATTTTTTTGATATTTGTTTATATGAAATATATATGCACAAATTAAAATTGATTATTTATTGATAAGCTTACAATTAGCGGTATCAGTGGATTATAAATCTACAACGTTTCTTTTTCGTCGATAAATTGATATTCAACCGACAGTTGATAATTAAGTATTGACAAAAAGTAACAGAATAATCCTCAAACATCCAACTTAACTGACACTTTCCGCGTAAATTCATAAAAATAAGAGGAGATAACGTAAAAGATCCAGGTGCTAATTTAATTGGATTACATCTCGTAAAAATGTTGAAATTTTAAATCTGTGAAATAAAAAACATACTCAGTTATAGCTTTTGATTCTTTTTACATAAGAAACGATTCTTTTGTTAAATAAAATCGCACTTAACGGGCGTAATAACATAATAAAAATAAAAATACAAAGCATTACATTTTATTGGTAAAGTACCATTAAAAATAATTCAGATGTTTTAAAGTGATTACAAACCATTTAGACGATCTAATAAAATTCAATAAGCTTTCTTATAGTTTGAAGTACATCAATAGTCATTTGAAATTAATGATAACAACAAAGGTGGACAAAATGCCTTACACCAAATATTGAAAGGACACAACAGAGCTTTCAATAAGTTGATCTGTGCCGTATTGGTTTTATTATAATGTTAAATTTAAACATTTATGTCATAATGCATAGGGAGTTTATTTAACATTATTGTTTATAGAACATAGAGCAAAAAGTTAAAAGCTTGAAGCTTCTGTTCATGTAATGATATCATCCAGAATTTATGTGTTTCATTCATAACAAAAACTGTTATCGTAAGTTCACATTTTAGAACGTTTTGTAAGAAACTTGCAGTGTTGCTATTGTTGATGGAGCAAGTTCCTCCGAAATAGGTTGAATGCTTACCTTGCCAAGCATTTAATGGTTTCTCTCGACAGCGATGCTTAATGGGGCAGAAGAAAGCTTTAAGTGTTGGCAAAAACTGCCCTTACTTTGTAAATAAAGAACCGCCAAACTAAAGCAATCTTAAATCTTGCAATGGGACGGTATATTTAAACACAACGCTATTTTATTATTCAAGCAGATATCGTATGAAAATAAAAACAATTTCTTCAAATATATATTACAAATATAACATTGATATGAAATATACACAGTAATTTTCCAATACGTTTGTAATCATATCTTCTTTTATTTAACATTCTATAAGTCTAGTATTCTTGAACTGCTTAACACATAACAATTAATATATTATGAGAATTGGTTGTTACGAAATCATTCGATGGGTAGAGTAATATCGTTAAAAACTACTCATTAGTATATTTTAGAAAACCTGGAGAATTGAGAAGAGTTATTTAAAAATAAAATATTTGCGATACGATACAAATTACTTAAATTTTAAAAAAGGATCACTTTCATACTTTTTAAATGACGGCGACTCGTTAAGAAAAAAAAGACATCAGTATACCGTTATGTAAATGTTTATATTGTCCTGGTAAAGTTTCGACGACTTACTGTGTATTTAATTTGAATAATGACCGCTCTGTATTTATATCTGAGATTTAAATTTAGTATCTGACCGTTTATCATACTAACCGACCTGTTTGAAATCATACTTCCCACTTTATTTAATTTACTGACCAAATATACAAGACTTGATTTTTGTGAAATAACAATTTTATTATGCAATAGCAACCATTGTTTTGATTTATATTTAAAAAAAACCCATTCATATAAAAGTCACATACATATTTAGATATGATTAATAGTGGATTAAATTAATGTAAATTTTTGTTTGATAAAAATACTTTCCGGTGCTGATAAAATATGTTTGAATTAGTCAGCGTGTTTTGGAATTAAAACAACACAATGCCAATTTTCGAAAGCGATAAGAAAAATGAGATAAAAATTTTATTTCGAGCTTTCATGTCCGCTTTGAAAATTAAATACAATACTCATTATGTTTTTGTCGTACTTTTAGAAAAAGGCTTTTGGAGCCTGCCTCTTGGATATAACGTATAATGGTTGTGTACCTACTCGCGTAGCCAAAAAGCGATAAATGATTACCCATTCTTTGGAGACACGAAGCCCGAATACAAAGGGCCGATGATAAAAAAATAACATCTAGTGACACCGCCCTTCGGATCTCTCTCCGCCCACGACCATGTCAAAAGCGAACTCATTATGAAACATTACCGATTGAGTACTTTAGCACAATGCTGGTTACTGGGAGAAGGGAAAATAGCAGATTTTTTCCGAGCACTGCTCACTGCTAACAAAAGAGCGCCACATAATATCGCCTCGAAATGAGGCCTAAGCTCCAGGCTTGGTAAGAATTTATTATTCGACAAAACTTATCTAAAAAATAATTTAGCTACGTTATTCTCGATAACTATACGAAAAACTTATTTCGATATTGACATTACCGTCTTCAATCTGTCATTAACATTTTATTTCAACTGATCATCTCCGTGGTCGAGTGACAGGATTGTTGGCTTTGGTTGGACAGAGCACGGGGTCGAACTCAAGTCCGAGTGCTTCTATTGTTTTTCATTTTTCAATCGATTTCTGTTTTTGTATCATCCGTTCAATCCTAATAACAGGTTGCATCGTGAGCACTGAGCTAAACCTATTCCTTTGTATCTCAGCTTTTTTTTAAAAAAAAATAATAGGTTGAGTAATTAAGAGCTCTCGTATTTTTTTTTTGTCAAGATCCATATGCTCCACATTGGGAGCAGATGAGGTCAAAATAAAATTATTATTAATTATAATGAATAACGTATTGAACCATTTCCGTCAGATGCACATTGAATATTGACACCATTTGAAAAAAAAAAGCTCTGCTTAGGATGAAAACTATTTACAAAACACTATATTAAATGTGATTTATCTATTCTTCAAATTCATTAATATGTAGGTATATTAAAAAAGTAAGTTGTACCAAACCTGCATGCCCATGAAGCCCTTCAGTCGAAATACTTAAATTTATGAATATTAACAAATTTTCACCAACCCGTCGATCTCTAAAAAAACCACTAATCATAAAAGCATCCTAGATAATTATTGTTGCTTAGAATTTATTTTTGTCAAAGCTAATATACCTATACCATGATTTATAATAATTTACTATCAACTCGTTTGATACTGAAATGAGACTCTGGGCTCCAACTAAATTTCATTAATATTATCTTAAGTTACACTATCAAATTAAATGCTTCATTGTTTTAACTGTTTGTTTTGTTTACAGTTCGCAAACATGAATAAATGATAACACAATATTTCACTGCTTCATTATTCTTGCTACGTCCTAAGTTAATATTTGTTTATAAAAACCGGACAGAACCTTAATTGAATTCTGAGCACCATTATGTAATATTTTAGAAACGTTTTAAACTTTGGCGCCTAGCAACAAATAATTAAAATCTTCGAAAAGTTCCATTCATCCTAATCAAAGAGCGAATGTCTAGACGTAATAATTCTAGAAAATTCAATTAGTCTTACCGTCCTCGTAAACTTTGCGACTTATGCACGAAGTATTAATCTAATCAGATTTAAAAATAAAATAATTTAGATAAGGATTTAAATGATGAGAAATAATTCCATGGAATAATATGCCTATGTTCAAAAAGTCGCTTAAGTGCCGTTAATCTGAATTTTAATGCATAACGATTATATTGAGTTAATGTTTCGTGTATAATTTTTCATTTCGATCATTTTTCAAATACGTACAGATGTCAGTGCACATTTCGTGCACTATGCAAAAAGTTAACACTGTAATTTGTGTTCCATATAGATTGAGAAATAAAGACATATTGATACAAAAAAAAAATATTAACTTTCACCCCTACTCAAATAAACTATCTTACAGTAGACGTGAAAAGACCTTTGTAATATTTACTAGTAGTGAAAGGCAAGTGTTTCATAAAGTTAACCGAATTGATAAGAAAAAAATACCTTCTTTACAAGCTTATATTCTTAAACATATATTATTTCATCGTTATTCTTCCAAAAGCCTATCAGAAGTATTAGTTTTGAATAAATCAATGTTAGTTGTCTAAACCACTCGATTTAAATACCTTAAACATTAAATATACCTGAAACGATTTTTTGTGCGTCATACATAAATTAACACTTTCAATGGATTTGGCGGTAACTTTACAGAATTTCTTTTGAATATTAATAACACAATATATATTTATAATTATTTCGTTAAAAGTACACTTTTGCATTCAGGACAATTTTGTTGAAGAATTTTAAAGAAATTTTAACTATTCTATTGCGAAATGTATCATATCTCGAGTTTTTATTCTTTCAAAAGATTCGATAGACTTTGTGGAAGGTATGTTATTCCACGTATTCTGAATTGATACATGATAGATCTGTAATCGAAGGCATGTATGTATGTGATGTTTTAATTCCCGAATTAGCGAAAGGCATTTGCTAACCATTAGCCACGTTTTAGCTTGATAGCTTTACTCCCACTGAAAAAAAAAGATTTAACGATTTAGTAACAGGTAATTCTCGTAGAACAAATTTTATAAGATAATGACTTCAAATCTTGATATTTATATATTTTTTTAATAAAGTATATATACTTGCTTTGCTCAAATATCCAAAATGTTATTTTGTTTTCAAAGATCTTTTTAAATTAGTCTACGATGTTAACAATAATGTTTTATAAATCTGGGAAAATTAGACGCGAGTAAAATTCAATCGCTCGATTTCGCTCCTTAATTTAAAAGATGAGACAGTTTTCTTGCTCCGTCGTTAAATTATTATTTCTTTGGAGAATACTTGGAATTGTTGAAAGTGAACCAAGACGGGTGGCGCAAACAAACAAACGACAAATATCTAAGCGTAGAAATAAAAGCAGAAATGAAACCCTATTCTCATTCTGAATGTTCCATACTATGTCGCAACAAAAGAAGGAAGAATCATCAACTACGTAGAAAGCGACGCAAGAAGGAAGGAGGTGGGAAGATTGAGAATATTATATTACTAAATGAGATGTATTCCAGCTATTTTTCATTGAATGTTGTGAAACATTCTCAATAACGAATTCAAAATACAACATATGAAACATGACATTCGTCCTTGAACTGAAGTACAATTGTCGTGTAAGTAAAACGTTATTTAATTAACGTAGAGACTAATATAATATGCTGAGTATTTCTTTGAAAACAATCACTTTAACCTTTGAAAAAGTCTTTTTGCCGTTATATCAAAGCATACATAAAGATCAAATACTTTGCATTTATATATCTTGATCAAACGCAAAGAATTCAATAAGATAACCTTCATTTATTAATAAAAGAAATACTTTTTATCGTCATCATCATTCGGGTAATTTATATATTGTACTAGCCAGTACCCGACGTGATTTCCAATGCCACTCAAAGAAATAAAGTGTGTGTTTTGATTATGTTAATTGAAGCGCTTTTGGATACACAATACACACTATATATAGAGATAATTAAAAAACATTTGGGGGCGTTCGCACAACAAATCACCAAGGTTTTATCGCAATCGGATGAACGGTACAAAAAAGTATACGGAACAAACAAACAAGCACATATTCATTTGTATATACAGTGGAACCCCGATCTTACGTTCTCGCATTATACGTTTTCCCGCGTAATGCGTTCATTTTATATAGTCCCGGCATTTAGTTCATATATAAAACTTTCCCGCATTCATCGTTTCCCGCATAAATCGTTTGTTTTATACGGTCCCTTGAAAAACGTAGAATCAGGGTTTCACTGTACATGTATGTAAATTTTTTTTTATTCAAATCACATTAGTATTTACGTTCTTACAACAGCAACGCAAGAGGAATTTTACTAGTCATTTAATAATAAATGAATTTTATCTTAGAGAGATATACCACACTGCCTTATTTACGACACACATTCTTGATTTTTAGCCGAATAATTATGTTAACGAACAAAAAATGCTAAGCTGTATTAGCTTTGTGCTAATATTTATGTGAACAATTATGAAACTTACATGTGACTGTTTTAATTGAATCTTCGGTTGCAAAATAACTAACGCTGTCACATAAGAATATTTTATAAAATTTATTGTTTTTTTGTAAATCTTGTTTTATAGGAACAGAATCCTTGTATAAACATCCATTTGACTAATATGGAAACCGTTATTATGAAAAACGGGTGAAATCATGGGAATTGTATAAAGTTGGGCGTGGTTTTAATCAGCAGTAAACGAATAAGTACAAAGCTGAATACAAAAATGTATAAATTTATTAAAATTGTAGTATTAGTATTATATATGAAGAAAAATCTTGAATACGACTGGTATGGTGTACGATAAAATCAACATACATTACACTTAGTTTGACATTGCGCTTAACGAAGTTAATTTGAAGTTTGTCGTTTGTTCTGATTTACAGACAAAACTCTAATCAACAATTTGAAAACGTATTTTGAAATTAAAGCTCGCAATGTACTACACTTGATTCCAAATGCAAAGGATTACTAATTTGAGAATCGGATAGGGCATTAGACAGCTCCGGACTGAGTGCTGGAATGGCCGTGCAATTTCCTGGGGCGCCGGTCTACTGTTGCGCTAAAATTGCCATCACACTCTCACGTTGCATTTTTATCGATTGGAAAATAGCCGACTATTAAAAATAGCTCTGTGATATATGAATGATTTTCTCATTTTAAATTGCCGAAAATACATATAAATATAACAAAACGCTATCGATGAAATGTGCGATATTTTATTAAAAGATTTATTTACATTTATATGTATTATTCGATAATAAATTTTATCAGAGACTTCATTAATGGTTTTATATCACAATATAATGCATACCTTAATTTATTTTTAAATTAACCATCCAAGACTTGAGAAAAGAACAAAGAAAAACAATCAATCAACATATAATATAATAGTGAAAATTGAACACCTTATTATCACATGCCAGTAAATTTAATAAAAAAATAATAATTTTAGTTAACAAAAATCGCTTCAATTAAAGACGGTCTTTTAAATTTAATACATAAAACTATACTCTTGTTTTCACGATTTATTATTAACTATTTATTGTTTTTTTTTAAATATCTAAAACAATGACTAATATTGAACCTTGGTTCGATTCTGTAAGGCGTTGCGTGTTCAGCAGATATACGATTGTTTCTAAATTAGACTACGGTAATCGTTACAACAAGTGCTTTAAGTTTACACTCTCCGTTAGAATTGCAATAAAGACGGTCGTTGCAACCCGGAGCAATTTACAACAAAAGCCAAAACGAAGCCTTTGATCTGCAATTACGTTCAGAGCCGAGCACGTACAACATAGAATACATTCAGATCAAGAAACATTGAGTGGACGGAACGTACATACATATATATAAGTGACACTAGGTGAAGTAAATTAATTCTTTTATTGTATTTATACTTCGTTAAAAATGTGAATTAGCGTAGAAAACTTTAAATTGAGTAGAGATATAGATGAAAATTGTTAGCATGATATAACTATAAAATATTTTCCTCAAATATCATATCTACCAGAATGATGATCGAATCGTGCTTACAAATTTATTTACCCATTTTAGAATACAATATTTTTGGTATTATTTATTTTAATGCGATTTGAATCTGCTATTTTTTTTTTTTACTATTCATTCTAAATTAAACATTCTAAGCTCAATTTTACATCAACAGTATCAGTAGCGAAAAACAATATTTTGTTAGAAGTTAATTAAATAGAAAATGATAAATTTACTCTCATCTGAATATATTACAAAAAGAGGGTTGTTAATAAATTGCAATATTGTAACTGAAAATGTTTCATTATATTTTATGAGTAGAATTATTCTATGAAATTCACGTTTAATGTTATTGTGTTTTATCTAATTATAAATATTCAGAATAAAACTTTGGCGGAAAAAATCTATAAATGACTTATTGATATATATTGATATTGAACAGTTTTTAAAAAAATATTAAACAATCTGTAAGTTAATAAGTCAGTCTATAAGATGCTGAATTTATTCATCATAAAATTGATTCAGTGTAAAATGCAAAGTTTAATTGCTTTTATTAATCTATAAAACCATTAATGTAGTAAAATGCACTTTTGATGCTTTTTAGTTTCAGCAAAAGCTTAGTGTATTGTTATTATTATCAACGAAGCTCTTACATCATGGTCCGATGGGTCTTAAATAAAAAGCTGAGTGCACTGTTAAGCTTTTAATATTTCATTCTGTTATTGTATTCATTTATCATTTTTTAAAGTACCTAAACAGGACTTCGGTGTAAAAGCCTTCATTTCACTTTTTTGTCGCTTAAAAGAAGCGAAAAACGTAAAATTACTAAACAATTATTTTACAGTACTTATTTAACTCAAATTTCATTAAATATCCTGTCAATATTTAAGCCGCAGAGGAAAACAATAATATATGTATTATAAAACCACACAATATTGAATTGAAAGCAAACTAGTCATAACGATCTAGCACAATATGATGAAAAAAAATACCGATAAAACAATTATTATCCTGAAATATGGGATACGAATTATTACGAATACTAGGAGTACAGTGGTTTGACTTTGTCAGGAATACGGAGGTAAGAGAGCGGACAAACCAGCCCCTTATTACGTCTAAAATTAAAAGGCGACGATGGACCTGGCTTGTACATGTGCTGCGGATGCCCCAGGGAAGCCTGAATCCTGCCTGCCTCTTCTATCAACCTGATGGATCCCGACGCCACGGAAGGTCTCTGATGACCATCCATAGGATGTACTCATAGGAGCTAAGGGACGCCGGGATGACTTGGGAAGATGCGAGGAGGTTGGCGGGAGACAGAGAATCTTGGAGGCACCGTGTGGCGGCCATATGCTCCGAATAGGGAGCGGATATGGGAAAAATAAATAAATATGGGATAAGTAAATATGGTTATATTTTTCAAATAATCAAAGGCGCGAGCCGAAAACAATGAGATATATGTCACTGTACATCATATCACAAAAAAGGTAATGTAAGCAATTTATTTTCCTGGTACTTTTAACACAGGTTAAATATATATTATTTGGAATTCGTTAATCATTTTTTTAATGGAATGTTTGTTAATAACATGTACATAATATTCATTGCAAGTAGGCGTATAAACACACTGTTCAAAGAATCAAACGTATTCAAGTGGTTTTATTATAACAAAATTAAACGTTTATTTATCAAAGCCGATTTTTTTGTCAAACCTTCGTATATTATATTATTTATACGATGCTGAATTAAATAAGCAAGCAGGCAGTTCAGTGAAAATCGAAAAAGGCTCGACAAGAATCCGAACCGAACGACTAAGCAATCAGCAAAGCAAACACCAATATCCAAAGTACAAATAAACATCGAAAGCAGTATAGTAATCACTTATCCGCTATGAAAAGCACGTCAATTCGTCCGACTGAGTTTGGAAATTTGCTTCCGTGTTTCTTTTGTCAGGGTCTTTTTGGAAACATGATCGTATTAAAGGGTTCGAAAAATTTATTTGCTCGTTTTTTAACAATATGGATTTACGTTCGGGGGAGTTAACACACGTTTACATCCCTCCGATAAGGCTGTAATATAATATTCGATTTTCTTCACTCATTTTTAAAACATTTTTTTTTTAATAATTATTAAAATACACACATCGATTGTGTGACACATTTATAAATATATCAATTTCACATTATATGCTTATACATTAATTAATTTAACACACGTGTTGTCATCGTTTATCAATTTTCTTAAATAAGATAAAATAATAACATCAGTATTACATAGTCAATCTTTTGTTTATTTTTGATATATACATATATAGTATGTACCCTAGATTTTTATCATTCACGCATCTGAATTCATATCCCCGTTTTGTGTGTAAGCTCAAAAGTACAAATCTATAAACATTACACATTAAAAATGAAGGAAAGGTTAAGACACGCAATTTTTAAATAGGTGTGTTTGTTTTCTACAACCGATTTAAAGTTATGGTCAAAGCGAACTGCTAAATAAAAACGTGGACAATTAAAAAATAATAAAAAATACTTCATGGATACCTCCTATTTTCTTTGTTTTGTTTCAAAATCGAAAATATTTAGAAAAATTACCTTAAGTCGGCACTTCGACTACAAAGTACTCATTTAAGAACGTAATCGAACATATTAAAGGAAAAAAATCCTGGTTTATTTATTTCTAGGAACTAGGCTCTTACCAAGATAAAATTCCAACAAATTGCTTTAAGCATCGAGTTGCTGATTTTTAATTTTTTTTATTAAAATTTATCAAAGGTCTATAATGTGTATGACACGATGTTATAAATGCTTATTATTTAATTATTTAACAGTTTTACAACATTTATATGCTTTAAAAAATATATCAAAATCTTTATTAATCTTATTCAAGTTTTCAATAAATTGTTTTAATACCCCTTTTCCTAAATTATGTTCAATATTTTAAATTTTTATAATCAAGCTGTATTTTTTGATAAAACGGATTAGTTAAGATAAAGCAACACAAAAAAAATGACAAAAATCACGGATTTATTGAATAATGATTAAAATATAATGCAAAATTTCTATTGATTTATGTATGTATATCCAAATATATTGATAAACTTACGCATAACATGACCATTGATGTACAATATAGTATATTCAATATAAAATAAAGTTGTATTTTCAAATAACTGATTACGATTTAATTCTAGAAAAAATAAAAAATATATTTTCCTCCCAACGAAAAATATTTTGACACATTTATTTTTCTTCAAATGAAGAAAAAAGGGAAGTCTGTTTAAGCCTGTTTCTGAATGCCTTTGATGATGTGAATAAAAAGTGTTTTTTATGAACATTTTCATATGTTTGCAGCTAACAGATGCCAACCTTCAGTCGTTATAACAACATAACTTTAAAGACGTAAAAATATGTTTACTTATTTCCGGAAATATGCCACAACATTAAATTTCGCTTCGTAACAGAAACAAAATACATATTTTTTACCTTTATTATTGCGTTCTGGGGTGATATTTAATAAAGAAAATTGCCAAATTTATATATTGTGACAAAATTTTTCCTTACTCATGCATTCGCTTCTTAGTGTGAAGCTAGAGGGGCAAAAAATAATGGACCTTCGGTAATAATTGGAGAAAGCGTGTGTCGGGAGATAACAAGTTAAGTATAAAAAACCTGATTTTTTTCTCAGAGGCAATTTCCGTTGAAATACAGTCGCGTAGATTTTTTCCGTCTCCTTTTACTACAATGTTCTATGCAATTGAATAATTTTATTTAGAATCTGCCAAATACATTCAATTCTGGCATTAAATTGGTTTCTTTTCATCAATTTCGAAGTTCATTGCCATATATTTTATACAATTGACGCCTTTTACTATACTTGTTATTAATTCAAATTATTTTATGCAGGTCTTACACAAGATTAAAACGGGAATCGTAAGCATTTAATATACAAATATTTGGCTACGAATTTCGGTGGCATAACTTTATAAAGTTTTTAAATTCTAGCTTCAATATTTTTGCTTGTCTTCAAAACACCCATACAATTTATATATACATATAATATAGGTATATTAAGAATAAATTTATCTCGCAACCTACTCGTAAATCATAATTTTCGGCAAACTTATCGATTTTTTAATTTGTATAACAAAAAGGAAAAAGAAAATTAGTCAAGTGTATATTTAGAAAAAAGAGTTGATATTGTATACTTTTTGAAATGTGAAATGAGTATAAAAAGTGTCAGCAAATTTGTGTTGAAATATAACTGTGTGCTTTATCTTTTGCGAATTAAATGAAACTTGGTTGGAAACGGATATGTTAAAAAGTTAGTAAAAATAAACCAAAACTTTGACAATCGTAACGTAATAAAATTTCATAGCAGGGGCTGGGATTGAGAGGTCATGAGATGAAAAAACTTGCGCTTTTTTCTATGGTTGAAGCGTTTCAACTTTTTTTCTTTCACCACGATATTTACAACGCAGGCAAAGTTGTTAAGTATACAAAAGTTGTTGAGGTTTAAAAAATATGAACTTTTATGTTTTATACGGCTCACATTATTTTTTAGACGTTTCACACATTACACTGTAGATAAAAATCTCTTTTATATAGAATTTTTTCAAAAGTATTTTTCTGTTCCAAATAAATCGCTGATTTTAATTAATGAAGTACAATAAGACTTTTTTTTTAAATTTTATATAAATTATTCTTTGCTTTAACGGTGTGATATATGCATGTAGATATTTTTCTTAAGAAAAAGGTTACATGGCATTTGTTTTTTTTTCGTGTTGTAAATAAATAGCCACTTCACTATTAAAGCTCAATTTAAAAAAACATGTAACGTTGCTTCTTAGTGTTTTTCACAAGAAAAATGTTAAATCATACGATGAACATAACGGAATATAGCATAAAAATGGTGATTTGGGATATTTTTTTATCACAGCTGGATACAGTTATATACATGAAAAGAATCTTAATTCCACAGTAGGTATTGGATAAAATTATAAAAAAGACCATCTAGTCTAGTGTTGAACAGTATTTGATTAATGCAGTATTACCAGAAGAAACGTAAAAAAAAAAATCTGCAGTATATCGTACAGTACAGTATATAAGATAATTACACGTATATTGATTATTTTTCCGCTTTTTAAAATAAAATTACTTACTATTGGAACATTGACATTCTTTTATCGATGACTTTAAGCAGTAGAAATTTTCAACAAATAAAACAATTAAAAGTAGACGTAGGTATTTGTAACTTATCATCTTCTAAGCGATGGCTTTTTTTGGTCATAAAAAAATGAATCTTGTGTCGAATTTATTACTCAATTATGAAGAAAAATCTATCATCTTAGCAAAAACAAAATTATATATTTAAATTTTAAGTGGAAAATAATATAAACGTTTAAAATAAAACTATTTTCTCTCGAGTTGTTAGATTCAAATAATAATATTTTTTTCAACGTAGTAAAAAGAGGTAAAAGTTGCTTCTAAAAAACGAAGTTCGTAATATTTTGAGTATTTATGTTGAATTGCGACTGACCAAACAATGTTTGGCATTAAAATTGTTTCACTAGGGTATCCCATTGTGCTTCTTGAACAATTGTTTTCTGAAAACTTAGTCCCACATAAGTTATGACTGTTGATTTATTACAATCCAAAATAGAAGTTCATTTTCATATGGTGTATATTGTTTCACAAAAATACGACTTCATTAAATAGAATCTATTGTTGTTCTTTGAAAATACAGTTCGGCGACAGAAAGTAATTTATCATCGGAGCCATCGCTCAATTTGATTTTAAAGAAGCTTATTACATTAAATAATAACCACCTAGAATATACAAACTTACAATGATACTATTCGACAAACATGTTTAAAAGCTTTTCAAAAATATGATTGATCAAAATCTTATTTATCTCTTTGTGGTACTGACATAATTTTGGTTGTTGGTAAAAACCCATTACTCACAACGAGCAAAAGTGCAATTTTTTCATATTCTTTACAAAATAATATTGTTTATTACATTTACCGTTGTATCTATGAGACTAATATTATTTACATGGACTATTTGTTTGAACGTTATCTTAATCTCCCAATGCATGTATACGCTTATTTATTGGCAATATATTTTTTTGGAAAACACTTTAAAATAAGACCAAGTCAGTTAAAAAACAATTGTTTTTATATTTAAGTTTTATTTTATATAAAGACTCAAACAACATTTCCTCAATTTATTCAGAAACAATAATCAATAGGTGAAATATTATGTTTGAATATCAGTTAACACAAAATCGTCACAGATTTTTCAAAAAAACGGAATTTAGAACAAAAATATCATTCTGTCTTATTTCATAATTATCATACACAGAAAGTGTGAAATTCATAGTATTTTTTCTAAGATAAAAATGGCATTGGTCATCATTTTTTACTAATTTAATTACATTTTTTTTAAATACGAAGTATTAGTGAACATAATTTTGATATTGTTGTATATTTCCACTCAGTGCTGATGGTAATACATCTATCATATAATAATGAATCTGTAGAAAGCTTGTTAAACGCATCTTTATAAACATTTATTATCAATATTTTTTTGAGAATGTGAATATGTATTTTTGTATTGAAGCAAAAGAGGAAACAGAATTATTGGAAAATTGGCCTCATAACTTACCGACAGGACTCTCTTCATTCCAAAAGGAGTCATCGAGTGTGTAGTCGGCCTCTGCAACAAGCAGAAAATTTCATAAAAAAATCTATCGAAAGTGATTTTTAAATCTAATGATTGAATGATTTTTATGAAAAATTACTGATGAACTGGTGAGGTATGACTGTGATGGATGATATGAAATAAGCGATGAATAACGCAGGAAAATATATAAAAATAATTAAAATATAAAATATATTCTTGATAGACAGCAAATTTGTACAAATATTACAAAGTACCACCTAAACATACAAATGCCTTTAATATGAACGAAACAAAAGTTAATTTATTGATCGACACGGTTGAACATGAGATGGTTATTATTGTCAGTTCAGTATAATTATATCTTTCATAGGTCTATTTTGCCATTAGATCTTTGTTTGAACAAAGATAATGATAATAGATTTCAAACTATATATAACAAAATTAATGAGAAATATTCCGCTAGTGATATTTTCTATTTGTGTTTGATAAATTGATACTATATTTTTCTTTAAATAAATTATTATAAGTATTATTCAACGGTTGATTTTGACTGTGTTTAATGAATATCTCAAAATAGATTAATTGACATGATTTTTTGTTACACTTAACGCTCTTTTTTTAAAGGCGATAGATTGTCGATTTAAATATGGTTGTAAAAATTTAAGCAATATTTTTAACATTTAATTTATTGCAACAGTTAGACACATTAGTATGAATAGCTAAAAAAACCGGTGAAGTTATTATTGGAAAAGATATAAAGAGCAATTTTGATTTATAAACTACATATGTATTACGAACTATGGTTTTAACCATTTGTACACCAAACATGTTACATCTTTTTTTTTTTTTTAAATATAAAAAAAAATATTTGTCATTACAGCTTACGCCAATGCGCCAAATATTCTTAATCGTGAAAGTCATACGAGATTAACTCGATGATAAGTAATGAATCAGTTGTACACAAAATCAACGATAAATAACATACACCCAGACCAAGATCTCTTTTTTTTCAGATGAAAAAATCTGACCTTGCCAGGAATTGAACCCGGGTCTCCAGATCGCTAGGACAAAGATCTTGTCACTAGACCACAGGGACCGACTTCTATTATAAGGACGGCCAAGAAAAGAAGTAACGATTTACGATGGAATAGCAATTAGATTGTTGATATCTTCAAAACCCCCTTTAATAATTTGATATGATATGCGAAGTAAAATGACAACACTTAATAGTGAATACAAAATCAATGAATGAGAGGATCTTCAAGAAATAAGAACCTCCGACTGTGCAACCGATTGGCCGGAAAGCTGTAAATTGAATAGGGCTAGCGTTTTTCTATAAACTTGTTTTCATCGGGTTTTAATTTGACTAATTTTAAATGAACTTTTACTTTCTGATAAATCGAAAACGTCTGTTTTTACGCTTAATATGATAATACCTGCAGAATATTTCTGCAAAAATTCAAAATAATATTCTCATAAATAAACGTGTACACAGTTGCTATCAATATAAATTCAGAACGAGAAAACATTAACTATGAGTGCTTAAGCAAAAACCCTTAATCAATCTAAGCTGAATATATTGTATTTTGCCAATACAATTTGTCTGATCCACGTTTTATTCTGCGTAGATTGTGAAAATAATATACCAGCATGTTGTTCGGCATACTTGAAATTCATTAAATCTCTGACAGCGCATGACATATCGACAAAATATTAGTTGATTGTTTAGGCGAGCTTTCGGGGGTGTCCCGGATGATTGGGGGGCTTTTCCAACCAACGCATCGATCATCCGAAGCGCCTTCCCGCAAATAAATTTAAGCTAAAATCTTGAATCCAATATACCGCGGTTGTATAATAATGCTATGCACGCTTTGGCTTCTTTGCACTTTATTAATGTGCTTAAAACTTTGATACTGGTTACAAGTTCCGATAAAAATACAAGTATATAAGTAATATTATGATAAAATATTTTGTTTTCATACAATTTTTTGTCAAGCCTTCACCGAAACTACGCTTACACTATGTATCATTTTCAGGATTACTTCAGTGCCTGGGAAAATTTAAAAACATCCTCGAAATTAGTCACTTTTAGTCTGAGACTATAAATTGATTGATACATAAATATTTTCTTAACCATTGGAACGTTTTGCAATTATCAAATGCTCAATACACTGATATAAAATAAGATAACCGTATCAATTTACCATCCATCTGCTACAAGAATCCGCGGAAGGAATGACGATTCGTTAAGTTTACATATTCAAAACATTTTCAAAAGTATATTGTAGAAAATACTGTAACTATTAAGTTGTGTATATAATATCAAATCAATTATGACGTTGTTTATAAATGAAATATAAGACTCGACACTAAAAAAGAATAGTCGATTGCAGTAACAAAACAAGGGTCACTTAAATTGATTTAGCAACAAAGAGTGTTTTATTATATACTAGTATTGCTACCCGGCGTCGCTCAGACTAAGCGACTAATAATTATTTAATGTTATATCATTCGACATAATTATATCACAAAATCTAATTTCCGAAATAGAGTTAAAATAAAATCACAAACTTTATTTAATTTGATGACAGCCCCATTCTCGCCCATTAAAATGTCCAAATTCAAGGAAAAAATCTAATTTGCTGTCAAAGAAATGTCAAATAATACCTTCACGTAAATAATAAACATTATTATATTAATAAAAGCCGGGAAAAGTTCAGTAGAAGACTAATTTATTACATTTTGACTAAATGTCTTCGCCGATAAAAATTCAAACATATTTTCTTTCATATTCGTTTTTATGGCAACTTGCAAAAACAATGCAATAGGGAATTACAGACACACATACATACATACGCCGTTTCGGTTTTCTATATAAAGATTTGTCTTTATCAAACCACTGCATTGTGCAAAAAAAAATTAAGTGAATAAAAATAAAGTATACCTACTCGCTATCTACTACAATATAAACTTTTTCATTCGTCTGTGCTAGGTATATTAATGATGATTGATCATTTCTGATGATACAAAATCAAGGCCTCTCCTCCTGTAAGATGCACTGCATTGTAAGATATTATAAGCCACTCACCAACATACATACAAGAAGTGAAAGCTTTTTCTTGTACAATTGCTTAGTGTATATTTAAAAAAAAAATATTCTACTTTTTCATTTGCATAAATGACACTCAAGCATTCTATTTTCTTTTTTACATTCATTATAAATTTAAATAAAGATTGTTAAAATTTATTTATTGAATCGGGGTTTGCTTGATCCGTTGTCATTATTTTTTATTATGATCAATTTAGTTTTTTTTATATTTAACTCGTATTCGAACCCGGCTTCGCTCGGACCAGTTTGGGGTTATGTTCACCTCGGCGCGTAAATTCAGACGGACCAAGTTGAAACAACTGGCAACTTAATGACCAACAATGCAAAAGGGAATTACAGACCCACAGACATACATACGCCGTTTCGGTTTTATTTATAAGATATTTTGGTTCATATGAAACTACTCGAGTACTCGAGTATTTTGTAAAATGTACTATTCGATACTCGAGTAATTGGAGTCTCTACACACACATTGATAACGAAACAAATTTACCATCGAAACTTTCGCGAGCGAAATCAATTCGTTTGTTTGAACTTGCAACAATAATGCAAAAGGGAATTAAAGACCCACATACATACATACGCCGTTTCGGTTTTATATATAAGATTATGATATTGTTGGTAGCAGTTTTGGTTTCATCCTTTCACTTTATTGTACAAGAGGAGGGCTTGGAGAACTTGTATCGATGCATATTAATAACGATGCATTAGTTATTTACGCCTCCGTCAAAACTATAATAATTTGCCATATTTCACCGTTTTATAATGAAGTTCTACCAAGTTAATGTCAGTAAAATCATTAAGAATATAAGGAGAAAAGTAGGACAGTACTTGTGATAAGCTGATTACTCTTGCTGTGTTTAATTTTTAGAATTGGATGACATCCATGCCTTCGAGCGTAAATCCATAAATCGATTGAATGTTTAATTTATTTCGCAGTGCATAGTGGGATTCGGGCTCGCAAACATCGCAACCGAAACCTATAGCTTTGACCACTCGACCACTGTCACGAAAATCTTCAATGACATACATAAATATACGCTTAATAAATAAATAATAATTATTTTTATTTGAAAATTAACTGCTGTTTAGCCTAAATTAACTAGCGTTACATATATGAATTATTAACTAGGAGCTCGATCGTGTAATTTCAAATCAATATTGATTGTATTTGGTAGATGGATATATTTTGAGCTATGGATAAAGGGTCAAAATTAAGTACGATTTAGATTAAATAAGAACATTCATATAGGATGAAACAAAAGTGATAGATTACCGGCAATTATTCAAAACTAACAAGGTTATCTTGATCGTGGCAGGCTTGGAACAATTAATAAAAATAGAGCAGAAATATCGGTTTGCAGAAAATGGTCAAGTCCTGTATTTTATCTTTTTATAAAACAAAGAGTATTAATTAGATTGAGAATCAATATTTATTTAATCATGATAGAGTCAGAAAGCAATATTTTATGAATAATCCAACTATTATTAATTTTCCAAATAATAATAGTTGATACAATCATAGTTCCAGCCTTGGAACTATGATTGCATGAAGTCTTTGGCTTACTTAATATATTTTGAGCTTAACTCATAATAATTTATAATATATAAATAGCACGTAATTTATAAAAATATGCTATTTTAATGCGGTAACATTTTTTAAATTTGGTCATAGAAAAAAGAATTTGATTGATAGATGATAGTAACATTTTTATATAACGTATACTTCCGAAATACAAGTAAGTGTGATTTAACGAGATTCGATCTTAAAAATAGGCCTTATAAAAAATGTTATGTAAAACTTTTGTTATTTTAAACCTAATATAATTAAATCTCAAAGTAAGAGTAAGAATTTCGATTGAAAATATAATTTTTATAACAAATTTGAATCGTTTGTTCATGACAGCGTCAGTTCACGTTCATCTTTACTCTGAAATTGGCGAAAGGCAATAATTTGAAATATGCAAAATTTTATTTTATAATCGGTCATTATAATACGGTTAGAAAAATATTAATGTATTTTAGTTCTACATAAATTCTTTTATATATTTGTTGATAGTTATTTCTTTATATTTTTATAGCTATCAACAAATATATAAAAGAAATTATGTAGAACTAAAATAAATTGTTATTTTTCTTACCGTATTATAATGGAGTTATACCAAGTAAATGCCTACACAATCAATAAATTGGTCATTATATTTTTAGTACGGCAATTAGTACGGCACTAAAATTAAGCAGATAAGTATAATTTTACTAAAAAAAATAATATCAGATTATTTTGTATTGATCGATGCACCATAAACAATGAATTCATTTAAGGTTAACAGATGAGTGACAGATCGACATTTATGACAAAATGTGTCTCATTGTAAGGTCATAGCGAGCAAATCTGCAAATCTGGTGAATAAAATGTCACAGATTGGGAATTGTATTTAAAGGGCACACTGTGACCCTTGCTATTTTCGGCCTATATTAACTTCACCAATCCTACAAAAGCCGTTTGGTATTCCGACAAGTTTTCAATAACAAATTATGACAGGCTGTGAGTAATTGTATGCGGATATAAAGATGCAAAGCGGATGTTATATTAACGAGTTTCCTACGCTTTATGAAGCGAATGAAATGGATTTAAAAGTTTTCAGATAAAATGAGATAGAAAACAGCGAGCGCGACTGAAAATTGTAGTATGATTAATGCTGTTTTATCTATGCTCACTTGATCTTGAAAATGTGTTACTTCTCGCATTTCAAAAATAAATAGAAACGAGATGATTTTTTTTTTCAAAGCTTACGTATAAATATTTACAATTTGTTTTCAAATACGCTTAATCATGATATTTAACTATTAATTTGCCAGATTTTAATTAAAATCTAGGAATAAAACTATTTTGTAGCTTAAATCGGAAGTTAAATGCTTTATTATAATTACACAATAAGGCTACGTCAAAAACTCAAAAATTAATCATCATAGATTTAGTATCAATTTGTAGAATTTTTTTTTGCATATTATAAAACCAACATCATTTTTTTATGGCACTTCTATTTTGGTGAAACGTTGTGTAACAAATAAATTAAAAATGCCAAAGGGTAAATAAAGCCTAATTATTAATTGAATTCTGTTCATTATGAATAGTTTTACGAGTGGGTCACGAAACTGATGTTGAAATAACTATATTCTTTTCTCTTATGATCTAAGTATGTATCAAAGATAATAAAATAATACCAATATAAATATGAAAATTTATTTGAGGTGTAGCCGCACTAACCTCGAACAAGTTAAATCAAGTATTTATGGTATTTATGAGTACCATTATGATAGTTATGATATTGATAAATTAAATAATGATCATTTCCATACGCCATTATTTTATGCGATACTTAAATGTACAGTTTTAAAAAATATATTTTTCAATTAATCATTCGAGATAGGATCATAAAAATATGAAAGCAGCAACTGTGCTTAAATATAAATGAATCGTATAAAATTTCTAAAAACAACATAATTTAAAACAGTCATTGGAAAAGCTTAGAAGTTTTTTTATCGGTAGTTAATAAATATAATAGTAATCAAAAACCTAAATATGATCTTGAATCTAAAATAAGGTGCTTTAAATAAATTAAATGCTTTTAGTTAACGAATCCCTTATTTTACCTACAGACTCGCTTACAATATGCAGCGTGATACTGATCGTTAACTTATAATAAAAATATCATCGCGTGAAACTATAATGCCAGTAACCACCGACAACACAAAAGCAAATGATGGATGTTTATTTCCATAGAACAACGCAGCTAATGAGCCCTGCACGGATCGAAGGAGCTGCCGAGATGCCGAATGATGATGACGAAGCACATCGAGATTCGCGATGGAGTGAGGAGAGGCTGCCACACATCGGGTTTCCGCCCGTAATCCTGTTTCCGCAGGGTTTCGAAGCTCACGTTATCCAAACATTACCGTCACTGTGTACGTCGTAAAAGCGATTGTCAAAGTGAAAACCGCTTTATCACATTGAACTTTTTATACAATATTAAACAATATATTCGATATGAGGTTAAGATAAATATAATGAATACTTTTTTAAGAATTATTTTCCATTTTTTGCATAAAAAAATCTATAAAATATCGTAATCAAACATTTTGTACTACAAAATATAAAAAGAAGGCCTAGAAACTTTATCAAGCCTTTTTGATATTAGAATCGGTAAAAAAGTATGAATTTCTCAATATAACCGATTTCTTTCTAAATAATAAGTGTCAAATGTATTAAAACGTTTGTGGGAAAGCATATTCAATTCATTCGAATCTTTGAATTCAATATATTTTGATATGACAAACTGTCACATGTTTTGTTAAAAAATATTGAGGTGATTTTTTTACAAATATCTGCATATCTGATAAAAAAAAAATGAAGGAAATTCTGTCTTGTTTTTCAATCAATGGATTTTAAATAGAATGAAACATTGAACAATCATAAAATTTTATATATTTCGATCAATAGTCGAAAATAATTAGATTGTTTATTGTAACCCAATCGAATAAGTATGTTGGACAGAAATTAGCAAATTTTAATTTGTCCTTCATTGATGCCAGCTAAAATACATTGGAAATGCTGAATTGATTAGCTTATATTATCTTAAGTTCATTTATACTGTAAAAGTGTTAATATATATATTTTTTTTCGCTTAATACTTTTCATTTTAATTTAAAGCGAGTGTTTTTGAGTTGAAGCTTCCTTTCAAAAAAATGCTTGGCAAACTCTGATCGCGCGGAATACATCGCTTTCGGTATGGTGGGATGATATCTTTCCCTGGCACAATGGACCCGGGCGTGTTTTTAGAACAAACGAGCATCCATCGATTCCTTTGTGCGAAGATGTTGAATGATCTACTTACTAGATTGTGTAATAATTGCCCGGCTTTATTTCGACAAAGGAAAGGATGTGCTTATTCTCTCCGAGGCGAATTTCCACCACGCGTGTCCGTGTGATAAATCATCACGAATATTTTTAAGCTCGTTACGAGGATTATATCCTCCGTGCTTTTTTTTTCGGCGACGCATTTATTTTTTCTTTTATATTTAAAAAAAATTTTCCTCAACAAATTAACGAATGAAAAGCTCATTTTCAATATAATTATTATAAATCAGGATACAATTTCCGAAGCCGAAACTGGTTTTCTTGACCATGTCTACCCTACAAAATTGAACAGAGGCCTTTGAATGGAGTTTTTCTACGATAACTAGTTGTTGTCAGTTGCTTAACTTATCTTCTTTTTTAAGACAGTTGTTATATGAATAATAAGACTAGGGCTATATAAGATCTTGGCTAATGGTTCCTAGGATAACGTTTATAAAATCGGATCGCTGTGGTAGGGAATTAAGACAACACATGCATCAACTTCTTCGAACAGTCATCAATATTTCGAGCCCGTGAGACTTCGACCGAAGCCAATGACCTAGACACTCGACTAGGGATCTGACACTTAAACTAAAATACTGGTTAGTTTTTTTTGTAAATATTTGTATTTCCAGCTGATTGAATTCAATTGAGTTTAATTAAAGCACGATTTGTTTTAAGAAGACGGTATTGATACAGTCAGACGATCAATTCAAATGCCTTTTTTCTTTCACTTTTATATTAAATTTATTGCTTTTACGTCAGACTCATATATTCATAAACATACTCATGACGCTTCGGTATTATTATGAAGTAGCGCCACGTGTTGCACTTATAAATATTTCTTAAGCTCATTTTAATATATTTTGATAAACCACGATATTTATAGTACGTATCATCGGGTATTGCAATCTCTAGACTTCTTCTACTCATCATATCTTGATCATTATTTTTCCGCACGCTTTATTATATTATATTCCTTCTACTTTCTTGTAATCTTTTGTGTGTTGTTTTATACGAAGTAGTCCTCACCAGGTTCTCGACAGGTGCAACAACTTTTTTTGACCAAAATAAAATTTTGCACCATATTTTATGTGCTAAGTAAAAAACCACCATAGCAAACCTGAACAACATTTAGCACATTTACTAATTGATTATGAAGTAAGGCAGCGAAAAGAGATTTCGGCACAAACAAATGAATCTCTTAATATATGAATATATAAAAAATTTGGCCGCTTGATAATAGAATACGCAAATTGTCACGACATAACAAAAAAATGATTTATGCCACTTTTTTCTTTGACAATCAATCACTTTATTTCCTTGAATGCTTGACATTTTTAACCATTCGTCACCTGAAGAACATACATACATATATTATAAAAAAAAAACGATGCTAATAATGGTTTTGCTCATGATTGGAGGTAAATAGTTAATTTATAAATTTAACTCCGCTCAAAATCGATATCTACGTGTGGTATTTATTTATATTATTGAAAATATATGTGTTTTATAAAGTGAAATGTCTCTTTATTTGTACCGTAAATTTGTTTTTACTATCGGAATAAAATACAAAATCTTCAGTTGGTATATTAACTCAAACCATATTGCCGTATTATTTTTCCTGATTATCTGCCATTCTGTGCGTTTGAGATGACAAAAGTGTATTTGGCACACACACATACTCAATGACGGCGCACCACACGTATTTAGCGAACGGTTCACTGGTGGCCATGAGCTTAAGTATTGGATCATAGCGGCTACTTACAGTAGTAACAAAAAATAGAAGTGATTTAATTACATACTATTTACAGTTAGCATTGACGACATCATTAATTACTCCGTGAAGCTCTTTATTAACGTTTTACGGTAAAAAGCTCGCAGATAATTATAGTCAGCGTACGTGCATAAGCTTGTTATACAAGTTGACCTGAGTTCGTTTGATGTAGTATAACAATGCTTTATATGAGCTGTTCGGTCGCTGCATCCCCAGTGATGAATAACTAATTTACATTTCATATTTCCAGGTATGTTTGGTTTGACAATGAAATGGAGGTGGAAAATTCTATATGACATGTGTAAAAAAGACATGTTAACAAAAAAAGGGTTTACTTGGGAAGGAATATAGTATTAAGTTTTTTTACTTCTGCAATTCAAGGAATCACCGAGCTTTTTTACCTTGAAAGCATTATAGACTAATGTTATATAATTATAATGGTTCACTCGGTAGTTTGCTTATTTCAGTCAGAGTTAACTTCAATGTCGATAAAAAAATCTTATGTGGGTATCAATATCACCAGTTCTAGATCAGCTTAAGACAAAAAATATAGAGGTAATGGCCAGAGAGATGTTCAAAAATTCCATTTTCAGCAACCATCGATATAATTTCATTGACAACGTGATATGCGGTACAATCGTGAGACAAACTGCATTAGGAAAACTAATAAATGCGTTGATATTGAGATTAAAAACTTTTTAACGCTGATAATGATATATTTGTTTAGTCAATTGATACACAAAATAGTCTTCGACGTATAAACAGTGTAAATATTACATGACCCAATTAAAGATTCTAATTTTCCCGTTGAGAAAATTATATGCATAGTGCTTGAAAACTGTGTATTTCAGTAATCAGATAAAACGTATGAAATGATATATTCGTTGAAATATTTTATATACTCATTCTAATTTTAAAGGCGTTTATGTATAGACTTTCCTTTTGAATCGCCTAATTTAAGTGTAGAGGAATTAATATCACTGCGATTTTCATTTTTAAATAGACGACGTTGTCTAAGTTGACCAAGTTGGCTTGACTAAATGTGAGATAGTAAATAAAACAAAAAAATCGAACATTAACATTTTTCGGAGAATAATTATTAACCTTGCCGTTATCAATGATGAAAAATACTAAAAACCTTTTTGACTTCATCGCTAAAATACACACAAAATTTTACTGGCGCGTTTCGATTTGTTACTTGGTCATGTTGTAATTATTTATTCACGGAAATGAATTATACGTACAAGCTTAAAACACGTTTTAAATTATCAAAATATAGAATATTTAAACCACATTTGCTTGTAATGTGAATGAAGCTTATGAATTTTTTATTACGTACTTCTACAGTAGCTATTTTTCCAACCATGTCCATAGCATGTATTACGTGTAGCACTAGTTTAGCATTTCAGTACATATATATATTTTGTCAAAAACTTGTTTTTTTATTGCTAAAGATCTGTTCTTTGATAAGGGAAGGAATAAATCTATTGCACCTTGGTTAACCTTGTATTTAACTTATTTTCCTCGCTTTTATCAATTACAGTGATTGAATGTGAGGCGAAGAATTGAGACTTTGGAAAAATTCATGCCGTTAACACATTTCTATTTAATACGGAAAGAAAAATAGCAATGTATTTTAATTCTACATAAATTGTTTTATATATTTGTTGATAGCTATTTCGGCTTACGCCTTCGTCAGAACTAGTCAGAAATAGTTCTGACGAAGGCGTAAGCCGAAATAGCTATCAACAAATATATAAAATAATTTATGTAGAATTAAAATACATTGCTATTTTTCTTTCCGTATTATAATGGAGTTCTACCAAGTAAATGCCTACTCAATCAATACATTTCTATTTATTGATAAAAAAACAATATATGAAAGTGTACGCAATAGGATTTAAACCTTAAATGTTGTAACTGAAAAAGGACGACGTTGACTACTTGGCAATAGAAAATATATAAATATACAAAAGAGAAAGCACAAGCGTCTATTTATGAGGTAAAACACTAATTTAGAAATAAGGAATAGGGGAAAAATTATAGATTTTAAATATTGTTTAAATCCAAATTGGTTTACATAATATATAAATTGCATTGGATATTTCAGCAGTAATATAAATATTTTTTTTACTCTAAACTAACGTTTTTAATAAGATTAACACAACAAAAACAAAAGATTTTCAGTGAGACCTACTCTGGAAAAATATGAAACATGATGATGTTGCTCGTGAAATATTCATTGGTTGAAACATAATCCACGGAAAATTCTGTTTTTACATCAAAATGATGCTGTGGGGCAATATGAAAAGTAAAACATTACCGGAATATTCGAGAACACATTACCATATAGGAAAATGTTTTTCCACTCCGGCAACCTATGTATAACAGGCTCTCGGGCCGATTGTGCGAGTAGAACCGGCTGGCACCATCTGCAGGAGATGTGTTTTTATTTCAGCATCATTCGTATTTCCAATAGGCGTAGATATCATGAATCATCCATTGGACCATTAAGTGTGATCGATGACTCGTTGGAATCATACGTTTTATTTTATCCACAAAAAAAAATTGAAGGATTTATCCATTTTGCAATCTTTTTACTTAAGCTGCTTGTATTACCATATTGGTATATGGTCTAAAATAACAAACACATATTTTTGTTTCGGAAACTTTAAATAATATATGTACAACAATTTTGCTCATCCAAGCAGTATAGAATATTATAGTGAATGTATAACTTAATCACCCAGTTTCACCATGGAAATTCTATATAAATACTATCTAATTTATGATGAGACTAAAACATACACACTGATGATTTAACTAAAGATCTAATACAGAGGAACGTTTTTTATGTTTACCCACTAAATTTTACTCACATTTATGGTTGTATTAAAATAACGAAAACTATATTTCAAAGTAAAGAAAAAAGGATTTATTAAATTACTCGTATTGCTACCCGGCGTCGCTCGGACTAAGCGACCAATAATTATTTAATGTTATATCATTCGACATAATTATATCACAAAATCTAACGTCCAAAATAGAGTTAAAATAAAATCACAAACTTTATTTAATTTGATGACAGCCCCGTTCTCGCCCATTAAAATGTCCAAATTCAAGGAAAAGATCTAATTTGCTGTCAAATAAATGTCAAATAATACCTTCACGTAAATAATAAACATTATTATATTAATAAAAGCCTGGAAAAAGTTGGTAGAAGACTAATTTATTACATTTTGACTAAATGTCTCCGCCGATAAAAATTCAAACATATTTTCTTTCATATTCGTTTTTATGGCAACTTGCAACAACAATGCAAAAGGGAATTACAGACCCACAGACATACCTACGCCGTTTCGGTTTTATATATAAGATTAGTACGTGTCCAAAGTCTTAGTGTTATATTTAAATCTACCTAATCTCAAATATTATTTTTTTGATTGACCATTAATGCTTTACAACGGCTGAATGTGATTTTACATTATATACATAATAATGTCAAATTGATTGATTAACGACAAACCCTCTATTGTTTTTCGATCAGCCTATAAATTCTCATTCCACTTACATAAAGGTCTGTTGTCTTGACACATATCAAGCAAAATTACTTGTTTTTCGTAGAAAACAACGAACGGTGAATATATATATGTATATATATAATATATGTTCATATTTGACAACTATATTATTTTACTTGTATCTGACATATAATTTTTGATAAAAATACATACCAAGTATATAAACGAAAATGATATCCATAAACTTTTCTCCAAATTTAATTTCAAAATTAATCTCAATAAATAATTATGTCATACGGAAAGAAAAATAGCAATGTATTTTAATTGTACATAAATTTATGTAGAATTAAAATACATTGCTATTTTTCTTTCCGTATTATAATGGAGTTCTACCAAGTAAATGCTGATACCGCCTGATATTGTAGGTCATCAGGACTCTCTCGAACCATCTTATTATCACCTCAATCAATGATAATAGGACCTAAACGATTAATATAACGCGAATAAATTCAGTTCAAATTGTTATAAATTCATGTAACCGACTCATTGCGACGGCTTCGCAGTGATTGGTTGAATTCAGCTCAGGCCAGAATGCTTTGCGTTGATTGGTCAAGCTGTTTTTCATACTAGAATCACAGAGTATACATGTGGCTGTCAAATAAAATAACCGCCAAGTCGCCCCAGTCGTTATCCTTCTTTCAAACTCTACGGTCGTCTCCGCTCCTGCCTCGGCAGGCAGGAGGTAAATTTATTCGTTTAGGCCTGTTGGTCCTGTTATAATTGTAGTTGTAATTGCAATTGTATATCTGTGTTTTTGTAACCGACAATCAATATTGTAAAAATAAACTCGCCAACTCTGGGATAGAGTTTGGCCAAGAGAAAACGATTGAAATCTTTAAAAGAGACACCTTTCTCCCCATCCTATCCCTAAGTTCCCTCACCGAAAGCCTTGGAAGGATGCTGTCTGACGCAGTCAGACTGGGAAGAAATCGTGGTCGTCTTAATGCCTACTCAATCAATAATAATTATGTCAATATTTAAAAGTTTGGTTAGTATTTTGAGTTAAAAAAATTTTTAAACATTTGAATTTATAATGAATTCATGGTGTTTTGATGGATTTGATTTAGAAAAGTAAGGCATTTTTAAGCCAAGTCTTGGATGAATAAAGTTGCGTAAAAGCCAGTCCAATTTATTTATCGATACTTTCCGTTAAAGTTCATCAATGGAAATCTTTTTTATCAATTTGAGTTTGAAATAAGTGAATAAAACATAATATTTAAAAGGACAGGTAGCACGATCAAAAAAACAGTTTTAATGTTTAAATATTTTATTTTCATACTGCTGTAAAAATGAATTTTACTGTTATAGGTATAATATGTTTTTGTGTCGTTTCTGTATTCAGTGACTGAAAAAATAATGTGACGAGTCACTTTGGTATTAATTCAGACTGTTTCAGCTCTAATTTGTTTCTGAAACGTGGAATTTTATTTTATTCACTCGTTTCGCACGTCAATGTCAGATGCTCCCCTTTCCACTCGCCGCCTTTGTACAAATTACTTGAGCGTAATAATATCGCTGAATATGAAATAAAGCGGACTGAATATTCCAATGCAAGCTTTAATGTGGAAATCCACAAACGAAAGCTCATAAATAAGATTAAAATGTCGTTTTTCATAATATTTATAAACTTACGGTAGCCCACAAGTCTCTTTTGGTTAAGAAGATAGGATAATTCTTTCGACAACCATATTGAAATTCCATTTGGAACTCTAAGTTTTGCAAACTAAGTTCTCAATTTAAGGAATATATAGAAACACTATAAAGAACTAGATTTTTCGATAAAAGTGACAATCGCCTGGTAGAACCCATTCCCATAAATAATAAATACAAATTAGCTATGTGCAATAAATTTGATTCAGTGGTTTCTGTTTGAATGTGCATTTCTGTATGATCAGATAAAATGTCTGAAGATCTATCTCACCCACCCGATCCCAAAAGCAGGGCGCATTCTGTAATTGCTCGTACTGGCATTCAAGCCTCGTGAGCTCGGGAAACCGAAGCCAACGACGCTGAAACTCAACTGCGGACACAGCTTGCCGATTTTTAATTTATGATAATACAAAAATCTGGTAATATTTTAGCTTTGGGACTTCATTGTTATACACAATGTATCATCGTAACTTGCAGAGGCTGAATGAGTGCATTCCGTTTGACTATACTACTGTTTCAAAAAACGCATTTTAACTGTTTGCTTAGTTAATTAACTACTGAAATTCAACTGTTTGCCTTAGCGGCTAGTGTTATTTTAACAGGCGTTTGCGCGCAGTGAAGTGGCAAGGTTGGTTGGTGCACTGCGCAATGCAAACTCTATAAATTAATCGACAGACATGTACTACGTGCCCAAGTCTCCAACTAATGCGGTTCGCATAGGTTAATTCCTGACAATCTAGGACGGAAAGCGGTTTCACAGGACTACGGGTGGTTACACAGCCTATTGTATACAGCAATCCGTAAGAACCTGTGATGCAGATTATACGATACTGGAATATCCATTTATTGATTTTATTGATAGTAGTTACGTGCTGAAATATATTTCTATAGTAATAAGGAACCATTTCGTACATCCTGAATTTGTTAATTTTCATAAATCACTTAATGAGAAAAATAGGTGTATTTTAACCGGTTTTCATGAAAGATGTGGGACTATTACGAAAAACTTAAATTTTATTTATTTTAATTTAAAATAAATTTCGACAGAAAAATTCAGGTGAAACTAGTCAAAACTAGAAATGAATCGTTTGAATTTTGTAATTTTTCATGAGTTTTGCTGCTAACGACCTCTTGATATCTTTAGAGATTTCAATTGCGTGAGTGAAATTGAACTGAATAGAGGTAAAAACTCTATAAAAATCAATAATGAATGCTTAAATTTTATATAAATAAATAAATTAGATAGTTCAATTACTAAAACATATCGCGATGTTTTCTTACTAATAGCCTATTAGATTTATTAAGGTTAGAACCAGCTTAGCTCATCGCGAGCATTATCTAATGTGATTATGAATCAAAGAAATCTAATGTGTACAATAAAAGTTTTTAGAATAATGCAATTAAACAAAGTTTTGACAGTGAATGTCTTATTAGGTTAAAAGTCGTTCGCTTATTATTATGTAATGCAATATTTTACAAAAAAAAATAATGATTATACTAAGTATCTTTTTGACCATTGAAATGTGTAGAAGCAAAATGCAGAATCGCGCATAAAATATCCTTTGGTGTATGAATTAAAACAATTATATTCATTTGGGAAGATTTAAATTGTGCTTTGTAATACTTAAATATACGCCCAAATCCGTGATAGGATAAACTTGTTTCATTTCCAATATTAGTATGAAACCTTTTTGAGGAGGGTTAATCAGTTGACTTAAATATTATGTCCACTGCAAATAACGAGAGTATAGTATGGAGATGTATGGTCGTTAAATATGTTTATGTATTCTATTTAAATTCCAGAAAAAAAATATACGGAGCTTTATATAATAACAATGGTTTTAAAAGCCGCAACTCATTATTGAAAAAAAAAACATGACACCGATACGCTAGCAACTGGTTCATCTTCATACTTGCAGTGAAACAATGCAGTTGTTTTTGCAGATGTAATGCATTTTCAATATGACTGCACTGTATAATGGAAGTAAACATGACAAGAAAATGTTGCCCGCTTATTTTTTCTGATTCAACCCACTACAAGTATGTGACGAGAATTTTTATGCTATCGTCAGCGATGTGATATTTTCAAAGCATCATTAGAGAAAAATCCGTGCATACGAATATTCCGTTCGAAAAGTAATGAAACAAGATGGTTGCCATATTTCCATACTGAAGATATTACCTCTAACATATTTGCACATCAACTCGCGCAATTAAATATGGCTTTAGTAACCTAAATAAAATGTTTTTGTTCCGTTATTATAAACTTCACGGAATGGGATATTTTATTTTAATATTTTACTCTATAAGCGGCTAACTTGTTGGATGCTGAAAATGATTTTTTTATTTGAAATTTATGGGTGTGTTGTTATTATTTTGCAATTACAAAACTCTTTTTGCAAACAGAAAAATTGAATGGCTTTTTGTACAATAAAATCGCCAAATGTGGCAATGCTTTGGGTGATACATTTTTTATACAAACATTTTTTTTAAGGGTCATTTAACACAAGTAAAAACTTAAACAAATAACAATGAAGAGTTTGAGGCAAAAAGTGTTTGTTATATAACTCTTCAATTTTAAGTACAAAATTTAATACAGTTCCTATAACTTTATTGAAATATCGGTTGACAATTGCATGTAAGATAAAATTCACATTTCCGTATTTTTTTACCTTATCTCCGAAAAATCCTCTCAAACTGTCATCAAAGAAATTTTCTAATTTAATTATTGGATTTACTGTGGTGATCGTTTCATTCGTGCTTTAAAAAACTGGGTTTGGACGTTCAGAAGTAGTTTAGAAGTAATAAATTGAATTTCCATCTAATAAGAAAAGTCCTATATCAAGAAGCAACATATTCTTAAGGGACACGAAATAGTCATTGAACTTTTGAATATAAATATTGCATTGGAAATTTTAAGCAGATAAATAAACATGAGAATGTTACTTTATGAAATGTTGTATAGCTTTTTATAACGTCTTTGTATTCAATGAAAGCAAAACGATTATAAAACATAGATTAAAACCTTAAGCGTCGAATTTTTAGGAAATATAGGGGAACAAAATGACGCGGGTAGGGGAGAAGAAAGCCAATATAGTATGTGCCTATTATATGCACCAAGAAACCGCTACTCTACGCAGTAAAAGCCGTCTTTATGTATTTTCCACATTTTTGGCCGTACCTTGATTAAATCCTTTTGAAATTACAGAAAATCCCAGGTGAATGGGTAGAGGAGAGGCCCGGTAGGAATAAAACGAACGAGAATGAACATATTGATGGTGTATTTTTTCGACAGCGAGTAAAAATTTTCCTGTGAGTTTTCATTCATCAGTAAGCGAGGTAAATTTATTTTTATCTGAAAATGTTTTTTTGCGTTGCATAAATATTGAATTATTTTGTTAGACTTGATCAAAGAAATATTTAGATTTTAAAATGTTTAATTTATTATAATTTACAATAGTTTTTCAAAGATACTGTGCTATTGTTTGAGATCATCATCCAATGCTTTAAAATATTATAGATTTCATCGCCTTGAGTCCAGATTATGACGAAAGAACTTATGTGTGATATTGAAATAGTTTTTAAATAAGTTATTATATTTTAAAAATAAAATTTTATATTTTTAGCAATACTGAATGTAATACAAATTATAAAATGATATTTATTTAAGTATTAACAGTTTAGTAGTCTTATAATATGGTATAAATAAACCTCTAAAATAAAATAAATGAAATACAAAGATAACTATTAAAAAGACAGACATTTTTTGCTATAGCGTTGAATTGTGTTGTCATAAACATTATTTATTTTTATGTCAACGTTTAGGTGATGCCATTAAATAAAGATGTTTCTTATAGTTTGAGTATTTCTTTGTTCATGAATTTCTTTGTGAAATGAAGATAATTTTATCTGGAGATAGAACTTTGGTGCACCACGATAACAGACGTAAAAAGTCTGTCCATAAATCTGAATGACAACAAATAGTCGTTTTCTTTGACATAATGCAATCAAAGTTACCAGGTAATAGTATTTTTATGGTAGTAAGCGAACGAAGCTTTTATTCGGGACTCTTAAAATGCCCATCTATCAGCCCCCCTATGGCGGAGAAAAAGTTTCAAGAAAGATAACATTAAAGGCGCTCAGGCTAAAATATCGCATATAGGTAACGTCGAAATGAGTTCAATGTAAAATGCCTTTTGGATTTTAATTGATCGGTACTATTAAATGAATCCTTTTGGTGGACGAAATAGGTGAAGCGAACTATTTTTTAGAATCAATTAACACTTGCTAAAAACTGCAATGTGTAAACAGTTTCACAAACACAAATCAGTGCTTATTAATGGGAACCACACACTTCCATAAGTTTTTATATAAAATATTATCTAACAATTGAATTATTCCATAAATAATCTTCTTAATTTAAATTAAATAATATTTTTATACAATGAACTAACGTTATCAAAATAGTGAGCTGAATATAATCTTGGACTAAATTTATTTTGCGTTCATCATACTGTATTTAATCGCTTTTAAGTCTATAGCTTAAATTCGTGGTAACAAGACATTAAATTACTTCAACATTAAAAAAAATTTGACAATTGGTTTTAGTTCAGTTATTTCGAAAAAAACCAAATTCGAACTATTTCATTTTAAATGCAATCATTATTATATTATTACAAAGTTAATTAAGCGATTGGATATAGATTTTTTCATTGGAAAAAATAAACTCCTGCGTCTAAGAAGTTTTTTTTTGTAAATCGTATCGACATAATTAATTACTGACAGCTTATACACCGTGAACTATAATATACGAGGCTAATGATCATTATTCGAATTTCTTGGCACAAAGCCATTCGGATTGAGTTGGCCTTATGAATCAAATAAGGTAATAAAGTTTCCCTTTTTGATAGAACGAATCTTCTTCCACTGCAAGGCTAACATTAAAACCACTTACAACTTTATTGGATAACATTGTTACATAAAAGCTAGCTTAATGGCATTTCCTTGTAATTATTTTTATAAATTAACAACTTACAGAGAAAAAATATGGCAGTTAAAAAATTGTTTAATATTCACTACTCAGATAAAAACATCATTAAAGTTCTCAAAATTTTATTGCGAATGTTGAAATTTCATGATAAAATTAAAGCAAAAACTAGAAATACTGAGTACTTTTTTTAAAATTTCTTTTGAATCTAAAAAAATCAGTTACTAATGTTGATGTGCTGAGCCATATACGTGTATCATTATTTTTAGCTTTATTTTATTCACTGCAACAGTTCAACTGGCTATCGTTACTGCATGGCTAAGCAAGTGTTCACGGACAAAAAAATGGTTAATATAAAATTTAAAATAACTTTGATTATTCCACGTATTGTGTAACTAATTGTGACACGTGTTTCGCCTCTTTCAGAGGCATCTTCAGGCTTACTATCGCAAAGTTTGCTTATCATTTACTTAAGCAAACTTTGCGATAGTAAGTCTGAAGATGCCTCTGAAAGAGGCGAAACACGTGTCACAATTAGTTACACAATACGTGGAATAATCAAAGTTATTTTAAATTTTATATTAAAATGAACTTCCACAAAGTTACCGCCGAAACCATCGAAAATAAAAAAATGGTTGTATGGCAAAAAAGATCTTCATATCATCATGAAACAAAAAAAGTATTTATTTTCGATAATTTTTTCCCTCAATTTAGGGCATTATAAACTTCTCCTCGAGGTGCGATAATTGTTTGTTATTTAGTCGATCAACGAAGCGATACAATTATGGAACTAGAAAAAGTACTAGTAGTTTATCGCTCTCTTTTTAAATGATCAGATAGATTGGAGTGTATGGAAACATCGCTTATTTATATCGATGGTGTTTAGGCATGACCTGATAACTGCAACATATGCAATTTACAGAAGGAATATTCAAACATATATGAAACTATGAAAAAAATAATTATTGTCAGAATAGGGGAAATTCCACTAAAGATCGACATAATAACGGTTTTAAGGGTTTCAAAATTTAATAACACAATTATATCTTAAATTAGCTATAAACTGAAATTTTATTCAAAAATTAGATATCAGGCTATGCCTAAACACCACAGACATAATCTACACCAACCTTTCTGCGCAAATCCAAAAAAAAGTGAATCTGAGGTCATGTCCATTTCAAAACAATAGAACAACCACATTAGAGGTCATTTTTACTGTGAAATATAGGTTAAATATACTTCAGCAAAGCTAAAACAGTATTATCTTCTATTTTTATCACAGCATCATCCTAGCTATTTTTTTTTTTTTTTCATGTATAGTTTTTTTACATTTTTCCATTGTCAATAAACCCTTGTATCGAAACAATTACTTGCATATGTTTGATATCAGCAAGCAAATAGAATTATTTGGATAAGAACCTGCTTTCACAAAAAGCTTGTGCACAGCTGGTGCTATTTCGCAAAGTCTTAAATGCTCAACAAACCTTTCCCGGCACAGCCTCCGATGGTCTCGCCCATTTTTCACAGTCAAGCTTACGGGAGATAACTTACACTATGTGACGTTAAGTAAATTCAAATTTGTTTCGTACTGTAATAAAAACTAGTCCCTTTCGATAAAAAATAATCATGAATGCGATAAAATCTGTGCCTTAAGCAGTAGAAAAGCTTTTTCAAATATTATTATGTGTAAGCGAGCTCTTTTTCTTATATCTTACAAAAAAGATCCATAAAAATATATTCTATCCTTATTTCAGACTTAGCCAGTACAGATACAACATAATCAAAGATCTCTACGAAATCCTTGTAAGGATACGCATAATAACGTATCTAGATTTTTATTATTTGTATATAGGAAAAGAAAAAAAATCTAGGGACTGGTATGCCATTTGACATGCCTTCATAAACTAATGCTCTGTGGTGGTTGAAGAATATTTATCTGAATGGCTATACTATCTTCTGGCTTATGTGTTATATCTCGTTATTGAACTTAAATAAACAATTTTATGAACAACTATATTTAATGAACATCACAGTTGGGATATTAATGTTGTAATAATTGCTATTCAAAATCAATATATTAATAATTAAACAAAGTTTTGATCCATTGTTATTAAATTAGGACCCTTTGTTTATCTTACAATCACAGCGAATTAAATTTCGTAACTTCTAAAATAACACTTTTTTATTTCGACAAGTAATTGGTTGTGAATTTTTCATTTGAAGATAAATGAAATCATTCTGTTCAACAGAATTTTCCCATTAACTCTTCTCCAGAGATAAATTCCACAGTTACATTTATTCGGAAATTTCTTAAATAAACATAAGTTTTCTCCAAGGTCTTTCCGCTTCAACGATTTCAAATAAGATAATTCAACATGGATCTAAAATAATCTCAATTCAGCATTTTCCGCTGGAAGTCATACTACCTTGCGAAGGTACAAATAATATTTACTTGGGTTATTTGAGAAACTAGCAAATATCATAACTTTAAATTGGAAAGCTTGTTTGTTTTTAAAATAAATAAAACGTTTTAACACCACTCGAAGCAAATAATCGGAATACTTAAATACAAAACTGTGTTTTAGGTAAACATGAACAGTTAAGAAACGGTAAACTACGCTTAAAATAATGAAAAACTACTTCTACATAAATTAAAAAATAAAGAAGGTGCAAAAAGTTATTGCGGTGGTTAAATTATTCACCTGTATCATTGGATACTAGAATCAAAACATAACTTTTATAAAATAATATTTCAAAGTATAAGCTTAATCACTTTTAAGGTGTTCACTGTCAATACTTGGTGGAATGGCATTATAATAAAACATTTTTAGTACTTATTCCAGGACCAGGATATATCAGGACCGGTTTTGCTCATGGTGAACATTTTTAAGGATCAATTGATATTGTTCGCCATGAGCGAAACCGGTCCTGATTCAATACATTTTTTGTGGAATAAGTTCTAAAAATGTTTTATTATAAGCTTAATTTTAAAAATAAATGTTTCATTCGAACGATATTTCATCAAAAGCTAATAATATGTTAAAACTCTAAATTCCTCCAGTATTGTTTGTATTTTTTGTATATCAATTGCTTTTTTATACTGCCAGATTGAAATAAATTTTATGGTGTATTTTACTTAGGATTCGATTCTCAGTCCAGATTAGGAGGCGTGTTCACGTTCTCAAGAGCTTAATTGAAACGATCATCTCACCCTCTTGAAATTTCACCCGAAGGATGGAGCGTGGATGCGAATTTACGGCACTGGTTTTCCCGCACCGCTGGCCCGAACCGTTCAGATATTCGGAGGGGCAGGCATTATTCACGTATTTTTGGTAATGATTGGATGTCGCTTTCAAAAAGAGATCGATTTAGGAGCTGGGTTTGACGATCGGTAAAACCAAACCCTACGCTTTTTTTTACAATAGCTACGCAATATATTTGTTTAATACTTTACTTAGAGTTTCCTATTTAAACTGACACTAATTTCACATAATAGACTTGATTTTTTTATTGCCAACGTATTATAAATTGAACAGATGTCTTAGGTCTTCCTAACTCTACCGAAAAAATGGACCAACTTTATGCACACAATTTGAAATGATTCTGAGTTTAAGATTTGTTGGCTTTAACCCTTTGCAGTCATTAAAAAAAAAAAAAAAGTTCCAGTAGGTTCCTTAATGTTTGAGACATTTTTAAGATAAATTGTTTTTTCTCATTTTTTAAATTATTATTTAATAAAACACTATTACTTTTTACCAAAGTTATATAAAGTAGTATACAGTGGCATTATATTATCATTATATAATTGGATAATGTATGGTATCTCTTAAATCAAAAAAAATAACATGTTTTTTTAATCTGAATAGAAAAAAATGTAGTAATAAAATGTAGCCATAGGACTCACCGGAATAAAATCGATGTCGAATGAGACTCGACATAGGACCAAAAGAGCTAAAGCATTATATCATGAATAAAATTGCCTGAAACTAAATTTATATATGCAATGTGAATGATATATCTTTTTCAACAAATGGTTTATTTCGAAGCTCTTATTGTATATAGTAATAATATTATAGAAACTATAGAAACCAACTATACGGTCCTTGAAATACCTTGAGATGTTTAGTTTTCATTGAAGGCACGCAGCATTGTAATGGAGCAAGATCACATATAAGTGTGGTATTACGAGAATACCCCTTTGGAATCCTTCTAATAGAATACTAGCACCCTGTCATAACTAACCGTCATAAATTAATATCGAATGTCGTTCTTCGAGCGCTCCAAAGGCGGCAGAGGGTTCAAGACGATTGGGGTGGTCACCGGTGGAGACTAATGAGACAAAGTCCGTAAGATAAATTAATTTCATTTTAATGTGAGTCACTTAATTGAATTCGATAGATTTCAACGTGATAATTTGTAAGAATTTAGTGTTACATTTTCCAGTCAACACTTAATTTAGTATAAAATACGAATCATATTTTTCGCAAACAAATTGTATATCAAATTCAACAGTTCAAGTACATCCGTGCACTTGGAATGCCTGAAGATGCCGAAAGGCGAAACCCGGGTCGTTAGCGACAAAACTCATGGAAAAGTACAAAATTCAAAAAATTCTAATTTGATATTGAAATTCCATCAAGCAGCCTCAGTCGAAATACTTAAATTGTATATGTTTGGGCTTTGCGCTACTCATTAAATATTTTTACTGTGAATTTTTCAACGATGTCCACTCCCAATGTAAAGTAAGAAAAGAGGATAAACAAGGATGAAGATTGGACAGAGTTAAACCAGGGCAATTGGTTAGCTAATCATTCTCAATGAGTCTCGTTTTTGGAATCAGATGAGTGGAAGGAAATATTAGAATATTTATTTACGAAATTTTCCATATTGTATTGAGCGTCGCAAAAAAGACCAACAAATTTGACCACTCGACTACGGACCTGACAACTGACTGATAATTTGAAAAGATTAAAATACAATTATAAGCATCAAAATAAATATTTATGAATATAAAAATATGTTTTTGCAAAAATCGTGTAACCTATATTGCCCGGCCCTTGGTGCAGTGGTCAACGTCATATGCTTCCGTGGCGGACCGCCCGGAGCTGAATCCCGGTACATCGATTCAATCTCAAAAAACGCTGCGTAGATAGTGCGATTAGCTAACAACTAGTCCTGTCTTAGTCTTCTTTCCTTGCAATCTCTACTCTCTTTGAAAACGCAAGGTTGAGCAATTGATTAACAAGCAGCTCTCGTACAAAAAAGCATGTTGAGAAAAATTCCGTGAGTAGTCTATATGCTCCAAGCTGAGAGCGGACATGGTAAAAAGAATAAAAAAATATTCGTATAATTTATTTATATAAATAAACCATTGAAATTCCTTAATACGTATTTGTATTCTATACCTTTGTAAAACAATTCGATGGCACATTGAGACACCAACATAACAGATAAGAAAAATATTTAAACTGACAACTAGAGACTCCAATTCGAGTATCGAGTACTCGATACTCGAGTAATTTGAAAAATACTCAGTCAGGAGTAAGGAGTAATATATAAATGAAGATTTAATTTCATATTTTATTTCGTTTTAGGCAGCGGACAAAAAAACTAAATAGAAGAATTTAATTGGTTGTTAACTTTTAAACCGAAGTCCACAGCAACAGAGAGAGTTTTCTCTACTGCTGGAATAAAAAAACAAAACTTAGAACCAAATTTAAATTTGAGACGCTTAATTCTCTATTATTTTTGAATTATATTTTTCATAAATTTAAATAAATGTAATAATGATATAAAATAAGTTTATTTATTTGTTTATCATCTATTGATAGACACAAATTTGAACAAATAATATATATTTTGGTACATCTGAAACTACTCGAGTATACTGGAGTACTCGAGTTTTTTAAAAATTTACTACTCGATACTCGAGTAGTCGAGATGTCGAGTAATTGGAGTCCCTACTGACAACAAACTTAAAATGAGTAGGCATTATTAATGAATTATCTGTAATGTAAATTAAAACGACGGTATCAGTGCGCTCGTAAACCCCTAATGGGTTAACGATTACTATATTTCATAAATTTTATACAGCCTATAAAACATATGTCAATATAATAGGCAAGGTAAGTAATTTCCAATCTCCTCTTCAAGTGATTTGGCAACCGTCGTAAAAACTTCCTGCGTATCAATTTGTTATTTCTCCGTGCTCGGATGCCATCTTGTCTCATAAGTTATTCATCTCAACGGAGGTTTATGATTGATTTTATAACGTCGTTCGACGCCTAAGAGCCTTTAATAATGGCAGGGATTACATTGTTGGAGGCTCCGCCATACAATGTCGAAGGCTGTCCAGGCAAAGGATGCGGTGACAGCTTCATTAACCGGAAGCTTGCAAGCTTTCCTGGTGAACAAATATACCTACATCCACGCACGTAGACTTGTGCATTGAGCGCAAGATTATAAATAGATTGTTGAACCATTGATTAGTTTTCTAGTGAATACAAAGTTTATAGAAGAGAAAACATATTGAGACAGCTATGCTAACACTGTCATATTTTTTTATGTAGTGAAACCTTTTAAATAAGTACATGATTGACAGTAAGAATACGTACGAATAGTGAATAATTCATAATACCTGAAACGAAAACAGTTTCAAGCAACAGTAGGCTCAATACAATTGAATACAATTGATTATTTAAGGGTTGTTTGCCTTCCTTTTTGAAACAATAAAAGTGTTTTAAAATATGTCAGAAAAATAGCGAAATATACACTTGATCAATTTAAGGGGAAAACATATACGAACTCGTTATTTTATATAGTTTAGTTTTCAATGGTTTTTTTTGCATATTTTGTATGAATACATGAGGAATAACAATTGTTATGGGAAATGACAGTATAATCCACTAATATGACGTGTATGTTTTTATAAATATATGAACAAATAAACACGTTACTACGTATATCTTGAATAAGACAAAGGAAACATGATAAAAAAAAAATATTTGTTCTTCATTCAGCTGATAATTATCGCGTTGAGCGAAACAGGTCTAAGTTAAAAAAAAAAAAAAGTGGATATGTACAAATATGTGTCTTAATTCTTTAATATAATGCCATTCCACCAAGTATTGACAGTGGAAACATGATTATTATTACACATGTTTCGACTGTTATTATTTTTTTTTTTTTTTTATTTCAATTTAAAAATTTATTGTAATGTATATTTGCATCGTGTTTTCGATTACAGTTCAAGTGTTTGAACGTTGGCACGTCGGAGTTTCAGAAAATAATATTATAAAGACAGAAAAGTAGGATTGGCGTTTAATACAAGTGATATACGTTTGCAGATCAGCAACGTTCATAAAATATAAGCGCCCGTATTTCTCTCGTTGAAATGTCGTAGCCACTTCTCGCTACGCGGCGTGTGTGAAACGCCTCGACGTAAACTGCAGCTTCTATTTACATACTACGTGCTTTCTACGCCCGGAACCTCTACGGTGACTATGTGCTTACAACGTTGCAAAAAGTTCCGGGAAAGTTGTTGCCTTTTGTCATTTTAATCCATTACTTGCACTCGCAGCAAACCTGTGCTTGAAAATGAAAAATCAATTTTGATTATGTCACTAAATTTAAAAATAAAATACACCACTTAAACAGAAAAAGATTCTGTAATATACGCTATCAGATATTTTTTAAATTAATATGTTGATAGGCTCTCAAATTACAACATTGTTAGTCGTAGTCAGTAGGTTTTAGAGAAGTGTGTAGTAAAATAAAACAAACATACATTGACGCTATGAATGCTGAGATTGCTTAGATTTTTACAAAAACTTCAAGTTTCTTCGGAAGAATGTCAGTTAAGCATACTTGAACTTTCATTCGACGCTGAAGATTGTGTTTTTGATCTTGCTTCGAGGACGCTGCGTGAGGTTGTAAGGCAAAACTGCGAAAAAACAGGTAAATATTTTCGTTAATATAGATTTAATTTTTTGCATGTTCGCAATTTTACATTATATCTAGCGGAGCTCACATAAAAATGTACTATGGAACGAGTTTTGTCAAATTGGAATAATGTTATTAAAATATTGAAACCTTTTTTTAACACATTGTGACCAACACATCAGTCACCAAGATTTTCAAAATAATCATTATGGAAGCGCTTTTTGCAATCGTTCTTTATATTAATTCAATATTGTCAAGTTTACTTAAATGAGAAAAGGTAGCATGGAATTTAACTTTACAAGCATAAATATCTTTATGACAAAAAAATAATATTTAAAAATCAACGATATCTTTGGAGATATCGTTATAATACGACAAATACCTCATTATAATACAGTGAAACCCCGATTCTACGTTTTTCAAAGGACCGTATAAAAAATACTATGAATGCGGGAAAGTTTTATATATGAACTAAATGCCGGGACCATAAGAAATGAACGCACCCCGCGGGAAAACGTATAATGCGAGAACGTAAGATCGGGGTTCCACTGTACATAAAAAATGTGGAAATATTTGCTCAAACACATGCACCATACCTTAAATAGTATCAAAACATAAGGATAGAAATAGATCGAATTGTTCTGGGTAAGGGTAAGACATTTCATTCCAGGTGAGATTTGTGATGAAAATTCATCTCGTCTTTCCAAGCAAAATGGAACCAGCTCTATCTTGCATGCAAGAGTTCAAGGAATATCGCTTATTGGTGTTGGCTGCGATCCAACTTTAGATATTCAGATCGCGAGGAAATAAAGACAACTCGCTGCAACGAAGTAAAGCTTTCTGCGAATTTCATTAATTCGCGTAAGCTCTCAGGTTGCATAAACGAGTCCCTTTGTACCTTGGCAACAAGACAAAATGAGCATTTCACTGCATACAAATGGGACATTAAGAGCTTTGTCAAATTGAAAGAGCGACCTCCTTAATTCGGACCTTTGCATAATATAGCAGAAGACACGCCAAAAGAAAATGTTTAATTTAAGAATTATCGCACGAATGATACAGAAGTGGTGACACAACATCTGACCTCAGTTTGAAGCTATTGTTCGTTGAAATTAAAAGTCCTTGATCAAAGCCTTGATGTAGTTTATTAGCATTTAGTATTTGAAAATTAAAACCAATTACAGATTCTGTATTCTTGCATGATATTTTGTGTATACAGGTCTAGTGGCTTTAGAGTTATTAAATTTTATATTTTGGTTGTAAAAACTAGACCTAATCTTCAATCAATTATAAAATAAAAATATGGATGTTTTTGGTTCTAAAAAAATTCTTATTGAACTCTAATTCCTTATAACGAATACAAATATAAATTTGAGAACATTTTTTATGATTACGAATAGTTTTCAGTGAACAGCATGTTTATATGTACATATATTACTAAAAAAAATCACAAAGCATTTGTTTTTACTAATATACATATTAAAAAAGTGAAAACAAATAATAAGTTTGCCAAAGAAGCTAATACGAAAAGAACTTCATTTAATCAAGAGTTATTTAAGCATACTTGTCATAGAAGCGTGTATTTATCATGTGCAATACAACTGTTGTAGGTACTAAAACACTTATAAAAGTAAAATGTTTATTCTTTTTAAATCAATGATTCTTTGAACAATTGAGAAAACGGTATACACTCTTACAAGTATTTTTTGAATTGTTTATTTACATTGCGCTGAATGTGAACCATTAAGACTTAACATGTAGCATTTTGGCAGTAATTGCTTTGAAGAGTTGTATTTTTGTGCGAGATGTTCAACCCTTTTTCAGAGAAGATAAAAGGAGGTATGGTAAGAAACTCTTTAACCCACTTTCAATGTGTGAAGTGAGTGAAGAAGAAATAAAACTTCTTAGATGTCTTAACTTTTGATCACAATTAGATAATCGATAATCGATTATCAATTCAGATAATTGATTGGAAAATAAATAGATGTAGTTGATCGATATTTTTTTTTCATTACCATGCAATTGATTTGTTCGTAAGCTTAAGACTATTTGTCTACCAAACCGATAAATCATCACAATTTATTTATAATAAATAAGATAAAATAAATAATGACCCTGTATTTCAGTGTCGAAAAACTTATATTTGATAAATAGTAAGAAGTTACACGTGGCAGACAAATAAATAGCTTTTTTTTCCATTGTGCGTACTCAGCAGTAATGCAAAAGCTCATTGGCGTCCTCATTTATTTTACGAACAAGTAAAACATTTCAGCAAAGGTGAATAATACCCGAGTGGAGCAATCATCAACCGTTACTCTAAAAGGTTAAAGCCCCGCAGTATTCTTTCCATAAAAACAAGTGTATGGGCTATATGCTGAATTGATGAAAAAAAGATTCCACGTGAGTACTTTTTTCTGACCGATCCGTGCTGTCCGACACGCGTGTTAGGTTTTTAGCTCATTAATGCGAGTTAGAGATGGTTTCTTTTGTGCAGCAAATACATACAAATTTTGTATTTTATCCCTTTTTGTGCTTTTAAATAAACATATATATCAGAATAATAAAAAGAACAATATGTTCTTTTAACTTATTTTTGTGAGGAAATCTTTTTTGTATTTTGATGAATGCTGAATTTCATTCAATTGGATGAACTTCAAAAGACACGTAATTAACATGAATAAAATACACGTGAAAGATCAAATAATAAAGGCTATTATTAATAATTTATGGTTAAACATAGATGATATTAAAGAGTAAAAAAAACAAAATGAAAAAAAATATGGTAGTTAACTTAGCACCGAAATAATGTGTTAAAGTATTAACTGTCCTTGTAAAAGTTTAAATTGATTCAATTTTACTATGTGAAAAAAATACACTTTATATATACATATGTATGTATGTAAATAGTATTATACTTAAAATATTTATCGCGACTATATGATATCGCCATTAAAAGTTCATACATATTTTTAGGAATAACTTTCTATTATATACTACTGGTATAAAGTTTTTTATGTTGGCATAACTATGAGTATAACAAAAAACGCTTACTGTATTACATAATAATACATAGTTTACATACAACCGATATTATTTGAACCAAAAAAATATGTATATTTAACACTAGAAACAATCAAATAACTCGTATTTACTAGGTTTAAACCAGTTGGTTTCCCTGTCTTATTAGGTTATTGGTTCTCAGTACTGGCTGACATTTGAAATATCCAATCAAGCAAATAGGCGTAGAAGGAAACCCGCGTGATTAATTCGCAGTACGATTATGGAGCACATGACTACCTACTTATTAACATCTACACCTACCTATGTAATTTAACACGGAAAATCGATGTACATCATATACATACATATGTAGGTATTGCATGTACTTGCCATATTCTATGTTTGCGAATAATATAGAATCCTTAACACGTTTGTTAAAACAATTATAACAACATACAAATCGACATAATTTGTTATTAAATACGAATTTTAGTATAGGAAGACTGGTTTACAGAAAAAAATATTCAAGCAATAATAGCTGGTGCATTTCATAAACTTTGTATTGAAAAAATATTTTAAATCTATTTAGTTAGTTTCAGTGAGTTTTACTATCCTGTCTCAGCGTTATCAATAAAGAATAAACGCATTATTAAAGTTGTGTCATACTGAACGCATGATAATTTAAAGTTCATTGAGTAGAAATAAAAAAAAAGTTCAAACTAGAAAACTCGTAATATCACATTATCTCGAAAACTAGTTATTTTGAGAAAATAGTTCGACAAAAATGCTTAAATGAATATATTTTTAAGTCTGATTTAGAATGCCGCTTGTTTCTCACCCCTGACTGAGTAACAATCGACAATAATGATTCTGTAAAATAATATTTAACGTATTTAAATTGTTTTATATCGGACGAGCATATTTATATTGTATTACCTTAAATAAACATACGCAAATCAATCCATAGATTTACACAGAATAGCTTGCCCACATACAATGGTTCGTATAATTAAACCGCTAAGTAAATAAATTTACGTTTACATGTACACATGGGCATATTTGATGATTATCCGATTTCCCAAGTTTCCAAGCTGATTTCTATTGGCTAGGTGGTGACGTGACGTATCCTAGCTTCCAATAATTAACCCGTCGCAACTGCATTCCTACCAATATGGCATTACTTGTGAAAGTAAATAAATGGTGTGGTTTTTTCCCAGAACGGAACGTTCCACTGTTAAATATATCCCGGAAATACATAACGTCTATTGTGGTTTCAAATACGTGAATTTATGTATATATTTACCTTGCAGGGATTCCGAAAGTAACATTACATACATTTTAGAATAATTCATTTATAACTTATATTAAATAGGTATCATACAAATTTTCAAATTCAAATTCATATACTAATTTTTATTCTCTATAATCTAGTATTTGCCCATTCCGTGGTGCAGTGGTCAACATCGTTGGCTTCCGTGACGATCCACCCGGAAATCCTGGTACGAACAGATTTTTTCAGCCGATAAATCGATTCTGTTCGAATGCAAATTGGTAATTAGGTTTAAAAATCCCTTTCCACCTTCCGATTCCAAAAACGGCGCGCAGTCTGTAGCGTAGTCCTCGCATCCTTTCAATCCCTACTCTCTTCGAAACAAGGGAGGTTAGAAACAAGCAGTTCTTGAAGAAAGACATATATGTCTTAGTTGGGAGCAAACATGGTAAAAAAAAATGTTTTAATTCTCTTTCTTCAAATTGATAGTATAGTAAAAAAAAAATTAAGAAGCATACATATGATTTTTCAGGAACAGTGGTTACGGTCAACCAATGAGAATTTCAACTTCAACCAGAAATACAATTATTATGATCAATATGGAAATAGTTAGTATAGTTTATACTACACGAAGATGTAGATACTTCAGGTCAATTTTAGCTATTATGATTAACAATGGCAACCTTCAAGGAACCAATTTTATTTTTGTAACGTAACTTCACATTTTAATTTTAATTTAAATGCATTATGGTTATAAAAACACGCAAAATTTCATTATAAAATACATATACACCAATCTATAAAATAGCCACACTACTAAGTATTGTTTCAGACTCGGATGTCAATAGTACTGAGAAATGTTTACTGTCAGATTGCGATGGGCATAATTATATAATTTATTTACAAATTATTTCAACACAGTATCATTCAATATATAACCATTTATTATTAAGCAATACAGACGTCTTTCAGTACTGTCTGGCATTTGGGAATCGATGAATCTCTAAATTTACCAATTAAGGCTATTCAAACATTGCCAACTAATTAATGGCTCTAATTATAATTTATTTAAACAAACATAATTTTACTTGGTACGAATTTCACTCAAATGGATCTAATGTTAAGTTCTTTGACTTACAAGAAGATGTGAAATGAGTTCACTTCAATGGAGCTTTAGTAAGGGTTGTAATTAAATTAATATACATATCTTATTCGAATAAATTATGGCTGACTGAGTATGAGTGGGAGATATATATGAAATACGTCAATAATAATATAAATAGAATTTTATATTACGGAAAGAAAAATAGCAATGTATTTTAATTCTTAAATACTTGAATTAAAATACATTGCTATTTTTCTTTCCGTATTATAATGGAGTTCTACCAAGTAAATGCCTACTCAATCAATAAATAAGAATTTTATATGAGCGATTTTTTGAGCGATTGTTGAACAAAACAATTTAATAACGATTTGTTTTATTAAATATTGAAAATAACGAGCTATACATGATTTATATAAAAATCTAATATGTTTTTAATCTTGTCAAAAGACCAGTTTTCAACTTTTCTTTAACTCGTTTCTTTACCAATAATTAAAGTCTTTAAAAATTTATAAAATGTATATCCAGCTAGAGAAGTGCACGTTTTGCGAAAGATTTTATATGATTTAATGATACAATAATCTGATTTCTAACGGCTAGTTACAGTATTATCTGTGATTTATCGGAAGACATTTTCATAAATTTGAATGAACGAAATATATCATACAATATTTAAATGCTTGATTGATTTGATATTAATTCCATTATTAATAAAGAAATTTCCTTTCATAACTGTTGTATGTAGTACTAAATATATATCCATTCATGTTGTATATCATATTTGAATAATAATTAATAATGCAATTATTTTATTCAAGTATTTAATCAAAGCCCATATTATTGCGTTTTAAGAACTTATCGCTATTTTTGGATTGAAACTATATTTGCGAATCGTAAACATTAAAAATAACACATAAAAAGATAGTCTGATAAAATAGTCACTAATCGATTATGATTCTATAAAAATTATGATTTTCACCGTGTTGTCGATCCATATCATCTATGTATGTCAAACCGCCGATGCTGACAACGCAGTAAACCGCAGCGTAGTGCTTTTAGGGCATACAATCCTAAACAACCCAACCGACGTGGCTCACCGCATCTCATGGGAGACCCTTCGAATTTGCCAACGGTTTACGAATGTTCCACACCGAGCAGCTGTCATTCACATGCCAAGTATTGAGAATAATAATGTACCGCGTGAAAATGTCACGGGAAACTGAAGTGCGCCATAATGAATTTGAAAAAGCATTACGCAATATGTCAACGCGTTATTTATGATTGGTGAATTGATCAAGATAAAATTTTTTTTCTATAAATCGTCTGCATAACATCGGATCCTTTTTTACTTAACTCTATTTATAGAGGAAAACCATGTTAATTCTGTGAAATGTACTTTAATTTCTACAGTTTGTTTCATGTCAATATTTCAATGTGTTTTTTTATTCTTTCCTTACATGTATAATTACAATGTCGGTCGTTTGAAGGTTTTGTATAGGTAAATATAGGTAATATATATATTTTTAAGTGAGATTACTTTTTACTTAATCTTTTTTAATACAGACAAATTTCTAAATTACACGCCAAATTTCCCAACGCATTTTTTTGCAAAAAAAAAGAAACTTCTTGAATTATTTATCTCAGCTTATATTGACTTATCATTGTATTTTTTTTTGCTATATTATTAAATGATGTACATTGGAAGAAGTAATTACATATATTAAATATATTGTTAAAGCATATAAAAGAAGAAAAAAAACAAATTCCGCCAAAATGTGTTCAAAAACCTGGGACCGATAGATCAGCCCCTGGGATTTTTCGCATATATTCGCGTGGCCGCTAGATCGCGATTTAAGATATTTTTGTCAAAATAAACAAATATTTAAGAAAATAAAGTTTGTAAAAATTCAAATCAAATAAAAATATTCAGTTGAAATTCGTAGATTTTAATTTTTAAAGCTTTGAATCCGTTCTCAACGTGCTTATGATTTTCAATACGTGGTATCATTTTATTTTCTTGTATCGACGAACGAATAAATGAACATACAGTGTTAATAATGATTTGTATGAAAAGCCTTCCGGATGAAATCAAAATCCGTGTAGTTAATCGTTATACGGTTCGTGTTGCAAATATTCTGTCATCTTTGTGTGTTCAATCACCAAAATGTATCGAAATTAAATGCTTCAAAAATATAAAGAGGAATTTTAATAATAAAGTCCAGTCAAATATAAAAGTTATATTATTATAGTATTAAAAGAGAATAAACCTAAATTACAAATTCATTAAATTTTGATATTTCTGCTTCGTTAATTATTAATTTTACAGAGCCGCTGATTATTTTGATTAACAAGACAATTTACACAATTATCTTTTTCATAAAAAAAAACACAACACAATTTTCTAGAATATTATTTTAATATGTATAGGTTTCTATCCCTGTATCTCTATGTTTCTTGTGCCGAAATCCTAGAGTTTTCAGATAGAGAATCGAAGTTTAAATATTGGATATTTTACCAAGTAAGCACCATGACTATTATTGCTGACCTAACAACCGATTGTTGAATATTTTACATTCGATTTCTTGAGATGAAATCACGGGGAATCGGATTAATTTTTATCTACTTGCCAAACGGATATATTTCCATGTATGGTAGATAAAGAGTTCCTGCATGTTTTTTAGAGAATTATTCTGACAAAACAAAATCAGCGTATTTTAAAAGGTAATTATTATTCATAATGTTTTCAAAAAATGGAATATTTAAGGTAAAAACAGCATCAAGCATATAAGAAGGGATCTATTTAAAACAATGCTTAATTGAAAAGATATATTCCTTTGACCTTATAAGCCTTGAGCTGTTCATAATTGCAGGTTGATTCGGACTATTTCCGTATCCAGCTATCTCGACTTATTACAGCTTGAAAGAGCTGGCACCTAATTTTTTTCGTTGTAATCGTAAACCTCTGGCACGCGATCTCTTGTCTATCCACTTTATCGCCTCGAATCTTTACGACCGCCCATAACAATCACGACACGAGCATGCAAGCGTTTGTTGTACTCACTGACTTGTGTTATATTATTTTCACCAACAATTGTGATAAAGCACGTGGAAAATAAAATCTGCGAACTTTTTGACCGTTTATGTAATGACTGTCATTACAATACTTTACTGCTGTTGTAATATTTATATTAAGTGTTGGTTTTACTTTAAATTCCGTTGAAAACATTAATTTAATTTCAAAACCAAATATTTTTATTTTCAAGTTTTATGATACGCATTATTGTACAAGGTTAACACGTACATACACCGTCACATATTGGAAAATGTAATTTGCATATTAGTAACTTCATTCTAAAATCAACAAAGACTGGCACGTATGATTCGTACTTTGTTTTATGTACCATAAAGCCATCAACTAAAGATTTCTGAGAGCTTTTTTGCGCGATTGTGTTTTATCCATTAAAAATACTCTTTATAAAAATTTACGTATACGTTTAGACCTATAAAACACTGTGTGGAACAAAATTGAATAAAATATGACAAATTAATGTGAAAAATCAGTGTCTGTATTGCGTTATTTAGAAAATAAAATATAATTTCCCGCAGTCAACGCAAAGCTTTTCATTTAAACTAAGTGTTTTTTTAACTGACTGGTGTCGAAAAAAGCCGTCGGCCACGCCGCCCGCCTTACGTTTCAGATTTTTATTTTGAATAACGTGTTTCCATCATTGTCAAAAATAAACCATTCCACACAACCTTGGTTCAACTGTGAAATATTACTGTACATATTAAAATTGAAAAGTTTTTTTTTCCGGGCAGAAATAATAAACGCGCCCAACGTATGTGAGCAATATCACAGATGACTTTCTGGGCGCGGGATTTTATTGCCGCTGAGAAATAACGGCATTTTCCGGAATGGCATAATAAAATTGGTTACTTTGGTGGTATCTTACTTCGCATGGTGGCTGATGACCCGAACATTAATAGTTTCCGCCGTTTCTCATGAAAGACGACCGTTTTTATTTCGACACTACTTTGCGCCACCCTTTTTTTCCCACTTACGCTTTGAACGATTTGTGAGAAGAATGAATAGTTAGAGCGCTTAACTCTTTCAAATATTGTTTTAGGCTATTAAAAATCTTAACTTGGTACTTCCATGTTGTTTTTATTTTAACGACACGTTTTTTCAATGGATTTGGCGTTATCATTGTATTGATTGATTTTATATAATTCAATTACGCTTGATATTTTTCTATTGCCACTGGGAAACTGTTGAAAAACTTTTCTCTTTGAAGATAGGCACACTACAAGTACACAATAATCTCCTAGGGTTCAAACTCAGACATAGATGAGGTAGAAAGATTTCTCAATCGATTGAAAAATCGATGCCTAAAAGGCTCAAAGTATCTTTTCTGGAAAAGCTTTACCATTGAAAACTTTATAATTTAACATAAATAATCCCATTTAAGGTAGTAAATGTCACTTATTGGTGGAAAAACATTTTTTTTAAATAAGTAAATCACATTTTGTAGTAGATTTTTATCAAATATAGTATGTGAACTTAGTACTATACAATGTGTTTTATTTTACATATAATATAATATATGAGCTTTATACAGTTATCTTAAAAATATTTGATCATTTGAAAGTTTTTATTAAACTTTTTATCCCGGTCTTTTTTTGTTCCATGCGAAATTATTTGGAATGTATTTTTTTCGAATATAAAGCTACCAAGTAAACGTTTTCACAATTCCACATGAGTAGAATGTTTTGAAATACAGTTTTCTAAAGTTTATGTTTTTAATAAACAATAAACAAACGAATCTTCCATTATGAGAGCTTATTTTTACTTATTTAGAATCATTCATATTCTTAACAACGAAAATAAGGTAAACTTTATTCTTTGAAAATTGAAATTCATTTAACGACAAATAAGTGTATTCCATGTTTGTACAAATATTTTTTTAAACATCTTTTTCAAGGAATATATATTCCCACAGTATATTAAAGGAAAATAAAACACATTTTTACATCTTGTATTAAGATCGGGGCCAGTATTGTGCTTCGCAAGCATTATACTACATATTTCTGATCTTTATTTAAAAAATAGATTATTAAAAATAAAATTGTGCTTTTTTAATAATTTCGTGATGAATTTCTGGACCTAACAAATGTTTCACAAAGAAAATATCTGCAACATCTATGAAACGAATAATTTAAATGTCTGCAATATAATAAATTAAATTGGGCTAAATCATTGTTAAAAACACATAAATACAAACAATATTATTTATAAATAAAATATTCGGTGTAACATTATTTATTTACTACACACTCAATATTATAATATTGAAAAATGTCAAAACAAATCTTACAATGTCACTGTTTTATGGTAATCAGTTGTTCGAATTTAGCCACAGTTTGATTAAGATATCTGAATTATAAAAACAATATGAATGTCTATGTTTTACTAAATTCCAATTCATTGTGTAGTCAAGCATCGATTTCAATTAAGCCACACAAAAGAGTCTCGCTGATTCCTTCTGGGACGTCCCACTATGAAGTAAATGCATTATGCACTTCGTCGCCGGGTATCTTGGAGATTATGAAGAGAGTCCCGAGTCTGGAGAAGGCGTCAATCATCCCGTTTCAGAATCCAAACGCTTTGCCTATATTATGCAACCGGTAAAGCGTAGGAATTCTAAAACAGGCTGATCGTAGCACACAATTAGCGGTGGTTCACAGCTCTTAGCTTTCCCGAAGTTATAATGCTTTCCGCATTTCCCGGCGTCTCTTACTTCAAGACTCAGCTGCAGAAGCTTCAAACTTTTCACATTGCGAATTAATAATTTCAAAACTGTGTTTTTATTTAATTAAGTTTACCAATTTTAAAGCTTGTCAATTTTAAATGAGCAACCTGATCTTCTAAACTCACCATTATAATATCCTTTTTAGCAAATATCATTGATTATAAATTCAAACATCAAAATAAATCAACTCTTTAAAAATACGTCGGGTAAAACCCACTTATTACATTTGTAGGCCATGCTTTAAGCTGGTTAAGGTTTTAACGATAATACAGTTAAAATACCTGATAATTTTATTCAACCACATAATTCATTAAAACTTATTCCATCAAAACTTTCGTTAATTCATCTAGATTGCATTAGAAACAATTTAACTAAGTGTTAATCAGTTGCAATCAGTTGTTAATCAGTGCACATTAAATCAGTTTTTATATATAATCGGTACAACCTATTTACTACGAGTCAGCTCAAGTTCATCTTTGCACTTGAAATGCCCGAAGATGCCGATAGGCGAGTCCCGAGTCCATAGCGACAAAGCTCATGGAAAAGTACAAAGTTCAAACGATTCAAACATGATATTTATTTTGTATTGATTAATTTCAGTTGCTTTTATATGCGGAAGGAACTTATTTAAGGAACTAAATAGTTCAAAATTATATACATATTTAAATTCATGAATTACAATTGCGATGGTTATTATTTATTAATATTTTATAAATGAAGTAATTTTGTGAAATCGAAGACTTCATTACTAAGATGAAATTTAAGTAATCAAATTGTCACTAAATTTATAATAATCGTATATTTAATACTAAACATATAAAAAATCTATATGAATTACATTGGTTGGATATGTTCAATATCGATATAATAATATTTAAAAGACATTGATTACAATTAAAGGTGTGAGATAAACTTTGTAACTCATTAAAATTGAGCTATAAATATCAATCAAGTATATTATTAACGTTCTGGAATTTCAAATTGAGACTTACTTTGTACACAAAATGTTTTTTTATTATGCTAGGGACACTTTATTATTTCATATATATATATATTAGCGATAACACGAAACAAATCGTATTTCCCTATTGATATTAATTATTAAATTCGTTAAAAAATATGTTTTTTAACAAGTCGATTTCACCCATTCCGAGCAGTTCAAAAAGACAATGTGTTTTGTTTTTATTAATAAAATGCTTTTCTACAAATAATTCATAACTGCAGTTCAAAAATGATTTTTATCTGTTAAAGTCAAACGAATTTTGAGTTGATTTATAACAACAACCATGAATATAATAAAATTATCATAAAAAAGTTTGAAAGAATGCATCAACTTCAATTTAAACAAATAAACATTTATTCAAAAGTTTGTAATCAATCAAAAAGTCATTTTGTTTTACTTAAAACAATAATTCTACTTGAATGGAAAATTTCGAATTCAATTAAGTTCAAAGTTAATTTTCCGTGAAAGCATCCGAACATTTCATTGGAAATATATATACTCAATGACATCACAGCTTGGGCAATTCCAGCAACACCCCGTCGACAGTGAGACGTTGAAGCTCCAGTGCATGCCTCTACGTCTCAGATTGCTTTCAGTAATACAAAGGCACCTGATTAACGGGATCAGATTATACGCATTATCTTGATAATGATAATATCATTATCCATGTTGTTTTTTTGTTGTTGTTGATAAAATATTATAAACAAATCTATTTCAGCTTCTTTTGTGTATTCCTGAATACAACTGTAATTTTTTCAAGGCTTGGATTTGAATATTAAAAATAATTCATTTTCGACAAATTATTTGTCAGTTCGGCATAAAATGCAAAAACAAAAATCCATTTACGAGTATGTATATTTTTGCTTTTTTTTTGAAACAGTCAATTACTTCATCTTAACAACCAACACTTTATTTTGATAAACATCGTTTCAAATTTGTATGTTGATATATTTATTAAAAACATAAGCGGTTGATACGTCATTATAAATAGCGCAATTTTTCGTGATAAACTAAATGTAGCAATAAATTGTACACGCAACCTATTAGCTTTGGATTTTAGTGTAAGCCACTAATTTACTCTCAAGAATCTTGAGGACCTTTTTGGTTACTCAACAATATTCGATAGGGGTTTTTCATAGTGGTTACTTTCTTTCAAGCTCTTTCCTGGTTATTTAATTAAATATTAATATGGTATGAAACATGCGATAAATGGATAAAAATCTAAATATTTACCGTATTTAGAAAAAAACTTGAAAATCCATTTTGCAGACTTCACAAAGTCATAAAAGGTTATGATGAAAAAATATGTTTCGAAAAATGAAAACAATTATTTTCAATGTTGTCTAAAAAAGAAAAGGGTCTAATATAATATATTATGTGAAAATATCCTTAACGTGGGTATAAAACCACGTACTCAATACACTACAAAGGCTTACTTCAATTATGTAATATAATTCAGGACACGTTCCCTCGTTGTGTTGTCACAGGCTTTGGTTTGAAAATCATTTCAAGCTCATTAAGCAATTACTATGCCTAGCTTATATGCTTAGCAATCTTATGAGAGACGCGAAACGTGAATTTTGTGAATAAAATTTCGTAAAAAAAATATATACTTGAAAATGGAGATTTATCTGAGGGGTATAATAGCATACCTACAGCCTTTTGAATTATTCGCATATTCATCGCATTCAGAAACGGAAGAATTTTATTCGCCATTTGTAAAGTGTGTTGAAAATTTTCTAATGTAAGGAATTTCATAACAAATAATAATAAACAAAAATGTTTTAAGTATTCAGAAACATCAATTACATATAAACGCATAATTCTGTGAATGTATTGAATGCGTATATTTGATTATTTAATATATTACACAAGGAAACGTTTTTTCTATTTAACTGTCTCTATGTATGTTGTTCGTTATCATACACGATTATGTAATTATATGAACAACATTTCTAATAAATACTTATTAATATTGGTATGAAATCAATGAGAAATTCTATTTTTATATTTACTTATTTGTATGGTATATTTAGAAATTTCAGAAGAAATCATGGACAAATTATAATTATAATGCTATCATGACACTATTTTTCGTACAATTGGAAATAAATGGTGTTATTTATGAACAAGACGGCAAATGATTTGTTTCACTCTCAAACCTTACGACACGATGATGATATGATTAAAATGGTGACGATGATGTCAAATCGAATTCGGTCACGGCACTTACCTGTAAAGAAAGACAAATTTAATTAATATTCAGACAGTAAACAAATAATAAAAGTCGCTATTTATGTACTAATTTTGCTAATGTTGAGGTACTAATTTTTAGTACCTCAACACAATGTTTTTTTACGACAATTCTTTACTCAACCTCTCCTTTTCAAAAAGACGAAGTTAAAAGTATGGGCCTTGCTGAGGAAAACGATTTTTTAACCGCTCTTAAGAAGAAGCTCTATATTATGGATCAGATAAGTGGGTAAATTTCCGCATCAGATATCCCAATAACAGAAGTGTCCGCTTGGAAATTTGAGCCCATGAACACCACAACTGAATACTGTAAACGCTTTGTTCTATTACTGACTACGAAAAAATATAGCCAGTAATAATTTTTTCATTACAAAATGTTTGTAATTTTGCTGCTATGGGTGGAAGGTAGTGAGCTTAAAAACCAATTTTGCACGATTTAAATGATTGATAAATTATTTAACTGTCTTATGAGTTAATAATTTTTCGGTCCCCTTGCCGAAAAGCAGCCATGCTCTTGAGATTTTTCCATGTTTAACCATTCATTGATTCGAATTCCCTAACAGATACACTATCTGTCTGATCCTGAATCTTGCGATTTATAAATTCTTCATTATTACTCTTAATGAAAAAAAAGAATGATTCAGTTGAGATGATCTTCTGAGACAATATAATCTCCACACTAAGAGAAAAATAGTATAACTATAAATCGAACATTAAAATAAAATTTGTTAGGAAGGGGTTATTTTTAATATATCTGCGGCCATATTTAATTTCATAAGGTTTAAATAATAATTGAAAAAATAAAAAGTGATACAGTCGATTAAAAAATCTTTTTTATTTATAGTGTATTAAATAAGATTTAAAATGCTTCATCCCAGATGACGCACACAATTTCGTTGAATAAGTTATATAATTATGTTATAGCAGATCCATCTCGCTAAAATCGAAAGAGAAAAATTAATTACAGATCTTAATTGGTAATTAATTATAACAACGTTCCTTCAAAATAATTTATGAGTAATAAAACGCCTACATAAGCACCAACAGAATCTCGTATAAAAAAGCGTATCCAGGTAACGGCCTAGTCAAATTATTTTTTTGGTCAAGTGAGCACTAACGCATGCGCAGAAAGCAGCGAGCACGAAAGACTGCGTGCAAGGTATTCAAAAGTAATTAGGAATAGCCGCATGAAACACATTATTGAAACGTTTAACATTTTTTTTGTTATTTCTTAAAAAAACGTTATTTTAAACAATTTCACTTAAATTTTTTACCCAGTCAAATTCTCAATTGTTTCAGTAAACTTTTTTTATAAAATAAATACATGATAATTTATTCACGCAATTTCATATAGAGCGAATTCTTCTCAATATAAGATAAACGACAAAAAACAAATACATTTGCTAGTACTAATTACATCATTAAATAATTCATTGATCTCTTATTTTATACCTACTGGTATCGCAAAAATACACATGTAATTAAAAATCTTGATAAAAATTTACACATTTACCGAGTATAAAAATACATTTTTTTGCTATACAATTGGTATAAAATCGTTGTGCTTTAGGCGTGTTTTGTTTTTCTACAAGAACTGCTTGTTACGCAGTCACTTAATCTGTCGAAGAGAGAAGAGATTGAAAGGATGTGAGTGCGAGGATAGGGCTTGTGGTTAGTTAATCGCTCTCGCTACTCGCTACTCACCACCCATTGCCTTCGAACAGAATCAATTTATCGACTGAAAAAATTTACTCATCCCGGAACTCGAATCTAACGGTCAAACGACGTTGACCACTTCTTTACCGACTGGACTGGATATATATATGTGGTGCGGAAAAATATATAAGTAAATGGGTATCATTTACGTTTAGATCCATGCTTTTAACTAAAAAAATATTTGAATAACATATCTAATAATTTGAATAATTATATATTATAAAATTATATTAACGTACATATGAATACTCTGGTATATGCTTAATAATTTAGGTTCGGTAAATTTTTATGGTGAAATAAGCAGTAAAATTAAATCTGGTATTAGAGTGATAGCAATATTGACTGCGTCTCTACGTAAAAAATGTTTAATTTACGAATATATGAAATCATTCATCAAATTCGACTTTGATGGTTTCGTTATTTCAACTCAAAATATTCGTGCTCATTTTACTTAAATAAATTGAGTCTGGTGAGTTTATTTGGATGGATTACTCGTGTAATTTCTAATAACATAATTATTGTGTTCATTTTATGTGAAAAAGACCTTGCAAGGTAAGAATTCAGTCACGTGGAAATTTTCCTTGCGAGTTTATGAAAATAATATCGTACTCGAATTTTCGTCTAACAGCAATTCAAAGAATTATTATAAACGTATTTTTAGAAAAACCATATTTGTCACGCGTGGCTGCTTCTTTTTGAATGTCAAATAGATATACGTGATTTCGAAAAATATCTCCAATAAATATAAACAAACAAGATTTATAGTTTTCACAACAACACAAGGTTTTCTAGGTTTCAATATAAAAAAATATACAAATATAAGTACTCATGGTCTAAATAAATGTTATATGAAAATAAAATACTTAATTTATTCAGTTTATTAATTGCAAACAGTAATTTATTAATTGCAAACCAATCAACTGCAAATTCAGGTTTAATTATAGTACACACATACTTGTCTACATTCAGACAAACAGTTAATATTCTTTACTAAGATAAAACCAATTTTCTTCACTGGTTTTGAAAATAAATATATTCGATCCAGTAGATAAGTAGATGACTCAATTTCAATTTGGGCTTTTTTCACTAAAATAACCGTTATTTTTAATAAGCATATTTGAAGGACTATACTGATATAAAAATAAAAGTCTTTCTAATCTCTTCATTTTATATTATATCTTGAGACGACCAGGGTTTCTTCCCAATCTGACTGCGTCAGACAGGGTCATTCTAAGGCGTTCGTCGACGGAACTTAGGGACAGGATGGGGAGAAAGGTGTCTCTCGCAAAGATTTCAATCGGTTTCTCTTTGCCGTAATTCTATCCCAGAGTAGGCTAGTTTATTGTTCTCAATTTAGATTGTCAGTTACACAGATATAATTGTAGTTGCGACTACATTTCAAAGCGTAAGACCAAATGAATAATGTGACTTCCTCCTGTCCGAGAGAGGGCGAAAAAAAACACTGATGACTTTTGAAAGAAGGATAACGACTAACTGACTTGGCGGTTATTTTATTTGACAGCCACATTTATACTCCGTGATTCTAGTATGAAAATCAGCTCGACCAATCAACGCAAAGCATTCTGGCCTGAGCTGAATTCAACCAATCACTGCGAAGCCGTCGCAATGAGTCGGTTACATGAATTTATAACAATTTGAATGCATTTATTCGCGTTATATTACTCGTTTGGTCTTATTATTATTGATTGAGGTGATAAATAAGATCGTCCGAGAGAGTTCTGATACCCTACAACATCATGCGGTATCAATCTAAAGTTGTGTTAACTACCAATCCTTAGGGTTAATATAATAATAAATGTAAGAACAGTTTATTTTTTTTCATGACCTCTTTTGCTCAGTACAAGAATTTTCATTTCAGATACCTACATATATTAGAAAAGTTATGTGTACAATAAATTCGAAAAAAAATATAGCAAACCTAATAATGTAATAATCATTTTTAGAGCGTAATTCGTATAACAAAGCAACATTTGCATACGAATAGCTTATTAGTAAAGGTGATTTGAGTGACTTTTATACGGTTTTTATATGGTGTTCAATGGTTCGTTTACATGTAACGTTCAATGGTTGCTTGCGTGATAAACACACGAACGCGACTCAAATAAACGAATTTTATGACGCGTGGCTTATCCTTTTATTCCAAAATCGGCTTTTGCAGCCTATTCATATCTGATATGGAATCAAATTGGATTTGCTAAAGCTTTCAATCAACACTCATGTTCAAATGACAGTTTCCTTCAAGTTAGATTTTGCCCATTACCCATTTTATGTGGTCTATAAAACCTAATCTTTCACCCGATCTCTAAACAGGAAGTCAACTGAATCTTTAAGTTCCCATTTTATATACCAACAAGGCTTTGACGCATAGGGTCATAAAGATTTTGGTGCATACGAACTAAATACCACACCCAAAAAATACCCCAAATTTCAAAGCACTTTAAAATCCTTAATTTAAGCCTACAAACACGGTACTCAAAAAAGTTCTAAAAACGTAGTTTTACCAATAATTACTAACAATTTAATAATATTTTATAAACATCATAAAAAACCACCGACAAAGAACAAAACATAAAATCGCGTAAAACATAATACTAAGTGTTTTTTGAGCGAAAAATTTTATTTTTCAAGAACTTGCTATGCTAACAAAATTGTTTTGCCTGTTTACTAAAAAAATATTTTGCGTTTATTTATATATTCGAAAATAAAATAAAAGTTTCTTCGCTGTGGAGCATTTTACTAGATTTAAGATCAACATTTGAAAAAAACTCTTTTTCTAGTTGAAATATAATTTGTGTTGGCAGATTTAAATGGCGAGAAAAACAATAATGCGTCACAAGAATGAAAGGGTTTTTTATGTAACGTAATCAATTTTGCTGTTTTCACGTGAGCAAACAAAATGGAAGTGATTCAAAAAACATTCATAATGAGTCTTCGAAGAGTCTGATTTAACGCATCTCCTCTTTACTCCCACTATTCCCCAGCAGGCCCCGTCGGCCAGGCAACCGTAGCGGCCTTTCAACTACACTCTGCCCGCAAGTTCTACCAATATCGCAATGAAGCCTCTACGCCCGAGTTCCGTTACCTAGCGACGTGCGATAGACGGCACGGCGTCCTATTCATTTTCTTTCGCCGCACAGCCTTGCCAAAGATTGCTATATTACGTTTGTTGTTGGGCTGTCAAGAATGACAACATAGCCAATGTGTTCTTTTTGCTTTATGGTAAGCATTTTTTACGCAAGTGAAAGCTCAACGCTGCGGGGAAATGAATCTCACGTAAGCTTTGTATACATCATGTTCAAAAAAATATTTCTTTATTACCATATGTATTTACTAGAATGTGGAGTTCACACCCTTGAGCTCCACTTTCGACAATTTCAAAAATTTATTCTTCTATCCCTTAGCGGGCTTGTGCTCAAATGTATGGATATTTGTAATGTATTTTTACTTTTCCTTCCATTCGATCCACAGACTAAACTGTGTTGACATAGATAAAAGTTTCTGTCGTTATACTTATTGAAAAAGAGAAGTTTAGTGATATGTTAGTAAGCAATTTTTGTAGAATGATATGATGAGATATGAAAAACAGGACCACACTCAAGAAAGTTTTTTTTAAATTACTAAAGAACACACAATTTTTTTTATATACCTGAGGCTAAAAAAATACTTCATCTGTAGCTTCAAAGATTACAAAACTTAAGTTTTTTTCTGAATTGTGCCATTTGCAACACGGATCGAGAAGAACCGTAAAATGGCACTGAAAATATTTTTTCAGATACAATTTGGTAAAATATTTTCCTAGTTTCAATGACAATGCTTAAATTATATGCTCTTTACAGATGATACTATCATTTCACCAAGCATTCAAAAAATGTACGAGTACCCTTGAATTTGAAAAAGCCTTCTAAAAATAATTGAAGAATTCAAGTGCAGATGCTGTATTGTTATACAAAACAAAAAACGACCTTGTTTTTGCTCAGAGCGGTCATTTTCAGCATCGCGGCGCTTTCAAACAGACGCCCCAGGCGAGATCTCCCTGACAACTATGTACGAAAATAGTCCGGTCAAACACGCCTGCGCTCCCTTATCAAATGATAACGATACGCCTATCATTTAGGAGACCGGCGTAACGCGTAGCTGATTATAATAAATTTTATTATTGGAGGTAAATATTTTACTAATGTAGGTGTGAAATTTACATTTATTTCATACATCGCTTCAAGAAAAGAGGAAAGGTTAAAAAAAAAATTCACTGGAGTGCGATTAAAAAATTAAATTTTCATTTGAATAAACAAATAAATAAAACAAGTGTTTTTTGAAATTATAAAAAGAGTACCTAACTTTTATGTGTAAACACATTTCTATGATAAAAAAATGGCTTTCAAATCTAGGGCTTCAAGGGCTTCAAGTCTACATCAACGTTAATAAATTGTGTAAATTTTTTTTTTTTTGTAAAACTTATACTTCATTTCAAAAAACAGTTTACATTTATAAGTTTACGTATCAAAAAAATATATTTATTAATTAGGTGTACCAACAATAAAATATATGAATAATTTTGTAAGGTATCACGTTTCAGATGTGCACTGTAGATAGTGTGTATGCTTATGTTATTGATAAATTTTTGAAATATATTGAATAAAGATTTTTATCACATTCAGCTTTGCTAATTTTATAAGAAATAGATTTTAATGGCAATAGTGAAAAATTCTTATTTGGGATTTAAAATAATCGATATAAATTTATTTTATGCGTTTCAAAAAAACACAATAAAAAGAAGTGAAAAACATATTCAATCAAAACAAAATATGTATTTGCGTTAACTTAAATGAATGGATTTTGACCAACAATGGACTCGATAAAACGTTTTTTTATTTCGATTTTCAATAATTGTATTATTTGAAAGATTTTTTTTGTAATTTATTGTAGAGATACACAATATCCAGGCGATCCATTTAAAGATGCACATCACGGTTTGTTGTTCACTATAAATAAGGATTAGAGCCTTCTTAATCCCTAGGCAAACAAAGTGCAAATGGTTTCAAATAAACGTACGTTACATACAAATAAATCGCTTTCTACAATATTCACGTAATTGTGCATTTTCTTCTTAGAACGCAATGCCATGTGTGTTCAGTCATAAGGGATAAAAATAATTGTTCTTTACAAAATTAAAAATGTGCCTATATTTGAATGGTGCATGTTTTACATTTTGTAGTTTTAAATACAATAATTAAAAAATATCTTCTCCATAAAAAATATTTCTTTTGAAGAGCATTAATTCAATTATATCCATAGAAATAAAAAACATATTATATTCATAGACTGTGAAATTTTTCGACCGATGAGTTACATCAATAATATAAAACGAAAAACGGGCCACCATATTAAATACAATCAATAATTAAAACAGTTTATTATTTATGAACAGCCCAGGTACAAAATTTCGAAGAAAATTTTTATCTTTTTAGTTATATTTAGAGCCGGTTCTGTTATTGAAATTGAAAGTCTGGTATGAATATTTTGAATTACATACGCATTAGTTTTTGATAATATATTATTATTTAACTGAGGGTTTAAGCAATATGAATTTGTTTCATATATGTATTCCCGATATGTAATTTATAATATTTACTGCATTCTATGCAAAATCTTAGTTATTTAGTCGAACCGTTCTTGCGATGCTCTTTTTTGTATGTTTCAGATACTTTTGTACGATTTTAAATAATCAAATTCCACTCGACTGTAAGATACCTTGTCGCCTTTGCAAAACAAAATTATTCATGGCAATTTAGTACAAGTTTATTTAAATACAGCAAAAATATATAGATATCAATACGTCGGCTTAAGCGCCTTTTCCGGATGTCAATTTCCAAAAAGGGTCGACAGGGATTTCGGTTGCAAAGCTCGCAGGTGCGTGACGCTCAGAGTCTTTTTGTTTCCATAGCATACGGCTACCTCTTTCAGCTTATGCTAATTCAAAAACGTACCCAATAAAATGTAAAAAAACATTCTAAGGGGATTTACGCAGCATTCAATGCAACGAGATACATTATATCTACTGCCACTAAAACACTCTGATATATTAGTATTTTATGATAATAAAGGCTTTAAAAAAACAAAAATAATAGACTATAGAAACAGCATTCATTCTCAAGTATTAAACTGTTTTTTACTATCGGTTATATGCTGATCCATTCCTTGCAAAAAACGCATTAAAAACTCTGTCTATTTGCATAGCGAAATCATACTGAGCGATATATTTCTATCTTCAAAATAAATATAGCTATTACATCAATGTGAATTACCTAAGCATATCTCTATGTATATAAAAATCACGACACAAATTTTTGTCGCCGAACTCCTTCGAAACGGCTGGACCGATTATTATGAAATTTTGTATGTATATTTGTTAGATATGAAAAAAGGTTGTAAAGTATATTTCATACCGCTAAGTGAAGGATGTCCCTATCAGGACGTATTTTAATATTTCTGACATCTGTCATTATTTATTATTTTTGTTGTTGAATCACAGAGGGCGCTATCACGCGCGTGAAGTTTGACATTTCATACAAAAATTCTTCATGATTATTTTATATCCCGAGATTTTTGACGTTCCGACACCATATTTATTAGACAAAAAACGTCCCGATTCACCCCGTCTCAAAGCATTGATTATATCCAATTTGTCTTTAATGAAACTACGACACGTTTTCTCTTCGTTGACATATCGGTAATATTAAAAATAAATATGAAAATCGTGATCAATTTTTCAAGAAACAAACGTTCAATGCGCATCGAATTTGGACGATGACTAACCCATATTTTACACAGGACTTATTGTTAGAACAAATGCAACGATCGACATATTAAGACTGCATTCCATCACGTACGTAAACAGTGGACGCAATTCGCCACGTGCATAATAGTAAATTTGTAATATTTTTGTTTATTTTGACCAATCCGGATAATCGAGGTTCTACGGTTTTCATTTTCCTTCTTTAGGATAAAAAATCTATTACTTTTTTTAAATTTACATTTTACTTTTAAGAGATCAAAAAATGAACATGTCCGTTCCTTTAATGAAATACATTGAATTGAGAAAATGAATGGTTGGTGTTTTTTGTTTTTATCAGCGGTTATCGTCTACAACGCTCCATTCCTCTTTCACTCATAGATTCCATCCCCACACACTTACAATACGTTCGTTATTTTTTACTTAACAACCAAAATATTCAATAGAAATAATTTATATGGCAGCACAACGTTTGCCGGGTCAGCTATCTATTTATATAAAACAATGCCGTGTTAGTTACACCACTTATAAGTGGACGGCTGGACCGATTTTGATGATCTTTCATTTTTTGGCTTTGTCACTGCCCCGAACAGCAGAATAAGTATTTCAACATCACAAAATATCTCATTAGATCAAGCTCATTGGATCTACCTGGCTTGGCATTGTACAATTTACAACTGAAGGTTGGCTCGGTAGTCATCATGCTTCAAAATCTGTACCAACCAAAACTATGTAACGGAACACGTTTGGTGGTGAATGTGATTCACGAAAAATGTCTATGTCATAAGGTGCTTCAATGAAGGGGATCAGCCCGAGTACAACCCATCCAGCAAATAGTTTAACAGAAAGCAGTGCAAGAATGCTACGCGAATCCTTTTGATTCTCTTCAATAAAGCAAATGCCTTGCTGCCACGTGAATTACATTCATTTCAATGTAATTAAAATACTTCATTTTGATTTTTGCACATTTATTTTGCATATTCATTTTGAGTATTGATTTTGACTTAATAAAAAACTAAATTTAATTCAGCTTATACGTTAACACATCTATTGATTCTGAGGCGGTACATAGTTCGCCGGGTCAGCCAGTAAATATATTTTTCGTGTATGTCAAAATGGCTATACGATCTTATTCATGGCACATATTTTATCGCTTAAAGAATTATACGCTATGTAAATAATTGTTCAACGTTTGTTTTCACTATAGTTGATGAGTTAAAAGAAAACGCACAAAAATCCTGAAGAGACACTGTCGTATGAAAAAATCGGTTTGTAAAAGTTTCAGTTAACTGCAGTGTGTTTGGTTCTATAATGTTATTTATCAGTGGATCCCAGAACTTTGAAATGCGATGATGAAATTTTTATTGTATCCAAATAAAGTAAGACTGAGAAGTGCGTTATTGAAAATATGATATTTTACTTTCCGCATAATGTTTCGGTCATGTTTATCATAAGATGGTCGTAAAGATGTTGTTCTGCTATCATGTTATGTAGTAAAACAAGCAAAAAAAGGCAGATATATCTCTGGCGATGAGATAAGCCGAAAGACGATTCTGTGGAAGCGTATAGATGCGTATCTCAATCTAGTAAGGTAAAACATACCGAATAAAAGGAGGTGGCCAATCTCTGAATAAATAAGGGAAGGCCAAGCCTTGGACGCCTCTTATCCAAACAACCGAACCGTTCCTTTCACCCGGCCGCAAAAGGCGAGCGTTGGTTATCTTTTTCGCATAAAAAAATAATAAGCCCAAGAACCTACGGAAAAACAAAGTGTTTTTGACATACGGTCAAGTAATCCTTTGTCAATTGGTTTGTTCTCACAATATTCATAGGGACTTTTACAAGATAGAAATACATTTGGATAATGTTAAGCCGTACTTAATAAAAGATAAATTTAGCTTCTGGCTATTTGAGATCAATTTTATAGAAACAAATTCATTGTTCATTGAAAAAAATAATATAATTAAATAATATAAAACTTAATATAAACTATTTGAGTTTCATGGTAAGCTTTGTTATGTAGATTCCAATATTTCTATACTTATTAAGCAAGTAATGGAGGAACTTGCAAATAGTTATATATAAGTTAATATAAAATTTAAAATAACTTTGATTATTCCACGTATTGTGCTACTAACTGTGACACGTGTGTCGCCTCTTTCAGAGGCATCTTCAGACTTACTATCGTAAAGTTTGCTTAAGTAAAATAGTTAGTAGCGCAATACGTGGAATAATCAAAGTTATTTTATATTAAAATGAACTTCCACAAAGTTACCGCCGAAACCATCGAAAGAATATCTATATAAGTTGTTTGTGTGCGTGGGAGAGAATTCTTATAATTGATTGTTCTTGTGTCCCGGAGGCTTTAATAATATCCGAGAACTCTGAACTATTCAAATATTTAAACCATTATTATTTAATCGATGAATAGCTTCTACTGTTATCTTTTTTATAGTTTTACATTAATGGGTATACGTTAAGTCTTATGTTATTTAATTGTATCAAATATTTTATTGAAATATACATATAGTGAGATCAACGTTCAGTACAAGAAACATTTATAAAAAGAATAAAGAGAGAAAAAAGAACATCTCACTTTTCGTTCTGAAATGAATGTAGTAACTCTGTATCTCTTTGATATGAAATATAAAAATAATCAAGCAACGAAAAAAGACATAATGTCTTACTGTTTGATTGATGAATTCGCGTACGTCAACAAATTCTGTTCCCAATGGCGTAGTATATATATTAAACCTCCATTTACCTTTATTTTTCCTTGTCTAATAAAACAATGTATTTTACTTTAACGTATTTCATTACAAATACTGAAACAAATAATATGTAAGAAAAGCGTAAAGAGAATTTCGTGTTAAATGCATTTGTTTTTAACCACCACGAATATTTTTTAATTGTATCTCTTTTTTAGACTCTTTCACATTTAAATGATGAATATTTTTTCTTTTTATCTTTTGAGCCAACAAAAACAGTTTGTTGATTATGACTGCAAAAATCATAACGAAATAAAATATTTGAAAATATTGCCTGGCGGTAACATTGAAGTCAAGAACTAGGGAAAAATTAATTGTGAATATAAATTATAATGTACAATTTTCTATACGCAATGTTTTGAAGTCTTATCAGTAAAAGAGGCAAAACTGGACTGTCAGTTTATTATCATTATATAAAAGGTATTCTTTTTTACTGTATTATGCTGAAATAAAAATTCCTTATTAACTATTTTCATTTGTTTTTGATTCAGTGTTAGATGTGGTTTTTCAAACATGCACTAAGTTTATAAATTTTTTCATCAATTGAATCAAATTGTCTGCACTTTAGCTAATTTTCTCTATGACTATTATCTTCTTGCTCATGACACGGCTTGTTTATTTATATCAGACGTCACGATCTGTCTCATCGAATCGTACATATCAACAGAAATAGTGGGTGATGCATGAAATTAAATCTTTAGTTCTTGATGTTTTTTTGGGGAATATTGAACATGAATTGTTGGTTCTTCCAAGAATTAGAACCAACCTGGCAATGGGGATGCCACTAAAAAGAGCTTTCGTGATTTCAAGTAGCATTGCTTTGGATATTGACAAACTCCACGTGGAGGTTAGTGAATTCAGACGAATACTATTTTTTATGCATTATTTTAGTTTATTGTGTCGGAATTACTTGGTTGACTTTTTGATCTCTATAACTCTCTAAAGTAATTTTTTTGTAGTGTTTTAATCTTTTTCCACATTGATAAAGCAATAAAATTGGTGCTTTTTGAAATGTATACATGTATACATAAATTAAATTAAATAAAGGCGACCAAATACAAATAGCCGTCACCAAAATTGTCTACGATTAATGTTGTCAAATGTCTAGAAACCTAAGAGAGCTAAATACAGTTTGGATCATATCATTATAGTACAATAGTGGTGTATCATTGATGAAGATCTCATCTAGATTCACAGTGATATTGTTGTCTGTAATTAATTGATTAATTAGTATTCCGTGTAAAATTCAAGTGTACAATTATTTGATACTGTGCTATAATGCGAACAAAAGTGATTAATCAATTGAATACAAGATTTGAGAATAGTAGTGGTATCATTGTTTTTGTTATAATTACATTTGCTATCAAGTTTGTATTTGATTCGCTAAGTTTTACCACAAATATTTCCGGGGAAATAGTTATGCCACCTGTCATATTCTATGTTAAGCTACATTAACATTGAATTATTATTACGCATGTAATCTTTGGAGTATTTTGAACTCAATGATACAAAACATATCTTTTTGCCATTATTCTCAATACATTGTCGAGCGATTTCTAGCGCAATAAAAATGGGAGGAAAGCAAATAATTCCATATGAAAAGCTTTCATCAAATCTTATATATGAAACCGAAACGGCGTATGTATGCATGTGGGTCTGTAATTCCCTTTTGTATTAAGTTGCCATAAAAACGAATATGAAAGAAAATATGTAATAAATTAGTCTTCTACTGAACTTTTCCCGGCTTTTATTATTTATAAAACTGTTTTTTATTTACCTGAAGGTATTATTTCACATTTCTTTGACAGCAAATTAGATTTTTTCTTGAATTTGGACATTTTAATGGGCGAGAATGGGGCGGGGCTGTCATCAAATTAAATAAAGTTTGTGATTTTATTTTAACTCTATTTGGATGTTAGATTTTGTGATATAATTATGTCGAATGATGAAACATTAAATAATTATTGGTCGCTTAGTCCGAGCGACGCCGGGTAGCAATACTAGTATAATATAATAACAAGTCGCGTTGAATGATGGTAAGCGCATTTGCAAGCCTTGTGGCATACAACGAAGCCATTTCTATCACCGTCCATTTTATTGATTTCTATAATACCTTAATGTCAATTGACTTTATAAAAACCAGCTCTCGTAAAAATGATTATCTAAAGAGTTTTTTTTACTATGATTCCATAAACAAAAGCGGATGTATTAAAAGTTAAAACTAGTCTTTATTTGGCTGTGGTTGTTCCTTTTCTATTCACACTCACATCACCATATCAAACACATTATTTGTGTTGATATTAAAAGGTTTCTGATTTCACAAAAAGCTTTTTTGTAAAAAGATAAAAGGATTTGCATTCAAAAATTAACATGAAATCCTGGATTTGCAGTTAATCTGTTCTGAATAAAAATATTTGCATCACAAAAGGTGAATATTTTCAGGTTCATTTGGTTTAAAATTCAAAGGTACTTACTAAAAAATGTACATTAACCTTGCCACGACAAAGTGTAGGGGAGTTTTTGTCTTTTTGAACTCATACTACACACTCGTATGCTAAATATTCGCTCGACCAAAGGAACAAACAATGTCCCATACATGAACGCGCCAGAAATATTTTATTTAAAGTACATCTAAAGTGTGAACGTCCTTTTAATTATGCATGCCTTTTTGTAGCTCGTTTAAGAAAAAAAATACCATTTATACAACAGAAAAGAGATTTTCATTTGATTTGAATTAAAGTAATATTCAGCTTTTATCTAATTGCAGGATTTATATCTTGTATAGGATTCATAAATTTTACAAAAAAATCATGGCTAACTGCGTAAAATATTTTTTACTATTCGTAGAATAAGATTTGAAATTAAAATTAAAAAATGTTTTAATACGTGTAAGACTGTAATTAAAAGAGACATATGAAAAGCAATAATAGATTTTTCGATATACACAAAAATTATTCTAACGTTTTAGATATTAATGGAAATATTTGTATACACAATTTTAATTGCTAACTTTTTTACTCTTCTTGTTATAAACAGTAGAAAAACAAAGAAATAATTGTAATTTGATAATAATTTCTAATATATTATATACATATAAAGTTTGCTTGTTGAGTACATAGATGCAAATGTATGGAAATTAACTCCAGTTTATTTTGACGCTTTTGAATAGTTCTTAAAAACGTTTCAATGACGAATTTCTATTAATTTTATTATACTAAAAAATCACAATCGCAAAGTAATTTCAATTTGAAGTGTAAAGCAAATAAATACAATAAAGACGTAACTAGCCATTGAGCTTGTGAAATTCTTGATATATGATTAGCTCAAAAGCTGTTTATTTTTGTTGTGTACCTCAATAAAACATGATACAAGTAATCCGTTTCTATGAGAAGCATCTCAAACTAATGTATTTACTAACAAAGACTTTTCACTTAAAACTAAAAAAATGATTCCAATGAACGAGAAATAAAGAATGGAAGAGAATAAACAACACAGTACTCATATTAACTGTAACTATTTTTTTATTTCTCAGGATTAAAGCGACTAAAGAGTATTGATATTGTGTAAATTGGATAAAATGTGATTCTATCAATATTAACTAAATGTTTTTGTCACTTTGAAATTGCCAATATTTTTATGGTAAACATGTGAATTAAGTTGACATATCAACTCGTGTGTAATATGTAAAAAAATTAAAATAGTGTAAACCGGACGTGTGTGAGAATTTTATGAATATATAAAGGTGGTTGGCAAAGCGTTGTGTCGTGCTCACCGCGTCACTTGCTAGGAAAACGAAGCCACTTGCAGCACGTAATGCATTTTGAATACAATAAAATGGCGAGCCTTTGTCGTCAAACGTACGAAACCTATATCCAAGTTATATATCTCATTCCAATTGAAAGTATTGTATTATATTGTAACCCTACTGGAAAGCTGTGGATCTTGTTTTATTTTTCTGACGTATTTCAGTAAAAAACAATAAATTTAAAAATATCTCTTAAGAGAGCATAATAAAGCAGAGTAGTTAATTTAAAAAACGGCTTCATAGCTAATTCCCTATTTTAAATATGTTATTGCACGTATGTGAAATAAATTAAGTAATCATTTCTATTTAATGTGAGTATGACAAAGGGTCGAACAAATGTTACTTTGCATTACAAGTAGATGAAGTCCGCTAAAAGCATATAAGGCGGTGAAATTACAAAAGCCAAATCTCATAAAATTTTCCTTTTATATACGGAATCAAACAAAATACATACTCAGCCATGTAATTTAACGCAACATTTTACGTTTCACGGTATTTGGTGTTCTATAAAATAAAACGAAAATGAACGATTGTATTTGGAACATACTCCTGCTGAAAAAATACATATTTAAAAGTCACTCAATATTGCGAATTTAATGATAATTTAAAAAAAGAAAAAACACCACAAAAAACAGTTTCTTCATTAAAAAAACCATTTTGATGAATAATTAAACTATTTAAATTGAAAAAATAGACTTAATATCATTTGCCGCTTAAAGAATCATGAAAATACCAAGGTATTAACTAGAATTTTAGTAACAGTAGTTTTTGCAGTTATGAATACATAATATGTGATACTTATTGTTTTTAAATATTGTTATTTCTTAGTCGGCAAGAGTTTGTTTATCAATTACATTTATTTCTAAGCCATGTAGATTATTAAAGGACATTAGAAAATCTCATTATACAAACAAATAGCATAGTAATGCAGGATGTATTTTTAATGGTATGCAATTTAGATACACTGCACCGCACGATTTTTGCAGCAATGTGAAAACTTGCCACGAATATTGCCCACGTATCTATTTTATTTGTGAACTAACTGTTCGAGTATTATGGAAGTCGCTTCTGCCAGCAAAACCTTTTAGCTTTCACAAAACAGCGACGTTGTTGCGAAAACCCAACACTCACGACAATATCTTTTATTGCTTCAATTATCTCCTCGGAAACGACTTTAAACTCCAGAAGAATACACATTTTTTTGTTCGGAAAATAAAAATTGCCCAATGAATGTAATTTTTACGAGTTTTAGTGCGGCAGCATTCCATAAAGACCTAACACTTGATTTTTATTGAAAGTATAGTACGAAGCGAAATTTTTATTAAAAGGTCAAATTATCACAAAATTGGTGTGGAAAATTTTCCAAAATAGAACGAAAAAGTCTCAAACTTTCGCACTAATAAAATAATGAATTGACGTACATAGAGAATAACGATATCATTTGGAATTTTAATAAGGTTAATTTATAAAATAATTTCTTTGATAGGAGTATTTTATCCTCACAGTGCATTTAAATATGAATACATCTTTTTTATTGAGAATTTTAAATAGCACAAAATGTGGCATAATAATAATGAATTTAACTGTTAAAAGCTATTCAGCTTCAGAAATACTTTATATTAGCTTCGATTGAAAAAAAATACGTTACATTTTAAGTCATTCGCCTCCATAATATTGTTGAAACAATATATTGATTGATATAATTCAAATACCGATTCATATTTTGGCCCTTTATTAATAAAATATCAAAAAATTTACGAACGGCGTGCCTACATCTAGAATATCTAGATGAAACGCAATTTGCCCCCTGCAAATTGACTGCTAGCCGAAATAATTCTAATACGATTTAAATTGCTTTTAGCGTAGAGCCTTTGAAATTCGAACATAACATTAGCTTCACAGGTTGTGCCTAGGTCATGCAAATCCATGTGTCACTCAAAGTTTTGAGTTTTGCGTAAAATTTTCAATACTAATCGCTTTTAGCATTATTGGTTTCTGGTCCAAACACTATAATGAATAAATATTATATACACTGTGTACGCAAAGGCTCAGCAGCCTCACTGGATGCATACTTTTTCAGTGATGTGTCTAGACTTTATAATGAAATTTGTATTAAAAATAAACAAAAAGCTCCCTGAAGGACATTGTAAAAATAGAGTTGGCCAAACAAATATTTTGAAATTAATATTTTATAATTATACAGCGATTCTAAAATAAAAGCATTTTTTATGAAATGCATACTTCATATTTTCATACATTCAGATTTCAAAATTTTGCTAAGACTACATATACTATTTTTTAGTATCTCTGTTCAGTATGTAAAAATAAATTCATTTTTTTAAATTCACGATAATAGGAGAGTATAGTTGGGAGATAGCACACTAGTGCACGGTTTAAAATCAGTCCCGTGCAGTTCTCTTCAGGCCATGGATTTGTAGGATAGACTAATTTTACTTTTCGATAGCATTGAAAACACAAAAAAAAAACGTACACTCACTAGCAGTCACATCACATCATTATAACTATTAATACTATTAACACTAATTAATTCAATTTCGATTGAGCAATTTATTTGTTCTTTTATTTATTGCAATTAACGATTGACTGACAAAAACATATGAATTTCATTTAGTATTAGGTACTAACACTGCAAAATGGACATATCGGTGTTTGCTTTCAGATTCCCCAAATTTCTAAGTAAAAGTTTTCTATTCTATTACCGTTCGATTTATGATATCGAATAAACGGCTTACTCGTTTATTTAACTAGAATGATAAGAATAAAAATTATTCGTAATTGGACTCTAAATGACAAAATAAATTATTTAAAGCGAATTCAAGCTATCAAACAAATAGCAGCATCAATAAAAGAGTTATAAGTTGAACAATCCCATTTATTTAATCTGATATTGCTAAATCAATATTACAGTGAACACGTTAGTTAGATTTAGCTAGGATTTAAATAAATAAGTTTATTTGACGAAGATACGAAAGCGTGTGATTCTAAAAATACTAAACATCCACGATAAAATAAATTCCAGCCATCAAATAATGTCCCCGCGGGCAATACACGTAATTTATAGAATATTGCCCTTTATAAAAATATACAAAAACATTATTTTTCCCGTTCTATTTTATGTTTGTTTTTTCAATCAAATATAAATGAAAATAAACTATAACATTATTGCTAGTACTGCCCTTTGAAGATTGTTTTTTTGTTGCTCGTTTAATATTGCCAATAAGAGTGTGGGCAGAAAGATGTTTACTTTTTGGTATAGAAAATAATAAATATTTATTAGTTTCATTATTTAAATGATATTATTATAACGTTTCCAATACTCAATGTAATAAAATTACACACTACTTAAAACATAAAAGCACTTTAGAGGCAGGTAAAAAAAATACACAAAACAACAGTTATTTACTCATCATTGAGTGAATAAAAAGAATCTGTTAGAATCATGAAAATCAAACTATTCAACGTTGTATTATTTTGTATAATTTAGCCCAAAGGGATATCATTTTTATTGGAAGTGAGACAACCATTATAATTTCTATTGCAACAAGTAGGATACCAAAATTATCAATGTGTCATATCAATTTTTTTGCTCATTATTTTGTATTTGAACATTTATCCATTGTCTTCATGTTTGGCAGAAGATAAATTCATTTATTTACATCAGAGGTCGTCAACCGCTTTATACCTACCACCCACCATCATCGCTTTATTTCAATCCAGTATTTTTTCCAGGAATTTCTCGAAACAATTTAGAAAATTTGAAAAAAGAAGTTTTAAAACCAAGATTTTATTGCAACAAAAGACGAGTGCAAATACGTATATTGAAAAAAACCAAATACAATAATTGATGCAATCCTTGAGCCTGATACTTGAGTAATTGTGAAGCAAATTTTTTGAAGATTTTGGCGTAAAGCAAAAATCGCCAATCGCCCACCATGGGAGCCTTTACTGCCCACTAGTGGGTGCTTAGAACCAGGTTGACGACCCGTGACTTACATTTTCATAAAAAATACCAAAATATAAAAGCACTATCACCGAGATAACTTTAACCGTGGATTTCTCGATGCATATTGCTTATCTTTAACTACTTTGTCACGAATCACAACGATATCAAGTGACTACGATTAAACTACAGCTTTTAGTCTGGCACTTAACTATTTGATCTGTTCATACAGTGTAAGTGTATATAATAATTTGTGCTTATCATTCCATTAACTTTATGCTTCATGTATTTTAACTGGTGATTAAAACACTATTAGGTAAATAACCATAACTAAGAACATCAGATATCCGACTCACAAAGGAACGAGAAGGCAGATAGGAGTTTGAGAGCTATAAAGCGACCAGTAATCGGTCATGGATTGACGGAGATTTGGAACATGTTAGCAATAGCACTAAATTCACTGAAGAAAAATATGCTAAGTTTACACCAGTGGAATTTTTCGAGCTCTTTTTCGATGTGTAGATGATCGGACATCTTCTGGGGAAACCCTTTGAAAATATGCAGCCTTAGATTGTAAACAAAATTAAAAAGTAAAAACAAAAATATTTGGAATATTGACGTCTTGAAGAAATGAAATATATTTTGGAAGTTTTAATACCCTTTAAGAACGAGCATGACCATATAGTCACATAGCTTTTCTACAAGAAATCATTGTGTAATTTTTTTCCTATCCGTATTAGACTACATGTTGATAAAATTTAGCTTAAAAAAATTCTCGCCTCTGGAGGGTTAATAAGATGCTCATCCTCTTAATTGATTGAGCCTAACACAGTACCTTGTGGTTATTATGAATAAATTCTTATTTTGGAATATTTAGTACTTAATAAAACATTTCTAAACTTTATACAACTTAAATAAAATTGCAATAGTTTAATAGTTAAAGGTTACTAGACAAGTGAAATCTTGCCTAAATACTGGAGTAAAAATCTAAAATTATTTTCACTCAGCAAGTAAAAATACGAGGAGGAAGTACTAAAGAATTCTGACTTACTTAAGTAATTCAAAGCTCGCTTATCCTTGGTCCATACAAAATAACATTCCATTTCATCAGAGTAGCAAAACGTTTGATAATCGCCCCTGACGTATTACATTCGGCCCAACTTTACGATTAGTAAATTCACAATATGACCTCCTTTCTTGCTTCGCGAGAGTTTATGGCATCCTACATTCACTCTATAGGTATCTACACAATTTTCGTAAATAAATGTAACAATTGTAGACGGTTTCGGAATACAAATTCAGGGAAGCGCAAGAGAAAGGAGATACACCGGCTGAGGGGGATTTCAGGGGTAAAGAGATGATAAAAGATAGAGTATACTGCATTGACTGTCAACCATTTAAAGATGGCATGAAAAGATCAGTAAAAAGTTTTCGAAGAAAATCGTTGAGTTTTACATTCTGAAAATTGATTTATAATAAAAAAAAATACTTTTTTTGCAATACTTCAAATAATACTGATAAAGACATTATTTATTATAGAATTAAAAATAGATTTGTTTATTCCAAGTTTTGTGCTCCTTACTGTGACACGTTTTTCGCCTCTTTCAGAGACATCTTCGGACTTACTAGTAGTGAAGCAAGATTGATTCTAATATTTTAAAATGATAAAATTACAAAATGGAGTTTGGGATTTTTCCATTTTACGAGAAGCAAAAGGGTGTTATAGAATCAAAACAAGACAATATTTATTATTCATTTAGCTAACCATTTGAATATTGCGATAAATAAGTAAGTTTTTTAAATTAAATATTTTTCGCAATCAATAAAAAAATGTTAAAGTTCCATTTAATAGCTATAATGGACTATAAAATGACATCTATGATTTTTTTTATTGACGTATTTATGCGAAACATTTTTCATTAAATTCCTTGATTTTAATTGTTTGGGCGAATAAAGTATTATTTTTCATCTGTATCTATTTTGATTGAACAAAGACCGGCACATTATGATTCAATGCAGTTGTTTTTACTTTTTTATGCGTTATTGATTATTTTTTTATCGGAAGAATAAGACATGGGTGACGTTTTAATACAAATTGAATTGTATCTAAAAAAAAAGTATCTTACTACTCGTTTTATGAGCTCTCATAAGAAGCAAAGCCATTTGTTTTGGGTGGCTATTGCGTTTCGTGGAATCGAAAGAATATATGATGATTTAGTTTATCATGTGCTAAATAGTACCCATTTTTATTTGATTGTCAATAACTGTACAGTAGATATATTTATATAAATGTGCGTATAGAGACTTCCTGCCGACCGTAACTACTTTATTTTATTAAGGACCGTGCCATTGGAAAAAAGACTTCTCAGCAAATTTATCGATGAAACAGCATTTACTGTATGATTTTTTTTGCGGTCACAAATAAATGAAGTCCGAATAAAATTTAACAAAACCATTCTGGATCGCATCCAAAAATGTCTTAAATGATAGACAATCGTACCCATCGTAAATTTCGGTGTATTGCGTTTTTTTTATACGACAACATCAAAACTTATTGACCATAATTTATTGCAAGTATCTTTAAAGCTGTCATACAGTACCTTCTGTTAGCTTTATTAAAAAAGTCTTCAAACTGAGTTAGTTTTATTTGTCAAAATATAATAAAATGTATGAGTATCGTTGTTATAACATTTTTAACTGTGGTGTAAGCGAAAGATTTTTAGGCATATTGTAAGTATTATTGTTTTCATGAAAAAGACTTTTGAAAGTTTTTTTTATATGAAGCTTACATCGTTGCGCTTAATGCAGAAAATAAAAATAAGCTTTTCTATAAAAGTTAAGAACATAAACCTCTATAGAATACAGGGCATGTCCGCTTCAACTCAAATATTCCATTCATTATCATTGATAATTTAAGAAGCTTTTTAAGAAAATAATTTTGATATTATGATAAGAAGTTTTTATTTGTAAACATATTTAACCTTCGTAGGACTATCCTTGAAAAATGACTCTCAGGCCAAAGGGGGTAAAAAAGACCCCAGTGTTTTGGCCTTATTGGCATAGACTGCAATAAAAAAATAATTGAGTATGCTTTGACGTATTTATTTATACATCTTCCTGAAAAAAAAATCATATAAAAATCCCTATTTTTCCTATAATTATTAATATTTAAGTCGCGCATGAAAACGACGACGTTTCCACTCCAACGGCTATTCCGCCATGACCTAACCTAATCTAACAAGCCAAAAACCGTGCATGAAGTCACCTTATCTCTTGTCTTATCGCTTATCGCCTTTTATTGTTGCCAGATATGAAACACTCCATGTTATCTATAACTCACTATGGTCACGTTCTCTTATCGCTTATGGGCGTGAAATTTTATGTTAGCGCTTCCCAGCTAACATTGACAATTGGACTGAAAAATTCCGACTTCTTCTCTTTTTTAATCGATTACGGCGCAACTAGCCAATAAATATCAAATTTGTTTTCTGCATAAGGTGTAAAAAACAATGATTTAAGAATACCAAAAGTAAAGACATCGTATCACTAGTATTAAGATAGATATTTAAGGTAAAGCAGCTGTTGGGACAAAATCTATACTGTTCGGGATGGCTAGGTTAATAATAAAGCATTTTAGGTGCAAGTAATTGTAGTAATCTAATTTAATACTATCATGGTTAATACTGATCTTTACAAAATATGATATATGGAACTGGTAGGTACAAAACAAATTTGTTTCTTGCAAGAATTGAAAGTTTACACCTTTAACGTGATTATCTATGTATGTAAGGTAGGCATTAAAATGACAGACTTTTTCAGGAGAAAAATCTGGAAGTTTTTTTTGTCTAAATTTGGTGCCAGACCAACCATCAAAATAATTTTTCACTCGTATATTGTTTAATTAAAAAGGTGCTAAGGTAGTTTGATATAACAATGAAAGGGTAGTAGGGGTTGTTTTGTATTTCGCTAGTAACAATTTCAATTTTTCAGTCACAAAACACTCATACATGTAGCGCTTTGCGAAATTGTACTACACCCTCGGCTACCATCGCAGACTCAAGAAATTTTCTTACGCGGGCCCAAATAATGAATTTTGGCGGGTGCATGAGTGCCAGTGGAAACTTGTATAATAATAATACACAAGATATTTCTTCTGAGTTGACATTTACGATGTGTGCTAAGCTAATTAAGTCGTCGCCTTGTGGCAACGTAAATTATTGCCTGCAAATTGCGCACTTGGCGTTAACACGGAGGAAACATTACTTACAACTTTAAACTAACATATTAAATATACGTACGCTTAGTTCGCTTGATCGTGGCGGTTTACCATTCGAATCAGTACCATTGCCGAATGTTCCGATATGCCACTGCGTTTAATATTGAGAATTCATTAACTGCTATATTTACTAGAGCACGTTTCCGCTGTACCATACCAAAACTGTGATTATAATATTCCAATATGTTTCAATTTTACAACATCAGCGCAAATTAGTTTTACTGGATAGTGTTACTCTGGTACTTCTGTGATAGCGAAATATATTGATGAAAATATTTACGAATAGAAATTTACATCAATACAACTGCGATTGAAATAGTTAAAATCAATTTATTGATTGAGTAGGCATTTACTTGGTAGAACTTCATTATAATACGATAAGAAAAATAACAATGTATTTTAGTTTTACATAAATTATTTTATATATTTGTTGATAGCTATTTCAGACGAAGGCGTAAGCCGAAATAGCCATCAACAAATATATAAAATAATTTATGTAGAACTAAAATACATTGTTATTTTTCTTACCGTGTTAAAATCAATGTTAAATAAACCTTATTTTGATCATTTTAAGGAACTCTTCTAGGAAATGAAAAAAGATCTTTACAACTTTACTGGTCTAAAGCTGTAAAAAAACTTGCAAGAAAGCATTGTTCGAAAAAGGTTAAAAATGTTACCCGCTTAAAATACATCTTAATCCACGTAACAGATACGCGTATAAAAATTGTTACGAGTTATTTACAAAATTATGTTTTCATAACGGTTCGCTAGACACTGAGAAGTTTCAATATCTGCACAACGTTCAGATTACGTCGAAAAAAGTTATGGGTCAATAACGATTTGCATTGAATGCGAAACACAAACCCTACCCGCGACAGCCTCCACAAGTATAGCCTACAACTTACCCCCACGGAGGTAACCACTGTAGCGTAAATGTATCATTCTACCCCGTAGAATATACGGGATAAATACCTTGAGAAAATAATATATTCTTCTATTCGACAATTTCAGGTCAGAATTTTTTCAATAAGGAAAAAGAGAAAGGGTGTTTTGTTTGTATTTTTTCTTTTCAGAATCTCGCAGACATCCCCTTCTAGATGGTTTTATTTCGTATAGGTACCGTACCTATTATATGAGGTATGTGTTTTATATTCTCCGCTTGTTCCAATCAGAATTGGAAAAATAAATATATTATTGCTTCGAGGTAATATTTTTTGTAAAGCATTAGTTAATATACAAATATGTTTTTCTTTGTTTCTCTAATCAATAAATACGTGTTTGTTTTTATTGTATATTTATAAGGTCGCCATTTGATCAAAAGTATATTTAAAGTTGCGTCTCTTTTATATTCATTAAGAGTATTTTCAAAAGAAAATTTGGAATAAGGTTAACGTACTATTTTTTGAATTTGCTATTATTTAATAGTAAGCAAGTTATAGATACAATTATGAGCTTATGAAAGTCTTCGACATAAAAATACCTTTGTTTACACAACAAAATAATGACCATCAACGGGTACAGTGTAAAAAATAGCAGTGTATTTTAACTCTACAGATTTTTAAAATATTTTTGTTGATAGCTATTTCGGCATACGCCATCTTCAGAACAATGTTTAAGCTTGCATTTACTTTTCTATGTAAACCGTCGTAGACAGGATAGACAATACATCATCTTCTCTGTCCCATCATCCTAGTTTTATTTGGTAATAATATGTTATTAAATCATGACACATTGATTTAATGTATTTCTCGTGAAGTGCAAGCTAATCTGGGTTTTTACTAAGTACTGTATCAAGTTGATTTATTTAAAATTGCATTAACGTTTATTATCAACTTAAGAAGTGGTGATGCATCAACGGACTTGATTAATAAATTCAAAGCACAAAATATATTTAAGCTCGTTTTCTCAATGATTGTAAACTTAGACCAAATAATTCAAACATGGAATGTGACAACTCGTCCTTCGTATTTAAATATTCAATATGGTTAATTGAAAATCAAATAAGGGCTGTTATTAAATTTCTACACTGTAATAAACGCTTAACTATCACTAAAATCTCCCATAACACTTGACTAATTTGCGAAGCCTAAAATAATTAACCGCACACGACACATAAATTTTTGATTTAGCCATTACGAGCCGAGTGTAATCATATCGCGTAATGAAATTCAGCTAAATGGTGACTGTGGTGGATATCGGGTATTGTAATTCACCAGCCGAGTTGTCATAGTGCAAAAATTGTGGTTCTACTGCAGCGCAAATAACTTTATTTTTTGCCATCTCCATCTGCAAACTCCTATGATACATACTTCATTGTTACAAATAAAATATATATTTATAAGTAATAACACTTTCATTACTTAAAAAAGTGGAAAATATTCTGTGGAAGATAAAATAAATTTGAGCCATATCTTTGATAATATGATAGTGTGGAGAAAACTCTCATTAAAAGGAAAAGTTGAGCTTTAAATGGGCTGGATTAAAATTAGCAAAATTAGTAGAACTATTGAGTTTTTTGATCATGTCCGTTTCTTATGTGACGAATAAAAACTCTTTTTATGAAAGTTGTTTTAACGAAAACTTGATAAAAAAAACTGTCACTCTTTGCTTAGAGAAGATAAGTAAAGAAGGGTGGGCTTTCAAAATGTCGTGTCGTAAGCTGACCGCTGATTTTATAACCCGTTCTTTGGTATCAAGATGGGAAAACATAGAAACGTATCAGCCTTACCTTTAAGATGTAAATATTTACATCGATAAAAAAATCATTCGGGAGCACAAACCAGTGACCTCACAGAAGGGACAAAGCTCAAGGGTCCTGACCACTCTGCCTAGTGACCAAAATGAACGTTATCAAAATGGTTAAAAAATTCTAAAAATCGATAAAACTATTCATTATAATATGTGATATTTACTTTTACGGGTGTAAATAAAAAATAAATACTTTTAATTGGACTCTTTGCAGTTGAAAATTCTCACAACGAGCGAAATCAAATTTGGTCATTTCAATATATATGTGCAAGTAGTACAACAAAAAGTGTTTATTTATTTAGACATAATTCAATTCAACTATAACGTGTGATTATACTATGGAGAATGATAGTAGTAAAATTCATAATTTACACTTTATTGAAACACAAATGATATTGTGCAAAAGGGTGAATTTGAAAGCATATTGAAGTGGTGTATTAATATTGATTTTCGACTTACTTGGGTAACAAAAGGGTTCGCAAAAAACGTTTTAGCAAAAGGTGTTAGCGAGAAAAGCAGTCAAAATAGAATGGTGCGCGTATGACTTTTATATGTAAACATATAAAAGGACTCTGGCAAACAATATTATAGTTTGGGTAAGCCTGGCTGCGGGTTATATACGATCGTCATTATGATTATTATTATTACTATCATCCCGCAGGATCCCAGGGGTCCCGAGGCGCTTATCCCGCCTCGTCGGCCCTGCTAATTGCTTGTAATACGTTGAAAGGTAGTAAAGGTGATTAATTCCTAAGCAAACATAGGCCCGTGTTGTATTCGCCCATACTGGGTAACAAGTTATATTATTACAGCGGCGCGCGTGTTGTCAATAGATGCAAGGTATCCGTTTACGGCTTGAGGATGTTTAAATCGAGATAGGTAATATTCCACTCAATTCAGTATTCATCCATCGACCTCCTTCGTGATTAAAACCGACAGATTTTAAATTAATTTATATGGCTAAAATCCCAGCTTATTGTTCAGTGTTTGGGGTCTGTCTTTTTTGCTGTGAGGGGTTTTTTCTCTCTTATAAAGACAATATAAGTCGATTTATCTTATTACCTTGGGATTACGTATGAGTGGACATGTTCAATAAAGTAGTATACATATTTAAAATTTTAGCTTACTTTTGACAATGACGTTAAATAATATTTTTTAAAATACAAGTTTTTGCAGTTTTCGAGAATCATTTAAGTTTTTTTTGTTTGTATCATAAAATTTGAGCTCTCATTGATTTGTTTTATTTCAATCATACAAATTGATTCCGGTTTTGTGAGTAATGTTTCTTTGTGTTTATTTGACACCGACTGATAGTATCCAATAACCATGTGATGATACGTAAGTTCTTATTTTGCCGGCTATGTGTGTAATCCATGTGTTTTTATTTTCCAAAACCAGAATGTCTGTTATCGTTAGAGTTATATCCTACAGTAACTGGTGCTTAAACGAGGCGTAGCAAGAGCGGTTAGCTAACGCTATCTTGTACTAGCCCCAATTTATCCCTACTGTCTTCTTAAAAAAAGAGATTGAGTCATACGCATTTTTCGTAGAACAACTTATGCTGAGGTAAACTCCATCAAGAGTCTTTGCTTTACATTGTGAGAGGATACGTTTGATAATAAAAACGGATTTAAATAAATATATGATAAGGAGTGCAGATAGTATATCAGCACTCCATTATTTATTTATGAATATTTCAAATAATTTTAGTTTACTTTTCCAATGTAAAGAGGTTTTAACATATCTTTATAATTAATTTGACCTGGTGAATAAGCTGCTTTGGGCTTAATGCTATGTTTTATATTCGTCCCTTTCCTTTTTAATTTCCGTTAAAAAAAACATAAAAGACATAAAATAAATAAACCGAATGTTTAATTATACACATATCTTCAAATTTTGTGTAAATGAAACCTTTACTCATGAAAAACTATTAAAATAAAACCGATTTTTCTTCACATTTAGCAAGTTTTAAATTTATATCATTACAATATAGATAATAAACTTATAGTCAGCAGGTGACAGATTAAAGATACATTTCTTATATTTCATTGCCATTCGATAAGCTATCTAATTAATTAAACATAAATTTAAGTTCAAACAGTTGGAAAACGTAACTGAAAATTGCCATTAAGCTGTAACTAATTGGTATAATACATAAACATATACATATCAATATCCACAGGATCTGCAATATTATGTTTTTTGAGATGAAGTATTATAATCCACCAAGCTCAAGGAACATTTTGACACACATTTTTGATTTGAGATTGAGAATACGAGACAAGCGGTTAGCAAAGTTGGTAGAAGAAAACAATTAAATTTCGTTTACTGTAAAGATAAAATCGTTTTTCACAAATATACAACCATAATGTACAAAATTTGTATGCAACGCGCATATTGTGTTGTTAAATTATTTCATACTGTTAAAAAAGCATATCCGTATATGTGCTCGAGTTTCCACGCAGTGGAAGTATGAATAAAGCATTAATCTAGTAGTATTCAATGAAATCTTCAAGCATTGATAAATGTTATAAATATTGCTGACAATCATAACGCATTAATAATATAAATCAATCGTGTATCATATTGATTAATATGGCGAGGTTTGTTTTTACGCTATTGCTGGTTGAAATGTTCGAATCTTGGAATGGAAAAATTAATACTTTGATTATTCAATCTAAGTATGCACTGCCATGATCTTCTGTGACAAGTCAATACCTTGTCATACAAACATAATATCTTATACTGTCTTACCTGTTTCCTCTCTTTTTTTCGTTTCATAGAAGATGACAGGTTTTTTTGAACATACAAATAACGTAGAAAAGTTCTCTTACGATGTTTCATTGCCAGGAAACAAATTGCATTCTGGGAAAAATTACAATGAGTCCGACTGAAATGGTTTTAAACGTGCTTCAAATCTTCGATTCGCCGTGCAATCGGAATATCGCTCATTTACATGGGCTGTGCCATGTATTATTAATTAAATTTTAATAATTTTCTTGTATTTTAGATAATGACGTACATGATACTATTATTTTTAAATGTTCATCAAGGTTAACATGAAGGTATTTGTATTGTTATTTAGAAGATGAAGAATAAAAGACAATCGATAAGCCCGTCGCTACGGAAGATGTGTATCGCGCTGCCGGAAGCGTCAACTTTCAAAGTGGCATATTGTTGCTTGCCGATGTCATTCTCGGTGATAGGCGCCGCCCGAGTGAAGGGCGGAGATGCCGCCTTTTATAGGGCGGCAGTTATTTATCAGGCGATAACGAGTCGCAGGCCAGGGCGGCTTATCGGGACACTCCAATCGCGGAGGGCTGGAATCAAGCCTTAACGCGTTGGATCCTGGCAGCGGAAATTGCCGTGATACATAATGGCGTAACTTTTCAGGACAACGGAGCTGTTTATAGATATTACCAGTTAAATTTCGCATTTAAACCAGTCTTAGTCAAGTTAAGTATCTGCCATTATTTATATTTAAATCAAGTAAAATATGACTTTTTTATAATTAAATTAGCAGCCTTGAAGGAACATTCTTTATGATATAAACGTGTAGATATATTTATAATATACTAGTATTGCTACTCGGCGTCGCTCGGACTAAGCGATCAATAATTATTTAATGTTATATCATTCGACATAATTATATCACAAAATCTAACATCCAAAATAGAGTTAAAATAATCACAAACTTTATTTAATTTGATGACAGCCCATACTCGCCCATTAAAATGTCCAAATTTAAGGCAAAAATCTAATTTGCTGTTAAAGAAATGTCAAATAATACCTTCACGTAAATAATAAACATTATTATTAATAATAAAAGCCGGGAAAAGTTCAGTAGAAGACTAATTTATTACATTTTGACTAAATGTCTTCGCCGATAAAAATTCAAACATATTTTCTTTCATATTCGTTTTTATGGCAACTTAATGACCAACAATGCAAAAGGGAATTACAGACCCACAGACATACATACGCCGTTTCGGTTTTATATATAAGATTTATTCCAGAACTAACTTGACGAACAAAAATATTCCTATTCTAACAGTTAAAAATTAAAAGGCTTCTGCAGATTTCATTGCTCGTGCAATACATGCATGTGCTATTTTAGATTGAGGCTAAAGTGTTTTGATGGAATTTCAATACCAATTTTTAGTTGTGTACATTTACATACATTTGTTACTTTCAATGCAAGCATCGGCATCTTCATCCATTCAAGTTCATGGGTGACCTTAACTGTCAGAAAACAATTAGAATAATTTCAATTATTACGCAAAGGACATATGCCTCAGAGATAAAATTACCACGGACAAACAATAAAGTGGTTCATATTACGTATAGTATTCTAATTGTAGTAAGCGAAGTTGCCTAATCGTGTTTTTTACTTATTGAGGTAAATGTTTTTTCAAAATAGATTATGTTAAATAATTTTCACGTAGTTAAATTAAAAGATCTTTTCAAAATGACCACTAGATGAATAATAATTATCTGAAATAATTTGAACGCTATTAAAAAGTCAAGAAGCTTGTTAACAGTCTTTAACTGACTTCAAACTGAAGACAAAGTTTTGAAAACTAAAAGAGAAAATAGTCTCGCGGAGTGAAATTAAATTTATATTCATGAACTTATTAAAAATTTCCTTTCACAGATAGTTTATACAAATATTTTCAGTTGTTCTGAATTAAGCTAAAAATGTTTGACTTCAAATTTTGGTTCCATAATATTATATTATCATTTAGGATACACCTACTGTTTTTAATATTCAATTACAAGTTTTGTTATTGTTTTATTTTATATGCGGAAATTTTATGATAACATCAGATGAATAAACATAGTTTTCTCTTTACGTTTTAAGCAGAATTCTTAAATATTTTTCTGGTACAGCTAAGTATGGTGTCTTTTAATTTTAAGTAAGGTTTCGATTATATGGCTTTTATTCTCTTCTTTTTAGTTTCATTGGTGCTTGGTATGATGAAAACATAAAGCTGATGGCTATGGTGGTGATGAAAGTAATACAAGTGATGAAATAGTTTCACTTTGAGCGTCGTAGAGCTGGTCGGTGATTAAATAATATCGATAAAAATATTTTTTATCACTGATAAAAACGATGACGGTTTTATACAAAATTGCAATGTAACGTTATCAATAATCAATAATCATGACATATCCAAAATCATAATTATTATAATTTTGTATAAATTAGTTTTAAAGCTTGTTTTATGTAAAAAAAAAAACAAGCATTATATTACATCATTCATATTTCTACAATTTGATTGTTCTCTCTTTGGTTCACTCACACTGATTTGGTATTCGTACGAATATTTTGGAAAGTATTTGAAGTCATCAATAAACATTAGTAATATTGTGAAAAAATCATTCGATGTTGGCAAAAAGTATTTTCGATAAAATATTATTAACGTTAGACTTCTGTCTGATTTATAAGATAATAATACTAAGAGTTCTTTCAGACACAGTACATAAGGCTGAAAGTAAACCTTTAGTTTCAATGAAGGTATAAAGAAACTAACTATCGACGATATGTCATCAGAACTTTCTTTTGAACAGATCTATTAGGAGTTTTATAAAATCATTTCATCAACAACAAAAAAAATACGTTTTATAAAAGGAAAAAAAAAATTGCAAAGCATTTTAGTTGTACATTTTACAGAAGAGATTAAGATATTTAAAGTAGCATTTTATTTTAAACGAAATACTTATAGTGGCATTCGAATAACTTTAACAATACATTTTTAACACAGAAAAAAGAATATCGTAGCTTTTCCGCTTGAATCTTTTATTTACAGCTATCAATACGGTGACATCTGTTCACTGTTTCCGACTTTTGCGCTGGCAATTCTCTTTTATTTTGTGTCCAATCAAATGAAACAGACTGGAACGAGAGTGTTGATGAAAACGGAAGATGGATTCTGCTTGCATAGTGTTTACGGGTCAAGTCTCCGAGCAGCGTCGTAAATGAAGAACGATAATCGTGGTCTGTCTACTTTGATTAACTTGGTTTAGAACGAGATGTCGTTCTAATGATTTCCTTTATAACTAAGTGACACCGTATATGTTATTTAAACCTCAATGACATCGTTTTAAAATGAATATAAACAGGCATGTGATTTTTCGATTGGGTTATGTAAAATTAAAAATATTTTTAAAATCTATAATCAAATAAATAATTATTTTTATCAGAGCAGAATAATATAAGTTACAAACAGATATCAAATTATAAATAAAGCACGGAAAACATTATACACTTTTTTGATTTTCACTGTCACTTCTTGTGGGATATGCATTGTTCAAATAAATAATACACTCCAGGTATTTATTACTATTTTCAAATGTTTAATCTGATAAAAATCGATAGTCACTTTCAATTGACGATACTCGGAATCAGCGTAACCGCTTCTATTCTTTACCAGATTATCTTTGGAAGTAACACTATAATATGTGCTTTATTTTTTTCCTTCGCTAATAAGTTTTCGATTTTTCAGATTCTCCATTTCATTCTTAGAACTGTTTTGAATAATATAAATATGATTGTATTGTGTGGGTCTTCTTTGTGCTGATTATTTTGAAATAAAAGAGCTAAGTCGTGCTATTATTTTAAACCAAAATCATAATGATACATCAAAAATAATAGCAATAATAAACGTCTAAAATTTTATTTAAAAAATAGCAACCAAATACTCAGAATACATTGATATGTTTGGTCATAATAAGTACCGAGTTCGCTATAATTATTGAAGTAATAAAATGAGTAGAAACTGTAAACTTTTCCTGGTTAAAATCTACAAGTTAATAAATATTCATTTCATACGTGTCGGTTTCTTTTCAAGAACAGCGATACCCTGTTGAGCATTGTTATTGAAAATAGACAAATACTCGACGACGGATGAAAAGGCAGTATGTCAACAACCCTCTCGTACCGGGTAGCGATCGCTTTTGCGCGATAAGAGATGTTATTAGATCATAAACACAAGACATCTTGATAGTATAACACGGACTGTCATCACTCTGGAAACTTAAGTACCTTGTGAGAGTTATCCTCACACAATATAGTGTAAGATTAAAGGAAAATAACCACAGCTTAACAAAGATTTAGATGCTCCCATAGTTAGCCATCTTTATGACAAAAATCAATTCCATATCATTTATATTAAGCTATCGCTAATAAGAAAAAACATTATTAAAAAAGGATTTCAATTAAAATGAATACAGATCTATAAAAGTTTCATAAATAGGCTAGTAAAACATTCACTTAGTTTTTTCAAGTGCTTGAAATAAGCAACAAGACTTTTTTTAAAGCATCTCTATAGTAAATTTGAATCGTTTGAATTTTGTACTTTTTCATGAGTTTTTTCGATAACGACGCGGGTTTTGCCTTTCGGCAATTTCAGGCATTTAAAGTGCATGCACGAATGAACTTGAATTGACCGCGTCATAATTCAAAATTATCTTAATATTAATTTAAAGATAGATTTTATATTTTCATGCTCATCTCAAATGTTTAAAATCATCATTCCATTATATCAAAAAATATTATTTATTACAAAATATTCAAAATTTAAATAGGCATCGACTTTTTTAAGCTTGCTGAATTTAATAAACTTCTTGAGTTGTAGTTAATTTTATCTTTAATTAAATAAATACTAGCAAGATACGTTTGATGTATTTTTAATGAAAACTTGAGCTACGATAAGTTGTACCTACAACATTATCTTTTTTTTACTATTTGATAGGTTATATAAACATATGTACAATGTATTCAGATATGCAAAGGATATTTGTCGCTGAGAGACATAGCATTTTAAATTGAATTTCACGACGACACTCAACACACTAATATAAAAGTGCGAAAAATGAAACGTAATATAATGGTATGTTTTATCACAATAGCTTCGATAGATAGAATAAAGTTTCAATTTCAATTTTAAAATTTTATCTTCATTTTGCAAAAACCTATTTATTACTTGTATACTTTGAAGTAAAGGCCACAAAAAGGAATTAAATTTAAAGATTTGATCAACATTCCAGCAGAAACGAAAACACAAAAAATCACGATGGCAATACTTTTATAATTGTATTCAAAAGCAAAACATATTGACATTTACTATTACTTGGTAAATTTGTTAATGTAGTATAATTGTATGCTTTAGTAATCAGTCGGAATGATTAAAAGATACCCAACTAAAGCTAAAAACAGAAATAAAAATATGATGTTATTTCTCCCAAATTATAGGTAAACTCTCTATCGGCTGTGAGATCCATGAAAAAATCATCTTTTTTTCAGTTATAATCGATACAAGGCATAAACTAAATTTGCAAGTAGTTTTATTTGCCGTTTACGTAATCCTCATTAAAGAGCTTGGATCTGCAAAATATAGATCGTGCATTACTAACTTAATTGGATGTCGGGATCATATTAATAAATAAATTTATGGGGAACCACTTTTTCTGAAAAGGCCAAACAGTTTTACAAAAAATATTTCATACGCTTGGTAGCTGTTTCAGCTTCACGCCATAATAAAAACAAAGTGTGTTGAATTCTTATATATTACAATGAATAAAAAATACATTTTATATAAATATAAATGCTACTGTCAGGAATATAATTCTAAAGGTCATTCTAGGTAGCTGAAATTTCAAGCGTGACCTGACTTGGTAAAAATTACTTAAAAATTACAGTATTATTTTCATTTAATTAAGAGTGCAAAAGCTAAAAATTTCACGAGTCGACGAGTGAAAAACTTTGTCACACATCTCACGTGTAGATAATATACTTGTTTTCAAGGTACATTGATTAATTACATCCAAAACATTGGCTTGCCACATCACACCACATTATGTATTACAATAAATTCTCAACCCCATACCAACTCGGCCACTGTCGGAATTTCAACTAAAACCTGTTAATTCTCGAAAATTATCAGACTGAAAGGATCTTACAAAGTCTACCCACCTTTCGTAGATCAAATAACAGGCAAAGCAAATAATGTGGGGGCGGGAATTGACATATCGTGCGATATACTCTGCCGTCTTCATACCTCATATGCTTTACATTATATTGGAAAAAGATCGCTAAGCCGAGTGGAAGAGGTAAACCTTGATCACCAAAATTCTCAATTTAAAAAATAAAACACTCAACCAGCAATTGGTATTTAAGATTTATTACTTTTTATGGGCAATAAAGAGATAATACAGGAACCAAATCTCCCAAATGATGGTTTACGACGTATGTTTATATTTATTGAGTTAGCTTCAAATTCTTTTAATCACAGTTATGATATTTATATGAATGAATGCAACTGAATTTTGCTTTAATAATAAAGAACCTCAAATACCAAATCTAAGTAATGATACAGACTTATTTTTGCAACCATATTTAGTAGAGACAAATCATTGAATCTAAGATCTAGTATATACTGCGAGAAAAATATAGCTTCTTTTAAATACACGGGAATGATTAAGTAATTATCGTACATTAGCCTGTTTCATTAATTATTGGTGATGATAATATTTATTTTGCTTTCACTGAAGCACTTAAACCAACTAGACGAATGAAAATCGTTGTTAATTAAACAAATAGATGTGTTATAATACTGCTGGCTCACAAGTTTTGGAAGCGTAGCGCCAGAACCTTTCATGCGTCACTCAACTCTTAGCCATTGTCTGTTAGACATTGAAACTTTTGATCAGAATTCCGGGCTGTTGGTTTTGAACCGATCCAGGAAGATTGTTAGTCTCGGAGGATATGTTTCAGCTATTTGTTGTATGGAACTTTGTATTCAACAACACAGATATTTACTCAGATTAAGTTCCTGTTTTACACATTCGAAAACACATTACGAAACCAATCAACAAAAAAAAAATTATCAACACCATTTATATAAGTGTACACAAAAATCATTGTGTATAACCCATATTCTTTACAGCAACCACTCACTCTTGTCTTTCTAAATAAAAATCTTAGTCTGATAAGCTATATAGCTGGTGCCAATCCACGGCTGGTGTTGCAATGTTTTTTAAGCAAAGGGTGGATTTAGATATTTTTCTGATTATGACTTTACGATTAAATAAATAGTAAAATAATAAAAACTGTAAAACTTTTTTTGATTGTGAAAAAACGGCTACTAGAAAGTTTTCATTAATCAAAAAACGTATCTCAAAAGTCCTGTATTTAAGAGTAATAAAACTTTTAAATGTTCATCTAGAACAATACGTGACTAACTAAAAAGACAGCACTGTTCTCAGACCGCATAATGACTCATTAAATAAGAAAAAAAGTTGAATCACCTCAATTTGAAACATTTTAAATTCTTTACTAAAAAAATGTATTGTCTTCACACCTCATTCTTCCATTAAGTTAATGAATGCGAAGATAACTTTGTTACCTCTACATTCTTTCAAGTGCCGAGGCAGGGGAATGACACAGAACTAAGATGGTGGGGGAAAATTCAGAGAGAAAAAATCTTACCCCATTGTGCGAGCTTTTCCAGCTATTTCCGGTATTGCTACGAAAATTAATGGGCGCAAAATTTTTCAAGAGTATAATATAAAACGTATCACAGATTGCTGACATCGTTTTTTGCAGTGTGAATATTAAATTATTATTCCAGTTTTATTTTTTTTGTTACATTATTCTTTGCGGTCCCGTGATAGGAATAAGCTTTTCATATGATGTCGACAAACGTTTATTTCTCCTTCTAATGATTTTATTTTATCTTAGCGTTTTTGAAGACATTACAAAAAGTTTATATTTTCAATCATGCTTAATTCCGAATTGGAGCATATCAAATACCAATAACATCTGACCAAAATTTTTCAATTGAAACTTATCAGCTGAACTTGCAGATTGCAACTGAAGTTTATTAAAGGTTGTCTATTTCATTAAATTTTTAATAAAACCCACCTATAAAATAAGTTATCTGCGTTATTATTTTCTGTAAAAATCAAATCTTTATTTAAATTAAAACGGTGATCATTGGACTAAATTTTCTCTCCATTTAAATAAATCAAGTCGCTTTTCGCTGACTTCTTTATTCAGATGACCATTAATCTTAACAGACACTTAAGCGTAAATAAATCACTCTTATTTTATAAATATATGTAACAATCTAGAAAAAATATCATTTATAAAATGGCGCTCAATGTGAAATGTTCATTTTACGAAACGCATCTTAGAATAAAAGGTCTCTCTTATCAAAATGAAAACGATTTTTTTTCTAAAATTGCGGCGCTGGTTTTTCTTACCTTCCTAGATCTTTGCAAGATAAAAAAAACTTCTCATCGCTTGATAAACGACACTTTTAAAAGTTGGTATATTTTGAAACATTCCTTTAAAAAGTATTATTTGAAACTACTGTATAAAAAATTGTGTCATATTTTCAGGAAAGACATTTTTACACTGTGAAACATAAAACCATGTTTGTAATAATTTCATGATCAAAATATTTACAAGTACTTGAAAGTAATACCACAACGTCTGTATACTGGATCAATTAATCACGGTTTTAACAATCACTTCTTTGTAGATCTATTTTAAATAAAAAAACAAATCATTTTGGACTACTACCACAAATGAAGCCGATCCAGATCTTTATAAAATCGAACGTGGATGTATATTAAAATGTGGTTTATGAAAGAAATACAAATAATATGATGAAGCACAACATCTGAAATAGTTTTAACCGAGAGAAACGTCATTTCTACTATTCTTCCGTGTCTGATAAGTTGAAGACATCTTATTGCAATAATTGTTGCTGTAAATAAAAAAGAATATCTATATTAAAGATTCAAATTTCTTTGCCCAAAAAATTCCAATTTTGTCGGAGTAAGCCTATCGTTCATTGATACCATTATACAATTAAAATACTTATTTTCAAATATCTCAAAAATTCCGTTCATTTTTCTTTAACATGCAGCAATGATTTGCTGGTAAAATTACTTCACTGTATGATAAAAGGAAACCTTTACAAAAATCTTTTTTATATTCAGCTAGGCAAACCCTTTTTTCAATTGCAAAAAAACGGAAATCTACTGAAGCACTAAAACGGAAATACGGAAGGATTTTTACTAACATTTAATTTCTTAGTACACGTTACGAAAAAATTTTCCATTTCTCCTATCTCTTCCTTATCACTAAAACTATCAAAAACTTTCAAATCAGAATCTCAGTTTCCTGATAAATTAGTGTATATTCTATACAATAGGGATTTATTTCACTCACTAGTACGTAGACAATAAAACATTTTTTTTACTCTTATGAAAGATATTTTCAGGTGAATGCTTTGAAATTCTTCGAATTCTGACTGCAAATGTATAATGTCAAAAACGGATTGTTTTTAAGTTATTATAGACTTAAAATTTTTACTAAGTTTTGCGCAGCTCACAAGTGAATTTTTAGCTCCATTCAAAGGAAAATATAGACCAAACGTAGCTAAGAGTTTACGTATTCATCGAAGCAAAAGCTAAAAAACTAAACGCACCTTGACTTTTCCGTGATGCTTGGGATTTTACTAAATTTGCATTTATAACAATGAAAGCTATTTTGTCTTTCGCCATTCATATTTATATCGTGTTGACACTGCAAAGGCTGGGATTAAGAGAAAGCTTGCTGTAGGTATCTACAAAATATTTTTTGATTCTGCTTCTTTATAATTAGACATTTTCAAAATATTAAACATGGTTTATATTAAAATGGGTCATTTCCTTTTTAATGTTTATATTTGTCAAGTTATTTTGAATACATAACAGTTTTTCGTCTAGTACGATCAGTATTTGACCATAAATATTAAAATGGTATTCGGAACGAAAGCTCTCAATATGAAGTATTGACTTAGTACCTTCTTCATTTTGTAAAAAATTGAGATTAAAAAAATACCGCCTACCTTTCTGACCTAAATATTCAGTAGGGTATGTTTACTTTTGAAGAGTCTAAAAAAAGAAAAAAAGGGTGGAATTCATATTGGCAACTTTTCAGAGGGCTTTCGGAAAATATAGAATTATTAATTAAGATAATGTTGAAAACGAGTTATGGGATATAATATTTTTAAGCATTCTATTCGACTCATTAAATATAATATTTTCTCAATAAACATAATAATAATAACGGCATTGAATTCATTCGTTGCAATGGAAAAAAACCACTACCTTTGTTTATTCGTGACATTATTTCAACTCACAATGATTCAGTATTGAATGGTGTCTTATTACTCAATGTGTGATATTATTGAATACTAAGAAGCTAATAAGAATGATAGCTGTCTAAACTACATATACAATCTTTAAGTTCTAAAAGTTTATGATACTTTATCTTTATCATAATAATCATATTATTCATTTTGGTATTGTGTTAAATACCAGTAGTGGAAAATATTATCAAACATACAATTTATTGGTTTTATTTTTATTATAATGTATGCCAAAAACCTTCGAAGGAGTGAACTCGAAAAATTCGTAAAGTTAAAAAAAAAAATGGGGGGTGGAGGTTGGTGGGTGGTTGGGGGGTGGGGTTGGTAGGCCAGAAACCATTGCGGGAGCTTACTCAATAAATTTGTAAAGTTTCACATCGATCGGTCGAGCGGTTCAGTAGCCCATAGCGGAAATACAGACAAACATTCATTTTTATATATGTATATATATATAGATAGATAATCAATAAACCATGTAGAGTTTATTAAAATAAATCAACAAATTAAGTATATTATTAACTAACTTTAAAGGTGTTCACTGTCAAAACTCGGTGGAATGGCATTATAATAAAAATAATATAACATTTTGAACAAAGCGAAACTGGTCCTGATCTAATAAATTGGATGTGGAATAAGTTCTAAAATGTTTAATTATTATTTCTTAATTAGATCACGCTTCTTTGAGAATATATCATGTCACACTAGTGGAGGAATTTTGGTCGCGATTGGTCATTTAATTTTCTATAATTTATTTCAGAAAAAAAAGTAGTTTTTTATTACTTGTAGCATCGTTGTTTTTGGCTTGACTTACCATTTTCTGAACGTGTGTGGGATGATTTGATTTTGATAATTATCCTTTCGTTATCTTATTCAGCTTAGGGTGCCGATAAAAATATATCAAGGCTCAATTAGCCAATCGGTCTGCCCTGCGAAGAGGTTTGCTGATGGCACTGGCGTAACATGAAAACGCAGAAACAATGGCAGGGGGAGTTGTTTTGGGGTGTAAACCGCAAGCAGGGTAGCTGTAAAACCAACAGCGCCTGCGTTCAACCCATATAAACACCGCATAATTACACCTTGGCATTATTCGGAAATGAGAAAACATCCAAAAGAGTTTTTCGGAAAACATTTGTTATTTAAAACATTCATTTGCAAGTGTTTCTGGAAAGCAAGTTAACATAAATCTGACTCCAAAAATAATTTAATCTTGTTTACAAAGAGAAACTTTTTGTTCTATTATTTCTCAACATCCCAATCCCTCTTTTATTCCAATTCATATATCCATCCTCTTTTCAAATTATTAATGGATAACGCAAATGCAGAAAAATCACCCTTATTATTAGATAATATCGGGCATAATTTTGTTTTCTTTCCTTAAAATTTCAGAAAACTCATCTTTTTATGTATATGACATTTACCTTTTCCCCAGTTAAGCTAACAAAAATTTTTGCTGGTCACCAACTGCTTGCATATTTTTAGGGCATGGTAGTATCACAGTTTAAATTATAGATGGTATAAAGTGGTCTGAAAAGAAACCGAGATCCTGTTGGAAGTTACATATTGGTCAGGTTCAAATGTTTTTTGTGACATCCGCCTGAAACGACACAGCCAAATCCAATTTGATATCGTTACTGCTTCAGTTAAAAGAGAAAATAATATTTAGCCACAGCCAATCAGAGATGAATTTGACAACTGCCAATCAGAAACGAACGTATTAGACACGTTGGTCTATTTTTTATTAATAAGATACATCTCATAAATACCTACTATAATAAGAATATTGTTTTTCCTTTTGGAGGAACAAACTGGTAAAATAACGGATCATCCTAATTACAAATAACTGAAAATAGTACTTTATAGTTTCTTGATATAATTTAAAAGTCCAGCACTTTTACAGATGATAGTTTAATATGGAAGAAGATTTAACGAAAAAAAAGGCGAAACATAATTTGCTAGCTACTCTTTCTAACGTTTTGTTTTAAAGCTTTTCTTACAAAGATTGGGTACTGATATCATAAGTTACTCTGTCACTTTACTGTTACAAGAAACTTTTCCTCAGCTTAAGTTTTTAATTTAATTTTTTCCGCTAAGTTAAAAAGTTTTGAAAGTTGTATCGAGGACATTCGTAGTTGGGAAAGGATATGGGAAAAATACCGAATCTTAATTTCTCAAAGACTCACCAATGGAAATACAGATGGCGCCAATGACGAGAGCTTGGTCTGCGCCAAATTTTCCTTAATATCTCGCCTATAATGTGGTTTGGGTAGTATATTTGTCGATTTTTTTATTCAAATATACTCTGTACAAATACTACTATTTGTTACAGTTCGTACACGGTATTCACGTGCTTAAGTCTTATTACGGTTTCACTGATTTGTGTGGAAATCTACTATTTATGAATTCCTTCCAACTATTTAGCTTATAACAAGTCCAATACGAGTGCAATACCATTATACTTTTCCTCTTTACAAAAGATAAAATTTGAGATTGAATTACAACTAACGCACATTCCGAATCAGTAGATTTACAAGATACTTAGTAGCGAACCACTTCAATATTTGATTTCAAGAATCAGCTCCCTTCGGTTAAAGGTTCACAACTATGTTTTACACAAGGTATTAAAACATAGTGTGTTGGAAAAAATATTTTCCTCGAGAGTACGGAAAGTGAGATTATATTATACATTGTACAAAAGGGAAAGAAAATAATTTATATTTAGAAACAGGTTGATAGATTACCTACAAGGGTAGGTACCAGCTAATACTTAAGTGGAGAAACCTTTTAGCCTGTAGTAGAACCTTTCTAGGTTGTAGAAGGTCATAAAGCTGAAATAACTTTTAACAAGAACGATCCTCACCGCATGCTGCCAGCCATTTCTAATAGCACCTGAAGACGAGCTCTCTGTACAAAACAATTATTCAATTAGGCGATCACGGCAATATGGTACACTTTTCAAAGAATATAAGGCAAACATAATATCGCTAATTATTATATATGTCTTGTTATGATATTTAAATAAGACAATATAATATATCATTTCAAAAGACTTACATTAACTTGAAATGAACTTAATGAAAAATTCTAAAACTTGAAAAGTTTTTTTTATCTTATGATTTCACAATGACTGATGAATCTAAATAGTTAATTTAAATTAATAATACTACAACGAAACGTATTTCTGTGGATAAAACGAATAGTTTTCTGCCGTTATTAACTATATACACATAAAAAATGATTACGAAACAGTGAATAAATAAAAAAAATATCATTTCGAAAATAGCAATATGTCGCTAACACACCAATAAAAAGTTGGTTAGGTATGACATATTGCTTTTCAAATATTAAATCATACATTTATCTTCAAATAAACAAATGCGTGAATCTTGTGTTCAATATATGATAGGTTTTTACAGTGTTTACATCACAAATAAGCTTAAATCATCCATATATAAGTGTATAGATGTTTCCAGTCTGTATTTTTTATAATAATTCTCTCATAAACTTTTTTCATCGAAATATCAACTGAAAATTCATAAACTTAAGTTTCGATGGTTTCGGCGGTAACTTTGTGGAAGTTCATTTTAATATAAAATTTAAAATAACTTTGATTATTCCACGTGTTATTTCAACTCTTCAACTGTGACGCAAAGTTTGTTTCGAAACTCTTTCAGAAAATTTGCGATAGTAAGGAATAATCAAAGTTATTTTAAATTTTATATTAACTTAAGTTTCACTTTCCAAAAATTTTCAAGGTAGTTTTTAAATTTTTTTTTGTTGCAGCTGATAATATCTTAATGCAGAGATGAAACAACATCTTGTGAAACATACATTATTTGTCTATCGATTATATCAAATTTTAACCATTTTACGCAAAAAAACTTTTTTTTTTCTTTCTTGTGTATATCCTTCTAAATTGATCATTCTAACTCGTTAGCGTGCACGCTTTCTTCTTGTAATAGTCTTATTGGAAGGTTTCATGAAATTTAAAAGACGTTATTTCTAATGTTTTCTGTTCGTCAAACTCCTTTTTATACTAGTACATCAGGTCAGAAAAGCTTTTTCAAAGGTAAAAAATGCTTTTACACTGCTTCCAAGTCGCCACGTAAATTACCCGCTGCCTTGAAGGATGGCAGGAGATAAGCGGGCAGCGTCTGTTCAGCCGATAATGTTATCCCAAGGGGTAAAGCACCCACCCGGAGGCTTCGAAGGACCTCTTACATGGATGTGTTTAATTAAATTCGGTTAACGATATTACTCCTGGCAGTACCTGGCCGCTGATCCCAAGGGACGCCATTGTTAGATGGGACGGTTAAAAAAACCCCTGACAAATAGATGAGTTTCTTTAAGTCTCGGCTAGGTAAAATGTTACGAGGAAAATAGCTTTCCCTGAAATGGAAAATCATCAATATCAAAAGAACTGTTTCGAGGGAATTGTATACTTAAATGGATAGTAAAAAATACACTGTTTGAACTATTTTAGAATTTTTTATTTAAGTATGAATAACAAATGATTAATTATATATATAGAATGTTTTTAATTTTATAGAATAGTTTGTCTATCACAATAGATGACAAGATTTTAATTTATAAATAACGTATATTTTGACTGCCACGTCATGTGGTTCACTTTTAAGAGTAGTAGTGTTAATCTCTATGAGACATATTTTAGTAACCTTTTTACTAAGTAAAATTACGTCTTAAAAACATATTGGTTTGGTAAAAGATTGTTTTAACAAAAATTCCAATTTTAATTTTATTCTGCTTGAAGAGTGTTATATATAAGATTATCAACATAAGAAAATAGTTTCAGAATTGAACAATCTAATAATTTTACAATTTTGTACTTAAATTTTATATTAGATATAAAAAAATATTTAGCATTACAGCTTACGCCAATGCGCCAAATATTCTTAGTTGTGAAAGTCAGACGAGATTAACTCGATGGTGAATAATGTATCAGTTGTGCACAAAATCAACGATAAATAACCTACATCCAGCCCAAGATCTCTTTTTTTTCAATTGAAAAAATCTGACCTTGCCGGGGATTGAACACGGGCCCCTCGATTGCTAGGAAAAAGCTCTTGCCACTAGACCACAGGGACCGACATTTAATTATTGCATTGATATATTGTATAATGATCATAAATAAACATTTTTTTAGTTTCCATTTGAGGTGGGTTTTTAACCCTACGAAAGTAACACTTAAAATTTTGGAGGTTTTATTAATTAATTTAGCACGTTCCAAATTGTTTCATGTAATTGGCTGTTTATCCGCAGATTAAGCAGCGCTGTATTATTTATAGGTAAGTCGTGATTACGGAGGCTCTACGCTCGGCAGCCTCCGAAACGATCTCACTTAGCTGTGACCACTTCCGGAAGCGGATAAACCACGCATGCGTAACCAATTTGTTGCACGTGTTCTCTAATTACCAAAGTAAACAATATGCTCGGAATATAATTTGATCCGACAATATAACGATGAAAATATTATTAAATTTTTTAACATGAGTGTGTGTGTATAACTACATACATTTAAAATCTTGTTCAGAAGTAAACTTTTAAACTTAGAAGATCGTCGTATTTATAAACTGTCGATATTTTATAATAGAATATTGCTTATAAAAAGGCGGCGTAACTGATAATTTCAGTCTTATAAATGAACAAAAAAATACCAGTTCAACAATTAAGAAAGAAAAGCTTTATAATATTCAGTATGTCATTTCAATTTCAGAATAATGCCTTCAAATCAAATACAAGTAAAGCAAGTGTACAAAAAATACTACATGATTTAATTTCAAATAAACATGTTGATATTATTTAACACGACAAAAGACACAAGCTTTGAACAAAAAAAAAACGTTAAGACTGGAGAAATGTGAGCAATATTCACTGTTGAAACTTGAGGACTTTTTTTCAAAACGACAACCCCTTCTGTAAAATATTCTTGTACACATATCTTTACAAATACAGTTCCGTCTGTCGTGAACAAAAAACTGCCCTAAGCACATATGCATCCCTAAAATACGCGATCGCTTGAATCACACAGTAGGAGATAATCCCGTGCTGATGCCAATGAATACTAAAGGATCCTACTTTCCTTGCGAAATCTTTCATATTTGTACCTCAGCAGACGGTATTACGGCGCATGAATACGAGGGTCTAACGTATAACGTCGTACAAATTGTAAAAAAGCTCGGGCCGGTCCCGTTTTTAGTGGGTCGTATGGAAAAAAATACTTTAAATAAAACTCACGGGGACGTGAATTTACATACACTTTCCGTAAACCTTCTGCGATTACTTTTGTTGTGCTAGGTTGAGTTCTTTTTCCGCCGTTTTCGTCGCTCGAATAAATATGTTATGAAAATAAGACTTATCCTACTTTGGCAATAAAAACGTAAGCTCAATAGGATACTTCAGATTTGAAACGGTTATATTTTATCGGTTCACAGTTAAGCCGAGTGTTGTATTAAAAAACACTTTTATGTGGAGACATTAAAAATCGTTTAAGAAGGGTACATTTTATCAGTTTATTGATACGATCCGCATTTTGTTGCAATGTTTGATGGTTATTCAACGCGAAGAATTTTTAATTGTGTGACTTTTTCTTGATCTGTGCTCATCCTTTGGCAATCTCACGAACTTTTATCACGAAAGTCTTAACATCTTAATTGAAAAAATTTAATGCCATCATTTAAATATAAAACAATAAGTAGCACGTTTTTCAAAACTTTTTCTTCCAATTTGCAGTACAATTAAATGAGATATTTCAAAATTATCCGAAATCAGATCATTGAAATATTATAAATTTGTATTTTAAACAATTTTCAGCTACCAATCAAACAAAAAATGATGACAATATTTCGTATTGATTTATTAAAACAGTTTACTACAAATGGTCTATAAAGAGCCAAAACGCTTTGTCTGTGATAAAATATTATTCATATATAAATTTACAATATTTGCATTTCCAAAATATTATACTAAATTCAAATAAGCATTGAAAAGTACAATGGTAAATATATCACGATAACAGTATAAAGCAGAAATCGAACCAGTATTAAAATGTGGTAAAGTTTTACATGACAAAAGTGTACGACAGTACTAACTCCCTTGAAATATGAAGCGGTATATTTTAAAAATATTATATTCTATGAAGTTAGGCATATGACCTTCTTGAAAGTTAACTATCTGCAGATCTTTTTTACTACTCAAATAAACAGTAAAAATACACTGTGCTATGAAAGTAGTTTTTTTTTTTTGAAAATATTACACGATATCTGTATTGTAATATGATAATGGTGTGTCAGGCTCAAATCGGTTACGCCAAATAAACATACAATATAAAAAAATGGTTATTTTCTTGTATGTCAACACATAAAGCTTTATAGTTCAACATAAAATTTGCATTATCCAGTGTTACTTGGTCGACGCGAACCTTCTTATTATTGATATAGTCTTGGAAAGACATGTAGACATATCAATATGAAACGTCCTAAAATAAAAAGAAATATTACATTAGAGGGAAATATTATTCATCGCTTATGATCGATATTTTTTTAGTGTATTAGTAAACATTGTTGTGGGATCAGATTCATATTTCGCCTGAAACTTTTTTCATTTTTAATTATAATGTTTATTAAGTTTCATGACACAGAAACACAGACATCTTTAAACAGTTGATAAACAATTTTAAATCTATAATTTTTTTTGACTAATTTATAACACTCATTGTGCAATAAAATATATTAAGAACCAATAAGATTCCACTACTATTATTTTTAACTCAGTACTGTAGAATAACATAAATGCAATAAATATATTAAAACATTTTTAGTACTTATTCCACATAAATTTTATAGGATCACGACCGGTTAGTGAAACCATGGTGATTATTATCAATTTATTATTCAATAAATTGTATGTAGAATAAGTATTAAAAATGTTTTTTTATATTATAATGCCATTCCACCAAGTATAATACTATAGTTATAACGCACATATTTGTGCACACCGTAAACAATGGGTTAAAAGTGATAAATGCAATAGTTTAGATATACATGGTAGGTGTGGAAAAAATGAAGATTGTTTAAATAACTATACGAATTTTCTTTTACTTAAGAAAAAACTGCCTTTTCACGTGTAGCTTTTTCTGTCTAAATAATGAAATCATTTCATTTTCTTTGCCTGCTGAAATTTATATACATTTCCTTTAAGATAGTCGCAAAGTTTTATTTATTGGCATAATACGTATTATAATGTAGGCTACTTTTCATGTCAAGAAAGGCAGGTGACTTAGCATACAGTCATATGTATCGCGAGACCTGCAAAACAAAAGCTACGAGCATCGGAGAAGCAAGTCGGATAAAGAGTCGTAGATACCAATCTTTACCCCTGTAAATCAGTTGTGACAAACATCTTGAATCTAAATGAAGAAAAGTATCTGCATACTCATTCAGCATCTTAATATTTATAAGAGAATATTTTTTGTAGGTTTTCTATATTGCAGACTACAAAGCTAGTATATTTTCTACAAAGCTAGTATCTGTGACAAGTTTTCAATAAATGATTATTCATGAATTATTATGGTATTAAAACTTTTATCATAGTATATCAATGGACATATTTTACTTAGATATTTAAGTTTATCTAAATATACTGAGTAATGTATGGTTAAAATTTGCATTAGACAATTAAGTTAAAATATCATGCATTTCAAGAACACCACCATAATTCTCCACTTATGAAATATTTTATTTCTATACAATGTATAGCAATATAGTATATAAACAACCAAGCAAATTAAATAAGTCATCAATGAATTTACTAAAAATTTTAAGTTTCACTTAGGTATTCCACAAATATAAAAAAAATATTAATACCATATTCATAATATTATATAATTTTATCAATAACATGATATAAATATAAAATTTAAAATAACTTTGATTATTCCACGTATTGTGCTTCTTACTGTGACACGTGTTTCGCCTCTTTCAGAGGCATCTCTGGACTTACTATCGCAAAGATTGCTTAAGTAATAAAGTACTTCCACAAAGTTACCACCGAAACCATCGAAAACATGATATAATATTTATTGCGTAAGAATTCTATACTACAAGAACAAAAGGAAAATAAAAATATTATGATATAATCAATTTATACAAAGAACAAAAGCTTTTTGTCAGAAAAAAATAATTTTTTGAATAATAATTTTACTGCGGTATAATTTTCACTTTTATTTAATTATTTGAAATGGCTGAACTAATTATGACTATTACATGGCAAGTTAAGGAAGTGTTAATAATAAATAAACGTATAATTTCCATATTTTATTTAACTTCGGACTAATTTGCGATTAGCACTATTGCGGTTGTCACTCGAAGGTCCACCACATCTAATATAGTGGATACCCAAAACCATTCGTGACCACTGTTGTGTGAATTTTGTGTAGGAAAACTGCTCGGGCGGCAGTGCCACCTGGCATCGCCGGCCGTTTCAATTCTACATTAGCCTTCCCTCTGCAGGATATACGTTTTCAACGTGTAGCTAACGGCGCATCGTGCACACCCACGTGAGACGAAGATTTACCAGGGCTAATGACACAAGAAGGGAACATCCACAACCCTTCATATTGTGTACCTACTTGTTACGGTATATTGAAGCCTGAAACTTGGTTTTATTTACAAACCATGCCATAACGCTAATACAATAAGCCTATCTCCCATCTATAAATATGACTCTTAACAAAAAATACGTATTATTAAATAAAATTCTTAATAAGACAGGTTGCTCGCCACTGCTTACATTTTTTCCAATTAAAAGGTTCAACCCAAACCTATCTGATTGATTGCATCTCTTTAGTTAATATTTTGTAATGCTTACGTCATTAGTACTATAACTATTTGTTTGGCATTTTTTGATTCTATAATCCCCTGCTTGCTTTCCGTAAAAAGGAAAAATCCCATACTCCATTTTGTAATTTTATCATTTAGAAATATTAGAATCAATCTTGCTTCATAACTTGAGCAAACTTTGCGATAATAAGTCCGAAGATGCATCTGAAAGAGGCGAAACACGTGTCACAGTTAGTAGCACAAAACGTGGAATTATCAAAGTTATTTTATATAAAGCCTATCTTGCGCTTATTTCATATCGTTATTAGATCATTTTTATTTAATTATGTCGAGTAGCATGAGCATAGCATAAGTAGCATGAAAACATCTTCTTAAAACTGAGTATTCTTCAAATAAAAATAACTTTTAATCGAATTTAAGGGAAATTAACAATATACAGAGACACGTTTAGTGTCAGAATTGAATGATTGACATCTAGAATAATATTATTTGCAAAATTAAACTGTCTTTTGCAGTTTTAAAATAAATATATTTGGCTTTACAGCTTCTTTAAATGGGCTTATTAAATTTGTTTCTCGAGATTAACTCAATGAAAGATACACTCATGTCCAAGATCTTTAAATATATATACCTGCCAGGGCTTGGATCTAGACCCACTTGATCTCTAAGACAAAGTTTAGACCACATTGACTGACATTATAATATAATTTTAAACATTCTGTATTTTGTGTCATTTTTTTGACCTTTTGAGAAAAAACAATATTTAGATCGACTTGGCATTTACTTGATAGAATTCATTATGACACGGTGAAAAATAAAATGCGTAAAGACATATTTCAAAAAAAAAATTACATTCTGTGGAAATAAATTTTCAAATTTGGAATCTTATCGAGTATGAAATGAATACTTACCGGTGAAAATACCCGTGCAAAAAAATAACATAATTCGTATAAAAATGTGTAGGTTAATCAAGTACATACTATTTCTATACTAGATGTTTTCCTCTGTAATTTAACTGTACAGCTGCTAGCCATACTCCGCAATAAAAGTTATAAGCCCAAAGTTTAGGAGATAACCGAAAAAAGAATACCGAACAAATCTGCTTTCAGGTACATAAATATCTATGAACATACGGTATTGTTTTCAAAATATATCAAGCTTGTGAAATATAAAGAAAAATTTTATGAAGCATGTGCATTAATGACCGAATTTTACATACTAAAAACTAGGAAAATTGAATATAAGTTTTAGTTTTTGAGTGTAAAAAATATTTTTGATGACTGCATGATTGAATGTCTGTTATCATATCAAAATCATATAAAATATGAAAAAAAGACATAAAGAAAATTTATCACTGAAAATGAGTTAAACGTAAGAACAAAAAAAATGTGTACCGAATCATTATCACACATAATAAAAATGACCCTCAAAATCAAGTGAGAACTTCTAAAAGGTTACTCTATAAGTTAGACTGTTCATACTCTGTTTGGCGATTGCAAATCTATGCAATATTAAAGACCACAACTGTCTGGCGTAGAGCCTTTACACCAGTTTTATGGTCTCGTAACGCATTCGACGCCACTGATAAGCGCCACTAAAGCCTTAATGCTTAGATTCACCTTAGAAGAAAACAAAGCTCCAGATTTTTACAACCTTATCTCTTACCTAGCTGTAACTTTTTTGCGTAAAGAAAGTTTAGGTGAAAAGCAATGATGCTGTTAAGAAATCATCTGTATATTTATAAAAGAACAGTTTGTCATTTTTTTTTTACAACAAGTGCTTTTATTATTATGTTTGTCACGTTTTTTTAGCCTGCAAAAAAAACGTTTTTAAGCTTCATGCTTTATACCAATCACTTAATAAAAATTGAATCATAAGGCGTATATTTTTTTAAATAGATAGATCATTTAAAAGAAATAGGTCTTTTGATATTTAATATGAAATAGTAAACAAAGAATTGCTTTAATTGAAAAAACATCTTAAAGAATTAAAGAACTTCCGTAAAAAAGAAAAATACCAAACTTCATTTTGTAATTTTATCATTTTAAAATATTAGAATCAATCTTGCTTCATTATTTTAGGAAACTTTGCGATAGTAAGTCCGACGATGCTTCTGAATGAGACGAAATACGTGTCACAGTTAGTAGCACAATCAATACGTGTCAAAATTATTTCTAACTTCAAGAAGAGTAGAGTACAACGATATTATTGAGGAAACGATTTCCACATGAGAGATTTAAATGTTTACTTTATCCTGATTGAAACAGCTAAATAATATTTATTTTTCAAAATAGTGACGTAGTTACAATGCTTGTCTTAAAAAAAGCTTTGAATTTTCATGAACTTTAAAATATTAATTTTACCGTGCTAGCTAAATTTTGTTTCATATCGTGTAGTCGCATAAAGCTAACCTAGCGTAATTAAGCTGCCAACAAAAAGATCCAGTGAAGAATTAATCCTGATTAAAAATATTTTGTAAAGATAAGTCTATTTTATGTAGATAAAAGTATTTTTCACATCACCATATACGAGCGACACAACTTCAGCGTTAACATTTTCGCTTAGTAATACTCTTTCACTGCATCATTTGATTTAATGAAGTGTTTATACCTACGTTATATAAATAATTTCTAACACGCCATAAATGTAGCAGTTTACGACTCTAACGTGATAACTAAACTTTCACATTAAACATTAAAGGTGTAAATATGGGTGGAGCTATTTGAAGGCGGTCTTCACCTTTCTGCGCTCGATTCCACTATCACCGGATCTACTTGAGATTAGAACCGGTTATTGGGTTTCTTATCGCAGCCGTTCCATCCTGCTATTAACTACTGGTGGATGTTAAATTATGACGATAATCAGCTAATGAATTATGAAGTGGCAGCTTTTAATTTGGAATTCAGATGCGAGTGTAAATCACTTTATTCGATAGGGCAATTAGTGGTTAACGGCAGATAAATTTACCTTAGTGTGTACTTTGGGGTGACGTATAAATAGTGTATTAATTGGATGATGGAGGTTCATAAAATACCTTGTTAAGAGGGGCGTTTATAAAATGACATCATCGTTAATTTTTATTGCTGCCAATTTATTATTTACAAACATTGTATCGTCTATTTCATGGCGTTTATCGTACGCAAGCAGACTCCAGTAGTTATATTTCCATAAATCATATTTTTTTTATTTTTTAATAAAAATATATACCATATACGTTCCAATTATGATAACTTTTGAATAAATAAACTAAAATAGAAATTTTCAATCCGACGATGTTATTTCTCTGGACGTCTGAAATGCAAAGCAATACCGCTTTTAATCATTCAAGTTTTTCCATGTGGCATACCCATTGACAGGCTCGTTCTACGCCTTTTTAAGAAGAAACAATTCGTGCCAAAAAAATCCTCATTAATTTTATAAACACTCATCATTAATGAGCCATAACAAAGGTTTATAAAGTACTATGCATATTGAGTCAATATGATATAAATGAAGCCTTAAGAGATTTTATTAAATGGCTAACGGATGACTGCATTATATGTCATTAATGAGCTGTAGTAGACATTGAGCTTAAAAACATTTCACTATTATAGTCGATTTCATTGATAGCGGTTGGGATAAGTTTGCTTTAAAAGCTTTTAATACCGACGTACAGACAAGCACCGGGAATCGTTCGAATGATTTTTGCCCCATGTAAAGATAAAAGCGAGGAAAAAAATATTATTTGTATCCATTTTTAGATTTTTAATTCAATGGTTGAAATAAATTGGGCCATTTTATTGCAAAGTAAACCATAACTATTATGTTTTATAAAACTGACTTATGAGTAAAATATTTATAAATATTAAAAGCTATTACAATCTTAGCAAATACATGTAGTTTTATTGACCTTTAAATTTAGTCAACTCTCTGGTAGTAACATTACATTTGAAAAACTGACAACAGTTTTATTAGATACTAATGTTTCAAACAGTTTTTCTTGTGCTGATCCTTTTACGGATCATAAAAAAAGTTGCAAATACGAATACAACTTACCCAAGAAATGATGTTATGCAGAATTTATTACTTCCAAAAATAAGAAATCTTTTTTACAATTTCAAAAAAAATAGTAAAATTCTATTAATTGAAATAGATTTTTTATATTATTAACACGGAACATTATTGTTTTTTGAAAAATAATTAATTTTATTTTTATTAAATTTCACATAATTTTTTAACAACTGTATTGTTATTTTTTGACCCGATTAATTCATTGTTTTTTGTTGTGTTTGTAAATTTGACTTTTGTTCTCACCAAACTGAGTGTTTTCATTAAATAGAAGGTTTTTAAATAACACATTTCATATATATTATTTTTTTTGTTCATTTATACCGGCACAAATTGCTTTATTCTCAAATTTTCTATCATAAAAACATTCAATGTGGTAGCTTGTCTCAAATAGACCTGTCAAAAACATTGCCGCTTGTTTGGTGGAAACGCCCTGGTGTCACAAATTTTACAAAATAAAAAAGTAAAATAAAATCATTCTTTTCCATTCCATTTCACAAGAGAAGCCGTTTAACACATTATTTTTTCGCAATCCATTCAAATAAAAACGTCAAAAGCTAGATTCTGTGTTCGCGTGAAAACTATTGGGAAAATATTATCGTAAAGCGTGAATATATTCAATCATATTTTGTATGTATTCTTTTTGAAAACATTCCATATTTTGTAACCCATTTTTTATGAAGTTACATTTTTGAGATCGATACAAACATGATTACAACAAAAAAATATTCACAATCAAGCTTATAAAAATTGCCTATTGTGCCTGGGTGGCTGGCTATTCAGATTTTAATGTTTATTAAAATATATTTTTCACCTTTTAGTGTTTTTAACTTGAATAATATTATACAATATTTGAAACACTAGTTGGAAGACTTACGTTGGACACGATCCTTGAACTCTTGCTTGTAAAATAAGTTTTTCTTACCTGAAACAATACAAAAAAAACTTTTATTTAATTATTTTAAACTTGTTATTAGCACTGTTGTAATTTAATGACAGTAAAACTTTGACGAAAAAAATATGTAAAATATTCTAAACCACTATCTATGTATATCAAAAAAATAACCTTATATCACAAATTCAATTTTTTCAATTGAAAAAAAGTACTTGGACCTGGTTTTTGGTATTCGATGGTAGCCGAAACTGATTGAAATTTTATAATTTATTTTGATATGGGTATTGGACTTTTTAATACCTAGTTCATAGCGTTTTTATTCTTCCCTTACTATGGAACTAAAGTTCTGATAATGAAATTCTTATTGAACGTATTAAAATATTTGTTTTTAGAAAAAAGCGTACAAGATGAAAAAGATCATATAAATACAGTACCCAACTTTAACATTGTTTATTCTGTAAAATATGCATAACGCCATAAAAATTTCTTTCAAAAGATGTTGGTACAAAATAACAAACGATGCAATAAAAATTATACTGGACTTTAATTTCCAGAAAGGTTTCTGAAAAAATTGCTTTCGAAGGAATCTTTAGTCAGTACTTTTTACTAATTGGATGTTGAATTTATTTATATGGTGTTATTCTGATATCATTGTATACTTCAAAACGATTTATCATAATATTGGATATGAAAAAAGATAACTGGAAGTAATGACATTGAAAGATTGTAGATTCAATTACTAAGCGAGACCCTTTAAGATATTGGATCATAATTTAAAAAAAAACAATTCAGTTCAGAATCAAAAAATGTTTGTGTCTGATTTAATTAGATTCATTACCATTTATGTATACAACTGATCAGTTGATAATGCCCGTGATGAGCAAAACCCGTACATGAAATCAATAAATTCAATGTGGAATAAGAAATAAAAAATTGTTTCATTTGTATTATTATGGCACTTTACAGGTAAACACCTGAAAAGTGATAACAGCAGTATTTTGTAAATTTTGCGATATTTTTTTATGTTACATGATATATGCGTAATTCTTTTAGGTTTATTAACTTAAAGCATTTCATTATTGCAAGGACTATTTTGTCAATATTTTTGTGTCATAGATAATTAAATATTATAATATTATGTATTCTTTTAAATGTTATTCAAAAGACGTCTCGTGTTATATTTAAATTTTATGCAATATTTCACTTGTTTTTTTTGGGTGAACTATATTTATCTATAATTCTACACAGATATAAATGGAAACACCTTTTGTAGGCAATATCAATGAATCTAGTTTGAGGACAGACAAAGTTGTCTGTTGTATGATGTATGGATGAAAATTTGATTTTAAAATTCAATCAAAAATATACTTCACCGACTTATTTTATATGCACGGTTGGAAGGGTCTTAAAATTTTCCAGCAGCGCTGATATATTCGTCGATGCTCAGAAAAAGTGCGATATACATTTTCCGTGAAGCGTATCTTTGACGTATCAATATCACACATGAGGGGACGTGAAGAGTGGTTGCTTTGAGTGCGGGAGTCAAACGCAATAAAAAAATATGACAAAACACGCCATCCGTCAATTGCGAAATCGGGAATGAGGATTTTCTGTCTCGCATATCCTGACATCAATTGAGGTCTCGATTATATATTGCAGTGTTTACGAATACATTATATTGTAAAGCTATCAAACGTAAAAGCTCTCGGATTAAACGCTTTCAATCATAAAATACATAGAACGACAATTTTATCAAACTTATTTCACGTAAATGCTTTTTATATTGCGCGAAAAGTGATAGAGAGCAACAAAAAGCATGGCATCTCTTTCAATTTATGTTCCGTCTATAAAAATGTTCGACAGATAGTATAATCTAATTTTCGTGTTCTTGCTTTTCAAATTCTGCATTTAAAACATACTGGTATGGATGGATGTATCGAAATTTTATTTTAAACTTTCGCTTTGTTTTGTCAAAAGAAATTTGTAATTCATTTAATGAAAAAAAAATGTCGTTATTAGTATTTTTATCACTTTTTTACTACGGTAACTTCTGGGTGATAAGCAAAATCGGTCCTGATAATTATAAAATAAGCGTAAATAGCATTTTATTTACAAAAAGCGATTTTATTTTTGCGAAATTTATATTTTTATGTTTTCATTTTTATTGAAAATTAATTACTTTGTTTTGTAGAAAAAATCATTAATCTATTTTCGCAAAATAATTAAATTGCTAGAGATTTCAGATTCAAATAAATTATAAAGATATCATAGTGCACGAAAACGCGGATATGGATTCAGCGGAAGAGTTTCGAAACTTGGAAGTCAGCCAACGGCCATAAGCCTTTCACTTAACACAGCCTATATTTCAATTAACGAAAATATACTTAGTGCTTACGTAACCAAGTAGACGAGGCCTCCATCCAAAGCCTCCAAACAACTCACCCCAACCTGTTCTGAGTCGGTTGGGGTTACGGGATTTGCTTGATGCGCAATTTATCCATTTAAAAATAGCCTATCAAAAGTGATACTTAATCTGTTGGCTGCATTAAGACGATTTTAAATATTTCTTCAGATGATACAACATAATTTATGTAGATAAACGCAAAGTTAGTTAGTTGATTTATTTTTGTATATTATACAGTTCAAAACTGTAATATACCTTATCGAATCTAAATAAAAAAATATGTTTTATTTTTGCTGCTGTGTTTTATTTGTACAGTTTTAAAGCAAAATCACTTTCTTTTAATTTTTCACATATGATAACAAAAAGAACGACATTGGTGCAATTTTTTTATTTGTATCTTTAGTTTTTAATATTTCTAAGTTTGTTTATGGTAAATTAAAAAAAATGCTTCATGTAGCAAGTAATTGTAAGTCAACAATTGCATTTGATATAAAAGCTTCGTAGCTTTAACTCAAAACCTCCGCAATGCTGGCTTAAGGAAGTTTTATATTTTCTTATTCATGAAAATATTAAATATACAAATGTGCTACCTTAATAATTGTGTTTATTGGGGCAATATCGTATCCATGAAATTAATACATAATTATAAATAAACATAATACTCTGAATGGTTCCGCAACAGTCCCTTACAATTTTGCATAAAAAGGCTACCATTGTTTAAGGGGAGCTAAAAAATATTTCGGAAAAACAATCTGAATGTAAGCCCGCCCCGAGATGTGCAGGAAATCCATTTTTCCGCCTTGAATACTAATGCAAAAATTTGCATAAAATTATTTATGTTTGTAAGTAAACAAAATAATATTTTAATTTAACGGAAGAGGAATTAAAATATATATGTAGGTAAAAATAACGGTTTTGCGAGCAAAATAATTTTTATCACTTGCTTTCTTACAAAAAAAAATGATTTGACTGAAATGTGGTAACATTAAACTTTAACAATGTGACTCGTAAAATATTTCAAATGTATAATGAGTAAAAATAAATATCAAAACATAATAAAATAAAAATACATACTTGTATTATTTCTTTTACAATTTTAATTTGTGCTTTGCATTGTATAGAAGTAACATTTTATAATACAGCCATCATTTAAATTGCTTGCTTTACTTTGCATTCAATTTAGATTAAAATAACTATCTCGCAATATAATAAATGTTATTATCAGAAGCTAATCAATAAAATCTTTAGTCATAATCGATACAATTTGAGCATTATAATAATGGTATATTGGATAGACAAAACTCGCCTTCAGTTTGATCTGCTGTCATTGTATTTTTAATCAGAAATTTATGAGCAGTGATGTATCTATGTTGTGCATTTATAACCCAGAAGTTTCGCAATAAGTAGGAGCGACCTAAAATTGCATGTTGTATTCGCGTAGATAAAGAGAAAACTTGGAATATACATTTTGCTTAATTAGGACTATCAAGACACACACCTTTTTTTTTACGACAATGGTAGTAAGTCGTACAAAATATTCAAAAAAAATTGTTACTTAAAACAAATTTATTGAGATGTCGATAGCTAAATCGATATCGTCCTATCGATTAAAAGATAGCATGATATCTAAAAACTCAGTATTTTTACAGCTTCAAAGATTATTCCTTTATCTTTTATGATTGTTCTTACAGCTTCTTTGCCGATTCACAAATTGTCGTTCTGCAGTCAAAATACTTTAAAATGTTAGGTTTACATTTAAGAGATAACGTTTTCTCTTTCTTGCTAGATGCAGGAGACTCAAATGTTCTTTTTTTGCACAAAAAAAGAAATTAATTTCTTAAAAGCTTCACGTGAAACGTCCAATGAGGGACACTTACGATAACGGGTATGCAAAGCAAATCAAGAGTCACGTTACTCCAAGTTCGCGTAAGTTTGGGTATAACTGTACAAGGAATACTCAAATTATGATATTAACTGTTTTTATGTGTATGTTAGTTACTATTCTTATGCAGTATTCAATTTTTGCCCTACCAAGAGATTGTCGCAAAAGAACTTTAAAATTCAAAAGACAAATCCGGTAAAATCAAAATTACTTTTGAGGCACTATTCAATCGAAGGAAAATCAAATAAAAACGAGTAATCTCGAATTTCACATCGGCGCGATGCTAGTTCAACCTATGAGATTACTAGCGTATATGTACAACTCTTAGGCTAATAATTCCTCTGTGAACAATAACGGATAACGTTCCCATTGTCATGCGACGTTTCGTTAGCTACGGGTTATCACAAAGGGGAAGACCTCGTTTGTAGCGAGATGACAGGGTGGCAGTTTCAGTCGAAGGTATTGTCGTTGGTAAAAAAGAATCATTTGTAAACACAAAATTAATAGCTTAAAACGCTCGAAATCATTTAAAATGTTATTTGAAATAAGATACTTTTATCTGAAAAAAATATTGGAATCAACATGTTCTACGTAAAATATTATATTTTATAACGTCATCTTAAAAGTTACCTTTAGTCCCAAAATAGCGATACACAGTATTATATGGCAGTTTTAACTAGCGCAAATGTTTTTTATTTTAAAAATAATCACCTGTTTTAGCCTTAAGCCGTTTAAAGAAACATCTCCAGTCTAATAGTACAAGGTTTCTTAAGTTAATTAAAGTAACATTAAAGCAACCTTGCGATATAAGTCTGATGAAGCTTTTTAAAGATACAAAACACGTGTCACCATTTGTAACACAATTTGTGGAATAAACATAGTTATTTGTAGTTTTATATTAGATCTTATATCTTTTAACAATTCTGTGCTTTGCCATATTTCCACAAAGTTACCGCCGATTTAATCATAATGATATTTTGTCCTATTATCCCGAATACTTATTCTTAGTGAAAAGATTTGAAAAAAATCTATTGAACTGTCTTATAATTATAATTTTATATTTCATTTTTTATTTGATATCATGATATTAAAGAAGGTACCGTTTTTTAAATTAATAATCCTACATTGGTTATGCTACGGTTATTGGAAGATACAATCTATTTAATCATTTACCAGGTAGTTTTTCGTATTTGGATTATTCTTTTTGGTAAAAGTGAGCTTATTTTACCTAGTCATTATAAGTAAAATCCCCTTTTACTTTGTAAAGGCTTATTTATACTCATTGCGATTATAGTATTATTTACTGACTAATGGGATAATTATGAGGGTATTATATTATAATATTTCCAAAATATTAAATATTTTTGTTGAAATAATTCATATATTATACCCAGGAAACCAATTTTAATGTTGCTTACCTGTTATGGAACTACAGAAAGATGTCATGAAATAAAATAAAATATTCAGCGATACTAAAAAATAGTTATATTGAAGTCATTATAATTTATAAAAATCTGCTTAATTTAAAACATTTTTAAAAAACAATATGTTTGTATTTTTCAAGTTAAGTTTACAAATTACATTCCATTATAATAAATTATAAAAATTTCCGATATGCTATCAAAATGGTCAGTTAATTACACTTTAAAAATTCAAAAAAAAACTATTTTTAGTTCTTTTTCTACATTAATTTTATAAGATTAGGACCGGTTTCAATCAAAGCGAGTATTATCATTTAAGTTTGCTACGAGCGAAACCGTTTCTTATTTAATAAATTCAATGTGAGCTAAGTAGTAAAAATGTTCTATTATTTTTACAATAATGCCATTCCACTAAGTATTGGCAGTGAACACCTTAAATTGATTATTATTATTTATACATTATTGTACAATTTACCCTTTTTCAATCATTTTAGCTCAGCTTTTATTTATTTTTAGTATAATACTGTTAGTAAAAAATATTCGCCTGATAACATAAAATAAAGTCAAGTAAAATGCATTCGTTTAAATAAAACATGACAATAACCTTTTTTGTATGTCATTATTATTACACGGTTTCCAAAAAAAATATCTTCGTTGTGTAAAAGGAGAGAGAGAAGAGCACACAAAGACTGGGATCGTTTTTTGCTAGCGTCATTAGTAAAATCAGAATGCTTTTCTTCGCGAAATTGGCACAGTTCCAAAGAAGCTGGATGCCTCAATAGTTGACGGGTCATCCATTAAGTTGAAGAACTGCTGATCCATCATTTCAATAAAAATACCTAAATTCTGATAATCAGTTTAAAATATTCCGAAATGCCTTACACAATAACATTATAATATGTGAAATAAGAAATTAATTTAGTATATAATATTCTAGCAACAAATTTAGTATTAGAAGTACGTATATTGCGTATCTCAATGTGGTCGAAAACACCCCACTGATGCGGTGATAGTATATCTACCAATAGTAAAGACCATATAAATCTATATTATACTATTACATTGTGTTACAATTTATTAGTTTACTTTTCACCAGTGATGTCTGTCAGTGTTTTATAAACTTTTTACGTGTCTATTGTGTTTGTTTATCTCACACTTTTTGTACTAAGTAAACTTATTATAGCGCTTATCTTCAAGATTCGTAAAAAACATTTAAATTTATTTACACAAATAAATTAAAATTCGTCACAGTAAAATATTTAATTTCCAAGTGGTGACAAGAGCCAAAGTATGCTAAAAAGCTTCAAACTCTTGGTAAAATACTTTTCTTCTTGTATGAAAATAATTAACTTCAATTCACATTACGAATAGCATATCCAATAAAGGACAGTCAATAAAATTCCATCGACTTTATTTATGAATTAAAACGCCTAAAGATGCCAAAAGCTAACCTGGGTTCCTTTTAACAACATGTATGTAAATGAATAGAGTTCTAGCAATTAACATTTAATCAAATTTCAGCAAAAATCCGTAGTCAAATAATATTTTTTTGATTCCTAGAGTGCCTTGATAATTGATATGTTCTGAGTTGAACTTTTAATTCATTATTTTTGGCTAATAGCCGTAATAGGTTAATATTTTTTACATTCGTCTTTAATTTATTTTAAGCAAATATTAGCGTAATTTTCTCACAACCAATCAAATATTAAATATTGATGTAATTCAGATGGTTAATGTGCGAATGTTTTACAAAACATTTGAATTAATAAAATAATTGATTCTTGTTTAAGGCGATATAGTATAGTAATATGTATGAAATATTCATTCTCTTATCAAGTAGTTTCGGCGAGTAAAACAACATCTTACGCAAAAGCTTCCCGAGGAAACTGTAAACTCAATTGACGAATATATTATGGATCCGAAGTTATCCCGGTGGGATACGATGGTTACGAAACCTTACACTAGAGCGGCGCTTATGTCTAATTGCGATCACGGGGCCAATAGAGCTTCATGCGAACTGCGCGGCTTTTAGCGTGAGAGACACGTACAAATTAGTCGAGTTTTATTAACACATCGACCGGCTTGAGTCAGCGATTTTCAAATAAAATATTTGCTCCTGAAGTACGACTTGAATAAATTTGCCATTAACTGGAAATTGGGCGTGATATTTTTTTTGGAACGCAGAAATATTTTCAGTGATAAAAAGTTTCGCGGGCATTTTATTCTTATCAATTACCTTTGGTGAAAATCATGCTTTATTTTTATACTTTTTGTAGTAAAAAATTATGCTTACATATTTGTATATATTTTAAATATATAAGCTTTTCCAGTTCTGAAAATATGTTTATATTAAATTATAAAGTATATTATTATGTACAAAAAAAATATTATCTAAAAACGCATTACATTTTTTAACATACTATTTTTTTCAATTTCTTACTTATTTTAATGAAGAAAAACAAATATTTTGTACTTCTTCGAGTGATTTCGTTGCGAGCATTTTCAAATGGTCATTCATCAGTTGAAAATTTCCTGATGAACGAAAGCGAAAGCATTTTAAACAAAAAAAATCATTTGCTTAAAATGATGCCGCTCTATCAAAAAGTGAACATTATCAATACATTAGAAATGATGATTTGAAAAAAACTAGTTTTATATGAACAAAAAAGCCGCATGTAATGAATTCAATGGACTAATAACCACGGCTGTGGAGTCGGTAAAAAAAGTCCGACTCCGACTCCAGCATTTACCAAAACCACAACTCCGACTCCGACTCCGGCATTGACCAAAAATACGACTCCGACTGAAAAAAGGTTAATATCGTCACTTTTTTCCCTAATTTTCCTATTTATGTGTATTCAATTAAATATCAACCCTATCAATGCGGCCAAAAGTCAAATTTGACATATTAAACTTTTAAAAATTTCCGACTCCGAGTACGACTCCGGCCAAAGCGCCGCGACGACTCCGACTCCGACTCCACAGCCCTGCTAATAACTCAGTGTTGAAGTCAATTTGATACATCTTATTACAGTTTGTAGCCGATAAATACCAAATAATACGAATATTATTTTAATTCATATCACCAATAAATTAATTCATATATTTTGAAAGCAATCAAAATCAATGAATTTAGATCAAAAATATCCTAGTTATGAAAAATTTTATAATTATTAAAACATGTTTATTTATACAAAATTTGAAGTGTAAGATATTTGAGCTAATTGATTTGAAATTGTGTATGCTACTTTAAAATATAAAAGTTTACGTGAAATATTTAGTATCATAAAATTGATTTAAACTATCATTTTTAAATTAGACAGATTTTTATGGACCCAATTAACTGAAATAAAGTCGTCCTGTAATAATTCATTAGTTGGCTCTTGTGTGGGTTATTTTTTCTAACTAGCGGTGGTGAAGGCTCTGAAATTTTCCCATCCCGCGGACAGATTCCAGTCGCTATAAATCAACCCAGACGAGTGTGAAATGGGTACTGTGCGCAACGAAGACAGTTTGCAAATTCCCGAATGCCAGGAGTGGAGGCTTTTACGCACCGGAATCGACCCCGACCCGTCGGGACGTAAATCAAAATCGCCTCTTGATAAGGATAGTAGGTGGAAATTTAAATTGCGTCCACCGTTCACTTCAAATCGTACAAGTACGGGCAATTGCAATTATTCAAAATCGGCACTCGTTTTTATGCCAGACCAATTTTCATTCCAGTAGTTTCTGCTTTGATTTATTCAATTTTAAACCAAAGCAAAAAATTATTCATGAAAAATATTTTTAAAGAAAACAAGCAATCAATTTAACCAAAGAAAGTTTTTGGCCCATTCGTTTTTAATTTAAAATTGTAAATACATATATATGCTTATATTTTAGATGAATTAGGCTATAACTTTGTTGGAGTTAATTCTCATATTAAATAACTTGGGTTAGGTATTCCACGGATTGTGCTACTATTCGCGACATGTGTTTCGCTTATTTCTGATACATCTTCAAACTTTTTACTATACTTATAATTACTTAAGCAATCTTTGCAAAAGATGCATTAAAAGTTATTTCATATGTTATTTTATACGTATTGTATTGTTTTGAATATCGTCTTGTTTTTTTTTAATATTATGAACAGTAATAAAGCATCGTCATATTTCAATATTGTAAAAAGCCTTCAAGACTGGGAGCCGTATCGTGAAGTATTACGACTTCACAATATTATCTTACCTGCCAACTTTGCGCTTTGAATATTTTTATAGCGTTAGAATATCCATTTTTCCACATTAAGAAGTAATACTTACATAAAAAATCATTGCATCTCCGGCAGCAAGGTGAAAATAAGAGAAAATTTTCATCATAGTGAGATTTTGTGCAAAACATCATAATCTCATTTACATAGAAGATGAGATGATTGTAGCTTTGACGCGAGATTGTTTTTCATTTTGAATATGCCAAAAATATCGCGCAATATGAAAACTGATAATTTTCCTGCAAACTCATTTTAAACATTCAAAATGATACAAACAAAACATTTAGAGGTTCTCAATCAAAATTGGGCAGTAAATACAATTTCCAAAAAAAATTAACACATTTTTTAATATACTGCTATTCCACCGTGTATTGACAGTGAACATATTAAAATTGAGATACATTTTAAGTAAAATGTTTGTAGCGTTTTAGATTATTAGTTGGAATGTCATTATTCAATTATCGAATGGGCGAACATCAAACATTTAAGATTTTAAGTTGAAAATCATTTCAATATTTTTATAAACTTAAAATATTATTTCATAATTATAATTATAATTTAAAAATAAATCAAATATTATAATTTAAGCTATCATAATTTAAATATCATACGATTTTTTTTAGAGTTAAGAATGAACATGGAGCATAGTCTGTATCTATTCAAAAAATATATATTTGCAGCCAAATATAAATTATGCAATAACCAAAAAGTCATATTATTTTGTAGGTATGTAAATAGAAAAAAATATATTATTATTTATTTGCAAACAATAAATTTAGATGTATGTATGTTTTTAGGAGAAGACAATATTGAATAGGAAAAAATACATAAAACAAATAACGCTCAAAATAGACTTTCTTCGATATAATATTTACTACAAATATGAATTGAAAGCTTCATATCTGGCATCACTGCCAAAAATCCTTTGAAATAATCTCTTTATGATATTTGTATCAGAAAAACAAACAGATGAATCAGCCAAACACAAAAAGGTCAGTGGCTCTTATTCCATATCGAAGGAATTATTTTATTGGTCTTAATAAAAGAACGATTAAATTATTCATATGAACGAAACTTTTCCAACAACTACACAAACTCTATTCGGGCCTTTTTCGATACTATTTAAGATTTTTTTTTAATACAAATATGAAACAATCCATCTCATCCACTGCATTCAATCCATACAACTAGACACAGAGAGATCGAGAAACAGCGCTTAGTATACTTTTTAAACAGGACGTTCCTTTACCCAATATTTCTATATTTTTCTTGTTTGATACGTATTTTATAAGTGACTCGAAAAATTTCAGCCTCAGTTGTATTAATTGTTTTTGTATAGGAAATTTATTGGTACTGGACGTGGTTTAAAATATAATAAACTCTTCTAAAATAGGTTTAACATTTTCTTTTTTAATTTTCATCGTTAAGATCGCACAAAACCATTTTAAAGTTTCTGATACTTCTTGAATTTGGTTTCTAACCAGGTAAGAAAACCTTTATCCGTTGTATATTATGTATGTGATTTCTTTTTCGCATTTACCAAAAAAAAAATGAAAAGGAGGGCTTCTACTCAAAGGGAAATCATTCGTCCTTCATCTTTAGCGGTTATCACCATCTATTTGTCCTTCACATCCTGAGAAGATATAGCTATATGTATTATATATATTGCCTTGAATGGAACTGGGCAGAAGAAAGCATCGAGCAGTATCATAAATTTACCCGACATCCTACTGCCAACCGAAACTCTTCTTTTCACATCGTTTCCTCTCTTGCTGTGCTATACCAAAACAGTTTCCTTCCTTTTCTCTCACTGTCTCAAACTTTCATTCTAGCAGCACTTTTCAAGGACTGGTGCTTTTTAATAAAATATTTTCATAAAAATGACGAAGATTCTTTACGCACTTTGTTTACATACAAAAAATGACGAAGCTTTAATTAAAATATTTACAATTTGAACCCGAAAGGTAGATCGTAAAAATGTAGCTTTGGCTTAAAATATAGCAGTGGTAGCAAAAAGTAAGGCACAAAACTACTTAAAAATTTCAATAATCAAAGAATTGAACCCATTTTTACAAAACCTGAACGAAATAAAAAGAAATCTTAACATATTTTAACTTCATCAATTTATATAACATCTGATGTGACTATTTTTTTATTATATAAGAATAATCTTAAAAATTTTGATGTTTTTTGATGATTTATAAAAAAAATATATTTATTACATTGGAAAATCTTGGTAGAAAGAATATTTAACTGGAAGAGGTGAACAAAAATAACTGTGCATTTTTTTAAAACAACATTAAAATCATTTAATTTGTTTATATCTTATCAAAATAATTCTCAAGAAAAATTATAATTGAAATGTATGTTATTTAAATTTTTAAAAATGTTTGATTCATTTATTATAAGTAATTTAAAGTATGAAATAAATTAACGATGATAATTTGTTGCATGAAAAATTTTGGACCAAAGATTTATTCTAAATAAAACATTTTCCAGTATTTAAAGATGAACGTTTTGTTTTAATAGCCCGTATGATGACATTGCTGGTATATAGCGTTCAAAACTTTTCGGATATTATTAATATATTGTTAGATAATTTAAATAAAAACTTTTATTTACGAAGCCTTTTTTGAAAAACGATATTTTAAGTGGCGTGTATTATGTATGTAAAGGCTTTTTTACTCGTATACGCTGCCAAAAGCACTATTTCTCAATAAAAAATCATACCTTTTAAATAACAATAACAAATCCATACATTTTTACAATAAATGGATGTCAGTGTTGTTTAAATAATCCCTTTCCATCCAATAACAGCAACTGAATAGTGAAAAAAGAGCTTATAAAGTAGAAAAAATAAAAAATAGATCATTGAATCAAAAGTAACGTTATAAGAGCTACTTGATAGTCAAACACTGAAAGACATTCTTTGCAGAAGAAAAACAAAATGTAAGTTTGTTAGGAACGAATAAAAGTTTGCTTACCACTCGATCAACGACTCTTTTAAGGTCCGGAGGGGGTGAGATCTTACCTCAATCAGAATGAAAATTGAGCGTTGTTAGAACAATTATTTAGCTTGAATGCAGTTGAGCAAACGGCTCACAGCCAGTTCTCGATACAAGTTGGTTTTTCCCACCACCACCCGTTGTGTATATGCAGCCAATATTTCATGGCCGCCTTTTACAACACTATCGACTTAGAAAAAGTAATTTACCCCTCACATTCATGGCCCGAGCAGATCTGCACGGGACTGATTTTGAACCATGCACTAAAGTGCTTTAAAATAGAAAATAAAATAAAATAAATTGAAGTGACTAGCTCAGCCACTGAAATCATTTTTATACAGAGTATTCTGTGTATAATCCGTATACTGAGAGCCCGTCGTGTTAGACGAGTATATTGACTCTAGTGAAGAATCGAGATTATGTCGATCCCCGAATAAATTTGCAAATTTTTCAAATGCAATGAAGTTAGCCTTAATTGCAATCAAGTCAGCGTGGCTTATTGGGCCCGTGTGAGGACGGACCACAGCAAACAGTTCTGCTCGTTCGGAATTCATTTGGGGGCAGTCGCATATGATGTGATTAACGTCCTGGTGGGCGTACCCACAAGTAAAGTCCGGCCTTAACCAGTTCTCGATAATCTACCAATTGGCATTATTTATGAGCGGAAATAATTAAAATCACTCATAAGGAGTTCACTGTCAATACTTAGTTGATATTGTTTGCCATGAGAGAAACCGGTCCTGATCTAATAAATTTAATGTGGAATAAGTATTAAAAACGTTTTATTATTTTTATTATAATTAAAATCATTATTTTAAGTTAATGTTTGTTAGTAAAATATATTTCTATGATGCTATTGTTATCTTATACAAAGTTACCAAGTCTTAAATATAGAAATCACTGTGCACAGTATTCCATTAGATTATAATATTAAATTTCACTAAGCCTCACCCGGATATCCTTCTCAACAAATAATGACTTCATCAAAACCTAGCTGCTTGCTTTTGTGCTACAACAATACGCACATGTGGGAAACTATAATTTTATAATAATAACAAATAATACAGACATCAGCTGAAACAAACAGCAATAGTTGAATAAAATAAATAAACAAGTAATTATGTTTACATGTATTTGCTTACCAGCTATTTAGTTTAATTTGATACAGATGGATTGTTGATCAACCACATAAAATATAAAAATCTTATAGTAAAGCTTACGAAATTCGATTCCTCATCTTCGTGCTGAAAATAAGTCGGGATCTGTAACGTTGTGATATGAAACGCTTAACGAGCAGAAAGTACTTATTATTATATTATCTGATTAAGAAAAATATTTGAATAAAAACCTATGCTAAGTATATATGTTATATATTTTTTCTTTGGGTAACTGTGATTTCATTCAAATTAATTTCAATTTGATATAGCGTTTTCCTTATTGTCTATAATGCAAGTATCGAACACAACAGATAGAAAAAATGAACGCAGTCTTCTTTACACAGTCGTAAAATCAACGTTTTTTATTTGCCTGAAAGTATAAAGATTAACTAATTTTAACGCTTGATTAATTTTATTAATGCAATAACAAACTAAGTCTTAATTCGCTAACGATATGAAAACTTATTCTCACAGTGTCTCAAATCAAACTTGTTTGACATTTCAATTCAGGGCTACGTAGCTAATTGCAATGAAATTTAAATAACAGTCGAAAAAAAATGTTCTATTGAATTTGACTTGGATACAATGTTAGTACATTATTTGTTTAAATGAAAATTATATACCTTTTACTTTTACGTCCATATATTTTTCGATCAGTATTTTCGAGTGATATTTATATTAAAAATATTTATTGAATATATTAATAATTTCATTACCGAACATTTATTTTTTTGTTGAATTTTTTACCTGAAATATACAAGTTTTCCTTCGCTTAAATAAGTAGGATTTTCTTAGAGTGTCGAAATATAAAATGGCCATTTCCTCTGATATAAAACGGAGCTGGCATAAAGGTAGCAAAACCTTTACGTCATATGATATTTCCTCTCACTTTGTGGGTTATTGAAATGAAAAGCTTTTGTCACCAAGTTTTCCACGTAGTAACAAAATGTTGTGGTGTTAGACGCTTAAGCTCGCTGTGTGATGTTGTGCACAGAAATAAAAATACACTGTAGTGTAATAGTATTTCTTTACAATTTCTTGTGTGGTTTTGACACATCTCGTTATGTTTTAATGATTAACACCAAGTTCAAAGAAAATGAAATTCAATTTGTTGGCATTTCACTGCATAGAAATTTGAAACACGCGTGGTTTCTAAAACAAGTACCTATTCGTCACTGAAACAAAATAGCTGACTACCAAAGTTTGCTTGTGATTTTCAAAGATGGTATTTTTAGTCCAATTATTAAAGTAACTAAATCTTGTGGAATGGAATTTTAAAATATAACAAAAACTACTAGGTAAGCTACATCTTGTAACGGTGGATTGAGTGGAAAGCATTTTCGATCACTCTATGTACATTATACTCCGGGTAAAATGTTTTCATTAAAAAATTATACCATATAAAGGGTATTTCAATAGAGACGCTCAAAATATGTTACTTTGTCCTGCTGAGTAGATTATTCATTGTTTAGTGGCCAAATTTGAGTCAACCAGTTTGGTAAATAATCGGCCAACACCTACCTGTACGTCATCAAAATACAATATCTGGTGAAAACATTGCTGCTGTGTGTGAAAGTGTACAGGAAAACCCAAGGCAGCTTATTTCTCATTGTTCACAAGAACTTGGCTTTTCTGCGACTTCAACTTGGCGAATTTTGAATCGGGCCTTATGTCTGCACCCGTATAAAATCCAACTAACCAAGGAACTTCAGGTAAACGACCACAGACAACGTCTGATTGGGTTCTGGAGCAGTTGGAAGTTTACGCAAATTTGTCAAAAAAGTCAACTTTAGCGACATGGCCCATTTTATAATGAATGGATATTGGCAGACATTTGATGCTATATTCCATATTTAAATGCCGTAAAATATACTTACAAATGAAATTAAAATTTAGTCGAACTCACAAACAACTTGTTTTATTTACATTTCAAAACTAAGCGTCCTTATAAAAAGACCCTATATATATAAATGTGAAAATATATATAAAAAAGATATAGTAAAAGATTAAAAGTTTTATAATAATAATTGGCTTTTAAAAGTTAATAGCCGAGAGCCTAAATCATCGATCATCGTTTGTCTCAACTAACCATTTTATTGGAAAAAATAGCGAACGAAATATTGTGTATAAAACGATACAGTTTTCTTCTAGATTAAATCTCATAATAAATTATTGGTCTTACCCACACTATTTTGTCCTCACATTATTTTGTTCCATTTTGTGCTATTACTATCTATTCCCATGAAAATATCACCATTCAACTTTTGATGCACAAAGATATTCTTTAAAAGGGAATATAAAACTAAAATAACTCACAGTATTATTTCAAATACCTCTTCGTTTACAATGCGTAGAAAATATACAGTGTTTTTGACAGCTGTATAATCTTTATAAAGCTCGTAAAAATAATATGCTCAAACTTAATGCAGACTTAAAGATATTGATGCGCCAGAAGGTTTGCACTGCAGCTGAGCACATCCCATAAATCAATTGTTTTTAAAAGATAACATGTTTAATTTTGGTGTTATACGAAACATAGTTGGGAACGGTTCATAGATAAACGATATTATGTTTCAAGAGTAAAGCTGAAACTACCAAAAAATGCGCAACATTTTCAACGAAAAGTTCTTTTAAATGTTCACTTATTCTTGAAACCAATATCAAGCACAAAGTTATTGCGAGAGCATAGCCATGCCATAACAAACCGGATTCAAATAATATAGTATATATTTCTTATGAAATTTACGAGCATCTAGTAAGGTAATTAAGAAAAAAATATTGTTTCAGCTTGGAGTGTCGGCAGCAAAATTTTCAAAAGAATGATATTTCATAGTTGAGTCATAGTTTTTGAGGAGAGAAAACGTGCCTATTATACTGTGTTATTGAATTTCAAATATATTGATTTGCTGACCGGCTGATTTTACTAAAAATACATTGGTGTACTAACATGAAAAATGTGAATTTTACTAGCATTATACGTTTTTTTTAAGTAAATCCGAACGAATACTATGTTGCATCATATATTATACGATATAAAAAATAATATATTTTGACTTGAAAAATGAAATATTGCGTTGGTTATAAATAAAAAGTAATAAAACCCTAGCAAAATCTTTAACAACAGTGATTTCGATCAAAGCTGCATCAGTCTGGGTTCTAAGAGTTAACGAAATGCTTCCTAGATCGACGGGGGGCGCATCTGGTCTTGAGAGTTTCAAAGCCTCTACAATGTCCTGTCTACAATTCTCCTTCCATTTTCAGCGAACAAAAACCGATATAAAAAAATGGCACCTTTCACACATATAGAATGGCGCAGGCATATGGACGAATAGTATATTACCCTTTTGGGGAAAATTTACAGTCGGAAGATTGATGTTTATTTACCCTTTTTTGGTTTTACGAGTACATATTTGTCAGCTTTTTCAAAACGCGTGATGTATTGCTTAATTTCATACAAAAAACATACTTTCTCAATTTGATTTCAAATAGTAATTTTATTGGAAATTGTTATCAATTTAAAATTATCATTTTTAAGATACCTCTGTATCGTCAAATTATTGCGTATAACATAAACATAACTGCTTAATAATCAGTTAAAAGAATAAAATTAATATATTTCATCTCTCAATTTATTTATTTGCGCTAATGCTCTTGAGTCAATCATTTTTAAGATGTGAACTATCAAATAATTATTGGAAGACGGCATATATATTAAAATACACATTTGAACGTACTGCTTCCACATCTCCAGTTTCGCTCATCACGAGTATTTTCAACTAAAAATGTGGAAAAATTGTCTTCATTTGGTTACACAGGCTATTCTGTTTACGGCGTCCTAGGTAACAATATTTGGTTCAACAAATTGATACTTAATTGAGTTTGATATGCAGAATTCGAATCAGGCACTTCTCGTTAGAGTTGCTGATCGCAGTCTTCGACGATGATTGATATCATACAGGGAACATATGTAGATCACTGGCTCTCAAGTATGTCAAGTCTACGTTTATCGACCATGGAAAAAAAGTGCGGCATTTCAGCCTTCAAGCCCACGTGGATTACTGACAAGGGACTGCTATTGAAAAGTATTTGCAATGTTTAATTGAACCACACTCCGTTTTATTTGATCAAATTTTGATTATTCTTGGAAGAAATTTTTAAATTATACTGATAAATCTAAAAGCGCTTATGTGTATATATTTGAGTATCTTACAGATATTGCGATTTTAAAATAAAGATCGGTACGGTAAATCATTTTCATGGTTTGAATACATTTTACAAATAAAAAAGTTACCAATGTAGATTTATATAGTTAAATATGAGATTTCTTATTTACAAAGATATCAACTTTTGATGGAACTTATTGGATATTGTTGTTTTTACATTCAAAACTTCTTAAACAAAAAACAATCATGTTTATACTGCGTTATACATTTACAAATAATGAATACGTTTTTATTTACGTTTTATCATCCAAAAACAATATTGATTTGTAATACTTTGAAAATATTTGCAAATTGTGTATTTGAAGCTCTTCTTCCGGTGAATCGATTTAATGAAATTTAGTAGATGACGCAGGCAGCCACTTTTGATTTCCTTATTTATTGGATAAGGGAACTTTTGCGCTCAATTCACTTTGCCCAAAATAAACATCCTATTTGGTTGGGAGCCTGCTTTTCGCGGAAGAATAACATATTTTCCGTTTCCTTTTAAAAGTTCAAGCGGTAAACAAATTCAGTTATTCAATGGGATATACGTGGAAACGTTCATCGATCAGCCTGCATTTACATTTCGAGAGCATTTTAGTTCGCTGATACAAAGAATCTTCAACATCAAATTTTGAGGAAATAACCCAAGATAAAAAATGAATATTCAGAATATTTTTTCACCATGATTCACTATCGGAAAAATGATTTTTAACTTGGTTCACTTCCTTTCTTCGGAAGAACAGTTAATTCCGCAGATATAGAAGTATAATTTTGACAGAATAAAAACTGGAATCAGTGATTGTAGGTACTCTGAAATGTATTTAAGTGGAAGGTGTTATCACATTCTTACAATGCTAAACCAATAAAAAAAATACATAGTTTGCCGACATGTTTTGATGTTAATAAAGTACTTTTTTAAAAATTAGGACCAGTTCGTGGTGAGCACTAAATCAGATGAGACTACTAAGCTGATATCACAAAACTCAGAAATGTTCTATTGAAAAAGTATTTCCACAAGGGTAACCAATTTAATCAATACAACGATGAGCGTAGTATTTTTCTAAATATTTAATAACAATGAAAGTTCTTCCACAGTTCAGAAAGCGCTGGAAAAAAGCGTATTCTTATGTCCCATTACCTTAGGTCATACTTATACTGAATGCTATCGCTTTAATGTTATCCATTTCATACGGGGGATGAAAAATAATACATTTATAACCAAGTGCCGGTAACACGTTCCTATTATAGCAAAAGAATTTACTTCGAATTGTTTTCGGAAAAATATTTCATTATATTATCAATATTCTACAGACATTTCGAATAGACCAATATTTTCAAACGATTGTAGGTATTGATAAGACAGATTTTTTTGGGTTTATGGGAATATAACTTAGCGTTCAGGGTGCTTCTTATCGGTTGCAGTATCATTAGTAATGATACTTTTACTAATTAATTTGTAATTATTAAAATAATTGAACAGTTTCGATGGACTCGGCGTTAAATTTGTAGAAGTTAATTTATTCTTCCGATAGTAAGTCTGAAGATGCTTCTGAACGTGACAGTAAAAATGTCACTATTTGTTACAAGTGGAATGAACAAATTTATCAATTGATTCACATATATCAGTTTCATTAATTTTTAAGATAAAAGTCTATTTAGTTGCTACTTATAAGTAATTTTTATTCGTGCCTCATTCTTTTGATACACATTACTTACACTATATATACTACTTTAAGAAGCCAGGTCAGCAATTAATTCAACATTTTCTACTCTCCATTAAAAACAGTTGAATTAAGGGTCTTTACTTGATGGAAAATTTATTGTTACGCAACAAATGAAGAATTAATGTATTTAGCTTTTTCTAAGTGATCGTTTGATACAAATATTGTTTCATATAAAATATTGTATTTATGATCAATAGATATTGAATTAAAAATTCAATGATTATTATTTACACTAAACATAGGTTTATCAATCGGACAGCGTAGTTTGACAAACCATATTGCAAGTTTTTCTATTATATCAGTCGGGATGGGAACTAAATTGAATTTGTATCACTAGCCGTTATATCAATTGCCCTTAAATCAGTCGTTATTTTTTTTTAATTAATGTCAGGTAATAACTACATCTCTATATATATAAAAATCTCGACACAAATCTTTGTCGCCAAACTCCTTCGAAACGGCTGAACTGATTATTATGAAATTTTGTATGTATATTTTTTAGATATGAGAGAAGGTTGTAAAGTATATTTCATACCGCTAAGTGAAGGATGTCTCTATCAAGACGTATTTTAATATTTCTGACATCTGTCATTATTTATTATTTTTCTTGTTAAATCACAGAGGGCGCGCGTGAAGTTTGACATTTCATACAGCGAATTAAATTTAAGCTTTGCAAAGCAGTCGCAAGAGGCGCTTTTCATAATCGTATGAAAATATATCACATCAAAGTTTATATATATATCCAGCAAATAGTTTAACAGAAAGCAGTGCAAGAATGCTACGCGAATCATTTTGATTCTCTTCAATAAAGCAAATGCCTTGCTGCCAGGTGAATTACATTCATTTCAATGTAATTAAAATACTTCATTTTGATTTTTGCACATTTATTTTTCATATTCATTTTGAGTATTGATTTTGACTTAATAAAAAACTAAATTTAATTCAGCTAATACGTTAACACATCTATTGATTCTGAGGCGGTACGAAGTTCACCGGGTCAGCTAGTAATTCTATAAAATTATAAGCATACAGCCTCTGATACTTTTTCATTAACAGTTGTAAGCGCCATTTTTATTATTATTTTATTTTATTTTTAAATAAAAATATTTGGCATTACAGCTTGCGCCAATGCACCAAATATTCTGAGTTGTGAAAGTCACACGAGATTAACTCGATGGTAAATAATGTATCAGTTGTGCACAAAATCAACGATAAATAACATGCAATAGTTGACACTGATACAGCTTCCATTATTTCAAATTAGAATTAGTATAACTTGGCAATACGCTCAATTTTATATCCTCGTTTCTCTTAAATTGTGATTGTCACTGTGTTGTTTGAAAAATACTCTAATAAAACCATCGCTAAATGTGTTTCAATTACAATTTACACGGAAAAATGTTTTCATTTAACACATTCGATTTTATTTTAAGGTTAGCCATTATTTAACAATTTAATTCAATTTAATTAAAAGCTTTTGTGGGATTTTGTTAAAAAACTTTTGTTTTTGTTAAAATTTTAAATATTTCTGGTTTATTTTTATATTTCAGGTGCATTTTTATAAAAAAAATTATATATATAATTCGATGAAAATTCTTAACTGTTATCGAGACAATAAACATTACTTTAAACATTGATTTTACTACCGCATATGTTTTATAAAGATCGGGACCGGTTGCGCCCATTACGAGAGCTGTTAATTGGTGAAATTTAATTACTTCTCAGTAATTATATTTCACCAGTTTATATTACAGGGTTATTTATATCAAATTAAGTGAGGGTTATGAAACCAATGGGCAGACATTGACAAAAATTTAAAGTTGTATGGGTTCTCACATTTATAATGACACTAATTACAAATTATAATAATTTTAAGGGTAAACTACCTACTACTTTTTTTTCATGTCAATTTCGGGTCACTGGTAAAAAAAATAACAACGAAATGTAGTGCTTGCTGCTCATATTACGATCGCAAATGTAATTTTAATGAAATGTTTTGATCATTGTTTCCATAAAAAATTATTAGCCCAAGGTTGGTTAAATGATTATAAGTTTTGCCATTGTTGTCAATCTTTCCGTACCCAATTAAATGTATATGAAACAAATAAAAAACTCAACATAAATAAGCTGTACGAAAACTGGCTATTATTCATTACTCCAACCTTTAGTTTTTGAAGAAACTATAAACAAGCTGTGACTTTTTCTGTAACGGAATCCAATCCAGTAGATTATCGATAATCGGGTTTAAGGCATGGTCCTTTTTTATAAAATCTTTGAAGGTCACAAATGACAATGACACTTTTCGAAAACCACGATGATTTTTTTGTGCAAAGAGTTTTTACTGCCGTTAAAATAAATTCAAGAAAGGCCTATTTGTTATTGAACCAAATTGCTCGTTAAAGTGCGGTATAAATTAAAAGCTCAATAGACGAGATAATGATGAAAAATAAATGAAAGCTCTCGTTCAGCGATTGGCGCAAAATCATATTTCACCTACCCGATATCAAAGGGTCCACTTGGGTGGGGACAAACGTCTCCAAAGCAGGGGCGGTCTTTAGTCTTCCCAATATTTATTGCATATTTTTTCTCAGAGCGGACAAAAGGAAAACAGAAGTAGCTCCTATCGTTACACATTAAAGCTTGTCTTTGACGTCTCTTTAAACAGTCCCGGCGGATGCTGGCACAAGCAAATAACGAGTGAAAGAAAATTAAAAAACAAGGTACGTACCGTACACCTGAGCTTTTTAATCTGAGTTTTCAATCTTTATCTACGATGTTAAATTTATGTGAAGACTCTTGTAACTGTGTTTTTATTTATAAATACGTAGCATGAATATATTTAACCAAGCATATTAAAAGACATTGTTAATAAAAAAAATATCCACAATCAATATATTATTAAACAGCATAACTATAAATATTTGAACTACAACTGATAATTCATTAGATATTTTTGAAATTAACGATAATTTTTAATTAAAACTCGAATAAAATTTTTCATGCAAATTATCAAGTTTGACAATTTGTCGACAAAACTCGTTGCAAAGAATTTACTAAATTTTCATATTAAAAAATAACAAGACCATTTTTGAACTTATTTAAAATTAAATTTATTAGTATCAGGGCCGGTTTCACTCATCGCGAGCATTTTCAACTGGAATTTCATCTAGAATAAGCACAAAAATGTCTTATTATTTTTAAATTTAATATCATTTTACAAGGAACATTAAAAGTGAGTATAATACTTTTCTTTGCTTATTCAGATTTTTATATCTTTTAATTAATTTGTTTTATGTTTGGTTATTGATAAAAAAATCTTACTAAAAAAATGTTAGTCTGGGACGTGAAAAGAATGTTATTATTATGAGTAATTTATGTATTTCACTGTGTAAACATTGCAATCAGTAAGTGGTAAGCTGTAGACCGTGCTACGAGCTACGACGCGACACTGTGTTCGCTCGTCGTAGCAATGTGGCGAGTAGGTGCCGCCTAGCATTGTCTCGGTCGCATTGTTTGCAGTCGTTGTGAGTCGTCGCAGGTGTACAAGAGTGGGCGAAACCCTGTCTTGCTTGCAGCCAACATGCAGCTTCAAAGTCCACTTTAATCTCCGTAGCTTATTCGGACGTCACTCGGTTGACAATCTAACTTTTACTTAGGCTTTGATATCATAAGCATTGAATGAATTATTGAACAACAACCTACTTTCTTTGTTTTAGAATTGACAAAATATAAAGTTTGGTCATAAATAATATATTGGTGCATCTGAAGAGAAAGCACTACTCTATAAAATGTTTTATTCGAGAATATGTATCTAAAAGTTTGATCAACGACTGACCGGTGAAAGTATGAAACTGTAGAGGTATTTCAACGTTATTTATTTTCTACGAGACTGCTGGCTCCTCAGTCATTAAACTTATAAAGTTTTATAAGTTTAAGGATAGCAAGAATAAGACTTGGAAAAAACTTGTGGCTAGTTAGTAGCTCTCGTTAGGCGCCGCTAATAGGATCGGATGGGTGGGAAAGAATTTGTAGACAGCAAAAATAACAACCATGTCTTCGAAAAAAATCAATAAATCTACTAAAAAATGCTGATCCTTTGGGACTCCAACTCGTTAAGTCCGTCACGGAAGCTAACGACGTGAATAACTGCACCATGGACCCGACTAAATGAATTTATACTAGTAAAATGATCTGCAACCTTTTGTTACTTAAGTACTAAATTTATTGCAATAAAAGTTGGAAGATTACGAAAAACATCGTTTTTTCATTGATTAAGCAAAAATAGACAACTTTGCCTGATTTTGTTGTCATGCCACAATTCAGCCACGAGGACTGTTATCTTGAATAGATGTTGTTAATAATTTATGAAATATTAGGTCTTAGGAAACATAAGTTGATTGATCCATTAGGTTTTTAGCAGAAGTGATAAGTAAGTGTACCTATTGTTGCATAGTGTGCCGGAGTCTGAGTGCCGAATCACATTTGACCATCGCTGTGCAAAGCCTGACTGCGCGTCGGTGATTAACGTCGCTTGTTATGCTGACAGTCATAAATCAAGCAGTGCCGTCACCACCCATAATGCCTCTCTGTAACAGCTTCATTGAGAGTGTATCGGTCAGTACACATGGATCACTGCATATTTCAAAGTATCTTAACTTAGCGCATACATCGATTTGGTTGCCATCAGTAAAATTTAATTTATTTAGGGGTATAAAAATTTTAAAAAAAATTGCCATAGATGAGAATAGTGTTTTTTTTTATAAATTAAGGTTTTAAAGTCTTGGCTATGCAAAAATAAATAAGATACCATAAGACATATGAACGCTTGTTAAAGTTTTATCATCATGAAAAGAAATGGAAGCTTTCTATATTATTACGTTATGAAACTATAATATACTTTACGGCTAGTTTTTATGTATGACCAGTTTTCACTTTGCTACGTTTTTATGATACAGTGAGCTTTTTCTTTTTAGTGACGCGAAAGTTTCCTCAAAACCAGTAACAAGCTGGAGAGCAGGCGAAAACAGTGTCGTTAGCGCCACCGAAATAATTTTCCGAGCGGAAATGAGCGCAACTACTAACGCGGGAAAACCACACGGTTCAAACTTTTAACAGACGTGGGAGACTGTTGAAATAATTGATTTCACTTCCTGAACTTACCTAGAAATTTCACACCTAAGTGCCACGCAAATAGGTTCATTTAATTAAAACTTTTGTCAAAGTATGTAAAAATAGTCCTTCGAAATAAAATACTTCCTTTTTATATAATTATAAAGTCTATTAAAAAAAAATCATTATCATACTGTGATTTAAACGTCCTTTTTTAAACGTTTAATTAAATAATAATTTGATACAATAATAAAATGTACTGTGCAGTCAGACTCATTACAAATTTTAAGCTCACATAAAACTTACTTATTTCATTATCGCTCATGACTTTCAACTGAAGATACCAGTTCTGATCCCACTGAAGAATCGCAGAATAGATTCAAATAAATGTATTATATTTTAACACTTTAACATTATCTGTATTTTTCATATTTTGTGGAGCCACCTAATATGAATAAATTTTGAGGGTCCTAATATATCAAACCAAAATAACTTAATAAATACATATTTAAATATTGGATACGTTATGAAATTGTTTTATATTTATAAATAAAATTGAAATGCCAATACAGTCTGAAAATATTTCTCAAAAACGTGAAGCTCGTAAAATATGTCATTGCTAAACGAAGTTAGCACATCTTTTTAACTACACAGTTGCAAGGTTGATTTCAGATTAAAAAAACATACTGTTCCTATTTGTTTCAACGATTCATTTTAAAAGATTTTTTTTAGACTCAGGTGTACGATATTGTGGAAGAATAATTTAAAGTATTTTTTTAAACAGCAGACTTTTAATTGATTTTTAATTTGAAATAAATGTGTTTCTTATCATTATAAAGGTTTTCGAGAATAAAAATAATCAGAAAAATACCACGAATCTCTGTTGATTTACGTTACGGACCTTATTGAAAATTCGTAAATTTTGTGAATAATTTAGATATTCAAATTGTCTGTGCGGTGAAGGCTGGGTAGATAAAATAATCAACATCAAACGCAAATAAAATTAAGTTTAAATATAGAGGAAGTGTATTGGGTAAGAGGGAGGAAATTAATAATTTACAGCGTAGGGTAAAAATACAAACCGGTTGAATAATTGCTCAGATTATTCTTTATGATATTCAAAATGTGTACCGTTCAAATATTCACCATTTTTTTTTCATTTACATGCTGTTGACTAACTGTATTTTTTGTAAAAACAAAATTAAAGACGATATACATATGTAAAAAAAGTATTACCTACGATCATAAATCAGTGATTGTTTTTACAAGAAATTGCTTTTTTAAACGAAACTGGACTAGACCGTGTTCTATTAATTTTGTGTTTTTGGAAAGATGCTTGAGTCAAAAAATCTACGACAAGTAAAAATCATGTTTTAATTTGATAATGTTAATAATTATCAATTTACAATAAGTCAATTGATGTTTTTCATTGAAGTGTGGATGTTCAATGATTATTGCAGTAAATGTCTGTAATTCTTTTTTTGTTGCTTGTATTGCATATAAATTTGATGATTCAAACCAAATCTTATTATAAGCGATAAGAGGGAAAAAACTAATTATTTTAACAAATTTCAATCGTTTGAATTTCGTGCTTTTCCATGAGCTTTGTAATTTTTGAATGTTGTTCTATTGATATTCTATCAAGCACAATCAATGTCTTAAATTATTATTTTATCAAACTTCCATTAAATATGTCAATATGCTCCTCTTCCACTAAAATTATTATAGACTTTGATGGAAGAAGTCAATTTTAAATGAATGAACACACAATTTAAAATGAAACTTATCCTAATTATACAATAAAAACTATAACAAAGCTTCATGAGTCGTTATTGTTTAATTCAAAAATTATAACAGCCTTAATTTGAGGCAAGTAAATCATATTATTGTTGAAAATTATACAGAAAAAAATGACTCAAAGGGATTAACGTTTAAAATTCACTTAAAACATATTCGTCAAAGTGGAAATTTTCCATGCAACGTGTTACTCTTGAAAGAGCTGGGGACGAAGTGAAAATTTGATATTATTCAACAAATGCAAATCGGATGCAATTTCACGAGCAGCATGTGCACCAATGTGCAGCTGCTTGCAACTTGTTCCATTCTGTCTGAATAAGTAAGCATGCTAAGCACACTTGACACTCTTTTCGCTATATGAACATCTTACATAGAACCATTAGTACGTATGTGTCGGTGAAGATCAAGCTTGGGTAACTGTATTTAATAATACAGAAAAAAAATATATTTAATTTGTAAACATGTCAAACTGGGTTCGTGATCGAATGATCAACATCATCGGCATAGTATTTCAGTGCTCATGGGATTAAATACCAGTATAAACAGTGTGAGGAATAGATTTGTAATCAAATTCTACTCGAAAGTATGGAGTGACTGTGATGTCCGCAGTTCCCTCCCACCTACCCGATCCGCGAAACGGGGCGTATCGAAGACAATAATTTATTCATTAGTCCTTTTTTTCGTTAGCTACCTATATTCTTATATCCATATTCTCTAGGTAAAAAACGAATGGGTAATCTCCTTTAGAACGGCAATGGTAAAAATGAATGTTTTTTTCGTATTTAAATTGAATTAAAAAGCATTACTTAGAGAACAAATTGTATTCTCAATTAAATATAAAAATTTTATACTGCTTATTTTAATTCAAATGGTTAAAAGCCCTAATTCGATAGATTTTCGATACAAAACGAGTACTGTAGCAAGTGAAGCAAGTCAATCCAGCAATGCGTTTTTTTGTTTTCCATCTAGTATATTAGTTGTTTGTTTCTCGTTATATTTCTATTCCTTTGTCATTTATACATTCTATGATGATTAAGATGAGAACAATTTATTGACATCTGTCAACCACTTTATTTAAAAACTAATGTGCTTCGTATTCGTATCGGAAATAGTCTGAAAAAGAATATGTTGATTTTGTTTCCTCTTTTTTCATATGAAATACCTTGAGCACAAATTTTCAAAACACGGTTTTTAAACTTTTTGCCGTTATTTCAGCTAATGTTATTACTACATAAATCAGGATATGAAATATACAATGGAAAAAATTACTGATTTTTTTTTAATTTTCGAGTAATGTTTTAAGTCAGCTGTAAGCGAGTTTTAAAAATAATCTGTATTTTCTGCAAAAGGATAGTTTAAAATTTATATTACTTAAACCTTATTTTCAGAGATAGTGAGTAATATATTATTCTACTATAACAAATCAATGTTTACATCTTCTTCTAGACATGTTTCTACAAAGTGACCAGTTTATGGGTTAACAGAGCCAAACAGACCTTTCAGCAAAGCACACTGCATAGTCGGCTACAGCTAATTTAACTGATTGAGAGTTTGCAAATCAACGCCTGCTGCCTTGCAATAACAGAGGTTCAGACGATCCCTTGGGGTTGAATCAAATCAAAATGGTTGCTTTACTGACAAGCAATGCCTTTCCCTGCAATTTTGTGCGCTGAATATAAATTACTTTCAGAGTTTTTCTGAGAATTTTACGCTTACAAATATTTATTAAAACACGCTTGTCGCAACGACATAAAAGAATACATAGCTATGTATCTGATCAGGGTACATTTTTTTAAAGCATATTTTGGAAATGGGAATTGTGTAAAGTTATACAAAGGAATAGTTTAAGACTTACCATAAAACAACAACATGGAAATAGCGTTTTGTTTGTATATCAACATTATTTGGATAATTCATAATTAAATCACAGGAATGTCATGAAAAATCTAATAATCTATTACTACTGTAGAGCTACTTACATTTTTTTCTTTCTGTGTTTCTACCTTAAATGGATTAAAACTACATGTTTTTTTAATGTATTAACTGTTTATTCTTGGCTAAAGGCACTATTTTAAGAAAAAATAAAGCTTTTTAAAAATAAAATTTTATTCATCGCGTGCATTATCAATTTATAATGCTGGCGATGAGCAAATCCACTCTAGGTCTTTCTAAAATTAAAAAATTGTTTTAAATATTTGTTCACTGGCAATTACTTTATGTAGGCCTTAAAATACTTATGGCACTGTTTTATATTGTAGAAAAAAATATTCAAAAAATTTTTAGTAAGATAAATACCCCGTATTAATTATGGAACACTAGTATTTTCGATAAGAAGGAGAAAAATAATTCCAATAAGACTGGACTTTTCGAGACTAATACTGACGGTGTTTTAATGAAAAAATAAACCAAAGTTAATTGTTGTTGTTTAAAAGTAAATTTATGATAAAACAATATTATAAATCCTGGCTTTTATGCCCGTTCAAGTTTCCTGAAGTTTTTCCATATTCTAAAATCTCTAAGATTAATGTATTTTTTCAAAAACACAGCAAATGAATTATAAATTTACTGGCCAGAAAAAACAAAGAAAAATAATCTCGTAATAATTTTCGGTAAGCAAGAAAATTATTTCACGAGAGATAAGGCCTTGAAAGTATTTAATAGAAAGGAAAAACGATAATTCAGTGTTACTGGAGTCATAAAGATGAAGTTTGTTGAGTAAACTGGTCCGGAAACGAGCTCTGACGAGCAAAAACTGTATAAATTGATGCGGATGCAAATTCCGGTTACTAAAACTGTCTACTAAAGGTTTGAGACTATTCATAATACTACAGATTTTTGAAGTGCATGACAGAAAAAACGTTAAGAACGTAAGTAGAGCTAAAATTTCAGTATTAGAGACTTTTTCAATTTTTTGCTATTGCCTTTTTTGCTTTAAATTAGAGCAATTTTGATAAAAAAATATTATTTGTCAAGCGGTGAACAAATAGCAATTTATTTTTAGTTCTACAAAAATTTTAAGATTTATAGTTAACAGCTATTTAGCCATCATCAAACTACTATTTATTGAACTTACAATTTATACAATATTGTTGTTTGGCTATTTATACCAGTTTTCCCGAACCTTTTTAGACCTGCGGACCGGTAAAAATAGGAAAAAAAGTTGCGGACACTAATACAGAATTAAAAATCGTTTTTTATTTTCTTTTTTTAAATTTAATATTTGTGAACGATGGACATTTGTTAGGATATCGTGTCTCATCACCCTACTAAACGTAAACGTGTAAAATAATGTGCTCATCATGTTTATTGGATGTAACTTTACCCTTTATTTAATCATCATCAATAAAAATGTTGAGTTCAATAATTATTATGAGAAATATTTCTCTGTTAATTCTTTGTTGAGCAAGTCGCAGAAAAACATCATGAATAATTCATAAGTTGCAATGTAATAAAATACACGTACAGCTTCGCTTGAATTTCTGAAACGACTTACAACGTTGCATTACATGGTTAATTTTCAGAAAAAAATCAGTAGAGGTGGCAAAAAATGGCAATTCAATTTTTGTTTCAAAAAACAGTAAAAAATAAGATAATGATTTTTTTTTAAATATTTATAATAGTAATTGATGTATGTTTATTGAATGAAGTTTCTTTGTTGTCTTTTATTTATTGCTAATAATATAAATATACGAATCTTTTACACAATTGCTTAAATAGTGTTATCTTCAATGAAGCATTTAAGTCATAAATATTGATGTCTTTGAAACCAAACCAGATCCGTCTCATAATAAACAAATATAATAATATACGAAGCATCGAATAAGAAATCCAATACCACGCTCGTTTGATTGCTTTCATAAAAATTAATGTCAGACTGGGACCATGTATTATTTCTTCCCACATCTCTGACAATGGTTTTACGATTTGTTAGAAAAGATAATTTACAATTCATTTGTATTTTCTTTTTGTTTAGCTATTTTTATGTAACTGAGTTTAGTGATATTGTAATGAATAGTTAAAACTTTTCATCATTTCATATATAATGATGTGAAAAAATACTTTTTTTATATATAAAGAAGTGGTTTTTAAAAAAATTATTTCAATTTAAGGTGGAAGCGTAATTCATTTTGCTTTTTTAAGTATTTTTAACAATCAAGCAATGTTTTAATTTTAGTTAGAATCTTTGCAACTTTAATTGTTGTCTTTTTTATGTTATCTTTTTGCTGTACAAATTTAGAAACAGAAAAAAATAAGCATCATTGTTTTAGCTTTCAGAGTCTATATATTGTGTTTAATATTATAGAGAGAAAAATCTGAATTGAAATTGCTACTGCTTATTTTAAAATTTGAAATAAAGATTTCATTGCAAAAACCAAGACGTTTTCCAGGAAAAGAACAATATTTTTGTAAGAATAAAACAAAACGTTTTCGATAGTTCAAGTCGTCGGGGCTTATTTCTTTGGAAAACATTGATTGAAATTTTCCACTTCATCAATCAAGTGAACTCTTACAATGCAAATCTGATACGATGCCGCTTGATATTTTGATCTTATGCTCCCGAAATCACATACAAGAAAACATACAGTTTCTTCAATGCTACATATCGATGTACATATACTTTACAAACAGAAAACCATTTTCAAAAACAATGCTTAACATATGGAATTCTGAAAAATACGTTCACAGAAAATGTTATTGAAACCCTTTTTAACTGGGATTTAAAGATGTAGAAAATAAAAGTCTCGTTATTTATTACTCCATGTTTTAAGGGTCGAACATAATTTTGGGAAATTATGACATCCATGTTTATATTGATAAATTAATGTATAAGGGGCCAGTAAGGGGCAACGAACTCTTCATAAAGAATTCGACTAAGACAGGACCCCGGTAGAGTTATATCCCATCCATAGCACAGAACAAAACAAGTTTTCTTTTTTACTGTCGATACATTTAATATTAGATATAAAACATACATTATTTTTTTTATATTTAAAACGTCTTCAACATCATTAACCATGTAAATTATTTTCATTTAATAAATAAATAAGGAGGAAATAATATTAATAGAATAAAAAGGAAAAAATATCGTTTTGGTTATTCGTAAAATCGATAAAATTTAAGGTTAAAACTCAAATCACGTGTGGCATATAATAGCCGTAGGTAGTTTACAATGAAAACTTACTTTCTCTCTGTTTTACCAAATAATTTAGCGTGCATACAATCTAAATTGTATTTTTCAGCAATGTTTTACTCACGATAAAATAGGCTTTAAATGAGCTTAATATTTTTTTAAATGAATAAATTCATATTTCTAAACTTTTGGCTTATCGATATATCCTCCAAAAACAATATATTTCGCTTGCAAAACACTTTTGCAAAGTATGTTAAGAAACTTCGCACAATCACACCATCGCATGGCACTTAATCAATCCTTAAGCATTGCCTTTTTTCCATCCTTTATATACCATGCCCGTATATCACATAAAGTGTAAATAACTGAGCTCATAAATGGTTCAAAAGAAAACCATCGGTTACTATTAGACAATCAAAATATTCGTTGAAAATAATATTTGAAAATCTAACATTAAAGCGGAATAGTGGTAAATAATTTTAAAATTTATATTCAGTTTTTTCACTTAGAAGTCACTTTTATAGCGTTTCAATAACAACATAGATTTTAAGGAAATAGTTAAGCACAGAGTTGAATTTTTTACTTTGTGATTTTATATGCACGAATAGTAGTCGATCTATTTTACGAAATTTTGAATATCAAAATATAGCACAAACCTTCGAATATTTAATTGAAATCTTACAAACTACAAACTTGTTAAATACTCAATTATCAACTAACCTTTGTGAAGTTTCTTAACCAACAAAAGCGGAAATACGCTTTCTGCGGTATAACTCGATTGCTACTCACTATTTCAATATTCTACTTCACTTAGGAACACCTTTTTATAAATGATAATAAAAAATGCTTTTTACTTTCGCTTATTGAAGCGTCTTTAATATAAAACAAAAATATTTGTATATACCCTTTATTAAACTTAAAGTATTGTTGGTATTAGAAAAGGATGAAAAAACAGTATTTCAACAAAGCGTAAAGTATTTTTAAGATTTTATTGCGTTATTACTCGAGGTGAAAACTCTTAAAGATACCAGCCTTCTTAAAAAAATTTAAACTCTCCCGTATTTTAATGAGACGGGATTATACTCAAAGCTTTTTTAGAGTAGAAATCGTAAAAACTTTTTATGACTCCATTTTTCTAATAAAAAAAACAAGTGCAGCTTTAATAATATGATGAATCTACATAATCTCTTTGGTGCTGTGCTTGAGATTTGAAAGATTTTTGGAAAAAAATGAGGAAAAAAGGTTAGAGATAAATTTAGTTTTATTTTTTGATAGAATGATTAAATATTTTTTAAATATAAAATACTAAAAGTTTAATATACAATCAATATTAAATCAACTCAATTTTTCAAATTGCTCAATAACCTAACCCATAAAGTCAATATTTAATGAAAATAAATTTAATTTTTAATTAATATTTTATTCAATATTTTACATTTCAATTTCATCATATCTTATTCTATGCAATATTTTTGACTAACGATCGTATTAAATGAAAATAAATATTAAATTTAATACAAAGCACTTATTTGACATCCAATATTGGTAAGCAGACAAACTTGATGGGGAAATTATTGTTTTAATTGTTAGAACCAATAAGAAAAGGGAAAGAAGTCCAGACATCATTTTCTTTAAATTGTAATTGATTGAGTAGGCATTTACTTGGTAGAACTCCATTATAATACGGAAAGAAAAATAACAATACATTGTTATTTTTCTTTCCGTATTAAAATTATAAACTCCGATAATGCAACTATTGGTATTGGTATTGGAAACGGTTGAGTGGCTTATGTTCGTCTGACGCAAAATTCGGGTCAACCCGATGAATGAATATTTAAAACTCTTTCCAATCATCAATAAAAATAGATAAGAGGTTGTTTTTTTAGTTTCGTGGCTGAGTTTTAAGCTAGACTTCGGGTCAAGGAAAGCTAGCCCGAGGCGTGGGCGATATTGGCGAAAATTTACGAGCGGACGTTAATGGATTAAAACTAAGAGAGTTCTCTGTTTCGATGCTATCCGAGAAATGTACACACTATCACTGCCTCTGAGCGCAAAGTATGTGAAAATTGCTTTCTATCACGCATGGTAATTTATAGAACCGATAATCTGCGCTAAATTCGTTGCGAAACTTGATAGATATATCAATGGATATTTTATATGATACTACGATAAATAAAAGACTATTTTAGATGAAACATCTTGCAGTTAAATTATCATACATTACGGAAGGGTGAATGACTGTCACGGCTAATGACATCATTACAGTTAACCTTTAAGCGCCCGAACATTTTTGGCGAAATATCCGCGTGACCTACAGTTCTTATAAAAATAATTATATCTCTAAAACTTTCATAACTAAAAAAATCAATAACTTTCCAAAAAAAAAAATATCTTGTTTCAAAGTGATATAAAAAATAGAACCTACAAAAAAATATTTTCCAAGAACAATGATAAAATAACGACGTAATTGTATCACAAAATGAATTCAACAAAAAATGTCGTCGTCTTTATTACTGCTAAAAAATATCATCGCCACATTATTTTTCACAGCAAGTTTAATAAAAAAATTAAGTTGATACAACATTTCAAACAAAAAGGGTGCACGCCTCCAACATTCCGACTCAATAAATTTTGTTTTTCCTTTGATTCCCTTTGTTCATTTTTTCGCAGGTGCCGGCTCTCGGCCCTATATGAGATACCTTCGCTGCGGACTATTTATTCTGCCCTCATTACGACTGTTGTTTATGTTCATGATAAGAGATGTTGTTATATCTTTTCACGGTTTTTTATTTACGCTACAGTGGAGATGAGGCTTTCTACGTAGACTTCTTTGATCGTACGAACAGCGATTTATTTACAAATTGAGTGTACAGTATTTTTTTATTCGACAAGTTTTGACATTGTGGACATTATTTAACGAAATTATTTCAAATATTGTTTCAATCATATGCTCGATAAAATTCAACGATGGAATAAAATCTTCATACTATTTTTAGTCTAAATTATTAACTATTTTCTTAATACACATACACTTGCAAAGTGGAACACGTGGATTCATAATTGAGCTTATCTCAAAACTAATTGTACTTAAAGTCAGCTCAGTCTTTTTATCGGAAAGAGAAAATATACATAAGTAGATGAGATAAAGCGTTAAAACATGAATCGTAAGTTAATCACTTCGTTTTCATCAGGTATGTAGGAGTTTTTCAAAAAATTTTAGACATTCATGTCTTTGAACATAAATTGACATATCACTTAAAAAACGATTTATAAAATTTTCCGTCAAAATCAAAAACAAAACCAACGCCTTTAGCAACTCGACTTCTAGTCTTTATTCAACGAAGCCTACTTGTATTTTGTGACAAGCTCAATAATAAATAAAAATTCACGAGTTTATCTATTATTATGGGTTAAATGAAACATTTATTAGCTTTGACCTAAGATGATTGGTTTGTATCAGTCGAAAATTACATAAAAGCTGATGAATGCAATCTACAAAATTGATTTCTTAATTTTTCATTGATCAAATATCAACCTGTTAAATATAATAATTTCCTTCTTGTACAGTTTATATAACGCAATATTTAATTGAATAGATAATAAATGACATTAAAGATAAAACTGATATCTAGTTTAACTTAAATGCTCCTCAATATAAAGTTTGAATAAACTTAATTTCAAATAGAGTCGTTTTCTTATTATGGCTCATCAAATACTTCAATATTTAATTACAGCTTTGTTCAGTCAAGTTGAGCCAACAAACACTTTTAAACAATGCCAATTATTAATTCACCTTCAAAATAAGCCAAGATAAACAAATGAAGATATTATTCCAAAGAAAGATCCTTGTCTTTATTAAATAACTTATTAGATTCAGAAGTTAGCACATCAATTGAACCTTGACCTTAAATTCAGCTTTTTCTAGGAAGTTGAGAGTTATTGTTCATCATGTCTTATTAATGAAAATATGTTTTCGGGATCATAGCATCATGTTTATTTTCCTAATTCAATAAGTTATTTGGCCATAGTGAAGCATTTATATATTACAAAAAATTCTTCGGCATTTCATGTTTTTAAAAATCATGAATCTCGAATTAATTGGACCTGTCGAGTCGAAGTCTAGGTTATATTGGGCTATGGAGTCGGGGTTTTTTGGCCGGAGTCGTACTTGGAGTCAGAAATTTTGAAAAGTTTGAACTTTTTATTTTTGCATAAAATTTGGCTTTCGGCCGGAATGGTTGGTTGATATTCAATTAAATACCTATAAATAGGAAAGGTAGGAAAAAACGTCACGAATTTTAAAAAAAATTGTCGGAGTCGTAGTCGGCGTCGTGTTTTCGGAAAATGCTGGAGTCGGAGTCGTATTTATTTTCACGACTACACAGCCTTGGAATTCACTATTGGATACAAAAATGTTTTAAATTAACTACTCACGTACTAACTACTGATACTTTTAAACTGGGCTATTTTCATTTTGCTAAAAATTACAACAGTTTAAAATTGTAATTTTTCAATTGTTAGAAATAGAAATAGTAAGAAATAATGTAGATATTATAAAACGGAAATACAGTCAACAGCGACCATACAATGTTTTTGAAAGTATGTGCAGTCATAGTGATGTGCAGAAAACCGGTAAAAGAAAAAAAAAGTTTACGTAAAAATATTCCAAAAGTTCAGCATATTATAAAAACGCGGCGCTTCGTGTTGAAATTTATTGCTTCGTTTGTAAACAGTTCGTGGAAAAAAAAACATGTTTTTTCATTACTTCGACATTCCACTTAAACGTAACCCAGCTTTGACAAACAATGGTATTGAGTTTAACTAAACAAGTAAACATAGAACATTGATTATATTAAAAATTATATGGATGAAGCAAAATATTTTTGCTTATACGTTAAAAAGACTGATAAAAAATCGATTGTAAACCTTTTATAGTTTTTTTTAACAATGTGTTTAAAATGTATGAAAAGATGTTCTACGAAAACTGCCTATAACTCAGTCATTCAACCATTTATTTTATGTATTGATTGAGTAGGCATTTACTTGGTGGAACTCCATTATAATACGGTATTAAATTATAATACATTGTTATTTTCCTACGGTATTATTTATTTTATGGACTATGGATGGGATTCAAACAAAACTAACAGTATTCTAATCGTTTACTCTACGCCTTACTATCATGATCGGATAGCAGTAATGGCATTCAAAAGATATAGACGTCCATACTTACGAAATCAAACCCATAACCCGATAAAAATAAGTATTCATAGTCTCTTGTGCAGATCAAGAGATGCGTATCCTGAAAAATCTTAACTGAAACAAACAACGTTGACCACTTGACAACAGTATATTGTGTTATTAATTAAGCACATGTTAAATGTGAGTGATACTTTATTAATGTCGTCGCTGAGCTTCCATGAATCATTTTACTTTGGAAGCTTCAGTCATTTTTATGGTAACAAAAACGTTTTATAACTTCTGTATTTAACTCTTTCTATGAGGTTTAACCAATTATTCGCCTCAAAAATCTTTTTGTACCTAGAATATGATGCAAACTGCTAGGATTTTTACCGAAGAATATGACAGTCTTATGTCAGATGTGAACTTATTTAAAAATACTAATTCAAGCAAGAAAATCACATTATCTTATTTTTTTGCATACCAAAAGATGTAATTTTCAAAAAAATGTATTAATTGTAAAAGTATTATAATCAGTAGTGAAATATACAAATGTAAGATAATTATTCGACTCTAAATAATTCATTAACTTAATGTTTAAGCTCTAAAACTTTCTAGAGCAGTCTTGAGAATTCAATTTAAGTTGTCAATCCGTGAATGAAGTTAGTTTTATTAAGTGTTGAAATTCGCGAGTTTCTAAAACTTTTTGTATCAATTGAAGTATGCCAGTAACATTTATTTGAATATGTACGATTGCCGTCATAAAAGGCCATGTAGAAAACTTTGCGGCGAAGCCCCAACAAGAATATTTATTTACTTTGACCGTTTCAAGCCCGTTCGAATTAAATGTTTCAAACTAGCCGCGAAGGAAAAACCGCTGGATTTCGCTAAGCCTTTTTAAATAACGCTACATTTTAACTGGTGTTTGAGAAATACTTTGAGCTTACGAGAATGACTGTGGCACGGTGATCAGAGATCAGATTGGTACTGTTGAGTGTTATTCAAAAAAAAATATCACAAAAGATATTCCTAACTGGGGTGGGGTACTGTGGTTAATACAGTAGCATTTGACAGCCTTTACGAATGGAAAACGCAATGAATTATTATTACAATATCTAGAGTGCCTGATGTAAAATATGTGAAAACAAGTGCATTACTAAGGGATTTTAATGTACCGATATGAATCATATGGCTTTCTAATGAGTATTGAATCTAGACGAATTAATATAGTTACTAGTACTGGCGGTTCGGCAAACACTGAAACTTGGTCATTAAACACGATATGGGCTTAAGGATTGAATTAAAAATGGAATGGTAGTCAAGTCTTTGCGCACTATTATTATATGTATCAAACAAGTGAATGATATAGATTTGAAAGAAAAAGACACCTAGTAGAGTATTAAGATATATAAAAAAAAGTCCGGTCTTACTGCAACCTGCTAGAAGCAATACTCCTAGAAATTACTTTTTGTGTTCAATCGCATTGAACCAGATATCGAGATAAGTATTTCGAGTAAGTTAGAAAGATTACCTTTTTTATATGAGTAGATTTTTGGGGAGCTTAAAAAACAAATTCGTTACATTGAAAGAGAGCGGAACCTGTATTATATTGTTCTTTTCATTTATTTAAATAAATATGATTAAATTCTGCCTGTCTTCAAATACAAACCACGAATCAGCTGATTTTTAAAATCATAAAATTAACAGCACAGCTCATAATATCCAAGACCGGTGAACACTCGATTACACGGAAATTTATAAAATTCTGCCAATATATATATGTATGTATAGGGTACAAAAATATATCCAGTCTAGGTATATGTATATATTTCATACTATATTGATTTCTAACATCTAAGATGGTATTCATCTTCTTAAATTTCAAAATGCTTTTAATATACAAAGAATTCGTGCAGATTAATTTCACAAACCTACGCAAAAAACCGTTGGCAAAGCTCAAGCATCTTACGTGCTAAAGAAATCCAATATTTTTTTTTGTAATTTAGATTAAATCAAATTTCGGATTCATTCCTCGTATTTATTTATCAAACATGAATCGATAATGCTAGCTCAATTAGTCTTAATTCTAATTTAATAAAAATTAAATGAAAAAAAAAAAATACAGTATTCAAAATCAGTTTTGATGAATGCGGTAGTTCAATAACAATATTAATATTCAACAATCATTTTATTTACCGGACTTTATTGAACTTAATTATTATAACAAAGATTTTATCTGCTGATTTTAATGAGCTTACATTGTATATTTATATATCTCATTAACGAAACAGTTTTTGCGAAATAAACGAAACGTAAGATTATTGTACAATAAATAGAACAGAGAAGCGAAATATTTACCAAGACCGAGTGTCATTATTTATTTTTACCAACAAATCTTGCAAAGCAATCTCGTAACAGCAAAACTTACGATTGCACAACTTCCCTATTAAACTTTTGAGGCTTTTTAGCCGATTAAGAATGAAGCCATCTGTACACAGACTATTTAACCAACAGCCAGGCTTAAAAATTGTAACTAGTTAATTTGCAAGGATTTTATTTAAAAGTGTTAACAAATAATATCAAATATCTATTACTTTTCTATTTGAACTTTGACCTAAAATGAGTGAAAACTGTTTATACAAGTTATATTACTGTACATATTATGATTATAGTTATAATTTTCACCGTAATAAGGTGGTGAGAAGCTTGCTCTTTGGTTTTGGGTGTATATCCCTGGCAAATGAATTGAATTGACAAAGATTTGAATCGTTTCATTGACTTTCAGGGTAAAATTTATTATAATGTTAGTACCAATCAATCAGAAAATTCCAATTTGAATTGAGTCGAATATTTTGGACAATATTTTGTTATTTCAATATTACTCATTTTTTTCACGCTTACCTGCAAATCATGTGTGTAAAGTTATTAGTATTTTAACACACAACATTGGGGTTAGTCACACCATATCGTCACTTTCAAGATGATTTGTCAAATGAAAGAAATTTAAGTTGTAAAAATCTTTTATGGTGTGTTTATAAACTTTTGCTAAGTCATATAGTAACGATTTTCAATTAAGCTATTGAAATTAATAAAACATAGGTGAAAATTATAACATGTGTAATTTATTAAGAAAACTATTTTTGAATGTTATTTTCTAGCAATGCAAAAGGTTATAACGATAATTAGCAATTGTATACTAATGTTTTCCACGCTGGCATATTTATTTTGAAGATAATAAAACTTAAAAAAGCTCGCAATCGCTTACTTTATTTCCAATAAAGGGCCCTACCTGATTGATGGCATCTCATTAGTTAAAATTTTGCAATGCTAACGTCAATAGTAGTATAGTTATTTGTTTGCTTTGATTCTATAACCCCCTCCTTGCTTCCCGTATAAAAGGAAAAATCCCAAGCTTCATTTTGTAATTTCATCATTTTAAAGAATTAGAATCAATCAATCAAAGCTATATAGCTTAAGCAAACTTCACGATAGTAAGTCCCAATATGCCTCTAAAAGAGGCGAAACACGTGTTACAATTAGTAACACAATACTTGGAATAATCATAGTAATTTTTAATTTTATTTTAAAAAACTTTTGAATCTACCGTTGGTAGTCATAAAAGATAATTTGATAAACCAATTTTACAGTTATCACTATAACACTTTTAAGGGGTTCACTGTCAATACATGGTAGAAAAGCGTTAAACATAAAAAAATAATTAGACATTCTTTGAACTTATTTCACAATACATTGAAATAAATGATGATTAAATCAGATGAAAATACCCGCAGAGAGAAAAACCGGTATTCATCCATATTAGCTTAATGATAAGGGTTTTTTTAAGGTAAAAGCCTTACAGATATATCGTGTCCGAAACAATTCTCGATAAGCTTACCATAATTCATGTTGTATTCGTTCATGAAATATTTATTTGGTATTACAACTTTGAATATCTTTATTTGGCAAGTACACCGAACCGTACTCTCCGAAATCCCCGCTGACGTAACAGCACACGACACTAATACTCTCAATCAAGGCATGAGAGTATAATCCAAATACCGTCCGGATTACGTCTCATGCTTGACGGACGCAAAACGTATTAGGGCTGCCAAGATACGTTCTCGGTAATTCTTATGCTCCATCAAACACCTGTGCGTATTGACAACGGGAGGGATTTTTTGAATACGCGCGCGATCAGGGGTGAGGTATTTGCTGAGAAAGGAAATCGTTCCCAAAACAATTTTTTTGCCGACAATATTGTCAACCATGAATTTCTTGTGCTATATGTTTTATTCATGGAAATAAAAATATTAAAAGCACATGATCAAAAAAGAGCTTTCAAATATACAAATATGATAATAAAACACCAGGGGAAAAAAGTTGATTTTTCCCACTACAACCCGTTGTGTATATGCAGCCAATGTTTTTACCGCTTTTCACAACGCTATCGACAAAGAAAAAAGAATTCACCAAACGCATGGTAAAAATAGCTATATATTTTAGTTCTATTGAAATTATATGACATATGCTTGTATATATCATATAATTTCTGTAAAACTAAAATACATTGCTATTTTTTCACCGTGTAATAATGGAGTTCTACAAAAATAACTAAAATGATATATTAATATTTGATTAACAAATAAAAAGCAAAATAAAAGATTATTGTCTTATTATTAACAAAATGCATAGCGGAATACTTGTGTATTGAGTAATTTTAAAAATTGCAATGAACATAAAACTTTTAGTGTTGCTTGTGTTAACTGAGCAGTAAGCATTTTCTAAATATTCACTTGGCTGTGCAATGAATAGTGACAAAAAATTACTACATCTAAAATAATTGAACTACCTTATAAGACATTTTTGAATATGTGTTAGCATATTAAAAAAAACGTTTATTTAAAAACGAAAATATAGAAAAGCTTTAAATAACAATTTCTTGCCGAATTGTATCACGTGTCTAATCTTGTTACGTGTTAATTTGTTTTGACAAAAAAACTTGACAAAGCTCATTTCATAATACCGTTAATGACGGTCCGGATAGACTTTTAAAAATGTACTGAGTTACAAAAAAGTCACATCTTACTAATGCATACAGTTTCTTAATTCTAACTGTTATACTAATAGAAAAAAAATAGTAAAAATAGCTTTTCGAAATAAATAATTAGATATAAGAAGCAAATAAATAACTAAAGTTCCACAAGGACTATACAATATTTTTCATAGCTATTTTGACATTGCGTCTTCTGTTCAACTATTTGTCAGAAGTTAATGCGAATTTAATTAACAAGCAAAGTTTGTAAAAGCTTCGACAAAAAGTAATTTGAAATGTGAGACATTTATTTTATCAATTTTTAAGAAATAAAGTTTCATTTTTAATCTTTATTAATCAAGCTAAGTGATTGAAGAAAATTTTCTCTTCCTTCATTATTTTAAGGGTTTAATATGTATTAAATAAACTAGTGTTTCATGGATTAAAAGGAATTACTGAAGATCAAATACACATACATTAAACATGTGTATGTCATTATAATTGAACAAAAACAGTCTTCTGATATTTTTAGTTATCAATAAAATGTAGGGCACAGACAATCGGCAGTTACTTCGAAGTGTAAATACTGTTTTAGTTTCTTTGAAGGCCTAATTTATTACGTCGTAAAGCATATTTATGACAAAAGTAACTTTAAAACAAATGACTTTGGTTTAGACAGCTTAATTGAAATAAAGTAACCCCATAGTTGGTAATTTAATTGCCTGTGATTTTCCTCAACACTGAATTATACGAGAAAAAGCATTGCTAACTGGGTGGCAATAACAACATTTAAGCATTGGTTAATTTATTCCTCAAACCCCATTTGAATTTTATGACCTCCTTTAAATACTTCGCCGTTAGTTTCAGCCAAGGAAAATGCTATTTCAGAAAAATACTAATGTTAATCCGCTTAGATATGAATAATGAATTTGACAATATATATAATGTTTTACTAAATGATGAAAAAATATTATGTTTTTTCGTCAATACACTCTAACTACAAAATACTAACTATTTTTGCGATAAATACTATGAAACCCACTCGAAAGACTTTTGCCTAAACTCTAAGCTGATAAACTCGATATGTAAATTGATAGAGGGTTCAATGAAATTTAAACTGACCAAAAATTATGAAGTGTTCTTGAAAAGTGTAATCCTGAGACTAGACATGTAACCTTGACCAAAAAGAAGAAACATATAAGTGAATAATGAAGTTCTTGATCGTTTTCTATGGATTTTTGTTTGAAAGTTGTACTCTTTCCCTCCATTAAAATTAACCTTATCAGGTAACAAGTGGAATCGCTTAATTTCAAACAAAACAAATAAAAACACTTCGTAAAGTGAAAATACCTTTTTAAGGTAGAATTCACCCTTGGCGGTAAAACGACCGCCCTAGACCCGAGTCATGAAATAACAATAAATAAGACACTCTCTAAACCACATTTACCGCCCAGCATCCTTCGTGCTCATCTGCACAGGTGTAAGAAATTTCTTATATTAATAGTAGAACTAGGCGGACCGGCCGCCCGCCCCTCCACGGGCCAACAGTACTAAGGCGGGTTCCAGGCGGAAGTTTTTCTGCCGTGTTACTATAAATCCTTAAAAACCCGGAACTGTCGTGATAAATAATCAACTTTTGTAAGCGAAGAAAGATGCATTTAGCTTTGGGGATGAAATGTAGCTAGAGTGTTTGCGGTCTTTTAGTATCTACGTATATATTGTTTTGCATGTTGGCTTTTATGCTAAATCACACTCAGTCATTGTTTGAATCTACCGCTTATCCTTGAATAGTTACTACCCTTTTCCTTTTGTTTTGATAATTTATAATGTATATACAACACTCTAAATGTACCAATATGAAACTGCTTGCTCAATTGATGATACAATTTGATACTACTCTGCGTATATGAATCAACTATACAATATTTTTACGAAATAGCAATACCATTCAACTAATTTTATCATAATATATTCATTAGATAGAGTAATCGTTTATTATTAATAATAATATGCTTGAAAACATTTTTTAATCTATTTCAGAACTTTGTAAAAAGAATAAGAATGATTGGTTTCTCCTAATGACTTATTAACTATAGGAGAAAGAATTTAAGCGCCCCATTAATTTAAAATTTAAATAAATAAGGAAGGTATATTATTTTAATTGTGAAAAAAATCTCATGCTTAAAAAATGATGTAAAAACAATTGTACATTGGCACATGTTGATAAAAAAAACAATTTTTATTTATTTCAACAATTTATATGGTAATATCATATCGAACCCGTCACTTATTCCTGCGAGTAAATAAATTTTAGGTTTATCAAATGTTAAAACCTCTCCATCTCAAATACACTAACATGGAAATATCTAACTTAAGTAAGAAAATGCAAGATTTTTTCTTTCTCCTTCGTCGCCAAACATTTAATTCATCAAACAGCGACATTTGGGTATAATGGGCGCAATTTTGGCCGTAACTTTTCATTACATACATAGCCAGGAACAATTCATTTTCAAACAATAGCCTGATATTTGAAAACTTTTCTGGTGGTTCGTATACTAAAAGCAAAAGAATATGAAACATTATTACTTTCGTTATGTAAAGCCTCTTAATGTATTGGAGTCAAATATATACACGGATATATGTTTACATTTATTTATACACCCAGTGTTTTGTACATACAAATATACAATAAAAATTTTAATCTGCCATGAAAAGTATAGCTTTTTATAAAATACGAAACAGTACAGCTATCTGCTTAATAATACTTATAAGATATTTCTATTCAAATGAATTATCGATTCCTTTGTTATCAGTTCACATCCATTTCTACCATCGAAAAAAAGAGATGAAATTCAAGAAGGTATTATTGTTCACCCTAAGCCTTACATGCCCGAGCTCGTCCAGCTTAGCTCGGAAAAAATTTAGCAGTTAATGTTTATTTACCAATTTGTCTATCCATAACGCATTCATATTATTAGTATAAAACCGTGAATAAACTTGTAATATTTCTTTAAGAAACATTTTTTCCGCTATAACTCAGACTACAATGGTTATGACTAAAAATAATAATACATTTTTAGTACTTTTTCCACATAATTTTTTTTTGATCAGGACCGGTTTCGCTCATGGCGAGCATTTCCAACTGATAAGGAATACAATATAACAGTGATATTTATACAAAAGTTAAGTATGAAAAACAAGGTATGACAAACAATTGGAAAACAACTAAGCAAATGAATTGAAGCAAATTACAAGAAAAATATTGTACTTGAATAAAATTGAATAATTACAAGAATAATATTGTACTAAAATACTTGTTATTTGCTTCAATTCAGTTGCTTAGTTGTTTTACCAATTGTTTGTCATACCTTGTTTTTCATACTTAACTTTTGTATAAATATAACTGTTTTATTGTATTCCTTATCAGTTGACAATGCTCGCCATCAGCGAAACCGGTCCTGATCAAATAAATTTTATGTGGAAAAAGTACTAAAAATATAGTATTATTTTTATTATAATGCTTTTCCACCAAGTATTGATAGTGAACACCTTAAAAGTGATGATTATGACTGGTGTGACTCATTACGAGCATTATTAACTGACAAAAACAAACAATGCATGGCTATTAATATTATTATTTTTATTTAACCATGTCCGCTTCCAACTTGGAGCATATGGACTCCTCACGGAGTTTATCTCAACATATATTTTTCTACGAGAACTGCTTGTTACTCAGTTGCTCAGCCACTCTTTTTCCGAAGAGAGTAGGGATGGAAAGGATACGAGGATTAGGACAGGACTAGTGATAAGTTAATCGAAGTCACTATGCGCCGCTCTTTGGGATCGGAAAGGTTATCTACAAAATTTGCATATTTCCTAAATATTCATCTACAAAATTTGCAAATGAGAATAATTATAGAATGAAAAGGAGTGCCATTAAGTTGATTTCAATTTCAATTGATAATATCAAATGATATGAATAAGAAGCCAAAAAAGAATATAAAATAAATATAATCTCTTTCCACCAAATTTTTCAACCAACATCTTTTTAAAAAAAATGTATTAATTATTCATTAGTTTATTTAAGTGATCTTATATTGTGGCCAAAGGTTTTCGAGTGCCGAGATCAAAATTTATTTATACAAAAAAACCTCATATTCAATGTTGTTGCTATTTGTTGCATTTTGAAGATGAACATGAACAAAAGGCCGTGAGTGTTTTCATTAAATATTAGAAATTTTGACGCGAATGTATACTTACCACGACATTTTGAAAGTTTTAAGGCAACGAAATATTTTTTTGTAAAAATACAGGAATAAAAATCTATATTTTATTATTTCCAACGCATATATGTATAAAATAATAATACATCATGCGATAAGGAAAATTCAATCCAACTATTGGAATACTTTCGAGAATTGAAACAAAAGCCATTTCCTATCGATTCACTGGATTCGTATCAGTGAATATAAACATCGGAATCCCGACCCGTATTTGTAATCCTCTTTATTAATCTGGAAACAAAACAATCACAATAATAAACAAAGGAGAAACTGTCTCAGGAGGAGAGATATCTTATGCGCATATTTATTTATCTGGATATATAGCCTCGATACGGGCCATGTTTATTATAATGATCCAATAAAGGATTTTCTTTTTCATTTCAAACAGAAAAATGATCGAGATATGCAATGGCTAATTCTTATTCTATTTATTCGAAACATTTTTGAATAATCGACAAATATTTTATTTATTTCAAGCTAAACTAGTTTATTTTTGCATTTCCAATAACTGCTGAATATACAAAAATAAAAACCACCTATATTTCTTTTGTTTTAAGAACAAGCGTCAAATTTAAAAGATATTAAAAATTACGACTAGTTTTGATCAAAATTTGATTTTTAATGTGAATGGTCTTTCAAGTTAAATAAAATATATTTCTTACAACGTTTTTGGATGGTATAAACTATTTTTCAAATGATTTAAGCATTATATTGTTAATAAAGCAAAAATTAGTATATTTTAGGCAAAAAACAATAAAAACACTTTTCAAGAAATAATATTTCTTGTGTGAAATAATCACGGTAAAAAGGTTAATATTGCTACGATATCAATAAATGAGATTCTTTTTGGATAATTTTTCATATTTTACTCGTATGAAAATGAATGCTGACTATTCTTAAATTTATAATTCTCGATTTTAAAAAGTTTGTACTCTCTCTCGTCTTACGAAACGCAATAATTATTACGGTTTTATTTTTCATCCAAACTCGCTCATATTGTGGAGTAAACGATTTTTTGTGTTGTGTGTTTTACTTGAACAGCTAGTAGGTCCATCATTTTATTTCTGAAGATTCGGAAGCCTGTTCTTTCTTTCACCTTTTCCAAAGTCTTAAAATGGGACGAAAAGAAAAGTTGAAAACATTTCTACCCTTAGCCAATCCTCCGATTCGTACTAGATGAAAAATGAATAGTTGCCATAATATATGAAACTTTGTATCTACTCAATTAAGAATAAATTCTTTCTTTTAACATTAATATTTAAGGATGAATAATCTACTACAAGCTGACTTAAAATAAAATTGAAGGCATCATTTAATAATATTGAATATTTTGTACAGTATTTATTGGATGAATAAAATTTTGAAACGGATATCAAAATGCGAGTGGATAAAATAAAGAGTCACAATTTTGCGAGAGATACCAGAATTTTAAATTGAATCGACCTAGTTCGAATGCCTACAAAGTTTAATACCACTGATACACTCCAGCGACATTATACCTAGTCGCGTGTATTGGAACGAAATAAAGCAGATGTATCCATCTGCAAAAGAGAATATAAGATGAGGACTTGCTCGGAGATATTCCCTCTTTCATCCCTAAGGAGCGTACAAAAGGGATGTGGAAATTTCGTTTTCAATTTCTAGCCGAATACAACTCACAGTATTTCGCGGTAAAAGAATACGAACATTAAATTACCGTTTATATTTTATATTGGAGTGCTCAAAGAGAAAAATGGATTAAAATATAATTTATGTTTTTCCTTTATGTATATTTTAATACAAGATTATATTTAAAATAAAACAGGTCTCCTAGTAAGTCTTTAAATCTTACAAATTCTGCAAATATCGCGGTGAGATAAGACATATTTCTTAACATTTCAAAAGATTTGAACTTTCGTAAGAATACATATTATTTTTCTTTCATAAGGTCATTCATATTTATCTTTCAGTAAATAATTTAGTCTGCAGTACACGAATAAATCTAATTAGTGTTTCAGATAGTTGAAATAAGAAACTGTGGAACATTATGGTTTTTTTAACACGTATTATAGTACCTAACAAACATGAATTTATTTCATTTTGTTCACGCTGTGCGAAGAAATATAGCATTCTTTTCAAAATCATTTATGTTATAAAGGGTATTTCAATAGGGACGCTCAAAATATGTTACTTTGTCCTGCTGAGTAGATTATTCATTGTTTAGTGGCCAAATTTGAGTCAACCAGTTTGGTAAATAATCGGCCAACACCTACCTGTACGTCATCAAAATACAATATCTGGTGAAAACATTGCTGCTGTGTGTGAAAGTGTACAGGAAAACCCAAGGCAGCTTATTTCTCGTTGTTCACAAGAACTTGGCTTTTCTGCGACTTCAACTTGGCGAATTTTGAATCGGGCCTTATGTCTGCACTCGTATAAAATCCAACTAACCAAGAAACTTCAGGTAAATGATCACAGACAACGCCTGATTGGGTTCTGGAGCAGTTGGAAGTTTACCCAAATTTGTCAAAAAGTCAACTTTAGTGACATTCATTTATAATGAATGGATATTGGCAGACATTTGATGCTTTATTCCATATTTAATGCCGTAAAATATACTTACAAATGAAATTAAAATTTAGTCGAAATCTCACAAACAACTTGTTTTATTTACATTTCAAAACTAAACGTCCTTATAAAAAGACCCTTCATTAATGCCTTTCCACAGAAAATGTGTATTTTACCAACACGAGAAATAATATGGACTCATTATGTGCTTGTATTTTAATATTTGACCAGAATTATATTTCATGCGAAACACTCGCTTCCAGTTTAAATGTAATTTTTTTGTCAATAAAGATTGTTTATTTAAAATATGAAAAAAAATCTTTATCTTTTTGTTATACTTCTTTATTTTATAACAAGCTGATGATATTTATTTTGTTTTTATTGAATTGTTAAAATGTAATTGTAGCCTAAAATATAACTGATATCATCTACGAAAAAAGTAGCTGAAAGTATGTCGTAACCTTAGGTTAATCAGAACCATTTTCCGATGAAATGATATTGTCGCCGTAAAATTCTTTATGATATTGATCGTGCTCCTCGTAGACTTTATAAATATTTTTATGATGAAGATTTCCAAGAAGACCTACTTAAACAAAACTAAGAGCGAGTCTCTTTTCGCTTGATAACTAAAGCAACAAGGGAAAAAATACAAGGGACAATTTCTCTCAGATCATTGAATCAAAGCGTCTTTCGGCTGATTAAATTTCGGCCTTTTTTATTAAACGGCGTCTGCTTCATTTTCGTTCGAGAACATTGTGACGAGCAGAAAAAAATGTTGGAAATATCTTTTTATGTATACCTATACATAATATAAGATTTTTTTTTATTAAATACGACGAAATTCAATTATAATGTAATATTTATTTCTTGCCGTCTCTCCGTGAAAAAAATAGGAATGTACGCTCAAAAGATTTTTACTATTTTTACCAACGTAAATATGTATGTAGGTGCTATAATGTTGAAATATTTTGGGTCTCAACTTTTAACAAGACGCATAACTTTACTCTCGAATGTTACAAATGAGGCTTGATTTTCAATTTGAAACCTATATTTGATACTTCAATTATTTATTAATAAAAAAATATACATATTACCAACTTTTTAATTTGAATTCGAATATTTTTTCATGAAATATTTTAATGACCTTGTTATGTCAAGCTGCATGTTTTTAACTACAATAAAGACTTTTATAAATAAGCTTAGCTGTTGATTTACCTTAGATAAGACTCTCATGACTCAAAAACCAAGCTGACTAAAAATTAAATAGATTTCCATCCTCCTCGTCCTCGGGTTATTAAAAAAACTAAAAAAAACTTTGCGAGTATAATATTGTAGTAAACTAACACGGCTTTTAAGGATTACACATATTTTCTCTGCAGAAATTTATTTATGACGTATTGACGACTGAATTTTATACGCATTTAGTTATAATCTTTGACAAAGGCTAGTACTAAGGCTAGTACAAAAACATAAATGTCATCATATTTAATCTTGCAATGTTAAAAGTGATCAAATGACGATTAATTAGAATGGCCTGTATTAGGAAAAAGGCCACTACAACTTATAAGAGAGGTATTAAGGTGAAGTGACTTCATTTCCATAGTGTGATATGTACCATCTTTTAAACAAAATTACCAAAATGTTTCGTGAAATGACACATTTGAAAAATTACAATGCATTAGTCAGCTATGCGAAGCGTACATTAGCGACATGCGTAAGAAAATTATCTTACGTCAACTATTTATTATGTTCAACCTAACTGTGCACCTTTTACGAATCTTTTCAAATCACAAAATAAACACAACTCAATAAATCTCCTTTACAATCCGAGAGCTCATACTTATTAAAAAAAAAGCGGAGCGCGACGAGAAAAATGATGTCACCCATTTCCGCGCTAGTTTATTTTTAGATCGAGCAACTTATAAGAGTGCGGAAAATGGAGAAGGAAAATTTTCCCAGCGATGCAAGCAATTCACCCCCAAGGAACTTTAAATATTAAAAAAATAACAAATACAATGCCACGACAGCTTTATAAAAAGATAGCATGGACTATTTTTTGTGGATTCTATTCACGTTTCGGAATTTAAAGGCGCACTTGTTGTGAGTAGTCAATGTTTGTTTTTTTATTTTAGTTTTCTCGATAAAAATAAAATAAATTTGATGAAGTTCTATTTTTGTTTGCTTTGAGTATCGAGATTATCCATTACTTTTAACTTTAAAATCATATCTTAATCATTCTTCGAAAAATTAAAGGGGTCATTTTTGATTGTTAATATACTTTATTTTGCTTACGCTTAGTAGGTTAAAAACTCAACTTGGCTCGGAATCTATCTAAAATATCTTCGTAGCTCTTAGGTACTTCGAAACAAAAAATAGTTGAGACTGTCTTCTCTATATTAGGAACAGTACTTCTTTAAGTATGTATTTTCGAAATTGTTTTAGGTAGAGACATTTCATCGTTAAAACAAAATAAAAAGTGCTTTTGATGGATTCGGCGGTAACTTTTTGGAACTTTTTGATATAAAATAACGTTTTTTGCTACAATTCGCGTCACGAAAACAAACAAAGTTTTCCTCGTGTCACTGAAATAGCACACGGAAGCTTATTAATTCAAATGGATGTCACTTATGTTGTGATTCTGTCTCAGCTAACTCGCTATTTAAAAAGGAAAATTATTCTTAATTGGAAAACCAATGGATCGATAAAAAAGTGAACCTTTGATAAAACTTATAATTCAAACGTGAATAACAAAAGCGTCGGTTACTACTAACATTAGTTTATAAAGAAAATACATACTTATATACAACAGTTATATATTTAAAATATCACAGATTACTTGGATTGTATTAAAAAAAAATCCTCCGCCAATTGTGGTTTGCACAGATATTCATAAATATAAAAAATACAGTATGATTATATCAAATTGTGATTATAACAAAAATACACTCGTTCATCAAATATGAATAAATACGGGTACAAACTAGATGTACATCGTTATTTTCAGCGAACCGTTTCTTGCAAGTGACTGAGTGTTTTGCTCGTAATATAAGAGATGGGGTTGTTGGCATTCTATCCTAGTATATTTTGAGTTACCTTCTTGTTATTCAATCAAATCTGAAAACATTTCGGTTTCATATAGTATGTATATTCGATACATAAAGAGGGTAGAGACTGAGTTTAAGTATATAAAACCATTGTGCTCATTGGCAAGTTATCTTATTTTCTTGGTTTCGATCGTCGTTATATTTTCCAACATAAAATGCTTTTCTTCCCGAAGTAACAGTAAACGCCTTAAAAGTGATATTATGGTAACAATACAAATTTAATAAACGTATTTTCAGTACTTCTTAACACAGCCTTAAAGTCTGCTGAAAAAAACTCTCACAATCTTTGAAAACTTACTCAATTTTAATCATTTTTTCTCAGAGTCAAAAGCTGCCCCAAAATAAATTTTCTTGAAGAGCGTCATGTGTTTAAAAAAATAATTTTATGAAAAATATTGTTCCTGTATAGCTAATCACTATTTGAATCAATTTAAATAATAGTTGGCCATATGATTTGAAACTATTTATAACACTATATAATTTGAACAATTGTATCGTGTTGTTTAGTACTATGAATAATTGAAATCATGGATATTTTCGAATACCATTTTAATATTTAAATAGTACCAAACTTGACCAGATCATATTTGTTTTATATTGATCGCTTCTTTATTTATTTTGAATGTTGCCATCAATTTTTCAGTTTCAAAGCGTGTTTTTGCTAAATTTATAGGTTGATTTCGTGATAATATGTCTTTTTTATACCCTTCAACACAATTTTTATGCTGGTTATGTTTTAAATCGAACCATTTGTTTTTGAAGAAATTTGATTAATTATTGAGAAATGGAAAACTGTATGAATTTAACATTTTATTCAATTAAATATCAACCTTCGTTTTTTCGAATCATTAAAAAAAAAAAAAAAAAACCAATAAATTTGATGTATTCTGAATTGGTGGTTATAAAGTAGGAGTTGATATCGATTGAAAAATAAGTTAATTCCTAAGTAAAAAACATATTTAATGTAGGTATTCTTCTTTTTAAAATCTTTACTAAATGGTCAATAGCATTGTCGTTAAAGACATTAATATATTTGGGTGCCACATTTCAATATTCTATAAGAAGTCAAATAAGACTTCAAATACAAAAAAAAAAATACCAAATGGAAGTTGGCAAATATAAAAGATCCACTGTATAATATAGGTATTAAATGTTTGTTGTGTATAGTGTTATTCTATTTCTAGGTGAACAACATGCTGACACCAAAACTCATACGTCTCGGATCCCTTGTATGTTTTCTGTCCTCGCCTTCTTTGTCTTCCATAACGTATTTTTATACACGGTTTGAATTTAAATGTATCGAATGTCATACAACTCTTATCTTTTGGGGTGGCCGTTTGTTCTATAAGCAAAGTTTCGTGGAACATGAAAATACTGTGGAGGAAAATATTACAGATCACATCCGAAAGGGGTGTGATCCGCAATTTATTTATGTTAAGACTTTTGCATATTTTTTTCGTAATACCAGCAAACTACGATGCTGTTCTTTATTTTACGATGAATATAAAATATATTGTTTAAACATTGATAAAAATATTTCTTAAAAAATGCAATCGAAAATAAAAATATAGCTTTTTCTCAAAGAAGATCTTTGCAGAAAATTTTAGTACGAACCTACTTTAAAACAACTCAATAATCACTTTAAATATTATCACAATGATGCCAAAGATTTAAAAAAACATATAAATTGATATAACTAATCGTTGGGCTTAATCATTAGGTCAAATAAAATATAACGTACTAATTAAGATCATTTTTATAAATTTTTAGATGTATTTTTTGAAATATTAATCTCAAACTGATAAGATATGCTTAGTATTCTGTTATTATAAGACTTTATATTATTTTAACACCATTAAAACATTTAATAAAATATTTTCCTCACTTGCGATCGTATAAATTATTTTTGTTCTCAGGTCGGCAATAACTCACAATGGGTAGCAATTAAATTTTGAATAAATATAAATTATACTATGCTTATGTTAATTAAAAGAATAAAAATAGTTCATTCCCAACGTTTACAACCGAACAAAAGTACTATCAAGTTTATAGTGATCATAAAATGAATTTTATGAAAATGATAAATGTGAAACTAAAGTCAAATAAATTTCGAAATATTTTTGATGATATAAAAGTGATCTTTACTGTCAACAGCTTATTTTTACTGTGGATGGGCTTTGGGTTTTTTATAATTCCGATGAGATACAGTTAATATACATGCTGAAAAGTACAATGTGTTTTTTTATAACTATATTTATCTATAATTTTCAATCGGTTAAATAATAGTTATAGATTTTTCCCCCTAATTTCAGTTAATACTACTACTTGCTAATTTGCATTGCTTTAAACTTTACTTGCATGTTATTATTTCTGCTAAAAGGAAGAATGTTCACAGACAATTCATTAATCATCACATCTCAAACACAAATTATTGGTATAGTTTTTGCGAAATGAAAAAATATTACAACAATGTCCTTAATGTCCATGAGTTTTGCGTTAATGATCGCGTCGTCATGAGGCATTTCATGTGCACGAATGAACTTTAACTGACTCGTAGTAAACAGTTTTTATCGATTATATATTAAAAAATAAAAGTAGATCACAACTCTTAATCGATATTGGCGTAATCTAGATGAATTAGTCACTTTTTTAGTGTTAATGAGTTTCAATGAATTGCCGGACAGTCACAATTATCAGGTATTTTCAATATAGTATCGTAAAAAGTATTTACCAGATAATTACATGGAAATGCATATCAAAATTGTAGGTGGGTTTTACACGACTTTTTACTAAAGAATTGATTTATTTCAAGTGTTTGAATTTATTATTAATTTATTAGTCAACATGGATGCTAGTTGATTTTTGAAAGATTTTTTTGAGCTTAAATCACAATAAAATTCTGTAAAAAAAATATGATCTGAAAACGATTAAAAGGTTAACCTTTTGCTTATTTGAATCATTATTTTATGTCGTAAAGATGCTTATACTGAGTGAACATATCACCTCAATAAACTTAATCGATATTAGCAACTTCATGATCGCGTTATAAAATTGTTTATATTTAATTATTCCAAGATAAGTATTAAAGCTTTGCATTCGTCATTAAAGCTTCAAGACCGAAGAAAAAAATAGATACAATTAGAGAATTAACCAAGCACTGAAACAGAAATGCTACATATTGTAATATTTTTGCCGTCATTTTTTTATACGCTAGTGAAAAATAACAGTATATAGTTATCCAAAAATAAAAATTAACTGATGTTTTCTGAAAACGAAAAAATCACTCGGTGCCAAAAAATATAATTTTGAAAAGGGTTTCTCCGAAACTTAAACTTCTGTTGAAATTTTTTCAAATTAATATAGGCCATGGCGAAATATCACTCTCTGGTATCGGCTCTTTCTCAGCGAATGCATTATTTTTCTTGCGATGAATTTAATCTTGATTGATGACTTGCGGTAGACAATCTAAGAAGCTTGTTGTATGAAATCCGCCGATTCATTCTCCTTTAATCCATCTTGTCGTAAATCTACATGCCGCGATATCTAGAGGTCAGTGAGATAACAATGGGAAATATAACTTGCCTTTATATAGAGTTGGCCCACTCAAGTTTTAGTTTCCCATCCGGCCTAATGTATTATATCATTTTTTCCTTGCTCAAGAAAGCATTAACATCTAAAGATACAAATTCCTTTTAATAAAATGTTACTTCTTTGTGAATTATACTGTATTAAACAATGATCGAATTCCCCCAATGTAATTAATTAAATCATTGCCATTTAATGTCAATATTAAATAGTGCTTACATTTCTATCAACCGATCAGCAATATTTTACTCCATTAGTGTTTATTTAGTAGATTAAAGTATATTATTTACGACCATCTGCTTAACAAAATGTACTGAAACTTCCTACCATGAATATATTCGAAAGTTTAAAAAATACTATATATTTAAATACTTTAATCTATATTTAAGACAGTTCTATATTATATTTATTCTAAAAATATTATGGTTGGAATAAGAAAGAACTAGTACTGAACAACCTATTTATATTTCTTCGAAATACATATATGTATAAATAAACTAAAAAATCATTATCGCGACATAGCAACCAAATCAAAATAATACACAAGTACGTTAATATTCATTGATATAACCTGGAATCACGTATTTGTATACGTTATAAATATCATTTCCACATTATGTTTGTTGAATATAAAGCCCATGTTTTATCCACTTCTTGATGCGGCTACTAAATATTTATAAATCGTGTTCTTGTATTCAATGTTTTACATATTTCATTTAAACTTAAATGAATAATGCAATCTTTATACATTTTTTGAGATTAATTAATGATTGAGGTGATAATGATGAAAGGGTTAATAGGTTAATACTGCATTTAGCAAAAAATCTAAAAATAAACATATTTCAATTTCGCATTGGAAAACTTTCAAATCTACGTCAAAATTATAAGAATAACGATGTGTCAGTAAAATTGGCGATTTTCGTAACGCCCTCATTGAAAATTTAACTTCGTGAATGGCTGCAAAGTTTTTGATGAAACCGCCAAACTGTCAGAGCTTGGAACCCTGCGGGCCGGGAGCGATCTACACTGTGGAGTTAATCCCGACGAAATCTGACGTCGAAAATTAAAAAATAACAATTTATCATGCTGGATTATCATCGAGATTTCCGGGATGGATTAAATACCTCGGCATAATTTAACTTGCTCTATGTAAGTTCAGATGCCTCAAAAACTTTGAGACATGCAAATATTTAATTATGTTTTATTAAATTTTGAAAACACCCAAATTAATTACTACGTGTTCTAATTTCTGCAATATATCCAATCAATTTTTATTCATCGATAAAACTCCAACAAACAAAATAAGTCGACATAACCGTTGTATAGTTAAAAAAAAATCATTTTAGTCTCATACTATTATCATTACGTAGGTGTGATTCTGAAATAATTATTTACAATATTATTTTAGAATACTTAGTGAAATGATCAACTGATTCTGCACTCAAACCCGTTAAGTCAGTTATTGTATGCGGTATGTAAAATTTTTACTGAATTTTGATTTTTATATATGTATGTATGTGTATAAAAGCTAAGTAAAGTTACGGAATTTTGTCATACCGATTAAGAAGCACGTCGAAAACAGTTTTTGAAGAAATTTGTTTGAAGAGTCAACCAAAGGATCCTATAAAATGTTGTAAATAACAAGTAAAGAAAAAAGTTATGGATTTAAAAAATCAAAGTACATAATATATGGAATTTATGCTATTTATTATACTCATTGTGATATTAATCTTTTTATGCAAAAAAACTAAACATAGACACAAAATATAGGCCAAAAGACTAGTTTGTTAGTATCATCGTAAAATTACCAAGGTATAACAGCGTCATAAATCTTAAGGGCCAAACAATTTGCAACAAAAAAAGCACACTTAAGGTGAACTGTTTGTTTTTCTGTGCTTATTTTCCGCAGCGTTGTTAAATATTTACTACTGGTTTGGTCAGAGCAGATTCGATTATACGCGATTCCTCAAAAGACGCTTCGAAATTATGGCCCGTGACTCCATAAAATAGACAATGGAAGCCACAAAAGACGAGGATGTATGAAAAGTGCGATAAAATAGTGACATTTTACGCTGGAGTTGGCCTAGTCTCACCCTTTATATCACTGGCGTTCCTCATTCTTAATTGGTACCTATTCGTCACAAATCGTTCCATACATTAAATGACACTCTTTTTTTAAATAATTAACATATATTGATCACCTATGACCAGAATTTTACAATATAACCGTGATTATGAACCAATGAAAATGAGAGAAAATAATAAGTTTTAAATTACATTTTTATTCACTTTTCAGGTGTTCTCTGTCAATACTTGGTGGAAAGCCATTATAACAAAAATAATAAAACATTTTAAGTACTTATTCGACATAAAATTTATTGAATCAGGACGGGTTTCGCTCATGGCGAGTATTGTCAACTGACCAATAAATTTTATGTGGAATAAGTACATCCTCAAAATATTTTATTATTTTTATTTTATTTTTACTGTATATTTTTTATGTATTATTTTCAATATTAAATGCTATAAATTTACTTTTCAATTGCAAATGCCAAATCATAAACTTTTCTTACTTATCTTGGTAGGTACTTGTTAAAATTTCTCAAATTAATAGAAAACAATGGTGTTATACAAGTTTTATTTGTTTTTTTTAAATGCTTATTATAATATATACATTGCGTATTGCGAGCATTAGCAACCGGAAAAAGTAAAACAAATTGTGTTTTATATGTATAAATATAAAACCTTTCCAGCATACATTTAGGGTTAACACGTGACTTACTAATCCTGGTTTATTGAATCAATATTCAGGAGCAGGGTAGAGAAGACGTGCGGTTTTACCAACGGTTTCGAAAATAGATGAACGATATTCATAAAAGAAAATCTAAAATTAATCCTTATTAGTAAATCTTATTATTTATATAAATAAAATATACAATGTTTCATGATTAATTTGTAACATAAAATTTGCGCGCACTTTTTGGGAGCAAGCCACTGCTCAGACCCTGTTTATACGTTGACAGACGCACAAATATCTTCGTCAATTTTTCCTGTTTGCGTCGAGAGGTCTCTGACAGATCTCATTAGGCGGCGTCTAGTGGGCGGGCATGAGACGCCTAACCCCCGTTCGGCGGATCTGGTTGTCATAGGGATGGGGGCGGAAAAAAGGGATGAGCTCGGTTAGCTGCTGCTTTCTCCATTGGAGCGGGCAACGGGGGGCAAAGTATTTTTATCTAATTTTAGATGGTCGGATACTCTTACTTGGAATGATATAACGACGTTCATATCGAAAAAATATTCAGCATCCATCCACTAAGTGGATTGTATTGAAAAATGTCAAATTATTTCTCAATGATTATCGGATGATGGGAACCTTTTTTGTTAGTAAATTGATTGACTTTGCTTTTTGATAATGCGATTCAAAGACTTTATAAGAACAACAGTTAAATAATTCGATTTTTCAACGTTGTTGAAGATTATCCCATTAAGTGCGATCGTTCCTGATCATTTGAGAAAATTTAGCAAAGTTTACACTAAGCAAAATATTTTTTATTCACTCAAAATGATTTATCCGTTGAATCTGTTTTGTTTGTGACCAGAATGACGTAGTTAAATGGGTAAAAGCTAAGCTTTAAACTAAAAATTAAAAGTTAAATTATCACAAACTTTCATGTTCATTAAGTTATATATCTACCACATTAAAAAAATATATTTTTGTCGGAATTATTTATATGAACACCGGTTGTACCTTATTATTTTCATATGCCGACTCACGGACATATTGATATATAATAAAAATCTTTTTTAGTAAAAATAATAATACATTTTCAGTACTTATTCCACATAAATTGTATTGGATCAGGACCGGTTTCGCTCATGTTGAGCATTTTCAACTGATTAGGTTGATGATTCCACCAAGTATTGACAGTGAACACCTTAAAAGAGATATTGATATATATTAGAGTCTATCTTGTAGTTACTCTTGCGATTAGGTAGGTATAGGGTAAAGTTCCGGCAACGTCATGATATAATTTGCACATGCAATAAACGTCCATTTATTCATTGTTAAGTTATTAGCTGTCAATTATTGGTCAACATGGATTTTATTTAAATTTACTTTTACTACCTCTACATCTATTTTTTTAAGGATCAGGACCCTTGCTCATCGTGAAAATTTTCAACAAATTTACAGTCAGTATCATTTTACAAAAGAATGATCAAAATATTCCATTAATATTCACTCAAAACAGTATATATGTATATGTGTGTATATAGGTATAGCATTCTATTTTTAACGTGTTTTTTAATCAAAAAATATATTTTCCACGTAATCATCACGCGACACATAATGCCATATAATAATTTCACGCCAACGAAAATAAAAAAGCTTATTTCATGAAAAAATCCGTTTTGCGTCCATAATGCTGATTTTCAAAAAAGACCCCATCGTAAATAGTCAGTTAAATTGTGGCGCAAAGGCCATGCAAGAAAAAAGGAGAGCGGGTGGAAAAAAATATGTTGAAGGATGACAATAGGGTCCTTGCGGACGTGAGGTCCTGGAGGCAAAATAAATCCCATCATGTCTATCCCAGCTCAGAGACAAGGACAAATATTTCAACCTTTATTACCTTTCGAAGGTACGGGGTTTTATTTTAAGTACTTTAAAATTACGCTTTTAAGTCAAATACTTAAAGCATGGCCCATCCAAAGTGCTACAAATATCAACAGATGATGGATTCAAACTATTCATTGGCAGAGTTTATGTTTGTATTTTTTTCACTTCAGTTGTTCATAATATGGACACATATTTAACTGTGAAGCTTTTGTCCATTTGGTGTAGAGAAACTTTTTTGATTTTGTATCAAAGACCGTCTGTAAATATTTTCACATATTTCTCACACACCTTTTTCCAATTATAAAACAGCTAGAAAGAGTGAGAATGAACTACTGGGATATATTGACATCCTTTTTTACTATCTTGTATTGCAAACTCTTCAACAGATCTCTCTAAAGAAATTTTGATGAGATTTGAGATGCTGCGTTATTTTTTCAATTTGCAACTACTTCGATTCAGCTGCTTTTGTTTTATTTTCAAACTAAATCAGTGTTTTGCAAGCTTAAATGAAAAATCAAGTAGTTGTACAAAAAAGTTAATATTATTTTAATACTTTGGTTTACACCACGCAAAACTAGAAGCGTGGATCTAAGCGGAAAGAAAACAAATTAATTCAATTTCAATTTATTAATACCAATTTTGTTTTGTCTCTTTAATCATTCGAAACATTTTACAAAAATATTAAACTAAAAATATGACAATACTGAAAAAGTCGCTTGGGCCGTTCTCGTTGTTGTGATAACGTAAACTTACCTAGTTAAAACTTTGTATTTGTTTGCTACCTGCCTTCGATAATCAAACATACCTTTTTGTCGCGACAAGAAGTTGTAACGACGTATTTGCCGTTTGCGAAGACTTCCCATATTTCTTCGCCTTTCCATACAAGTTTCACTTCCGTAAACACAAAACTCCGTTTAATCGACGAATATCCGCCGGTAAAAAGCTTTTGCAAAATTAATCACTTTTTGAAGCTTTTATACCAAATTTTCATAATTGTCATATTCGGCTTTTTTACACAAACATTGCGAGGAAACAAAAAAGGAACAAAATAAATTAATTCAATATGCCTTAGACCAGTGATCGCCAAATGGTCGCTCGCGAGCTACTCGCAGCTCACGGTGGCATTTTCGGTAGCTCGCGTTGGATATTTTACCATATTTATAATTTTGCCTCAAAAGTTTTCTTGTTGGACTTCGAATTGATAAGAATTTAAATGTGATTAGGTTTTTGGTGTGTTGCCTCAACTTTCAAATTTGTATGGACTTTCATCCCAATAGAAAAGTATCCAATTTAAGTTTGAATTGCTCTCAAAATGAAGGGATTGTTTTCTTCTACATACTTATGTGAAACAAAATTTTCCACTATGTAGGTTGTTAAAAGTAAACATAGAAACAGACTCTCAGATGTACATCTTGATAATTACATTCGGATGGGAGTAACAGTGTACTCCATTGTGAATGTCATTCTTTTCACTAATTATTTATACTTAGTCACACTTATTTTAAGATATTTTTATTTGTAAATAAATAATTAAACTTAACATTGTATGATTTATTTGAAATCCAAACAATGGTAACGTTAAGGTTAAAATAAAGGATGATGCTGAAAAATAAAATTAAGAAGACATATATAAAAGTAGCTCACCAGACAATTTCAATTTATGAAAGTAGCTCATATCCATATTGAGTTTGGAGACCGCTGCCTTAGACCCTTAGAGCAATAACTTTATTGGGTATATTTAAAAAAATTGTAATAATTTATTTACTGTAGTGCTAACAAATAAACCATTTTCTCACCAAAAATTAAGCAATAAAGTATATTTGTCAACAGAGTTTAATGAGAGATATTCGAATGTTAGATCTTCAGACATAATGATAGAAATATTCGCAAATAATATACGGCTATATTCTTTACCATTTCTCTTCAAATATGGAGCTTATGTACTTCTAATGGAGTATCTTTTCGAATCCAAGCAATCCACAACCGACGCCAGCAACCTTGACACTCAACCACGGACCGGCCAGCTATATAATGATATAAAATGATAACTTTATTATTCCACGCACGCACGGTAACAAGCGATGACACGTGTATCACATCTTTGAGAAGTATCTTCAGAATGGAGGTCAGCAAAGAGAAAAGTACTCAGTCAACAGTGTCAACACAATTTATCTATTAAGTGCATATGCTATTTTGTTTTGCTTCTACGATACATTTTGCGATCACTTTGTCTCACAAACATGATTCATAGAATGAAAAAGAATTTCAAAGAAGCAAGAACACTGAATGAACTATAAAAATCGTAGCTATAAAGTAAGATCGACAACTTGACAAAATAAAACTGTGAGACAGTTTTTAATTTAGAACTTCTATGAGTTATTTCTTTTAAATATGAAATAAGTTTATAAAAATCAATATATATTTTTCTCTATTGGATTTCTCAGCTTTCATTATTGATTTTATTATTTTTATTCACTTTTTACAAATTCTAAAACTATTCCAAAAATTTTTTTTTTTAAAATTTATATTAGTTTCCAATAAAAATTGAAGAACCATTAAGAAATTTTGAAATGTGAAATTGTTTAAATTAGTTTTATAATGATTTGCTTCCTGAAGTTAATCAGTCTTACAAAAATAGGTTCGGCTGAAAATTACATTGCCTACAGAAATGGACCCATATATCTACGCGGATTCTGTACCTATTGCTTCTTAAACGTTTTTATTATTTGAGTTTGAATGTAAGAAATCTCTTCTTTTTTATAGTGGGCGTATTAGTGTCTTCTTTAATGCCAGATCTATTATTACCAAACAATAAATTTATAAATTATTTAGAGGCCAATCAATGATCTGAAATGTATGATCAAAATATGTTGGTAAAGAGTTATATGTATAAATTATTGTCTGTCAAACTTTAAGGATAATAAGCCTATTTACGTAAATATATTGTGTATTGGAAACGGGTATTGGGATGCGACAAGGCTGTGTATTTTTTTTAACTTCCTCTCACATGCTCGTTTAACGTTGGGCGGGCCGCCCACTCGGGAGTGCTCCCGTAGCCTTACAAAGGCGGCAAATTGACTTAGCAGCCGCCCTGCGTACCTGCGGCGCATTCGGGAGCAATCAGAGCAAACGGTAGGCCGAGAAAGGGAGGACGGCCTCCTTTTGCCGATGGTAGGTTTTCCCAAAAATACAGCACTTGCTGACTTTGGAGTCAATTTAGTGTTGTTGAGAATCGAGTGGAGGCATTTTTAATGTATTTATTTACATAATTAAAGAACTAAAATAAATATTTTAATAAACAAATTAATTTATAAAAATATACTTGTATAATATGGTTTTAACAACTGTTAGAAGTTTTTGATTAAACTGATGTTTTCACGATAATCACATGTTTGTAAAATTACAGTTAAGCCATCTCATCTCGTACTGCTTTTATATATTCCCATGGTCATTTGATTCAAACGTCTTGAAATGTAATAAATTATAAATGATATTTTTACAAAATCAATGAAACTGTAAATTCCTGTCTTCGGCTGCTAAGAAGTGCAAGAGGGCAGGCAACCAAATATATTTTTATATGCAAAACAGTAATCATGGATTAAATTACAAAACACACCGATGTAGAACTGCTGAAAGTTTTGCCAATATTCAATAGCAGGACGAAAAGTTTTTCTGATTGTAACGTGAACTATTTTTTAACTATGTTATAGACAGTTTCAGAATTCCGAGATTGTTGTTTGGTGAATTCTAGAATACCAAGATTACTTTATTGGCTGAGATTCTGTTTACTGGGACGACAAGTTTTAATTACATACATCTTATTACTTACTATATAGTATTCATTGCTTTCAACCAACCGCGGCAATACGCCGTTCTAAAAGTAAAACCTAAAGAATTGTTATTAGTCAAACCTAGTTTAGATGCGAAAAAATAATAGTAAATATTTTTTTTATACTTGAAAACATACACGTTCATGAAATCGTTTTCAATTTTTTTTAATAACTAGCCATGGCTTAACCGGTGGCGGCTCGTAAATAAGATATCTGGGCTGATGTGGTTGATTAAATTAAAAAATATATTTATTTATATAATATTTTGCTATTAACATATAAATTATTCAAATTAAATATTCTCGTCATTAATGAATCATTTAAGCCAAGCATGTGCAACCTTTCCTATGTCTGGGGCCAAATTATTATTTTGCCTCCGAGTGAAGGGCCGGACCAAATTATTAAACATAAAAAAGTAATATTTAATTCAGTAAAACACAATGTTACTACTTATATATTTTTTTATTTACCTCCATAAGAATTATATGTGATGTTTGTGTGAGCTGATGGACTAGGAAAATCGTTTTAAACAATTATTATCCCTCTCTGGAACTATTAATTTCTTTCTCCTTTACTTTGCTCAGATGAATCAGGGCCGGATAAAATAGCTCGGAGGGCCGGTGTTTGCCCATGTATGATTTAAGCTATATATTTCTTGCCTTGAGTAAAACACTTTCTAATGAGAAACAAGCGGGGCTGTGGAGTCGGAGTCGGAGTCGTGGAGTCGGAGCTTTTTGGCCGGAGACGGAGTCGTCGCGGCGATTTGGCCGGAGTCAGAAATTTTGAAAAGTTTGAACCTTTGCATTTTATATGTCAAATTTGGCTTTTGGTCGCATTGATAGGGTTGATATTTAATTGAATACACATAAATAGGAAAATTAGAGGGAAAAAGTGACGATATTGATCTTTTTTGGTTAATGTTGGAGTCGGAGTCGTGGTTTTGGTAAATGCTGGAGTCGGAGTCGGACTTTTTTTCACCGACTCCACAGCCCTGGAAACAAGTTAGAAGAAATAGTTCAATTTTTAACGAACACTTGTTTTTTAAATCATATATAGCTAGATGTTAACTACATAAGTGACTCAATAATTAGAAATTTTTAAACAACTTTTTTCTCATGTTCGGTTAAAAGTTACGTTCCATCAGAAGCGGGAATGGTTTTAAAAATAAACGTATTCAACACAATTTCAGAGCGTACAGCCACATTAATTAAATAATGTACATGCAAGAACATTAAGAGCTTTACGATAGACATCTCGCGCGGTAGATTGACACATCAAAACCCATCTTCAGCAAACACCTCCCCTTGTAATTAAACCTTTGATAATAATTGCAAAGTTTGACATTTGCATGCGTTAGCGGATATAAAGGAAAGTCAACACTTTTCACATTGCATAACGTTAAATATTATTTACTTTTGGTTTTTTTGAATATATAATCTGAAAAATTGTAAATAAAAGTTCTTCAGTATCTTAATTATTCAAAGAAAAGAGGTTTGAGCGATCAAATAAAAACCATTTCTCCTAAAACAAATGATAATATATTTCATAAGGAATATGTAAATATGCTCAACATTGAGAGCAAACGTGTTTTAAATAATCATAATTCTTTTACATGTACCTAAACCATTTTCTGGCTGTCAGCTTGAGTTGATTTATACTTAAATATGTCGAAAGATTAAGTACGGGTTAAAACTATGAATTTTTCAATAAAGCCATTTTTATATTATTCTCTAAAAAAATTGTTTTCGTTTTTTTGTAAATTTAAACGAATTTTCATTTAAATAAATAAAGAGCAATTTTTATTATTTTCTGCATAAAATATATATATTAATGCAAATTAAATTTTGTCTGCTTAGATGTTTAGTAACTAACTAATATATTTTACTTACGAGCTGTTTGATTTAAACGATTAAGATTAATTAATTTTGGAAGTTGATATGTGTAATCAAAAATTTGTTTTCGCATATCCAACTTATGCATTAGGTATATTATTGAGTCTTGGTTTACTATGGAATAATCTATTGATTGTTTTTTTTCCGATGCATACATAATCCATTGTATTTAAAATAATAAATCACTTAAAATGGAAGCCTTAAAACAAAACTGGTATCTAGACCAACCATGAGATATTCTGGTCTTCCTATACTTAGGAGAGAAATAATAATTACACCTCACTGAGTACCGGACGATTACGAAAGGTCGGTGTTACCCTATGAATGGATAATTATTTCCGATACATCGAGTATAAAACCTTCTATAACAGCTAACATTACGCAAAACTTAAGGGCAGGGCTGTGACAATGAATTATTCTCGGCTGGATTGAGTAAAATTTCAAGAGGCAAGAGGTTTAGTCTACTCCCTTAGCGCAAACTTTGCGGTAACAATTGGTTTTGGATTCACTGAAAAATATTCTAAACAGATTAATTATTTAACTTGACAAATAACAATGTTATTTCACGCTCAACTTTGTATTTAAAATCATTAACATGGGGGTGCAATTACAAACTGGATTCAGTCTTTAGAATGTAAATATTTGTGCATGTAAATATATAGAGCATTTCCATTCATTAATTTTCTATTGTGATGTAACTGTCTAAAGTTTTAACAAATGCGTTCGACTATTAACAATGTTATTCTAGAATTCAAGAATTCAAATAATTCTTTTCTTTAATAAAACTAAGCCGAACATTCAACCTATTTATTTATCTTAACTCATTAGTGAAACAATATTTTCAAAATATTTATGGCTAAAAAATTGCAATAAAGATTTTTAAAGCAATATTCCTCAAAATATCCATATCAAATATTTGACTTTTACTTAATGTAGAGCAGTTTAGAACATAGATAAGTGTTTGGAATCTGGTCGAGTTGCAACGTGTGGGTGATATTTAGACGCGTTTGTTTATTACGATTCATCATGTCTGGAAGAAAAATTGAAACGAAGAAAAGAACGGAAAAAAATATCAAGTAGTATAAAAAAAAGTGTCACATGAATTATTAAGTAAATAAAAAGTTTTTTGGTTGTTTTTAAATAAAAAAGTGTCATTGTAATTATTAATTAATAAATTGTTTTTATTACTTTTGTTTTGTTTTTTTTATGCGGCTCACTATTTACCGGTAATATTTTATTTGGCCCACCAAACGATTTCTGTTGGACAACGCTGATCTAAGCTAACCCCGTTCTGGCAGGTGGGTTCGTCGAATTTACTCAAAAACTGTGACCGTTATGACGCCACAGTTTGAAGAAGGCTTCAAATTGTACCAAAAAGGTTTACCAAAACTACCCCCAGAATTGATATATTTTCACCAGATCGTCTTCGATGTGACCCGATTTAAGGGCTGTGGTGAGCATTTATTTTGTTCAATGTAAGTTTCGGCACTCCTCATTTGCAGACAAGGTAAAGTGAGTACCTACATTTATTTGAGAAAAATGAGCACACAAGCTTAGGTATATGCAGTTATTAAATTATATCGTCAAATTTTGCGCCTATTTTCATTCGATATGCATTATTATTGTAAAGAAAAAAAAATCTTATTAAAATTCAGAACTTATGAAATGGTTAAGAATAGCATAAACAATTATATGAACTTGTATGAATATTTTTTCATACCTAAATATTTTGATTTAGTTGCATTAAAATCATCAATCAATGTATCATTCAGTACCGATATTTTTATATATAACTGCTAGGAAGCTATTAGTTTTGGAAATTCACAATTCCATCATTATTCTATAAGAATATTGTTAGACTATTGAAAAACCATCTCTAAGTCGTCAATATGTCACCTTTATTACTAGAAAACTTTTAACCAAATTAATATTTTATGTGAATATCATTTTTTCATATTACATCTTGAAAAAAGCTTTACTTTTACTATCAATGTCCGCTAATCGCTCTAGTTTCACCCCGTTTTCATGGTGGAATTGGTGATGGGGAATTTAAAATATCACACACATCTTTGCCTTTGAACAGAAATCAATAAATTGATTTCTGATGGACAAAAACTGTCTGTACCGTGATTCAATCCTACGTGTTCCACAGCCAAAGCCAACGACGGTGACACTCGACCACGCACGCGGCACTTTAATGCCATTAAATAAAAAATCGAAAACACTGTGAAATTTCAAATGCTTCCCGACAAGATAGCTTTGAGGGCTAAAATTACAATGTGTCATTACTGTCTTAATTTAATAATTAAATGCTTACATATTTTTGTAGTTGGATTAAAAAAATATAAAAACAATGTATAAAGTTGATTTTACTGCATCTTTAAATTCTTCTTTGTATACGAATAATAAACAAGGAGTTGATCTCAATATTTGTTTTACTACGAAAACTGCTTACTCGAGTAACAAGCAGTTCTCGTATCTCTCTTTAAACCTCTCTTTTTCGAGAAGATAAGAGTGGAAATGGAAAGGATATTAGGACTATGACAAGATTGGTGGTTAGCTAATCGCTGTCACTATGCGTCGCTCTTTGGATCGGAAAGGTGGGAAGGGATTTTAAACAACACAACGCCCATTGCCTCTGAGCATTGTCATTAACGACTGAAAAAGTCTGCTCGTACCGGGAATCGAACCCAGACAGTCCGACACGGTAGCCAAAGACGTTGATCACAGCACCAAGCCAATAATAAACAATTAATATGTATTACTGATAGCTCATAATCGGTAAAAAGAATATTGCGAAACATATATTACATCATGTATGGTTAAATGTATTATAAATAAGCCTTTATTCTAGTGAATGTCATTTCTTTTATTATTAAGAGTAATTTATTCATAAGGAGATAAAGGTTTATTGACCTTTACAGGGATAATGCCATACCCTTTATCCAAGTATATGTAATAAACGATTTGCCTGAAAATTCGAGAGGCTAAATTATGAAAATTTGATATCACAATATAATAAGGGACGTCTCCCGAGGTGTCTGGAGAGATCTAGTTCAAAGGTTAGATTTGAATATAGGGTTTTACCTGGGAATAAAAAGGATCCCAAAATAATTTTGGCCCACATTAAAAGTTACAAAATAGACCTCGCTCGCACATCGAGTATTAAATTAAAAACTAACCGACCCAAGTTGATGTTATGCATGAATAAAATACCGTGAAGTTTATATTTGAAAATATAATATGTTCAATATTCAGATGATATTAAATGTATTGTAGTTATGTCTAGCATAATTATTACACTTGTAATTTAAAATTATTCTTTGATAAATGATTTTCCCCTTCAAAAATATGGGTTCTTGTTCGTAAGATGAAACGCAAAAATAGTGTTCATATTATTAGTGATCTTTTATTCTTTTAATATTATGTAAAATGAATAACAATTACATCAAAAACTGTCCTCATTGTAAATTTTAGCTTAAAAATCAATTTACTCTGAATCTCTGATTCACCCTTTGCACATCATATTGACTTATTGTCTATGCCAGTTCCACTATTGATATGGGTTATTATAAAATCGGAGGATATTAAATAATTTATTTAAAACTCGTATGGAGACTATTAATAGACATTTTGCTAGTAGATTTAAAAAAATATATACAAAATATTGTCGAGAATGGCATGACGTGAAATCAATAATATTTTTCAACCCTTAGCTCTAAGTTTTAATTTGCATCTATTTCCAATTAAAAAGAAAATAGCATATCGATAAAATGAAGCAGGTATTAAGATTTTATCAGTCAGTTTCACGAAAGACATAATATACAGAAAGTATTGGTTATACGAAGATATACTACTAATTGATATTTTGTTAAAGTTACGTTTCCATAGTAAAATGACAAATCAAAACGGTGGTAATTCTCTTTATCTCTTTATTTTTTTAAAAATAATAACAGAATAATTCAAAGAAAGCTTATTCGCTTTAATTGTTTGGATTTCTTGTATTAGCGCCTATTATAAGTGATCACGCAGGTACCTTTAAAGGCGGCCAATTTTCAAAATGTCGAGGGGCATATGAAATTACTAGCGATACAAAGGATACCCTAATAAAGTTGACGGTTTCATTTAGGGGATGACCCGTGCAAAATTGTTGAAAATTTTGAAATTATTTTCCACATTTAGGAACGTAGGCCACCATAAAACGAAATCCGAATTTTTATCTGTCGTTTGCACATGAAAATTCGATGCAAATATTTCAAGTTACCTGCCCAAAAAGTTATATAACATTACTGAATTAATTTCAATTTGTGAAAACATCCGATATTATTCAAGGTATTTTCTCTCGGCTATTTAGAAAGTTTATGAATAATAAGTTTTGACATGAATATAGGCAACATAAATCCTTAAAATTAATTAACAGATTTATTAAAGTTACTTATGCTGCCAAAACAAGGATAATTGAAAAATAAATAATGATTTTACGTAAAAAGTATTTAAATGAATTTACATTAACCCCAAAAATCTATATTACAATAAAATCAAAAAATAAGTATTTAGTTCCATAAATTACTTAAAAAATGAATGAACTTGAATGAATCTGTGATATTTTTGAACAAATGGTGTGAAACCGGAGTAGCTCTCAATATTTTAGATATTTTTTGGAGCAATATATTGAACATTGCTTTCTTTAGCAGTACCATAAACAAATGTATTTGCTTAAAGTTTAAAACTGTCTTCGCAGATCTTTTAAAAAATTTTCTTCTATGAGTTTCAAATTGTTACCGAAATCATTTTATCTTTTTTTACTTGTTTGCCAAATACAGGAATGTTTTTTTCTTCTTTTAGACGCATACATAACTCAGCTCACATAGAATGGGATTTTTTTTCACTGATTATAGAATCGTTTGACGATAACTGCCCGTACATTATAATATAATACACGAAGATAAATGTAGGTGTAATCAAACCCGAGAAAATCTCGAAGCTTTTGAGAGGTCTTATTGAATACTTTTGCAAATACAATTCTTAGATATCTGGAGAAAAAAACTTTTATTATCTCCCATAAAAAATATTACATGTTTATTAAATTCGCCCGATCTGTTTGCTTTTCTGGATTTACGAGAAAGTTTTCCCGGGTAAATTTAATCTTATAAAAGAAATTTGACGTCTCTCAAAAGGGAACAAAAATAGAAGCAAATAAATACATTGGATTTTTTGATTCTTTTAATGTAAAAAAAACCACCCGACACACAATGTCATAGCTAGACATTATAAATCTTTTTTCAATACAACTTTTATTTACAAAAAAAGGAAGTGATTATTTAATTGAATTAATCTTTGCCTCACAGTGCTAGCAATTCTTTATCTTTTGTTGAACAAAAATAAAATTATTTACGCAACTGCTTTGTGAAAATGTTAAACGTTTTTCACGTACTACGTTTTGTGACCGTAAAGCAAGAGAAGAAAAATACTTCTATTGACGAAATATTTTTATACAAAATTTTTGATCAATAAGTCCTTGCCAGTAAAAGACATTTATTTTCATGAAAGGTTTAGATACGTAGTTTTCTTTATCAAGACATATTATAGTTCAATGATTTCCTTTCTTATTTTCTAAGATTTTAGTAAGGTTGAAGTTTTTGTAAATAAATACTCATTTGGAGAAGTCAAGTAGTGAGTGGGTGATTTTTTAAAAATAATTTTTACATTCAAACAACACAATATATAATTTTATCAATCTTGCCATTCTAATATAAAACGTAAAAAACGGTGTTTAGTTATATTCTGAATAATAAAACTGATGTATGAGTTGGTATAATATTTAATTATTTGTATTTAAAAGAAATTTGAACGCCGTATTCATTCAAACCCGTTGTTTTATTAGGTGCATAAAATTAAACAACAAACACACATTTTAGCCCTGCGTAAAAATATCCACCGATCTATTGTGTTTTTACGCGTTTAGGAAATTCATAAAACTCGGTGGCAGTTATAAATTAGGTTTTCTCTAGTGGACTCTGAATGTATAGAGAAAACCACAAACCGTGTTATACCAATTACGGCATGGACTATAAAAAACTCTGAAAAAAGCCATAAAGCTCCCGGCCGAAATAAATTGCAATAAAAAACTAAAAAAAGCTTCGTAAGATAAGCCGTATGGTTGGCATGTTTATAATATTTAGATTTTTTTCAAACTTTGCGAAACGCGTTTGTATTCATATCTCAAGTTTTACTTCTTAGACAGATGGTATGCCATTTGTACTGAATGGCCAATAGCTTTATGATGGATAACGGATGCTGATAAAAAGCAAGGATACGCCTACATATTTCATTTGATTCCATATAGGTATCTATTTTCAAACATTCCGTTACTATGAGGACATTATGAAAAGTCTAATATATATTCAGAATTCTATACCACACTAACAAACGACTGCGTGAAGGAATGACTAGTAAAAAAATCATTATATTTTACAATAAACTTTCATGAATTATTAAATACCATTCACGATCCGAATAAGGTTTTTTTTTATCAAAATATTGATTTCCAAAACTATTTATCATAATTTTAGCATATTCATTATAGAATTAAATAATTGAAAAGAATTTTGGGTTTGATATGCAATGAAATGAAGGGCGCTTAAATAATGATCATTTTCATACTTTTACCAGCCTGTAACTGCATTATGTTTCAATATCTACATACAATTGTCAGGCCTGTAGCCGAGTCGTCACGATTCACAACAGCTTCGATTGAGGTATTCACAGTATGGACAGCTTCATTTATTAATTTTCTAATCAATCTATGGATTTGTATTCGGATACTTAGACTTCTTTGATGCCTTTATACATATTAATTTATCCCATCTATCTGATCGTAGAAACAGGTCGTTGTAAAAATTCTACCATGTCCTTACATCCAAAGTCATTTTTAAAAAAAGCCATTTGATCAACGTTTAAAAGAAACGTGTGTGATTTAAAACTCAATATTCAAAACATATTTTTATAGCAATACATCTTTGTATATAATATAACTAAGCCGAAAAGATTATATTGTGAGCCATACCAATGAAGTGATTTTATGTTCACAGTTAGAACTCAAAACTGTGTTCATTTATGCATTTAATTACAGGTTCATAAAGTAAATCGACCAGAACTTAACACTTATGGTGAGACATAAAGCTCAGTACAGTGGTTGTAGCAATGAATCAAGGGTGATTTGCATTATTTTATAGGGCAAATTTACACATTGTGCGAGTGATAAAAGTTTATTTGAAAGCTTTTTTATTTTTCAATACATACATGAGTAGATTGTTTACGTTTTGGTATAATTATTTGAACAATTTTCTATATCCTTATTGCCTCAATTATAAAAAAATACTTTCGAAGAATCACGTATATGACAGCCACAGCTATTATTTAATAAAGATACACACACAGCTATAATTCTTCAAATTTGATCAAAAAAAGTGTTTCGAGAAAGGTTTGCTTCGTTTAAGTCAATGTTTGAAAAATTTCACATTCAAGACCGCATTTTTGCAGATATGTATTATTCATTAATTATTAATGACTTTTGTGAAAATCATTCCAAGCCGCCCATGTCGTACCTTAAACTTATAACAATGAATACAGAAATTCGTAAAAAAACATAGTTACACATCCTATAACCCACTTTTTTCTCCAAAAAGAGTGTGAAGAGTGACGACTTATTATATATTCATATGATCCAAATAACTTATAATGTGATGTACTATTTGAGTTTCAATGCTATGATAAAGCTTAAAGAAAATTTCTATTAATTTCCAAGCTAATAACTTAAGGTTATGTTATATATGTAAAAAACAACTACTCTAGTTATAGTATCGTTAGTATAAAGTTTGAATAACAATTCAGTCCAACACGATGTTTCCGTAGTATATAAGAAAAATAGCATAGAATAACAAGGACCCATGTATACAGTCAATTGTATCTCCATTAGAGCTTTGAAAGTTTGCCGTAGCGAATATGAAATAGAGGAAAGTAACCTCTGTTTATTACAGTGACTCCTTTATGACATGGCGACCAAGCATCAAATTGATCGTGGCCATGTGATGACTGGGCAGATATTATGGACACCTCACCTTTAGATATATCATCGTCTAACGTTGATCTATTGATATATACATTTAACAATATTGCTTGTTGTCAGGATGTAGCAATATTGCTTTTGTACAGTTATTCTCTATCATCTTATGGCTTAAATGCTAGCATAAGTGCAGTAATGATCCAGTCACAACCACTATTTAAATGGTAATAACCAACAGAAGATAATTATTAAGTGTAAGTGTCATCAATTTCAAGGTTTTACTGTAAATACTTGGTGGAAGTGCATAATATTGATATCAGTAGCAGTTTTAAAAAACTCAAGCATTTTCAACGTAGAATCAGTTGAAAGTTGACCAATCATTTTTAGATGTTAAATACCACTTCTTGTGGAGAAAGATTATTTAAAAAGAATTCAATATACGATGATGCTCGTGATCTATGCCAGCCTTGATTTTAACCACTTTCCCGGCGAATTTGTTAATTTATTGGCTTTAGCCTTAAGTATTTTTGCTATTATTATTACGGAAATATAGTTTTTTCTTGTTTAAAATGGTTTATTGATTATTCACGCGTATGTTTCTGACTATCCGGAATTTTATATCGTCTTTATAATCATGAAATTCGTTTGCATATTTGCGTGATCGCCCGAGAAGTGGTTTATTAAATGATATTCGGGAGTGGTCCAAAAAAATGTGTTTTATCTATGTAATAAGATGCTTGCAATGATTGAAACCGGTAAGAATTATTACAAAAGAAGTTAGTGCCTGGAATCTATTAATGCTTTAAAATTATTAAGTTTTTCGAAAAAAAAAGATTGGTTTGTTTTCATTACAATAATAAATATGTTTGCCCTACTATATTAAAAGATTTTCTTTAGCACACTTACTTAAAATACTCATAATAAAGCGTTTATTTACAAACAGTTCACGGAAAACGATATCTTTGAATGTTTTTTTATTATCATACTTAATACACCGTTCATATCATTTTAATCTCTGAAAAATCAATAAAGCTCTTAATTATTATTTTTTTCTTGGCATTCTGTTGCTTTATTTTTCCTTGTTAAGTTGACGCCTGCTTTTGGCATGCCTTTAATTTCTACGCTAAGGAATTTAATCAAATAACCAAATTAAATATGTCAAAAAATATCGGCCTTCTTTAAATAGAAGTTTACATTATTATGTAAGTAACTTTGACGTTTCACTTACATAATAATGTCACCCTTGACGAGAAATTTATATTGGAATATTTCTTATTTAACGATTATAACATTTTTTACTCTAGATAGGGCAGTCGAATATTAACATTCCACGTTTTCATGCTGCAGGCGAAAATTTGACTACTTACGTAAACATTTCATCACAAATACCAAAAGCCTGATGATAAAAAAGGGAGAAAATATTTTTAAATACATAGTTTTTTTGAGATTGGTCAAAGTTGGCCGTTCTAGTAAAAACAATCATAAATCATCACAATTTTTAATAACCTCAAATGTTAAAACAGGTTTTATTTTTACACTTTATATTGCTAAAATTCTTCTAAATTCTAGTTGGAGCATTCAGCCATTATATTATATCACCACTTGAGAACTAGACCTGCAACCTATTCTACAGTATATTTATAAAATATTCTTAGCTTGAAATTTAAGCTTGATAAATTTAAAAAAAAATATATATATTTTCATTAATATAAATGGTAGAATGTTTTTTGGCATGCTTCCGCGTCAGAACAATAGTTATAAATATTACAATGTTCTACCGCATTAATTCCAATTCAATCAATACGTAGTTGTTCAACACTAAAAACAATTTTCTCAATCCTAACTTAGGCTGCTAATGTTGAGATTTTAAATGATGGTTTATCTAAAAACATGTTTTTATCAAATACTGTTTCTTTGTGTCTTTTCATTATCAGGAAGAACAGGTGAAAATGAAAGAAACACTACAAAAACCCAAAATAAAAAGTTATCATGTACCATAAGATAAAAAAAAAACAAGATAAAGAAAGATGCGACTGTGAAGGGTTAAGAGACTAACAATAAACACAATCCATATTTTTAGTTTACTCAAATATTGCACGAAATTTCACTAATATAGTTCAACATATAATTCAAAGCACCAATGCAAGTATGAAATATTACATAATCCTGATGAGCTTGAAATCGATTTCACGTACGAGAAGACATAGTTATATTATGATTAAACTTAAGTGTTAACACTAATCTATTCTAATACGCAAAACTTAAATTTAAACTAACGAACATTCCGTTAATGTTCTGTGTATCAGTGATTTGAACAATCGCTTTACGAAATACGAATTCTCATACATATTATAAATCAAAAAAATCCATGAGGTATCTTAGGCACCAGATCTAATAACATATTGTAAGTTCTCTCTGAATCAATCACGTATACGTCTAAATAATGTATAAACTAGATACTGGATAGATATTTTAGTATTGTATCATATAATTTAAACCCGCCAACAATCTATACATATACATAATTCTTATTGCAAAACGAATAAAGCTGTTTTGATGACTCAATAAACTCTTACAACAACCGGCTCTAAGAATACGGATTTAACTCATGACACTTAAAATCATCTTGATTCAAGTATGTCTGAATGTTTTTATTCTATTTTTTCAAGCATGCCGCCTGTCTAAAAGCCATTATCTCTACTCGGACCATGAGTATGACTTTTTTTCTATCGATAACGTTGTGAAAGGTAGCAAAAGTTTTATAATATACATATATATTTGGACATTATTATACAAAACGGAGTGGTGGTGATAAACCAATCTAAAATTACTAATTAAAAAAAGTCTTGCTCGATTTTTACGATATCTATAAAGATATTGAAAGACACTAGCAATTTTCTCTAAATTTATTTGTATCAGCGTTGTTTTTACTGATACTTTTACGGAAAAACCAAATTACGTATTTTGTAATACGCTTTTCTGACGCTGAATACGACTCGATATCTGATTTCAATTTATTTTCCATCGCCTCATAATAAAAAGTCTTTTCCAATTTAAGGACGTAAATGCTTTATGGCAGGTATAAAAAGTAAATTTTGTAATAAACGCCACTCATACCACTCTAAATGAGCTATTAAAATATTGCTATGAGATTTTGTAACATGTAAAAATCCTTATTACTGTAAAATGAAAGAATTCTTTTGAAAGAATTCCGAGATTGATTTTGTTTGGTGTATTTTTCATTATCATCTTTGAATTTATTTTATGATTGTCTGGATATTCGATTTCAATTTCACATTTTTTGCGTTGGTTGCGTGAATTAGAAAAACTTTTATGAAACATATTACTCCGATACTGGTTTTTTCTTAATTTCCGAGTAATGTCTTTCATAAACTAATATAACCATTTAAATATAGTTCTGATAACAATCTTATTTGTTGTGTTATTAATTTTTCCTAAGAAGCATACTCTAACATACATTTTTTTCAATAATTACGGCCGCTATACAACTACTGTTGTCCTCAATACTTGAAATAAAGATTGTAGGTGATTACTATGAAGAAAAAAAACGATTGAACCAAGAAACGTTCGTTATAATAAAATTGTATACATTGTTATGATTCAATATTTGGCAAGTTGGTCCCGATACGACCATCAGGATGCTAATCACGTACCGTGGGGCTGCTTTGATATGAATACCAAACGAGCGGAACTTTTTGCTGCGGTCCGTCCTCATACGGGCCCAGCAGGCTACGCTGACTTGACCTCGACCAAGGCCAACATGGATTGTCAGCAAGCTGATACACAGGATACTTTCTATCACTGAAGCCCAGTAGTTTTTTTCTTTTTATTTTTTAATTTAAAATGGGGAGTAACATCGATTCTTTTCTTGATCGCATAGCGTTATGGAACGTGCCCGTTAAACAACGGCTGCATGGACATTATGGAAGGTGGCGGGGCCACCAACTTGCTATAATCCAATAACCTATTTAAATATGCGATCTAAAGAAATATTTATATTGCACTTAAATCATATTAAATTGATTGCCTCAAAAGCCTTTGCGTATTTTTAATACACGCGCAACATACGCTCATCTTCGAAAATGTATGCTTTATAAAGTCAGTATTCTTTTGGTATGTAGTAACGAGAGTTCATTTGATTTTCTCTCTGGTGAAATATTTAATTATTTATTTGGACGTTTTAAAACGTATGTAAACAATGGAAAGTAAGATGAAAACTGTCCAGTTGTATGAATTCCAGCATGGACATAATGCAAGCAGTAGTGCAATATAATTTTTAAAAAGTTCCAAATTTGGCTTGAATGTTAAAGGCTTATAATTGAGTGGTATTGACTCGTACTGCTATTATCGAGGCAGAATCAAGATTCACTGGACGAGAGTTGGCTTAAAGACTGGATATGGAACCAACAAAACAATTCACAGATATTCAAGATTCCAAAATATGTGCTACATATACTGTTTAACCTCTTTAAAGCTTCGCGCAAAATACGCAATGACTTATGAAACAACCCGATACTATTTATATGGTAATTAAAAACTTTTCCTTCCACATAAATTAATGTTTTTAATTCAGCACAATATGTTTGCAGTAAATGCTGTGTAATAGCAGTGGTAGCCAATTTGGTCGCCATAAACATACCTCCGGCCAGGGCCAGGTGCGCAGCGGCGAGGTAGAGGAGTAGCCGCATCGCGGCTCCCGCATCCACCCCCATGCGCGCCCTTCCTTCACTCACTGATTCGCCTTACCTGAAAATGAAACAAATAATAAATTATAATCTTTCACGTTTTACAAAAAAGCATAGACATACTAAGCACCGCTTGAAGAATGTTGGATTCAATTACGTTTTTGATTAACTCATTTGTTCTGACTTATCAATTTATCTAACATATTAAACACATTTTTTGTAATACTTCAACATATAATTGTATAGTTAACAGGACCGGTTTCACTCATCGTGAGCATTTTTAACTGATAAAAAAGGTATATTTCTATCAAAATAAGAAATTAATAAAAATAGTCATCAAAGTGGAATCGATTTTTTTTAAAGGTGTTTATTTTTTTTGGTGGAAAAACATAAAACACATTAAAAATATATTTCTATTTCCACATACATATATTCTGATAAATATCAGGGCCAACTTTACTCATCTAAACCAGTCTTTAGCTCAAAAAACATGTGGAAATAATACTAGGTATATAGTATATTTTATTAAGCTTGGAATCAAATAGTCAATAATTAAAATGATCATATTGCTTAAAAATGAAATCTTTATATATAAAAACCAAAGAACGATCTACCTATTTGACACAAAATAGGGTTGATAAGAGATCTCAATAGGTGCTAGGCGAAACAATATCTGAAAGATGCCACATATTAGGCAAGTATTTTTTTTGAAGATTAATTCCTGTGTTTAAAAAGCCTACTGGAAACGAACACGGATTTTTTTTAAACGAATTGATTATATTCAAAAAAAAATAAATGGTTTTTAAATTGGATCGAAAATAGTTAAACAAATTCCCGAAAAATACTCAAGTGATCGACATATTGCGCATCGATTTGATCCCAAACTAGGTTTTTTAGTGTTGAGTATATACATATGTATGTTATCCTTGCGCGAGACTTTTCTTTTCACCAATTTCCACTTGATCAAACGCAAACTAGATTTCAAACTTTTCACTATTGTAGCCTTAATGCTTTCGTTGTAAAACGTAGTGAAGTAAAAGATATCCTTTTACCGTCCACAGCTTGCATCGTGAACCATGAGAAGACGCATAGCAAATTATCTTTGTCTTCGTAAAACAACATCACAGACCTATGATTTTACTAAGATAATAATATTATATATAAAAGATATATATTACTTTAGATATTTAGCAGAATTTCATATACAAAGAGTTAAATAATTATTTATAAATTATGTTATTTTATTTATGTATTATTTAAAAAATTAAGGGTACAAAACGTGCTGACACTGTTAAAATATACGTTATTGATTTCTATAAATTTTATTTTAATAAATTATCAACAATGAATTAAATGCAGATGGATTTGCATACAATAACGTAAAAAAATATCTTGAATGAGTATTGCAAAATAAAATAGATGTGTTATCATTTCAACCGCTCAGAACGACCAAAGGTAAATTTTTTATTGTAGTTCGATATTCGATTATTGTAGGGAATTTAACGTGGTCTAAAATGTTACTTATTTGGTACAATATTAATTTATGAATATTTTACTAAAAGAAAATTCAATGAAAATTATATTCTGCATGAAAAGAACGATTTTTTGTCTAATACATACTTGGTTGAGATAACCGTTAACTACTCATACTTGACTAGACATGCTATAATTTCCATCCTTAATCAGATGTTTGATCATATTTAATGAAGCGAAACATCCACAGTATAAATAATAGGCGAAGCTTTCTTGCAATGGTATTCGCGTATAATTTCAACTGAACAGACCGGAAAATTAAAATCATATGTTGCATTCAATACACTCAAGCACATAGCACTGCCAAGTAGTAGGTTCGGTTACGGGAAGCTGGTTTAACTTCCCCATCGTGACAAATGATGCCAATAACCATCGCAAGTCCGAACGACCGCTTGATACCGCTCTATATTGGAAAACTTTCGAGCGCTAAGTTTCACTTGATGCACCAGTGAAGTGGTTACCAACGTATATGTCCATCCATCGCATCTAGTTTATGGATAAGTTTAGAGCTGCAATTTAGGTTTTCACATTGAAGTTGCATTATAAAAAATGTTACAAGCATTTGTCTAAAATCTCACACTTGTCTCCCCATACAAACATTTTATAATAAAATCCAAATTAAAACATTATACAATACGTTTCGTTTCAACCGATGCCTTACTCTGACTCGATGTCTGACTAAGACAAGAATATCTACTCTGTTTAAAATTTAATTACATTTAAATGAGTTCTCCGTTCTTAATGTTTATGGTGCCACACGATATATACCTACAAAAATAGATGGATTTTAAAACTTTCTTACGAAACTCTGAAGCTAGAAAACAAACAATGTAACTTTTCGCTATATCAACGACCAAAATAGAGGTTATAACGAGGTTGAATTCTGTTTTTTTATGCTAGCATATTTTTTAGTGTATTGGAATCCACTTCCAGGATAATCTTTGGAAACTGTTACATCATAATGGCATGGCAGTGGAAATAAAATATACGACCTGGATGAAAGCAATGTGATTGGTGCTTGAAAGACAATCACGCAAGCATCATAAAGTACTATTTATTATGATAAATATTAAATAACGAATATGCTCTGTGAAGAATGGACACGATACGCTTATTTACTGTTTAGTTCTTATATCACGTTTTTTTTTTATCTAGACACACAAGATCAAGATTTGGAACACAAATTTGAAAAATAGTCTTTTTTTATTTCCGAATATATTTATTTTGTCTTGTTTGTTCAAAAATGAGTATATAGCTATCTTAAATTTCAATCACGTTTCTCACTCCTACTTATATAATTCCACGGAATTTAAAACAACAAAATTGTTAAATAAATGTGCTTAAAATATTCTTCAGTTTATTTTTGATTATTAAGACACTTAAACGAATCAATATATTGAAAATCATCTTATAAACAGCGAAAGTTTTTTCAATACGTTTCTACCAACAGTTAATTTAACACCTTCATCTATATACAATAATTATTATACGTATCATAAAAATCGACGGTTACTTATATACGCTAAAGTATTCAATCAGCTTAGCAAGTACGCTGTCCATCATTTGAAAATGTTTGCCTTAATGTGACAAAGGCTAAATTGTTTGTATTGGAATAATCAAAGACGACAGTACAAGCTAAGCAAATTTGAGTGAAATAAACTCACAAGTATAGATGTCTTAAGCAAATTTATTTTGCCAGTCCGAGACGCCTTGAAATATAAATGCATTCTTTTTAGCAATAAACAATCCAAATGGCTGTCTTGGGACAAGATGGAAGCTAGTGGCGGTACTTTACTGTGAGTATTAAGGTGACCGCAAGCCTTTTCTCACAAGTGTCTGTCTTTTTTTCTATTTATTTTCAATCTCCGAGACATTTATTGTGTGAGTGCGCTTTAATATTTTAGCGTAGAGCAGCGCTTTCTATTTTAAATTGTTATATTCGTATGAAATTCGGCCACTGGGAATTCGACGTAAAAGTAAACGTCCAGCTTTTGTTTTCAATTTCAAACATCTAACTAAATAAACAGCCTTTCAGAACGAATTCAACGCGATTTCATTTCAAAACGTGAATGAATAAGTTAGTTAATTCACTTTATGCCAATATGAGCTTTTATTTTTCTCTGAACAATAGTTATTTACGTAACGAAAGAAACATGATCCATTACGATTGTCATCATTTTAAACTAGTCTTCAATAAATTATATTGATTGATTGAATTGTCAATTACTCGTTAGAACTCAATTATAACACGGTGAAAAAAATAAAAATGTATTTAAGTCTTACAGAAATTATTTATCATATGGTTGACAGCCATTTCGGCTTACTAAAACTAGATAGTTTTGACGATGGTGCAAGCTGGAATAGTTATTTACTATATATAAAATAATTTCTTTAAAACCAAAATATTTTGTTATTTTATCCACTGTGCTAAATATATTGATTCAATACGGACGTATTCTTTAGTGAACTGAATAATTTTACAAGCTTTAGCAAAAAGTCTTAAGAATAACATCTGCACTTTCTTATAAATGACGAGTGATTAGAAACATCAACTAAACAGCCCATAAATACGTTATAGCTAACCCGCAAAGGTTTAATTCATGTTCTAGGTGTGAATTTTTTTTTTTTTATTTGTCTATCATTATTTTATTTTAAAAAAACAATATTTACATGTGTCAAAATTTTTGAAACTATATTTTAAATGGCTAAAATTCTGTACATGTGTATGAAGTTAGCTTACATCAAAGGTGCCTTATTGAAAATTCTTTCTGTAAAGACGAGTGCATTCTTTGCAAAAAGTTGGAAATCAAAATCATAAAGTAAGAACCAAAAGAAATATATATATGGATGTAGTTGTAGATATAAAATAAAAACGACGAATAACTATGCATACCTAATAAATCTATAAAATGGTATGAATCTTATTTCCATGCATGAACAATTTGTACATTCAAGTTATAATGTGACAGTAGACATGCAAATGATGATTGTAATTTTTATATTCTTCATTTTGAATTATTTTATATTTTTTGACGTAATATTGCAGATAGCCTTTTTCTACTGTTTACTTTCAATTTTTTTTTTGCTTTGGTACGTCATTTTAAAGGTTTTATTCAATATAAATTCAGTTATATAAAACAGAATAAATATACATTTAACTCAAAAATACAACCATGACACAAATACTAGGGATGATTGAACGATAAGCACGCAATTAAGGATCAAATAAAAACATGTTCAATTTAACAAATAGTTATATCCAAAGTGTACTGTTTTATATTATAAACCCTAAAAATATTCATTATAAATAACGCCAAACTATCATTTTATAGGTGAATATATTTATAAGCAAGCAACGTACTTAAATTAACTGAATAATGTGAGTTATTCTATTACTTCGTGACATTCTGAACATGTTATTTATGTGTTTAATAGTAAATTTTATGAATTATATATTTGTATAATAAGTAATCAAACATTTTGATCATATTGCGAGACACATGACTGTTAAACGACTATTGACATATAAAAGTTCTTTCAGCTTATTTATGTTTGTGTGTTATATAAAATCTTCTCACATCAGTCCAATAGTACTTTGAGTTCAATACAGTGTTTGTATAAAGTCTTATTAGCAAATCACAAGCTAAATTAAGCTATTTTATGACTAATTAAAAACTTCAAATGTTTAATTTCCGGGTGTGTACTATCATTTTTAATTTTAAGGCAGAAAATATTTATTTTTTCATAAAATAATAAAGTTTATCTGTTGTTGATTTTTGAATTCAATAGGAACTTTAAGTGACCTATTTATAGAAAACGCGAGCATTCTTCAGCGCCGTGGGGTGGCACCCCGAAAATTTCCCTCCCTTAATGCGAAGCGCAACTTCCGAATTGCTCCCGATACTTTTATTGCTAGATTAGCAAAGTTAGCGAAAAGTTGCTAACGCACCCTCAAAGGAGAGGGACTTAGTCGTTTATTGTTTCGCATAGCGACGAATGAAGAGTTAACGTCACTTTAAGGTACATTTATCTCTGCCCGTTTATCATGCCAAATGCTCACCAGATAAAAACACTAAATTGAATATAAAATAGACCGATGTTTTTTCATCCATATAGAAGTCATCACTCTCTTTACTGTCATTAAATTACTTTATATTACGAGGATAAATTTATATAAAACTAATACTTACGCAGAAAAGCTCTGATATATTAATGTAAGGTCATGAGCAGAAATCAAGCATGATAAGCAAGCATTGCGTAATCACTATATAAAGTTATTTAATCACTGCAATAAAAATCATTGTGCTGTCATTAAAATACACATTATTTTTAGTAATAATCTTATAATTTGAGGTCAGTTGAGGGATAAGTTAACCCTTGATTCCCATTATAATGCAATCTCTGCTAGTTACTTAATGCAATAAATATTGGTAAAGCCTATAGAATTCTGACAGTTAAATTCACATACAATATGTTTAAAATAACTCTTATAGAAACGTTGGACTTATAAATACTATGTCTTAAACTTAACTTAATGAAGATACAAGGCACGCGTGTAAATAAAATAAAAATTAAATCACCACAATTAATACTGTTCTCAATGTTTCTCGTCTATTGTATTTTTTTCATCATAAATAATCGATATATGTATTTTAATTGATACGTTTCTTATAACAGCATTGTTACATGATATAAATTAAGAAACCATGTCTTTATTATAAAATAAAGATCAATTTATCTGTTATAGAATGTCAGAAACATACTTGAAAAAAGCCTTGTTCAGTTAATTTTAAATAACCGATAGCATTTGCAGACATAGACAGTGAAAACAAGGCATTACCGTTATATTAAATGAGATAATAAGAGTATATCGTTATACTACAAGTCTTTGAATTCACTAATCGTTAAGATAAAGTTTTGGTTGTGTTTTGCTAATGTGCCTAAAAATTTATTAATTTAATTTAGATAACAGCTCAAGTTTTAATGAAGACATTTCAAGTTCATTAATTTTTATCATTTAAAAAAAAGTATATGCAATATTTCTTGTTATAATTAATTTAGATCCCGTAGCAGAGTGGTTGCGGTAAAAAATTACATGTTCTTTCGTTAAATTTTTGGAATAACACTTAACAACAATATTTATTTGATCAGTTTTTATATGATATTCAGGAACAAAAGAGTAAATTTAGAGAAAAATAGGATAATAGTATAATTTTTGCTTATAAATTCATACTTTTGATAAGAATCAGACATGGTTGGTAAATGTAAGAAAAATTTACTGCATTCATATAACCAACAAACCTATTATATTATTATAATAATCAACGGGCAATTATTTGAAAAATCTTTACGTCACAACACGTTACTAATATCTTAGTTAAATTTTAAGAATTTACCCATATCAGAACATAACGAATATTCTCACATTTTTTTTTTATTATAAACGATCGAAATTTATCAATAGGTGAAATGATGGATGAAGCATCCACAATATAAATCGAGAGTAGTTTATTATGCATGGCTCATTTACATACTCATAAATATTCACATCGAATACGACTGGTGGAAGGAGAAGAAGTTTCAAAGTTCACATTTCAAAGATTTAAAATTTATCTTTAAAAAGGGGGGACTTTAGCATGTATACGTGAATACACGTTTGAGAAAATCAGTATGTAACTTATCAAACACATATGATTTATTTTAAGTTTTTCAAGCCGATAGGTTTTTGACGGACTCTATTTTTTATGTATACTTACTTATTTATTATTATGGTATTCTGTTTATGTCCCAAAGTATTGGAATCACAAGCGTAACATTATACTAAAACTTCAAAATTCACAGATTTTAATAATGAAAGTATAAGAATCTGGAATTTGTTGACGATTTTATTGGAAAGGCAATACTTATAATGCCATATTATATTTGAAGGATAGAAATCAGTGAGTCGAACTGACACCTCGATACATTCCTTCCAAGATGACAAAATGAGAAATATTCAGGCGTATAAGCAAACATGCAACCCTTTTTTGGGTCACCCCCGGGAGAACCTTCCACAGGATGACTTTCGTCACATTCGTTGCTCCTTTTTGCCCGCCTGTTGATAGTTTGCCACCTGGTTTTTTATATATATGTATATATAACGTATTTATTAAAAGCGTTGACTTTCTTTGTGCTTATTTCACAATTCGTATATGGATCAGAACCGATTCTGTTAACCGCAAACATTATCAGCATGATTTTGTGAAACATTCAAATAGGGCCAAATAATATTATACTTTTATGATTATCTGTAAATTCTTGTAAATTTATTTTGCACCTATTGTTTTATAAATCTTGTCATAATTTTTAATATAAACTAAATGCTATCTTGTTTGCTTCATACAATAATGTGCTGAAAATTGTTATCAGTTGTTTTTATTAATAATAAAAGAAAATTTAAAAAATATTCGTACCTTCATTAAAACTTATTTAAAAAGAATTAATAAAGCACTCAAAAATGGTGTATGAAACGAATCCTTGTATATTTTTTATGTAAATAATATTGTATAAAACACTTCTCAATTTTACTGAAATCCTCTTCACTTTGAAGACTACACTCCAGTGCTTAGCTTTTCCAAGCTTTTCTAGCACGAAAAGCTTCTCTGGAATAAGTTTTCTTGAAAGTTTCCTCCTTTGCACTTTTCATCCCTCTACATATAGATGTCTGTATTTCACTTTTACTTCATCTGTTGTGTTGCCAAAATGGTTTTCAATACACGTGTAGGAATTAACCAGATTCAACACTTTTAAAGAATAGATATATTAAAAACGTTAAGCACTCCAAAATATAGGACATTAAGAAATAATATTAACCATTTTTCAAGTTACTTCAAAATTTATTTATCCTAATCATGTCTGATTATAGTCAAATTTCTTCTCCAGTCTTTATTCATTCTTCAAATATAGCATATTCTGTTTTCATCTAATAAATTATTTATATGAAGGTAACATTCTAAGGCTTTCGTCTTCGTCGTTTTTACATTATATGAAAATGTGAACAAATAATTATTTGCTCCATATCAATAAAAAAATCATTTTCATTTATCCCGTCAACAATGCAAACTAGCCGAATACAAAATGTATATTCCAAACTAACACAACCAAATAATACATTCATTTGCCTGCATATTATAAACAAACATTTCACAGTCATGAAAAAAAAATACACCTGATTCTTCGACCATACATATTTTGCTAGATGGCTATTCACTATACGTAGATTTTTTTCTTTTAAATCACAGCTAAATCTGCTATTTACAACACGCAGTACTCTATAAAACTGCTTTGGTGTGGCTGAGAAACCATAAAAATATCTTCTGTAGAATATGAGTATCCAATACGAATATTGCAGAACATTAAATGTAGTTATTGACTGTAGAGTAAATTTTTAGTGTTCTACGGGATAATATTGGAAACTATTGCAGAACGTGTTCAAGAAAATATGATTTTATTTATTTAAAAACGTGCAATTTGAAAAAAAACTTAGTGAAAACTATTTGGATAAAGCCAAGGATAAAATTAATACGACATCAAATAGAAAATTTAAAAAAAATAATTTGAACCTTTCCCAAATGGTCCCCATGTTTCGAGCTTTTCGGGGCCCCAAAAATCGACCATTTTTCTAGTCTACAATTCTGCTCGTCGATGACCGCTTAAATAATTAAATATTATTGGACAAATCGATTTATTTTAAGTAAAGCCAATTTTCAACCAATTCCGACATTGCCTTTTTGGTGGGTGAGACAGCTTACCACCACTGCCACACTAGTATTCTTTATTCATTGTTTTTTAAACCTGTTCAGTAAAAAAGTATAATTTATATCGAAAAATTTCGTCACAATTAAATAAGAAAGAAAATAAGTCAGATTATTATTGGCCGAAAACTATTAATATCGTCGCTACAAATTGCTAGGATTCTAACTTTACTGTCCATACGGAATAAAATAACGTTATCTTATCTCTAACGCGCTTCGTTCAAACGTACGCTTCAAATCAAATGAATGCTTTTTACATTAAAAGACGTAGATATGCGGTCACGCTTACAGTTGATTATCCCAGTCTGTCATAAATATCAACACAAACTGTTTTTCCGTGCATGTGCGACTTAAAATTCGAATAATTATAGGAAAACTATCGATTTTCATATATATAGACATATTTTTAGAACAATGTTTTTTTAATGCAATCTATGAAAATAAAGCCATAACACTGGGGTATTTTTAGACCCACTTCGGATGATACGTTATTTTTCAGGTACAGTCTTTCGAGGCTTAAAAAGATGGGAAATAATTAACAGACTTGTCTTATTTTCATCATGCATCTTCACTGTTTCCTAAAACGAGATGCTGACCAACTGTAAACCAACTTTTTGTTCAGAAACGTCTTTTGAGATATTTCATTAGCTTATTTCAGAAATAGTTTTATAAAAATATATTATTCATAAATTTAAAGATAGATATGTTAAATCATCTATTTCTATTTAAGACTGTTTTACTGAAATTCGATGCCTTATTTAGTCCATGGCTTAAGTGTTTCAGTTAATCGAATTGCGCCGTGAAATTCGATTTAATTGGAATGGAAGTCATTAAATGTATCGATTCGATCATCGTTAAGCCACATAGTAATTTGGCAATGATTAGCTGGTCATTAGCGTACAAGTGATATATGAAGTGTATGTAATGAAAAGAAAATATATTAATATAAATTCCATAATAATTCACTGGATTCAACTGAAAGAGTTTTATTTATACATCGGTTAATTATCTTGAAGTTGAAATATTAAAATAGAGGAAAACTCGCTTCTGTTAAAATCAGCCAAATTTATTTGACAACATGATCAAAAAATGTGTTCATTTATTAGAGGTATAGTATCGATACTAAAAAGGTCACTTTTAAGGTGTTCACTGTCAAAAAGGTGGGAAGGCATTTTAACAAAAATAATAATACATTTATAGTACTTTTTCCACATAAAACTTATTTGATCAGGACCGGTTTCATAGTTTGTCATACCTTGTTTTTCTAACTTAACTTTTGTATAAATATCACTGTTTCATTGCATTCCTTATCAGTTGACAATGCTCGCCATGAGCGAAACCGGTTCTGATCAAATAAATTTTATGTGGAAAAAGTACTAAAAATGTATTATTATTTTTACTAAAAAAGGTTTTTAATATTTTCGATGGTTTCGGCGGTAACTTTGTGGAAGTTCATTTTAATATAAAAAAATTTAATATAAAATTTCATTACTTAAGCAAACTTTGCGATAGTAAGTCTGAAGATGCCTCTGAAAGAGGCGAAACACGTGTCACAGTTAGTTACACAATACGTGGAATAATCAAAGTTATTTAAATTTTATATTAAGGTTTTTAATAATCACATTTAGTTGAGCACAACACAAACTAACACTTTGTTTACGGCTCTTTTAATTATTCTGGAAATTTACACGTTATTTCACATTTGATAGCCAATTAACAAAAGCACAATTTTGTGTACTCCGCAATCGTAGTGTTACCAATAAAAAAGATTATTTTTATTCACAAAATTGCATATTTTAATCAAAACATTTTAGAAGTTCTTATCGATTGAAAAAATTCAAATCGAAAACAATATTTGCAAATAGGTGTCTGCTTAAAAGTTTCTCTTTAAGCGAACCTTCTTTTCAATTTTTCAAAAAAACAATTTGAAACACCCATCTAAATCTGAACGGGTGCGTGTTGTAAAAAGTTTTTTTTGCATTCTTTTAGCCTTTCGCGTAAACAAGTATTCATTTTTTTTGCCAACTGAACATTGACAAATACGCACGCGTGCGCCTAAAAGCCAAAGCGCGCTAAATTTGCCGAATATTCTGAAGCACTTCTTTCATTGATCATTTGTCTACCTCGGCTCGAATGCCAAATTGAATCCACGGCCATGCTTCCAGGCGCCGCTGAGTGCCGCAAAATAAATAACGCAATCTCACTGCGAACAAAAAGGATTGGGCCAAAGCGTAAGGGGCAATAAATAACGGGACGCCGCTGCTGCTGCACGACACACCCTCGTTTTGATTGAATGGCAGTTGAAGAAAACTATGCTACACAATGAGCGCTAACTTAAGTTAGAGGATAAGCACTATTTGATGCCAAATCAAATCCGACTCGTTATACTTAGCTTGATTGGTAAATCCTAATGCACTTCAACAATTAACTTCATTCGTAAAAATATATTGATTTATCAAATTTTACTTTAGACTACCTGTAATGATCTGTTTCAGTATATTTAAAAACAAATTCTTAATTTTACAGTAATAAGCCTCTGAACATTTGTATCATTATAACAAAAAAGCAGATATCTTTGTTCTTTCGTTAAACAACGTATTGAAAATCATAAATCTGTATTCTATGTACTTCCGTTTTAATCATATCTTAACCACTGAAAAAACACATCGTAGGAATATATTTCGTGAAATGAAGAATAAAGCATTTAACAGTAAAACATTACTTAAGCAAACTTTGCAATAGTAAGTCCGAAGATGCCTCTGAAAGAGGAGAAACACGTGTCACGATAAGTAGCACAATACGTGGAATAATCAAAATTATTTAAAATTTGCATTGATATCTTCACCTAATTGACAACTGCATATTTAATTCACATATTTCTATATTTATGACTTTTTACATTCTTTTAAAAAAAATTGAATGTGCAATTGTTATTGAATGTTTACTGAAATCTAATATTATTCGAATACATTTCAAGGCGAAAGCACGTGCGATGGTCTCTAGATGTCGTCAGTCGAATCAGGCCGAAGTAGGTTTTCCAACCTCGCAACCACCACAGCGTTTTTACACACGAAAATACGTGACTCGAAAACAAATTGATATGTAAAGCGAGAAAATCAAGAATGCATTCAGCTTTCACCTTTCAACGGTTTAATATCAGAGCCTGGCTTGGACCAGAATGGGATGGAAAAGCTCTCCATAGGTACGTATATAAACGTGGTCCCGAATTCGGCTATATAATAGGAGGGAGCTATCTATTTTTGGCCGGTTAAAGGATCGGAGGAAGCCATGCGAGCCGCTTGAAACGTTTTCGCCGACCAGATGTGCAGTCTCTGGGAAGATAGAAAATCCAGAGTTTTCACTCTGTCTACTACGCTTCGATGGAATGAAATGGACATTATAAAAAATAATCGCCTTTAGTATCGCAAAGGCAGAAAATACGACTTATAAATTATATATATAAGAGATTTAATGGATAATCTTAATAAAAGCGCTTTTATAAGTTTATCTGACGTATTCAAACAACGGAATGATTTAAATTGTGTAAACAAGTGTTTGCCTTACAATATTATTACTCAATAAATATATCACTTGGGTCAATTGGTAACGTCACTAGCTTTGGTTTTAGAGGTCACGAGCTCAAATCCCAGTATGGAAAGTTTTTTCACTCAGTTATTCTATTCGAAAGCATTGATGTCTATGATGACTAAAATAATACCCATCCCATATGAAGTGAGAGAGATTTTTTTATTAATAGTTCTACTCAAGCCCAATCCTTCTGTCATAATTTTTTGGGAAAAAAGAGTTGAGTAATACCGAGTAACAAGCAATTCTTAAAGAAAAACCCTTTTGTCAAGAAAACCTACACTTTGTTAAAATATACTCCACATTAAGAGTTGAAATGGTTTTTGAAAAAAATTAAACAATTTATGACAGGATATTAGTGACCGTATGAAAATTATGCATTTTAATATTCTTCTATGACACTTATTTATAATTTATCTTGTAAATTCGTAAAACCTATTTACTATTTTTCACATGAAAAGAACGCAATGAATAATGTTAATTATAAAACATTTCAATGAAGCGGTTTAATGAATATGATATTTTGAGTATTAAATATTTTAATTTGAACATTATTGGAAGTATTTTGTTTAATAATAATGCAACGATTCATATTTGAAATAATTTTAAAAATTCGCTGAGTTTTTTTCGCTTTGAACTTTATTTAATTTTTCAACTAAACCAAACAAAATGTCTATAATCCTATTCATTTTTCATGACTTTGCAAATATAATCCGCATAATCAAACGATAGCTATAAAAAGTTCAGCGTGCAATCGTTTCACGCAAAGTCAGTCAACCAAATTGAGCAGTGTAGGAAAATGCATCTCTGTGTGGAAAATTGCCACTGAAATGCCAATAACAAATTCAAATTTCGAACTCAAATATAAAATCACATAATTTGAGGTTTACTTTCAAAAGATTCATGTTTCACTGCGTTACAATATACCACTAATCAAATATGAATATTGTAAAACACTAGATCTTCGATTTGTGGATAAAAAATGATATATTATTCGGTGTATCAATTTTGTAGTGTTTTATTTAAGAATCTTAATTGACCATATTATCTACGGTTTTCTAATAATCCAGTTTCTAAAATGCAAATAAAAATATATCATGTAGACATTTTTTCTTTTTAATGCATTGTATCTAAATGTCAAATTAGTGGGAACCGATAAGATGAAACTAACTTTTAAATTTCATACCATGATTATTCTAGTGTTTTTTTTATACCATTAAGAAAAATGGCTTTTGAAATATTTTTTTCTCTGAATATACCATACCATAACACTAGATTCATAATTATCTAAAAAGAGGTTTCAGCATTCATTCAAGTGCATGTAGAAACAGTATTTACGATACAGTCGTGGTTTTATTGGGTATCAAAATTTCATTATCTCATTACACAATTTTACATATAACGTAGTTCTCAACGACAATAATTACACAATTGTAAAGGTTTTCTCTGAATAAACTTATAAATATGCTATATGGTTGATGGTGACTCAAAATCAGCTTTGGGCATGATGAAAATAAACCCTACATATTATTCACCTATAAATTTGGCACATTAATATAAAATGGTCAGAAAGCATCAACGTTTACAGTATATGTAGTGAAATGTTTATTTTATGAACACAGGGCATCCACTACGTTCGAAAATGCACCGATTGCATTGCATCCTTGCAGTGGTTACTCAATCTCATGTTATTGAGTGCACTCGACCTCGAATGAGATTGGTCTATCCTGTGAACCACTAAATGCTATGGTTCATGGAATTAGATCGAATCTTGGAAGCGAATATTTTGATGCATGAAGAAATTTTACTTATTGCTTTCCCAGATTTGAAATTTGCGAATAATTTAATGACATCAAACTTCATATAGTTTATACTGTTAGACACGGGTCGTCAACCTGGTCCGTACCGCCCACCTGTGGGTGGTGAAGGCTTCCGTGGTGGGTTGTGGACGATTTTAGCCTTAACCCCAATTTTTCACTTATATACTGAATTGAAATATAGCGATGTTTAATATGGAAATTTTACCATGAAAGATATGAAAAAGTGGGCAGTAGACATAAAAAAGTTGACGACCTCTGCTGTATGCTCATAATAAAGTTTCGGAATAGTTCAATTCAATCTTCCACATTTATTTATTGACTGGCAAACGAAGGCGCATTAAAGAAACTTTGTATTTATTTACAGAATTTGGCAAGTGTTTTTTATGCATTGAAAGTTCGAAACAAGAAAACCACAGATTTTTTACTTATATTTAGCTCGATTTGAGGCACAAACTAATTTTTGAAGGAATACAGTTATTTTTATTTGAAAAAAACTATTTTAGCCTTGTTGTCATTTCTCTTCATCTCTTTTTATCCGACCCTGGTAATCTAGGGCAAAGAGAGAGAGAAAATAGCTCACCAATAAGTTTCGTCTTCTTTTTTGAATACTATTAAGAACAGAATTGAACAACTGGCTAAAAAATTGTTAGTTAACTCCTGTTAGGTTCCTACATAAGGAGATAATACCACATACGTTATTTAATTAAATGCTAAAAACAAATTTATCTAAGTAATATATTTTTCTACAGCTTACACGAAAAAAGAATTCATATTTGTAATTAGTTGTAGAAAGTTACAATGTCTGTCCACTAATAGTCCTGAAACACCTTAAAAGTAATCTATAGCATATGCTTGATGATAAAACATTGACTGATATTTCAACCATACAATTTTTGAATAAAATTAACTTCACATAAGATATTAGTTATCATGAACAAAAGCAATAATGACATTGAAAACATATTTCAATTAAATCGTCCGTAAAATGAGACATAAGAGATTTTTTAGGATGTTGGTAACAGCGTTTTAAAGTGTCATTGATTCTTTTCATTTTTATACATAGTTATATATATTTTATATGAAAACTTCGAATTTCTGTGCACATTTTGTACCCAACATCTTAAAGTATGACAAATTATTTGACTTTTAGTTTTGACTAAGGCGCTAATACGTTGTAAATTAAACATATCGGTCGTTATCAATCATTTAATATCATTTTAAAGAAAACCTTCATACAAAATAGGAGCATCCGATGTAATAAATCTCTTTTACGCTCGCCTAATAATAATCCGATTATGTGATATCGACCCCCATAAAACAAAATGTGGAACAAAAATATACCACCGCCATTTGTCCCAACCGTAAAAAACAAAAAACCATAAAGTGCCGAAATATGCGAGTAGTGGACTGATTTATTTTTTATCACGGATACCTTTGCACGCAAGGGTAGAATAGATAAAATATTCTATGGAAATAATTCACTTACTTAGGTGAAAAACTCACTGCAACCGAAAGTTTATATGAGAGGCATCTAAAAGCACAAAACTATATGCCTTATGAAACGATGTTTTCGCGTTAGGTACACGCCATAATTACTTTTATAATTAGCTTCATCGATAATTAAATTATTTCATCGCATTGTAATTTTTTTAGGAGCAGTCGGATTTTTTTACTCTACCGCTTGTTGCTATTAATACAAGCAATATAAATGTTACCTCAATGCTCAAGTATCCCTTTTCAAGCACTGAGTGAGATAGATGAATATAATGCAAGATAATTACGATACATCAATGGCATCTGCATTCCTACATTTAATGATAAAATAAAATAAAAAATATATGCGTAGCATTCCAAACATAAAATCGTACTCAAATTTGAATCGTTTGAATTGTGTACTCTTCCACGAGTTTTGTCGCTTACAACCCGGGTTTTTCCATTCGGCATCTTCATTAGTAATTTCATTTGCATGAACTTGAATGATCCGAGCACTCAACACCTTCAGAATAATTCTTAAATTATATCAGCCGTACTGCTTGGTCTAGGTTTTTAAAAAACCAATGAAATAAATATGTCAGTAGTCTTTGTATGTGTAAGATTTTTTTCAATAAATGCAAATTATAATTTTTGGGTCAGAAATCTACGATTTTTTGTTGCATTTATTGTATAAAACAGCGAAAAATCTAACCATTTATGTTGCTGATAAATAAGAAGGGAGCTTATACATCTTGCCCTTTTTAAGGTGCCGAACCTCCAAAAGTTTTCGGTTTCCATAATATTGCTTTTAAATTCTTTAACAAAACAATATTCACGACCTATACATATATATTGAAATTTTTCATTTATACCGTGACATATTACCTTTTTTGATGTAATAACGAACAAAGTTTTCTATTGGGGAGATAAAAAAAAATAATAATCCCAGATCCGGGCACCGAACTTTTGCAAAAGTTACAACAATGAAAAGTTTTCCTCCTTTTAACTTAATATATACAACCTTGTTTTTGGGGAAAGAATATAATGTGTGTTTACAACATTATCAAAAGATACAATGATTCTTATGACCCTCCTCTTTATTTATATTCTTACTAATGTGAAAAATGAGTGAAAGATTTTTTCAAGGTTTTTTTTAAATTCTATCGAATTAAATAAAGTAAAAACATATCTTTGCTTTAAGCTTTGCATTTATAAATAAACTTATCCCGAAACCTTTTACATACAAGCACTTATTCAGTTTTATTTGATGATGAGGCCTTTTGATGTAAATATACCTTGCAAGATATTACCTACTTAAAAGATTAGTAAACTTACGCCACTCTGTTCAATTTAAAAGATCCGCACTACTCCACCAGACGTCTTAAGATATCGACATCGTAAGCATAAGGAAAGCGAAATACGCAGCCAGTCGATCCCTGGAATGAACGCATCCCTCCGTCACTCTTCCATCCCTCATATCTTTTACCTTCCAGCAACTCCGTTCCGGGGAATTCCCGTTCTGCGGCTGCAAAGTAGTTGAAAATAATTGATCACTTTCACACAGCAGCGGTCATAATAATACTCTCCCGAGCGGGAAGGCCCGCGTGATGGATTGTACGACTTTCCCCCTCCGAGGCCCGCAAATCGCATAAAAACGTGCTTTGTTTTGCTTTCCCCGCTGATGATTGATTCACTGTGAGTAAATTGTCCCACGGACAAACGGTGTCGTGTTATACGGAACTGGGTTGAAAAAAAATGTATATTTTATACTGTTGGGAGTTTCATTGCGATCAATATACGGGTGTTAGATTGTCCTCGGAAAAAACAGCATTTCATATAAATATAATTTGTATTTATCAAATTATTAATGATAGAATTGTAGTAAATATGAATGCAGAATCAAAATCGGTCGTGAAAAAACTCTTGTCTGAATAAGAATAGGCATAGAAAATATACTACTTCTAGCTAGCTTATCTGGGTACAACTTTTAGTATCTGATAGTTATTTAGACATAGAAACCACACCACTTTTTTTACGCTTGTAATAAAATTCTGGTATATGACATCTTGACCATGTTACGAAGTAGAACAAAACCAAATAGCGTTTAAACCCAGTTATGTGGCCGCATATGGCATACAATTCGTCTCTTGATCAAAATAATGACGTTATACAAGTAAAAGTAAGATTATCCAAAATTTTATTGAATATGTATTCTGAAATTTCTAATTTAAATACTGTATTTTTGATAATATATTCAATTATCTGCATCTTTATTATCATAATTTTAATTTTATATCTAGAACCGTCAATGAACTGATATTGCTAAATACCTAAAACGTTCTTTGATATTTGCAGACAAAGATGATTACATAACAATGGAAAACCAGAGCACCATCACTTATCACTGACAATCTACTGTCGAGTTAATTCAGCGAAATAAAATTTATATCATTTCTTTTTCAGACTTGGTAATAGACTTTAGTAACTTATTAACGTATTAAAAATTTTAACTATTATTTTTGATGAATTTTCTAAAAAATCTTTTGCATTACGTTTTGAAATGTTGAAATTACATAAAATAAGAAAGTAACACGAGATCACTTAAAGAAGGCAAAACCTAACAAACGCACTCCATGTTCTGAACTGGAATTGATGGTGGTCGAATTTGACTATTGCGTAAGTGAACATTTTTCTGATATAAATCAAAATAAATATTATTAAAAAAAAAAAACTTTATAAAAATTTATTTCACTTGAATATCACCGGCCTAAAATTCACCCTACTTTAAATATTATTCTCGAATTTGTATTTCTGAAGTGATATATTTTCTTAAGTCTTTTTCGAATTCAATTACGGAATAATATGTAGTCCATTTTTCACGAATGTACTGAATATGATAACTTTATTTTTCGATATATTCTACTAGTATTTCTTTTTATTATGAGAAAAAGTTGCTCGTAAAACAATAAAAAACTTGCTTTCTTCCTGTAAATTTGATGTTTTCAGATGATTTTACGTAAACCACAATTTTCACTTCACTCATTTTTTTTTTTCAATATCACGCATAAAAATGAGCATAATTTGTTGCACTGCTTAATCTACGATAGGGGTAGAATTGTTTTATAACAAATAGGTAAGTGTATTAATAAATAATTTTAATATTTATCGAATAAACAGTACACACAATCATACACTAAAGTTCCTTGCTAAAAGTCATTCATTGAAATACGCAACTTTTAACGAAATTTTATGTAAAAAGTTCGCAGAGAATATGCTTGGTATAGTAATAATTATTGTTCACGTTAAAAATACTATCTCGATTATAAAACAACAGAAATATTGGAGTTTTAATAGTTTTAAAAATAACTATAAAAAAAATATTCAATTCAAATATTTGAATAATTTAAAAATAATAAATGCATTTTTTATATACAAATACCTACATTTAATCCCTTATCAAGTTTTTATCCCCTGTAATTGTCAATTTTTGGTGAAAAAGCATTTTATTTATAAAAACACTCGTATACATTTTTCGTTAAGATCATGATCGGTTTCGCTCGTCGTAAGCATGAGTTGAGTAGATGTTTTTTTTTTTATTTATTTGAATTTGTAATATATAATAAGTTGTTTAGAACTGTTTTTATCCTTGTTTTCTCATACAAATTTAATAAAATTGTATCGATCAAATTCAGTAGAATACTAGATTAATTGAAATTGTATTGAAACTTTTATTCTTCTTTCAATGAATTAATTTTTAATTGTTTATTCTTCTAGGTCCAGCGGTACTTTTTACACTATAATTAAACTAAATTTTATGATAGAATAAGAACATAAACTTTTGTTTTGCGTGATCATTAATCTGAATATTTCATTTGGCATCTTTTAATTTCGTGTTCCTAGTTAATGGAAACATTCAAGATAGTCATAAATAAATGATGACATTTGAAACAAATTTTCTACAATCAACATTCAACGCTGTATTTAAAATGTTCACCTCATGGTCTCCAAAAGCTTACGGGGATGGTTTTGGGTGAGAAAGTTTACATGTCCTTTCGAAGTTGAATACAATACAAAGCAGAAATTAATTTAACATTAATGAGAACACCCTTCTACACGACCCGTATTCAGCAAACCTTTATAGTTTTGTGGTTAACAATTTAAACAAAGTTAAGTCACATTTATACATTAATATCAATATACACACACAAATATAAATTTATATATTTGCAGTCAAATATTATTCGACATAACAGAAAGTGGTGTGTTATTATATATTCAGCAAAGCAGCTTATTTTATTGCATTTGCTAGACGCATTTTCTAATGCGACTATTTAAAAAACAGACATTAGTCGGCTATTGTAACCAATTACGTATTGAAAATATTTCAAAATACAATTTAAAAAAAACCATTTACTATGGTATTTTGATGGCTACAATAACTTACAAGTATATTTGAAGATTGGGACATAGTTTTTAATTATAATTAAATTTTATTTAATTAAAAGTCCTTAAAATTAGAAAAACCATAAAAATATATTGATATTTAAGAATCTTTACACTAAATAAATTATAAATAATACCTTATTTACACAAAAGCGCTGAGTTTCATTGAGATATAAGTTTTTTAATGTGATACATTGCTTTCTTTAGTGTGATGTTTAAGCCGCGATCCACTTGTGTATTAACGAAAAAAAAAATATTTTTTATTTTATTTATTTTAATCGTTTGATATATCTGGCATCCTGATAAAAAGTTATTTTTGCGGATTATAGAAATATATTTATCATCAATATATTATATAATATCACTCTTGTAATAGACAAGGACGATATATAGAACCATTTTTATTGAAGTGTTCAAACTATTAGTTATAGTAAAAATAAAAGGGAATAATCTATATGAAATATCAGATGAGAAACAAAAAAAAGGTAGTATTTAACCTCAAAATTAATGATATATTCGTAAACAAGCAAACATGATAGAATATTTATTCTTCGCTTAAGACGTCATCTTTCACTGGCTATGTTTATTCTGTAAATATAATTTATAGGAGCCTCCTTAACTTGTCTTGGCATATTTATGCAAAAGTTTATTTTAATAGATGCAAATATGCATAGCCAGCATACCTTCATAAAAGCATATAATTATTAACGCCTTTCTCGTATTCGTGTGTACACCACTAAACCGAAATACGTATACGCACACATGTACTATTCTTATCAAAGCGTTCTAAAAACTTTTCATATTTTTAATAAGATAAGCTGGTTAAGTTGTTTTTATGTTTGTGATTTGAATGATTATTTTATGAACTAAGATCTTTTAAAAACAGAATTTTTATTTTCTACGCTACACAGATACCTATAATCGAGACAAATTATTTATTTTCTTAACTGTTCACCGCTGTTGGTTCTAAAGCCAAATTTTCACTTAAATATTAAATCAATGTATTGATTTGTCTTCCATATGAATCGCAAATTCTGTGATGTTTACATTCTTAAGCATTCACCTATTAGTCGACCCTTTAAAGTATTCTGAACTGAGAAACCATTGATGTGTCTTTATTCTCTCAGGAAAAGCCAGTTTTAAAACACTTTTTTGGCATGTTAAATTTGTCTATTTTCTTCACATAAGGAAGTAAATCAGTCTCAATACCTCCAAAAAACTGATTTGAAATCGAATCGCTTCTTAAATATGATTTGAAAACAGTTTTTGTAATAATTTGAATGCAAATGTTTAAGGTTTGTAAAGTTTTGTAAAATGTTGTTAAACTAGGTAAGTTGGTATTTGAAACAAAAAGAAACAGTGTAAAAGTGTTAGTGGATGCATTCACAACAACAATCTGAAGATAGTCTCCCCCAAAGTAAAACTTGTATGCTGTGGTGATGGGAAAAGACAAAAGAACAACCCTTCTACTTCATATATATACACACACTTCAATCTGGTGCTGAATAAAAACTTGAAAATGTATGACAAACGTTTTTTTTTCTACTTTGACTGAAATAATTTTAGAGTTGGAAATTTTGCTGACGATATTGGAGACACGAAAAAATACTTTATTTAAAGTAGGTATTCCAAGGAAATAATCATCATTTAAAATGGTACAAATTATTGTTTTATAATATTCAAATATTGATTTAGAGAATTTCTTAAAAAAAGCTTTTATTTTTAACAGATTAATTTCTCGATTATAATCTGGAAGATTTATAAACTTTTTTTTAAAAATTAAGAATACTCAATAAAATGCATTCAAACATTTTTTTATGTTTTGATGGCCTTGTGAAAAAAAAAACGCGTATTATCAAAAACATGAAAGACCATTGCAATAAAAAAAATCACTCAACAAATTACTATTATTCCATGAAGACTTTTGTCATCCATGACGTAAAATAAAAAACCGTTACCTTGAGTCATGATTTTGATTGAATACATTGTAGTCAATTTTTAAAAAAGCTTTTATATTTTTTTTGAGTATACTTGAGTGTGGCTTAACATGATGAATTTGAACAAAAAGGCTGTAAAACATTAATCGTATCCTAAAATGCTTCTTTGTTTACATACAGCCTGCATTGTGAGCTTAGTTTATGCCCCTAAGATTGACGGAGGACTATGGTAAAAGGCTTCTATCGCCGGGGGTGATCGCCGGCCGTGGTTCGGGGTCGTCGTCCGTCGACCCAACACAGCCTATTTCACCTCCTTTTTGAACATTTTTTTTCAACATTCAGAGCTTTTTATCCCTCACTGCACACATGCATGACTTATTCAGCAGTCGCAGGCATAGAAGATGAGAGGGATGTAAACGAGTCGATAGATTTTGCATTTTGAAAAAAATTTTCTATTTTATTGCTTAAAGAAAAAATATTATTTATTTCTTTAAGCAATAAAATAAAAACCACAAAAAATACATCGCTTTTTTATATTATAATATACGCACATAAATGTGTGTGGCTGAAAACATAATATAAAATGTCTGTCAGCTTTTGGTCGTAATTATGAACGTACTATTTATTAGCTTAGTGCTACATACAATATCTAGGATATTCAAATAAATTTGAATGTATTTCCACCAAGAAGTGACAGTTAAAAATTTAAGATATCTCGGACGTATTTTTAAAATTGACGTAATAAACTTTTTATTTTACATCTATGTATATCACAAAATATTTTATTTATGTTTAAAAAAACATTAGCAAAATTTGTTTTTTAAGCGCAAACTTACTTCAAAATATATCTTTATATATTTAAAAACTGAAACATTGAAAGTTTTGTACGTATATTAAACATTTTTGTTTTGTAAAATTAGAGAGCATTCAAATCTCCAACGGAATTGTCATGCTTTTGTGTCATTTTGTTGAATATGTTCAGTTATTATTCACAACGAATATTAAAAAACATTTTCGAAGACGTGAAATCTTAGGGGCGTATATAAATAAAATATACTCTTGAAAAACTCAAGTTGTGTTATTATTCAATATTTTTTGCTTTATCTAGGTGTATTATAAATTATTATTATCAATTTTATTCTAAGAATTATTCGATGGGTAATTATTTTAAGCTTGATAATAGAATTTCAGAAAATGTGTTCAATTTTACCTGTAAGGCGCCTTATGAAATATTTAGATCTACATATGATAAAATTCATTTAACATGTGATATGTAAAGATGTTATAATTTTATCAAACAATTTCAAGAAAATTTTGCCTCTGTACTAAATCACCATACTTAGGAAAAGTTACAAAGGTTAATTGAAAATCTCAAGTATTATAAATTCAAAACTCAATCACTATGAGTCTGTCTTTCTCCAACTTATTTCTTATATTAACTTTCATTTGAAAATGTAGGTTTCCGATACACATTTCAACGTCAAGTGTTTCGTTATAAGCTGGAAAATAAATTAGCTTTCATTTGAATATTCAAGACGAGTTTCTTTACGATATCTCCGTCAAACTTCTCAAATTTATTTTGTTCATTAAAGTTTAGATCAAAAAACTCATTTCTAGTAACATATTTAATAAAGTCTAACTGGAAGGAAATTGTTAACTTCATGAATGTTCTTGCGATTATTATTAAAGTGTCAGACATAAAATGATTTGATAAATACAACTCTCTGCTGATACACAAAGTAACTAAAGATATTAACATACCTTAGGTAAAACTATTTCAATTGGTTTC